>OX422216.1:59865566-61160566 GCA_949130495.1 Sambucus nigra | reverse complement strand
GTACCCAGGCCGAAGGCTCCTGATGATGATATTGATATATTCTTATCACCATTAATTGAATAACTTAAAGAGTTATGGGATAAAGGCATGATGACATTTGACTCTCATAAGGGTGAAGAGTTCACATTTAAAGCAATGGTGATGTGAGCGATCCACGACCTTCCTACTCAAGTGACCTTGTCTAGTTGTAATGTTTATGGTTATTATGGATGTCCCATATGTGAGGAGGATAAAGTCTGTTAACTATATCATAGTGGTAAGATGAGTGATGCGGTTCATCATAGATTTCTGTCAACTAGTTACTCTTTCAGGAATGATAAGTCTAACTTTTTACCTGTCAATCACGAGCACATGATGCCTCCTGCTTGTCGTTTTAGCCACAAGATCGAGGAGAAGGTGAGAACTGCGACTGTGGGGAATAGGTACGTAGGAAAACACCCTTAGTTTTTAAACATGAAGCATAAAGATAGGGAGGATCCGAATGACCCTAGTAAAGAGAAGCCATAGTCCAAATGATCACTATTTTTAACTTACTGCATTGGAAAGATCATTGTGTAAGGAATATAATTGATGTGATGCAGACATAGAAGAATGTTTAAGAACATCTGATAGGAATATGTTTGAGTGGATCTCATTAAAAAAATGGAGAAAGGTTCCGCAGTGATCTACAGGATATGAAAATAGAGAAGAAGTTATGGTTAAAAAATAATCCTCCAACAAGAAGAATTTATATCCCTCTGATTGATTTCTCTTTAACTACTAGTGAGAAGAAGATCCACATAGACACATTGTTCAACTTAAAGACTCTAACTTGTTATTCTTGTAATTTACGTAGGATAGTAAGCTACCAGAAATGACTTGAAACAGTATAAGTCTCACGACTGACACGTAAATATCCAATTAACTCCTTTGCTATTTCGGCATTGCTTCTTTGAACATAAAGATCTCCGTCAAGAAATTATGAAAATCAGTTTGTGTTTTACCCTACTTTATGCAAAAGTGGTAAACAGAAAGCACATTAAAGCTGCGAAACCAACTTTAGCCAATGCAGTTTGTGTACAAGAGAAATACTTTCCTCCATCGTTCTTCGATATCAGGATCCACCTAGTTGTGTATTTATGCGATGAAGCATTATTATATCCTCCTATTATGTATCGGTCAATGTATCCTTTTGAGCGCTTGATGAAAGCCTCCAAAGATTATGTAAAGAATACACAGTATATTGGAGGATCAATTGCTGAAGTATACGTAATTGTGCAATTATCACTATACGTTAGGGAACATATGAAAGAATAAGAGGTGAGGAGGTTAAATGATCATGGAGAACAAATAATTGAGTAACCTGACAAGTTTGAGGATGAATTGCCTTTTGGGACTTTAAATAGGTTAAACTCACAATCTTTAATATGGGTAAGTAACTTGTTATGTCTTCAAATTGCTAGACAGAGTCGAAGGCTCGAGAGTGTGATTATATACTAAATAATTCTTCTTTGATTATATACATTTTATATTTTATGATCTAAACTCTACAATTTACCCATAGGAAGTACGAGAGAGAAATTTCCCAAAATTAATGGAGAAATTTCACGACAACTGATTTTTGGGCATGGGTATCAAATGAGGTAATATCTCTTTGAGGCTTTCACCTCTTATATGTATGATTATTTATTCATGTGTGGTAAAAATATACCCTAATACAAATTCATTAATAAATGCAACTTCTAAAAAGAGGTTATATCTCTTTGAGGCTTTCACTCCTAGCAAAAAGGTCCTAATTTTTGTGCGAAAGAGTTTAGTAAATTCCGCACTAACGGTTTTGATTTCATTTCATATCCACATGAGAAAAATATTTTGACGCAAAACTGTGAAATTTCAATTTTTGCCTTGACTACCTATATCTTTATCAAAAGCGATAAAATCCAAAAGATACAATGCTAACTTATTATGGGATAATCCAACAAATCATTAAATCAATTACTTAGATTTCACAGAAACCGTATTCTATTGTGATTGGGTGAAGGTGGAGGATACTATGAATGCTTGTAAAGTTGATCCTCACTCCAAAGTTATTATGGTAGATTTATCAAAGTTGAAGAGTAAAGATCGAACCGTCGACGAGCCTTTTATTTGTGACTTTCATAACGTAAATGAGGTAATGTACTCAAAGTGCATAAATTATGTCAATTAGTCTATGATTATTCATGCACCAAAGGGTATGACTACTCAAGTAAATGCATTAAAGGCTCCAAAAGAGTTCCAACTAGCCCTTGATGACAACTCTAATTTGAAAAATATTTTAGTTGATTTAGAGGAAGATTGCGTATCAAAACATTATTTTATCCTTGTTAATCTTATTTGTATCCTATTATGATAATGACATTGTATTAGCGCTTTACATTAATGTATGAATGTTTAGTTTATTTTACGAATGTTTAATATGATTTATGTATGTTTAGTTACATTATTAATTTAAACAAATTAATACATAAGCAATGTTATTATTGAAAGTACATGCGTAATATATAAAGTACACACACATTGAAATGAACAATATCATTTTCAATGTGCGTGTACTTTATGTATTATGCATGCACTTTCATAAAGAACATGCATAATACCTAAATTACTTTCATAAAGAACATGCATTTACTTTATAAAACATGCATGTACTTTATGAAAGTACACGCATAATACATAATGTACACACACATTGAAATTAACAAAATCATTTTCAGTGTGCGTGTACTTTTTGTATTATGCGTGTACTTTCCTAAAGTACGCCCATGTTTTTAAAAGTACACGCACGTTAAAATGTGTAGATATGGAGATGTGTGTTTCCTCACCAATAATGATATCATAGATCCACTGATTATGCTGGGCTCAGATTTTGCTATTTTGTCGAGAAAGTTGATGAGATATCCGTGGACAATAAAAGTCTAGTCATATTTAATCATATCATATATATCGTTGATGTATGGAGTAAAAATTTCTCATATTGTGAAGTTAAAAGTGGATAACAGGAGCATGGTCATGAAATGGAGAGAAACAATTCCTCATACATGTCCAACGTAATATGTAGCAATTGATCGTGTAGTCACGAGACTCCTAGTTTGAGAATATGACCCGAATTTAAAAATAGCAACACTTAGGCTTAAAAATGTGTCGCGAGTCGGCGGAAACCACCAACAACCCACAAACGGCACCGCGAGTGGCACTAACTCCTCGTGCATTTTCAACGTAACAAGTAGCAATTGGCAGCATAGTTGCGGAACTCTTGATTTGAAAATAAGACCCAAATTTCAAAATAGGCACACTTAGTCTTGAAAACTTATTGCGAGTGGGATAAAACTGCCAACAATTCCCAAACGGCACCGCGAGTGGCACGAACATCTCGTGCATGCCCAACGCAACACGTAGCAATCGACCACATAGTCGCGGAACTCCCATTTTGATTTACTAATGTTTAGTTTAATTTATGAATGTTTAATATGATTTATGTATGTTTATTTGCGTATTAATTTAAACGAATTAATATGCAATCAATGTTACTATTTTGAAAGTACATGCGTAATCAATAAAGTATACGCACATTGAAATGAACAAAATCATACTTTCATAAAATACATGCATATTTTATAAAGTACACGTCACTGAAAACGTAAAGTACTCACATAATACATAAAGCACACGGATACTAAAATGAACAAAATCATTTTCAGTGTGCGTGTACTTTTTATTAGGCATGTAATTTCTTAAAATACACGAATGTTTTAAAAATTACATGAACGTTAAAATGTGTATTTGTGGATATGTGTGTTTCCTCACCAGTATTGATATGACACATCAGCTGGTTGATATGGGCTTATATTATGATGTTTTATCGACAAAGTGGATGAGAAATCTGTGGACAGTAGAAGTCGAATCAAATTTAATCATATCATCAATGTCATTGATGTATGGAGTAAAAAATTCTACTATTGTGAAGTTAGAGTTGGAGAACAGGAGTATGGTCATGATGTGGAGAGCAATAAAACCTCGTGCGTGTCCAACGTAACACGTAGAATTCGACCGCATAGTCGCGGGACTCTTAGTTTGAGACTATGACTTAAATTTAAAAATAGGCATAGTTAAGTTGGAAAATGTTCCGTGAGTGAGATGAAACCACCAATAGCCCCCAAGCAGCACCGCGAGTGGCATGAACACCTCATGCATGTTAAACATAACATGTAACCATTGGTTGCATAATCATAGGACTCCCAGTTTGAGAAGAGGACTCTAATTTTAAAATAGGCACACTCAGACTTGAAAATATACAGTGGGTGTACAAAAACCACCAATAACCCTAAACAGCACCGCGAGTGGCACAAACACCTCGTGCGTGTCTAGAATAACATATAGCAACCTTCCGCATAGTCACGGGACTCCCGGTTTGAGAATAGGACATGAATTTCAAAATAGACACACTAAGGCTCAAAAACGTTCCGCGAGTGGGAAAAAATCATGAACAACCTCCAAACGGCACTATAAGTGGCACAAACACCTCGTGCATATCCAACGTGACACGTAGCAATCAGTCGCGTAGTTGCAGGACTCCCAATTTGCGAATAGGACCCAAATTTCAAATTAGGGACACTTAGGCTTTAAAACATGACGCGAGTGGGTGGAAATCACCAAGAGACCCCAAATGGCATCGTGAGTGATACAAACACCTTGTGCATGTCGAATGTAATACGTAGAAACTGACCGCATAGTTGCGAGACTCCCGATTTTATAATAGTAGACGAATTTCAAAATAGGAACACTTACGCTTGAAAGCATACCACGAGTGGACGGAAACCACCAACAGCCCCTAAATGGCTCCATGAGTGACTTAAATACCTCATGAATATCCAACATAATATGTAACAACTGACCACGTAGTCGCAGGACTATCGGTTTGAGAATAGGACTCAAATTTCAAATTATGCATTATTAAGCTTGAAAACGTATTGCGAGTGGATGAAAACCACGAAAACCTCCCAAACGGCACCGCGAGTGGCACGAACAGCTCGTCCGTGTCTAATGTAACACGTATCAATCGATCACATAGTCGCAGGCCTCTCAATTTAATAATAGGACCAGAATTTTAAAATAGGCACACT
Source organism: Sambucus nigra (assembly GCA_949130495.1). Lineage (NCBI taxonomy): Eukaryota > Viridiplantae > Streptophyta > Magnoliopsida > Dipsacales > Adoxaceae > Sambucus > Sambucus nigra. The sequence continues at coordinate 61,155,425 of OX422216.1, read as the reverse complement.
TCAGCTTAAAAACGTGCCGCGAGTGGGAGGAAGCCACCAATAGACCCCAAATGGCATCACAAGTGGCACGAACACCTCGTGCATGTCCAACTTAACATGTAACAATCGTCCGCGTAGTTGCAAAATTCCCTATTTGAAAATAAGACCCGAATTTCAAAATAGGCACACTTACGCTTGAAAACGTGTCGCGAGTAGGTAGAAATCACCAACATCACCCAAATGACACCGCAAGTGATAGGAACACCTCATGCGTGTCCATAGTTGCACGTAGCAATCGGCAGCGTAGTTGTGGGACTCCCGATTTGAGAATAAACTTGAATTTCAAAATAAGCACTTAGGCTTGAAAACGTGCTGCGAGTGGGAAAAAACCACCAACGTCCCCCAAATGGCACCGCGAGTGACAGGAACACCTCGTGCATGTCCAACGTAATACGTAGCAACCGCCCATGTTATTGCAGGACTCTCAGTTTGATAATCGGATCCGAATTTCAAAATAGGCACACTTAGGTTTGAAAACGTGTCGCGAGTCGATGGAAACCACTAACAACCTCCAAACGGATCCACGAGTAGCACGAACACCTCATCTGTGTCCAACGTAACATGTAGCAATCATACATGTAGTTACATGACTACTAGTTTGAGAATAGTACTCGAATTTTAAAATGGGCACACTTATGGTTAAAAACGTGCTGCGGGTGGGAGGAAACGACTAATAGTCCCTAAATAGCATCGCGAGTGGCACGAACACCTCGTCGTGGGACTCCCGATTTGAGAAAAGAACCCAAAATATCCCATATTTTTTTGTCATTTATATATAGTCACGGACTTTAACAATGACCAATCTGAAAATGGTCTAAACGTTGCTCACTGCCATGACCAAGGGGAAACACGTATGAAAGTTGGGTCACGGCTCTAGGCCGTGACGAATGTTGTATAGCTGTAAAGGTAATTCGTAACTTTGGGTCGTGACCAAGGTGAAATATTGGTCATGGGTAGGTCATATATAGCTTCACGCCATGGTCCTTGGCCATATCTTCTTGCCAGCGACTTGATCTGTGACCCATGTTATTCGTCATACGTATTTTGGTCATGAATTAGATCCGTGACCCATGAGCCTAGTCACGACCCAAATCCGTGTCCTTCCGCCCAATTTGGTGTAGTGATAAATCATAGTTTGATTTTTTTTACAATCATTCACTTTACGCAATTTCTCTATTATGAAATTTACGGTCCTTTCTCAATTAAAAATTTAGTAACTATTCTAGCACAATCAAGGGTCCTGATATCACTCTAAGATTTTCGATTCAAATCTCTTAGGTTAGGTTTATAAATCTATCTATAGATCTCCAATTATAATAAATTCCCCCAATTAAAGTTATTGACATTTATGAAAACATCAAGGTTTCATGTTCCACATGTTTACTTTCTAGATATCATAATAATGATTAGGTTTACGTGCTATAAAAGCATACAACATTAAACTAGAAAACTAGATTATTCACTTTATCTGTATACTCCTTTCCAGTATGAATTAAAACCTTGATATTAATTATCTCTAACTAGAATATCTTCTTAAATTTCTTCCAAGTCTTATTTGTTTTTTCTTAATCAAGCTTTGGCTATGGATATTTTACGAGAAAGAGCTATAGTTTTTGTAGAAGTGTTCTAATATGCTTGGTTGATATTGATTAAACCACATCCAAAATATCCTATAAAAATTCCTATCAGAGGACCCCACTATTGAAGCAAAATTTCTAGTTATAACAATCTCAAGGCCTACTATATTAGCCTAAACCCTTGTCTCTTTACGAATTCAGGTATGAATTGTTCCATTATATGATTTAGTGCTCTTTTAAGCCATTTTTTGTGTATTTAACTTATGCCAACCCTTGCTAATCATATAGTTTTATTAACATTATAACTAACTTTTTTCCTAGATTACTCAAATGCCCCCATGAACTTCTAGGGTCCATCTTAAGCCCATAATTAATTACAATTCAAACCCTAATATTAAATGAGCCTACAAAATCACTCCATCCTAAATTAACCATATTCTATTTAAATAAATTATATTCTAACTATATACATTCCATTAAAAATAAGGGGTATTATAATTCATGCTTAGGCCAATGACATATAGGCCATCTGGTGCTATTCTTCATGTTCTTCATATTTGGGTTAGGGTTTTGGGGGTATTTACACAAGATGTTTGTCCAGAAACTATTTTCGATCATTAGATTGGAATGCAAAAAAGAGACGAAATTAAACAAAATTAAAATAGTCATTTAAACTTAAATAAAGTGAAAAGGTGCCACTACCAAGTTTAATGGTTAAAATAAGTGAAACCAGTCTATATTATACCTTTAAAACGATAGTAGTAGAGGTATTAATGAGACTTTATATATTAATGATATTTTTTATTGTATAAAATCCTCGATTCATCCCTTGGTTTTTTCGATTATGTCCCTTAACATTCTGTCATCTTTTAAATTCCTTGACATCTCTCACCATTTCAACTACCCACTCAAATAAAACTGCACGTTAACCCAGTGGCGGATGGAGCTTAGGACCAAGGGGGGCTATAGCCCCGGTTCAGTTTTTCCAAAAAAAAACAAAAATTTAAGGTTTTTTTGTAAGATTTCTTACTTTAAGGTATAATTATAATTATTTTCAAACCTTAGGGTATAAGTTTGTAATTACTTAAAAAACTAAATTTGATAAATGAAAGAGAAGAAACAGCCGGCCCTAAAAATTTCAAACATCTCTTCTATCTATTACCTCATTTCTCTTCTCCTACTCATTTCTTCTCCTACCTCACCACCAGCAGTCGGCCACTACCACGCGGTCCACCACCAGCAGGGCGGCAGCCACCCCACCATGCCCAACACCAGCAGGCAGCATCCGATAGCCACGCCCAGCCCAGCGCTTTTTTTTACAGGTATTTTTTGTCCATTAAATCTTATTTTTGTGTTAAATTTTTTATTGTATGTATAATTTTGATTGAATGTATGATTTTGATTGAATATATGGTTTTTGTATAAGTTTTTGATTGTGTAAAATATAGGGTTTTGATTGAATGTTTGATTGGTTGAATTTATGATTTTCTGAGAAATTGTACATAAATAAGGGTATATATTTTTCATACAATTTCTTAAAAAAAATGTCAAATTTCTGTAATTTGTGTCCCAAAAATGTATGCCCTTATTTTTTTTTTTTAAATATGTGGTGATAAATGTAGTCTAAAATATGTGATATTTTTTTAAATAGAAAGCTATGGAGAAATTTTTTAAACGGAAAAGAGGAGACAATACACAAGTCGTATCCGAAGTCGAAATTTGTGTTGTGTATATAGAAATTTGTGTAATTCCCTATATGGAGAAATTTTTAAATATGTAGTCTCAAATTTGTGTAATTTGTATGTATATTTGTGTAGTCTCAAATTGTTAATAATGATTGAGAGTAATTGTTTGGGCATTGTAAAGCTATAATTTGTTTAAAATTAGAAATAATCCAAAAAAATCCCTTCGGGGGCTACCGCCCCCGAACCTCTGATAACACTCGAAACTTTTGCACATGTAATTATGAATCGATTTAGCACCCCATTAAATATATACCCTTATTTATGTATATTCCTTCAAACCCCTGCAGAATCAAGCCCAAGAACTATGAAAAGTAGACGAAGAGGCGGGACAAATTATGCCTGTTAGTGGTGGCATCGTGCGCCCTCTTCCATTAATTTTCCACTTTCCAATCAATCACTCCATCATAATATCAATTCGTTTCCACACCCCTGAGGCTGATCGTTTTTTCTAATACAAAATGATTAATGGCATCCTCTAGAGATTCATGGATAAGGGAGTATAACGAAGTAGTGAAATTTGCTGAAGAGGATACACTTTTAGCTTTGTATTAGTTTTTTTCCTTCAAATTTGTGGTAAGCGATTTTTTTTTTTATCATTTTGATTTATAACTGAAAATATATAAATAGCAGTATACTTTTAGTTTTGTATTAGTTCTTTTAACTAGATTTCATTTTTTTTCCTCAGATTTGTGGTATGTGTTTTCTTTTTATCATTGTTTAGATTTATGATTGGAAATAAATTATGTTAAAAAATGAAGGAAATTAATTTAGGTGAAAAGAAATGTCTGAAAATTAAATAGTTTTAAAAAAATTGCTAATGCCAGTATTAATATGTTGTGTAATGTTTTGAAGGTTTGATGGTGAAGATTTCAGGTACTGCATGTTTTTTTTCAATTCATGTTAATTGAGTACTGCTGAGTGATTATAATTGTGTGATGCCGTAGGAGTTCGGTAGTGTTTAGACATTCATAAAGTTGGGAAGTGTAAATTCTAGACTTTTTTAGGTCAAATTCATGATATTATCATATTTTGTTGTGCTCAATTTTCATTTTTATTTTCATTTTCATTTGTGATTCATAGACGACATCTTAGAATTTTCTAATTTTCCATTTTGACTACGTAGGACAAAGATATGCTGAGGTATTGTCATTATCACGTGTGTCCTATAGCAAATCTGATTAGATACACTAGAGAACAATACAAATATCATCCAAAGTATTATATATATTGACATACATGGCGAGGCAATTTACTATTTGGAGTATATTTGTATATGGGTGCAAAAATCTTTCTTTATCAAGAAAAGGAATATTATGAATTTAGTTTTACCCATTGGAAAAATGTTGGATATATATTGAGGATTCTTATCTTTGATTTTGGAGGATAGTTACCAAGGCCATAAAAAAGACCTTAAAGTTGGCGAAAGTTACCAAACCACCACCTTATCAATTTTATTGAGTGATTAAATTTTATTTTTTAAATCAAATATGTTTTGTGTTTCAAATTAAATCCAATCAGTTGCTATTATTATTATCTCCATCTGAAATATGTCAGCAATTTCTTTCTTTTGCACTTTTTGTTCTAGGTTTCTAACTTTTTTTGGTCTCTAAGATTTTCTATTTTTCGTCGTGTTTTGTTTACTTAGTGACTTTTAGAAATTTCTATCGACATGTATGCATTTTAAATAAAAATGTCATTTATTTGCCGGAGCAAGAGAATAGAGATCAATGAGTGAGTGACCACAATGACGCTTGGAATCACTACAAAAAAAATAGCTTTTGAGACGGTGGCCTAAGAGTCCTAAAAGATCATTTATCCGTCTCAAATACTTTTTGTGACGCTATTTGGGACGGCTAGGGGGGGTCTTTTTGATAGGGGGTTATAAATACTTTTTGTGACGCCATAGCCGTCTCAAAAGAGTTTTTTGAAACAGGAACAGATCTGTCTCAAAAGGTCCTCATTTTATATGGCCCTTTTGAGACGGCACAAGAGCTGTCACAAAAGATTGTTTTTGAAACGAAAATTAATCTGTCTCAAAAGATTACTATTTTAAAAAACCTTTTTGAGACGGCAACATAGCCGTCTTTAATATATTTTTGGGACAGTTTTATCCATCCCAAAACAGGTGAAGGGATCTTAAAATTTTTGCACCAATATTTTGTGGAGAATAAAATCTACCGCTAAAGTTTAATATAGAATTTAATTACATTTGAAACAACACAAACAACGAATAATCATAAAATGTAATACATAAGATGATTTTCAACCAACAGAACGAATCATTTTCATTCAACAATAAATAGAGTTCTTATAACCATCTCCAAATATTCATCAAAACAAGAATTATAACACTAAGTTCAAATATTTGACTTGACAACAAAAATACATTAATTTATTATTACTCCAAAGACGAAATTCTTTTATCAAACTAATTCCGCAACACTAAAGCGTACGACCTCCAAAACCACTAATTAACATTTGCATGTTCTACAAAAATTGTCACCTGCACAAAAAAAAATATAGTTTCGATTATGTCAGAATTAATACCCCTCGTCAACAATACAATGTGCAAAATGAATCAATATAGTATATTTTCATCATTAACAATATAAATATCCAACTATTATTATTTTTTAAAAAATTCGGCAGAGTCTCCTTTGTTTATTCATGAAAACCACAGGTAGCCAACCTGTTTTAAACATCAAAATTATTGATTCTAAGAATGATATACACCAACAGCAGAAAATTTTAACCACCACCATAATAAATTCTCACCACCATAACAAATTTTCCCCACCGCCATTGAAAATTTAACTTTAAACAAGAGAATTTTTCATTATATATATATAAGTAATTATATGTATGAATTATATTGTATTACCTAGTCGGACTGAATCGTCGAGGTAGTGGAAGCTTGCTGAAGGGTAAAACCTTGGAACAAACTTTGCATTTCACTTCGCATATCATTCTTCATCTGTAATAAAGCTTGTTGGTTGCGAATCTCTAACTCCTCAAGCTCCTGTAGATGTCGAGTCTCTCGATCTTCAGCTTCTTTCTTTAACTGGTTAATTTCTTCCAATAATAACTGAGATGAACATGCTTTTGTCGACGTTGGCCTAATACCTGCTCCCTTTAATAAAGCATACCCATGCCCTCCATATCCTACTAGATCAGTAAAAATCTTGTTCCGCACTTCTGGGTCATTTTGTTGCTCTTCTGGTAGCTCATTTAGTCGTCTTTCAAGCATTTTCTACCAATTGAATTAATATTATTATTAATGAACATAAAATAATTTTCAAGAACACAATTTATAACAAATATTAAATAAATCTTTCAATCATCTCTTACGAATTAATATTTATACATACCGCTCTATCAAATGATCCATCTTCAACACTAAAAGTTTTATTATTTGGAGCTCGAGTGGCTTTCCACATGCTAATATTGTCGATGGGCTCCCCCAGTTCTATCCTCTGAAAAAAACAATGTATGTATATTAATACTCTTATATTAAAATCAGAAATATTTATAATAATAAAAATTCCAACCTCCTTGGCTATTTTAGCATGTGGCTTTCGTCCTGTCCTTGAGTAAGCACATTCAACTTCACGGTTCTTAGTGTTTTGATCGGCAATATCCTAAATATTTGAATAAATAAAAATAAAAATTATGATACTAGTGAAGAAGAATGTATGTATAAAATTCTTAATAAATGTGATATTTATACCTTAATCTTCTTTAGACCCCAGTATTTCACCAATTCAGGCCACTGATCTTTTTCGACTCGTTCAGGCGTATAACTCAACCGCTCTTCATCTGTTTGAAACTATTTATAGTGATTCGCCTTCACTCGATGCTTCCATTGCTTCCATGCAAGTCCCATCCTTGCAAAGCAGATTTGTTTAAAACCTTCCGGTGCATTTGTGTTATTCTAAGAACAAAAAGAATAAATTAGTTAAAACTTGACAGCTAATGTACAACAGAACAAATAAATAAATCAAACTAATAAGTTACCTTCACTTCCTTCCAAATATTATCAAGTGCTTCCTCGTCCGCCTCTCTCCAATCCAACATTGTCAATGGAAATAAATTTCCACACCTTGCATAATAACCTAAATGTGACATCAATTTACTTTCAAGTTTACAAACTGGCTGACAAAGTTCATTCCATTCCAATATCTTCTTTTTGTTATCATTCCATTCGAGCCAAGGCCTTGCCCCCTTTCTAACCCTTTTTTTACTAGTAAGGGTAGCCATTGTACCTGGAAAAAAAGTTGATAAATAATGTTTATACATCTTATTCAATATGAATATAAACATAATAGTAATACAAATGGAGATATACAAACACTGTGTAACATAGCATACCTGTGAGATCCTCACCATCTAAAGCGGATGGAGGATTGGCATTCCCAACTGAATTATCAATCTGTTCAATATTTGGGGAAAGTTGACGTGTCGGTGTTTGAAATAAAGAAACTTGAGCTCTTGAGTTGAGGTGTGTATTATGGTATGTTAATTCAATATTTGGTGAAAGTTGTGGTTGCATCTCTCTATTTCCATGGTCCCTTATGTTGTGTTGCACGGGAGTAATTTGAGATGTCCTCTCTAAATCATTTCTCACTGGAGTTGTGAGTGGTTGCTTCTCGAGTAGTCTTTCCTCGCCTATGAGGTCGGACATAGTCAACCGACGACGACGACGACGCCTCAATGTCATGGATCTGTATATTTGCATTTATCATAGCAAGAAGTTACATTTCAGTTATATATCACATTTCAACATCGGTTATAAAACTAATCAAACATGAAACAAAATATAAAATGATCGATCATTACATTAAAATGATCGTGTTCATTTCAAAATCATTTCCAAGAATAAGAGGTGCAACTTAAACCCATTACTGATAAATACTTATTAATTTGAGTCATAGAGATCTTGATTTCATCCATTAGCATCATTATCATATACATCATTCTTCCCTCCTTTAAAATATTACTCCATAAAAAGATCTCGACTCAAGCTTTCGTGGAAAACTGGATGGGCCATACAACCAAAACAAATATTTTTGAGAATTTTGGATTTTTTATCTGAGACACAATAAACTTCTCATTTTTGGGTCCAAAAACTAAGTTGGCAACCACTTAAGGTTTTAGATTAACCCAAATATGTTGAACCCCAAGAAAATATCTCAATCACAGCCCACTAGAGACTAAAGCGTGGAACAAATAAGCTGAAACAAAACCCTTTCCTTTAGAACTACTATCACAATTAAGCTTATAACACATATGCTTTCGAGGAATCCATCTAACAATAAGCATCTTTCTTTGAATTGGTGGAAATGAAGTTTTGAAGCAGGAATCATTATATGGAATAATCTTATGTAAGTTTTTACACTTGAGCACATCTACCATTGAAAAATATCACATTGTTAATACCAGAGGGTCATAAGGAGAAGTCCCATAAAAAACCTATTTTATCTTTCCACAGCTCCCAACTTGTAATAGAAGGAAGGATCTAGTTAATAATACCTTAAACTGAGTAAGAATTTGCGTGAATTCACCAATTACTCGGTCTAAGTTTAATAAGAAATGACTGCACAGGAATCCCAAGTCACTTTTAAATTATTATCTTGATGTGTAATTTAGATGATACCTGATTAGTAAATGCCATTGAATTTGGATGATACCTGATTAGTAACTGATTTGGATGATACTGAATTTGGATGATATACAGATATATTAATTTTAAGTAACTGATATACTCATTTTTAGTAACTAATATACTCATTTTTAGTAACTAATATGCTAATTAATAACTCATTTTTAGTAACTGATATCTACTATACGAATTTAGTTTGGATGATACCTGCTATAGGAATTTAGTAACTGATGTGTAATTTGGATGACACCTGATTAGTAAATGCTATTGAATTTGGATGATACCTCATTAGTTACTGATTTGGATTATACTAGATTTGGATGATATACTGATATACTCATTTTTAATAATTGATATAATGATTAGTAACTGATATACTCATTTTTCGTAATTGATATACTCTTTTTTAGTAACTAATATACTAATTAGTAACTTATTTTTAGTAACTAATATATAAGTTTTGAAGCAGGAATCATTATATGGAATAATCTTGTGTTATGCAGATGCTATAATCATTTTTTACTAGGGGTCTAAAGAGAAGTCTCAAGCAGTTAATGTCTTTCTTGAAGAGTTATGAAGATGAGTCTGGTCAGCTTATAAGCAAGGAGAAAAGCTGTTTTAAACTGAGTTCTAAAGCATCTTATGGTACAAGAACTCAAACTGCAGAAATCACTGGTTATAATTATGAAGTGTGGCCTCTAAAATACTTAGGAAGTTTAATCTTTAAAGGAAGAAACAAAGCAATTCATTTTGATCCTCTTGTCCAAGCTATTTATTCGAAGATTCACAGTTAGAAATACAAATTCTTGTCTATGGGAGGAAGGGTAAACTTGATCCAATCTGTCCTTTCATCTACACCTCTATACTCTTTAATGTTTTTAAGCCCTTAAAAACTTGTCCAAAAATCCATTAATCAGCTAATCAGCTCTTTCTTTTGGGGTGTCAACCTTAACTTTGGAAAGAAGTTTCATTAGATTAGATGGGCATCTTTGTGCCATCCAAAAATGTAGGAGGATTGGGTATAATGAATTTATCTGCTATGTTAATGGCCTCAAATATCAAACTTGCATGGAATTTCAAACAAGGTTCTAGCTTATGGGCAAAATTTATGAAAGCTAAGTACTCAAATTTGAATATTGTAGGGGGATCAAAACGTTTCAAGAGGATTAAAGCAGTGTGGGACATTGTTGATTCAAATTCAGCATGGGTCAGCAATGTGCAGATATGGAAGCCTAATAAAAAGTGGGAAGTTTTCCTTTCACTTAGCTTATGAGATTTCTAGACCAAAAAAGTTATCATCTATGGCCTTTGATTTCATTTGGCATTCAAAAATTCCTCCAAAAATCTCCGTGTTTGCTTGGAAATGGTTATCTTCATGTGTTCTTATAGAAGAGAAGGTTTAAAAGGTGGGAGTTAGACTTGCATCGAGATATGTATGCTACTTTAAACTTACATAATCAATGAATCATCTGTTCATATGGGGATTACTTATCTTCCAAATTCAATCCATGGCTTAGTGATCCAATGGTGCATTCAAGCTAGTGATTCAGATTCTTTCAAATGGTTGTTCAAGATCACTCCTCTATGTATTCTTTGGGATATTTGGCTAAGTAGGAACAAATCAATTTTTGAATCTAAGCCTATGAAACATTAAAAAATTATTGAAAAGGTGATCTCTTCTATTGCTGATCAAGCCTCTCCTATAATTTTTAAAGGAGGATTAAAATAATTGAGCACAGATGTCCGGAATTTCTTCAAAATTAATATACAGAACCATATATTTCTACTCCCTTCTTCTATTTCTTGGTTGAAACCATATATGGGCAGAGTCACGCTCAACTGTTCAGGAGCTGAAGATCATCATTATGGGCAAAATTTATGAAAGCTAAGTACTCAAATTTGAATATTGTAGGGGGATCAAAACGTTTCAAGAGGATTAAAGCAGTGTGGGACATTGTTGATTCAAATTCAGCATGGGTCAGCAATGTGCAGATATGGAAGCCTAATAAAAAGTGGGAAGTTTTCCTTTCACTTAGCTTATGAGATTTCTAGACCAAAAAAGTTATCATCTATGGCCTTTGATTTCATTTGGCATTCAAAAATTCCTCCAAAAATCTCCGTGTTTGCTTGGAAATGGTTATCTTCATGTGTTCTTATAGAAGAGAAGGTTTAAAAGGTGGGAGTTAGACTTGCATCGAGATATGTATGCTACTTTAAACTTACATAATCAATGAATCATCTGTTCATATGGGGATTACTTATCTTCCAAATTCAATCCATGGCTTAGTGATCCAATGGTGCATTCAAGCTAGTGATTCAGATTCTTTCAAATGGTTGTTCAAGATCACTCCTCTATGTATTCTTTGGGATATTTGGCTAAGTAGGAACAAATCAATTTTTGAATCTAAGCCTATGAAACATTAAAAAATTATTGAAAAGGTGATCTCTTCTATTGCTGATCAAGCCTCTCCTATAATTTTTAAAGGAGGATTAAAATAATTGAGCACAGATGTCTGGAATTTCTTCAAAATCAATATACAGAACCATATATTTCTACTCCCTTATTCTATTTCTTGGTTGAAACCATATATGGGCAGAGTCACGCTCAACTGTTCAGGAGCTGAAGATCATCATTATGGGAAAAATTTATGAAAGCTAAGTACTCAAATTTGAATATTGTAGGGGGATCAAAACGTTTCAAGAGGATTAAAGCAGTGTGGGACATTGTTGATTCAAATTCAGCATGGGTCAGCAATGTGCAGATATGGAAGCCTAATAAAAAGTAGGAAGTTTTACTTTCACTTAGCTTATGAGATTTCTAGACCAAAAAAGTTATCATCTATGGCCTTTGATTTCATTTGGCATTCAAAAATTCCTCCAAAAATCTCCGTGTTTGCTTGGAAATGGTTATCTTCATGTGTTCTTATAGAAGAGAAGGTTTAAAAGGTGGGAGTTAGACTTGCATCGAGATATGTATGCTACTTTAAACTTACATAATCAATGAATCATCTGTTCATATAGGGATTACTTATCTTCCAAATTCAATCCATGGCTTAGTGATCCAATGGTGCATTCAAGCTAGTGATTCAGATTCTTTCAAATGGTTGTTCAAGATCACTCCTCTATGTATTCTTTGGGATATTTGGCTAAGTAGGAACAAATCAATTTTTGAATCTAAGCCTATGAAACATTAAAAAATTATTGAAAAGGTGATCTCTTCTATTGCTGATCAAGCCTCTCCTATAATTTTTAAAGGAGGATTAAAATAATTGAGCACAGATGTCCGAAATTTCTTCAAAATCAATATACAGAACCATATATTTCTACTCCCTTCTTCTATTTCTTGGTTGAAACCATATATGGGCAGAGTCACGCTCAACTGTTCAGGAGCTGAAGATCATCATTCAAATTTTGGTACTTGGGTTATAATCAGAAATAGTATGGGAGTTTTTATTTGGGATGCTACACACAGTGATCATATGAATTTAAACATAGAGGCTCAAGTTAAGGTTTTAAAGGATGGCTTATCTTTCTGCATGAAGAATGAATATAGTTATCTTGATATTGTTCTTATAGAAGAAAAGTTTTTTGATTTTCCTTTCTTTTTTGTTTCCTCAAACAAGACGAAAGAAAATTTCCTTCTTTTCTCCTAAACTCTCAGATAAGGGGAAGTAAATCATTCATCCATTATTCCTTTTCGCTATAACCATAACTCCCAAACATAATGCTGGAGTCCACATAACTCTATGAAAATGGTTGCACCCTCAGCAACCCAAACTCAGAAGCCTTCTGTCCACGTTCACTCAAGCTCTGGGATTTCTGTGCAAAGGCCATTTCACCAGCCACAGGCACCACCGGTTCAATTCCCTGGCCCTAACCCACAAATGCAGTCTCAGGGCTTGACGAACACTTCAATGCCGATGCCTATGCCTATACCAATGGGAAATCCAGCACAAGTGCAGCAGCCGGTATATGTTCCAGGTCTTCAACCCCATCCGATGCAGTCTCAGGGGATTATTCACCAGGGCCAGGGCTTGGGTTTCTCATCTCCATAATTTTGTGAATTATGGCCTTGTTACTTTGGTGAGTTAATGGTCATTCTTTCTATAGAGCTTCTTCTAAGATGATATTGGATAGGACCATCGAGAGATGATACTTTCAGTCACTCTCACTTTCACTTTGATACGAAATTGGAAGCCTAGATAAACATGACTATGAGCAAATGGATGCGTAAAATAAATAGACTAAGCTTCAGCAAAAATCATGTCTTTTACATTTTTAATAATTTGAATTGCACGCAGTTGAGTTCCATTAAAAAACTATTACACAATATCACCATAGGAAAAGGCATGTGATCTTTAATACCTCACATATGCCAACTACTTAGGCATGTGAATCAAGGTCGCGATAACCATGACTCATTTATATAAGTGTAAGTGAGGTATTAAAGATAACCATGACTCATCTAATACCTCGCATAGTTGGCATATGTGAGGTATTAAAGATATGAGTTTTTAACGAATCAAACCCAGATCTGAATCCCATAAAAAAATTGATATTTATGCTGGCATCTAAACGTACCAGGTGTAAGGACACAGTTTCAGGTGGAAAATCACTGGTAGGCTCATATTATGCCAATTCTTCTCAATGAGACGGAAGGTAACCAAAATCATCGAGGACGAAGAAATGCAGGGACTCCTAAGAGGCTCTCCTGATAAAGCTCGAATATACGAGCATCATTATGTGCATGGGCATACATCTGAGTGCGACTCATGAAACATAAATATAGTATAAATTTGCTCCTTCATTGAGTTGAATATCACCATAAGACTGCGCAAGCTAATTATGAAAAGGCCAAAACTGAGATTAAGGAGAAGTATGATCAATTTGTAGTGAACGTTCAACAACTATTAATTATAAAGCATATGATATAGCGAATTCAGTAATCACAAAGAAAATTCAGCAAACTAGCTAATTCAGAAAACTAACAAAATATATGTTCAGATATGCAGCAAACTATCTGTTCAGTTATGCATTTGTTATAAGAAACACTACTCAGTTATGCATCAGTACAAAACCAAACTACAAATGCTCCAGTTCAAAAACAAAAATAACTAGTTTATAACTATATCTCCCTCAAGCACTGCCCCTCTAAATTTCATCTCCATCTTCGTCTGCATCTGCATCTGCATCTTCGTGATCATTAGCTTGAACAACACTAGTGTCAACTATTAATCCATCTCCATCCCTCACCCACCGTAAGTTGTGATCTTCATTCAAATTTTGCATGACAAACGGCTCATCTCCATTAAGCAATAATTCTTCTCCAGTTTCTTGAACTGTCGTGTACCTATCAAATTGGTCTCTTGGTGTCATGGGAACAACAACATGCCAATCTATATCGATAGGGTCCTGCACGTAAAATACTTGTTCTGCTTGGGATGCTAGTACGAAAGGTTCGTTACTCTCTCGATCATCTTTATATTTCAAATGCTTGAAATTCACCAGCGTATAGTTAAACTCGTCAACTTTTGTACCCATGAGATTTTCAACCCAATCACACTTGAATAACACAAACTTTATGCCATTAAGATACTGAACTTCAATAATATCTGTTAGTTCCCCATAGTATGTAATATCCCCCACAATGGGGTTTTTATCCTTCCGGCTAGAATAACTCATTTGTTCGGCTTTTATAAAAACTCCTCTATTTTGAGTTTTCTTTCCCTTATCAAGTCCCTTTGTTCAAAATCTAAAACCGCTAACAATATAAGTGTTGAATCTGACCGCATCCTTAAGAGGACCTAAAGACAAGCATTTGATTTCTTCGGATACTTGCACACCGTCACGTCCCAATTTATTAACATATAGTATATTAAAGTAAATGTCAATATAAAAGTATAGTATTTATTCATAATTCAACTATTAGTTATGATATTTTCGCTTACATAATCCTTAAACCATTTGTGGAACTCATCGTTGTGAAGACGATTAACACGATGCTTTTGTGAATCTTGAGGATACTTTGATAAAGTTCCGCAAGATGCTTTCTACAAGTAAACATATAGCCATATGTCAATTCCACAAAAAATATAAAAATGGTTTTCAAAAACACCAATTACTTATAATAAAACTTACTCAACAAATGGCGCCACTGCCTCAGTGTTGGTAAGAACGTGCCGATGAGCTTGCATATACATTACAGAATCAAGTTCAAATTGAACTTTTTTCCCAATTGCACGACCATTTATATGCCCCCAGTCATGATTTCTAGCCGGTCGGTTAGACTTAGTTTCCACATCCACATACTGGGAACAAAAAGTCATGCATTCCTGAAGAATAACAGAGTTGGCAATCGAGGCCTCGGGATGAGCCTGATTACCAACGTAGCCTTTTAAAGTGTGGAGGTACCTTTCAATCGGATACATCCAATGGTAAAGGACACATCCAGCAATTAAGAGTTCATCCGGCAAATGTATAGGCAAATGTTCCATCACATCAAAGAAACTCGGAGGGAATATCTTCTCAAGGCTACAAAGTGTAAGGGCCATCCGATCTTTAAACCTTTCCAAATCAGCTGCGATAACTACTTTTGAGCATAGTATAACAAAGCAATTGCTCAATTCAATCAAGGCTTTGACAATATGAGTGGGCAATACCCTTCTCGCGGCTATTGGAAGTAATTGTTGCATTAAAATATGATTATCATGGCTCTTTAATCCCGAAATATTTCTTTCTTGCATGTTCACGCACCGTGAAATGTTCAAAGAGTAGCCATCAGGAACTTTAACATTCTGCAACATTTTTAAAAAAACCTCCTTCTCTTTGTTACTCATCGTGTACTCTGCTGGGGGGAGGTACTCTAGATTTGACCCTCGTGGTTGAGGATGTAGCTCTGATCTAATACCCAATTTTTTTAGATCTTTTCGAGCCTGTAAATTGTCTTTTGTCTTCCCTTTAGTACCCAACAATGTAAACAGGACATTATCGCAGACGTTTTTCTCAATATGCATGACATCAAGATTATGGCGAATAAGATTATCCTTCCAATATGGCAATTCAAAAAATATGCTCTTTTTTTTCCAACCAAATCTACATTTTCGAACTACCTGTTTACTTTTTTCTAACGCCTCTCTTTCCCTCCTTTTAAAGACATCTTCCATCTTATATTCACATTCAACGTCAAGATCATTCAACTGTTGCAATACTTGTAAGCCCGAAAGTTTAAGTGGGGATGGACGTAATTCTACCCTCCCATTAAATGGTGCTTTCTGCCTACGAAGCCTATGGCGCGAGTCTAAGAATCGACGATGACCCCAATAACAGAACTTCTTACCCTTATATAATCGCATTGACTGGTGGTCTTCGTTACAGCAAGGGCAAGCAAATGTACCTTTTGTGCTCCATCCCGATAACATCGCATAAGCGGGGAAATCGTTAATGGTCCACAACAACGATGCATGCAACTGAAAGAACTCCTTACTTGACGCATCGTAAGTGCGTACACCATCAACCCATAGCTCAATCAACTCATCAATCAATGGCTGTAAAAATACATCAATCTTATCTCCGGGTCCTTTTGGTCCATCTATAAGAATAGACAAAATCAAGTTAGGTTGCTTCATGCACAACCACGGAGGTAAGTTGTAAATAATGAGGATAACTGGCCATGTGATGTGCTTAATGCTCATATTACCAAACGGATTAAATCCATCAGCAGCTAACCCAAGTCTAACATTGCGAATCTCCCTCGCAAAAGAAGGGTTTTTCTCATTAAAAGTTTTCCAAGCAGGAGAGTCAGCGGGATGTCTCATTACACCATCGTCGATCCTTTCTTCGGCATGCCATTTCATTAAAGGAGCTGAATAGGATGACCAAAATAATTTATGCAATCTCGGTTTCAAAGGGAAGTATCTCATTTTCTTTACGGCTACCTTCGGACCATGGACACCATCAATACTTGAGTCCTCATCTTTATATCGAGAAGATCCGCATATGCCACACTTTTCAAGACCCTCGGTTTCATTAAGAAACAACATACAGTTATTTGGGCATGCATCCCATGTCTCGTACTTGAATCCCAGGTCTTTTTTTAGCTTGTTGGCTTGGTAGTAAGACTTGGGAATTCTAGCATGCGGAAACATCCTCCCCAAAAATTTCAATAAAGCCGTGAGAGAACAATTTGTCCAACCATGAAGTTGCTTCATTTGCAAGAGTTCAACAACAAATGATAATTCGGTAATCCCAGGTGGAAAATTTTCATAAAAGTCGCATTGAGCCTTTTTCATAAGAGTATAGTACTCTGGAACATCTCCGTCGGATTCAAAGACATCTTCGGTGTTATATTCCTCCTCACACATATTGTCATGCGCGTGGAAAATACCTACTCCCTCTTGAACCATTGTAACCATGTTATCTCGAGCACTCAGTTCAACAGGTATATGTATATCATCAACTAACATATCATCCCCCGGAGCATTTATATTGCTGCTTACACCACCAAAAGTTTCTCCGTGAAAAATCCAAACCTTATATGTCTTGTCGAAACCATGCATCTCAAGGTGATCTCTCACAGTTTGTCGGGCGTGGTACACTCGATTTGCACATCTCTTACAGGGGCAATAGATTTTCGTTGTCTCAATGTTTTTATTTGAATATGCATAGTTAAGAAACCCTTCAATCCCATTAATGTATTCCTTTGAACACCGATTGCGAAAATCAATCCAACTCTTATCCATGGTTCCCATCTATGAATCTAAAAAAAAAATGTCAGTAAATTTATATTTCATAATATAAAGATAAAGAGATTAATAATGTTTTCGTAAGATGATGAAAAGCTAAAAAGATTAATAATGGCAAACATGAATTCCTAAAAAGATTAGCACATAAAAAGAGAACAAACTATAAAATAAGAACATAATTCATCACATCAATTTAAGTATTATTATGGCTAACTAAACCGAGCAATTCAAATTTGAAATATTGAAGTATTAATGCACGCATGATAATGGAAAGTATCAAACAAAAATTCACACAATCAACTAATTAACATCTACGTCACTAAACATTTACACATTAAAAAACTCACAAGGCACATACCCATTTTCATCCTCGTTTGAATCCGTATGCTCATTTTCTTCTTCACGTGGCACAAACTCGTCATCATCACCAATGATTTTTTTTTTACTCTTTGAACCACTTTTTTTATTTTTATCTTTGTTTTGATGTGCCGAATACAATTCATGTATTCCCAATTCCTTCAATTTTGCTCTATTCTCTTCCTCTTTTCTTTCTCGTACTCCTTCATTGTCACAAACTTTTTCTGAGAAAAGATATGTAATTAAAGAAGGAATGAGACTCATACTACTTCTTTAACATGTTAATTTCATTTCTATACTTGCTCCCAAAGTAGTTGTAGAACTTTAATGACTCATTTGGTTCGAGGTTTGGAAAAGGAATTTATAATTCCCCTCATCTAGAATTACAATGTTTGGTTGGAAATTTGGGAGGAACTTAGAATTACTGGAATTTATAATTCCAACAAAATTGGAATTCTCATTTCCCCTCTAAAATGGGGGAATCCTATATTCCCGGGCATTCTAGTTTACTTTTGTGGTGAGACAAAAATACCACCTCACTTAAACTCACACATACATTATCTCTCTCTTACACACACACACACTCTATCTCTCTCTTTCACACACACACACACATATACACACTCTCTCTCTCTCCCTCACACACACACACTCTCTCTCTCTTTCTCTCTCATACACATACACACACACTCTCTCTCTCTCACAACACACACACATAATCTCTTTCTCTATCACACACACACGCTCTCTCACATATACACACGCTCTCTCTCACACACACACACACACTCTCTCTCTTTCTCTCACACTATCTCTCTCTCTCTCTCACACATACATATACTCTCTCTCTCTCACACACACACACACACACTCACCACACACTCGCGCGCACACACTCAAATCAAGTAGAAGGGTATTTTAATTAAATGATATTTATTCCTAATATGGGAAAATAATTTAGATGCCGAAAAAAAAAGAATTCCCGTTCGAACCAAACAATGGAAAGGAATTCAAGATTCCAGGAACTTAGAATTCCTGGAATCAAGAATTCCCATCCCTTTTCTAAACCTCGAACCAAACGATCCCTAAATCATTTTTATCCTTGCCTTTAGCTTTGTAGTAATAAGACCCAATATCATTTAACTTCATTCTTAGAAATACATTAAAAAAAAAGATCTACCAATCATAACTTTACATCAAAAACCTAATCAATCGTTCTACAAACCTCAAATACATTAAAAAAAACATTAATGGTTTGGGAGAAGAATAATTTTAGGATCTTTGAATAATTGGTTCATGCATTTAAGAATTTCTTTAAAAATTAAATAAAAAATTATTATAGAATCATTGAGCCAACATGAACCATAATGCTATATAACATCAAACAAAATAAATAGCCTATTATAGATCTTCTTATTAGGTCACATTGAAAGCTACAAAAAAAATTAAAATCAACAAATAAGCATCCACTCTTTATTTACATTTTATATAAGTATTATACATATGGTTATTTATTTACAGTTTTATGTATATGGCATCATTAATTATGTCTAAAGAATAATTTTTGATCACCCATTGTTACCATTGTGCAACAGACTATTTACAGTAGCATATTTTGAAGAAGAAACATAATAAATAAATTAATAACAATAATTTCTATGCTGTTTTCCTCAAAAAAAAAAAGTAAAGATGAAAACTTACCATGAAAAGAAAATAACGGGAGAGATAACGCAGCTGGGGGAGGGAGAAAACGCAGCTGTGGTGGGTGGGGGGGGGGGGGGGGAGCGCGCCTCTGTTGGCTGGAGAAGAAACAGGGGCGTGCGTGGGTGGGTGGTTGGGGGGGAGGGGGGGCGGAGCGCGCCTCTGTTGGCTGGAGAAGAAACGGGGGCGTGCGTGGGTGGGTGGGGGGGGGGGGGGGGGAGGGGGAGCGGTTTGGATTTGTAGGTGACGAGGGTTTTTTGTTTTTTTTTTAGGTGGGAAGTTAGGTTAATGTGTTAGAGCGGGAGATGAAAATAATTAGTGGTGGGAATTAATTTTTTTAGCGGTCTTATTTGGTTTATATTTTGATACAGTAAGTATTTACCGTCTCATTTGTTTTACTTTATAAGACGGATATAATTAATCGTATCAAAAAGTGACCTTTTTTGAGACGGGTATAATTAACCGTATCAAAAAATGACCTTTTTTAGACGGATATAATTAGTAGTCCCAAAAAATAATAGTTTTTGAGACGGCTCATTATATCCGTATAAAAAAGTATGTTTTAAAGACTACATTTTGTCTGTCTCAAAAAATAGGGTCTTAAAAGCAACTTTTTTTTGTAGTGAATAATGAAGACATTTTCAATTTCTAAAATGTTTTTTCATTATGTTTTGAGTTTTTCTTAATAAAATACATTTACGCGAATACACTTTTCAAAATTAATGTTTGGTATATCAACACTATATTAATACATATGTCACTTTTATATAATAAAATAATACATTCTAGGAATATATTTAAATAATATGTTATGTTCAACAATATTCGTAACATATATTTGCAGCCGCGCATCGTGCGAGATACATGTTAGTGATCTATTATTTGAAAAGACCTTTTCGTCATTAATAAGATAATTAGAAACAGCTTTTCATTAGATTAAGAAATTAAAAATAATAAGAAGTTGAAAAATTACTTATGGTTTGATTGGTCAGTTTTGAAAGTCTAATATCATATACTTTATTATCATGAGAAATGCATATTTAATAAGACTAAGTTGAATAATCTGTAGTTCCACTACGAACATTTAAATTGCTACCTTGGTTAGAAGCATCTATGACTAGTTGAGACTTGATTGTGGTTTTTATATTCATTTTCAGATTTGTGTTTTTGTGTGTGTATGGGTGTGATTGATGGGTGAGTCTCTTTTTGGTTTAGTTAATTTAGTAGGAAAATGACATTTTATCTCATCCTATCTAACATCTATCTACGACATGTGACTGTTTTGAAGCCTATCTAACGGATAAGCTCAAAATTTCTAACTTTTGAAAGTTAATCACGTGTGTGAAGATAACAGTTTGAGTGTTGATGCGTGTAATTATTAGCACACTTTATATTTTTTTTACATTTATATCATGTATCATATTGTCTCCAGCACATTTAGCCTGACGGCAGTTTAATCTGAATTTTACAAAATTCTTAAAAGTGAACTCGAATTTCTTTAAATCTTCAATGATATATTACAATTCGGATTAGGTAATCTTGGATCACCCCCAACAAATCTTTTAATTACCTCCATGAGAACAAAAGTATAACTAGTTAAACTCCCGTGGTTAATTATGGGATTAACGATGGGTATACTATAGATTATATTTCTTGTTACAGCAAAAAATTTAGAAAATGACATATTTCTTGTCGGGGCTCCCAAGGATTTTTTTCAAAAAAGTGACCTTCTAATTTTATATTTATTCTGAACGGATCCTTGACTAAGGATTATTTTGAAAATTTTTGAGAAGGTCTTTTTTAAGTAAAAACATTTTACATAAGAGACAGTAGCCGTATATAATTTGTCAAAAAAAATTCAGAACACTTTGTTCTCGCTTTGAAATTTTTTTATCGTATCTTTTTATATAATTTCAGGCAAATTTTAAAGCCTGACTAATGCAATCTGTTTGGAAATTAGGGTGTTCATCAAGAGGGGAGGGGATCATTGTAATTAAAGACTCTTGAGAAAATATGAGTTAAAGATTTTCTTGAAACTTACATGAACTTGAGAAACACATTTTTTAAAGAAGAAACTTCAAATAGCTTTAAAATTAATTTAATATCAATTTAAACCTAAATTCATATTGTTTTTTTTTAAACATCTCAATGAGGATTCTATAATGTAATCAACGATACCAATAAAATAAGAACAACCTAATTCAAACAGGATCGAATTAAGCATGATGAAGAAAAGAGAAAAGATATACAAATAGAAAGGAAAAACTATGACAACACCTAAAGATAGGTTTTTAGGACAACTTACAAATTTGGAGTTATGGTCACAACTCATCCCAATAATAAAATTGAAAAACTGGTGTCGATGGCATCAGAGGGCAAGCCGCTCCGAAAGAAGGTTATGCATAGTGCAAGCAGACAATTGAATAATGCAAGACAAACACGTCTTAAGCATCGGAGTCGCGGGTGACCCTAAATCTAAGGGACCTAATAAAAATATACCTTAGTTAAGGTGGGAGATACCCAAAAAAGGACCAATGTCCTTTTGAGCCTTTACCCAAGAAGAAGAATTACAGGAACAGTTACAGTTGGGTATCGGTCGATTTGATCGATAAATAGAATTTATCAATATCAAACTGATTTTAATTTACTAATACCAAAATTACCAATATTACCGCTCGATACAACATGACTTAAACTAAAATTGTACCACACATTTTGCAAGAAACCACAATAAAATCGATTTTTTGGTATAACTTAAAAAAAAAAATTAAATGACACTAAATTTTGAATTTCCACCACTAAGCCTTCTATTTACAGCTACCCCAACTCAAAATATTAGATTTAAAAAATAAGTTTCAACACTTTCAATTTAGTCAAAATATATGGAACAAAATAATATCACAAAACAAAATGCAAGCTAAAAGCCTACAAAATGCTATAATTTTGGAAAGCTCAAAATGCAAGCTTGAAATTGAAATACTAAAAAAGTAGCCCCTTATTTATAGACCTTAACTCTCATCAAATTTAGTCTCTTTTCTGATGTGGGAATCTATTGTTTTTTAAATGCATACAATTATGCTAGTGTTCCATCTCAATGAGAAATTTCTAAAATGGATTAACGAATGGTTTTTTTTTTAAATAGTAAAAAAATAATTTTAAATTGAATTTTTTTTCATGGGTTCTTAATATATCATGGTAACCCTTAAAAAAATTTCAACTAACAATAAATCTTTTTGATATTTAAAAAAATAGCTTAAAAAACTGTGAGTGTACAACCTCTTATAAACTTATAGTTGTTTGACCTATTTTTTTAAAATAGCAAAAAATATCATTTTGAGCTTATATTTTTTGTAGGGGTACCTTCAAATGATAAGAACCCATATAAAAAAATGCAACTTAAATTTATTATTTTTACTATTTCAAAAAAAATTGTCCTTTAATCTGTTCCATAAATAGTGATATGTTTATGAGCCCTCGTGTCCATTTCAAATCACTTTACCCCAACTTTGTATATTTATCTACAAATTAATCACAACATTATTACTTTACCTAAATTATAAACTATAACATTATTCCCTATCATTTTTTTAATGTTACAATACCACGTTTTGGATGGTAGTTTCGGTATTTAATTTTGGTACGCTAATTTTGGTAAATCAGTTTTTTAGATGTTTAGACCAAAACCAACCACAAAAAAAAATTGATTATATCGGTTTCGGTAGTTTCGGTTTTCGATAAGGAAAAAAGGTAAATAATTACCACTTTTTATTAGTACAAAACGGTACGGTACGAGTTTTTACCATATCACGAACACCCTTAGGGACAATTGAACCAAACCCACCAAGATATCTGACATCCATACTAAAAATGGTTAAATCTCTCCAAATGAAGACGAGGGATAAGACTTCAAATGGACTTTGAAAATACAAAACATACAGGAAAAAAACCTAAAATAAACAAATAACAAATAATCATAGTCACAAGTTCGATCTACAATAAAATGAGTACATCTTATCGCATCCACTCCGATCTTCTCTTCGAGATGATATTTTGCAATCAAGTGTAACATCTTTCTCGTGTCACAATTGTGACACCCCTCCTAATAAAATACCGGGGGATCAATCATATACCAAATTAAAACAGGAGTCTCATATGGTTCATTCTCAACATCACTGTCGAAAACCAATTTAATTACTAATAACCTATTAGGCTAGCGTCAAAATTTTATTAAACTAATCTTTTTTAAACAAGCCATTAAAATGGTTCAATCACAATAGTTTATATATACCAAACTGAAATGAAATAAAATAACTGAACACTCGGTTTAACATGTTCCAACCAAATTGAAGGCCGCACTAAAAGGCGGTAAAAGAATAAATGAATACAATTAGGTCATTGACCCGAATGTTTCTAAAATACCTCATGTTTAGATCTCAAGGATAGAAGCGTCTACAGTAAACCTGCATGCATCCACAGCTGCTATAGCAAACGCCTGACTCGGAGGAATCATCATCCAGGCGTCCATGTGTCTGAACACCTCTCTCTCTCTCTCTCTCTCTCTCTCTCTATATATATATATATATATATATATATATATATATATATATATATATATAGCAAGACAGGAGAAAATAGAGAAACGGGTCAGAGCCCGAGTTGTGAAAATATTTTGAAAGTGCATAAATGCTATATTTTTAAAATATCAAACATCTCATATTTAAATTGGTATCGCACTCTCATGAGATACTCCTCACCCCTCTCCTAATAGTGCACACCTATCGCATGCCTTTTAAACAACCTAGTTAAGCTACCCTGCCTAACTGATCTATTTCACCCATCTACTAAACGTCTTCGTAAACCTAAGTAGTAAGGACTAAACATCTCCCCATTCCGAACACTGCGCTACGTTTTGTGCGTGGGGTATCTCTCAAAGCGAAATCCAAGCAAGGAACCCCCGATACACAACTACTTGGCAATGTTGATCGTCAAGATCCATTAGGCCCTCAGCACATAACGTATATATAAACTCATATATATATATATATATATATATATATATATATATATATAATTCTCACTAGAACCTAATATGCATATTCACATAAGTCTGAATATCATACTACCGGAAGAAGAACAATATCACAATCATTTTACCTTACATGAGTCTACCTGATATGATAACTCAACTTCATATATAAGTAATAAACTATACACAACTGGTATAATTATACCTATTACAATCATAAGTATAATAACCATCCCATCGAGCTATAACTCGGGGATGTAGTCTTATAGTGCCTATCCAAATCCGGATTTACTCACTATACCACAGTACGAAGCCAGACTCTCTCATGGTCATAGTAAAAATACATAACAGTGGAGGCTATCATATTCCCTCCTGAAAGTGGGATAACAATATCACACCCATATGCGAGACGATATGACCTGGGGATATACTCTCCCTGCTCCTCAATCCAAGGGATTCACCCATCGCACTAGAGAAAAAATATAATCTGGTTGTTTCAACCCTACGCCCATAAAAACTCATGGAATTAGCCTCTAAGATACAAATATACCAATCACACACATATATATATATATATGTATTTCTGTATCATATTATATATACTGTAACCACGTCGTATATATAACCTATGTCACAACTCAAAAATATATACAGCTATAATTCCCAATCTCTCATAGCAATAGCCAAAACCAAATTCTCCCACTCGTAATAGTTTATAAGTATTTACGCACTTTAAAATACTAAACCCTTAAGTATTCTCTTACTTAAAATATAACTCACACTATAATCCCTTTTAAGGATTTATGTATACTCCCGAATATACCAATTTATAGTAGTTAAATAAGTATACTATCGACTTACTTTAGTCCCATAAGTATCACATTACCTATAACAATAGTCGTATCGGATAACCGCTCATCATCTTTAGCCTATATCCCAAATTCCATCCTAGTCGACTCGTAGGATTTACTCAACCATGATCAGCACATACTTATATTTTCTACATGCATCATTATTTATATAATCACCCGCCGAAATATTATCTCGAGTATTACTCATCCCGAACACCCCTAAATAAATAAGTCATGGATTCCATTTTCCACGAACCCAAGGTTTACATTTCGCTCAAATAATAATTTAGAGATCCTCACTCTATTTTTTGGAACCCCAAATGTCTAATTCCTCAATTTATTTATTTTTCTCGAAAATATACTTTTAGTGCCATACAATTATTGCACCCTCTTAGCCCCTATAAATTCCCTCAAATGGATAGATATTTATTTTCTTAGTTAGGTATTTATTTCCTCAAATAAATAGGCTATAAATCCTTAATTTGGGAATTTATCCCATTTAAATTAAACTAGCCGAAATTGCCAAAAATTCCGTAGGGTCGATCGATCGATCCCTGGGCGTCGATCATCGATCGAACAAAACATCTTCTTCTCCAAGATTTTGTTTCATCCATTTCTATAACCCCAAGATTTTTATCTCCCTCCTCTCATTATTCAACCTTATAATCACATGTAAAAAGGGTTCTAATCATCCTAGAACTCATATCCAACAATTAATTTAAATAAATTTATAAGTTTCTCGGATTGGATATTATCTGGGGTTTACTCGTTTGACTTTTGAAAAACCATTTGATTCACAAAAACCGAACCCAAAAATCTTTATAGTTTGTTATTATCAACTATGATATGAGATTTATGCTAAAAAATAAAGCAAGTAAACACTTGCCTTGTGGATAAAATTTCAACGACCTTGAGTCGAATCTCGCGGAGTTCGGCCAAAATCCCCTTCCCCCCCCCCCCTTTCTTCCTTTCGTTCTTCTCCTCTTTCCTTTCTCTCTTTTCTTTCCCTTCTCTCACTCTCTCGGGCTTTATAAGAGAAGAAAAGGGATTTATCCCTATTAAACCTAAAAATGACTCGTTTACTCAATTGCGAGTCCCTACAATCAAATAGGTATTGACATCCACCTATAGATATAATATCAATAAGGTACTCACACTACCCTACGATAATTCCCATATGTAGCATTATATCTCTCAAATCCTACGTATTAAAATATTATGACTTTACTTCTTTAATTTTATAATCCCAGAGTCTCACTCATTACCCAAGGTTTAAATAGGTTTTTCCTCAATATATTTATTCAGTAAGAAAATCATTAATATCCTACTGGTCCACCTCATCTTATCTCCCGAATTACTATGAATTAAACTCTCATTTAATTAGGGTTAAAATCGATTGTTTCTAATCTCTTATAAACACATCTTCTATCAACTAGGATTGAATACCATCATCATATGGCTCATAGTCTATAGTGTTAGTCTTAAAATCTTCGAGACCTAAATGTTACCCCCGGATACTCTATTATGACTATCTCGGACATTTCGAACCCAATCTCGCACACTAAATCTCCATCCGAGTTACTTAACAAAAATTCACTAATTAAACCCAACACATCTCAATACGGGTTTTTCAATTAAAATATGATCCTTTGTCGCTTTATCCCACTGCGACATGTAATTAAAATAATCCAACTTATTTACTTAGTCCCAAAAGTAAATATAACACACATCAAAAATCATCTAACCCTCATAAACTCCAAAAATTATTTTTTACGGAAATTCCTCAAATTTTCAAATTACACCCATTTATGTAATTCAAAAGTGCGGGGTATTACATTCCCCCCCCCCCCCCCCCTTACAACGGAATTTTGTCCCCGAAATTCGAATACGACTGATAGTACCAACTTAGGATCGCTAATCACATTTCATCCTGCACACACAAGTTTAAAGGTACTAACCCAAATGGTACCCACCTATCTTAGGACTTATACTCTAATGCACTAGCTTAACAACAAGTTTAACTATATTTATATATGCTATGACACTACCTTGGTCGTAAAGTTGACTCTCACGTCACATCGCACCTAGTGCTTTTATAAGTGCATATAAAGAGAACGAGCCTATAACCGCCGCTCTAATGTCTCAAAAAGTCGATACTCTCGCTAACACTCTAAGCATTCGTTCATCTACAACAGGACATCAAATTTCTCGCGAAAAGGAAATTACACTAATGCTTGACTATTCTCGTCAGTCTTCTCGCTTATCTTAGGTGTGCTAACTCTTATTGCACAAATATAATTGGATCATTGAGTACCTCCTACGACGTTTCATCCAACCCATTCCAAATCCATTTATGACTGCCTCGGCGTATAATCTTCAGCTTTATATACTACGTCCCTTCTTTTTTGGGCGGTATATAAAATCAACTTACTAAGGTGCCCATACACCTTTTTATCCATGCCGATCTGCACAACCATTGTAAACGCCACAGACGTAACACTCTCTCTAAAAATGGGCCTCACTTTCTTGGCCTGGTGCTAACACCTGGGTATTCCTAACCCTAATACTTAAAAATCCAATCTTTCATGTACCTAAAAATGCAATCCTTCATAAAGTTAACCCACCAATCTTCTTTTGGTTATCTCACAACTATCTCCTTACATCGGTGCCACTAGTCCTTCTGACCTTACTTCCCAATAAATCTAAGATCGATGTGTTTCCTACACATGTAAAAAGAGTACTATATTAACTATATCCCTAGTGCCCAAAAGCTCTCTCAATTTCTGACATTTGCTCGATTTCATGCATGGGACGTCTCGCAAAGCGAAATCCAGACAAGGAACCCTCTCATTACACTACTTCCTCGCATCATCGGTCATTGAGATATACCGGCCTAAGGCACACATGCGGGACGTTCTAAAATCCTAACTCATTAACCTACTAAAGCTCTCCTACCACTATGTCCTTCCATCTTGGAAAAATGGAAAGTCTAACTAATCGGGGCGCCTACTTTCTGCAAAGGTGTTACGAAAATTCTACCCAAAACATACTTCTTCTAAATTAGCCTTCTATTCAAGGCCTACCTATAAGCCTCAAATTAATTTCTCTAACTCTTGCCTCACCCATATACTTGCGGTGAGAGAACCATTTTAGTGCTTTTCCATAACACTTCTATCTCCATAAGCATGCAATCGTAACGCGGCTATCAGTCCATAGTGTTTTCTCCACACTAGGTGACTTATCATCAAAACTAACATCCTTGCATCCCATAACATCTCTCCACTCCCGACATCGTTAAGGTTCATGCGTGGAGTGTCTCGCAAGCGAAATCCAAACAAGGAACCCCTCCTATACACTACTGCTTAACTTTGTCAATCGTAGAGGTCCGTTAGTTTTAAATATGCTCCTTGGATAATCCCATTCCACCAATCAATAAAAATGTGGTCAGAAATCCTACTTCTTTATAAGAGCCACATCACAAGGCGTTTGTAGTAACACTAAGTCCTTTGCGCCAACAACAATGAGCTTAAACTCATAGCTTAACAATGAATCCTGTGTACCCTAAATCATATATAAGGTCGCTGATTAGGCATAAATTCTTCCCATTTATCCCCGTAATTTAGAGGGTTTTATCGCTGCGCGCAATATAATTCAAGTGGATTTATATCATATCTTTGATAATGGCAAGTTTCTAATGAGTACGTAGAGTTTCGTGTGTTCATCATCTATTTTATAGGTGTTCGGTGTTCTAATCCAAGTTCCGTACCAAACGCTTCAAAGAAACACAAGAAAGCAAGGTTTCTGCAAAGACTAGAAAAAACGGAACCGAACCCAATGAGCTAAAACTGAACTGAATCCACCTTGGATAAACTTCTTGTGAAGAGATGAAAAGATGGAACCAAATCGATGCTGGCAAATAACGAACCGATCCTATGCTCGAACAATTTTCTGTAAAGGCTATAAAAGATAGAACCGAACCGAACCGAACCATTTACCCAGATCGATTCTGTTCTCGATTTTTTGGATCTATCCACTTGTAAAAATAGAGTCCTATTTGGTTCAAACTTTTGTATTTGGTAGAATATAAATTGTAACTCCTCCCAAACGTAGGAGGAGGCTTCTAATTCCTTAAGGCAACTTTGTAATTCATTTAGAAGGAGAAGAACAACAAACCCTAGTTATTTTCAAGTTGCAATTCAAGTAAAAGTATTCTAATTTATGTTTCAATTTTTGTTCTAGTTGTTTGTTCACTTATAATTTCATCTTTCTCCATCTTCATTCAGCAATAAAAATGTTTTATTTTATTCCTATCATGTTGTTTTCAAATTTTCATATGTCTGGCTAGATTTTAAAGGTCGGGGTACATGAACTCAACCTGATGTGTTAATTGCATGTGTATAAAATTAATCCTCTGAATTTAATGATTTATTACGATCGTATTGCATAGAAACATAACAATTGTAGATCTTTAGATCTTGTTTGCTTCAGGGTAACCGAGATGCTTCAGAATGCAATTCGAGTGTAACTATCGCAATACCGATTTACTTGTCCTCTGATTAAGTATGGTGTGGGCTTGAACCTCATATACGTAATGCTTGGAAGTACTAAATTCTGGGTCTAATTAATCACTTAAATTTACGATTAGTTTTATACCAACAATACTCTAGGGTTGAGGGATTGTATTACCGACCTATTTTTCTCATCATATAATTCAAGTTTTAGTTTAATCATCTTCAGTCTTTTAAGTAATTTAGAGTTTGCATTCAGTTAATTAGTTATTTCCCATCTCAATCATCTTTTTGGTTCTTTTTTAGAGTCAAGTTAGGGTTAGCTGTCTTACCTTTGTCGTCACATTCACTCGTCCTAGTTCCCTTAGGATTCGATACCCATACTAGCCACTATACTCCGCAAGAGTGTAGTTATAGTTTATGTTTTTGTATTGTGGTTGGAAGCCGAAAATAATGACTAGTGTATTACACAGACGCTCAGTTTCCACCTTGATCAAAATGGTGCCGTTGCCGGGGAAGTAGGAAGACATTTAGGTTAGGTCGAATTAATAAAAAATTTGACTCTAATTCTTAAAAAGCAAAAAAAAAATCAAAAAACTAAATAAAGATATGAGTCTTGAGAATACCATCCGGGATAGTGACACAACCGGATTACGTTTAGATATAAGTCTTGGAGATTTTGTAAAAGAATTCGGCCCAGTGGATAGGGACCTCACTCTTGAAGTTCAATCATTTTTGGACACATTTGGTGACCTAGATGAGAGGGAGTGGAATGACATGATAGATAAATTCATTCTTTATGAATGTTCACCCAAGCCTTTTCAAAGTATGCTGAAATGTGAGATTTTATCTATTAATGATGAGATTGATAAAATAATTCGAGCGTTTCCATCCGGTGACGCATGGTTTGTCATATCGCATTGTTACTTTCCACCACGTTCACACATGTCATTGGAGTTCTTGGATGAGATCGAGGACATAACTAAAGTATCATCCTATTTGAAGCCCAATTTATCCGTTCTCGAGTTAGAGAAAAATATAGGCTTAATGTGTCAGTCAAAATTTCAGCATGATAGAATCTTCAAGTGTGACCATTTATGTTATGACATGGTGGTGCATGTCGATTTCACTCACCGCATTCACTATGTGCCTCCATATGTATACTTGTTCTATTGGGTTGACTTCCAATTGTTTAGACTTTTGATTTATGATTGGAGGACCCCACACACGGGGTTGAGTTAGTTTTAGGACAGAGGTCGTCGCACTCCCGACGCGTATGGGGTAATTTTTATTGTATTATTGAGTCATGTATTAGTGGCATTTAATGTCTTTATGCATTTGAAATATTTGTTTGTTTTATTTGTCGCACTTCTTGTTTTTCCTTATTTAGATTTTAGTCCTTTTTGCTTGAGGACAATGCAAAAGTCTAAGTTAGGGGGGGTGACAAGTGCGTCTTTCTAAAACTTCACAAATTTTTAAAAATGCCCAGAAATTTCAAAAAAATCATAAAATCTTGAAAAATCCAAAAATATTTTTCTTCAAAATTAATAAAAATTGGAATTCAAAATTTTCAAAAATATCATTAAAAGTCGGTTTAAAGTCTCAAACTGTAAAAACATAATACACAAAGACGGAATGGACTAAGGATGGAAATTGAGCAAAAATTGACGACTTAACGAATAAAATGTGGAGATTTACAGCCCCAGTGAGATTCGAGCCTTTCATTTTTGTGAAATTTATAAATCAATCCGAGTTAATTGTTAACTTAAAAGTTCTTTTCGGCGTCAAATAAGTCGTCGAGGATCTCAATTCTTTCACTTTGATCGGTTATGGAAAATGTGTGTGATATTGCCTTGAAAAACGTGCCAAAATAGATCTCTAAATTAAATTAATCTCGAGACACATATGGTAAATTAATAAGTAATTCGGACAATGAAGTAGGCCATCGTTTGTTACCCAAAAAGATTAGCCATAAAAAGTCATAAAAAATTCATCCCTTTTGTAACCCAAAATTGAGACTAATAAAGTTTTCCTTTCGTTTGACAACCCGAAAAACCCAAAAGGCCCAGAATTGTGAAAAATGAAAAAAGTCAGAATTTAAGTCTGAAAAGTGCAATAAAAAGGGGCAAGAAAAAAATAGAAAAATGCTCAACAAAAATAGCAAGAAAAAGAAAAAGAAAATATAAAAAGAAGAAGAAAATGAGCAAAAGCCCGAAAAAGCACTAACAAACATCTTAAGCAAAAAATTTCAATTCCGAAATTCTTAACCTTTTCCAATTTTACCCAATACACATTTTATCCGTAAAAGTCCTAACCGAGTCCAAAATTGCAAAATTAGTTACCGTGTGGAGAGCTAAAACACCAACAAATAATGAAAGAGATCAAAAATGTGAATTAGAGGCAATGTTCCCGTTCCTTATATCCGTAATCCTTTGATGAGATTTGATTACCATAAAATTTATATCCTTCTACTTATGTGCATGAACTTGGTTCCAATACATTTACTCTTATAAATCACGCACACTGAATGAATAACCACATCCCGAGTGATTCGTTTATGAGAGCATCCCATGAGATTTTGGAATCAAAACGAATTTTCGGATAAGTAACGTAATTGTTAATCGGTGGAAATTCGCGGTTAAATTTCTGGCTTCGCACACACGCACTATGATTTGAGACTCTTGAACATGATTTGATGATGACTATTTTCTCGAAAAGTTTGAATTATACAATTTTTACGTATTTTGAATTTTCTTTGAGTCGAATTTTATGGGTATATTCACTGCAAACCCTCACGAGACACCACTCGTCCTACTAGGGTAACCTAAGGGTTTAAAGGCTTGTTGCATACGCTAAATGCAATCGCGTACCAGCGAAAGAGGTATCCTATCCCATTTACGAGCTAGACCATGTTTTGATTCTTTTACATTTCTCCGGACGATCAACGCTCTAAGTTAGGGGGTTTGATTAGGCATAAATTCTTCCCATTTATCCCCGTAATTTAGAGGGTTTTATCACTGCGCGCAATGTAATTTAAGTGGATTTATATCATATCTTCGATAATGGCAAGTTTCTAATGAGTACGTAGAGTTTCGTGTGTTCATCATCTATTTTGCAGGTGTTCGGTGTTATAAACCAAGTTCCATACCAAAAGCTTCAAAGAAACTCAAGAAATCAAGGTTTCTGCAAAGACTGAAAAAAATGGAACCGAACCTAAGGAGCTAAAATTGAACTGAATCCACCTTGGATAAACTTCCTGTGAAGAGGTGAAAAGACGGAACCGAACTGATGCTGGAAAATAACGAACCGATCAGATGCTCAAAGAGTTTTCTGTAAAGGCTACAAAAGATAGAACCGAACTTAACCATTTACCCAGATCGATTCGGTTCTCGATTTTTCGTATTTATCCACTTGTGAAAATAGAGTCCTATTTGGTTCAAACTCTTGTATTTCATAGAATATAAATTGTAACTCCTCCCAAACGTAGGAGGAGGCTTATAATTCCTTAAGGAAGCTTTGTAATTCATTTAGAAGGAGAAGAACAACAAACCCTAGTTATTTTCAAGTTGTAATTCAAGTAAAAGTATTTTAATTTCTGTTTCAATTTTTGTTCTAGTTGTTTGTTCACTTATAATTTCATTTTTCTTCATCTTCATTCATCAATAAAAATGTTTTCTTTCATTCCTATCATGTTGTTTTCAAATTTTCATATGTCTGGATAGATGTTAAAGGTCGGGGTACATGAACTCAACCTAACGTGTTAGTTGCATGTGTATAAAATTAATCCTCTGAATTTAATGATTTATTACGACCGTATTGCATAGAAACACGACAATTGTAGATCTTTAGATCTCGTTTGCTTCAGGGTAATCGGGATGCTTCAGAATGCAATTCGAGTGTAACTATCGCAATACCGATTTACTCGTCCTCTGATTAAGTATGGTGCGGGCTTGAACCTCATATACGTAATGCTTGGTAGTACTAAATTATGGGTCTAATCAATCACTTAAATTTACGATTAGTTTTATACCAGCAATACTCTAGGGTTGAGGGATTGTATTATCGACCTATTTTTCTCATCATATAATTCAAGTTTTAGTTTAATCATCTTCAGTCTTTTAAGTAATTTGAAGTTTGCATTCAGTTAATTAGTTATTTTCCATCTCAATCATCTTTTTGTTTCTTTTTTAGAGTCAAGTTAGGGTTAACAGTCGTACCTTTGTCGTCACGTTCACTCATCCTAGTTCCCTGAGGATTCGATAGCCAGACTAGCCACTATACTCCGCAAGAGTGTAGTTATAGTTTAGGTTTTTGTATTGTGGTTAGAAGCCGATAACAATGACTAGAATATTACACGGATGCTCAATTTCCACCTTGATCAGTCTCTACGCACTCAAGTCATGATAATGAAACATCTACTCACTGAAGTTCCATCTAAACATGTAATAAAGGCGAGCTCAATCTGTATCCAGATGAGATATCGCAACAACATCCTGTTCCAACCTCGAACCGAGGATACAATAGTTCCACTATAGTATTCTCTCTCCATTGTACCTTTTTTTATTTCGGTACAAAGTTTACTTATCCATGTAACTATTTATTCACTGTTGGCCTCTTACTGATCCTTATATGAATAACTCAGGAACTGCATTCTCTTCATTCCGTCCAAATCATGGGAACTCGTGGTTAAAACCATCTGTAAGATCCTTTTATAAGCAAAACATCCTTCTCCCTCGAACATGGTGACCACATCTCAACATTGCTCCAACGAGTGAAAAAAATTTCCCTAAATTTTCACATCTGGGTATTTCTATACCCTGCTCTACGCCAAAGCTTCTGAGCCCTAAACTTCCATTGAATCACGTCAAACTTGCTCCGTATAACCTAAACTTCATTGTATGGTCCTTATCAAAGACCTTTCTAACCTTTTTTCCAATTTAACTTCACAGGGTAATTCATCTTTAGCACCACTCTCTACTACAATGGTACTTGGATACTCATAACTACTATACCTTAGTAGTCGTCGTAGCAGTCCTTGACAAAGCCGCACTAAAAGGTGGTAAAAGAATAAATGAATATAATTAGGCCATTGGCCCAAATGTTTCTGTATTACCTCCTATCTAGAACTCAAGGATAGAAGTGTCTACAATAAACCCGCATGCATCCATAGCTGCTGCAGCAAATGTCTTACTCGAAGGAATCATCATCCAGGCATCCCTGTGTCTGTATACCTATATATATAGCAAGAAAGGAGAAAATAGAGAAACGGAACACAGCCCGAGTTGTGAAAATATTTTGCAAGTGAATAAATTCTATATTTTTCAAATATGAAACATCTCATATTTAAATTGGTATTGCACTCTCATGAGATACCCCTTACCCCTCTCCTACTAGGGCACACCAAGCGCATACCTTTTAAACAACCTAGTTAAGCTACCCTGCCTAATTAATCAATTTCACCCATCTACTAAACGTCCTCGTAAACCCAAGTACTAAGGACTAAACTTCTCCCAATTCCTAACACTGCACTACATTTCGTGCGTGGGGTGTCTCATGTAGCGAAATCCAAACAAGGAACCCCCCGATACACTACTACCTAGGAATGTTAATCGTCGAGATCCATTAGGACCTCATCACATAAAATATATATAAACTCATATATATATATATATATATATATATATATATATACACACACAATAGTGCTCCCATACTGTACTACCGTATGGGAAGCAATCCGGACTCCTATACGTGTACATATGAGAGTTATATTCGGCTCCTCTCTCATCCCTCTTTGCAAGTTTATTTTTTCTCTCTCCTCTCTCCTCCTCTCTCCTCTCATATGTCTCCTCTCACGTCACTTCTTTGTCGTTTCTTTAGTGTTGCAATTTGCAAAGTCAACACTACAAAGATAGTAAATTATAATAATCAGTAACAACTCAAGTTCATCTCTTTCTTATATAAAAACATTGCTGAGAACTTGATTTCATTGAACAAATAAAATCTTTCTCTTGTTTATTAACGACAGTGTTTAAAACAAACTACCGCACAAGAAATTATGAAATAAAAAAATAATAAGGATGTATATATAATAAGTCCATGTTGCAAAAAAATAAAGTAAAAAATAAAAAAATACTCTTAGTTATTCTTGAGATAAATATGCAATAATTATTAGCTTCATTTGAAAGTACCAAATTAATAGTACCAAAAAAAGTGCAAAGAATAAAATTGTCTAAACATTTTCATCATAATCTTCATTGTCGTCTTCATCCCCACCCGTTAAATCTGTAAAAAAAAAAGGTAATGTTAAAATAAATTACAAATCTAATGTACTAGTCGTAGTCACAAATTATAAACAATTACTAAGTTCCATTTTAAATTCATATTACCATTCGTAAAAAAATCTTTTGTCGGTGCATCTCCATAAATATCATCGCCTTCACCGTTCGATCCAGAAAATCTACAAGAAACATTTATAAAATAAAAGAATTGGCGATATTTAGTAATTGAGAAAAATATATAAATTTACCTCGTGTTTAACATTGGACAATTTCTTTTATCATGTGATTGACCACTTCGTCCACATCCATGACAATGCTGACCTTGAATCTTTATTTTTTCCTTCCCTCTTTGTATTTTGTGTTTTCCACATCCTTTCGCTCGAACTGTATTCGGTTCATTTAAGGAAATTTGTTGACGACTTATTTCCTCCCTACGAACACCACTTATTCTACTTGCATTAACCTCCTTAATTTTTTCATGCGCCATTTTTATATAATCCTCATAAATGGTAGTTGTCTCTTCGCTAACAACTGCATCATCAATAACCCTTGATGTAAGAGGAGATAATTTTTTTTACCTCAACAATAAAAAATTGGCATTATTATCTTTCACCTCCGTGCCACACTCTTCTATCACCTTTTTCAAGTTTACACCTTGTGTCCATCTCTACAAAATATATTCATCCGGTAGAAAAATGGTTTGATTAAATTTAAAAAATGCCAAAACATGTCTGCATGGAATTCCTTCGAAATCAAATTTCTTGCAACTGAAACGCACAAACTTTGAAATCTTATCATATGAAATTTTTCTAACTCTCGAATCCCTTAGATTTGGCCTTTTCACAATGTATAGATAATGATCACCTTCATCGTGTGAACTCTCAGTTACGTACTCCAAACTCTCCCATAACTCGTGTTGAAACATAAAAAAAATAGTTTGTGTGTATATATTTGACATCTTCTTCTCCATTGACATTGGCGTTTTCATCACCGGACGTTCATTTATATCGATGTGATCGGCTTTTAATTCCTTGTGACGTTGGTATTCAAGTGCCCGATTAAAGCGTGTAACAAATTCATTTAGTGAGTTATTTTTGGACAAATATCTTGTAAAAAATGCATGTGCACTCTCTGCGCGCTGACTACTTGACATTCCAGCAGCAAAAATATGTTTCACAAATGCAGGAACCCATCTAGCCCGAATATCATACAACCCAGCTAACCAAGTATTTTGTTTCAACTCACTTTTTTCAATCTTGTCTTCCCAACTTGCTTCAAACTCTTCTTTCGTCTCTGAATCCCAAATACATTGTTGAA
Organism: Sambucus nigra; assembly: GCA_949130495.1. Lineage (NCBI taxonomy): Eukaryota > Viridiplantae > Streptophyta > Magnoliopsida > Dipsacales > Adoxaceae > Sambucus > Sambucus nigra. The sequence goes on along the minus strand of OX422216.1, from coordinate 61,117,623 downwards.
AGTCGCTAAAATGATCTCTATAATTGATTGCATCCAACTTTTCAGAAAATTTGTTCACAGTGTGCCAAATGCAGTATCTGTGATATGTATCGGGAAGAACTTGAGCAATAGCTTTTGACATTGATGGATCTTGATCTGTGATAATTATTCGTGGCGGGACACCGGGCATAACTTCCTGCCATTTTTTTAAAAGCCAAACAAAAGAGTCCGTTGTCTCATCATTTAAGAATGCACAACCAAAAATTACGGTTTTGCCTATGATTATTTACCCCGGTGAATGGTGCAAAGATCATACTATATTTAATTGTGTTGTACGTCGTATCAAACACAACCACATCACCATAAAATTTGTATGCCCTTCTCGAAATTGCATCAGCCCAAAAACAGTGAGTTAGCCTATTTTCATCATCTCTTTCGTATGTAAAAAAAATGAGGAATTTTTTTTCTTGTTCCGACAAAAAGTACTCCATCAATAATTCTGCATCATGTCCGTCAATATGTTTTTTTGAATCACGTATAAAATTTCTAATATCTTTCTCAGTACAACCGATATTTTCAATCCCTCCTGCTTGTACCGAAAGAAGACTAATTTGTTGATGTGTAGGTATGTTAATAAATGCAAGTTGTTGGGTCAAGGCTTTTTTTGTTTCCGATACGGAACGGTGAGATCTCAAAAGATGTACTTTACGTGGGGTGGAAAGAGTGTGATTGTGACCTTCAACAAATTGACTTACTATGTAATTTGATTGCGACTTATTCTTCACAACGGACAACTTTGCCTTACAACCCTCTCTTACAATTCCACGATGTCTTTTTTTTTCCTCCTCATTTTTTTGGTTAGGCTTTCCTTCCTTGAAACAACAATATTCCTTTCGGATAATTTCATTCGTATCTTTTTTCTTTTTAGAAGAATTTAACCGTGTGCTAAATCCCGCCACTTTCGCATAATTATTGTAAAATTCATAAGCATCGTTTAAGGATTGAAATTCTTGTCCAATTTTTGGCTTGTCATCATCTTTTACTTCAGGTATGAATAATGCGTCAGATTGTTCATCAAAACTAGACAAATAATCCACATCCATCACTGCAAAATTATAACTACTACTTATTAAAAAATTATGGAGCATGTACCGAATAGTCCTTTAAATATTTTTTAATACACGTTTAGTCTAAGCCTTTTCATTTTATTCCAAAAAGTACATCACCATGTAAAAACACTCAATGTGTGCCGCTAGCGTGGACTTTTAAAAATAATAAATATTTGTTAAATGTGTGTTTGAGGGATTTTCTGAAATAAATAAAAAGAATTGAACTAAATATGAAATACAAATATTTGAGGGATTTCTTGATAATTGATCCAAAAATTATAGCACTAAAAACTTAAATGTCAACATTTTTTTTATAACTCAACATAAAAAGCATGAAGAATTATTGTCGATTGCTGAAAAATTATAAAAAAAAAAATTTCAACTCAGTAATAGCTGCTTGATAACAAATTTCAAAGACAACATTTTTTTATTGACCGAACAGAAAATATATATGATGCATAAATATGTTTAACATTTAAACGATAAATTTTTTTTATTGATCGAACAAAAAAAAATTCAACTGATTATGCATCATATATGAAGAATCGCACTTAAAAAAAAAGAAAAAAAGAATCGTACCTTTTAATGTCCTTGGTAATTAGTTTTATCCAAAAGTTTAATCCAAATATTTTAACTGATGGCTGCCAGACTATTGATGGTGGTGTGGCTTTTGATGGATTGGTGATTAGATGGAGATAGGGGTCAGAGTGGGAAAAAGAGAGAGAATGGAGGGTGAGGGAACAAAGGAGAATTGATGGAGACATGATAAACCCAAGTATGAGAGAGAAAAGGAAAAGTTGGTGACATTACAAAATAGGAGAGAGAGGAGAAGTGGCGTGCAAATTTTACAGAATTTTGCGGTGAGTTTTACACCTGGAAGTCCGTATATTACTCTTATACGGGAATACCGTATAAGAGCATTGTTGTATATATATATATATATATATATATATATATATATATATATATATATATATATATATATATATATATATATATATATATATATACACACACACACACACTAGGGTATGCCCGTGCCTGAAGGCACGCTGATAATCACAAAACGACAAATTTTTAAAACATGTAATTGCAAAAAAGCACAAATTTCGTTCCCTAACAAAATAAAATGTAATTTTAAAAAAATTAGACGTAATCTCCTTTGTTTTTAGGACTATCCAACATGCTTAAGAAAAAAAAATAGTCCAACAACATTCGAATAATCTAAATTCATCAAATAGACTCCCATATAACATGAAATATACAATATTCATTAATTGAATTTACATTGTGTCTCAAATTAATAAAGTGTAAATTTAAAAAAAATTGGACATAGTCTCTATTATTTATTGGTCTATCCACCCTGCTTAAGGGGTAACAACCAATTGTACAATATTCAAAAAGTCCAAATTCATCAAACAAATATTTTAACGAAACAAACTTCTTTAAAAAAATCAAATATATTAATTGAGGTTGTCCCACGTGTTCCACTGTAATGATTGTCCGTAACTTTTAAAATGCGACCTGATACGAAATAAAAAAAATATAATTAGTCAATCGAAATAGCTAGTCAAATATTATATAAACCATGCTAATCATTAATTATATTCCAAATACACTGCCTTTTGATATTGTTACGATTGATGTGGACACGTTAGGCCCCTGTACTTACACCACATTAATTGATGATTTGATCTGCATAATCAATATAAGAAAAAAAACTAAATCAATACAGAAAAAAAAACTAAATAAAAAAATGTAGTCAATACCAACTGGTGATGGATTTTCTAAATCAATACCAAATAAAACTAAATCAATACCAAATAAAATAGTGGTTAATGGTTATATGGGCTATTATCATAGAAAAATGTAGACATGAGGTTTACCGGTGAATCCGGTTTGTTCACTTTTGAGATCCAACTCCTTTTGTTTGAAAATGCCCATTCTCTCCTTATATCAGAAAATCCATCACCAGTTGAGTAAACTAATTTCTGGATAAACGAATACATTTAACAAAAACATGACATTTAACCCAAACACAAAGGGGAGAGCAATGTAAATTATTAAATTCCATACATGACAAAAATTACTTGAGAGTTTCAGTTTCCAAACCTTTAAATCACCAGGTGAAGTTATCCATCTTCCCCAAATGTTGTGCCAAATCACAACATTTGGCCTACACAGAAACTCCACGATATTGACCACCAAATGCTGTGCTAAATCCCCATTTAAGGCCCAACCCAACTCCACAGCCTCCACCAGCACCAAGGCCCAAGAAGTTTAAGGGCATGCCTCCGAAACCCCATCCGACGCCGAAACCCCAACCATCCTCGAAACCAACTCCAACACCAACTCAGTTGAGAAAACATGCGACAGCCGACTCCGAAATCCCATCCGATGTCGAAACCTCAAGAAGGTAAAAAAAAAAGTTCACCAGATCTAAAAAAAAGTTCACCAAATACACCTCAAGAAGCTTTGTTTTTTTGGTTGTGAATGATGTGAGTTTTGGTTCAATCGTGGATTTGTGAGATAGAGATTTGTGAGATACACACCTGAAAAACTGCAAAAAAAATTTGGTTCAATCTTGGATTTGTGAGTGAGAAGATAACTTTAATTTTTGGATGTCTTCGAGAGTGACGCCTTTACATAAACAGAACATACGAAGGAGATCCGTTTCCTGTTCTAGCTCCTAAACACTCAGATGTTCATCTTGGTCATCGTCATTGATACGGATCGTAGTCTCATTAATGAGAAGAGACACAACTTCAGCCAACACAGGGGAAACGGTTTGGGAAATGACCTTCCCACGAATAGAAGATGGTAAAGTACAAAACGAAGGGGGTGGTAGGTGTTTTCCACCAACCATCTTAGCCATAGCATCAATCGAGTTACTGGGTGAAAGGAACGTAGGTGGCGGTGTTTTGGTGGGTGCCGTGGATAGAGAGTAGAGAGAGGGTAGAGAGAAGGGAGAGCATTTTAGGTTTTTAAATTTATTTTGTCCATCTGAGATTGAGAAGAGAAAGGCAGATAAAAATTGACGGAGGGGCAGTTAGGTTTGGGTGAGTGAGAGTAAAGTTCTTGGGATAAGAGGGGAGGGTTTGAATTAAAGTAAGAGTTTTTTTGGGTGATGTGCAAAACTTTGGGCGGGATGATTAAATGGGAGAGTGTAGTGGGGAGGTGTGTATTTTGAGTTAATTTACCAAAAATGTCATCATGTTTGAATTAAAGTGGAGGAGTGGGAATTAAGTGTGGAGAAATAAAGGAGGGGAAAATAAAAAATTTAAAAGGGTAAAATAGGAAGAGCAAACGAAATTCATCTTGTGATGTCATAGTTGAATCTTATGACATACTTAAGTTTTCTGCTATATATATATTCATATTCATATAAGTCCGAATATCATACTACCGGAAGAAGAACAATATCACAATCATTTTACCTTACATGAGTCTACTTGATATGATAACTCAACTTCATATATAATTAATAAACTATACACAACCAATATAATTATACCCGTTACAATCATAAGTAGAATAACCATCCCATTGAGCTATAACTCGAGGATGCAGTCTCATAGTGCCTATCCAAATCCGGGCTTACTCACTATACCACGGTACGAAGCCAGACTCTCTCATGGTCATGGTAAAAATACACAATGGTGGAGGCGGTCTTATTCCCTCCTGAAAGTGGGATAACAATATCGCACCCATATGCTGGATGATATGCCCTCGGGATATACTCTCCCTGCTCCTCAAGCCAGGGGATTCACTCACATTGCGCAACCTCCCTGGATCGCACTAGAGAAGATATGTAATCTGGCTATTCCAACCCTACGCTCGGGAAAGCCCGTGGAATCAGCCTCTAAGATACAAATATACCAATCACACACACACACACACACATATATATGTATGTATGTATGTATGTATGTATGCATGTATTTTCGTATCATATTATATATACTGTAACCACGTCGTATATATAACCTATATCACTTCTCAAATATATATACAACTATAATTGCAAATCTCTCATAGCAATAGACAAACGCAAATGCTCCCACTCGTAATAGTATATAAGTATTTACACACTTTAAAATACTAAACCCTTAAGTATTCACTTACTTAAAATATAACTCGCACTAAAATCCTTTTTAAGGATTTATGTATACTCCCGAATATACCAATTTATAGTAATTAAATAAGTATACTATCGGCTTACTTTGTCCCATAGGTATCACATTACCTATAACAATAGTCGTATAGGACAACCGCTCAATCATCTTTAGCATATATCCCAAATCACATCCTAGTCTCCTCGTTGGATTTACTCAACCATGATCGGCACATAATTACATTTTCTACACGCATCATTATTTATATAATTGTCCGCCAAAATACTATCCCGAGTATTACTCAACCCGAACACCCCTGAATAAATAAGTCATGGATTGCATTTTTCACGAACCCAAGGCTTACATTTCGCTCAAATAATAATTTAGAGGTCCTCACTCTATTTTTAGGAACCCCAAATGTCTAATTACTCAATTTATTTATTTTCCTCGAAAATATAATTTTAGTGCCACACAATTATTGCACCTTCTTAGCCCCCATAAATTCCCTCAAGTGGATAGATATTTATTTCCTTAGTTGGGTATTTATTTCCTCATATAAATAGGCTATAAATACTTAATTTGGGAATTTTTCCCATTTAAATTAAACTAGCCGAAATTGCTAAAAATTCTGTAGGGTCGATCGATCGACCCTTGGCCATCAATCGATCGATCGAACATAACATCTTCCTCTCCGAGACTCTGTTTCGGCCATTGAAATACACCTAACATTTTTATCTCCCTCCTCTCATTATCCATCCATATAATCACATATAAAAAGGGTCTTAATCATCTAGAACCCATATCCAACAATTAATTTAAATAAATTTCCAAGTTTCTCGGATTGGATATTATCCGAGGTTTACTCGTCCGTTTGATTCATGAAAACCCAACCCAAAAATATTTACAGTTTGTTATTACCAACTATGATATGCGATTTATGCTAAAAAATAAAGCAAGTAAACACTTGCCTCGTGGATAAAATTCCGACGACCTCGAGTTGAATCCCGCGGAGTTTGGCTGGAATCCCCCTTTTTCTCTCCATTTATTCCTTCCTTTCTTCTCGTCTTTTTTTCTCTCTTTTTTTCCCCTTATCTCACTCTCTTGGGCTTTATAAGAGAAGAAAAGGGGTTTATCCTTATTAAACCCAAAAGTGACTCGTTTACTGAATTGCGAGTCCCTACTAGTCCAAAAATTCTCGGAACCTAAACGTTACCCCCGGATACTCTATTCTGACTATCTCGGACATTCTGAACCCAACCACGCACTCGAAATATCCATCTGAGTTACTTAACCAAAATTCACTAATTAAACCCAATACATCTCAATACGAGTTTTTCAATTAAATATTATCCTTTGCCGCTTTATCCCACTGCGACATGTAATTAAAATAATTCGATTTATTTACTTAGTTCCAAAAGTAAATATAACACACATCGGAAATCATCTAATCCTCATGAACTCAAAAAATTATTTTTCACGAAAATTCGAAATTACACCCATTTATGTAATTCAAATATCCATAAAAGTGCAGGGTATTACAACAGTCTAGGCTGATCAAATCGTGTAAGACCTACAAGAAGGGTTTGAATTTTTTTTATTATTTTTGGATTTAAGAGATATCTGATGATCCTCCCTCCCTCTCACATGGAGTGAGAGGGAGATGGGTAGGTGAAATGTATAAATTGTGTGTGTGGAGGGTGGGGGGATGGGAGAGAGAGCTTCTGTATTACTATTGATAGTTTCCTAGTAAATTCATTTAAGGAAGTTTGTTCAAATTCACAACTTATTAGATTTTGAGTTGGTTTCAATTTATATTGGGTTAAAAACCCAACTCATCCAATAAATATCCAATAAAACAATATATAAACGTTGTCTCTGAATGTGGTCTTGCCACATGTTTGAAATTTATGTAACACCCCGTAAATTCAAGGACCTTTAATTAAATTATATTCTGGGAGAGAAATAATTTATTTTATTATGAGGAAATTTTTAAATTTGAGGAATTTACTAATTTGATGAATTGAGGTTTAATGATTTGGACTATTTTGAGTCACATTTTGAGGTTAGAAGTGTAGAAAATGTTATATATTAATTCCGATGGAAATTCGGAGTGCATGGTTGAGTCCAGATGGGTCGAAATAGTTGGAAAGGAGTGTCCATAGATATAATATGGATTTTGGGACCTTTCTAAACACATTTGAGCTCCCAAATAAGTGTTTGAGCCCTTGTTAGAAGGTCCATAAGCCCAAAAAGTGGATTAGAGTTAATAACCCTAATTGTGAAAGGGTGAGGGAACTTTAATTCATTTTAGGAAACTAAATTGAGGAGAGCCAAATAAGAGAGAAACTAGAGGATATTTTAGGAGATTAAACCAAGAACAAGAGAGGAGACCATTGAATCAACCCATCTTCTTCATCAAAGAATCTGATTCTACAAACCAAAGTGAAGTGGTTTAACTTGCATTTGATTAATTGCATATTTCTTATTAATATTAAATAAGGTGTGAATTGATTAATATGTTAGGGTTAGTTCTACATTTAATTTGAGGATTTCATGTTGTGATTTAAAAATCTGTAGAGAGGATAAGAATATGAGGATTTTGATTCCCCAATTTGTGTATAATATTTACTTAGATTTAGTAAATCAAAATGGTGTATTTAGGATGTATCTTGGAAGGTTTTGGGAATAAAATATGTACAAAATTGAAGGTTTTAAAGCTTTAATGGCGGACTGGGTTTTCTGCGAACGAAAGAGGAGAGAGAACACCAGGGTCGTTCAAATGACCTGGTGTCTTGTTCAAACGACAGCCAATGTCATTCGAATGACCTTGATGGTTAATTGAATGACCTAATTGATTCTGATAGATTTCTTCCCTTCCCTAATTAAGATCTGATGGTTAATTTATGATAAACAGTTCTTGTTTTGGATGAATCTGAATTGTGGTTTATAATTTAGGGTTTGAATCGTAGAAATTTCTCATGGATTAGTAGAGGATAAATCCAGAAATAAATCTAAGGTTTTACTTATGTAATTGTGAATCTTGCACTTTAATTGGGCAAACTTATATGATAGAAATTGTATGACAATTTGGGGATGTTAATTTTCGGACCGAGCGAGTGAGTCCGGGTGTATTGGTTGAGTGACACCAAGATAATTTATTAATATATGATTAATTCAATTGAGTTAGGATATGTAATCGGAAAAACTTTGGACTAGTGCTACGAGAATTTAGGCATGGATATGGTCGATTTTATTTATTATAAGGTTATATAATAAATTAAAGAATATTCAAAAATAAAAGTGTGTTAACCGTAATATGTGGGAATGCGGAATAAGCTCTAAATGCTGAGATTTTGGGCCAAGCGACATAGTTCGGGTATATATGGTTGAGTGACACTAAGAGAATGAAATTAATTAGTGTGTGATTAATTAAAATTTGGGTCAAATTATAGACTTGAATGTATTAGGCTAGTGTTACAGATATAGTATACAGGTAGCCTAAATTTGATATATATATATATGTGTGTGTGTGTGTGTGTGCGTGTGTGTGTGTGTGTGTGTGGGTGTGTGATTTATAAATATTTGTGTGAATAATATTCATTGTAAAGCATACCCACTCTAATGCTATCATGGGAGGTCGCGCGATGTGGGTGAATCCCCTGGCTAAAGAATACATGGCGAGTATTTTCCTCAGTTCATAGCATTCGAAAGTAAGAATGAGATGTTTTTGGTATGATTCAGTCTTATTTTGGGGGAAACTATGACCGCCTCCAATACGTTGTGATTTTTTTTTCTGATTCGAGGAGCATACCGTGTTAGTATACCGGGTGGATAAGTATACCCGTAGATGATAGAACTTAGAGAACACCCGATGAGTGCCTACTCGGGGAAGATGGTTATGTATTTACGACATGGATGTGTGAATGTTGTAGTATGATATTACATATATATGGTATATTTATATATAGGAGAATTCACGATGAGAATTTTATTAAGTATATAACTTGTGAGATTTTTATATGGTATCAATTGAGAAATGATTTAAAATAAGTTAGTGTGATTAATAACTTATAACTCGTAAACTAAACTCACTCGGGATACAATAGTTGGAAAAGTAGGATATATATATATATATATATATATATATATATATATATATATATATATATATATATGACAAGGCTAGTTACGGGGTAGATATCTATATAGGTCACGTATAGGTACGTTAGGCGTGCACATTAGTCAATGGGTGAGGTGTTCTCAAGAGAGTGTGTGACACTAACTGAAATATGAAGAGCATTCATGTATTTTAATTTACTGCATTTAAATTCACTTGTTAAATATTTTCAAATTTTTTGGGTTCTAACCCTTGCTATAAAATATTTCTAAAACCTTTTAGGTGTCTACCTACAGGGACCACAAAATTGTTCTATGACAGGTTTACGCAGCTGCGGCACATGTGGATGTTGCAGGACTTTGACTTAGCTGCTTTAGTCATTTTATTCCTAGAGTATGATGCAGTTAGTATTCCATTTGCGCATGTCACCCTAGTTGTTCCATTTTATTTCCGTTAGATGATGTATTCAGTTATTCCTATTGTGGTTTATTTTTAGTATTTGATTTGTAGCCGGTGGTTATCTCGGCAAGGTTTATAGTTATTCATTTTCTTTATTACTGATTCATTAATTGTGTGATTTGTAGCCGGTGGTTGTCTCGGCAAGGTTTATAGTTATTCTCTTTCTTTATTACTGATTCATTAATTGTGTGAATGGTTAATTACATATTCTCTCATCTGTTGATAAAGATGTTAAATAAAAAGATAAAATTTGGCACCATGTCTTTTGAATACTAGGTGATTAGTAAGTTTTAAAAAAAAATCGACAAGGATGATAAGAATGAATCGGATGAGATTCCTGTTTAATTTTATACAGGACCAATCACCCGATATTTTATTTAGGCGAGGTATCACAGATGGTATCAGAGCACTAGGTTCTAGTGTCCTTAGGATCTGTGCGGTTTTTCACGTTTCAGCGTAGTGTTCTTTGATGTAGAGCCTTATTATAGGGTTGTTGTATTCCTTCAGGTATGCAATTTATGTTCTCCTTCTATAGGGTATAGTTCATGTGATTCATATACAGTTTCGGTCAACCATGGTAGATCGAACGCCATATAACGACAAACGTGGGACATTAGAAGGATTTGCAGGAGGGAGGACTCATCAGAAGCCATAGTGCATTTTGGAAACAGTGACAAGGTAAGAGTCACCATATTGTTCAAAAAATTAAAGTTAGAGAAACTTCTGGGGTGCAGTAGTTTCCCCAAGATCCTTCGGGAAGGACAATGGAGCAAGGTTAAAACCCCAAGTGTAGACGACAAAGGGTAAGGGATGAAGAAGATTTTGTTTCAAAAGACAATCTGCTAGAATGCGAAAGAGGTGAGGAAGAGTGATTTACTAATGGATGGATAACATTCGATTGGGATCACATATGGGGGAGTGTAGTGGCACTCAAGTTTAAATTTCGAGCAAATAAATTTGTTCTTAGAAGCAGTATGGGGTGATGGTAGTCAGTCACTACATTCGTGGGGAGATATCATGAATAACGAGGAATTTGAGGTAAGGATTATTATGAATCCTCTCACTAGAGGTTAAATTTAGAGGCAAGGGAGATTTCAGTAATTTTCCAGAAGAGTTGGATAGTGGCCGAATGGTTAAGAAAGTTGATGGAATTCATAAACATCGTAACCGATGAGAGGGATACAAAGAACCAAAATAGGGTCTGTAAGTTGATGTGAGACTGTGGGTAGAATGTAAAAGCGTGGAATGAGATTTGGATAGGATGACAAGGGTTGTTATCATCAAGATTGTACACTTTCAATAGTATCAATGCTCTCGATAGGGGAGAGCTAAGGGAGTTGGCGGATCTATCACAAGAGTAAGACAAGATTTTTGGTGCTAGTGAGGCACTAAGGGAAGGGATACCCAAAACCAAATATATGATCTATATCAATAGAAATTCTACCAAGTGATGGTGGGTTTAGTTAAGGCAGTCAAGACCACCCAGGGGACCAACGGAGCCAAAGGTACAATAGGAGTAGTAATTAAGGTCACGACTACTAGGTCCGTGAGGAGGACATCCCCGATAGGGCCGACGGGGCCAAAGAAAGGGGGATGACGTAGAATATGTAAAAGAGTGGAAACTCATGGGTGGGTTTTATCTACGACGAGTCAGAGGAAAGGAGGGAGATGCCTAGTAGGGGCATCTGTTGGAAATTTTTTTGGTTTGATTAGGACGAGGGTGTTATGTCTAATAACTATTGAGCCGACAGTGTTATGGGCAACTGAAACTATAAGTTTTACTCCGAGATAATTGGGGTCTGTTTTGTATGATGAGAGCAGGTCACGGTAATGTATTAGAACTAGATTCGTGAGAGAAATGAATTTAGTGGAGGTATCTTTAATATCACTAGTATGTATATTTTTACCATGGAGTAACGAAGTACTCTTCGATTCCACCTAAAAGGAATGGGTGGGTATATTGAGAAGATATATTTCTTGAGGACTATCTCCTTTGAGAGGTGATATTCGAGGTATGGTTTTATCATGGATACATACGGGTTCGTAATGGTGGGTGATCATAGCAAGGCTATCGTGTTTGTTATTTCAATGTAGGATATATGTTCTTATTGTGATATCTCACCTAAAAGAGGGTCGAGCTCGCAGAAATATCTTATGAAGTAGACTTCAGAGAGTACAGTTGTCAATTTATATTAGATTTGAGTGTGTAGGGACTCATATTGATGAGATTCAAGGGATATATGGTCATCGTGGAGTGGATAGACTTAGCTCGTTATTAGGATTTAGCGATAAGCGCTTAGTAATAGTGCGAGCACAAAAAAATGTGACTCTTTTAGAGATACTGAAGTCCATGATTAGACTTATGAGTATAGGGGCAAGGTTTAAGAGTCCCGACATATGCTTTGGGTTCTGTAAAAATCAAGGACCGACAATGCCAAGTAATAGTGCACTAGGAAAAGTTCTTTTGGACTTTGTTGGGTAGGGTTGTATGCATAATCCTTAATTAAAATGTTGCAAGTGGGAAGACGTCATTAAATTCAAGGTCATCGAATTTAATGATAATTAGTGAACATGTGGAGAAAATACGTTGAGAAGAGAGCCACTTAGAGATAGGGCCAGTGGAGTCGGGAAGTGTTGCGAAAGAAATAGTGCGAAGTTTTGCACCACAAGTTGATAAATGGGATAATATCGGGAATAATTGAATAGTAATGAGTAAGGTTATCGAAAACATTTGAAGGATATAGCCACATTGAATATGTAGGAGCGGAACTTAAAATAAATATGGCTACGTATGTGATGATCGGAGGTTTTTGCAAATATGCACGAGATATGGGGTGTTTGGGCACCCTGGGAGGAGCCAAAGTCTCTACTGTGTAGATATTTAGCATATTCAGGGAGAAGATGCGAAGGCGATGATGTTGGATATATTCCAGACGAATGGGAATAAGATGTTCCTCGGACTATGAAACGTTGAGCATGGGTGTGTTTGGAAGTGACATTGAGTGCGTCATAACTTATGATTTGTTACCACTAGGATACGCGAGTGAGACATATATTAGTGGATGTGTTAGCTTAAATAGCCATAGTGTATATGTATAAGTACCATGGGATAGCATGTCATTAGGTGTTAACCATAAAAGAGTGGAAGGTACACTAAGAGGAAGGTTGCATTATACGGGAGATTTCAACTTTCTAGAACTATATGAGTAACATGGATGTTTTTCCAAGTTTCAACATTGTAGCTACAGTTTGGGGCTATAGTGGATAATCATAATAAGTTTGGGTGTTTGCGGTACCAGTGTGTGAATTATCATTGCTAGGTTTCACTTGAGGTAGGGTCTAGCGTATGTATACGTTTATGTATGTTAAAATGTATTGCATATTAATGTATTAATATTGTTAATTGAAATCTCAGGGAGTAAGGACATTTCTTATGTGATTCAGGGTCGTTAAGTTATTGTCGAGTGGGGAGATATAGATTGGGTTTTATTTTCACGCAAGGAAACTAGTGATAGTAAGAAGCGGTGCTGTATGTTGTCCTTTTTAGCATAAGTGATGAGTGCATTATTCCGTTGCACCATCAATAAAATGTTTTTAGAGCAATTTTTATTATTTTAAAGAAAAATACAAATTTAAGAATAAATGGGATTAATAATGCAATTTCGAGAACTTCAAGCTCACATCTTATGTTCATTTTTAATCTCTTGTTCAAGGTTGCTATTGAGTATTGACAGGTTTAGAATGCAAGCGGCGATGACGGGACTCAATTAGAGCGTAAAATGGGCACCTACGCAAATTCAGTGGCAAAATTGTAATTTCAAAATTTTATTTTGGACTCGAACAAAATACGAAAATTGTAGGCCTTGAATCAAGGGACGCCTGGGATCAAACGACGTATCAATCGGAGTTGAAACGAAGAAGTTATGGCTGTGCAAAGTTCGAATTCAAAAGAAAGGCAAAGTCAAAGTCAAAGTCCTGGGTCAATGCCCGAAGTCAACTTCGAGACCCGAAAACTATTGAAAATTTTTTGTGCCCGAAATGAGGGTCACGTCGGTTCAAACGGCAAGTCAATAGGACTCCGAATGAAAAAGTTATGGTGATTTGGGCTATTGTGCAAATTATGAGATTTGGGATTTAATATGTTGTTAAATATAATTGGGTGTATATTTATATCAGAAAGAGCTGTTGGGTGAGATGGTTGGGAGAAGGAGAGATGTGCGCAAGTGTCAGGGGTTCGACCCCCGCATCGCCTATTTTCTTTTTGGCGAAAATCTCTAAAATATTCCCCCACTTGCCCACTAAACCCAACACTCCCAACCTTTTCCCCTTTCTTTTTTTTTCTTCTCCGGAAAGAAGATTACCACCCACCTTCCCACTTCAATTACCCACAAACCCATCTACCCACTACTCCCACTACATGCTCACACAAAACTCCTATAAATACCCATTACCTACATCACCCCATGGGTGCAAAAAAAAAAGGGAGAGCGAGAAGGGGCACAGTTCAACAAGTGTGTGTGACAGACCTACTTTGAACACCATTTTTGTACATAGAGTAGAGATAGAAATTTTTAGAGTGTAATTTTTGTGTGCAAGTTTGGAGCATAATTTTATTGTATTGACATTCAAATATTAGGACTTCAATCTTGTAAGTTGATTATTATTATGGCCATTAGTATTTCATCTAGCAATCTTTGTGTTTTAATTATGATGTCATTTAAATTTAAATTGCTAAGGTGAGGTAAAATTTACCCTAATTATTTAGTGCGTGTTTAATTGGTTCAATTCACTAAATTCCCTACTTGTTCCAAAAATATTTTAAAAATTCGGTATTCATTTAAATAGTCACGAGAGTGATATTTTAAACCTTCTAAATTAATTGTTTTATTCACATCCTTTGATTTTATGTGCTTACGTTTGATGGATTATGCTTATGTTAAATTGTTTGATAGTCCATGCTTATATTTGACATTTAATGCTTAGGAGTGATATTTTTAAGGGAATAGGAATTTTTGGTATCTAAAAAGAGATGTACAAATATTAATTTAAACTTTCACGTTTTCATCATCCGAAATTTATGCGACGAGAGTCGGTAAAATTTTGAGTTATAAAAGGGAATAGCGAATTAGACTAATTAATCATAAACTAATAAAAATGGTAAAGGGATCTGAAATCCTAGTAATATCTCCATACTTGTTACATAATTTATGTTCACTCATTTATTTTTATTTTATTTTGTTTTATCACTCAACCATATTTATATACACATTTGTCTAGTTGGAAAATCGGTACCTTATAAATTAACGAAATCTTTGTGGGTTCGACCCCTACTTGTATCCGCTATATTTCAATACCCCGTGCACTTGCGGTAGTTTTATGTTAAATAAAACCTGACAACAAGTTTTTGGAGCCGTTGCCAGGGATTTCGCTTGATTTTAAGAACATTGATTATCACACTATTTTTATAAAAAAATAAATAAATAAATAAATATTCCAGCAGGATTTTTTTAAAATTTCTTTTTAGAATTTAAAAAAGAATCAGATTTAAGTCTTTTGTGATTAAATAGTGGTTTCGACACTAGTTTTGTCATAAACTACCTAAATATTTGTAAAATTCGAAACAAATTAAAAACAAAAAAAAAAATCTGAAAAATTTTCAGAATCAAATCTATTGTATTTGGTAAAAAAAATAGATTTCATCTTTTTAATGAAAAACTAGTTGTTTTTAACACTAGTTTAACATAAAAGTACTCAAAAATACCAAAAAAATTGAAAAATCCCAAAAATAAAAAAAAAATTCCAGCAGCCATGTTTTTTATTTTCAGAATAAAAAAAATAAAAATATTAAATTTAATTCTTTTTGTGAATAAATAGTTATTTTTTACACTAGTTTTGTCATAAACTATCTAAAAATTTTAAAAAAATCGATATTATTATTATTTTTTGGAAATATTCAGAATTCAACGCTGCTGTAATTTATATATAAAAAAAATAGAAAGAAAAATCCGATTGACGTCTTTTTAATAAATAGCCCTTTTAGTACTAGTTTATCACAAAAATACATAAAAAAAATTGGAAAAACTTGAAAAAACTTGAAAAAATTAATTTTTTATGAAAATTTGCAGATTCTTTTTTTTAATTAGTGGACCCAAAAAAAACTTTAAAAAAAATCATATTAAATTTCCAGAATAAAAGCAAAAAAAAAATTGTTTCATAAGTGTGCTTGGTCATTTTTGTTTGTGTGTTGAATACACCATTAGTGTGCGTGTCGTGTTAAATTTTTTTTTCCTTTCCTTTTCCTTAATATTTTTTTGTGTGTCGCA
The DNA here is from genome assembly GCA_949130495.1 of Sambucus nigra. Lineage (NCBI taxonomy): Eukaryota > Viridiplantae > Streptophyta > Magnoliopsida > Dipsacales > Adoxaceae > Sambucus > Sambucus nigra. The sequence goes on along the minus strand of OX422216.1, from coordinate 61,101,521 downwards.
CTTTACAATTGGTGTATTTATTGTTGTTTTATTTTTTTTGTAGCACACTAAATAAAAAAGAGATTGTCGTAATAAATTACAAAAGGGCGATCCCAATATTGTTATCCCATCATATTTTTCGGATTCTTATATTGATCATTTGAACGTGTGGCTTGAAAATACTGAAAATTCAGACGACTACATATTTCGATTTGAGTCGGATGGGTCAGTAATAATTTTTAAACAAATTAAAGATGGCATGGATGAGAGTCCAACTCCTTTGATTACTATTTGCCCACCGAAGTGTATTAATTGGGAAGAGGTAAACAAACGATATAATGATGAGATTTTTGAAAATAATCATGAAAAAATTATGAATAATCAATATTGTGAGAAAAAAATTGACAAAAATGACACAAGTAATCATTTTGATCATTTGGATGTTGATTTTTGTCATGTTTTTTCTTATAAATTAATTAAGAATAATGCTACTTCTCCTTTTATGTGAGAAAATTTAATTAAGGATTCGATACCCGATTTTATCGATAATTCTAGTGATTATGACGGTCCTTCGATTTTTGATGAAGAAAATGTGTCCCCTGGTGATACATTGTCATCTCGTGCTTTTCACAAAGTCTTCCATTTAGGAGTGGAGTATGCATCCCCAATTTTACGTGACTATTTTATGAAAATGGATAATAATGTTATGAAACCTCACTGTGAGTTGTTACCTCAACGTGATACATCGACATTTGATTCATGTGATTTAGAATTCCTAATATATAATGTCGATGATCACAGTTATGACAATAACTTTAAGGTTGAGATTGTTGTTGTGTGGTCATACAATCAAGTTTATGATATTTTTGCACTTTGTGCAAAGACATTATTAATTGGAATGATCCACAACTATTTCGATTCTTAAGTTATGGTGAGGGTAATAATTATCATGATTTTGTATATAATTAGTTTTTTTCTCTCCTTCCTTATTAGATGTTTTTAAGTTGTTTCGCTTTATTTTATGGCTAACATACATTTGTATAGTTTCTAAGTAGGTGACACAAGTGAAAATTCACAGGTAATATCCTCCTTTTATTTCTCTACTTTATTTTATTTGTCCATATTTTTATTTTTGTATACATTGAGGACAATGTAAAATATAGGTTTGGGAGTAAGGGTGGTATTTAAAAAAAAGTATAATTTAAAAAATAAAAAAATAAAAAATATAATTTTTTTTTCAATATAAGTGAGTTTTAGAACAATTTCTTAATATAGAATTAATTCACAAATCTCTCAACTTATAATTTTTTTTACACTTGGCCATATAATATAATCAAAAAAGGATATTAAGGCGAAAGTTTATACGCTTAACGAATAAATGTGGAGATTTTAATCCGGTGAGATTTTATGCCATTCATTATTTTTGAGATATTTAAGTCAATCCGAGTTAAAATACCTCAAACTTTCCTTCCGCGTCTAACTCGTCGATGATCTTAAATTTTTTGTTTTGTTCGATTACTGAAAACTGAAAGTCAAAATGAGAATTGTACACACTAAATGCCTTAGTAAGTTGACTTAAGACACAAAATTGACCAAACAGAATTTGAGAAATAATATTAGGCCATCGTTTGAAAGGAAAAAAAAGAAGCTTAAACCGACCTTTATATAATATTTCGTTGCAAGCCCAATTGTGCCAAAAATATGAGTCATTTATTGAAAACCCCAAAATCCATACTCATTTTCTGAGAATATTTGGGTCAATGCCCAAAAGATGATTGTTTCCAAGAATAATGTGAAAAGAAAAGAAGAAAAGGCACTACACCAAATCCTGCGAATGGTCACGCCCAGTGGGTCACGGCCCAAGTCCGCGACCAGATGGTCGCGGACTTAGGCCGTGACCCACTCAATTTTTGGCGTGACCAATTTTATTACCACATTAAATTATCTATGCTCTGGAAATGGTCACGGACTAAATCCCTGACCATAGAGGGTCATGGCCCTAGTCCCTGACCAAGCCGTGACCAGTTTGGCGCCAAAATTCCCTCCAAACTGGTCGCGGGTTGGTCACGGCCCAAATCCGTGACCAGGTCGTGACCAGTTTGGCACCAAAAATCCCTCTAAACTGGTCGCGGATGGGTCACGGACTTGGACCGTGACTAAGGGCGCGACGAAGCAGAAAACACACACATTAAGGGTCACGGCTATGGGTCGTGACCATTTATGGCACTGGGTCACGGCTATGGGCCGTGACCATTCATCATGCAAACACCAAGGCTGTTGGAAAAGGGTCACACACAAAGGGTCACGACCCATAGCCGTGACCATATAGAAATCCCCATTGTTCTGCAAGAAAGTGATGGGTCGCGCGCATGGGTCATGGTTGTTGGCCGTGACCAGTTTGGAAACACCATTGTCGAAGTCATTATTGGGTCACGGCTCTTGGCCGTGACCAGGTCGAAATCGCCAGAAATCATGCTCATTAATGGGTCGCGCACATCGGGTCAGGGTTGTAGGCCGTGACCATAGTCTAGTCTTAAAAAGAAATATTCCTAGCTTCTCATTTATTACGTCCGACTTCGTTGCTGTTAGGGTTTTTGCGATTTCGAGCTGCGATTTCAGTTGCGATTTCGGTTGGATTTCTATTGGATTTGCATTTGGATTTCAGTTGGTATGTATTGATTCATTTGGATTTTGTGATTTCTAACTGAAGCCCTAATTTTGTGTATATATGTGTAGATTTATGTTTGTATGTGTGTATGTGTGTGTATGTATAGATTGTATGTATGTGTATGTATAGATTTATGTCAAAAAAAATATTAGGGTTTAGTAAACCTTAAATAGTATGTGTGTGTATGTATAGATTATGTCAATAAACCCTAGCTTGTATGTGTGTGTATGTATAGATTATGTCAATAAACCCTAGATTGTATATGTGTGTATTTTTTTTAATCAAAATATGCGTGTGTATTTTTATTTTGAGAAATATAATTAAATGATTTTTTTGACATATGAGTCGCAAACACGTGTACACATTACTATAGTGAGATATAGTTGGCTTGGTTGTTGGATACTATGTTGAATTTATTGAATTGATACTAGTGTCGATAAATGTATATGTTATTAAATTTGTTGGGTGTGCTCTTGATTTGCCTATGAAAAAGTATAACACATATGCTTGTCTTGTTTATGTGTATATGTATGTTTAAACTCTCATATCTTTCAAAACTAAACCTTAATAGCAGGACTCGTATTCATGCCCTCGTATACTTTTCTCAGGAAAAATGAGGCACGGTGATAAATACTGTCAACAAGAGTGGGACAGGTTCCAATTAGACCGCACACATAACTCTTTTATTAGCGTGCGTCATATAGAGGGTACTCTTATTTATAGGTACAGAAATAAAAAGATCAAACAATTTAACTACCTTATAAATCATGGATTTGATATCCAGCAAGATTACTTGTTCGATCGTATTCTATTTTCTCTACCAGAAAACTGGGATGACGTTATACAAAATATATTTCACACACATAATCCCGACATAGCCCTGACCTTGGTTACGTTGTTGGAGAAGGCGGAAAAAAAAATCCACCCGTTATGGATACAACTGCGTACAGAGAGCATTGACATAGACTGTGATGTCTCGCGCCACATGCACGTAAAATTGAATCTTGCCAACAAGTTGAGAAATAGGGGATTCCGAGTTCATGTCACTGACATCTACACATCAATCATAGATACCCTTCCTTCTAGTTGGCCACGTGCAAAAATTCATAGGTTCTTAAAAACTAATACCGAATGGATGGAGATCAGACACATTGAACTTATTCTAAAGTCTTACTTTGAAAAGGTAGCTATCTCTCTCTCTCTCTCTCTCTCTCTCTCTCTCTATATATATATATATATATATATATATATATATATATATATATATAACTAATTAAGCTTGATTAATTAGTTATAATTTCGTATTATTATAATTATTTACTCACTTATATTTTTTAATTTTTGTAGATAATGTCGAGAGGAAACAACCCTAGGGTACCAAGTGCCGATGTGACACCACAACGAGGTTCACCATCTCGTGCAGAACCCGGATTCTCAACACCAATGGCTGAGCAATTCACAACTCCACCAATGGTTCACTCCTCACCAAGTCCAACCCCAAGTGCTCCTCACCAAGTCCAACCCCAAGTGCTCCTACGCCCCAACCGCAATTCACAACTCCCGTTGCTTTAACGCCTCAATCCAACACTCATGATGCCTCCCGCTCAAATGAAAAGAAGCCTATTGGCTTCTCCATTCTCGGGAATAACCCGACGGGTGATAGGAATGACGTGCTGAACTTTAAAGCCCGGTGTTTGTCACTGGGAAAAATGAACGTGGTAGTCGGTGGACCAGACAATTGGAACCTTGTTGATCAAGCTGTCAAAGATGACATATATGACCAACTTTGCAAGCATTTCTCATTTCCTGACCGTTCCAAGAATAAGGTTCTATCTCGGGTTGCTGAAGGATTGAGGACATACAGGAGAAACCTTCGGAAGAAACATTTCCCGAAAGAGGCAGCGAGCTCCGATATTTTGGCTTTGAAAAAGAAAGTGCCTCTCAATGTTGAAATGTCGGTGGACCAATGGAATAAGTTTTTGGAGAATGAGGCGAAGGAAAACAAGTTGGTCCAGAGGGAGCAAAACAAAAAAAATAGGGCACAAAAAACGGATATCCATAGGCTGGGATCCAAATCATATGAGGATTTGAAGAATGAATGGGAGAGTAGGACAAAAGATGGTCCAGATGCCGGTAAAAACCCAAATCGTTCCAACTTATTCCTTCATGCTCGACGGGACAAAGATAATAAATTCCCGCTACACTTGGCTAAGACACTGGAATCAATAGAGGCCATCAGCAGTCAATCAGATTCGAGCCCTACTGATGACTTTGACCTTGATAATAATGCCCTGACTAAGACCTTTGGAAATGACAAAAGGGGGAGGACGAGAGGTGTTGGCTCACATATGCCAAAAAAAAACTTCAACACATTGCACCTCTTGTGGACGAGCTTTCTTCAGTCAAGAATTGTATCTCATCCCAAAATGAGCACCGGTTGAAGACCGATGGGGATGTCCATGAGATTAAAAATTACTTGGGATTATTGACAAATCAAATTGGGAAACTTGTGAATTTTATTGAAAGTTATAGGCCCCCAATGCCTCCTCAAGGTTTCACACATCCTTCCCCTCCAACATTCCCCTATCAAATGCCTTATCCTCCAACATTCCCCTCCCCTGCACCTCCGCCAATCACGAGGCTCGGATCATCGTCAACAACGCACGGTGACTATGGCGAAGAGTACTATATCAAGGACATGAGAAATTCGAGGTTTGTTGGCATGTGCATACTCATCTCCAGGGTTCCTGTAACTCTAGTACATCACCGAACTTTGGAGAAGGGTGAGGCTAAAATAATGGTCGATGAAATATACAACGGTTGCGGAGATGTACCTGTGTACGTTAACAGCGGGGATGGGATGGAATTGAGGAATTATGCAAAATCTTTTATTACTTGACCACTTTATCTGTTGGCCAAGATTTAATAATATTTTCTTTCGTTTCAGTTGTAATAATTTTTTTTGTTTTAGTTGTAAGAATATTGTTTTTGCTTCAGTTGGAATGATATTTTTTTTGTTTCAGTTGTAAGAATATTGGTTTTGTTTCGTTTGGAATGATATTTTTTTTGTTTCAGTCGTAAGAATAATCTTTCTGTTTCATTTGTAATAATATTTTTTAACCTATTACCACAGGACTGAAATTCGAAGATTATTACATGGATTTCCCACAATACAAAGAGTGGATGGGAGAGACTAACCGGATATCAATTAATCATGTAAAGGGCGTTTATGAATTTGTTAAATATGCTTCCAAAAATCTTAAAAGTGAGAAGATTTCGTGTCCGTGCACTCATTGTATTAACGGAAAATATAAGTCATTGGAAGTTGTTGAGTTGCATTTACTAAAGTGGGGAATCTGTCAAGACTATATAATATGGACATACCATGGTGAAAAAGTTGTACCTTATGTTCTAGAAGAATTACCGGGAGCCGACCGTGTAACGGAACCTCAAGGAGTAGAAGTGGTACATGATTCACCAACACATCGTCCATTGACCGACTTAATTGATGATGCTTATGGACTCCACAACCAACAAAACCACCAATCTATGGATACAAATAATGCGCATTAGGACCAAGTAAATGAACAAATTGATGATGAACTACTAGGAGATCGGGAGTTGAAAGCCGATGCGGCTAGACCGTTGTATAAAGATTGCGATGAAGATCACTCGGTATTATATGCAATGATTGGTTTGCATAATTTGAAGAGTCAATTTGGTTTGTCTGGAAACAGGGTAACCGGAATTCTTAAGTGGGTTAAAGAAATTCTCCCAAAAGAGAAAATTTTACCAGACAATTATCCTACTATGAAGAAGAGTTTGAAGGGTTTAGGTTTGAAATACAAATCTATTCATGCTTGCAAGTATGATTGCATATTGTACCGAAATGGGCACGAAGAGAAGGATGAATGTCCTGTATGTAGTGAGCTTAGATATATGGTTTGTGAGAATGGAAATGATAAACATGCAAAAAATCGCAAGTGCTCGCAAGTCCCACAAAAGGTTTTGAAGTATTTTCCACTTGGGCCACGGTTAAAACGTTTTTTTACTGTACCATGGATAGCGGAGGCCATGACATGGAATGCTCAATGCGAGGTGGGTGGGAATTTGATGCGTCATCCGGTTGATTCACTCATCTGGCAAATTTTAAATGCACAACACCATGAATTTGCAAAAGAACCGCGCAACGTTCGTCTTGCAATCTCAACCGATGGGTTTAACCCTTTCGGTAATTTAAGTACTAGTCAGAGTTATTGGCCAGTTCTTATGGCGCCTTTAAGTCTTCCTCCGACGTTATGCATGAGAAAGGAGTTCACATTGTTATCTCTGTTGATACCCGGGCCGAAGGCTCCCAGTGATGATATTGATATATTCTTAGCACCATTAATCGAAGAACTTAAAGAGTTGTGGGATAAAGGCGTGACGGCGTTCGATTCTCATAAGGGTGAAGAGTTCACACTTAGAGCAATGGTGATGTGGGCGATCCACGATCTTCCTGCTTATGGGACCTTGTCCGGTTGTAATGTTCATGGTTATTATGGATGTCCCATATGTGGGGAGGAAACTGTAGCCTGTTGGTTAAAACATAGTGGTAAGTTGAGTTACACGGGTCATCATAGATTTCTGCCGACCAGTCACCCTTTTAGGAATGACAAGTCTAACTTTTTGCCTGTCGATCACGAGCGAAGAACGACACCTATTCGACTTTCTGGTCAGCAAATTGAGGATAAGGCGGTGGCTGCGACTGCGGGGAATAGGTATGTAGGCAAACACCCCCAGTTTGTAAACCTGAAGCGTAAAGCTAAGGAGGATCCGAATGACCCTAGTAAAGCGAAGCCATGGTCCAGGCGATCAATATTTTTTGATTTGCTATATTGGAAAGATCATCGTGTAAGGCATATAATTGATGTGATGCACACAGAGAAGAATGTTGCAGAACATTTGATAGGAACATGTCTGGGTGGATCTCATTCCAAAGATGGCGAGCGTGCCCGCCGAGATCTACAGGATATGAAAATAAAGAAGAGACTGTGGTTAAAAAATGATCCAACGACAGGAAGAATTTCTATCCCCCGACTACTTTCACTTTGATTACTAGTGAGAAGAAGATCTTCTTAGACACGTTGTTCAACTTGAAGACTCCAACCGGTTATTCTGGTAATTTACGTAGGGTAGTAAACTACCAATAAAATGACTTGAAACAGTGCAAGTCTCACGACTGGCACGTAATCATCCAATTAATCCCGTTGTTATTTCGGCATTGCTTCTCTGAACACAAAGATCTCCGTCGGGCAATTATGCAAATCAGTTTGTGTTTTACCCTACTTTGTGCAAAAGTGGTAAACAGAAGACACATAAAAGCTGCGAAATCAACTTTAACCGAGGGAGTTTGTGTGTTAGAGAAATATTTTCCTCCGTCATTCTTCGATATTAGTATACACCTGCTTGTGCATTTATGCGATGAAGCTTTATTATGTAGTCCCGTGAGGTATCGTTGGATGTATCCTTTTGAGCGCTTGATGAAAACCTTCAAAGATAAGTAAAGAATACACGATATATTGGAGGGTCAATTACTGAAGAATACGTAACGGTGGAATCATCGCTATACGCTAGGGAACATATGCCAGAACAAGAGGTGAGGAGGTTTAATCCTCGTGGAGAACGAGTGATAGAGGAGCCTGACGAGTTTGAGGACGAATTATCGTTTGGGAACCCTAAAGAGGTGAAACTCACAAACCTACAATACGAGCAAGCAACTCGTCATGTCTTCGAATCGCAAGATGAAGTCCAAGACTGGAGAGAGTGAGTATCTACTGAATTCTTCTTCTTTGATTATATGTATTTTTTATTTTATTATCTAAACTCTATAAATTTTCGGTAGGAATTACGAGAACGAAATTATCCAAAATCAAAGGAGAAATTGGACGACAACTGACTTTAGGGCATAGGTGTCAAAAGAGGTACTTTTCACATCTTATGTGTGCGGTTATTTATTCATGTGTGGTAAACACATGCCCTAATACAAATTCATTAATAAATGCAGCCTCTAAAAAGAGGTGATGTCTCTTCCAGACTTGCACTCCTAGCAAAAGGTCCTAGTTTTCGTGCAAAAGAGTTTAAGAAATTCCACACCAACGGTTTTTATTTCATTTCATATCCATATGAGGTAAAGCTGTTGACGCAAAACAGTGGAATATCAATTTCTGCCTTGACCACCTGTATCGCTAGAAAAAGTGATAAAAATCCAAAGAATACGGTGCTAACCTATTATGGGATAATTCAACAAATCCTAGAACTTGATTACTTGGATTTCACAGAAACCGTATTCTATTGTGATTGGGTAAAGGTGGAGGATACAACGAATGCTTGCAAAGTTAATCCCGACTCCAAACTTGTTATGCTAGATTTATCAAAGCTGAAGACTAAAGACCGCATAGTCGACGAGCCTTTTATTTGTGCCTTTCAGAATGTAAAGAAGGTATTCTACTCGAAGTGCATAAATGATGGCAATTGGTCTATTGTTTTGCATGCACCAAAGGGTATGACTACTGAAGTAGACGCATTAAAGTCTCCAAAAGAGTTCCAGTCAGCTCTTGATGACAACCCTAATTTGAAGGATCTTTTAGTTGATTTAGAGGAAGATTGAGTATCAAAATATTATTTTATCCTCATCAATCTTATTTGTATCCTATTATGATATTGACATTGTATTAGCACTTTACATTAATTTATGAATTTCATCTACTTTTAAATGTAATGTCCCGCTATTGAACATAACTGTTTGCAAAATATTTTTTAGTTCTACCATTTTTTTAATTGAACATAACTGTTTGCAAAAAAATCATTATTTTTTCACTGTTATAGGATACATTGATGTTGGGGTCGAACTACTATCAAACATAATCTGAAATTGCATCACTGCTGGCATAGAGAAGGTTCTGATTGGCGTTGGGTGTAACAAAATATCCAGGTAATGGATAGACCTATGATGAACTTTATTTTTTAAGGTTAAATATGCATTGATTCAAATTTTTAATTATTTTTGGTTTGGATAACTTTTGAACAAAGAATAGTTAGGGTGAACACTAGAAAAAGAAGTCATTATCCAACGGATTGCCACTTTTTATGTTTAAGGTGCTCCCGGTTTGATTGTACGACGTAAAGTTGCAAAAAATTAGACTTAAGCATAAAAACATGCCATCGAAGGGTGAAAACATAAAATGGTCCGGTAAGAGTCACGAACACTTCGCACGGGACTAATGTAACTCATAGAAACCGATCGCGTAGTCACAGGGCTCCCGGTTAGAGTGTACGACGTAAATTTGCAAAAAAAATAGACTTGAACATAAAAACATGCCATCGAAGGCTGAAAACGTACAACAAGCACAAAACGGTCCCGTAAGAGTCACGAACACCTCGCACGGGACCAATGTGACTCGTAGGAACCGACCGCGTAGTCACGGCGCTCTCGATTGGAGTGTACGACATTAATTTGCAAAAAATTAGACTAAAGCATAAAATCATGCCTTAGAAGGGTGAAAACGTAAAAAAACCACAAAACGGTACCGTAAGAGTCACAAACACCTCACACGGGACCAATGTTAATAGTAGGAACCAAACGCGTAGTCACAAGGATCCCGGTTTGAGTATACGGCATAAATTTGCAGAAAGTTAGACTTGAGAATAAAAAAGATGCCATCGAAGGGTGAAAACGTAAAACACCCACAAAACGGTCCCGCAAGAGTCACGAACATCTCACACGGGACCAATGTAAGTCGTAGGAACCGACCGTGTAGTCACGGCACTCCCGGCTTGTGTGTGTGCATGTGTGCATGTTTGTGTGTGTGCGTGTATGAGTGGGAAAGGGGGGAGGGGATGGGCAGGGGGCGCGTGTGTGCATGTTTGTGTGTGTGCGCGTGTGCGAGTGGGGAAGGGGGGAGGGGACGGGCAGGGGGCGTGCGTGTGTGTGTGTGTGTGTGTGTGTGTGTGAGTGAGTGGGGAAGGGGGGAGGGGACGGGGCATGTATGCATATATGTAGTGAGTGTGTGTGCATATATGCATATATGTATATATGTAGTGAGAGTGTGCGTGTGTTTGTGTGCGCGTGTGAGTGTGTGCATATTGGTGATAAAATACAAAATAAAATAGAGAGTATACCTGATCTAGGGTGAATCCAAGAGTGGGATCTACAAAACAAACCTCCTGACACTCATATTCGGTCATCTGATCCGTTACGGTTGCCTATGGTTCCGGTATCACGTAGGACTTTAAATAATTGTCACCTGAAAGAGAAATAACATATCTGCATATATAATTATTAATATGAAACTAATATATATGCAGGGGGCGTAGTAACGGGGCAGGGGGCGGGGCGAGGCAGTGCTGCATATATATGAAACTGCATATATATGAAGTGCATATATATGCAGTGCATATATATGAAACTGCTGTATATATATGCAGTGGGGGGAAGGCGGGATTGGCGCATCTACAAGTTGAGAGTGTGCTCGGGCAAGTGGGCTAACCAGAACTACTAGTAATGGGATTTGCCTGCAATACGAGTAAGGGGAATGGAACTCTTGTTTGAGAACTTTAGCTACAGACTTAGGTTAGCTAGCTCAGTTTCTCCTATGGCTATTTAGATTAAGGAAGTAGGGTAATGCGCAGACAAAGAAGGCCTAATATAATAATGGTGAGTCGAATCAGGCGCGGCAGCCGTTCTTGCATATATATGCAGTGCATATATATGCAACTGCTGCATATATATGCAGTGCATATATATGCAACTGCTGCATATATATGCAACTGCTGCATATATATGCAGTGCATATATACGCAACTGCATATATATGCAACATAAGTATATATGCAACTGAATTTCATATTTGACTGTACTAGATTTAACATGTTTGTATCTTAATTCCTTAATGAAAACCCTTTTATATTTGAGGGTTAGATATGTTGACTGTACTAGACCTCCTGTGTATATTCCTTAATTCCTTAATTCCTTAATGCAACTGAATTTCATATTCCTTAATTCCTTAATGCAACTGAATTTCATATTTGACTGTACTAGACCTCTTGTGTTAGATATGTTGGTTCCAAGAATAATCCATTTACCCCTAAGATTTTGTGAATCATGTAAAAACAAACACATACTAAATTGGGTAAGCATTTTGCCCACCCTAATGCCTTTTTAATTCGTCCGGCCAATGAGACAAATCGGGCCCCAAATGCCCGGGATGGGGAAATGTGTTTCCATGAACATAGTTTATAGTATGGAATTGGGATTTCACTAACCAAACCCATCTAGGGCTTCTGTTCATTCCTTAATCTTGTGCCCTCCCAACTTATATCGAACGTTTTGCGTATACTAGTCAGATTTATGGTTCACTTCCATAACTTATTCGAGGCCGAGAAACCAATGAATAAGATAAAATTACTAATTGTTTACCATCCGTAAACTTCCCAAAGGGTTGGAATACCCTTTGTAAGAGTATTCATTATACTTATGTGTCCCAATATGAATAGTTTATCAAATTTCGTTGAACGAATATACTTTGAGTTTTAACCTTGAGTTCATTCCAATAAAGGTTGAAAACTCGAAACAGCCCCCGAACGGCCACGTGGGTGGCACCAACACCTCCCACGGGACCAACGTAACTCGTAGGAACTGACCCCGCAGCCGCGGGACTCCCGGTTTGAGAGTACGATGGTAATTTGCTTATTTCTAGACTTAGGCTTAAAAACATGACGTTAGAGGGTGAAAAATCGAAACAGTACCCCGAACGGCCCCGTGGGTGGCACCAACACCTCCCACGGGACCAACATAACTCGTAGGAACTGACCCCGCAGCCACGGGAGTCCTGGTTTGAGAGTAATACGGTAATTTGTATATTTCAAGACTTAGGCTTAAAAACATGACCTTAAAGGGTGAAAACTCGAAACAGCCCCCGAACGGCCACGTGGGTGGCACCAACACCTCCCACAGGACCAACGTAACTCGTAGGAACTGACCCCGCACCCGCGGGACTCCCGGTTTGAGAATACGACCGTAATTTGTGTATTTCTACACTTAAGCAAAACATGGCGTTAAAGGGTGAAAACTCGAAACAACCCCCGAATAGCCCCGTGGGTGGCACCTACACCTCCCACGGGACCAACATAACTCGTAGGAACTGACCCCGCAGCCGCATGAATCCCGGTTTGAGAGTAATACGGTAATTTGTATATTTCAAGACTTAGGCTTAAAAACATGACGTGAAAGGGTGAAAACTCGAAAAAGCCCCCGAACGGCCACATGGGTGGCACCAACACCTCCCACGGGACCAACGTAACTCGTAGGAACTGACCCCGCAACCGCGGGACTCCCGGTTTGAGAGTACGATGGTAATTTGCTTATTTCTAGACTTAGGCTTAAAAACATGACGTTAGAGGGTGAAAACTCAAAATAGCCCCCGAACGTCCCCGTGGGTGGCACCAACACCTCCCACGGGACTGCCGTAACTCGTAGGAACTGACCGCGCAGCCGCGGGTCTCCCAGTTTGAGAATACGACGGTAATTTGCGTATTTCTGCACTTAAGCAAAACATGGCGTTAAAGGGTGAAAACTCGAAACAGCCCCCGAACGGCCCCGTGGGTGGCACCAACACCTCCCACGGGACCAACATAACTCGTAGGAACTGACCCCGCAGCCGCGGGAGTCCCGGTTTGAGAGTAATACGGTAATTTGTATATTTCAAGACTTAGGCTTAAAAATATGACCTTAAACGGTGAAAATTTGAAACAGCCCCCGAACGGCCACGTGGGTGGTACCAACACCTCCCACGGGACCAACGTAACTCGTAGGAACTGACCCCACAGCCGCGAGTCTCCCGGTTTGAGAATACGACCGTAATTTGCGTATTTCTACACTTAAGCACAACATGGCGTTAAAGGGTGAAAACTCAAAACAGCCCCCGAACATCCCCGTGGGTGGCACCAACACCTCCCACGGGACCAACGTAACTCTTAGGAACTGACCTCGCAGCCACGGGAATCCCGATTTGAGAGTAATACGGTAATTTGCGTATTTCAAGACTTAGGCTTAAAAACATGACCTTAAAGGGTGAAAACTCAGAACAGCCCCCGAACGGCCACGTGGGTGGCACCAACACCTCCCACGGGACCAACGTAACTCGTAGGAACTGACCTCACAGCCGCGAGAATCCCGGTTTGAGAGTAATACGGTAATTTGTATATTTCAAGACTTAGGCTTAAAAACATGACGTGAAAGGGTGAAAACTCGAAACAGCCCCCGAACAGCCTCGTGGGTGGCACCAACACCTCCCACGGGACCAACGTAACTCGTTGGAACTGACCCCACAGCCGCGGGTCTCCCGGTTTGAGAGTACGACGGTAATTTGCTTATTTTTAGACTTAGGCTTAAAAACATCACGTTAGAGGGTGAAAACTCGGAACAGCCCCCGAACGTCCCTGTGGGTGGCACCAACACCTCCCACCGGACTAACGTAACTCATAGGAACTGACCCCGCAGCCGCGGGTCTCCCGGTTTGAGAATAGGACCGTAATTTGCATATTTCTACACTTAAGCAAAACATGGCGTTAAAGGATGAAAACTCGAAACAGCCCCCGAACGGCCCCGTGGGTGGGACCAACACCTCCCACGGGACCAACATAACTTGTTGGAACTGACCCCGCAGCCGCGGGAGTCCCGATTTGAGAGTAATATGGTAATTTTTATATTTCAAGACTTAGGCTTAAAAACATGACCTCTGAGGGTGAAAACTCGAAACAGCCCCCGAACGGCCACGTGGGTGGCACCAACACCTCCCACGGGACCAACGTAACTCGTAGGAACTGACCCCGCAGCCGCGGGACTCCCGATTTGAGAATACGACCGTAATTTGCGTATTTCTACACTTAAGCAAAACATGGCGTTAAAGGGTGAAAACTCGAAACAGCCCCCGAACGGCCACGTGGGTGGGCACCAACACCTCCCACGGGACCAACGTAACTCGTAGGAACTGACCTCGCAGCCGCGGGAATCCCGGTTTGAGAGTAATATGGTAATTTGTATATTTCAAGACTTAGGCTTAAAAACATGACGTGAAAGGGTGAAAACTCGAAACAGCCCCCGAACGGCCACGTGGGTGGCACCAACACCTCCCACGGGACCAACATAACTCGTTGGAACTGACCCCGTAGCCGCGGGACTCCCGGTTTGAGAGTACGACGGTAATTTGCTTAATCCTAGACTTAGGCTTAAAAACATGACTTTAGAGGGTGAAAACTCGAAACAGCCCCCGAACATCCCCGTGGGTGGCACCAACACCTCCCACGGGACCAACGTAACTCGTAGGAACTGACCCCGCAGCCGCGGGTCTCCCGGTTTGAGAATACGACCGTAATTTGTGTATTTCTACACTTAAGCAAAACATGGCGTTAAAGGGTGAAAACTCGAAACAGCCCCCGAACGGCCTCGTGGGTGGCACCAACACCTCCCACGGGACCAACATAACTCGTAGGAACTGACCCCGCAGCCGCGGGTCTCCCGGTTTGAGAGTACGAGGGTAATTTGCATAATTCTACACTTAAGCAAAACATGACGTTAGAGGGTAAAAACTCGAAACAGCCCCCAAACGGCCCCGTGGGTGGCACTAACACCTTCCACGGGACCAACGTAACTCGTAGGAACTGACCTCGCATCCGCGGGTCTCCCGGTTTGAGAGTAATACGGTAATTTGCATATTTAAAGACTTAGGCTTAAAAACATGACGTTAGAGGGTGAAAACTCAAAACGGTCCCCGAACGGCCCCATGGGTGGCACCAACACCTCCCACGGGACCAACGTAACTCGTAGGAACTGACCTCGCAGCCGCGAGACTCCCGGTTTGAGAGTACGATGGTAATTTGCTTAGTTCTAGACTTAGGCTTAAAAACATGACATTAGAGGGTGAAAACTCGAAACAGCCCCCGAACGGTTCCCGTGGATGGCACCAACACCTACCACCAACACCTCTCAAAACGACGATAATTTTCATATTTCTACTTGGTTACTGATAATTTTAACTCATATGCAATTTTTCAGCTTGATTAAATTTTTTGTAAAAATACTTGGTTACTGATATTTTTGTTTTTTGTATCCTATCATTTGTAGGATTTTTGCACGTGGATCAAATGAAGGAGGCAATGGTTTACAACATGATGATTATTTATATGTTATGGACATTCAGGATAATGTTTTTTATTTGTTATAGTCGTGCAGGCTTTTATTGTTTAGTTTTATGGTCGTGCGGGCTTTTATAATTTGATTGTTGAATTTTATAGCCGTGCGGGTTTTATAATAAACAGTTTTTTCATTTACAAGTTTTGGAATGTCAAGAAAATAGAGGAAACTCTGCCCAATTTTTTTTTGGTCTGCGAATTATTAAGACGTGTAATATTTTTAAGTTTGTATATATATTTGTTTATTAACAACATTCTCAATTCGCAATTTGTGATTTTTTTTTATTGTTTTGCCTATAATAAATATTTGTAACACCTCGTAGCAACCGACGGTGCACTCACAGGACCCCCAATTTTAGGATTGGACAAAAAAAATACATTTTTTTTAAATTATAGATAAATATGGTCATGGACTTTGTCCATGACCATTTTTTTTTTGTCGCGCTTAAAAATGGTCGCGGCCAAAGTCCGCGACCATTTTTTTTTTTTTTTTTGTCACGGTTATGGGTCGCGGACTAGGGCCGCGACCAATTTTTTTCATTTTTTTTTTGTCACGCACGTGGGTCGCGGACTTTGGCCGCGACCAATTTGTCACGGTGATGGGTCACGGATAAGGACCGCGACCAATTTTTTTTACTTTTTTTTGTCACGGACGGGAGTCGTGGACTTTGGCCGCGACCAATTTGTCACGGTTATGGGTCAGGGATAAGGACCGCGACCAATTTTTTTTAATTTTTTTTGTCATGGACGGGGGTCGCGGACTTTGACCGCGACCAATTTGTCACGATTGTGGGTCACGGATAAGGGCCGCGACCCGTCACGGCATGGGTCACGGCTACAGTCCGCGACCATCTGCCGTGACCCCTCTTGTCCGTGACCATTTTTGGGTCATGGACTTGGGCCGCGACCCACGAAAATGGTCACGCCAGAAATGGTCACGACCAAAGTCCGCGACCCACAGTTTTGGTCAGGGATTTTAGCCTTGACCAATCGCCAATTTTGGTGTAGTGAGGGGAGATAGAAAGAATAAAAAAATGAATAAAAAAAGAGTACGTGAAAAAAAAAAGAAAATGGAGGTTGGAAGAAAAAGTGCTTAAAAGTCAAAATACCAAAAAAAAAACTCTATATTCTCAGAAATTTTGTACTCCAAAAATCATTCTTTATAGTGAGACCCGAGCCTACAATACAATCGAAAGAAATTCCTAATTGATCTCAAGTGAAGTTAGTTATAGTGTGGAGAGAAGATGAATATGATATTTTAGTGTCATTCAAGTTTTCAAATAGTAATTGATTTTCCATTCACGAGATCATGATCATCCATTATAAAATTTCCGTTTTTCATGATGTATATGTGACGTTTGTTCATTGAATTTACTCTTTTATTCACATATACTGAGAGAAATTATCCAACTACGAGTGTTTGTTTGTGAGCGCATCCCGTGAGAATTTGAATCAAAACGAACTTTCGGATAAGAAACTTAACGATCAAATCTTTTGAATTGGACGGTTATATTGGCTATGCACACATGCATAATAAGTTGAGATTGAAAAGTGAATTTTTACTATATGTATGAAATTTGCATTTAAGACTTTATTATATTACCTTTGTGTCTTTTGTAAATAGAGTCAAGTCTTTGAAATTTGTGGATATATTCACTGCAAACCCTCACAAGACAAAACTCGTCAGCTAGGGCAACCTAGGGGTTTAACGGCTGGTTGCACGTGCTAAGTGCAACCGTGATTCCTACGAAAGTGAGTTAGATTTTAATTTTTGCTCGAGGACTAGCAAAGTTTAGGTTTGGGGGTATTTGATGAGTGCATTTTTTTTATTATTTACACCAAAATCTAGAATTTGTTAGTTCCGTTGCACCATCAATAAAATGTTTTTAGAATAATTTTTATTATTTTAAAGAAAAATACAAATTTAAGAATAAATGGGGTTAATAATGAAATTTTGATAACTTCAAGCTCACATCTTATGTTCATTGTTAATCTCTTGTTCAAGGTTGTTATTGAGTATTGACAGGTTTAGAATGCAAGCGGCGATGATGGGACTCAATTAGAGCGTAAAACGGGCACCTATGCAACTTCAGGGGTAAAATTGTAATTTCAAAAGACTTATTTCGAACTCGGACAAAACACGGAAACTGTAGGCCTTGAATCAATGGACGCCTGGGTTCAAATGGCATATCAATCGGAGTTGAAACGAAGAAGTTATGGCCGTGTAAAGTTCGAATTCAAAAGAAAGTCAAAATCAAAGCCCCGTGTCAATGCCCGAAGTCAACCTCGAGACCCGAACACTATTGAAAATTTTTTGGGCCCAAAATGAGGGTCACGTCGGTTCAAACGACAAGTCAATCGAACTCCGAATGAAGAAGTTATGGTGATTTGGGCTATTGTACAAATTATAAGATTTGGGTTTTAATATGTTGTTAAATATAATTGGGTGTATATTTGTATTAGAAAGAGTTGTTGGGTGAGATGGTTGGGAGAAGGATAGATGTGCGGAAGGGTAAGGGGTTCGACACCTGCCTCCCCCATTTTTCTTTTTGGTGAAAATCTCTAAAATATTTTCCCACTTGCCCACTAAACCCAACACTCCCAACCTTTTCCCCTTTCTTTTTTTTTCTTCGGCCGAAAGAAGATTACCACCCACCTTCCCACTTCAATTACCCACAAACCCACCTACCCACTACTCCCACTACATGCTCACACTAAACTCCTATAAATACCCATTACCTACATCACCCCATGGGTGCAAAAAAAAGGAGAGAGAGAGAAGGGGCACAGTCCAACAAGTGTGAGTGGCAGCACACTTATAACACCATTTTTGTACATAGAGTAGAGATAGAAATTTTTTGAGTGTAATTTTTGTGTGCAAGTTTGGAGCATAATTTTATTGTAATGGCTTTCAAATATTGGTACTTCAATCTTGTAAGTTGATTATTATTATGGCCATTAGTATTTCATCTTGCAATTTTTTTTTGTTTTAATTATGATGTCATTTTAATTTAAATTGCTAGGATGAGGTGAAATTTACCATAACTATTTAGTGCTTGTTTAACTGGTCTAATTCGCTAAATTCCCTACTTGTTCCAAAAATGTTTTTAAAATGCGGTATTCATTTAAAATAGTCATGAGAGTGATATTTTAAACCTTCTAAATCAATTGTTTTATTCACATCCTTTGATTTTATGTGCTTACGTTTGATGGATTATGCTTATGTTAAATTGTTTGATAGTCCATGCTTATATTTGACATTTAATGCTTAGGAGTGATATTTTTAAGGGAATAGGGATTTTTGGTATCTAAAAAGAGATGTAAAAATATTTATTTAAACTTTCACGTTTTCATCATCCGAAATTTATGCGACGAGAGTCGGTAAAATTTTGAGTTATAAAAGGGAATAGCGAGTTAGACTGATTAATCATAAACTAATAAAAAGGTAAAGGGATCCGAAATCCTAGTAATATCTCCATACTTGTTACATAATTTATGTTCACTCATTTATTTTTATTTTATTTTGTTTTATCACTCAACCATATTTATATACACATTTGTCTAGTTAGAAAATCGGTACCTTATAAATTGACGAAAACACTGTGGGTTTGACTCGTACTTGTACCCGCTATATTTCAATACCCATGCACTTGCGGTAGTTTTATTTTAAATAAAACTTGACAACAATAAGAGTGGTTATGTATATTTTTATGCCAAGATAAGGGTATTTGGGATGTTATAAATATGGGACTGAAGTTATATTACAGTTTAAGGGATGGTAAAAGTCGAGTTTCATTTTGTTCAATTAAGCAAGGGTATAGGGTGTATGGGCACTCTAGTTAATTACATTCGCTTAAGAACTATATGTAGAAATGCTAAGGATAAGTGATTTCGAAACTGGTTGAGACTCGGAATACCAGGCTAATCCGAATTTCGAGGAAGAAATTCCGTTGTAAGGTGGGAAGTATATAACACCCCATAAATTCAAGGACATTTAATTAAATTATATTTTGCGAGAGAAATAATTTATTTTATTGTGAGGAATTAAATTCGTGATTTGGAAATTTTTTAAATTTGAGGAATTTATTAATTTGACAAATTGTGGTTTAATCATTTGGACTATTTTGTGTCGCATTTTGAGGTCAAAAATTTGGAGAATGTTATAGATTAATAAAGATGGCAATTTGGAGTGCACGGTTGAGTTCGGATGGGTCGAAATAGTTGGAAAGGGGTATCTATAGGTATAATATGAGTTTCAGGACCTTTCTAAATAAATTTGAGCTCCCAAATAAGTGTTTAGACCCTTTTTAAAAGGCCCATAGGCCAAAAACGGGATTAGAATTAATATCCCTAATTGTGAAAGGGTGAGGGAACTTTAATTCATTCTTAGAAGACTAAATCGAGGAGAGAGGAGATTTTGGTAGATTAAACTAAGAACAAGAGAGGAGACCATTGAATCAAGCCATCTTCTTCATCAAAAAATCTGATTCTATAAACCTAAGGCAAGTGGTTTAACTTGCATTTGATTAATTGTATTTTTCTATTTGAGAAGAGTGCGACTGTGTGATAATTGATTAAATTAAATTCGCAAGTTTCCAAGAACCCTTGTTTAATTAGTGTCTACTTTTTAAACCAAAATAAATTAGCCCCAAATCATTCAACTGCGTGTGTGCATGTGTCAAACCATAAAATAAATAAAGCATGCGACACAAGCTTAAGGAAAAATCTCCGCAGGGCAAAACCTTTTATTTATAGAACTTTGCAAAGTTTACAAGACCATTGACTTACATACCATCTTGCTTTCGCCCACAAGAGTAACGTACGGTGTCTTCGTCAAACTTTCAAAGCAACGGCTAGAAATCTGCAGTGGATCACACGCAGCTATACCACAAGGACCGTAATCCTAGACACACAGTCTGAAATCTTCACAAGGACTCCCTCCACAATAGCACGCAGTTTTCGGTTGTAGAGCTCTCCCGACAAAGAATAAACAAGGGCAAAAGTTGTATTCTTAAACACCAAAATAATTCACTAAAGCATATGGGAGTTTTGTGAATTTAAAACAAAAAGGGATTAAAACCCTAAAGGAAGAAGCCAAAAAGGATTATGCTTTTGCAGTTTTTTTGTTCGTCAAAACGCTGTGACTTCTTAATGAAAACGGAACCAAATAATAAGATTTTATAGAAAATCGCGCCGCCTAAAAAATAGAGCTCGTTCGAACGAGATCAACAAGTCGCTCGAACGAAGGACAAAAGTCGTTCGAACGATATCTAATGACATGCTATGTCGTTCGAACGCCAATTATAGGTCATTCGAACGACCTATCAAGCGAGACTCCACGCTTGCCTATAGAAAATTTCGATACGAACTCGTGGCCGCCAGTGTCGTATCATTCTGATTTTTTATGAATTAGTTATGATTTTTCTACGGAAAGGTGTCTGAAAACAAAATCTTTAGAAAAATATTTTGTAAAAAAAATATCCCAAAAGCTCTAAGTGAAAAGTTAAGGTATTTAAAACATAACCTTACCAAAGTAAACTTCACGGAGTCTTGAATGATGAAGAACATGAGTAATTCGAATCCGTCTTTGATGTAGATGTCTTTTGAATGCTCTTCGATGGTGTAACGGTATATGACATAATAAATTGATAACGGACCTATGAAAATATGTCCTTACAAATCCCCCCTATGTCTATGCCGGTACATACATAAAAAATCCTAATTATCAAAAACCTAAATGCCTATACAAATCTACCATCCCATGAATAAATTTGCAAGACCTCAAAATTGTTCTTCAATCATCTTCGTCAAATCTCAAAGCTTTTCTCATCAGGGTGTGCAACATTATGATCTTCAATCTTTGTACCTACACACATGAGATAAAGCAACAACCTTCGTGACGCATCGAGTTTGAAATGATATAAGAATAAAGCATTAATAATAAAATCTCCCCCATAATGCAAAAACTCCCCCATAACATGATAATTCTTTCTCCCCCTTTTTATGATGTCCCCAAATAGACAGATAAGAAGAAAAAAATCAAAACATGGAGTGTCACAATAAAAATGCATAGCAAACAAGATCAAGCTACGCGCATGCAAAGGTATGTCCCCAAAAATTTCACAAACTATTTTTGGATTTTTCATTTTTTTCATACAAAAATAGGATACAAAAAAAATCACACTATGGATTTAAACTCAAACAACCAAGTCATGGAAATGTAATGTATGGGTGTGAACACATTCGATAGGTAAATAAACTCAATCAATCATATGTGCACGATGCATACTTGTACCCCTAACGAATGAACATCAAAAGAATCCTTAGGTGTAAAAATTTGTTGAATTTAAATGACATCGTCTTATACAAATCAACAAATCAAAGTCAAATGATTTCCACACCAATAACGTCCAAAACTATTTAGCGCATTTTCAAGACTTTTAAGGACGTGAAAACCCGTTATAAATCTCCAACAAAACTCCCTCATATATATTTTCTTTTAGAGGTGAATAAACTAAATTCTCAAACTTTGGAGAATTGGTGCCCAAAAAAAAAACTAAATGGCCCATAATTGGCATGAATTTCTTTTTATTGCCTTTAAAAAAATTTCGGGCTCTTTTAAACCTCTTTGGACCCCGGATAATAAAATTCCTCCATTTTGAGGTCCAATTTAACGGTGGCTTAGTATTCGCAAAGGCAAAATGAATCTTTCACAGCCCTTCCCCGTTTCTTAAATAAAGCACGCAAACTCACAAAACGGTTCTTATATGCACAATTTCCTTATCAAAATTTATCGCGCTTGGTTCATTTTAAAGGACAGGATTGAAGTGAAAACACCCAACCAACATGTGATAAGACAAGCACAATAATCAAACAAATCCGTGCATGTGTGCAATAAAGAAAACATGAGTCAAACATGTAGGAAGTAACACTTAATTACATCTTAATGACTCCAAACATT
The DNA here is from genome assembly GCA_949130495.1 of Sambucus nigra. Classification (NCBI taxonomy): domain Eukaryota; kingdom Viridiplantae; phylum Streptophyta; class Magnoliopsida; order Dipsacales; family Adoxaceae; genus Sambucus; species Sambucus nigra. Next base: position 61,078,683 of record OX422216.1, on the reverse strand, counting down.
ATAAAGCGCAAGGTTGAATTGACCTATTGTCTCAAAACACTATCAAACAGTCATATGGATAAATGGAATGATGTTGTGACTTGGTCATCCTAAGTGCTCATCCGTAAAAGGTGCAAACAAAATACAAAAATCTTTTTAGATTTTCTCAAAATTTTATCAAAAGAAAATCTTTTTGTATTTTTCAAAAAATTTCAAAACAAAAAAATATATACAAAAAGTACATGTCACAACGCTAGAAAACATAAATATCATGAAACGAAAACTAGCGTATGACAAGCATGCGAACACAATCATCTATATGATATGGCAAGAGAAGAATCGTGTGCAAGAAAATAAGAATCAACTATTCTAAAATCTAGCGTATCCAAAAGTGATTTCCTAACCCAAGTGGATGTAACACGTCGACACGGGGTTTTGGGAACCAACAAAGCACTAGACTTCGAATTCCTAGGACCTCTTCCAAGATCAAAACAAAATCTCCTAAGGTGACCTATCCTACCACAAAATGAACATGGGTAAACGGGTGGAACAACACCTAAAGTATGATATTTTCTAATATCCTTGGAATTAGTTGACCCTCTAAAACAAATAATGGTTTTGGCTTTAGCATTAGAAGCATGAGAACATGATGAGCCATTACCATCACTATCAAACCTACTTGAATCATTTAAATCATTTTTCAACATCAAAATATTTGATTCAAGCAAAGAATTAGACTCTTCCAAAGATAGGGATTTATTTTTCAAAATATCAATTAAACTTAACAGTTTATTGCGTTCCCCCTCAATTAAAATAAACTTATCCCTAAGAGTCTGTTCACGTGCCGTAAAATCATCGATTAATTTTTTATCCTCGAAGGCACAAACGGGAACCCTAGAATTTTTTAAGTCCTTCAATTCATTCTCTAAAACTAGAACTTTCTCGTCACTATTCTTTTTGGCAATTTTCAAATAATCAAAATCAATACACAAATTACCAAAGTGCTCACGACAAATATCACTTTGAGTTTGAAACGCTTGCAAATATTCAATCTTACTTTTAAAGAGAGAATTTTCATTTTCCAAAACTTTAATTCTTTTGCAAAGTTTCAAATTCAAACTTTTTAATTTTTCAGCACGGTCGTGAACTTTTTCAAAAATAGGCACCTCATTAAACGGGCATACCATTGAAAATATTGCGATTTTTCACAAAACTGATTTTTTCAAAAAAAATCAATATCACACGATTTTGCGAAAAATAGGAATACTCGATAAATTAGCGTAACCCGCTCTGATACCAATTTGAGAAGAGTGCGACTGTGTGATAATTGATTACATTAAATTCGCAAGTTTCTAAGAACCCTTGTTTAATTAGTGTCTACTTTTTAAACCAAAATAAATCAGCCCCAAATCATTCAACTGCGTGTGTGCTTGTGTCAAACCATAAAATAAATAAAGCATGCGACACAAGCTTAAGGAAAAATCCCCGCAGGGCAAAACCTTTTATTTCTAGAACTTTGAAAAGGTTACAAGACCATTGAATTACATACCATATTGCTTTCTCCCACAAGAGTAATGCACGTTGTCTTCTTCAAACTTTCAAAGCAATGACTAGAAATCTGCAGTGGTTCACACGCAGCTATACCACAAGGACCAAAATCCTAGACACGTAGTCTGAAATCTTCACAAGGACTCCCTCCACAATAGCACGCAGCTTTCGGTTCTAGATCTCTCCCCACAAAGAATAAACAAGGGCAAAAGTTGTATTTTTGAACACTAAAATAATTCACTAAGATATGGGAGTTTTGTGAATTGAAAACAAAAAGGGATTAAAACCCTAAAGGAAGAAGCCAAAAAGGATTCTGCTTTTGCAGTTTTTCTGTTTGTCAAAACGCTGTGACGTCCTAATGAAAATGGAACCAAATAATGAGATTTTATAAAAAATCGCTCCGCCTCGAAAACAGAGCTCGTTCGAACGAGATAAGCAAGTCGCTCGAACGAAGGACAAAAGTCATTCGAACGATATCTAAGGACATGCTATGTCATTCGAACGACAATTTTTGGTCGTTATAATGACCTATTAAGCGAGACTCCACGCATGCCTGTAGAAAATTTCGATACGAACGCGTGGCCGCCAGTTTCGTATCATTCTGATTTTTTATGAATTAGTTATGATTTTTCTACGAAAAGGTGTCCGAAAACAAAATCTTTAGAAAAATATTTTGTAAAAAAAATATCCCAAAAGCTCTAAGTGAAAAGTTAAGGTATTTAAAACATAACCTTACCAAAGTAAACTTCGCGGAGTCTTGAATGATGAAGAACTTGAGTAATTCAGATCCGTCTTTGATGTAGATGTCTCTTGAATGCTCTTCGACGGTGTAACGATATATGACATAATAAATTGATAACGGACCTATGAAAATATGTCCTTACACTATTCATATTAAAGAAGGTGTGAATTGATTAATATGTTAGGGCTAGTTTTACATTTAATTTGGGGATTTAAAAATTTGTAGAGAGGATAAGAATATGTGGATTTTGATTCCCCAATGTGTGTGCAAGATGTATTTAGATTAAGCAAACTAAATGGATGGATTTAGGATGTTCTTGGAAGGTTTTGGGAATCAAATTTATACAGAATCGAAGGTTTTAAAGCTTTAATAGCGGACTTGGTTTTTTGGGAACGAAAGAGGAGAGAGAACACCAAGGTCATTCAAACGACCTAATGTCTTTTTCAAATGACAACCACTGTTGTTCGAATGACATGGCTAGTCGCTTGAACGACATGATTGATTATGACAGATTTCTTCCCTCCCCTGTTGTTAATTTGTGACAAATGGTTCCTGTTTTGGATGAATCTGAATTATGGGTTATAATTTAGGGTTTGAATCATAGAAATTTCACATGGATTAGTAGAGGATAAATGTAAAAAGAAATAAAAGGTTTAATTTGTGTAATTGTGAACCTTGCACTTTAAGTGGGCAAACTTATTTGATAGAAACTGTATGACAATTTGGGGGTGTTGATTTTCGGGCCGAGAGTCCGGGTGTATTGGTTAAGTGACGCTAATATAATTAATTTATATGTGATTAATTCAATTGAGTTGGGATATGGGCTCGGGAAAAATTTGGACTAGTGCTACAAGTGTTTAGGCACGGATTTGGTCGAGTTAATTTATTATTGGGTTATATAATAAATTAAAGAATATTCGAATATATAAAGGGTGTTAACCGTAATATGTGGGATTGAGGAATAAGCTATACATGATGAGATTTCGGACCAAGCGAGATAGTCTGGTTATATATGGTTGAGTGACACCAAGAGAATGAAATTAATTAGTATATGATTAATTGAAATTTGGGTCGGATTATAGGCTTGAATATATCGGGCTAGTGTTACGGATATAGTGCATGTGTAGCCTGAATTTAATATATATATATATATATATATATAAGGAGTAAGGGTGTTTTTACTGTTCATAAGTTGGAGACATATGTTGTGGTTGAGATTGAAGCCACGTGTCAAAACTGAAGGGTTGGGATTGATTTCCTCATTCTCTCCTTACGCTCATTTGCCAAACCCTAGCCATCTCTCTCTCTCTCTCTCTCTCTCTCTCTCTCTCTCTCTCTCTCTCTCACATTTTGTCTTTCACCCAAATCCTACCCCTCTCTCCTCCTCTCCACACCGCCTCCTCCTCCTCTACTCTCCGCCACACACTCACTTACCTCACCAACTCACTTCCATTTCTTCCTTTCGGTTGTCAGCACAAGAAGCACAGCACCACCATCTCTCGCTGCTGTCCAATCTCTCACTTACGCCCTCAGGTATGCTGTTTCTCCCTCTCAAGGGCTTTATTCTATCACAAACTCTACCTTCTCACCCCTCTTGCCTTCGAGAGTATGTGTAAATCAATGTTTCATATTACAACTATGTTTTTCTTTTCAGCTCTATCAGAAAACCATCGTAATAAACACTAAAAATCTAGGTGAGACATTTTTTAAAACGTTACTGAAAACATTATTGGGGAAATGTGTTTTTTTACTTTAAATATTGAAAATTTTTGGTTTTTAATTTTGTGTATGTCTTTCTCCAGATTTGTAGCAGCACATTGGGGAAGACCTGATTATATATCCCAGGTATATCTCTAAATTCATCCTTATGGCTACTAAGTTTTTGTTACCATTAAGATTTGACATTTTGAACAATGGCAAGCACATTTATAAGGAGACTGCTCTAAATTAGGCAACAATGTATTTTTGTACATGAACTACCTCAAGCATGATTGAATATTGTACCATAATAATTGTATGCCAACTTTGCATTTAATTTGTAAGCTAATGACTATAAGGTCCTATTGATGACAGAGTTATGAAAATTCTGCACGTGATTCGCAGCTAAATAGTTGTATTGATCTTGAAATGAGATTTTCATATATTTAATTCTGGCAACATAGCAGGTGTTTTCCATTAATATTCATTATGATGGCAACCTTTGTAACAATCAGGTGCTTTCCTTATATTTGATGGTTGAGCAAGAACAAGGTTTTCTGTCTACCTCTTCTCTATCTATTTGGATGTATTGTTGTAGTGTATTATAATTTTGATTGATAATGGTTTGCAATTCTTAACAAAAAATGCAGTCGAAAATGCGATGGTAAAAAATGAAAAACAAGTAAACTTTGTTTTATGTCATTTTTTTTCTATATTGAAAGTAAGTTACTATTCTCTGAGTAATGGCGAATGGATGGTTAAAAGAAATAATATTAGTATGAATTGTTATATAGTAAGCTTATTTTTTATCTTAAATTATTAAAATTATTTTTATGAGGAGTCTACATACTCTTTTTGTTTAATTTCGCAGGCTATCGAAGATGTGATCGAGAAAAAGGTTATGCGTGGAGTCCCCAGATACATGTATACGTCAGTGTGTAAGTATCAGTCCATTGCCCAGCTTTATGCTTATGACGATGAAGTGAATCCGAACTGAAGGTCAAATATTTCACCCGTTACACTAATTCTTGAAATATATCATTATTAGTTTCATACCTTTTCCTCGCATTGAAAACTTTTAGTTAGGCACAAGTAGAAGCAATGTTATGTTAGAAATTTTATTAATTTCAGTCCCCTATTTTGTAGCCAAGAGAAAAACTTGAATAATGCTACAACTAGACAAATTTATTGCTTTTATTTAAGTTTGTTTTGTGCCAAATATATTACAGGTAATCGTTTTCTTTCAACTTTACTTTCAGTTGGGGACACTCAAAAAGCCTGCTATGTATGTTTCTATCCAAGTTGTTTTGTCCCTGTATGCGAGTGGTCGTACTACTGGTATTGTGTTGGATTTCGGTGATGGTGAGACCTGAGGATGTAATGTTAATTTAGCGAATAACACGAGTTATTAAAATGATATTACTGCCATCGGTTTTGAATGATATATAATGATATATAATTTGCCGAATAACACGAATTATAATTTACCGAATAACACGAGTTATATAATGTTGATTACTGCCATCGGCTTTGAATGATTGGCGAGGGTTATTGGCCGAAGTGTTTTGAAATTAATTGGGATTGGTCCACGTCTGATTGGGTTACATATGTCCATTGAAAAGTAGGTTGGAATGGTTTATTTGAGGTAGGGGTGTTATCATGGGACAAGCTACCATTTGTATTCTTTGTAGCACCAGATTGATATTGATATTCCTTGCTCTATCATGGTTAAACTCATTTTAAGTATATAGAGATTTATGGATGTTTGGTGTTAGGTTTTTGTGATTTTAAGGGTTTGACATAGATTTGTTTCTCGATTTTTCATCAGGGGAGATTTATTGATGTTTAGTTATTCCTTAGCAAAAACAGAGGAGATTTACTGATGTTTATTGATTCCAATAGTAGTTGAACGTTGGAGACTTTGAAGAAATGAGGGTGCGAGTGTGATTTCTCTCCCTATTCATCATATTATGGGTGAATCATTTATGGTTTCAGAATAGGGAAAATTGCATTTAAACTTTTAGGGTTTATATGCGCTCTCTTTTTTATTTTCATATTTCATGTTTTGGTTTTGCAGGTATTGTGCTCTATATGGGGTTTTCGATTTTTGCAGGTATACTATCATATCTCTTTCTTCCTAATTTTTTGAAAGTATTGTTCTATATAAGGGGTTTTCGAGTTAAAATGGAGTATAATGATACCAAAATTAGTTTGATCCCAAATTTTCTTTCCATAAATCTACAAGCATTGTATTGTTTCTTTAGATTTTGTTATATGTTCTAAAGTTTAGTTGAGTTCATATATAGTTTAGTTAGGTTCATATATAGTTTGATTAAGAGGATTCGTTTTTGTCAACGTTTTTTTTCTTTTCATTTCACATATTAGCATGTTAGACTGTTAGGAAGAGATCTTAACGTTATCTATGAGGAGTCTACATACTCTTTTTTATCTAAATTCGTGCTTTAAATAGTTCTTGAAGATATTTTTTTGTTTCATCTTATATACTAGAACAACTGTTATGTTACATTTCTTACCCAGGTTCGAGTTTTTTTCCGATTTGAACCGATTTACTGCACACATCCACTATTTATCGAACATTGAGTTTCATTTAGCTTTGCCATCCATCTGAGTAGACTTATGCTCATAAGAGAACTGAAAAGACATAACCTCACATTATAGTATTATTAACTCATGAGGTTTTTAGTTTGTTTCGTAATACATTATGTATATTTTATTATTAGATCAATGACCACACTAGGTTTTTCTCACTAAAGGTATTATGTCGTGTTTAAGTGGTATGATTTAGAGTTAATGCATGTTTTTCAATCAAACTATTTTATCACAAAGTTTAGATTTTTCATTGAATCTTTAAATGTCATGTTATAATTTATATCCTCCCTAAATATGCATTCCCTCATAGTTTATGTCTTGACTGATTTGTTGATTTTCCTAGGGTATAATAAAATGGAGTTGTTGCCACAATTTAATTTAATTGACTATGTTTTACTTTATAATAATTATATTCGTAATTTACTTTGTATTTGTTGTTCAGGATGTTATATACATCCCATTTCATTGTGTGTTTCCTTGAATGTCTTGATGCTCATTTTTTATTTAAAAAAAGGTTTATGTAGAAGTCAAATTATCTCATTTTGTAGGCTGGAAGAGAAGAAGGCCTCATGGATACTTTCTTATTCAAGTGATGTGCAAAATGTTGACATTTCTGGATCCACTTTATTTGTTTATGTAATTAACAAGGCTGCAGAAGTAGTTGGCCAGTCCCTCTCCTACAATATAGAAAATAAGGAAGTAGCAGGTGATGGGTTTTATGGCTTTGGCAGATAATAGGAAAGCTGAGTTTTGCACGCCCCTCTATTTTTTTTCTTTGTGGTTGTAATATGGGTTTTATGTTTGAAATTCTTACATATTGACTGTTGCAAAGAAGGAACAACTTACATCAGATTTATCTTTTTCTTTATTAATTTTTTTGATATGTAAACTGAGTATTAAATACATATGATTATTTACAAAGAATGTATATGCAGTGAAATGGTTTTTATTTGGCATCTTTATATGTAATTTAGCCCTTTATGTAAAAGAAGGATTGGTAGTTCAAATATAGTGATTGGAATGCTAGAGATACTTTATTAAGTGAACTATAGCCACAAAGTGTTTTCCAAATCGAACATATATGGTCTTATTAAATGGGCTAAAGTTATTGTTAAACCCACATATGTTTTTAATGCTGCTGGTGTGATAGGTAGACCAAATGTTGATTGGTGCGAGTCTCATAGGCCGAAAACATTATGTGCCAACGTTGTTGATTCTCTGACCTTAGAAGATGTTTGCAGAGATAATGGACTATAGATGATGAATTTTGTGACTGGATGCATATTTGAATATGATGTTGCGCATCCAGAGGGTTCCGGAGGAAGACACGCAATTTTGGCTCCATTTCAAAATTTGTATGGGTGTTAGCATTGTTTGGGGGTTTCTACATATATGGGGTTTGATTTGGGACTTTTTTGTTTGTTTAATATTAAACTTTTATAAACATTGTCCCTCATTATCAATTTTTAGACTATTTCTAATTCATATTTCCTATAGGTTGTAAAGCCTTGAAGGCATTGAAGAAAGAATAATATTAGGGGGTACTTATGTTAATTTTTTAAAAATTTACTATGTTTGTCTTCATTTTTACAGTTGGTGCAGCTAGACATGAATGTTGGAATGTGATTTTTTGGGTGGTAAAGATGTGGTGATTGTTGACGGCATCATCACTAGAGAAGACCAACTGATGAGTTGGGTTGAACACATCCTGCTAATTGTCAACACAGTCAATTATTGTGGAGGATATTTCGAGGTCATCGGTAACACCAGAAGTAATCCACGCCACCAAGCAGGGATTTGATGTTGGAATGCATGCCGCTCTTCATATCTGTCCTTACTATGGAAAAATGTCCTTAGTGTCCTCCCAATGGGACCCACCATTATCTATACCATGATGAACTTTTCTTTCAAAATTTTGAGAGGTGATATGTACATTTCATATGCTTTTGTGTTTCTTTTATTGGGTTGGGACTTTATGTATACATATTTTTATGTTTATGCATATTCTTATTATGGTTCCCACAATGTGATTTCCAATGGGAAGGGTGATTCACTTACGGTTCAAGGAGCAGTTGATATATTCCCTAATATAATTCAGATAGAGTCAAAACTTACATTCTTCCTGGGAGTTACATAGAAAAGGTGATCGTTCAGCCTCAAAGCCATATATTTCTTCATTGGGTATGCTCGTGCCCAGACACTGTTATCACTTAGAAATCAGAATCGAACTTCAGACAATGTTACTTCTGTGCAAGGGGGTCACCCTATAGATCAGCTTCGGTCACCATAAAATATGATTACTTCTGTGCAAGGGAGGTCACCTTCAAGAACTCGATAGTTTCGATTCAAGGTGGCTACAGAATGCAGGCAGTAGCATTGAGAATAGCTGGTGATAAAGCAATGTTCTATGGAGTAAGGATTATGGGCAAATAGGACATGCTTTTAGACGACATTGGATCTCACTATTTTTATGAATGTTATATTCAAGGAACGATTGATTTCATATTTGGCAGGTCAAGATAATTCTACAAGGATTGTGTTCTGCATTCAGTAGCTGAACGATTCGGAGCAATTTCAGCTCATCATAGAGACTCAGAAGGTGATGATACAGGGTTCTCTTTTGTAAACTGTAAAATTACTAGAAGTGGCATCGTCTACATGGGAAGAGCATGGGGAGATTATTCATGAGCAATATATTCATACTGTGACATCGACGACATCATAATCCCATCAGGATGTAGCGATTGGAACCGCCCTAACAGGCAAAAGACTATTGTGTTTGGGGAATACCAATGCAGGGGTAAAGGAGCAGATAGAACTATTAGAGTATGGTGGTCCAAGTCTTTCAGTGCAGATGAAGTGAGGCCTTTTCTGGATATCAAATTCATACGTGGAGAGGAATGGCTGATATTATAGCTCTTAATTTCTCCATGAAGACACCATGGGGCAAAAAATTCTGAAGTGAGAAAAGAGTGTAGGAGTTTAATGATGAGATAGAGAGATGTGATTTAAATAATGTATGTTCTAACTTGGCTAATGGCATTATAGTGAAATACTTACTATGAAAAAAATTAGTGCCCACATTGTACTGTATATGTTTTGAAACATGGACTCTTAATATGTAACTATGAACATATTGATGCACGATAAAGGTATTATTCAAAGTCCTGGGCCAATTGTAGAGCATCAAGTGACATGGGTTTGAGTTGGGCTCTAGATAGATGATACGGTCATCGAACTCTCCACATTTTTGTAAGACGGTCATCCCTTTGGTCTTTAATTGTGTTTTTCTATATTAATAAAGTCTCAAATGCAATATATTTGGTTATTTTCGATCTTCTTTAACCAAAATCATTGAGACTTGCTGAAGCTTTGCGCATTGAACTTGGTTGTTGCTATATGTTCTGTTTTTATTATTATAATGCTTGATTTTCTTTGTTTGGTAGAGGCTTAACAGGGACAAGGTTGATGCATATGGATCTGTTGTGACTTCTAACATTAGCTGGTGTCAATCGATGCCGACTTCCACCGCTGCTGGTGTTTCATCTCCTAAACCGCTGATTTCCACCACTGCTGGTGTTTCATCTTCGGCGATGACCTCCCGTTGTTGCCCCTCCTCTCCTTTGTATGTTTCTTCATTTCATATCAAATCGATTGGTTTAAGAAAGAAAAATAGGGCCTGTCCAGACTTTATACCCATTTTTCTTTAGATAGACCATTTTTGTTGGGTTCTTTGCCATGTTTGCCAACAACCAATATGGCTGGAATACCATTCCACCCATATAGATCTGGATATATTCCCAAAAAACCAAAAAAATGTTTTTAATTTTTTTTTAGGTATAAAATCATTTTTGTTTGTGTTCCGAAACTAAAATGGGGGTTTGATTCTTTTCATTTTATACGATTTTTAAAAGATTCCTTTCACAAATTAAAACTTTCAAGCACAATTACTTTACATCAAGTGTAGGTAAGGGATTAAATTAGAGATTGAAGCTTGGTATTGGTAATTGTCCCTCAAATTAATCAAATGTATCTCATCTACAATAGTTAAATATTCATTTGTCCTTTTCTTTTACAATTTCTGGTGCAACAGGAGTTTGCATATGTTGGTTCATATTTGAATTAAATTACAAGAATAATTTGAGGAACATCCCGAAAATAATGTTCCATTGACAAGAATTAAGTTAGAATAAGCATGAGGAATTAAAAGCATGAGGTATAACTTACGTCTTATAAGCATGAGGAATTACAAGAATAAATTTATGTTGAGATATACCTTACTATCTTTTTGTTGAGATATACCTTACAAGAATAAAATTATGTAAATATGTAATTATATTTCATTTGTTCATTTCAGAATTATTTTTCTTGGATGTGAAGGTATGGGTCTCCGCTTTGGAATAAAAAAATAGGAGGGTGAGGCAAGCATGGGTGAGGAAAGAAAAGGCAGTATGTCGTATGTTTCGACAAATAAAAGGTCTACTACTCTCTAAATGCATCTATACAAGAAGGTAAATTTGTCCTCTTAGGAGTTATGCATTTGAGATTTTACATTTTGTCTTGATTTTTCTTTAATAGTTGGATATCAAACTTATTCTCTCTCTCTCTCTCTCTCTAGATGTTACCTTTTACATTAGGCTGGATATCAAACTTTTCTTTTTTGATCGTTGGTCCCCATTCACGTTACTATTAACTTTTTTTGACATCTAAACAAATAGTGACATCCAGTGTTTGTAAGACTAATTGACGGTATGTGTTTGTGTATACTGTATTTAAATTTTAATTGTCCAATCTTTTGGTTTTGTAGGACTTGGTTGCCAGGATGATGTGACGGAGCACTGACGATTTAGTGGTATGGGGAGCATCGACATATATCGTAGTTTGTTTTATCGATGGACCCATAAAGGCGATACATAACAGACTGAATATTTATTTTTTACTGATAAATTGCCTCTTTGAATATTGTTGTTGGGTTATTTTTTATTTCTTAAATAGGATGGTTAGTTCTATAAATACAGGAAACTCTGGCCAATTTTTTTGAAATTGTTTACGATTATTTCTGTTATATAATAAATAATTTCGACTTAAGTATTGGTGTTATTCTCATGAATTGAGTTGAATTGATGATTTTGTTTATGCGATGTTTTAATTATATACGACCTAACACTTTGTTTTGTTGGGGGAACGAAATTATTTTCGTTTCATAATTATGTACTTAGAATTTTTGTCATTTTGCGATTACGTTCTTTTTAAAAATGTTCGTCGTGCCTTCAGGCACGGGCATACCCTAGTGTATATATATATATATATATATATATATATATATATATATATATATATATATATATATATATATATTATGAAAAATCAGCTATATAAGATAGATGGAAAGAAAAAGCCTCTCTCCAGTGGCTTACAATATCGAGATGCCAAAGTCATTAATAAAAGACTGAATGAATCTAGATGAAAATCCTTTATAAGGCCTAATTTTAAAAGCTATAACAATGTCACTATGAATCTCTTGGATTATCGAGCGTGTGTTCATTTGAACATTATCAAAATTAGCATGATTTCTGGAGCACCAAATCCGCCAGCATATGTAGGAAGGAAGAATCTTGCAAAGAGTAGCACGAATATTATTACCACGACAAGCAAACCACCAAGATAAAATTTTTGCCCGAAGAGATCCAAAATATGCTTTAAATCCCATTAAATTCTCGAAGTGAACCCACACATCCTTAGCGATTCCACTATGGAGAAATAGATGATCAATATTTTCTTCTTGAGAGAACTTACAACATCTGCATTTTGACACGATAGGGATGTGAATATTTTTTAGATTGGCCTCAAGAGGAATAGCATCATGAAGAATCCTCCACATTAAAATGGATACTTTAGGAATAATCCTAACATCCCAGATCATGGTAAAGGAAAATTGAATGCAGGAATTTTGCCGAATACATTCCCAAGCTATTTTAATGGAAAAATCTTGCTTTAGCCATTTTTGATCAAAAGAGAAGACATTATCATCAATAATATCTCCAACTGATTGCATACGCTTCCACGTGGTACTCGCAAAGGAAGGAACACACCTGTAATTGATGTGGGAATTTTTTTTGTATTTACAATGCATAAAATTGGCCCAAAGCGAGTTATTATGCATAAACCGAATCCATATTTTGCAAGCATAGGCATCGCAAATATCTTCTAAATTTCGAAGACCCAAGCCACCTTCATATTTTGGACGAGAAATTACATCCCAAGAAACCCAATGGTGCTTATGACTAGCCTCAACATTACCCCAGAAAAAATTTGAACATATTTTTTGAAAATCTTGAAAAAAAGATTTTGTAGGGTTTAAAGCAGAAAAAATATGTTGCCCCATGGAATGAAGAACTGATTTAATCAGAATGAGCCGACCTGCATGATTCATGATTCCAGTACTGCAGCTTTTAATATGATCAATAGCTTTAGTCGTTATGCCATGAAAAAAATGATTTTTCTTCCTACCAGTGAATAGTGGAACTCCAAGGTAGATCATGGGGAGAGCAGAAGTTTTAAAACCAGTTAAGTCACTGATAGTTTTTCGATGGCGGCTGCTGCAGAATTTTGAGTATAGAATGCCACTCTTACTCTTATTAACATGCTGACCAGAATGATCTTCATAAGTAGTTAACCATTTCATAAAGTTCTGCATAGATTTAGACGAGCCATTGAGAAAAAGAATTATATCATATATATATATATATATTTGTGTGAATACTATTTACAGGAGAGCATACCCATTATAATGATATCATTGGAGGTTGCGTGATGTGGGTGAATCCCCTCGCTAGAGAATGTAGAGAGAGTATATTCCCTAGGTCATAGAGTTCGAAAGCAAGAATGAGATGTTTTGGGTATGATTCGGTCTCATTCTGGGGGAAACCATGACCGCCTCCAATACGTTGAGGAGCGTATCGTGTCAGTGTTTCGGGTGAATGAGTATACCCATAGATCATAGCACTTAGATAGCACCCAATGAGTGCCTACTCGGGAAGATGGTTATATATCTACGATATGTATGTGCGAATGTTGTAGTTTGATATTACGTATATAAGGTATATTTATATACGAGCGAATTCAAGATGAGAATTGTATTAATTATATAACTTGTGAGATTGTTATATGGTATCAATTAAGAAATGATTTAAAATAAGTTAGTGTGATAAATAACTTATAACTCGTAAACTAAACTCACTCGGGATGAAGGAGTGGGAAAAGTAGGATATGTATATATATATATATATATATATATATATATATATATATATATATATATATATATATATATGACAAGGCTAGTTATGGGGTAGATAACTAGATGGGTCATGTATAGGTACATTAGGAGTTCACATTAGTCAACGGGCGAGGTGTTCTTAAATGAGTGTGCGACACTAACTTAAATATGAAGAGCATTCATGCATTTTAATTTACTGTATTTAAATTCACTTGATAAATATTTTCAAAATTTTTTGGGTTATAACCCTTGCTATAAAATATTTTCAAAACCTTTTAGGTGTCTAGCCACAGGGACGTCAGAATTGTTCTATTCCAGGGTGATGCATCGGTTGAACATGGGGATATTTCAAGATTTTGACTTAGCCGCTTCAGTCATTTCATTATTAGAGTAGGATGCAGTCAATATTCCATTTGGGCATGTAGCCCTAGTTCTTCCATTTTATTCTAGTTAGATGATGTATTGAGTTATTCCTATTGTGGTTTATTTTTACTATTTGATATGTAGCCGGTGGTTATCTCGGCAAGGTTTTTAGTTAATCCTTTTCTGTATTACTGATTCAGTGATTGTGTGAATGGTTAATTATATATTCTCTCGCTTGTTGATATATATGTTAAATGAAAATATAAAATTTGGCACCATTTCTTTTTAATACTATGTGGTTATTAGGTTTTAAAAAGTTTTCGATAGTGATGCTAAGAATGAACAAGATGATCATTTTTGTTTAATTTGATATAGGAATGATCACCCAGTATTTTAGTATTTTATTAGGTGGGGTGTCAAAATTTAATGCATTAAAAAATTTCAATACTGCCAATTTTTGTTCCAAATATAGGTGGGATTTTCTTAGAAAACATAGAAAATTGTCTTTCATCTACAATTAATGGTAAAAATAAACGATCATTATGATCTCTTTTCTCTCTCTTCTTAACAACTAAATCCTTTCATTTTCCTTCTTCTCCTCTTTTTATTAAACTCTTTAAAGCATCCAACAATGCGAAAAGGGTTGTGCAAAACTTCATAGGGGTTAAATTTAATGTATTTTTTAAACTTCGATTGAAACGTTTCTTTATATTCTTATTTCTGGTCTCTGTAAATTTATATTGATGTTTGTGTTGGTGGTGGATTTTTTAGGGACCTTTGGATAAGTTGAATATTTTTTTAATTTTATCATTTTATAGTTCCATGTCTTATGTTTAACAAAACGAGTAAATTAAAATAAGTCCTATATTGACTTTGTTCTTCAATTTTCAATTGAATTTACACGTGTTTTGAGTTCTTTGCATTCTCTGTTTAAGAGATTTGACTTAGTATTTTGTGTTTTTTTTGTCTTTCGTTCTAGGTCTCATAATGATAGTTTTCACTTCTAAGTTGTTGTAGTTAATTCATAGTGGTTATGTTTTGCACGACTATTCATGTCATGACTTTTTTTATAAGTTCTGTATAAACTTTAATTGTATTGTTGAGTAGTTTACTTTTACAAAAGTTTCCTTGAAGTTGCTCAAAATCCATTTAAAAGAAAGGAAGACTTATTTGACATATGAACAAAAGAAAAAGAAAGACTTATTTGAAACTATTATACTACCTCATCATAACTCCATGGATTTTCTCAAAAATTGGTGAATGAATTTTATGGATTGTTGGCTCGGTAAAAGATTGAGGTTTTGCTTTTCTTTTATTATGTTTACCCTTTTTGCATTTCAGATAACAAGTATTTTGTTAGATATTTGTTTTCAAAAAATGATTACGTTTTTTTTTATTGAATTCCCTGATTATTTGATTACATATATTTTGATTGATTTCATTCTTATAAATATTCAGTCTAAAATACATTTGTGTCATTATTAGTTTTCTACATAATGCTATTATTTGTGTTCTTAATTGTGTAAGATAATATTGTGTTCAGTTTCATTATACAATTTAAATGTTGTATTTACCTTATATATATATATATATATATATATATATAGAGAGAGAGAGAGAGAGAGAGAGAGAGAGAGAGACTCGTGTGCAAACCAAGTTTGCATACTTGATGGCGCAAACCTATTTTTTTTTTTAAATATTAAAAAAACGAGTTCAATTTTGTAATATGATAATTAAACATTTCAAGGGACCCATATAAAAAAATCATCTCAAAAAAACTTTCTTTGTTATTTAAAAAAAATCGATCAAACTTTTGCATCCTTTAAAGTGCTTTAAAAGTGTGAAAGTTTAACCGATTTTTTTTTAAAATTGTGAGACAAGTTTTTTTGAGGTTTTATTTATTTATTTATGTTGGTTTCTTGAAATGTTTAAATACCACACAAAAAATCAACTAATAAATAATTTGTTTACTATGTCAAAAAACCGATGTGCAAACTTGGTCCACAAACTTAAATGTTCATATGAGTCTCTCTCTCTCTCTCTCTCTCTCTCTCTCTATATATATATATATATATATATATATATATATATATATATACACACACGCACACACACACACACACACACACTAGGGTATGCTTGTGTCTAAAGGCACGACGCAAATTTTCAAAAGTGTACATCGTTGATAGGGCCATACGTCGTATTTAGTTCGCAACTGATAAATGTTCTTTGAAATAACCTATATTACAAACCAGTTAGTTTAAAAATAGGGTAAATTTTTACTCCTGTAAAATTTCGTCAAAATATTTTTTTGTAACTCATAATTATAAATAATTTTTAAAGATTGGGATAATAGTAATAGTCCATCTAGAACCTCATATATACAAAAGGTCAACATCTTAAACCTTGTATTAAATTGGGTGTAAAAATTATTAACCGTGTAAAAATTGGTGTAAAAATTGTCATGTATTTTAATGTTAAATTAGGTGTAAAAAATGTTAATTGTGTGAAAATTGGGTGTCAATAGACACGATTAGACCAATTAGTAAGCAATTTAAAAAATAGTGAATCTAAATAAGATCAATAGTAGATCTAAATATGATCTATATCATAACCTTAATTGGGTCACTATCGTGTCCTTGTCAAGTCAATTTCGTGACAAAAATTGGACATGAACACGACGTGACCCGATCACAAAACACCGTGTCAATTTCATTTCGTTTTGTGTTGTGTTATCATTTTGTTTCCTAAATAATAAATGACCCGATTTATTTCGTTACACCGCATTTTTTCACCAAATAAAAATGGAGTTACATATAAATCAAATTCGAACTATGATGCAACCGTGTGTACTGAGTTAGGAGGTCAAGAATGTTTGAATCACTTTATGTTGTAAGTTTTTTTCCCAACTTCATACATGATGGATGCATATGAGAGGATCCATGATAGACTCCTGTGGAGTAATTTCATGCCCCCATCATTCTCATATGATATATATTATCTATGCTTTTGCTCTTCTAAAACTGTCGCGGAATCGATAAAAAAAACTTCAAGTCTAACATGATGTAATTATTTTATAATAACAAACCCAACATCATTGTTCTTCTGGAAACCCATATCCCACTAAGGAAAATGGGTACCTATATCAATGAATTGGGCTTTACTGCCTTAGTTTATGAAGGCCCATTTCATAGAGTGAGTGGCATTTGGGTTTTATGGAATATTACTCCTAGTACAAAATGTTAATAGCTATATGGCTTACATGATAAAGATGACTCAATATGCAAATTTCCTAGTACAAAATATCAATAAAAAATTAATAGCTAACAACTTTTTTTGGAATATCAGCTAACAGCTGACAACTTTTTTTTTAACAGTTAACGGCTAACATAACATCTGTTGATGTCAAAAAATGGACTAGATCCAATTTTCTAATCCGGGATAAAATATAAGATTGTGGTAAAATAATAACACAAGAGATAAAGAGTTTTTAAAGTGGTTATGTTGTGTAAGAAAGCCTACGTCCACTGTTATTGTATTGATTTGAATGATTATAAAAAGCTAGGTATTCTTGTTAAAAAGAATATTCCTTTTGTGAAAGGAATAAAATGTATTTATAGTAACTAAGAGATCAAGGGTTGAAATGCCCCTATATATATTCAAGAATTTATACCACTACATAATGAATGTGACGGTTGATTTTCTAAACCATGTGTGAAGGGACCCTTGGCCGTTTCCCTCTAGTGGTGACTATTCACTTACTTTCTTGGTCGGCATTCTTCGTATTGGTCGTCATGCTTATCGAGAAACTATCTTCGGGGTTGATTAAGTGACCGTTGACTAGGATTATTTCCACATGAGGAGATGAGTGTCCATTTCTTATTGGTCTACGTCGGTGGATAATTTTTGGTATCAATAGAAGCCCCCAATACTTCATTCATTATGTTTTTATTAAAAGGATGGAGTATATTTTCTTTAAAGTTGACCAGCATATGCTAACGTGTGAGACTTTTGAAATTTTTCCATACCTTGATCTTGTAGTTGCATTTTCATATATAATTTGAAAATTAGCGAACCGCCAAAGGGTATGTTGGTATTTTTGTGCTCTTAAAAGTGTTAAGTCGTCATAACGTCAATCGTCAATACAAGCAATCATTTTTTGCACAGTTTTCGAGGTAAGCGATAAGAGACACTAGCTTTCTGGCTTTTGTCCCACAAATTTTCCAAGCTTTCAAACTTTTCTTCTTCTCCAAGTTCTCTATTCTTTGAGCTTTACTTTGCTTCCTATCTTGATTCCAGCTCTGTAAGCTTTCTTTTTTCTTTCCTTTTTCTTTCTTTCTTTCATTATGATAGCCATGGCTTGCATACTTCATGAGGTTTCTGCAACAACTCATATTTTCTAACGTAGAGGTTGGCCATGCACGATACTCCGAAGAAAAGGCTTGCTTGTCAATTACTACCATCCTTAGAACAATTGAGAATATAATTAGTTTATAACATAAGGCCCAAGTTCGAAAAGTCACGAACACAACTATAATTAACAAGTAAATCCAATCCACCAACAATAAGATAAATATCCAACTAAAGTAACATAATCTCCACCAAAAAAAAATAAAGGTTCGAGCTTATGCCCTTACAAAGTTTCAAATAAATAAACGACTAGAGCTAAGAAACATCTATGCTAGAACCGACTGAGCTGAAATCGGAGAGCTAGTAAGGCTGCAGCACTGCTGTGCACAATCCCGATGTCTCTATTTATAAGCACCCTGGGGGGGGGGAGGGGACATTTAAATTTGGGTCAGATCCCTAGGTGTGCAAGAATTAAGTAGAATAATTTATGATTACTATAATAGAGTCAATGCACAATAAATACCCCCCTTTTTATCACTCACATGCGTATAGCACCTCACCTCTCATCTAAGTGTGATATTATCTGCACCCCAATATGTTCCAAGAAATAAATTGTGACATCATCTCAATTATAGAATGAATTCATCCCTAATTAATTTAAATTACATGAAATCCATACATTTAAATTACCGACTTACATAAATTCCAGACTCTTCAGTATCAAGTATAGGGAATAAACATCTATTATGCGTTATAGGGTCAAAATAACAATTAGTGTCCATATCCTTAGACAATTTAATTTATTTACATAATATTAGTGTAATTAATAATATGTCATTCCATATAATTAACACGCAAGGCACCTACCATTGGTGTCTAATTCGTGCTCTATCTGCAAGTCTGGAGGAAACCTTACATCCTAAAAGGACACCATAAAACACACATAGGTTTGGGGGTAGTCCCTACGCAGGACACTTGTATATGGCTCATATCCAGCGGTGATATAGGAAGGGTCAGCGCGACACTTACTCTGAGAGGGGGGAGCCTCTATTTAGTACCTATATGTCCTACACATCGCCAAGTCCCCCTGTGCTGATGTGTGGTCCACGACTCGAACCCCCAAGCCGATAGGAGGGTCCACTGGTATGTCAACAAACAAATGTATAATAATACATATTATTATCCCATATAATGTGTATGGTAATTACCATATAACTATCATAAAAGTCCAATCTAATGTTCATAACATTTTCCTAACTATTAATAATTTATCATCTAATAAATTATTAAATTTTCATTCCATAAGATAATTGGGTGTACCAGACCTTCGGATCAGTCCGGCCTAGGTCCTCATAGGTTCGGTTCTCACTTGGGCAGAATCTCAGGTCTACTATTTGATTCAATACGAGATTTACATAATTCTTTCCAAATCCACTTCGAAAGGGTTATTTAACTTCATAATCATCTAGTTCATCCACTACAACTTGGTTAACCTAATTAGGATCATTAACTTAGAGGATTAGTTCCGAATTCATACCCAAATTACCAGAATTTATGAACACCTAATATTCATTCAAATCATATTTCAATCCCAATTTTCCACGCCATTTGATTTGTGTAATGAAACATCTAAAGTTGGGTTTCCTCCTAGATTTCAGTCCATAAGTCATCATTCACCCTTTCCTAATTTAAACATTGCGCTATCCTCAATTTAATCATCAAGAACCCCAAGGGATTAAATCAAATTTCCAAGAATACTACACCTAATTTCTAGAAAGAATCCTACAATAAATAATTCAATCCTCTACATATGTTGTTTATCGTAAAATCAAGCATACCCAAGACTAATTTCCAAAAATTGAAGGGAATATATATGATGCATTGAGAAATACTTTGAAAAGATAAGGTAAGCAAGAAAATTCTTGCCTTAAAATTGTGTAAAAGATCCCCTTTGATGTAACTCTTTGGTTCCTCTTAAATTCTAGCCCTTTTCCCCATTCTTTGTTGTTTCTTCCAATTTCTCCTGTAACTGCAACTTTTAGGTTTGTGGAATAATGCTGGGGAAGTGGTTTACCCCCACATAACCTCTAATTAGGAGCCTGAAACTTCCCCAACCTATATATTATTGACCTGAGACCATTTTTAAGGGCTTAAACCATGTAAACGAGTCCATACGAGTTTCGAATTATTGGCTTTGTTCACAAGGTTGGAACGACTTATCACCCACAAATGAATGGGCAGGCCGAACTAGCGAATCGGGAAATCAAGAACATTCTTGAAATGACCATCAATCCTACTCGTAAAGATTGGACCCTTAGATTGAATGATTCGCTATGGGCCTATCATACCGCATATAAGAATCAACTAGACATGTCCCCTTTTCGCTTTGTGTATGGAAAACCTTGTCATCTTCCCGTTGAGCTCGAACAAAAGGCATATTGGGCGATTAAGCAATTGAATTATGCCATGGACAAGGACGGTGAAGCCCGCAAGCTTCAATTGAATGATTTAGAAGAACTACGCAATGATGCGTATGAGAATGCCAAAATTTCAAAAGAAAGGATGAAACTTGATCATGATAGCATCATTCGACGAAAAGAGTTTCTTCCAGGGAAAAAAGTTCTTCTCTATAACTCTCGGATTCATCTCTTTCCGGGCAAGTTGCGATCACGATGGTCTGGCCCGTTCGTCTTGAAGAATGTTTTCCCCCATGGAGCTGTTGAATTAGACGATTTAAAAGGGGGAAATACATTCAAAGTGAATGGACAATGCCTAAAGACATATCTAGAGGCGTGTACAGAAGAAGTCGACACCTTCTGGTTGTTAGACCCCGTTTACGAGGTCGAGTGAGCAATTACAGCGAGCTCGTCGCACCCTCGACGCTTATGGGGTGAGAGTTGTGTGTGTTGAGAGTCATAATGGGAGGGTCGATACAACAAGGTTTCATTCGGGGAAAGCATTCGTGCGTTTTGAGAATTTTGAGTCAAAGGGAGTTGCCCAGTGAAATCGAGAGGGTTTTGATCCAGATTGATAGGGAGTATGTCACGAAAGTGAAAATTTTCGGAGAAGAGAGATCGAAACCAAGTGCAGAAAAATGCAGCCCAAAAGCCCTGGGGCTGGACCGGTTCCTTTAAAGGCCGGACCGGTATGCCCCGGACCGGTTCCTTTAATTTTAAAAAGGACCGGTCCTCTAGGCAGATTTTTGAAAAGTCAAAGACCCGGACCGGTCCGCCCCTACCCCGGACCGATCCGCCCCTACCCCGGACCGATCCCCCTTCTGCAGTTCTGAATTCTTTCCTTCCCAAGATTCACCCCCTTCCCCCCAATCCCATTCATTCCCTCCAATATGTTTTCCCTCCTCCCTTTTCCCTCCAAACCCTTTTCCCTCCAAACCCTTTCCCTCCAATTCCAACCCCTTACCTCACCCCTTCCCCTATAAATACACCCCAATCCCTCCCTTTATCTTCACACCTCCAACACAAATCCTCTCTTCTCCCTCTCTAGTTTTTCCTCGCAAAAATCCTTCTTGTTTCAATGGCTCCCCGTGTTTCCCCCACCAAATATGACTCCACCGATATCCAACCCTCCAGTCACGGCGAGTTTCACTCCCGCCAAGAGGACCGATGGTGCAATCAATTTTTCGGTTTGGGTCGCAAACTCCATATGGAGCTCGCTATCCAATGGGAAGGGCTGCCCAACTCCGTCACCGCCCTATTCATGGCTCGGGGCTGGTGCCGATTCCTCAACCAACGCTATGAAGCGGTTTGGGCCACCGAAGTCCGCTCCTTCTATGGCACCTTAGTTCGGACGGGCCAATTCGAGGCCCAAGCTTACGTGGATGGGACTGTCATCCCATTTTCTTTGGCTAGTCTCAAGGCCAAGTTGGCCGAATATGACGTCCCGAACGTTCAAGAATTCACATATCCCCGTAACATCCCCCCGGTTGATAAGGATATTATCATGGCCCGCATTGCACCGAACGTGGCTTAGACGGGGCAAACCGTCACCGTTAGACACCTTAACGGGAAGGCGCGCCTCACATTTTAGATTATGTGCGCCAACATATTACAAATGTCCAACGACTCCGCCATGCGGCCCTAGAAAGCCACTTTGACGTATCACCTCTTCGACCCCCACACTTCCATCCATTTCGGTCGAACTTTATACGTGGATATCATTAACGCGTCCTTGGATGAGAATGGCACCACCCCAATTCCCTATGCCCCTTTGATCACTTCCATCCTTAAGGATGCTGGCGTAGCGGCACCGATCGACCATACTCGCATCCCCGGTCCTTTCGGACAAGGGATCCTCACTAAGAGCGCCAAACAGATAGCTGTCCTACGGGCTAGGAGGGGAGGTGATAGTGACGAAGAGGTTGCCCCAAGCGAGAGCGAGGAAGAACAAGAGGCAGCCGACAAGGATGTCGAGATGGGGGATATCGGTCTGGAAGAGGAGTCGGCGGATGAGGAGGACGACCCAGATTTTGAGTGGGTGGGAAGCGACCTATCCGATCGAATGTCGGCGCTTGAAACGAACTTCAACACCTTTAAGATCAACTACGAGCGCGACATGAACTTAGTTCTCCGCTTCCAAGCGGACATCTATTGCCGCTAAGGGGATCCTAATGAGCCACTGCCTTCCTACAACCATAACCCCTATGACCCCAACGCGCCGGGTTCCTCCCATCCCCCACCCCGATGAAGCTTTATATGGTGGTTGCAGCTTTTTACTTGTTTTTTCCTGTTCACAGTTGTATGCTTTTCCTTGTACTTGTAACACAGTCCTGTTTGTAATAAAAAAAACTGCATTTTACTCCATTTGTTTGTTTTATTTCTCGCACTTATTATTTTACCTTATTTAGATTTTAGTACTTTTTGCTTGAGGAAAATGCAAAAGTCTAAGTTAGGGGGGGTCACAAGTGCGTATTTCTAAAACTTCACAAAATTTCAAAAATGCCCAGAAATTTCCAAAAAAAAATCAAATCATAAAAGTTTGAAAAAATCCAAAAATATTTTTGTTCAAAATAAATAAAAATTGGAATTCAAATTTTTCAAAAATATCATTAAAAGTCGGTTTAAAGTCTCAAGTTGTAAAATTCAAATACACAAAGACGAAATTGAGCAAAGATGGAAATTGAGCGAAAATTGACGACTTAATGAATAAGTGTGGAGATTAACAAACCCAGTGAGATTCAAGCCTATCACTTCTTGCAAGTTTTTAAATCAATCCGAGTTAATTGTTAACTCAAAGTTCTTTTCAGTGCCTAAAAAGTCGTCGAGGGTCTCAATCCTTTTATTTTGATCGGTTACGAAAAACGTGTGTGATTTTGCTTTGAAAAATGTGCCAAAAGTGATCTCTAAACTTAAATTCATATCTAAACGCATATGGTAACGCAATTGGCATTTTGGACAATGAAGTAGGCCATCGTTTGTCACCCAAAAATATTGGCCATAAAAAGTCTTGAAAAATCACCCCTTTTGCAACCCAAATTGAGCCAAATAGATTTTCCCTTTCGTTTGACAACCCGAAAAACCCAAATAGCCCGGAATTGTGAAAAATAGAAAAAAATTCAGAATTTCAGTCCGAAAAGTGCATAAAAAGGGGCAAGAAAAAAAATAGACATGCTCAACAAAAATAGCAAGAAAAGAAAAGAAGTGAAAAACAGAAAAAATAGATAAAAAGAAAAAAAAATGAGCAATAGCCCAGAAAAAGAACAAATGGACATCATAAATGACTTTTCCAATTCCAACCTTCCCTACCATTTTCATTTTACCCAATATACCTTAAAACCCGAAAAAGTCCTAACCAAGTCTAAATTGCGAAATTGGTTACCACATGGAGAGCTAATATACCAAAAGATAATAAAAGGAGATTAAGTGTGCGGAAAAAGAGGCAATATTCCCGTTTTTAAAACCGTAATCCATTGATGAGATCCTTTCACCATGAAATTTACGTCTTTCTACTTGTATGCGTGACTTTGCATCCATTACATTTACTCTTTATATCACGCATACCGAGAGAATAGCCATAATCCGAGAGATTCGTTTGTGAGAGCATTCCGTGAGAATTTGAAATCAAAACGAATTTTCGGATAAGTAACGTAATGATCAATCGGTGAAAATTGGCGGATATATTTTCTGCTTCGCACACACACACACACTACGGTTTGAGACTTGTAAATAGACTTGATGATGACTATTTTCTGGAAAAGTTTGAATTGCACAATTTTTGCGTATTTTTAATTTTCTTTGAGTCGAATTTTGTGGGTATATTCTCTGCAAACCCTCACGAGACGCAACTCGTCCTACTAGGGTGATCTAGGGGTTTAAAGGCTTGTTGCATACGCTAAATGCAATCGCTTGCCCGTGAAAAAGGTATTCTATCCCAATAAAATGTTTTCAAGAATTAAGCCTTGCTAGGATTCTTTTACATTGCTCGGGACGCGCAAAGTTCTAAGTTAGGGAGGTTTGATTAGGCATAAATTCTTCCTAATTTATCCCTTGATTTAGTTACTTTTCGCACCTCGAACAACGTAATTGAGTTGATTTTATCTCATAATCTTGATACTGACTGATCCTAATGAGTACACCGAGTTTCTGGTATTTCGTAGTGATTTTACAAGTATTAGATGTCAAGAAACGGAAGAAGAAACCGGAAGAATCAAGGAAGAAAGAAGGAAAGTAAAAAGGGCAAAAGTGTATTTTCCACCCAGAATTCGGATGAGGTACCTAAAGAGAAGTTGAAGAGATCCCATTAACGAGCACATAGGAAGAAACGTCACATCAATCGGAGTCCCGGAGCAGAAGATATGAGCAGTCAAAGTTGAGCCAAAAAGTCAAATAGGCAGACCG
Source organism: Sambucus nigra (assembly GCA_949130495.1). Lineage (NCBI taxonomy): Eukaryota > Viridiplantae > Streptophyta > Magnoliopsida > Dipsacales > Adoxaceae > Sambucus > Sambucus nigra. The sequence continues at coordinate 61,053,260 of OX422216.1, read as the reverse complement.
GTCCGCCCCTACCCCGGACTGGTCCGCTTTGCCAAACTCCAGAAGACACCGGATCATAAGCAAACTGAAGAAGGCAAAAATAAAAAGAACTGGTCCGACCCCGGACTGGTCCACCCCAAAATAAAGAGAACCGATCCGCCTCAGAGGCAGACCGGTCCGCCTAAGGCCCGAAACGGTCCAGTTATCGAGATTTGCAAATCTAATCTTCTCCCAAAGAATCCTAGTGCAACTGAAATTCCTGAATTCATGGAGGTTATAAAAACCCATTTTATTGTTATTATTGGTATGTAGATTTTAAGGAGAATGATAGATTTTTCCTTTCTTTTCCAGCAAACCCTAGTTTAGATACAATTTCCATTTTAATTCCAAGATTGAAGCTTTATTCAGAACTTATTTGATTACCAGTTTTATTCATTGCTGTTGTTACTGCCTTGGTAAGAATTAGTGAGTAATTCTCTCTTTTCAATTCTATTCTACATCAATTCATAAGTTTTCTTTAGATTAATTATGAATTCCTTCACATCAAACATTGTTTTCATTAGCTTCAGCATGCTAGGCTAGGTTTTCTAAGGCCGGGATACATGAACCCAGCCTGATGTGTTAATTGCACGTGTATAACATTAATCCTCTAAATTTAGTGATTGATTATGACCGTATTGCGTAGAAACATAACAATTGTAGGTCTTTATATCTCGTTTGCCTCTGGGTAACTGGGATGATTTAGAATGAAATTCGAGTGTCACTATCGTGATACCAATTTACTCGTCCTCAGATTAAGTATGACGCGGGCTTGAACCTCGTATATGTAATGCTTGGGAGTACTAAATTTTGGGTCAAATTAATCAATTAAATTTATGATTAATATTATAACTGCAATACACTAGGGTTGGGGGATTGTATTCCCGTCCTGTTTTTCTCATCACATATTTTAAAATTTTAAACCAGTTTTCATTAATATTTTAGGTAACTTAGTCTAATTGCATCTTTTCATAATTTCATATTTGCATTTAGTTGTAATCAATTTTCAAAACCAAATCATTTTTTTTTTCTTTTTAGAGTCAGAGTTAGGATTCCTCCATCTTTTCCAGTCGTCACAACTCTGTTGTCATTTTTCCCTGAGGATTGATACCCTAATTACTGGTATTATTACTTGAGTGACAAGATTGCACTTGAGCCTAGAGAGAACGCATTTCTGAGACACATTTTTAGTCTCATCACTGACCTTGCCTCAGTCGGTCATTTGTACCCCTGAACCTCTTATGCTTCTCGATGGATGGGGTGTCCCTATGCTGCTAGGGCCCAGATACACTACCCCCACTCTTCTTGACCTACTGTCTTGACGATTCCCCTTCATATCTCTTAGTCTTCAAAAAGTCCCAGTGATCTTGGCAGTGGAGAAGTCCAGCATTCACCATCTGGTTGTACGTCGAGAATGATGGATTTCCAAGAAGAGTCTTCCTAATATTCCAGGCAGTCCCCTTAATGAAATGATCCATACTTATCTACTTGTCCGAACATCCGCCTTTATAAAATATGAGAGGGCGGTGAACTCCTCCCCGTACTCTGTAACAGTACGTCCCTCTTATTTCGGGTCCATAAATCTAGTCCTCATCTCGGACTGCATAGTTAGGGTAAAGTATTTCCCCTTAAACCTCTCCCTGAACTGATCAATCGTGAGGTTATCCCTCTTCTCAATAGTCGTAACTTCCTCCCACCACTGAAGAGTGGCCCTTACCATCTTGAATGAAGCTAACATATTCTTCTGAACTGGCGTGCACTCCGTCATGCGCATATGTCTTTCAATGTCTTTCTTCCAATGACTACCAACTAAAATATCAGAACCTCCTACAAACTCTAGAGGATGGACCTTAACAAAGGCCTCCCTTGCTCCATCACTTCGTAGCCGGGTGCTTGTGCTAGAATAGCCACCTGCTATGGTGGTGGCTGGTGAGGTGCCCGAGGAGGTGGAAAGTGCTGAAGCATGGATCCATCTTCGTAGATACTTTATGTGACACTATAATATCTATCTCGGCTAGGGTGATCAACTATGGGGCCTATGGTCTCTGTGGGGAATGTGGAGACTGTGGTGGCTCCGGGCGAGCCTCCTCCTCCCCAATTAGTGGGACTACTCTATTGGGTCTGCCCCTATATTCGTTTTCAATCTAAAAGCAAATAAGGCTTCAATTAGTATTATTCGTAAGAATAAAACGAGTCCTAAGTATAGGCTCAACATATCAAAGAATGCAATGCAGAACAAAATGAGCGCAAACACAGATCCTAAGGACACTAGAATTGTGCTCTGAGGCCAACTGTAACAACCCCTATTTTCTCACGTAAAGGCTACCCATGCACGATATACCAAAGAAAGGGCTTTCTTGTCAATTAGTACCATCCTTAGCACAATTGAGAATATAATTAGTTTATAATATCAGGTCCAAGTTTGAAAAGTCATGAACATAATTATAATTAATAAGTAAATCCAATCCACCAGCAATAAGACAAATATCCAACTAAAGTAACATAATCTCCACCAACAAAAAAATAAAGGTTCAGGCTTATGTCCTTACAAAGTTTCAAATAAATAAATGACTAGAGCTGAGAAGCACCTATGCTAGAACCAACTGAGCTGAAATCGGAGAGCAAGTAAGGTTGCAATACTTCTGTGCACAATCCCGTTGTCCCTGTATATGAGAACCTAGGGGGGAAACATTTAAATTTGGGTCAGAGCCCGAGGTGTGCAAGAATTAACCTGAATAATTTATGATTATAATAATACAATCAATGCACAACAAATACCCCCTCCTTTTCGTCACTTACATGCGTATGACACCTCACCTCTCATCTAAGTGTGATATTATCTGCACCTCGAATTCATCCCTAATTAATTTAAATTACATGCAATCCCTACATTTAAATTACCAACTTAAAAAAATTCCAGTCTCTTCAGTATAAAGTGTAGGGCATAAACATCTATTATGTGTTATAAGGTCAAAATAGCAATTAGTGTCCATATCCTTAGACAATTTAATTTATTTCCATAATATTCGGGTAATTAATAATATATGTCCTTCCATATAATTGACACGCAAGGGCATCTACCGTTGGTGTCTAATTCGTTCTCTATCGGTAAGTCTGAAGGAATCCTTACATCCTAAGCGGAAATTATAAATCACACATAAGTTTGGGAGCGGTCCCTATGCAGGACACCTGTAAACGGCCCATACCTAACGAGGATACAGGAAGGGTTAGCACCACACCTACCCCTCAAGGGTGGAGCCTCTACATAGTACCTATATGGACTACACATCGTCAAGAACACCTGTACTGACGTGTGGTCCACGACCCAAACGTGCGAACCACCAAGCCGATAGGACGGTCTGCTTTTTTTTTAAACAAGAGGAAACATATATAAAAAGTGAAGAAACGCCCTTCACTGGTGGCTTACAAAGCAAGATATAGAGAAATTTGACAAAAATCCTATTAAAAATCTAGTTTTTGCACCTTTATAAGGTCTAGCTTTGAAAGAGATCCTCACATCTTCATGAACCAAATCAATAATCTTTGAAGCTTTCATAAATTCCCCTTCAAATTCCCTTTTATTTCTCGAACACCATATCCACCAGCAGACAAAACAAGGAATGATAATAGAAAGAAGAGCTTTGATGTTTAATCCTCTGGAGCTTAACCACCGTGGCATAAGATACCTTTTAAGAGATGAAAAATGAAAAGAGAATCCCATCAGACCGGCGAAGTGGTTCCATACTGTTTGAGCAATAGGGCTAGAACCAAACAAGTGATCATAATCTTTCACTGATGCAGCATCTACATTTGGAAGCTTGAAAAATGTTAAGGTCCACTGGTGTGTTAACAAACAAATGTATAATAGTACATATTATTATCCCATATAATATGTAAGGTAATTACCCTCTAATTACCATAAAAGTCACATCCAAGGTCCATAACATTTTCCCAACTATTAATAATTTATCATCTAATAAATTATCAAATCTCCATTCCATAAGATAATCACTTAACCATCTAGTAAGTGTTCTAAAAAGTCCTAACCCCGAGTTAGTTTTATACCAAAAATAAATAAGAGTTTGAGTGGTAAAAGATTTAAAAAAAATGCTTGGGCGTACTAGACTGTCGGACTGGTCCATTATAGGTCCCCATCGGTTCGGTTCGCACCTGGGCAAAAGCCCGGGTATGTTATTTTGATTCAAAACGGGATTTACACAATTCTTTCCAAAAACATGTCCAAAGGGTTATTTGACTTCATAATCATCTAGTTGAGTCCCAACAACTTAGTTAACCTAATTGGGATTATTAACTTAGAGAATTAGTTATGAATTCATACCCAAATTACTAGAATTTATGAACACCTAATATTCATTCTAAATCATATTTCTATCCCAATTCTCCCCACTATTTGATTTGTGTCATGAAACATCTAAAGTTGGGTTTCCTCCCACATTTCAGTCCATAAGTCATCATTCACCCTTTCCTAATTTAAACATCATCCTATCCTTAATTTAATCATCTAAATGAGTCCATATGAGTCCCTAATTATGTTTCGAATTATTTATGCCAATAATAATCACTTTTAATTTGTGTTGAACATTAATTATGTATTTTCTTCTTTTACTATATGTAACTACCATAACCATGCATATAAAAAAATGAGTCACACACAAGTATACTAAATAACAATTTCCACTTGGCATTAAAAGTATTTATTTAGGTCCAATTTCAAAAATTAATTGTTTATTATAAAAATAATATTTCATCATTAATTATTCATAAGATAAATACGGGGTATTAGAGATTATCTAGATGAATTTAGATGCGAAAAGAACATCCCTGACTGGGTAGAATTAGATATGCATGTACCACCTGTTGAGGTGTTATTATTGCCAGAGGGTCACTATATTCCCTCTTTATTCATTGTTGAATGTGGTTTCACTTTTACCCTAATCATTTTTGTCTAGAGTTTTGTCAATACTTTGATGTCATTCCATCTAGAGTATCTCTCGACACCTGGAGAATGGTAAATGGGTTTCATAGGCTTAACTAAATACACAGAACCCACAATGGCATCCCTGAGCTAATGTTCTGTTATAAATGGGTTACCAGTGATAACACTTACTACATGAAAACTAGGTTTGCCAAAAGAGTCCTAGTTGTCAATTTGCCAGATTCCAACAAAGATTATTTTGATTATGGAGTTATTGCGAAAAATTGGCAACATGCCCACTTCAAAGAGGAGAAGTGTATGATGGAACAAGGTTCCCCCAAGTAGGACATAGTATAAGTTGTTGAATTTAATTACTATATTTCTCATTTTTTTAACAAATTATTTGATGATATGCTGACCAATATCTCTTGTCCTGTTTCCAACAGTCAAGAGCAAGAAGAAGTACCCCGAATAAGATGACGTTAATATTAGTGAACTAAATTTTCCGTGGAACCTTAATCAGATGATTGGAGAGGAACACCTAAGATCTGCCTTGTACTTGTTGCAATACAGAAATTAAATTACCTCCTTTGTTGATAGGACCTCACCTTCTACAACTTTAGCCCTGTAAATCTTGAAGAGAAACCAGTTCTTACTTCTTCAGCTGAGGAATCTGCAGGGACTGAGAAGGATTTTTGGACTTCATCCTCTTTTGAGTCGTTAGACATTTCTACTATTTCCACCTCCCCACTTGCTAACATGGGAAGGAGAAAATTTCTTGACTTGATGACTCGAGTTTTGTCTCCCACTGTTAAGAGGGTTGGCGAAAAGGCTGGCAAGGCTACTGATGCCAAGAAGCTAGATAAAACCTATAAAGTTGATGAAAATGTTCCCCAAGTCATCACTGCTGGGAGATTGATACTGTTGCACCTCAATTCAAGAGGTTGATGATGATAATAGAAATGGTATCATCAGGTCACAGATGTAGAAATCTCAAACATGTATACACCAATGGAAATAATAACACAATAAACTATTAAAGAAGGAGATAAGGTGAAAAGGATGAACACTAGGATTTAAGTGGTTCGATCGGATCCTACGTCCACTGTGTATGTGTGTGAGTGAATTCCACTAGTAATTGTGGCTCTAATGGCCAGATTACAACACAAGATCTCTCTTTCTCTCACTCTTCTGTGTATAATTAAGAAGAGTTTCAGCTACGGTTTGGATCAATCGCCCCCTTCAATGAAGAAGATGAAGGGGTTATATAGTTCCTGAGGGTGTAATACACACCCTAAGCATGTTGAAGGTGTGCACAGGTGAGGGCATCCACTCACGTGGCGACAACTGTCCATGCATAAGTATGTAATGATGATAAAATCCCCCCCCTCATGCTCGGGAAATAATTTTGGTTATAACTGAATTACTCACGTGGAACACGTCACTCAGGTACGTTCTTTTGCTCATCCACTCATGGTATTGTCTCTATATGACTCGTCCACAGTTAAGTATGAGGTTATTGATGGAGCATGTGACCTTACACGTGAAATTAACAAGTGTGGTGTCGATCTAAAGAGCTCAGGATGAGGTTGTCTAAGATGGCCAACCCCTAGTTTTGGCTGGGCGATAGGAAGCTAAATGTCCTTTTTTCTATATGACTCCTTCTCAGGGTCTCGCCCTATTGAATGGCCAAGGTTGCATATATGAGGCTGAAATTATCTTGGACGAGTCTAGAAGGTGACGTGTGAATTGGTTCACAAGCTCGGCTATTTGGAGTGGTGTGGCCTCATCCTGAGACGAGGTTATATTTGGGCATATCAGTTAAGAAAAAGTTTATCTGAGAAGTAGATGGAGAAGAGATCTATCAACCAAGATTTGGTTGAGAAGAATCAGGAGCATTTATCTGTTACAGGGTCATCCTCAGCTTTTATTTGTCCTAATGTGGCCATGAAATTAATTAAGACTTGTACCCGCTCTATTGATAGAGAAACTCTTTCTCCTCTGCCAAGATTAAAGTTAGCAGTAAATACTTGCCAAAGTTTGGCTATGGTAATTATTTCTCCTCTATTACTTGCCCTTGATGTCTTAATTTTCTCCTAGTACTCCTTGTAATCTGATGAGGTCTTTCATGAAGTTTTTGGTGAATTTAAATCAAATGTTGGAGAAGGATGATCACATTCATTCTTCAAGAGGATATGTTAAGGAGTCCCTTGAGGGTCTAAGGCAATTTGTTGAGGTTTCAAGGATGTTGTTGGAGTCTAAGCAGCAGACTTAGGGTGCTCAGATAAAAAAGGCCAATGAGAGAGCCGACCCTGCTAAAGAAAAATTGGTAACTGCTGAAAATAAGGCCAAGATAGCTGAAGAGAAATTTTTGAAAAATCAAGCTCTCTTAAAGTCTACTAAGGGGAAAGCTATTGGTTTGTTTTTTGAACTAGTTGTAGAGAAGTCTAAGAATAATACGATAAAAGAATAATCCTTCAATAAAGGCTAGGATAAGGATTTTCTGCTTGCCTCATCTCAAACTGAGTTCATTAGGAAGAAATATTTTAAAGATGGATGTTTGAAGGCCCTCAAAGAGGTCAGCACTACAGAAGACTCTGAATTGTTCTTGAGTTATGATCTAAGCTCTTCTCCAAACTTGGAGAAAGATTTTGATGATGATGATAGATTTGAGTAATCCTCCATTCAGCCTACTGGGTCTACTTTAAAGCCCATTGATGGAGATATTTCCTCTGCCGACCAGCCATCTAGGAGCAATGTTCAAGATAAGGAGAATGTTTAACTCCTTTGTTTTTCTTTTTGTTCGTTTTCTGTGTAATATGACCAATTGTATGTAACACCTTTTTATTTATTAATGAAAACATTTCTCTTTTTGGCTGAATGTGTTGTACTTATCATACTTCTGCCTTTTTTCTTGATCGAATGGAATCTCACACTTAGTGTTATGTTTGCCTAGTAATGACACTTGTGTACTTACATTTGTAATTTTCATTTTGATTCTGGGAAAAAAGGCATAGTTTCTGCTGAATCTGACCTACTCAGGCAGAGTAGAATTATTTAGAGGTTGGTCATATTGCTTTGTCTGAAGAAGACTTAATTGGCTTGCTTGGTCCAGACGTGTCCGACTAAGTTAAGGTGTAATACATCCACATTCATTATTTGTTGGACAGGGCAGTGGCCAATAACACTGCTTATTACGAGATGATTAAGGATTTGTAGCAAGACCACAAATTTACTTTGGCTTCATCCAATGCTGACTATGAGGATAAATATAAAACATTGAGTGAAGGTTGGGTTTCAAGAAAAAACTGGAAGAATATGCCTCTATGTATAGAAAGAAGGAATTCCTATTGAACCGAGAAGTGGATGAAGCCAAACTTCTTGAGGAAGAAAACAATAAGATCATAAATGAGTTGTATAGCTTAAAGAATTCTTCTGCTAGTGGTGTTAATGAAGATGCTTCTTTCTTAGAGGTCGAGAATGTTAAACTAGTGGAAGAACATGAACTCTGAAGAAAACTAAGCCTAGGCAAACTTTTAGGCTACAAAGAACTAGCCGACCAACTGTAGATGAGTCCAGAACCAATAAAACACTAACCGACCAAGATGCCAAGTTGAATGCAAAAAGTCAGGTTATTGCTGATTTGTCTGTGAAATTGGAAGATAAGGATAAATCAATTACCGACCAATCTGTTCAGTTGAAGGTGAATAGTGATGTTTTGAAGAAAATTAAATATCAAGTTGAAAGGTCAACATTTCAATTTCACAAACAACCTAGAGAGGTATGTATGGAAGGCTATAATGAGGCTTTTAACCATGTTGATGATCACCTTTCCAGGAGCCATCGTGGAGGCTACAAATGGGGGTGTACCAATTGTCTAACTTTACTAAAATATGATCGAAATAGAGAGCTATGGTACTAAGTGAGCCTGGTCTACTATATTGTGACAATCCTCCATTTATGTTGGACATATCATGGATTCCTAATGATGATATTCCCCAATACTTATTCACCAAATACTTGGGAGACTATGCTTTACATGGTGTACATGAAATAGTTCATCCTCCTCATCTGATCAATGTGCCGACCAGTAGAAATAGGCAAATGCTGAGGGATTTCAAATTCATCAACTCCCCTTATACTCTAGATGCTCCTCCTACTAGTATGGAGAGAGTGCAGAAAACTTCCAAAAATTAAGAAAGATGTCTAGCTGAATAACTTTTCTGTATTCTACATTCATTTGATCTTGAATGTAATATAGTTATAATTTGAATAAAAAATTATACTTTTGTGCTATTAAATTATGATTATTTAATCAATCAGTCAACTGAGTTATCATTTAGTAATGAATTATTAAATTTTGATTGTAAGGCCATCTACTAATGCACTCAGGTGAAACTATAAATAGTTTTATTGATCTAAGTTTAGCATCAGTTATCAGTGGTGATCAAGTATATGAGGAATATATGTGTGTATTCCAATGGTTAGGAATGTTTACATGTCTTCCTACATTTAACTTAATCGAGTAAAACCTATTTGTAACTGTTAGAGTTGTATACAAAGTTTTACAGACTTCTTGTTATTGACTTGTCAAAGATGAAGCCATACATGAAGTAAATTATTAGTGTGAACCCAGTGTGTTAGGAGTGTATTCATGTATTTAACATGATTAACTAATACTTCTTGTTCGTTACTTATACATATGGAGTTATACATGAGGTAATTAGTTGGGTGAGATACGACTATGCATTAAGCTGTTGTACATCTCGAATTTGAGAAGTTCAACCAAATTAAATATATGCTAGTGATCGGCAGATACGTTCAACTTGATTAAGTATGTGCTGTTGATCGGAAAGAGCTCAAGACCAAAAGACTAAGAGACATTTTTTATTCGTTGTTTTTGGGGGATGTATATCGCTATACTCTGAAAAAAATCAAAAAAATTGAAGGAATGAAAATTGATATTTTTATTTAATGTGATAAATAGTTATGTTGAACATAAAAAAGTACAATATGTTAATGATTTGAATTGCTGCTAATATTTTCGAAGGTGCTTGCAATTCCAAGGGTTTTTGAATTCTTCTCCTTCTAGTGTCTCAAGTCAATAGGTCCTGGGTCGATTAACTGCTAATATGTGATATGTGCCATGCCAATTAGCTTCAAGCTTAGTGCCCTTATAGATGACCTTATTGAGGACATAGTCACCTTCTTTTAAGTTGGTCGTCTTGACCCTTATATTGTAAAAACGAGTAGTCCTATGTTGGCACGCAATATTTCTTAGAGAAACATCTTGTCAAACTTCCTCTTATATGTTTAAGTCCAATTATCTCATCAAATCACTCGTAGGAGAATCAAAATTTATCACCCTGTGAGTTGGTAGGCCGATCTCGGCTGGTACCATAACCTCTATCTCAAATGCAAGCATATAATGTGCTTCTCTAATTGTTGTCCTCGACGTTGTCCTATAAGACCAGAGAACATAATGTAATTCATTAATCGATTTTCCCTTGGCATCATCAAGCCTCTTCTTTAGTCCATCAAGAAAACTTATATTTTTCACTTTCGTCTGATCATTGCTTTATGGATGGCCTAGTGTTGAATGGAGTTTCTGAATCTTGGAATAAACACAATATGCTTCAAATTCATCATTGTCAAATTGGATTTCATGGTCTGTAATGAAGGAATAGGGCATTCCATACCTATATATGATGCTTTTTCAAATGAATTGATACACCTTTTCATGAGGCAATTCTATCAATGGTTTTCCTTCCACTAATTTTATGGACTAATCAATAGTAACTACCAGGTACTTGAACCTGCCTTTGGTGGTTGTTAGTGGGCCGACCAAGTCAATTTCCCAAATAACGAATGGCCAATGAGAAGCGATTGGTACTAGAGAAGCGATTGGTACAAGATAAGCGTTGGGTGCTTTATAAATTGCAGAAAACCGTTATCATTTGTCACACTTTCTTGCGAAGACCTTACAGTCTGCCTGCATAGTCGTCCAGTAGTATCCCTGTGTGTTGATTCTCTGGAGTAACAACCGACTAGCTGAATGAGATCCACAAGAACCTTCGTGTATTTGCTTAATCAGATCTTCAACCTCCAACAGATGAACACAACGTAATAAGGCGATATTAAATCCCCTTTTGAATAAAACTCATTTATCTAATACATATCAGGCTACTTTATTTTAGAGTTTTTTTTTACTTCTTTGGGATCAGCTAGTAGGATCCCTTCTTCAAGGTAAGCCCTGATTTGATCCAACTAGAAAGGTCCCATATCTACAGTAATGAAATTGACCATTAGATCCTCGTCTATGCTCCTGTTGGGCAAGATTTCAATGGGAATGATCCTTTGGAGTTCAATTCTTGTTGCCAAAGCCAGTCGAGCAAGTGCATCAACTCGAGCATTAGTTATTCTTAGTATTTTGTTCATTTGCACGACTGGTATCTTAGAAATAACTTCCATGGACTTGGCTAAGTATTTAATCATCAATTATCCCTCGACTCCATATAGATTAAGCACTTCGTTGATAACCAACCATGAATCATTATGTGCCACTACCTGATTGGCGTCAATTGAATGGTCCAATTCAAGTCTGATTATCAAAGCTTCATACTCTACTTAAATATTTGATGCCTTAAATTGAAATCGAAGGGCATATTTAACATCGTTGTTATTAAGAGTATTGAGTATTATAGCTACTCCACTTCTAGTTTCACATGCAGATCCATCCACATATAAATTACATAACGGGATATCACTATTGAAGCTCTCCATATATATAAATCCATGGTGAAATATCTTTTTACCCCCTATAAACTTCTGAGCCATTTCTTGAGTTATGGATGATTCATGTTGATCGGCTGCAACTTTAGTTTTCTTTTGAGCTGAGCTCTCTTTCACAGAAGTCTGCTCGACAGGCAAGTTTTATTTTTAGGTAACTTTTGGATATATGAACCAAGCAATAAAATCCGCCAAAGCTTGGCCTTTTAATGAGGACCTTTGTTCGTAGATGATGTCATATTCTCCCAGCTCTACAGTCTAGTACATCAATCTTCCTGAATTCTTAGGTTTATGGAGTTCTTGCCGAAGAGGTAGATCGGTATACACAATTATGGTGTGTGCTTGGAAGTAGGGTTTCATATGCCTGAAGGCTTCAATGAGTGATAGGGCTATTTTTTCTAAGTGTGGATATCTGATTTCAACTCCACTAAATGCTTTGCTAGTGTAGTAGACTAGTTTTTGGATTCCATTACCCAATCAAACCAATACCGAGATTAATACGGATTCAAAAATATATAATGTAAAGTGTCGTGTACGATATCGATTTAAATAAATTCACAAAATTTCAACCACAAACTTATTTAATTAGAGTAAATTTTTAAACCAATTTAATTTAGCCCCTAAACATACAACTACGTGTGTGTCTGTGTGTGTCAAACCATCATAAACACAAATATGTTAACTCATAGATTTTAGGAAAAAATCCCGAAGGGCAAAACCTTTTATTTCACTATGAATTAAATCATAATTTACAATCGCAATGCAATATGTAATAAGTTTAACTCCGCAAACCTACATAGACACGCAGCCTAGAGTCAACAATAGATTTCACACAGCGAACCCACATGAATCACAATTCAATCTTCAGCAAAGGAACACCCTCAAGTAATCCTTAATGACACGCAATTAACAACCGAGTACCCTAAAAGGCACCTAAATCAGCAACATAAAATTCTAGCAAAATTACGTCTTGGGTTCCACAAAACTACTCACATAAAAGTAATTGGGATCGTGAATTGAAAACAACTTTTGAACCCTTAAACTGTTGGATAAGTACACACATGATACTGCATAGCAATTATAAAAACAATTAAAAATGTTATGATAGAAACAGTATTCTCCACGCTAAAAAATAAAAGACTGATAACCATTATATAGAAAACATTGAGTCGGTGGCGTGTAAGTTCAAAAATCAGCGTCGCTTGAACGATTGCCTATTCTCGCTCGAACGACATTGTGTCTTACTTGAACGATCATCATCTCTCTTGAACGATCATAGCGTCAATCCTAAGGTTCTCCATCAGACTTAGAAAAAAATTTCAAAACTTTTTCCAACACAAACCTTTATGTATGAAACATTTTATGAAATATTTTTATGAAAAACATTTATATATTTAGAAAAACTTTCTAATCTCTTATAAAAAATATCCCAACACTTTTAATATGAAATGAAATTTGACCTTAAACATATTCTTACCAAAATCATCTCGTTGGGCTTGAATATTGAAGACCACTTGATATTCTGATTTGTCTTTTGTAGAATTAAACTCGTCCAATTCGTCGACGACTTGCAGCGATATACAACATACAAAATTATAACGGGACTCACAAGATAATGACCTTACAAATATCCCCCTATATCTATGCTGGTACAACCTAAAAACATTCTAATTATAAAAAAATGACCTACACAAATCTACTCTCCCATGAACTCAAATGAGGAAAGATAAAATGCTAAGTCTTTAAACTTTTCTTAAAAAATATTCAAGCTTTAATCTTTTCTCATTAGCGTGTGCAACATGATCTTCAATTTTATACCTACACACATGAGACAAAGAAAATACCTTTGTGATGCATCGATTTTGAAGTGATATAAGCATAAGTAAATTAATATAATCTCTCCCATAATTCGTTCTCCCCCTTTTATTTGTCTGAAATAGACAATGAAACGAATAAACAAAATAGCCATGGAGTTGTCAAGAGAAACATGCATATCAAATTTGATCAAACTACACTCCTGCAAAGGATAACTCAAAAGCTTCCGCAAACTATTTTTGATTTTTCAAATTTTCAGACAAAAAATGCGAAAATAATTTTGCAAAATCCACACACTATGAAATTACACTAAGACAACCAAATCATGGAAACAGAATGAATGGGTGTGAGCATATCCGATAGGCAAATCAATGCAATCAAACATAACATATGTGCACGATGAATACGTGTACTCCTAACGAATGAATCTCAAAATCGTCCTTGGGTGTCAAAAAGTGTTGAATTTAAAAGATATCGACTCAATCCATCAACACATCAAAGTCAAGAGTGATTTCCAAACCAATAACGTATAAAACTATGAATGTTTTTTCATGATGTTGTCAGGACGTGAAAACACGTTTTTCATTTCTTTCTATCCAAACACCCTCATAAACAATAATCATATATTTGTCTTTGAGGTGGCCCCCTTTTGGCATATTTATCTTTTTATTGCCTTTAAATTTTTTCGGGCTCTTTTAAACGGTGGCTTTCACGACGAGTTAATTTTATACTCTCACAGCCTTTTCCCGTGATTCACTCATCATATTTTGTTGCAATTAAATTCCTCACGATAAACGATTTTTACATTCACTACTTCTATTGTCAAGTTTTATCGCATATGGTTCGTTTTAAAGACAGAATTGAGATGACAACACCCCTACCAATATGTGATAAACAATTACAATAATCAAATAAATCCATACAAGTGTGCATTAAAGGAACTTATGAGTCAAACATGTAGGAAGTAATAACTAAGCACATCTCAATGACTCCAAACATTGTAAAGCACAAAATGATATGATGGCGCATATCAAAACTCTATCAAATCATCACATGGATAAGTAATAAAATTGTGAGTCGTCATCCTAAATTTCCATCCATAAACTATGTAAAACAGAATACAAAACTCTTTTTGTCTTTTTCAAAATTTTTATCAAAATAAAATATTTTTTTATTTTTTAAAATTTTTCAAAAAAAATCTAATACAAAACACACACACAAGCAATAGGAAAAAATATCATCATGCATATTAACCTATGCTAGAAAACAAGTTTAAACCTCAACCGTTAGGTGCGGTGGAGTTTTCAAAGGTAGTGACATCCTATGAAAAACCTCCATCAAATCATGTGTAGTGGTGACAAAAAATTTTACCTGCTCCCTAATATGTGAAAACTCTCTCTTGTAATCATCTGGAGCATCAGATGTGGGTGCGTGTGCATGAACACGTGTAGTAGTAAAACGTGATACATGACCCAACTTAAAACAAAACCCCTAAGGTGTCCTCTCTTTTTGCAGTGTGTGCAAACATATACAGGCCCAGGAACACCTCTATCAAAAAGTCTCCTAAACACTCTCATATTATGTATGAGACGCCTAGGTGGGTTGTGTAATACCCCGTACTTTTGGCTATATTTATTTTTGGATTAATTAATTAAATGTGTATTAATTGGAAATTAATCCGGGTTATAAATACTAATGAGATGCGAATTGGTATTTGATTAAGTGCATATATGATTATATATGAACTTGGTATTATAAAATTTGTCGTGGGATTTATATACGGCATTTTAGAAATTTTGTTGAAACGCGTGGGACCGCCGCGTCACGGTATAATATTTTGATATTAAAAGTGAATTTAAAATCTATAATCCGTATGGTCATTTTGAGTGCGCCAACGCGTCCGGAAGGGTCGAGATAGTCAGAAAACACTAGCCGGGGGTATAGTTTGGGTCCCGGGGTATTTTTAGGCCATTCCGGCACCATAAAGGGTATTTTAGTAATTGAGTATTTTTGGGTAATTAAAAGTGACGAAAATTGAGAGTTGTAATCTGATAACGGATTGACCCAACCAACCTTTATTAACCCAACAAGCTACGGAGGTCTATTAAATTAGGTTTTCATAAGTTCCCCCAAAGCAAACCCTAGCCACCATAGCTTTTTGGAGAAGAAAGCTTGGAGAAGGAGAGAGAGAGAGAGAGGAATTCTGCAGAAATTCTACACCGAATCCACATCAAAACCAGAAATCAAACCAAGGCAAGTGTTTTAATCATATTTAAATTCGTAGAATGTTTCCTCCATGTTAGAGGATTGATAAATTACAACTGTTCTTGGAAGATAATGAGAACCCATGTAGTTTGAAGTTAGAACTTGAATATTGTGAAGAGAATTGCATGTAGTATGATAGGAGATGATTTCCCCTTATATTAATTGTGATTTGAAGGAATTAAAACGAAATAAATTCTGGGATTTGAGGATGATTTAAACCTAGGGTTCATGTTCTAGAGAAATTGGGAAAAGTGTAGAGATTTGTAAATTTAGTTGATGTTATGATGATTCAATCCTTGAAAACATGTTAGGAGATGATATAAATATGTTTAGGATGAATTAGAGACCCTAAAACGTTATTGGGATGAACCTTGGAAGAGATTAGAAGTGATAAAAATGGTGAAAAACGTACTTGGAATAATCTGGGCCGAAACTGGCCACTCGTTAGAAGCAACCCCCAGGTCGTTCGAACGAGCTTGTTCGAACGAGCTTCTAACGAGTTGACCAGTCGTTATTAACGAGTAGTGATTTCGTTCGATATCTCGTTCGAATGAGATATCGTTAGAAGGGTCAGTTCGTTCGAACGAACTGGGATCTCGTTCGAACAGCCTCGTTCGAACGAGACTTCTAACGACCTGACAGTCCAAACTCGTTCGAAGCCTCGTTCGAACGAGACTTCTAACGAGTTGACAGTTTGGTCCTTTTTGGACTGTTTTAATTTTTGGAGTCCCGGAATTTGGTTCGAGGATAGAGTTAACATTCTTTGATGATGTAAGGATAGATTTGGGACTTTTGGGTTATTGAGATGAGTAAATTATATATGAGAGTTATATTCTATGAACCATTTGGGTTGAGACGTGAGTGTCTACTACGATGTGAGGATGAATTATAGCGCGTGTAATTATAAACCGGAATAGTACGAATTGTGATAATTATAGTTAGTACGAGAGTGCAATATGTACTACGATTAAAATACGGTATTACTAAGATGTGTGCTTACTTAGTACTGGTATATGGATTGTGTGTATGACATACCTACCATACTTGCTATCACGGGAGGTTACGTTCGCTTAGGACCCTCTAATCCTTGTGTGCCTACGGGGGGGATATAGACTGGTACCTTGATGAACATAGGTCATAGAAGGACTTATTGTGATATTAATAAGTCTGCATGATCATGGGAGCGTAGGTATGTGCGTAACCCATGTGATGGTGACTGTGTTCGCCTCCACTATTTGTGATTTGTGTTATCTGTACTATTCCTGAGAGATTCGGAATATGTGATCCTCATGTACGTGATGTACCGGGATGGATAGCAGAGTATGTGTGCACCATAGCTTAGATTGCGGGGTGCTTGTATCGTATATTTATGATGTGAATAATATACATTTAAATAATGGGAATCCTCATGTTAATGTTGTAACTGTATTACGGTATTGTTTCGAGATATATAAGGAGTTACTGATACTTATATATATGGCATATTTAGTAACTGAGTTTACGTTAAACCTCTATTTAATCACGATTGTTGTTATGTTAAATGGAACCGAGTAATATGGGTAGAACCTTTAGCAGTCTAGCTAGTTATGTTGTCAGTTAACTAGTAGTATGGGACGTTATAGATGGGTACTTACGTTAGGAGTGCACAATTAGACGAGAGGTGAGAATATCATGCGAGTGTACGTCCTAACATGTACTTTGCATTTAATGTTTTAAATGTTTTTAAAGCACTTGCAGGTTTTTAAAATATAACTCCACATTCGGGCTCTGACCCGTTTGCTTTTCAAATCTCTTTTTCTTTGTAAAACCATTTTAGGTGCCCAGCCACAGGGACACCAAGCATAGGATTCTCATTCAGGTGACGAGCTGTAGCTGTTTGTGGAAGCTACAGGGATTTGTTCATAGACGCTTCTATTCTTTGGATTCCAGAGTCACTATCTATCAGTTGTAGGGCATGTTGCCCATTTCTATTTAGAGTATCTTTTACATTTCCGTTTTCAGACTTCAGCATGTATTGTTTCAGTTTATTCATTTCAGTTATGGGATTGTGGTGAGGAGTTTTTCCTCCAGACTTTATTTACTCTATTGTGATGGTTATTTGTTTTACTTCAGTATGGTGAATGGTGTTATTTATTTCTTTACACTTGTTGCATGTTAATCAGACTTAAATTAAAATTTGGCAACTTGCTTTTTAAATACTAGGTGGTTAGATATAATAAAATGTTTTCGATAGTGATGCTATTAACTGAGCCAGCTTGGCATTTTGAATTAATTTTATAAAGGAGTAGCTACCCGGTATTTAATTGGTCGGGGTGTCACAGGTGGTATCAGAGCATCAGGTTCTAGTGTCCTTTAGGATCTGTACGGCTATTATGTTTACGCTACGTTTTCTTTGATATAGAGCCCTATATTTTAGGACTGTTGTACTCTTTTTGTGTATGCTTCGTTCTTCAGCTATATTAAGTTTATAACCGTGAACTTAAAAACTTTGTTCTTATTTCAGATGCCTCCACGACGTGCACGACGAGTTCCCAGGAATGCAACGCCCGAACCCCAGCCCGCTCCAGTTCAGGGTATGATGAACGCCGCTGAGGTTGCTGCTATAGTAGCCCAAGCGGTAAATGCCGCGATTGCCGTGATTCAGCAGGCACGGCCTCAGGCGCCGGTTGCCGCGCCAGCACAGGTTAATGCATTTCCGTCTGCTTGGGAGCGTGTACGTGACGCTTTTCAGAAAGCGCATCCGCCAGAGTTTGCTGGTAGCTCAGATGTGGTAGTCTCGAGCCAATGGAGGAAGGACATACAGAGGCATTTGAGGATGCATGAGTGCACTGATGTTCAGAAGCAGGTGCTAGCTACTTTCAAGCTAGTTGGATCTGCGCTGCAGTGGTGGGAGTCCATTACCACCGCAGAGGAGAGGGATACCCTCACGATTCAGGAGTTCTGGGTGCGGTTCGACCGCAAGTACTTTCCGTTCGTAGTTCATACAGAGATGAGGAGGAAGCTGATGAGTCTGAAGCAGGAGGGCAAGACAGTGGCCGAGTATGAGGCCGAGTTTACTAACCTGTTGAACATCGTTCCAGACGAGATTCCAACAGAGAAGAAGAAGAATGAGAAGTTCACTAATGGGCTGAATTGGAGGATCCGTCAGCATCTGCTAGGGAACCTATCGTTGGCCACGTATTCTGATGTGGTTAACGCTGCATTATTGCACTGCCAGGACCACCGTTTTCACATGGCCGAGGGCAAGCGGTCGGGGGAGTCTAGCCATCAGGGCAGGACTGGAGGACATGGTGCCAGCGGGGCACAAACCGGTCAGGGGCAGAGACAGAATGAGCAGGGTACCCAGCAGGGGGACAATAAGAGGTTCCGGTCAAGGAACTACAGGCAGGGACAGGGAGGTTTCCGCCAGGGCCATCAGGGTCCAAACGGCCATCAGGGCCAACAGGGACAGAATGGGCAGCAGTTTCATCAGGGCCAGCAGGGCCAAGGGAGGAATGGTAACGGCCACCAGGGCCGGGGACAGCAGGGGCAGAGGGGAGGGAACTTCCCAGGGAAGTGTTTCACTTGTGGCAAGACTGGCCATAAGAAACAGGATTGTCCTGATAGGGGCAGGGCCCCACAGCAGCAGCAGGGTGCTCGCCAGGAGCCACAAAGACCTATGTTTCCCGCGGCCCTTCCTGCACCGCCACAGATGGCAGCTTTGCCACCCATTCCAGCAGTCCCAGTTCAGCAGGGGCAGCTACAGTATGGACGTGTCTACAACGTTCACCAGGCTGCAGTTCCACAGGCACCGCCCGCGACCGAGGGTACGTTTCCTATCCATGGCACTATGGGTCGGGTGTTATTTGATACGGGTGCTACACACTGTTTTATTGCTACACACTTAGCGAAAGCTTTAGGATTGTTAGCTACGGCAGAGAGCACAGTGACGTGTGTCGACTCACCATTAGGGAGTGGGTCACTTATTTTCTTTATATGCCGGGGAGTGGGGGTAGAGATTGGTGGTTTGGTATTGCCTGCGGACATGTTAGTGTTAGACATGCATGTTCACGATGTGATCATCGGTATGGACTGGCTCGTATCATATAGGGCCATGATTGATTGCTTCAGCGAGAGCATTGTTTTTGCCATTCCGGGGCAAGAGATGTTTATAGTGGCGATGCCTCGCCCAGAGGGAGGATCGACCGCTCATCTGTACTACATAGAGGAGGATACCTCTAAGGAGGTTGTTATTCCTTTAGATTCGATCCCGGTTGTCAGGGAGTATTCAGATGTGTTTCAGGAGATACCAGGCTTACCACCCAGTCGAGAGATAGATTTCGTTATTGATTTGCTACCGGGTACGAGACCTATAGCACGTGCACCGTACCGTATGGCTCCAGCTGAGATGCGAGAGTTACGGGATCAGATAGAGCAGCTGTTAGGGCAGGGCTTTATTCGCAGGAGTACCTCACCTTGGGGCGCTCCAGTTTTGTTTGTGAAGAAGAGGGACGGTTCACTGAGGTTGTGTGTGGACTACCGAGAGTTGAATAAGGTCACGATACGGAATAAGTATCCGTTGCCTCGAATCGATGACTTATTTGACCAGTTGAGAGGAGCTTCTTTCTTCTCGAAGATTGACTTGAGGTCAGGATACCATCAGTTGCGTATCAGGGAGGAGGATGTCTCGAAGACCGCGTTCTTGTCGAGATATGGTTCTTATGAGTTTCGGGTTATGCCTTTCGGCTTGACCAACGCTCCAGCAGTGTTTATGGACTTGATGAACAGAGTGTTCAGGGATTTCCTAGATCAGTTTGTCATTGTCTTCATTGATGACATTCTGGTTTACTCTCAGACGGAGGAGGAGCACGCCGAGCATTTGAGGCAGGTTTTGCAGACACTTCGTCAGAACGAGTTGTATGCAAAATACGAGAAGTGCGGGTTTTGGTTGAAGGAAGTCCAGTTCTTGGGTCATATTATTTTCGATCAGGGAATATCTGTTGATCCGGGGAAGGTATCAGCGGTGAGGGAGTGGGGACAGCCCACGACACCAACGGAGATTCGTAGTTTCTTGGGTTTAGCAGGATACTACAGGAGGTTTATTCGGGGTTTCTCGGAGATAGCAGGTCCCTTGACACATCTTACTCATAAAGGTGTGCCATACATTTGGAGTGATGCCTGTCAGTTGGCATTCGATGAATTGAAGGACAAATTGACCTCAGCACCTGTGTTAGCATTGCCGAGACCGGGAGTTGAGTATTTGGTTTACACCGATGCGTCTTTGCAAGGACTGGGAGGTGTATTGCAGCAGGAGAGACAGGCCATAGCTTATGCTTCCCGTAAGCTTAAGCCTCATGAGAAGAATTACCCCACACATGATTTGGAGTTGGCAGCAGTGGTATTTGCCTTACGAATTTGGAGGCACTATCTTTTGGGGGAGAAGTTTCAGCTGTTCATGGATCACAAGTCACTACAGTATCTGTTCACACAGAAGGAGTTGAATATGCGGCAGCGTAGGTGGCTTGAATTTGTGAAGGACTACCAGTTCGACATCCAGTACCACCCGGGTAAGGCTAACGTGGTAGCAGACGCGTTGAGCCGCAGGCCAGCAGATGAGGTGGCAGAGGTGTGGAAAGCTAAGTGTAAGGAATTGGGACACCAGGATGCAGTGGCCCGATCTTTCATGTCTGTGATGACCGTTACACCGCAGATTGTCACGAGGGTAGTACGGTCAAAGGCTAATGACTCGTTTTGTCAGGAGCAGATAGTTCAATTACTTGCAGAGGGAGCCGAGTCCTATACCGTTAGCTCAGACGGGGGATTGCGCTTCAATGGGAGATTGGTAGTTCCGAAAGGAGAGGAGTTGCGACATGAGGTGATGGCAGAGTCGCACGGCTCACGGTTCGCGGTACATCCCGGAGGGGACAAAATGTACGAAGACATGAGACGACAGTATTGGTGGAGCGGTATGAAGAGAGATATCGCTGAGTTTGTCTCGAAATGCGCCACTTGCCAGCTCGTAAAAGTGGATCATCAGAGACCAGCAGGATTGCTACAGCCGTTGGAGGTTCCGGTGTGGATGTGGGAGAGCATATCTATGGACTTTATCACGGGGTTGCCTACGTCGCAGAGGGGTCACGACTCCGTTTGGGTAATTGTGGACAGGTTGTCCAAGGTCGCTCACTTCTTACCCGTAAGGATTGACTACACTACGGGACAGTATGCCCAGCTCTTCATTTCAGAGATTGTGAGACTCCACGGTGGACCCTTAAATATTGTGTCTGACAGAGACAAGATATTTGTTTCGCGGTTCTGGGAGAGTTTCCAGGAGGCAATGGGCACGGAATTGCGGTTGAGTACGGCTTATCATCCGCAGACCGATGGGCAGACAGAGCGCACCAATCAGATGTTGGAGGACATGCTACGCATGTGCATTATTGACTTCGGGGGTGGATGGGAGCAGTACCTTCCACTGGTGGAGTTTGCTTACAACAACTCTTATCAGTTCACTATTGGCATGGCTCCGTTTGAGGCATTGTACGGTAGGCCTTGTCGTTCCCCAGCATGTTGGTTGGAGGTGGGGGACAACAAACTACTTGGGCCGGAAGTGATTCAGGATACTTCGGCAAGGATTGAGTTGATTCGGAGTCGCATTCGGGTAGCTCAAGACAGGCAGAAGAGTTATGCTGATGCGAAGAGGTTTTTCAGGGAGTTCCAAGTGGGGGACCAGGTTTTACTCAGGGTATCTCCGATGAAGGGGATTATGCGATTCGGGAAGAAGGGGAAGTTGACACCGAGGTATGTGGGGCCATTTCCTATTATTGAGCGGATCGGACCGGTTGCGTATAGACTTGGACTACCGGAGCACTTGCATCGGATTCACGACGTGTTCCATATTTCCTCGCTGAGGAAATACCTTAGAGATGATTTGGCTCATTCTCACATTGCTGTGGAGGACATCGATCTCCAGCCGGATAGCTCCTACGAGGAGGGGCCAATTGCTATTTTGGACCGAAGCGAGAGGAAACTGCGGTCAAAGATAGTCCCGTTAGTGCGTGTGCAGTGGCGACATCACAATGTCGAGGAGTCCACATGGGAGCGTGAGGATGAGATGCGCGAACGTTATCCAGAGCTATTTTTAGCAGGTACTTTCTAGTTTCGAATTTCGGGACGAAATTCAGTTATTAGGGGGGAAGTATGTAATACCCCGTACTTTTGGCTATATTTATTTTTGGATTAATTAATTAAATGTGTATTAATTGGAAATTAATCCGGGTTATAAATACTAATGAGATGCGAATTGGTATTTGATTAGGTGCATATATGATTATATATGAACTTGGTATTATAAAATTTGTCGGGGGATTTATATACGGCATTTTAGAAATTTTGTTGAAACGCGTGGGACCGCCGCGTCACGGTATAATATTTTGATATTAAAAGTGAATTTAAAATCTATAATCCGTATGGTCGTTTTGAGTGCGCCAACGCGTCCGGAAGGGTCGAGATAGTCAAAAAACACTAGCCGGGGGTATAGTTTGGGTCCCGGGGTATTTTTAGGCCATTCCGGCACCATAAAGGGTATTTTAGTAATTGAGTATTTTTGGGTAATTAAAAGTGACGAAAATTGAGAGTTGTAATCTGATAACGGATTGACCCAACCAACCTTTATTAACCCAACAAGCTACGGAGGTCTATTAAATTAGGTTTTCATAAGTTCCCCCAAAGCAAACCCTAGCCACCATAGCTTTTTGGAGAAGAAAGCTTGGAGAAGGAGAGAGAGAGAGAGAGGAATTCTGCAGAAATTCTACACCGAATCCACATCAAAACCAGAAATCAAACCAAGGCAAGTGTTTTAATCATATTTAAATTCGTAGAATGTTTCCTCCATGTTAGAGGATTGATAAATTACAACTGTTCTTGGAAGATAATGAAAACCCATGTAGTTTGAAGTTAGAACTTGAATATTGTGAAGAGAATTGCATGTAGTATGATAGGAGATGATTTCCCCTTATATTAATTGTGATTTGAAGGAATTAAAACGAAATAAATTCTGGGATTTGAGGATGATTTAAACCTAGGGTTCATGTTCTAGAGAAATTGGGAAAAGTGTAGAGATTTGTAAATTTAGTTGATGTTATGATGATTCAATCCTTGAAAACATGTTAGGAGATGATATAAATATGTTTAGGATGAATTAGAGACCCTAAAACGTTATTGGGATGAACCTTGGAAGAGATTAGAAGTGATAAAAATGGTGAAAAACGTACTTGGAATAATCTGGGCCGAAACTGGCCACTCGTTAGAAGCAACCCCCAGGTCGTTCGAACGAGCTTGTTCGAACGAGCTTCTAACGAGTTGACCAGTCGTTATTAACGAGTAGTGATTTCGTTCGATATCTCGTTCGAATGAGATATCGTTAGAAGGGTCAGTTCGTTCGAACGAACTGGGATCTCGTTCGAACAGCCTCGTTCGAACGAGACTTCTAACGACCTGACAGTCCAAACTCGTTCGAAGCCTCGTTCGAACGAGACTTCTAACGAGTTGACAGTTTGGTCCTTTTTGGACTGTTTTAATTTTTGGAGTCCCGGAATTTGGTTCGAGGATAGAGTTAACATTCTTTGATGATGTAAGGATAGATTTGGGACTTTTGGGTTATTGAGATGAGTAAATTATATATGAGAGTTATATTCTATGAACCATTTGGGTTGAGACGTGAGTGTCTACTACGATGTGAGGATGAATTATAGCGCGTGTAATTATAAACCGGAATAGTACGAATTGTGATAATTATAGTTAGTACGAGAGTGCAATATGTACTACGATTAAAATACGGTATTACTAAGATGTGTGCTTACTTAGTACTGGTATATGGATTGTGTGTATGACATACCTACCATACTTGCTATCACGGGAGGTTACGTTCGCTTAGGACCCTCTAATCCTTGTGTGCCTACGGGGGGGATATAGACTGGTACCTTGATGAACATAGGTCATAGAAGGACTTATTGTGATATTAATAAGTCTGCATGATCATGGGAGCGTAGGTATGTGCGTGACCCATGTGATGGTGACTGTGTTCGCCTCCACTATTTATGATTTGTGTTATCTGTACTATTCCTGAGAGATTCGGAATATGTGATCCTCATGTACGTGATGTACCGGGATGGATAGCAGAGTATGTGTGCACCATAGCTTAGATTGCGGGGTGCTTGTATCGTATATTTATGATGTGAATAATATACATTTAAATAATGGGAATCCTCATGTTAATGTTGTAACTGTATTACGGTATTGTTTCGAGATATATAAGGAGTTACTGATACTTATATATATGGCATATTTAGTAACTGAGTTTACGTTAAACCTCTATTTAATCACGATTGTTGTTATGTTAAATGGAACCGAGTAATATGGGTAGAACCTTTAGCAGTCTAGCTAGTTATGTTGTCAGTTAACTAGTAGTATGGGACGTTATAGATGGGTACTTACGTTAGGAGTGCACAGTTAGACGAGAGGTGAGAATATCATGCGAGTGTACGTCCTAACATGTACTTTGCATTTAATGTTTTAAATGTTTTTAAAGTACTTGCAGGTTTTTAAAATGTAACTCCACATTCGGGCTCTGACCCGTTTGCTTTTCAAATCTCTTTTTCTTTGTAAAACCATTTTAGGTGCCCAGCCACAGGGACACCAAGCATAGGATTCTCATTCAGGTGACGAGCTGTAGCTGTTTGTGGAAGCTACAGGGATTTGTTCATAGACGCTTCTATTCTTTGGATTCCAGAGTCACTATCTATCAGTTGTAGGGCATGTTGCCCATTTCTATTTAGAGCATCTTTTACATTTCCGTTTTCAGACTTCAGCATGTATTGTTTCAGTTTATTCATTTCAGTTATGGGATTGTGGTGAGGAGTTTTTCCTCCAGACTTTATTTACTCTATTGTGATGGTTATTTCTTTTACTTCAGTATGGTGAATGGTGTTATTTATTTCTTTACACTTCTTGCATGTTAATCAGACTTAAATTAAAATTTGGCAACTTGCTTTTTAAATACTAGGTGGTTAGATATAATAAAATGTTTTCGACAGTGATGCTATTAACTGAGCCAGCTTGGCATTTTGAATTAATTTTATAAAGGAGTAGCTACCCGGTATTTAATTGGTCGGGGTGTCACAGGTTGGGTTAAGAGATATGTGAATCTAACACTAAAATGGTAATCGACTCGGGTGCAACATTTGAAGTGGATGCACCGTCATGACATATTCCTCGTCTCTCAACATCACCCTAAATGAGATTGAGAACCATCTTTCCAAACTTCTTAGATGCATTCTCTAAAGGGACTTTGACCTCTCGATCATGTTCAAGATCACTCTCGAGTTGGGATACACATGTTGTCAGACTAGACACCATGTTGGTCAAATCACATTTTTCACAGCCTAAACCTATCAGATGTTCACTCAAAAAAATCTTCACCTTCTCGACTTAACTCAATTTTGCCCCTCAAAACTTCTAACTCTCTCTCCCAATATCTCACCCTAAGACTCAACTCCTTATTCAATTTTTAAGTCTTTAAGGTCTCAGCGTACAAATCTCTAAATGCGATATGGAGCTCATTATCTCCCTCCCTAGTGCACTCACTCTCTCTGTCGCTAGAAACACTCAAATCATCCTCAGAGGTTTGATGTGCACAAGTATCCTCATCCTCGTGGTAAAACTGGGTGTGATCACATGATTGGAAGAAAAAAACATCTCATGTGACGACTCATCCCCGGAATCTTTCACATCATCCTCACTATCACGAAGGGAAACTGGCATTGTAACTTTCTTGCCCTCTCTCCTAAGTATAGTGGGACACTCAAACCACTTATGCCCTTCTTCCTCACACTAAAAAAAGTTAATTTTTCTAAATCTCCCTCACCCTCTTTCCCTTTCTCACCTTTTTCTTTGGTCTTGTCTTTCTTTTTCTCAAAAAAACATTTTATTGGAAGAATTTTGTTTTGAAAACTTGAGAAACATTTTAAAATTCTTTGCAAGCATGGCCATATAAAAATCACACTCTTCCTCAAACTCAGACTCACAAAAACTCACTTTCTTTTTCCTTTTAAACTGAGATTTAAGTGCTATCCCTCTATCCTTAGGCTTGACAGTGTCAGGAAATTTGTCATTATCGTATGTCTGGAGGTCTCATACCATCTCTTCTAATTCAGACGATTTAAATTACCTAAGGTATTCCAAACAGTAATTTTAGGGATAAACGTTTTGACAGAGATCTTAAGATCTTTTTAACCACTTTTGCATCAAGTATAGGCTAACCAAGATTGAAACTTATGTTGACAATGTCAGACAAACGTGCATAAAAGTCATCAAAACACTCAGTCTCAAGCATTATAATCGTTTCAAATTGAGTAGTTAAAATTTGAATTTTAGACTCTTTGACCACGTTAGTGCCTTCGTGGGTGACTTGTAAAACATCCCATGCTTCTTTAGACGTGACGCATGTCATATTACATCGGAACTCGTCGGGGGTGATGTGTTCGAAAATTGCACAAAGCCCACGTGAATTAAAAGTATTCCATCTAAACTCATCCTCAGTCCAATTTGACAAAGGTTTTAAATTCGTGACATTATTCGCGGTGATAGTGGGAGGAGTCCAACCCCTTTCACAAAATAACCAAAATCTTTCATCGATTTCTTTTAAATGTGATTTCATGCATGCTTTCCAGTAATCATAATTAGACCCGTCAAAAATTGGCAACCGATTATATAAGTTTTCATTCGGAAACATTGCGACAATTTAAAAAAAATCAAATTTTTCGAAAAAAATCAATATGACACATTTTTTTGCAAAAATAGGAATACTCGGTAAATTTGAGTAATCTGCTCTGATACCAATTTGTAAAGTGTCGTGTGCGATATGGATTTAAATAAATTCGCAAAATTCCAACCATAAACTTATTTAATTATACTCAATTTTTAAACCAAGTTAATTCATCCCATGAATATACAACTATATGTATGTGTGTGTGTGTGTGTGTGTGTGTGTGTGTGTGTGTCAAACCATCATAAACACAAACATGTTAACTCATAGATTTCCAAAAAAAATCCCCGAAGGGCAAAACCTTTTATTTCACTATGAATTAAATCAAAATTTACAATCACAATGCAATTTTCAATAAGTTTACCTCAACAAACCTACATAGATACGCAGCCTAGAGTCAGTAATGTATTCCACATAGCGAACCCACACGAGTCGCAATTCAATCTTCCACAAAGGAACACCCTCAAGTAATCCCCAATGACATGCAGTCAATAACGCAGTACTATAAAAGGAACCTAAATTATCACCATAAAATTCTAGGAAAATACGTCTTGGGTTCCACAAAACAACTCACATAAAAGTAACTAGGATTATGAATTGAAAATAAATTTTTAACCCTTAAACTGTTGGATAAGTACACATACGATACTGCATAGCAGTTATCGAAACAATTAAAAAAATGTTCTGACAGAAACAATATTCTCCATGCCAAAAAACAAAAGGCTGATAGCCATTATACAGCAAACATTGAGGCGGTGGCGTGTCAGTTCATAAAACAGCGTCGCTCGAACGATTGACTGATCTCGCTTGAATGAGACACGTGTCACTCAAATGACACTATGATCTCTCTTGAACTATTATAGCGTCAATCCCAAGTTTCACCATCAGGCTTAGAAAAATTCTTCAAAACTTTTTCCAACACAAACCTTTCTGTATGAAACATTTTATAAAACATTTTTATGAAAAAAAATTATAAAAACGTTTTTATATTTAGAAAAACTTTCTAATCTCCTATAAAAAATATCCCAACACTTTTAATATGAAATGGAAATGGACCTTAAACACATTCTTACCAAAATCCTCTCGTTGGGCTTGAATGTTGAAGACCACTTGATATTCTAATCCATCTTTTGTAGATTTAAACTTTTCCAAGACTTGTAACAGTATACGACATACAAAATTATAATGGGACTCACAAGATAATGTCCTTACAGCTAAGTACAAGTACAATCCCCCCCCCCCCCCACACACACACAAATAGGTTGGGATAATAAAGGTGGTGATCCCAGATACTACTTCAATTCTTGGAACACTTCTTCATATTCTATATTCCACTTAAATGTCTTTCTAAGCACCTTGAAGAATGACAAACACATATCTATTGACCCAGAAACAAATTTGTTTAAAGATGCTACTTTACCAGTAAGCCTTTGTACATCCTTCTTGCAAGTCGATGATTGCATTTCTATCAGAGCTTTTATTTTGGCTGGATTGGCTTCAATTCCCCTTTGATTGATTATGAAGCCGAGGAACATTCCTTCCTGCACACCAAACACACATTTGGTTAATTATGGCTTCATCTGATGTTTTTCCATCTAATCAAAAGTCTGACATAGGTCTTTGATATGATCTGAAGCCTTCTTACTTTTAGTACAAATATCATCCACATAAACCTCCATATTCTTCCCAATCTGCTCTTCAAACACCTTGTTGATCAATCTGTTGTACACTACTCCAGTGTTTTGAGCCCAAAGGGCATTACATTATAATAATGAGTATCTCGAATTGAGATAAAAGAAGTTCTTTCCCTGTTTTTGTTTCATTCTTATCTGGTAAGACCCAAAATAAACATCCATAAAGCTTAGCAGCTCATGTCCTTATGTAGCATCCACCAACTGGTCAATTCTAGGCAAGGGAAAGTGGTTCTTTAGGAAGGCTTTATTTAGATCAGTAAAATCTACACACGTTCTCCACTTATCATTTTTCTTTTTGACCATTACAACATTGTCCAACCAGGCTGGATATTTGACAACCTCAATGAATTGAGCCTTTTGTAGTTTTTCCACCTTTCTTGTATAGCTTGATTTTTCTCTGGAGTGAATACCCTACACCTATGCTTCATCGTCTTGGCATTGTTATTAATGTTGAGCTCATAACAGAGGAAGTTGGGATAAATCCTAGGCATATCCTCATGACTCCAAGCAAACACATTCCTCCGTTGTCTCAAGAATGCAATCAATTCTTGTTTAAAGAGTGGATCCAGTGTGTAGTTTATATGGGTGATTCTCTTTGGGTTGTCATCATCCAGGATTATTCTTTTAATGGCTTCAATAATTTTCCCTTTGACTAACTCAATTTCTTCTCAGGGATCCAGGGTATCAAACTTTGACTCATTGTTGGGCTTCATAGTGTCCACTGGGTAAGTGGTGGTCTTCTTCTTTAAATCAACCAAGGTTTCTTACTCGGGTGAGGAGAAATAGCACTTTGTGGCCACATTTTGATCACCTTTCACAACACCAACCCCAAAGTGAGTTGGAGATTTTAAACACAAATGGACTGTGGATGGTACAGCTTCAAACTTCTTTAGCCTTACCCTGCCAAGGATCACGTTATACACTAATTGAACATTTTTTTCTATGGCAAAGAAGCTTATCTTTTCAGTATAAATCTCTGGTCAAGTGTTTAATGGAACTTCTAGCTTGACTGTCCCAAGTGGGTAGATTTTTTTGCTTGAAAAACCTATCAATGGCCTGTGGTATGGTTCCACCTGGCTGAGTTTCAAATTTAAACTCTGAAAGTAGGGGTAAAATAGGATATCAGCCGAGATCCCATTATCAATAAAAACCCTGATAATGATGGCATCCTGGATTCTAAACCTGACGACTAATGGATCATCATGGGGATATAGTAACCTATAGAGGTCATTCTTGGAAAAACTAATTACTAACTTCTCTTTATTGACTTTCCTGGGATGATCATCTTCATTCAGATTGATTCTTTGTATATAAGAACATGCTTGTGCTTCATTCCGGTAGGCCTTCCTCGTTGCAGTGTGATCTCCTCCTCCTACATTGCCATTTGTAATTACATGCCAGTCAGAGCCAAAGCCAAAGATTATCATAACTACCTCGTGCTCTGGTTGCTTAGGCTTCTTAGACAATTCAGGATCATCTTTATAACCATGTTCATGGTCTCTCTTCCTATCATTTTTGGGTTTGCTAGGAGAATTTGATCTTCCTCTTATTTCTCTACTTTCTCGCTGATCAATAAATTTTTTCAACTTTCCTTGATGAATGAGGGATTCCACTTCGTTCTTCAAAGGTATACAATTATCGATCATTTAGCAATGATCCTTATAAAACTCATAATATTTAGATTTATCCCTTTTGTTAGGTGGTGCCCTTAACCTCTCGGTCCATCATAAATCTTTATTGTGTTTAATTTCCTATAGTATATAGTGAATTCTGACCATCAATGGATTGTATGTTCTATGCTTTTTTATATTCTCATCCTTCTTAGGTTTTTACTCCTTTTGATCCTTATTCTCAGACTTAGTGGCTGGACACTACTTTGCAGCCATTCCTTCCTTGATGTTCATGGTTTTTCTTGCCTTAGCCATGAGCTCAGTCATGGTTTTAGGAGGATCTTTAGCCAATGTGTAGCATAAATTTGATGGAATCAATGAACTCATTAAAGAAATGATGGATGTTTTTCTCCTCACAGTCAACCACTTCTAATTTCTCATTGTTAAAATAAGTGATGTATTCCATGGTGGTTTCCCCTACTCACTGCCTCACACTCAGGAAATGGGCTACTCTCTTCACTGTCTTGGCCCCAAAATAGAAATTACTGATGAATAACTCGCCAAGCTAGTTGAAATTGGTAACTTTTCCTCTGGGCAAGTTATTGTACCATATTTAGGATGAATCAATAATGGTGCTGGAAAACGCTCTACATATCATCTCATCGGGAATATAACACATGTCGACTGCAGCTTGATACTATTCTATGTGTAAAACTGGGCAGTTTAATCTTCATAATTAGGGTTAACCGTAGGGGTTTTAAACTTGGATGGAGTTGGGAAAACAATAATTTCTTGAATGAAAAGAGATCCATTGATAAAGTTCCTCTACAACGAATTCTTTGTCTTTGCCATTTCTCCTAATCGATATTCTAATCACTGGATTGATCCCTTCCATGAAGGGTTACCTGCATCAGATTTGTGTGAAGAACCTTGGATATCCTAACCATGTGTTTGTGCTGAGCTATCTTCCTGAAAAGTCTGCTCGGCTTGTGCAAATTGTCAGATTCTTGATCTGGACCTAATTGAAGCTTCACTCTGGTCAGTTGGGTGTTAATTAGTTCTAAATAGCCCTTTAAGAGGGTTTCTATCTACTTGAGGTCCTAAACGGTTAAAAGGTGAAGCTCTACTCAATCTTTCTAAAACATTTGGTCTTTTAGGAGAGAGAGAATGACCATTATAGAATTTTATAAATATGATATATGAACCGACTCTTGGACGATAAGACTTATCACGCGAAGATCTGGAATAACTATAGTGGATATGCCTAGGAGGTGGATGTGGCCTTTATCTCCTTGGCAAAGGTACTGTTTGCTGCCAGGAAAGGGCTGTAGATCTATCTTATAATGACTGAGCTAATTGCCTCAATATTTCCTGCATGACATCTTAACCCCTAGCAATACTGGTAAGAATTCAATTTAGGTGTACTGCTGTAGACGGAGCTGAAGGGACGATTGGGTTTCTTTCATTTCAGGAGCTAGTCTTAGGATCATTCATTTTCCCTCGAACTAAAATGTATAAGATAGATAATAACAATTAGACATAATTTCCCACAGATGGCGCCAATCTCTTGATGAAAAAAATGGACTAGATTTAATTTTATAATCACAAATAAAATATAATATTATAGTAAAATAATCACACATGAGATAAAGAGCTTTTAAAGTGGTTCGACTGTGTAAGAAAGCCTACGTCCAGTGTTATTGTATTAGTTTGAGTGATTATAGAAAGATAGGTACTCTTGTTAAAAATAATATCCTATAATCCGTTATCTTGCCTTTTATGAAAGGAATACAATGTATTTACAGTGATCCAAATATCAATGGATGGAACGCTCTTATATATTCAAGCCACTACACCAAAATGGGCAAATTGTCACCTTTCAGCCGGCCAGCCTTGTCAAGGTCATTGACCGTGACAAAAAAACACGCGTTTTATGTCACGGTCATTGACCTTGACACGATCGTGACAACTAATTGTCACGGTCATTGACCTTGACAAGCCCGTGACAATTAAATTTGTCACGGGCTTGTCACTGTCAATGACCTTGACACGACTGTGACAACTTTTCCAGCAAAAACCCTTTCCCCCTTCTTTTTTCCCTCCCACCGTTCCCTCCCTCTCTCTCTCTCTCTCTCTCTCTCTCTCGATGCTGCTCTCTCTCTCTCTCAGGTCCAATTTCTCTCTCTCTCTCTCTCTCTTCCATTTATATATATATTTGTCTGTATATTTATGTGTGTATGTGTATATATATGTGTGTATGTGTGTGCGTGTGTGGGGTTGGGGCAGCGTGGGGGAGGGGGTGGTGGAGGGGGCAGGGGGTGGGGTGGGGTGTGTGTGTGTGTGGTGGTGTGTTTTGGGGGAGGGGGGGAGGGGGTGGTGGAGGGGGGTAGGGGGTGGGGTAGGGTGGGGTGTGTGTGTGGTGGTGTGTGGTGGGGGAGGGGGTGGGGGGGGGGGGGGTGTGGTTTTATGGCCGAAAAACACAACCCAAACTCTCCCTAAGATTTAGAAAGGATTAAAATGTAATTTTTAAAGAGTTAAAAATGTGTATATATTCAATTAAAAATACCCCTAAATAATTTTCAGTTAAGAAAAAAATCATAAAACAAATTTTCACACATTATTATCTCAAAATATCATTTTTCATAATTTTAGCATTAGTAAACATAGGATAAAAATATCTGATTAATTCCTAGGTTAAATTAAATTAAATTAAATTAATTTAAGTGATTAAATATTATTAAATGGTTTTGAATTTTTTAAATATTATTAAATGGTTTTTAAGTGTGGGAATGGGTGTGTAGTGTAGTGGATTCCACCATATTCTGTTATGTCTTCTTTACTAACTAGAATCTTGTTACAGATAGGATTCCCTTTAGGGTCTTATGTCTTGAATTAATCTGAAGTTGGATCTTAACTAATATTGTTTGGTACGACTCTCCAAACTAGTTGAACACTTGATAGTATAGACAAAAAAAATACAAAGAGAGTCGTCTATCAAAAGGGGTTTAAGCATCATCAGGTGGTGTGTGGTGGGGGAGGGGGTATAAACAATTAAAAAAATGGGCGTATGCCGCCTATTTGTGAGCATATGATATTCTTTAGTAAAAGGCGAAATAGTAGTTCATTGTGTGCTCATTGTGTGGCCTCATCAATCTACAATACACTAAATAACTAAAAGTTCAATAAAAAAGCCGAGGACTAACGTATATACACAACACTAAAAGTAGACATCAATTTTATAAATAATTGATAATAGTTGGATAATAATTGGATAATAAACATCGGGAGGGGGTGGGGGTGGGGGTGGGGGTGGGTGGGGTTTTGAATATTATTTACATTCAAAATAAATAATTGATAATAGTTGGATAATAATTGGATAATAATTGTTTTTATACCTATAGAACAGCTTAGATAGTGTGTGTGTGTGTGTATGTGGTCAATACATGAATTTATTTTTGTATTTGAATTATCCCATGAATTTAGTTTTGTATTTGAATTATCCCATGAATTTATTTTTGTATTTGAATTAACCCATTATATGAAACATACTTGAAATTAAATATTGTGCGCATTGATACTAGCATTCTAGTTCTTATGCGTACGCATTCAATAACCCTTAGACCCGTTCGAGAGTCATTACCCCTGTAATGAGATCTCTCGAATTGTCCCGTTTGGACAGTTTGAGACTGTATAATTTCTGTATAATATTCTTATTGGCTTAAAGTTGTTACTTTTGGAGGAAGTTCTGCAGTCGTATCTTAATGTTCTCTGGGTACATACTAGATTGACAAGTGTGACTGTTATTTTAATTGACCAATTGAAATAACACTCACACCTGCCAATCTACGTCATGTACTTGGAGAACTAAGGGGATATGCTGTCGAATTTTTTTCAAATCGTAACAATGTGCATGAGCTGTTAAGTATATTACAGAAAAATGCATTCTTGAATGGGATAAGACCACATACCCTTTAATAGGATAATTAAATGATGGGATAATTAAATAAAACATACTATAAATCTAAGTTTTGTTTACCTTTAATAGGTGTTTAGTTGTAGTAGCTGTGATGGGATATCCGAAATACAAAGAGTGGATGGGTGAGACTAATAGAATGGGGGATGTGTTTCGCAGAGGTGCTAACGAATTTGTGAAATATGCAAAGAGATGTCGTAATGATGAAGAGTTTTCGTGTCCGTGTGCTAGGTGTAAGAATGGTAAGGTGTTTGAGTGGAAAACAGTTGAACTACATTTGTTAAGATCGGGTATGCAAGATAGTTATCGATTTTGGAGTTTTCACGGTGAATTGAAAGTTCCTTTTGTCCCTGACCAACCTTCACAACATCCTTCAACAAGTAGAATAGATGAAGAAGGGGACGACGTAGATCATAATATGTTAAAGGATTTAGTTGATGATGCGTACGGAGTTTATGAAGCTGAGGAGAATGAGGTTACTGATGATGTAGAAGATTCAAGTGCTCGTGAAGATAACACGATAAAACTTGACGATGACTACCAAAGTTTAAAATTTAAGGAGACCCAACCGTTATACTCTGGCTGTGAGAAAGATCAAACAACTTTACATGCCATGGTTGGTTTGCACAGTTTGAAGACGCAGTACGATTTGTCTGGCAATAGCGTGACGGGAATTCTGAAATGGGTGAAGGGCTTATTACCCAAGGTGAATACACTTCCAAATAGCTATCCTGTTATGAAGAACAGTTTGAAAGGTTTGGGAATGAAGTATAAATCGATTCATGCTTGTGTGTATGACTGCATACTATACCGAAAGGAGTATGAAAATCTCGATCGTTGTCCGGTATGCGATGAACCTAGATATGTCCAATCTACTAGTAAGTAAGTCACAAGCTCAAAAGTGCCTCAAAAAGTATTGAAATATTTTCCCGTTGGGCCTAGATTAAAGCGATTTTTCACGTACCATGGATTGCAGAGGCAATGACTTGGCATGCTAGGGCAGAAGTAGGGGGTAATATCATGCGTCATCCTATTGATTCTACTGCCTGGCAGAGGATGAATTATGAGTATCCCGATTTTGCTCGAGAACAACGCAACATTAGTTTGGCTATATCAACAGATGGTTTCAATCCATTTGGAAATCTAAGCACCAATCAGAGTGTATGGCCAGTGATCCTAGTCCCACTCAACCTCCCTCCTTCACAGTATATGAGACCTGAATTTTCGATGATGGATTTATTGATACCTGGGCCAAAGGCACCAAGTGAAGACATTGATAGCTACCTGGCTCCTTTGGTAGAAGAATTAAATGAGTTGTGGGAAGAGGGTGTGCAATCATTTGACTCTTTTAGAAAAGAAGAGTTTACGCTGAAAGCTATGTTGATGTGGGCAATTCATGATTTTCCAGCTTATGGGACATTATCCGGATGTGTAGTACATGGTTATTTGGGGTGTCCTATTTGTGGAGAGGAGACTGAATCTCTTCGTCTATCCTCCAGCTTAAAAAATGTATACCATTGCCACATGAGGTTTTTACCCCCAGCTCATAGTTTCAGATTTGAGAAAGCTTCCAATTTTTTATTGGGCGGAGTTGAACATAGGCTACCGCCGAGACAACTTTCGGGTTCAGAAATTGAAAGTAAATCTTCTGAATGTGGCCCAAATATGCCAGGTAAGAATCCCAAATTTAAGAATGTCAAGCATAAGAAGACCCCAACTGGGAATGAAACTGAGATAAGAAAGGCATGGTCTCGGAGGTCAATTTTATTTGACTTTCCTTATTGGAAGAAAAACCCGGTGCGCCATGTATTGGATGTGATGCATGCAGAGAAGAACTTCGCTGAACATATTGTGGGTACTTGCCTTGGGGGGAGTCATTCGAAGGATGGAGAAAATACGCGAAAAGACCTTAAAACGTTAAAACTTAAACCACAACTATGGTCGAAAGAAGATAGTAGGGGAAGGACAATAATTCCCCCTGGTGCGTTTACTTTAACGAGTGAGGAAAGGAAGGTGCTTCTAGACACAATATATAATTTGAAGGGCCCATCTACTTTTTCGTCCAACTTGCAAAGGATTTTGAATTATGTTACTCATGATTTACATAAGTGTAAGTCCCACGATTGGCATGTGATCATGCAATTGGTTCCTCTATTGTTTAAGCACTGTTTCTCCAAGCACAAGGATTTGCGTAGGGCTATTATGCAAATTAGTATTACCTTCTCCCTCTTGTGTGAGAAGGTAGTGAATCGAGAACACATAGTGGCCGCAAAATTGGCTGTGAACGCAGCGATTTGTGTATTGGAGAAGTACTTTCCTCCAGCATTCTTTGACATAAGTGTTCACTTGTTGGTACACCTATGCGACGAGGCACTTCTTTGTGGTCCAGTTAGATATCGGTGGATGTATCCGTTTGAAAGATTGATGAAAGTTTTTAAAGATTACGTCAAGAATACGCGATATATTGCAGGATCAATTGCAGAGGAATACATCACCGTGGAGTCATCAATATATACTCGGGAATATATGACTGACTCCACCAGCGTTGATGACACTGATGAATTCCTCGATGATGGTGGTAATGTGATGGGAAAACGAGTGAAATTAACGAGTTTGCAACATGAACAAGTACCTCGTTATCTATTTGACACACATGAAGATGTCGAAGAATGGAAAAAGTAAGTTTCGAATATTATAATGTTTAACATTATTTTAGATTATTTTATACATGATTAATTTTGTAATATGCAGTAAATATGAAGCCTGTGAGAACAATAAAAGACGAAAAACAGTGGTACAATCAGACAACGAATTTAGGCTATGGTTGACACAAGAGGTAATTACAATGAAAACAGTCGTTATATAACGTTACATTACACTCAAATTTTACCACTAATATAATTAATTTATCTATATTCTCAGCTCCTTAAGATGGGTGATGCGACATCAAGGCTTGCTCATCTAGCCACTGGACCCTTGTTCGTGGCACAAGAGTACCAAAAATATCGATTGAACGGTTACATTTTCGGCGCTAAAGTGTACGAGGAAAGTACAAATGTACAGAACTCGAGAATTTCATACAAGGCTCTTACTTTCTTTCGAGCGAGCGCAAAAGATAAAAACCTCGTTGAAGCTGAAATGACTTACTATGGTGTAATCCAAAATATATTTGAATTGGATTATATAAGCTTCAAAGAGGTTGTATTTTACTGTGAATGGGTAAGAG
Source organism: Sambucus nigra (assembly GCA_949130495.1). Taxonomy (NCBI): domain Eukaryota; kingdom Viridiplantae; phylum Streptophyta; class Magnoliopsida; order Dipsacales; family Adoxaceae; genus Sambucus; species Sambucus nigra. Next base: position 61,015,134 of record OX422216.1, on the reverse strand, counting down.
TTGAGGATAAAAATGCTTCTAAAGTTGATCCTGTCACCAATTTGATCATGGTTGACTTGTCCAAGTTGAAGAGCAACGACCACGTGAGCGATGAGCCGTTTGTTTGTGCATTTCAAAAGGTTAAACAAGTGTTTTACTCAGAGTATATCAACAACGAGCCGTGGTCAATTGTCCAACACGCGTCAAGGCGTCTAAATAGTAGTGTGGATGACTTGGCTGCTCCTACCGAATATCAATCCATTTTTTATGATAACCCGAATTTGAAACAATTTTTCAATTTGTAATAAATATTTCAATTTGTACCGAAACATCCATTTTTAATGCTTTTACTTGATCTGCACTTTATCATTTTCACTCTTGTGTAGTGTGCGTGTGTGGAGAGGAGATTAATACATAAATATTCCAACTACATCTAAGTTTTGTTTATACTAATCCATGAATATACGCTTCTCACCTTTAATAGGTGATTAGTACATAGTTATTTGGGGTGTCCTATTTGTGGAGAGGACACTGAATCTCTTCGTCTATCCGAACACTAAGAAATGCCATAATCATATGGAGCGATGCTCTGCAAATTCCTCCCAACCGTTATGTAGCCAAACATCACCGGTTGAAGTTGTCAATTCCACTTTCCATACCCCACCACTTTCCATACCCCATTCAAAGGTGGAGTTGACAACTTCAACTGCTGATTTTTGGCTACACAACGGTTGGAAGGAATTTGCAACGCATACCTCCATAGGATTATGGTATTTCTTAGTGTTTAGATATGAAGAGAATTATAATTGACACGATTTCCCGGGGTACATTAGTTGGAAGGAAGTGCTATATGAGCTCAAGTTAGCTGTTTGAGTGACACTACAGGTAATGTATTTATATTTATATGTCAATTTCGATTTTGATTTCAATTACGATTTATATTTATCTAAATTTGAGGGGCGGATACTAATTTTACTTTATTTCAATTCAGGGGACAGGGAGTGGCCCTAAGGGTAGGCCACATATGCTCTATACTTATGTGGCTATTCGGACGAGAAGGGAAGGATAAGGAGGTGTTCCCGAGCGTCGCGGTACAAAATCTCTTTTCCATGCAAATAGTTTGTAGATTTGAGATAAAATGATGGTGATGTTGTTTCTTTTTAAATAGTTTCTTATTTGAATATATATTTGCATTATCTTTAGTTTGTTCGGATATATGATGTTTGGAACAGGTACAACGTTGCTATAACAGGTACAAATATACTGCTGGGCAGTGGCAGTGGCCATACTGCCCAACAGTTTTTTTTTAATTCTGCCCAGAATTGTCACGGTCAATGACCGTGACAATTTTTTTAAAAAGGGTCACGCTTTGTCACGGTTTAGAACCGTGACAAACGTGTCACGGTCATTGACCTTGACACGACCGTGACACAAAATGCGAGATTTTTATCAAGGTCAATGACCGTGACACGACCGTGACAAAAAAAGTTGTCTCGCCTCGAAATGTCACGGTCATTGACCTTGACAAGGTGAATTTGTCAAGGTCAATGACCTTGACAAATGGGCAGATTTGGTGTAGTGAGCATTTACACCTGTACATAATGAATGTCATGGTTGATTGTCTAAACCACGTGCGGAAGGACCCTTTGTAGTTTCCCTCTACTGGTGACTGTTCACTTACTTTGTTAGTATGCATTCTTAATGTTGGTTGATATGCTTGCCGAGCAACTATCTTCGGGGTTAATTAAGTGACCACTGACTAGGATTACTTCCACGTAAGGAGACGAGTGTCCATTTCTTATTGGTCCATCTGGGTGGATAATTTTTTGTATCAACAATAGCTAGTATTCATTACATTGCATTTGTACTTAACAACTAAGATAGAGAAGTTGATTTACATATCCAACTGAGATTCATAGATAGAAAAGGATAAATTCCAACAAAATATCAAAACTCGATTTCAATAAACGAAACTTGATCAATTGGCAGTAGGGATATCATCTAGAATGAGGAATTTTCTCCGAATCACCAAAACTTTGTGATCAAAACAGTTCTCCGAATCTGATCCGAATCATCAAAAATTTTCTTTGAATCTGCTCGAAATCATCAAAATTAAGGATCTGATGAGCATTCCCTATTCACATTTAGGGCACGTTTTTTATACTGTTGCCCCCTAAGTACAATTTCATATCCAGCTGCTGTTGGGTTTATATGTGGTGCCATCATCGATCCCTGAAATTTTTACCAACTAATGTTCAAAGTCACAAATATATATATACAACAACACAATGATTTTGTTTAAAGTGACAAAAAAGAGTCGTTTACCAGGAATGAAAGAGACAAAACAAACCGTTTACCAATTGCAGCTAGCACGTGTGGTCCATCAGGGGACCTCACTGTTGAAATCTGACATAAAATATGTCCCTCACTCCTATATTCTCTCACAAAAGCCATCTCGCCGATTCATGCACATTTAATATACAAAATTTGAGCTGTTAAAGAAAATAATGTGGTTAATGTTGTTATTCTTGGATACCCACATAAAAAACAAAATAACTCTTAAAGAACATAATGATTAGTAAATAACTTGTCAATGGGGAGTTGAAGTAACATATTCATTAAAACAAAACACCATTGACATATAAAAATTATTAAGGAAAACTAAATTCCCAAGCAAACACTTGCTCAAATAAAAAAAAATTATTGTAAATGTTTTCAAAATAAACATTATCAAACAAATTACATTATTAATCAAATTATGATAGAAACTTTCATCATGCCCCAAAAAGAAATCCAACCAAGTTGATAAAAATATATGTGAATAAAAGTTCATATCATTAATGTAGAAATACATGGGAAAACAATGATGCCAGGATCATGATATAGTTTGAGTAATCTTTAGAACAACAAATAAATCATCATTCCGAATAATAAAAATGATAGTATTTAACTGAAAAACAGAACATCATTATTAAATTATTTATTTACAAAATGAACCACATTTTTCTGTGTCTTTTATATTTTCAATAATCCAATTAAGTAATAAAATAAATAAACTTTGTTGAAGAAACTAAATAAGCTTATTGAGAAGTAGTGGCCCCACAATTAAGATGCAATTACCTTCATTACCATCTTAGAGCGTGATAAATTAATAAGATATAATGACAATATATTCACTAAAAAATTTATACTGATACTTTACAAACTCGGACAACAATTTAGATGCTACTACCTTCACAATTACCTTCACAAACTCATAGTATAATTAAAATTAACAGTTGTACGTATCCAATAACATAGAGGACTTTACCTCTGGTCTGTTTTGCCTTGAGTTGATATGTGATTCAAAATACTATTGTATTTTTTACCAAATGAATTTATATTTCCAGATATCCTTAATTGATAAAGTAAACATCAAAACTTCTATAGCAATAAAAGAATCATACATATAAATATCATGATACTTCAATCAACACACATTATGTGTGGATGAAATAATTGAGGGAAAAAATATATAGTCACAATGCCAAAATGGAACAAATATTCACTATACAGAAAATGAACACACACCGCAAAGGAACACATACAATGTATGCAAAAGAATGATACCTCAAAAGGAACTCCTCGAAATATAAACTCCATTAACCAAAAACTTTAGGATATTATATATGAAAACTTCATATCAGTAAATTTAGAAATGGTTGAGTTGCATTAATCATTGACAAAATTGAAACCCAAAAACGAAGCAGTTTAATTCATGTTGCCCTACTGTGAGCACATTGAGCAAAAAACACACGTCTTGAGAGCACAAAACATAATAAGAACACTAAGAAAATATGTAATGTGTTAAATTCACTAGGGAATATGTTCAATTTATATACCATGAATCTTAATAAACAAATTGAAGGAGGTTCTTATTATCAAACACAATACAAAATCACAAATAAAAACCCCTAAAACACAAAGTACAGAAAAGAAAAAAAATAACCCCCAAACTTAAAATATATAAATAGACACATGATAAAACTGAAAAAGGGTATACCTGTTTACGGTTTTTACGTTTAATCAAACATTGATCTGCAAAAGAAAAAATGAACAATAAAATTAAAAAACAATTAAATCGCAAAACATAAACATAAATATAAACAAAATCTATACACAAATCTTAAATTACAATGCCCTAAATTTCCACATGTACATAAGGAGTGAACACAAAAATTAGGGTTTCACTCTTCTTAACCACATCATCAAATATCCAAACCCAAGATAAAATAGTAAAAATAGAAATCACACCACAAAGTAAAACATTGAGTGAAAAAAAAGAGATAGAATGGGAGACAGAGAAAACCATCGAAACATGAATCACATACCCGAGGGAGGCAACTTAGGAGGGGGCGACAGCGGGGAAGGGGGCAACAGCGCAGGAGGGGCAGCGAGGGAGGAAGAGGTTGTGTGGGAGGGGTGAGAGAAAGGGATAAATAAGGGAGGGTTTTTGTGGGGGGGGGGGGGGGGGGGGTGTTGAAATGAAATGACCGAAGAGAAGATAGGGCATGTTTGACTATATAGAAGTGTGGTGAAAAGGTCTTCATTTTTATGTTTGTTTATCAAAATAGACATGTATTTGAATTACAGTTAAAGAGGGGGAATTGATTAGTGAAAAGAAAAAGAGAAGGAACTCAAATATTTAAGTTGCAAAAATGGTAAGAGGTGTATTTTATTCTTAACCATTGGATCGTTGCCTTGTTGGCTTCAATCTGAATCGAGAAGTGTCTTATAGATTTATGAATAGCTTATTATATAGATATATGTGTGTGCGCGCGTACGCATGTAGATAATCAAATTCAAAATGTATGTGAAAATATTTTCTATTTAACATAATGATGTGAATATATATATATATATATATTTTAAAATTAAATAATATTTCTGACATTTTAAAATAATTATATATTTTTTAATGCTTTCGTGCATCGCGTGAAATTAAACCTTAATTAAAGTGGAAATCACTCACTCTCGTAGTGAAATAAATGCTACCGTACAAGTTTAAAAAAAAATGGAAGAAGACACTCGGGAATAACTTTGGTTGAACTCTCTCTTTTATTCCATGGTGAATGATCTTGATTAAGATATGTGGGAAATATTGTATTATATGTGGCAATTGCGCGGAGAGAGATTGTTGGTAGATTTGAGTTGCACCAAAAAATTACCATTTTACAAAGCTTTGATGCCTAACTAACCAACGAAGACATTCCACACAAGTAGTTGAGCGTTGCATTTTTTTGGTTTTGCTTATAAGACAAGGCTAAAGTGAAAAGTCAATGGCACCCATTGCCCACCATGTATTGTATACCCCCTCATCTTAAAGATTTATATAATTCTATCTTCATAAATAAGTATTTGTACAACATGACTGAAATATCATTGTTAAAGAGATTCAATATTTGGTTATTCCTTTATGTAACCTTTCAGTCACATGTCAAAGCTAGAGGATATATAATTACCTCTGAGTTTACCTTGCTGGTTAATTGAAATTATTTAAGTGTATGTGGATTTTTCAATTTTTTTTTTGTAATTTCCAAATTTTGAAATTGTTTTTTGTTTTAGCATATTCAAAATTTTAAATCCTTTTAGGTCATTTAAATATTTTAGAAACTTTAAATTGTCCTTTCATACGAGATTTGACAAAAATGTAGTAATTTGAGTGGTACGCGACTGAGTTTCTTCGAAAATATTTAAAATTGCTAGGTTTATGGGGTAATTTGATGTGTTTTAATAAGTAAAAAGAGTTAAATTTGATGGATTAAAGTTGGGTTGGTGAAGTGAAAATGGAGTAAAGTTGAGGGTGAAAGTGTAATCAATTTTAATTATATGGGATAATTATATTTAGTTCCCATTTGTCGGGTCAATATTCTTATAAGTCCTATTGACTTTTCAATAATCCTATAGGTCCTATTCCAACTTTTTAGGGAATTTTTTCACAATTTTACCCTTTTATAACTAATCATCCGTAACTTTCTTCAGGAAGTTACATAAGTGGTTGGACTTTTTTTTAAAATTTTTTAAATGAACATAATTTTTTATTCAAAAATTCGTTTTTCGCAAAATTACTATTTTTGAAATCTGCTCGACGAGATCTATTAAACAAGATCCATGAAGGCTATAAAATTCCAAAGAAAAAAATTTACACAAACAATAAACTTTACTGTATGCACTAGAATATGAAATAGTTTTATATATGTGACATTTTCACAAACAGACAGTAACATTTACTGTGGTAATACTACACAGTATATATATATATCCAGTGGATCCAAGCCCTATTTTTTCAAAAATACCTTATATTTAAATGTTCGCGCTAATAACATCCAATCCTTACCACCATTATTGGAGCTTCAACGACCTTCGTCAGAGCTCCGATTTGGGGTGGGTAGGGGTGGCATGTGGTGCCGCTGGCGCGAACCTTTGAAAATAAGAGACTTCTGAATAAATGGATTTTGGATAGACCGGAGTGTCATGGGGTGCCGCTGTTGCGGACCGTTGAAAATAAGATTGGATAAATGGGATCTGGATACTCTTAAGCACCGGTTTGGGGTGAGTAGGGGTGACATTAAGTGCCGATAGCGCAGAGCTTTAAAAATAAAAGCATATTGAATATATATATATCTTATTATATATACGTATGTAGTAGTTTACTCCATCATCCTCCAAACCCCTTATCCTAATTTCTCAGATTTTTCATTTTTAAAATCAAGGAAATACACGTTTCCACGCATCAAAAACTTTATCTTAACTTCCTCCAAAATGGCTCTATCACGTTTGATTTTCAAACATACAAAACTTTTTCCCTCCATCATCCACCTAAAGAATTCTAAGATTCCAACAAAATCGGTTAGTTTCGCACAACCCACTCATACACGTTCTTTGTCAAGTACCTTATATTTTCATCAACTTCTCACTTTCATTTGAACTCTCTGCTAATTCTTTTCATCTCTATAACCCATCTGCCGACATAGTCATTACAACCCTCCGTCAGTTTCTCGCTCATTTCCTTTCGTAAGTATTTTCATTCTTTTAGAATTTAATAGTTATGATGTTCTGTTTACTGTCCGGGTGATGAGTTTTTGTGTTTGGTTTTGTGGATTATAACTTCAACTGAGGACCCACCTGTTTTGTTTTTTTAGGTTGTTTATGAGATTTTGTTATTGTGTTTGTGTGTGATATGGGTGGTGCAAATAGTGAAAATTAAATTTGATTTCAATTACCTAGCCTTGCCAAGACGGGTTGTATATCCCAGTTACAAACTCAGACATACAAAGATATGTTTGAACAAATAAACCAACAAATAATCAAAGAAAAAAACGTTAAAGGTTGTATTTATTCTCTCTCTCTCTCTCTCTCTCTCTCTCTCTCTCTCTCTCTCTCTATATATATATATATATATATATATATATATATAAGTATCTTTTATTTTTTACTATATCTAGCGAGAAAGAGAGGACGGTTATACCAGTTGGAATATCAGAGGTTGTATATAAAACATTCAGTTTCCCTTCTCATTGTGTAGCTTGGCTATGTATATAGTATGTAATCATGAATTGAGTATAATGTAATATCATAATCTCTAAGGAGTCTCTCTCTCTCTCTTTCTTCACTAACATTCAGATGTTTTGAAAACTGTTTTTTCCTTACCCACTTGGATTCATCTTCATTTCCAGTTTTTTCTTACCAAGTTACATTTTTTACAAAGGTTGGTTTGTGTAATTGTGCCATTCAGTTTTTGCTCTTATCAAAGGATTACTAATTTCTTATGGTGATTTATGCCTAAATTAGTTTGGCTCATTTGGTAAAAGTAGAATTAAAAATTTTATTACACTATTTTGACACAAATAAATCACTAAATAAAAATATTGTGTGTTTACATATTTGTAACATGTTTCATTATGTCACTACAAGCTTTTTCCATTGAATCGACATTTTTATAATACAACAGATGTCTAATGTTTTCTTATAAGAATAAGTGGATAATAAATTTTCATGAAGTAGAGAGTGGGAGTGGGCTTTTGAACATTTAAAACAGTGTTTTTATGAAATGATTTCTTCATCAAAACTCAATTTCACGTAAATAAAGAATTGATGAACTATATTAGAATTTCGTTTGTTTTGCCCATTGATTTATCTCCCTGTTAGTGGTAGCTCCACTGTATATATTATATATTGGATGAGAATGATTCCCTTGTCATTTAAATATGAAATAGTCTATAAAATTTGTTTGGTTGTTGCAACTGCATTTATTATGGGGTTGAAGCCGTATTGATTCCCTTGAGAATTACAATATGAAATAGTCTATAATATTTTTAATTATCTTCTTGACCTTATTAAGGGAACTTTTCAAAGATGAGAAGAAGAATATAAACTACATTACACTCTAGAGTAAGTAAATGCCGAATATTATAATGACATGCTTTGTACAATCCATTTTCCACACGCTTACCGCCATTACTTTTTGTTATTTCTAATTTTGCAGTCGATGAAGAAGACAATTCATACTTAGTTACATAGTTTTCTTTAGATGTAACTTCAAAAATTATAATATTTCGAGCACGTCCAACTTAACAAACATGTATTTATGTCCAATGATACTCTATATTTTACTTAATTATGAAGTTCTTCTTTCATAATAAGGTTTAATATCCCTAAATGAGCTAGGGTGTGGCCCCACATATTTTGCACAATGCTTGAAAATACATTCATTTAAAATGGAATTTTAGATATATTTTGAAATATTTGGGAATATTCTCATAAAAATTACAAGATTGTAAAGTTTCGAAAAATTAACTATAGAAGTTTAAGCCAGAAAAATAAATAAAAAGTAATACTTTATTTAGGAAATAAAAGGCAGGCTTTACACGGGTCGTGCATCGAACGAGTTATCACTAGCAAGATCCAACTAGGCAGTTTTGGTCTCTTTTGTCCTAGATTTTGTGAATCGTGTACCTAAAAAACAAAAGCAATCTTTACAAATGAGTTCCCATGTCAACTGCCACCGAATATGGGGTTTCCTAATGGATTTATGGAGTGGGAACAACAAAATCGTCCTCAACAGCTCTATCAAATTCCTATTTTTATAAATATATATAAAACAATTATATTTTCGAATGTTTTTATAAATATATATAAAAACGGTAACTGTTATTACTATTTTTACGGTAAAAAAAAAGTCTTTTTGTAGTGTTGCTTTTATTTGGATCGTGTTCATTTTAGGTGAAAAAAAAGATTTCATATCATGTGTCGTGTCTCTTTTCAAATGTATTGTGTTCGCGTTTGATTAAAAAAATAATTTCAAGTCGTGTCGATTTTATTCGGGGCATTCGTTCATGTTAGATAAAAAGAATAAGATATCATGTCATATCATGCTTTGTATTTTTTATTTGGAAGATATTTGTGTGTATATATATATATATATATATATATATATATATATATATAAACTGTTAAAAAACAAGTAAAAACAGTTACTCTTTTAAATGAATACCAAAATAATTTTTTAACTGTTGTAGTGTTTTTATAAATACATATAAAAACATTTATTTTTTAAACATAAAAACTCCTAAAAACCAGTAAAAAATTGTTATTTTTCAACATATATATCTAAATAGTTTTTTAACTGTTTTGATTATTTTTATAAATACATAAAAAATAGTTATATTTAAAAATGTTTGTTATAAATATATATAACAATGTTTTGTTTAAAAAAATTATAAAAAAATAGTTAAAATATTAAAAAGTTTTATACATATATAAAAAAAATAATTTGTTATAAATATATACAAAAGCAGTAAAAACTATTATTTTTTTAAATATATATGAAAACAGTTTTTTAACTGTTTTACAGGGAAAAAAAGAAGAGATTTTGTGTCGTATTACTTTTATTTGGGTGGTGTTCGTTTTATGTGGAAAAAAAAGATTCCATGTCATGTGTCATGTCTCTTTTTAATTGAATTGTGTTCGTGTTGTGTTAAAAAAAAATCGTATCGTGTCGCTTTTATTAGGGACATTCGTTCGTGTTAGATAAACAAAAAATAAGATTTTGTGTTGTGTGTTAATAAAGTTGTGTTGTGTGTTAATAAAGTTGTGTTCGTGTTAAGTAAAAGTAATAAGATTTCGTGTCGTATTGTATTGTGTCTCTTTTATTTGAATGATATTCGTATAGGATAAAAAAAATTAAAATTTTGTATCCTTTGATTTTGTCTAACGTTTTAATTGGGTCATTTTTGTACGTGTTTATATATAAATACATATGAATTTCCAAATGGGATATTTTGATATCATCTGTTTCGTCTATCAAACTATTTGCTCTCATTTCTAGGAGTAACATTAAGATCACACATATTTAATTAGGGACCATAGTTTAAAAAATATATATTAGACATTTAAATACGAGTTGCACTTTCCCATGCATCGCACGGGTTACCACTAGTATATATATATATATATATATATATATATATATATATATATATATATAATGTGATAACACAGTAAATGCTATTGTTTGTAAAAATGTCATAGATATTAATTTTTTTTGTATACACCAGAAAATAAAATAGTTTTATATCTGTGACATTTTCACAAACAATAACATTTACTGTGTTAATATATTTATGAAATAGTTTTATATATATAACATTTTCACAAACATTAACATTTACGGATTTAATATTACACAATATATATATATATAACATTTTCATAAACAGTAACATTTATTGAGTTAATATTACATAATACACACACACACACACACACACACACACACACACATAGACACACACACACAGTAGATCCAAACCAATTCTTCTTTTTTTCAAAATTACCATATTTTTAAAGGTTTACGCTAGCGACGTTCAATCCCCACCACTACCCACCCCCATTGTCGGAGCTTCAACGACTTCCATCAGAGCTATGATTTGGGTTGGTAGTAGTGGCATAGGGGAGCCGCTGGCACGGACCTCTGAAATTAAGAGAATATTAGATAAATGGGGTTTGGATCCATCGGAGCTCCGATTTGAGGTGAGTAGGGGTGTCATTGAGTTAAGTTTATATCTATAACATTTTCACAAACATTAACATTTACTGTGTTCATATAACACAGTGTATATATATATATATATATATATATATATATATATATATATATATATATATATATATATATATATATATATATCCAAACCTCTTTTTTTCTAATATTATCTTGTTTTTAACAGTCCGCGCCAGCGGCATCCAATCCCCACCACCACCCACCCCCTTTATCGGAGCTCCAACAACCTTCATCAGAGCTCTGATTTGAGATGGCATGAGATGCCGATGTAACACTTTCACAAACAATAACATTTATTATTTGTGAAAATATTACGGATATAAACCTAATCCAATGCTACCCATACTCACCTCAAACTGGAGCTCCGGTGTATCCAAACCTCATTTATCCAATATTCTCTTATTTTCTAAGGTCCGCGCCAACGGCACTCCATGTCACCCCAAATCAGAACTCTGATGAAGGTTGTTGGAGCTCCGACAATTGGGGTTGGTGGTGGTCGGGATTAAATACCACTAGCGCGCGCCGTTAAAAATAAGACAATATCAGAAAAAAAAGATTTGGATACACAATATATATATATATATATATATATACTGTGTTATAACACAATAAATGTTAATGTTTGTAAAAATGTTATAGATATAAACCTAACCCAATGTCACCCCTACTCACCCGAAATCGGAGCGCTAGTGGATCCAAACTCCATTTATCTAATATTTTCTTAATTTCAGAGGTCCGCGCCAGCGGCACCCTATGCCACTACTACCCACCTAAATCATAGCTCTGATTCAAGTCGTTGAAGCTTCGACAATGGGGATGGGTAGTGGCGGGGATTGAATGTCGCTAGCGCAAACCTTTAAAAATATGGTAATTTAAAAAAAAAAAGATTTGGATCTACCGTGTATATATATATATATATATATATATATATATATATATATATATATATATATATATATATATATATATATATATATTATGTAATATTAACTCAGTAAATGTTACTGTTTGTGAAAATATTATATATATTGTGTAATATTAACTCCGTAAATGTTACTGTTTGTGAAAATGTTATATATATAAAACTATTTCATAAATATATTAACACATTAAATGTTATTATTTGTGAAAATGTTACAAATATGAAACTATTTCATTTTCTGGTGTATACAATAAAGTTTAATATATATATATATATATATATTAAACTTTATTGTATACATCAGAAAATGAAATAGTTCATTTTCTGTGCCACCCCTACTCACCCCAAATCGGTGCTCCAGATGATCCCGATCCCATTTATCCAATCTTATTTTCAAAGGTCCGCGCCAGCGGCATCCCATGATACTCCGGTGGATCCAAAACTCATTTATTCAAAAGTCTCTTATTTTCAAAGGTCCACGCCAGCGGCACCACATGCCACCCTTACCCACCCCAAATCGGAGCTCTGACGAAGGTCGTTGACGCTCCAACAATGGTGGTAAGGATTGGATACCGCTAGCGCGAACCTTTAGTTATAAGGTAATTTTGAAAAAAAAGGGTTTGGATCCACCGGATATATATATATATACTGATACTGTATAATATTACCAGAGTAAATGTTACTGTCTGTTTGTGAAAATGACATATATATAAAACTATTTCATATTCTAATGCATACAGTAAAGTTTACTATTTGTGTAAATTTTTTTCTTTGGAATTTTATAGCCTTCATAGATCTTGTTTGATAGATCTTGTCGAGCAGATTTCAAAAATAGTAATTTTGCGAAAAACGGATTTGTGAGTCAAAAGTTATGATCATTTAAAGATTAAAAAAAGAGTCCAACCACTTATGTAACTTCCTCAGGGAAGTTACGGATGGTTGGTTTTAAAAGGGTAAAATTGTGAAAAAAATTCCTTAAAAAGTTGGAATAGGACCTATAGGATTGTTGAAAAGTCAATGAGACTTATAAGAATGTTAACCCGACAAATGGGATCTATGTGTAAAGACCCCATTTATAAACTTGTATGGGAAGGCTTGCATAGGAAAATAATTTTATAGTTTTCAAATTTTAAGAACTTTAAATATTAATTGGTGGGGTGTATGAAAAATGGATTTGAATACAACACTCCCTTTTATATTTAGATGATGATTTAATTTGGAGATGTATTTGCGATGAGAGTTTAATGAACACTTTTTATTCATACACTTTTGTTTTTACTCTGATGTGTTTTTAATTCATTGATTGATGTGTGAATTACTCATAAAAAATATGTATATTTAAAAAAACTCAATTAAGAGTGTTCCCATATGAACTAATATCATTTATCTTTTATATATCGCTTTCGGCCGAAATAGCCCTTTCTGAATTTAAACAGAAACCGAGCCCTACAATCAACCCTTAATGGGCTTGTATTTTGAGACAAAGGAAACTATTTGAAAAGGCTAGAACATGATCAATGGGCCTACAGATTCCTACGTCACTTATAATTCTAAGTTATAAAATTGCAGAAGGCTACAAGGCTTTCTATAGTTTTGTTTGGATCTATAATTGAAAGTTGCACATTTTTCTGACTCTCGTGGGTTTGTTTTATTGTGGAAAAGAGTATATAATGAAAACAGGAAATATAAGGATTTTTTTTATGGTGCGTTTAGTTTAAGGTCCTAATTTTAGAGATATCTTAATGAAAACCCAGTATTTCAAACACATAATGTCTCTGTTATTTTACTATTTCCGCATTAGCAAGTTAATTTAGTATGGCTAGTTTACCGTTTTTGTTGAGTTATTTAGGGTTCATTTGATTATGTAATCGGAAACTTGATATATATATATATATATATATATATATATATATATATATATATTGGTGCGCATTTAGTATTTTTTTTTTAAATTCATTTTTCTCAAACATTAAACGACTAACACACAATATTCGTAAACTTTTGTATGTGTGTGTGTGTGTATACTATGATAATGCATGTATTACTATGATGATTCAATTTTATTGTTAATTATACATGCATTATCATAGTATATACACATACACACACTCACACTCACACACACACAAAAGTTTACGATATATATATATATATATATATATATATATATATATATATATATATATATATATATATATATATATATATATATGAAAGTATCATGTATGTATTGATAATATTATTTAAGATATAGATTTTATATAATTTAAGAATACAAATACATACGTAATTCTGTGTACGTGTACATATGTAATTTTTATTTATTATAATTGCACGCATATTAATGTACTGTATATGTATATTATATATTAAAGTATATATTCATAAAAATATACAAAATGAATGATTCTGAGTTGAAAAATAAAACATAACCTTTTTGCTATTTTCTAAAAATAGGACAATTATACAAAATTATTATATTTCAGTATTTAAAAATAAATGTGTCAAACGCAATTCTTGTTAGAATTGTATTTAAACACATAAAACAGTACCATAATTCACAACCAAACAGGACCTTAAGAATTCACACTATTATTTCAACATTTAAACTACGTCTCACTTAAAAAACGATATAAATGGGACCACACAATAGATATATGAAAATATGAAGTACTTAAACCACGTTTTAGGTACCTAACACCAAATCTCAATCTTCTTATCCCTTTTCCTTTCATATTTATTTTTATTTTTATTTTGTACTTTTGCATGTTATAGTGAAAACAGTCTTGGAGAAGACGATGCCCTGTTCGATCGATCGATCGACTGCCAGGGGTTGATCGATCGACCCTACAGTTATTTTGGCAATTTCGTCTTGTGTTGTATTAATGGGATAAATTCCCAAATTAATTAAAACTTTTTTTTAATTGGGAAAATAAATACCCAACTAAGGGAATTCATACCTAGCCATTTAAGGGAGTTAAATTTGGGACTAGGAGGGTGTAAAATGGTGCGGCACTTAATGAGTAATTTTGAGGAAAAATAAATTGTGGAGATAGACAATTGGGGTTCCCAAAAATAGAGTGGGGACTTCTAAATTTTTATTGGAGTGAGATGTATATAGCTTGGGTTAACTGAGTAACATTCAGGTCTTACTAATTTAAGGGGGTACGGGACGAGTAACAGTCGGGGTAATATTTCGGCGGGCGATTATATATATATATATATATATATATATATATATATATATATTATGCGCGTAGAAAAATATTTATATGCTGCCTATATGTTTGGAATAAATCCTAGGATGCGAATAGGATGGAAATTGAGGATGGGGACTAGAGATGCATGAGCGACTATCCGGGGTCAGTTGATGGCTATGATTATAGGTAATGCGATACCTATAAGATTAAAATAAGTTGAGAGTATACTTATTTAATTAGTATATTCAGAGAGTATATAAATCCTTAAAAGTGATTAAGGTACGGGTTATATATGAAGTGAGAGAATACTTTTGGGTTTAGTATTACAAGTGTACGAGTACTTATATATTATTACGAATGGAAACATTTGAGAATATTGGCTATCGCTATGAGAGTTTGGCAATTATATATATATATATATATACTTGAGAAGTGATTTAGATTATATATAATATAATATGAATACATATATATTTGTGTGTGATTGGTATTATTGTATCTTAGAGGCTGGTTCCCGAGCATAGGGTTGGATAGCCAGATTGTATATTTTCTCTAGTGCGATCCAGGGAGGTTGCACGATCTGGGTGAATCCCCTGGCTTGAGGAGCTGGGAGAGTATATCCCCAGGTCATATCATTCTGCGTTTGAGTGCGATGTGTGTACTCCACTTGCAGAAGGAACATGACCGCCTCCACCATTGTGTATTTTTACCATGATCATGAGTAAGTCCAGCTTGGTATTGTGGTATAGTGAGTAAACACGTATTTGGATAGGCACTATGAGACTGCATCCTCGAGTTATAGCTCGGTGGGATGGTTATTATACGTGTTGTGTATAGTATATTGCTTTTACAAGATATCATATAGCTTTAACTACTATAAAGAGTAAAATGAATAAGGGTTTATTCTCATTCCAGGAGATTTTATCCGCACTTAAATTGTGATTTGTATATTAAAGCGATAAGCATATGTATACGAGATTTTATATACTAAAGTATAAATGGTATTTTAAACTACTGAAATTTTTGGGATATGAATGGTATGTATATATATATATATATATATATATTCGTATGAGTTTTCATATATGCGTTATGTGCTGAGGGCCTAATGAATCTCGACGATCAACATTGCCAGGTAGTAGTGTATTGGGGGGGGGGGGGGGTCCTTGTTTGAATTTCTCTTCGCGAGACACCCCACACACGAAACATAGTGCAGTGTTGGGAATGGAGAGAAGTTTAGTCCTTAGTACTTGGGTTACGAGGACATTTAGAGGATGGGTGAAATCGATGAGTTAGGTATGGTAGCTTAAGTCGGTTGTTTAAAAAGGTATGCGATAGGTGTTCACTATTAAAAGAGGGGTGAGGGGTATCTTATGGGAGTGCGATACCAATTTAAATATGAGATAAATTATATTTTAAAAATATAGCATTTTTGCACTTGCAAAATATTATCAAAACTCGGGCTCTGACCCGTTTCTCTATTTTCTCCTCTCTTGCTATATATATATATATATATATATATATAGTTGTCCAGACACAGGGACACCGGGATGACGATTCTTTCGAGTCAGACGTTGCTGCAACGGTTGTGGATGCATGCAGGTTTATCTTTAGACGCTTCTATTTTGTGATCTATATAGGAAGCATTGTAGTAACATTCGGGCCGAAAGCCCAATTTTATTTATTTATTCTTTTACCACCTTTTAGATTGGCTTTCGATTGGGTTGTAATATGTTAAACCGAGTGTTCGGTTATTTATTTCATTTCAGTTTCATATATATAAACTGTGTGGATGTTTTATTTGATTGGCTTGTTTAAAAAGATTAGTTAAATAGAATTTTGACGCCAACCTAATATTTTCGACAGTGATGCTGAGAATGAACCATATGAGACTCCTGTTTTAATTTGGTATAGGATTGATCATCCAGTATTTTATTAGGCGGGGTGTCACAGATGGTATCAGAGCATCAGGTTCTAGTGTCTTTAGGAATATGCGCGGACGTACTATGCTTTCAGCGTTGCTCTCGATTTGATATAAATCCTTATGATTAGGATTGTTGATTCCTCTTGTGAGATTTCGTTCTCCTGCTATTATATAAGATTATAGTAAATCTTTTGCATGCTCGTTCGAGATTCGTGTGCTGGTCGAGGAAGGGCGACTAAGGAAGGCCGTGACGAGGGCAGCAGGAGGCGTGACTTTGTTGGAGCTGTAAGTTGAAGTCGGGGACGAGGGCCGCAATAGAGGTCACTCTCCTTATGGCATTTGTTGAGGATTGTCATAACGGCTACTAAAGTATTGTAGTTATATTTATCCAAGTACTGATGTAGTAGAGAGTGGTACTAAAGTTGAATTACCCAGTGAAGTTAAATTAGGAAAAGGTTTGAAAGGTCTTTGATAAGGACCATACATTGAAGTTTGGGTTATACAAAGTTAGTGTAACGTGATTCAGTGGAAGTAGAAAGCTCATAATATTTGGCTCAGAGAAGGGTATGGAAATACCCAGGTGTGAAAATTTGAAGAAACTTTTTCACTCGTTGGAGCAATGTTGAATGGTGGGAACGGTGGTCACCATATTTGGGGGATCAGGATGTTTTTCTCATTAAGGAATCTTACGAATGTTTTAACTGTTAGTTCCTTTGGTTTGTCAGAAATGGAGGGAATGCAGTTCCTGAATTATTCGCATGAGGATCGGTCAGAGGCCGACAGTGAATAAAGAGTTACATAGAGAAATGAACTTTGTACTGAATTAAGGTAGGTACAATAAAGAGAGAGTCCTTCAGAGGAATGATAGGCTCACTAGAAAGTGTTGCTAACACTTATGGAGAATTTGTGTTCGTGGAACCCCATTACCTGGGGAGTTCATTGAAACAAAGTTGCTGAGACTGGTAGTGGGGTTTCCTTTTGACAAAGAAGTTTAGGGAATTATGAAAGCGATTTCCAGGATCGAGGTTATCAAGTTTGAGATACTGATAACCTTAACATGGTCAGAGTGGACAGAAAATGGGGAATATTGCAATGTATATTGTAGAACCACACGATTAGCCCTTACCCAGTAGGAATTAAAGGATAAGAGTAGGATTCCTAGATAGGGCATTGATTTAAGTAGTTTTTGGTTCAGTTAGGGAAAGTATACCATGTCCGGGAACCATTCGGAGTAGCTAAGGTAATTGATAAGAATGTTGTTATGAATTTCACCTCGGTTGAAGGAGGTACACTTTGCGTGGCAAGATTGAGTCACAGTGTTTTATTAGCCCTAGATTCGTGTGTGTAATTCAAACTTTGTGGAGGTATCAGTAACGTTATATAGTGTATGTCTATATGTTTTTCCGCGATAGCGGGGTACTATTTTGAATTTGTATATGGTTAGTACTGCTCATTTTGTATGTGTTGTACGAGTATGGTACTATTATAAGAGTAATGTTACTGTATTATCGAAGCCATAGCAAACTATTGATTGCAAGACTATCGTATCCACAGTTCCAGGGTGGAACAGGTTGTTGTTGCGATATCTCACCTGGATACAGAGTGAGCTTGCCTTTATGATACATTTAGATAGAACTTCGGTGAGTAGATATTTTATTATCATGCTTTGAGTGTATGGTGACATTATAGATATGATTTAAGGTATGCATGATTTATTGTTAAGTTGTGAGTTTAAGTTCATTGTTGTTTGCGCGAAGGACTTAGTGTTAATACAAGTGCTTAGTGGTGTGGCACTTAAAAGAAGTAGGAGTTCTGATCACATTTTGTTGGTAGATGGGATGGGATTATCCCAGTGTCATGTTTGAAGCTAATAGACCTCCACAATCGACAAAGTTAAGAAGTAGTGTATAGGAGCGGTTCTTTGTTTGGATTTTGCTTGCGAGACACTCCACGCATGAACCTGAATGACGTCAGGAGTGGAGAGATGATAGGATATGCAAGGATGTTGGTTTTGATGATAAGTTACATAGTGTGGAGAAAACACTATAAACTGACAGTCATGAGATGATTGCATGTTTAGGGAGATAGAAGTGCTATGGAAAAGCACTGAAATGGTTCTCTCACCATAAGTATGTGGGTGAGGCACGGTAAAGAAAATTTATTTAAGTCTTGTAGCAAGGACTTGATGAAAAGGAAAATTTTGGAGGTTGTATGTTTTGGGTATGATGTTCGTAACACTTTTGAAGAAAGTAGGCGGCCCGATTAGCTAGACTTTCCATTTCACCAAATTGGAAAGACATAGTAGTAGAAGTCCGTTAGTAGGTTAGTGAGGTAGGATTTTAGAACATCCCGATGGTGTGCCTTAGGCCGTTATATCTCGATGACCGATGATGTGAGGAAGTAGTGAAACGGGAGGGTTACTTTTCTAGATTTTGATTTGCGAGACATCCCATGCATGAAACCGAGCAATTCTCGAAAGTTGAGAGAGGTCTTGGGCACTAGAGATATGCTTAGGATAGTACTCATTCTATGTGTGTAGGAAACATATCGATCTTAGGATTATTGTAAAGTAAAGCCAGCAGGACTAGTGGCGTCGATATAAGAAGATATTGTGAGTTAGACACGAGAAGATTGGAGGGTTACCATTAACAAGGATTTGATTTCCAAATCTAAGAAAAATTGGATCTTGAGAAGATTTTTGAGAATACCGAGGTGTTAGCACCATGACAAGAAAGTGAGGCCTATTTTAAGAGAGAGTGTTACGTCTATGATGTTTGCAGTAACAGTGCTGATAGGCACGGATTAAAAGGTGTATGGGAACCTTGGTAAGTTGATTTTATATACTGCCAGGAATAGAAGGGGGCGTAGTATATAAAATGGAAAATTATCCCGTGAGGCAGTCATATATGGATTTGGAGTGTGTTGGATGGAATGTCGTAGGAGGTACCTGATAATCCAATTGTATAGATGCAATAAGAGGTAGCACGCCCAAACTAAGCGATGAGACTGACGTGAATAGTCAAGCATTAGTGTAATTTCATTTTTGAGGGAAATTCGATATCCCGTTGTAGATGAACGGACGCTTAGAGTGTCAGCTTTTTGAGATGTTAGAGCGACGACTATAGGCTCGTTTTTCTCTATATGTGGTAATAGAAGCACTAGGTGCGATGTGACGTGAGACTCAACCTTACGACCGAGGTAGTGTCGTAGCATATAGATATATAGATATGCTTGTGGTTAAGCTAGTGCGTTATAGTATAAACCTTGAGATAGGTGGTTGTTGATACCAAAATTAGTATGCTGATATGGACGAATAATAAGAAGACACGTGTCAATCTACGTGGCACAATAGCAACGAGAAAGTTCATTCCCCTGACCTAATCATACTCACTCCGAGCAACAGGTGTACTCCGAGGAACACAATCCCTCCGAGGAACTCCAGCTCTCCGAGGAACTCTTGAACGATGAGCAACTAAAGGCGGTTCAAGCTGCATATCGACCACAACATTGATTGCCAGATAATCAACAGTTCAACTATTCATTGAATGCTTATCATCTTGACGCACACGCTTGAAGAGCATTAAATGAGTTGCCCTTTCATATGTATATCATTTAATGTATCACCCTTTCACGTACAGCCTAAGGGCTATAAATACCTTGTATCACCCTCATTCAAAGGGACCGGAATTTCTTGATAGAACTTGTAATCGAGAATTCCTGAAACATTCAGCAATAACATAATAGTGGACGTAGGCCATTCTTATAAGGCTGAACCACTTTAAAAATTCTTTGTCTCATTTTTATTTATCTGTGATTGAATAATTAGAGTGATCTAATTTTTTACATCAACAGATTGGCGCCGTTTGTGGGAACGATTATTATTATCGTTTTTCACCAAAAATCATTCATCATCAATGGTAGATAATCCGGAATCTAGCAATCGAAACGCTGGAAATGTTGGAAGTCCTCCAAATCCTTCTGCACCTCCAGATCTGGCTGGAATTATGACGAATCTGGCTCAAGGACAAACCTCCATTCAAGAGATAATGCGGCAACTCATACAAACCCTTCATGGCGGTGCACCTGCACATTCGGGACAACGAAGTGGTCAGAGGCAAACCTATTTACTTTCTTCACGATCTAGGCGTACATATGTGTATTGTAATGAAGAATCTGATGATTTCTCTTACCAACCTGGGCAAACTTCATCAATGCGGGCTACAGATACTGAGCAACGTATCACTCTCTCTCCAGAGAGGCCCAGTGTCTTGGAGAGATTGAGCAGGGTATCTCCTTTCAGCCGATTAGGTCCTAGGAGGAATAGGAGTTCGCCTAAGACCATGTCGAGGAGTTTTCGACAACCATCAGATCTAAGAGAAGGATCAGCGCAATCACGACTAGTTGCTCGTCAAGATAGATCTCAAGAGGCCACTTCAGAACAATCAATTGCTCGAACTAATATGCCCGAGGAAGGAAATGATGCGTGGAAGGGTTCCATTCAATGGTTGGAGGATAGATTGGGAGAAATGGCTAAGGTGAAGAATCCCCTACAACGAACTTTTGTTCAAGGGACACCTTTTGTCAAGGCTATTGTGGATTTTCCTACACCGTTAAAGTTTAAAGCACCCGTAGTAACCCCCAAATATGATGGAAAGACAGATCCTGTTCTTCACATAGAGCAATATCAAGTTGCTGCCGACATCTATGCCGTCCCTGACGAGATGAGATGCAGAGCATTCACAGGAACTCTTACTGGATCTGCTCAGATATGGTACAACAATCTTCCTCGGGGTAAGATTTCAACTTTCTTTCAATTAGCCGAGTTGTTCATCAGCAATTTCTGTTTTGGAGCAAAGCCAGTAAAACGAGTAGCACATTTGTTAAGTGTTAGACAAAAATCTGGTGAGAGTACTAGAGATTACATAACTCGTTTTAATAACGAGAAGCTGGAAGTCATAGATTATGAAGAGAAGACATCAATCACCGCCTTGATGAGCGGGTTATTGCCTAACAAGTTGTATTACACCTTGGCCAAAGATCCACCTACAACTATGTCAGAGTTGATGGCAAAAGCGGCTGAAATCATGAATGCCGAGGATGCTATGGCTGCGAACAAGAATATGGATAAAGAGACCAAGGAGGAAGGCGACAAATCTAAGAAGAAAGAGCATAAGGGCAATGGCGGTGACAAACATTCCAAGAATAATAAGTCGTCATGGGAAGTCTTGAAGAAATTCGATAATTATACTCCTTTGAAAATGGGTATTAATCATGTCTTGGAAGAAATCAAGAATAGCGAGGAGGTAAAGTGGCCAAAGAAACTGAGGTCAGACCCTGGCATGAGGAATAGGGAGAAATATTGCGAGTTCCATAAGGATCACGACCATATTACCAAAAATTTCATAGCTCTTCAGAACGAGATTGAAACACTCATCCGAAGAGGGAAACTAGCAAAGTATGTTGATCGGGGAGGCGAAAGAAGAAATAATGACCGAACTCGAGAAAGATCCAGATCTCCTCGTCGAGCAGAGGAGAAAAAGAAGAGAGACCATGAAGATGATCCAGATGATGACCCCGATCTTCCCAAGAAACCAAGGTAGCCAGAACGAGAGGTATTTTCCATACGTTTTGGGTCATTTGATTGTAATGTCATTACAGGAGGAGATGCAGGAGGAGGAAACCTTACTGCAGAAAGAAAGGCTTACCTTGGAGAGGCTCAAGCTTATTCATATATTCAGCGAATAAATTTGGCTGAGGAGGATCGCCCGAGGAAGATAAACAAAGATAAGCTGGTCATTGGCTTTTCAAAAAACGACCTGGCAGGTGTCCTTTACCCTCACGACGACCCTTTGGTGATCAAAATAAGGATGAAAGTGTGACACCCCGACTAATTAAACACCGGGTAGCTACTCCTTTATAAAATTAATTCAAAATGCCAAGTTGGCTCAGTTAATAGCATCACTGTCGAAAACGTTTTATTATTACTAACCACCTAGTATTTAAAAAGTAAGTGCCAAATTTTATTAAATCTGATTAACATGCAACAAGAGTAATGAATAACTAAATAACACCATTCACCATACTGAAGTGAAACGAATAACCATCACAAAATGTAAATAAAACCTGGAGGAAAAACTCCTGAATACAAATCCCACAACTGATAAGTAAACAGAAATAAATAACTAAAACTGAATACTGAGCAATACATGCTAGAGTCTGAAAACTGAAATGTAAAAAATGTCTAATAGAATTGGGCAACATGCCCTACAACTGATAGATGCTGAGACTGGAATCCAAATGAGAGAAGCGTCTACATGCAAATCCCTGTAGCTTCCACAAACAGCTACAGCTCGTCACCTGAATGAGAATCCTATGCTTGGTGTCCTTGTGGCTGGGCACCTAAAATGGTTTTACAAAAATATATATTTGGAAGCAAATGGGTCAGAGCCCGAAAGTGGAAATCATTTTAAAAACCTGCAAGTGCTTTAAAAACATTTAAAACATTAAATGCAAAGTACATGTTAGGACGTGCACTCACATTAAATTCTCACCTCTCGACTAACTGTGCACTCCTAACGTAAGTACCCATCTATAACTACCCTTTCCACTAGCTAAGTGACACGTAAACTAGCTAGACAACCAAAGGTTCTACCCATTTTACTCGGTTAATATAACATAACAACGCTCGTAATTTAATAGAGGTTTCACGTAAACTCAGTTATTAAGTATGCCATTGATATAACTATCAGCTAACTCATTATATATCTCGAAACAATACCGGAATATTTTTATAACATTAACATGAGGATTCCCATTAATTAAATGTATATTATTCACATCATAAATATACGATACAAGCACCCCGCAATCTAAGCTGTAGTGCACACATACTCTGCTATCCATCCCGGTACATCACGTACATAAGGATCACATATTCCGAATCTCTCAGGAATAGTTCAGATAACACAAATCACAAATAGTGGAGGCGAACATAGTCACCATCACATGGGTCACGCACATACCTACGCTCCCATGGTCAGCGGACTTATTAATATCACAATAAGTCTTTCTATGACCTATGTTCATCAAGGTACCAGTCTATATCCCCCCCCGTAGGCACACAAGGATTAGAGGGTCCTAAGCGAACGAAACCTCCCGTGATAGCAAGTATGGTAGGTATGTCATACATACAATCCATATATCAATACTAAGTAGACACACATCTTAGTAATACCGTATTATATTCGTAGTACATATCGCATTCTCGTACCAACTAATTATCACAACTTATATTATTCCGGTTCATAATTATACGCGCTATAATTCATCCTCACATCGTAGTAGACACTCACGTCTCAACCCAAACGGTTCATTGAATATAACTCTCGTGTATGGTTTACTCATCCCAACAACCCCAAAAGTCCCAAATCAATCACTATATCATCAAAGGGATGCTAACTCTACCCTTGAATCATCTCCCGGAACTCCAAAAGTCAAAACAGTCCAAAAAGGGTCAAACTGTCAACTCGTTAGAAGTCTCGTTCGAACGAGGCTTCGAACGAGTTTGGACTGTCATGTCGTTAGAAGTCTCGTTCGAACGAGGCTGTTCGAACGAGATCCCAGTTCGTTCGAACGAACTGACCCTTCTAACGATATCTCGTTCGAACGAGATATCGAACGAAAATCCTACTCGTTAATAACGACTGGTCAACTCGTTAGAAGCTCGTTCGAACGAGCTCGTTCGAACGACCTGGGGGCTGCTTCTAACGAGATGCCAGTTTCGGCCCAGAATTTTCCAAAAGTCGTTTTTTCACCATTTTTACTCCTCAAACCTCTTCTAAAATTCGTTCCCACAATATATTGAGTTCTCTAATCATCCTCAAACATGTTAAGGGGCTATACTAACATCATTAACGGGTTTGATATCATCTAAACATCATTAAATCACAATTTCTACTTTAATTCCCAATTTTCTTCAAGAACATAAACCCTAAATTTTTCTCATCATAAATTCCCAGATTTTAATTCGTTTATGCATCACCTAGATATGAAATCTCCGAAATTTAATCTTCCAACAATGTTTCTACATGCAAACCTATCCCAACATTCAATAATAACTTCAAATTTCATGGGTTTTCTTTTAATTTTTCAAGAACAAATAAGATTCTTCAATTTCTAACATGGAAAAGACATTCTCAGTAATTAAATGGAAATAAAGTCACTTGCCTTGGTTTGATTCCGGATTTGGTGTGGATTTGGTGTAGAATTTCTGCAGAATTCCTCTCTCTCTCTCCTTCTCTAAGCTTTCTTCTCCAAAAGGCTATGGTGGCTAGGGTTTGCTTTGGGGAACTTATGAAAACCTAATTAATAAACCTCCGTAGCTTGTTGGGTTAATAAGGGTTGGTTGGGGTCAATCCTTATCAGATTACAACTCTCAATTTTCGTCACTTTTAATTACCCAAAAATACCAAATTACTAAAATACCCTTTATAGTGCCGGAATGGCCTAAAAATACCCCGGGACCCAAACTATACCCCCGGCTAGTGTTTTCTGACTATCTCGACCCTTCCGAACGCGTTGGCGCACTCAAAACGACCATACGGATTATAGATTTTAAATTCACTTTTATTAACAAAATATTATACCGTGACGCGGCGGTCCCACGCGTCTCAACAAAATTTCCAAATTGCCGTATATAAATCCCACGACAAATTTTATAATACCAAATACATATAATCATATATGCACATAATCAAATACCAATTCGCATCACATTAGTATTTATATCCCGGATTAATTTCCAATTAATACGCATTTAATTAATTAATACGCATTTAATTAATTAATCCCCAAAAATAAATATAGACAAAAGTACGGGGTATTACATACTTCCCCCCTAATAATTGAATTTCGTCCCGAAATTCGAAACTAGAAAGTACCTGCTAAAAACAACTCTGGATAACGTTCGCGCATCTCATCCTCGCGCTCCCATGTGGACTCCTCGACATTGTGATGTTGCCACTGAACACGCACTAACGGGACTATCTTTGACCGCAGTTTCCTCTCGCTTCGGTCCAAAATAGCAATCGGCCCCTCCTCATAAGAGCTATCCGGCTGGAGATCGATGTCCTCCACAGCAATGTGAGAATGAGCCAAATTATCTCTAAGGTATTTCCTCAGCGAGGAAATATGGAACACGTCGTGAATCCGATGCAAATGCTCCGGTAATCCGAGTCTATACGCAACCGGTCCGATCCGCTCAATAATAGGAAACGGCCCCACATACCTCGGTGCCAACTTCCCCTTATTCCCGAAACGCATAATCCCCTTCATAGGAGAAACCCTGAGCAAAACCTGGTCCCCCACTTGGAACTCCCTGAAAAACCTCTTTGCATCAGCATAACTCTTCTGCCTGTCTTGAGCTACCCGAATGCGACTCCGAATCAACTCAATCCTTGCCGAAGTATCCTGAATCATTTCCGGCCCAAGTAGTTTGTTGTCCCCCACTTCTAACCAACATGTTGGGGAACGACAAGGCCTACCGTACAATGCCTCAAACGGAGTCATGCCAATCGTGAACTGATAGGAGTTGTTGTAAGCAAACTCCACCAGTGGAAGGTACTGCTCCCATCCACCCCCGAAGTCAATAATGCACATGCGTAGCATGTCCTCCAACATCTGATTGGTGCGCTCTGTCTGCCCATCGGTCTGCGGATGATAAGCCGTACTTAACCGCAATTCCGTGCCCATGGCCTCCTGGAAACTCTCCCAAAACCTCGAAACAAATATCTTGTCTCTGTCAGACACGATATTCAGGGGCACACCGTGAAGTCTCACAATCTCTGAGATGAAGAGCTAGGCATACTGTCCCGTAGTGTAGTCAGTCCTTACGGGTAAGAAGTGAGCGACCTTGGACAACCTGTCCACAATTACCCAAACAGAGTCGTGACCCCTCTGCGACGTAGGCAACCCCATGACGAAATCCATGGATATGCTCTCCCACATCCACACCGGAACCTCCAACGGCTGTAGCAATCCTGCTGGTCTCTGATGATCCACTTTTACAAGCTGACAAGTGGCGCACTTCGAGACAAACTCAGCGATATCTCTCTTCATACCGCTCCACCAATACTGCCGTCTCATGTCTTGGTATATTTTGTCCCCTCCGGGTAGTACCGCGAACCGTGAGCCGTGCGACTCTGCCATCACCTCGTGCCGCAACTCCTCTCCTTCCGGGACTACCAATCTCCCATTGAAGCGCAATCCCCCGTCTGAGCTAACGGTATAGGACTCAGCTCCCTCTGCTAGCAACCGAACTATCTGCTCCTGACAGAACGAGTCATTTGCCTGTGCCCGTACAACCTTCGTGACAATCTGCGGGGTAACGGTCATCACAGACATGAAAGATCGGGCCACTGCATCCTGGTGTCCCAATTCCTTCCACTTAGCTTTCCACACCTCTGCCACCTCATCTGCTGGCCTGCGGCTCAACGCGTCTGCTACCACGTTAGCCTTACCCGGGTGGTACTGGATGTCGAACTGGTAGTCCTTCACAAATTCAAGCCACCTACGCTGCCGCATATTCAATTCCTTCTGCGTGAACAGATACTGTAGTGACTTGTGGTCCGTGAACAGCTGGAACTTTTCCCCCAAAAGATAGTGCCTCCAAATTCGTAAGGCAAATACCACTGCCGCCAACTCCAAATCATGTGTGGGGTAATTCTTCTCATGAGGCTTAAGCTTACGGGAAGCATAAGCTATGGCCTGTCTCTCCTGCTGCAATACACCTCCAAGCCCTTGCAAAGACGCGTCGGTGTAAACCAAATACTCAACTCCCGGTCTCGGCAATGCTAACACAGGTGCTGAGGTCAATTTGTCCTTCAATTCATCGAATGCCAACTGACAGGCATCACTCCAGATGTATGGCACACCCTTACGAGTAAGATGTGTCAAAGGACCTGCTATCTCCGAGAATCCCCGAATAAATCTCCTGTAGTATCCTGCTAGACCCAAGAAACTACGAATCTCCGTTGGTGTCGTGGGCTGTCCCCACTCCCTCACCGCTGACACCTTCCCCGGATCAACAGATATTCCCTGATCGGAAATAATATGACCCAAGAACTGGACCTCCTTCAGCCAAAACCCGCACTTCTCATATTTTGCATACAGTTCGTTCTGACGAAGTGTCTGCAAAACCTGCCTCAAATGCTCGGCGTGCTCCTCCTCTGTCTGAGAGTAAACCAGGATATCATCAATGAAGACAATGACAAACTGGTCTAAGAAGTCCCTGAACACTCTGTTCATCAAGTCCATAAACACTGCTGGAGCGTTGGTCAAGCCGAAAGGCATAACCCGAAATTCATAAGAACCATATCTCGACAAGAACGCAGTCTTCGAGACATCCTCCTCCCTGATGCGCAACTGATGGTAACCTGACCTCAAGTCAATATTCGAGAAGAAAGAAGCTCCTCTCAACTGGTCGAATAAGTCATCGATTCGAGGCAACGGATACTTATTCCGTATCGTGACCTTATTCAACTCTCGGTAGTCCACGCACAATCTCAGTGAACCATCCCTCTTCTTCACAAACAAAACTGGAGCGCCCCAAGGTGAGGTACTCCTGCGAATAAAGCCCTGCCCTAACAGCTGCTCTATCTGATCCCGTAACTCTCGCATCTCAGCTGGAGCCATACGGTACGGTGCACGTGCTATAGGTCTCGTGCCCGGTAGCAAATCAATAATGAAGTCTATCTCTCGACTGGGTGGTAAGCCTGGTATCTCCTGAAACACATCTGAATACTCCCTGACAACTGGGATCGAATCCAAAGGAATCACAACCTCCTTAGAGGTATCCTCCTCTATATAGTACAGATGAGCGGTCGATCCTCCCTCTGGGCGAGGCATCGCCACTATAAACATCTCTTGCCCCGGAATGGCAAAAACAATGCTCCCGCTGAAGCAATCAATCATGGCCCTATATGCTACGAGCCAATCCATACCGATGATCACATCGTGAACATGCATGTCTAACACTAACATGTCCGCAGGCAATACCAAACCACCAACCTCTACCCCGACTCCCCGGCATATAAAGAAAATAAGTGACCCACTCCCTAATGGTGAGTCGACACACGTCACTGTGCTCTCTGCCGTAGTTAAAAATCCTAAAGCTTTCGCGAAGTGTGTAGCAATAAAACAGTGTGTAGCACCCATATCAAATAACACCCGACCCATAGTGCCATGGATAGGAAACGTACCCTCGATCGCGGGCGGTGCCTGTGGAACTGCAGCCTGGTGAACGTTGTAGACACGTCCATACTGTAGCTGCCCCTGTTGAGCTGGGACTGCTGGAATGGGTGGCAAAGCTGCCATCTGTGGCGGTGCAGGAAGAGCGGCGGGAAACATAGGTCTCTGTGGCTCCTGGCGAGCACCCTGCTGCTGCTGCTGTGGGGCCCTGCCCCTATCAGGACAATCCTGCTTCTTATAGCCAGTCTTGCCACAAGTAAAGCACTTCCCTGGGAAGTTCCCTCCCCTCTGCCCCTGCTGTCCCCGGCCCTGGTGGCCGTTACCATTCCTCCCTTGGCCCTGTTGGCCCTGGTGGAACTGCTGCCCATTCTGCCCCTGCTGGCCCTGATGGCCGTTTGGACCCTGATGGCCCTGGCGGAAACCTCCCTGTCCCTGCCTGTAGTTCCCTGACCGGAACCTCTTATTGTCCCCCTGCTGGGTACCCTGCTCAGTCTGTCTCTGCCCCTGACCGGTTTGTGCCCCGCTGGCACTATGTCCTCCAGTCCTGCCCTGATGGCTAGACTCCCCTGACCGCTTGCCCTCGGCCATATGAAAACGGTGGTCCTGGCAGTGTAATAGTGCAGCATTAACCACATCAGAATATGTGGCCAACGATAGGTTCCCTAGCAGATGCTGACGGATCCTCCAATTCAACCCATCAGTGAACTTCTCTATCTTCTTCTTCTCTGTTGGAATCTCGTCTGGAACGATATTCAACAGGTTAGTGAACTCGGCCTCATACTCGGACACTGTCTTGCCCTCTTGCTTCAAACTCATCAGCTTCCTCCTCATCTCTGTATGAACTGCAGACGGAAAGTACTTGCGGTCGAACCGCACCCAGAACTCCTGTATCGTGAGGGTATCCCTCTCCTCCGCGGTGGTAATAGACTCCCACCACTGTAGTGCAGATCCCACTAGCTTGAAAGTAGCTAGTACCTGTTTCTGAACGTCAGTGCACTCATGCATCCTCAAATGCCTCTGCATGTCCTTCCTCCATTGGCTCGAGATAACCACATCTGAGCTTCCAGCAAACTCTGGTGGATGCGCTTTCTGAAAAGCATCTCGTACACGTTCCCAAGCAGACGGGAATGCATTAACCTGTACTGGCGCGGCAACCGGCGCCGGTGGTGGTGCCTGCTGAATCACGGCAATCGCGGCATTTACCGCTTAGGCTACTATAGCAGCAACCTCAGCGGCGTTCAACATGCCCTGAACTGGAGCGGGCTGGGGTTCGGGCACTGCATTCCTGGGAACTCGTCGTGCACGTCGTGGAGGCATCTGAAACAAGAACAAAGTTTATAAGTTCACGGTTTATAAACTTAATATAGCTGAAGAACGAAGCATACACAAAAGAATACAACAGTCCTAAAATATAGGGCTCTATATCAAAGAAACGTAGCGGAAACATAATAGCCGTACAGATCCTAAAGGATACTAGAACCTGATGCTCTGATACCACCTGTGACACCCCGACTAATTAAACACCGGGTAGCTACTCCTTTATAAAATTAATTCAAAATGCCAAGTTAGCTCAGTTAATAGCATCACTGTCGAAAACGTTTTATTATTACTAACCACCTAGTATTTAAAAAGTAAGTGCCAAATTTTATTAAATCTGATTAACATGCAACAAGAGTAATGAATAACTAAATAACACCATTCACCATACTGAAGTGAAACGAATAACCATCACAAAATGTAAATAAAACCTGGAGGAAAAACTCCTGAATACAAATCCCACAACTGATAAGTAAACAGAAATAAATAACTAAAACTGAATACTGAGCAATACATGCTAGAGTCTGAAAACTGAAATGTAAAAAATGTCTAATAGAATTGGGCAACATGCCCTACAACTGATAGATGCTGAGACTGGAATCCAAATGAGAGAAGCGTCTACATGCAAAACCCTGTAGCTTCCACAAACAGCTACAGCTCGTCACCTGAATGAGAATCCTATGCTTGGTGTCCTTGTGGCTGGGCACCTAAAATGGTTTTACAAAAATATATATTTGGAAGCAAATGGGTCAGAGCCCGAAAGTGGAAATCATTTTAAAAACCTGCAAGTGCTTTAAAAACATTTAAAACATTAAATGCAAAGTACATGTTAGGACGTGCACTCACATTAAATTCTCACCTCTCGACTAACTGTGCACTCCTAACGTAAGTACCCATCTATAACTACCCTTTCCACTAGCTAAGTGACACGTAAACTAGCTAGACAACCAAAGGTTCTACCCATTTTACTCGGTTAATATAACATAACAACGCTCGTAATTTAATAGAGGTTTCACGTAAACTCAGTTATTAAGTATGCCATTGATATAACTATCAGCTAACTCATTATATATCTCGAAACAATACCGGAATATTTTTACAACATTAACATGAGGATTCCCATTAATTAAATGTATATTATTCACATCATAAATATACGATACAAGCACCCCGCAATCTAAGCTGTATTGCACACATACTCTGCTATCCATCCCGGTACATCACGTACATAAGGATCACATATTCCGAATCTCTCAGGAATAGTTCAGATAACACAAATCACAAATAGTGGAGGCGAACATAGTCACCATCACATGGGTCACGCACATACCTACGCTCCCATGGTCAACGGACTTATTAATATCACAATAAGTCTTTCTATGACCTATGTTCATCAAGGTACCAGTCTATATCCCCCCCCGTAGGCACACAAGGATTAGAGGGTCCTAAGCGAACGAAAACTCCCGTGATAGCAAGTATGGTAGGTATGTCATACATACAATCCATATATCAATACTAAGTAAACACACATCTTAGTAATACCGTATTATATTCGTAGTACATATCGCATTCTCGTACCAACTAATTATCACAACTTATATTATTCCGGTTCATAATTATACGCGCTATAATTCATCCTCACATCGTAGTAGACACTCACGTCTCAACCCAAACGGTTCATTGAATATAACTCTCGTGTATGGTTTACTCATCCCAACAACCCCAAAAGTCCCAAATCAATCACTATATCATCAAAGGGATGCTAACTCTACCCTTGAATCATCTCCCGGAACTCCAAAAGTCAAAACAGTCCAAAAAGGGTCAAACTGTCAACTCGTTAGAAGTCTCGTTCGAACGAGGCTTCGAACGAGTTTGGACTGTCATGTCGTTAGAAGTCTCGTTCGAACGAGGCTGTTCGAACGAGATCCCAGTTCGTTCGAACGAACTGACCCTTCTAACGATATCTCGTTCGAACGAGATATCGAACGAAAATCCTACTCGTTAATAACGACTGGTCAACTCGTTAGAAGCTCGTTCGAACGACCTGGGGGCTGCTTCTAACGAGATGCCAGTTTCGGCCCAGAATTTTCCAAAAGTCGTTTTTTCACCATTTTTACTCCTCAAACCTCTTCTAAAATTCGTTCCCACAATATATTGAGTTCTCTAATCATCCTCAAACATGTTAAGGGGCTATACTAACATCATTAACGAGTTTGATATCATCTAAACATCATTAAATCACAATTTCTACTTTAATTCCCAATTTTCTTCAAGAACATAAACCCTAACTTTTTCTCATCATAAATTCCCAGATTTTAATTCGTTTATGCATCACCTAGATATGAAATCTCCGAAATTTAATCTTCCAACAATGTTTCTACATGCAAACCTATCCCAACATTCAATAATAACTTCAAATTTCATGGGTTTTCTTTTAATTTTTCAAGAACAAATAAGATTCTTCAATTTCTAACATGGAAAAGACATTCTCAGTAATTAAATGGAAATAAAGTCACTTGCCTTGGTTTGATTCCGGATTTGGTGTGGATTTGGTGTAGAATTTCTGCAGAATTCCTCTCTCTCTCTCCTTCTCTAAGCTTTCTTCTCCAAAAGGCTATGGTGGCTAGGGTTTGCTTTGGGGAACTTATGAAAACCTAATTAATAAACCTCCGTAGCTTGTTGGGTTAATAAGGGTTGGTTGGGGTCAATCCTTATCAGATTACAACTCTCAATTTTCGTCACTTTTAATTACCCAAAAATACCAAATTACTAAAATACCCTTTATAGTGCCGAAATGGCCTAAAAATACCCCGGGACCCAAACTATACCCCCGGCTAGTGTTTTCTGACTATCTCGACCCTTCCGAACGCGTTGGCGCACTCAAAACGACCATACGGATTATAGATTTTAAATTCACTTTTATTAACAAAATATTATACCGTGACGCGGCGGTCCCACGCGTCTCAACAAAATTTCCAAATTGCCGTATATAAATCCCACGACAAATTTTATAATACCAAATACATATAATCATATATGCACATAATCAAATACCAATTCGCATCACATTAGTATTTATATCCCGGATTAATTTCCAATTAATACGCATTTAATTAATTAATACGCATTTAATTAATTAATCCCCAAAAATAAATATAGACAAAAGTACGGGGTATTACAGAAAGAAGTAGTGATTTCAAGGGTTTTGGTAGATAATGGTAGTTCGGCGGACATCATGTACTACTCATGCTTTGACAGTTTAAATTTGAAATTATCTCAATTGGAACCTTATCATAGACCTCTCCTGGGTTTTGTTGTCGAGAAAGTTTTTCCACTTGGGACGATCAAGTTGGATATATTCATTGGAACTTGGCCTTCTTGTCGAACAGAGAGAATATGCTTCTTTGTGATGGTTAAGAATGTGCAGTCAGCTTACAACATCATCATGGGAAGAGTTGGTTTGAAGAAGTTAGAAGCAGTCCCATCTACAGTACATCACTGCTTAAAATTCCCAACAAATTTCGGAGTAGGAGTTGTGAAAGGTGATCAAAAAGTAGCTCGGGAATGCTATTATTCATCTGCCGAGCAAGAGGAGCTTGAAGAGTCAAGGAAAAAGACTACTACCTACCAGGTGGAGGAGAGTACAGAAATTGAAACACTTGATCCTAGAGATGAATCCCAACTTGTAAAAGGACAGGTGGTGGAATCTACAGAAAATGTTATTCTGGACGACGAGCACCCTGAACGAGTAACCCAGATAGGTTCATCATTGGATGTTTCAATAAAACAGGTGTTGATAACTTTCTTGAGAAACAGAAAGAAAAATTTTGCATGGAGTCATGAAGACATGCCAGGAATAGATCTGAACTTCTTATGTCATGAGCTCAATGCGAATAAGGAGATCAAACCTGTAAAGCAGAGAAGAAGAGTATTTAGTCCCGAGAAGAATCAAGCTATACAAGAGGAGGTTGAGAAGCTCCAGAAAGCCCAATTCATTAAAGATGTGAAATATCCAGACTGTTTAGCAAATGTGGTGATGGTAAAGAAGAAGAAAAAATAAATGGAGAATGTGTGTTGATTTCACCGATCTCAACAAGGCATGCCAAAAGGATCACTTTCCATTGCCCAGAATTGATCAACTAGTAGATGCTACCTCGGGACACGAGTTGCTCAGCTTCATGGACGCTTACTCTGGCTACAACCAGATCAAAATGAAACCTGAAGACAGGGAAAGCACTTCTTTTATTACCCCTAGGGGAACTTATTGTTATAATGTTATGCCTTTTGGTTTGAAAAATGCAGGAGCGACATACCAGCGGCTGATGAACAAGGTTTTTGCCAAACAAATCAGTTGCAATATAGAAGTCTATGTCGATGATATGCTGACAAAGAGCAAGAAAGCTACTGATCATCTAGTTGACTTAGGTCAGACCTTTGATCAAATGGATAAATACCAGATGAAGCTCAACCCGACGAAGTGCACATTTGGAGTACGAGAAGGAATGTTCCTCGGGTACATCGTCAACCAACGAGGCATTGAGGCGAATCCAGAAAAGATCAAAGCTCTTTTAGGGTTGCGATCTCCAACGACGAAGAAAGAGGTGCGGAGTCTTACAGGACGAGTTGCAGCGCTCAACAGATTTGTATCCCGAGCAATTGATAGATGCCTCCCATTCTTTAAAACACTTCGAAAAACTTTCGAGTGGAATGATGAATGTGAAAAAGCCTTTCAAGACTTGAAGAAATATTTGGGAGCACCTCCACTGTTATCCAGGCCAGTAATGGGAGAGAAGTTGTACTTATGCCTGGCAGTATCAGAGAATGCAGTCAGCTCGGCATTGATCAGATTGGAGAATGGAGTCCAGAAACCAATTTATTACACAAGTAAGGCTTTCCGAGGTGCAGAGATCAGGTACCCAAAGCTGGAAAAATTGGCATTGGCATTAATTGAAGCAAGTAGAAGAATGAGGCCTTATTTCCAGGCCCATACCATCGTCGTGTATACCGACATGCCATTGAGACAAGCCCTTCATAAGCCAGAAAAATCAGGGAGACTGATGTATTGGGCAGTAGAGCTCGGAGAATATGATATTGTGTATGAACCCAGATCATCATTAAAAGGGTAGGCTGTAGCAGACTTTATCGCAGAGTTTACATATCCTAATACCCCCGAGGAACAAAAGTTGCTCGCTGATCAACCTGTGGATGTTACAGGATCATCAAACACAAGCCCAGACCAACTCCGGTTGGTAAAAGGTCTTGTGGATATTGAAGGATCATCAAATTCGAGCCCAGACCAACTTCGGCTGGTAAAAGGACGAGAAGAGATGATCGACGAGGAGCGAGAAATATCAGGGGAGGATGAAAGGAAACAACAAATATTTCACCGAGGAACTTTGTCAAATAAGAAATTTGAAGACGAGTTACCTATATGGAGGTTATATGTAGATGGCTCATCTTGCACTGCAGGATGTGGCGCGGGAATAGTTCTGAGCACTCCAGACGAGATCGACGTGGAATACGCCCTGCGATTCCAATTCAAAGCCTCCAATAATGAGGCTGAATATGAGGCGATGATAGCAGGTCTTAATTTAGCAAAGATTATGGAAGCGCAACAAGTGATGGTATTCAGTGATTCTCAATTAATTGTGAATCAGATGATAGGAATATATGCTGTTAAAGGAGAATTAATGGTCAGGTATCATGCAAAGGTGATGGAGTTATTGGCAGAATTTGATGCCATTCATTTGATCAAAATACCAAGACTAGAGAATGCACGAGCAGACGCGCTGGCCCGACTAGCATCAGCTACTCGTACCGAGCTGCGAAGAATGATACCAATTGAAGTATTAGAAAGCCGAAGCATAGATGAAGACTTGACGATGAATGTTATTACCCTTGATTTAGGACCATCTTGTATGGATCCCATCAGGGCATATATTGAGGAGGGAGAATTGTCGGAGGATAAGCTCTCTGCAAAGAAATTGAAGTTTAACGCTGCTCGGTATGTACTAACTAATGGTGTTTTGTATAGACAAGGAATTATGGTAGGTTTGCAGAGATGTGTACATCCCTCCGAGGTGAAGGAATTGATTGAAGAGATCCATGAAGGGTCTTGTGGAGCACATGTAGCAGGTCGGACACTTTTACAAAGAGTGATGACGCAGGGATATTACTGGCCAACGATGAGGGCTGATTGTATAGCCTATGCTAAGAGATGTGATAAATGCCAACGTTTTTCCTCTATTCGACGAACTCCACAAGCATTATTGACACCCATAACTTCCCCTTGGCCATTTTCCATGTGGGGAATGGATTTGGTTGGACCACTGCCAACGACCCGAGGAAGATTCAAGTACCTCATCGTCGCAGTGGATTATTTTACTAAGTGGGTAGAAGCTGAGCCTCTGATTGTTATGACATATGAGAAGGTGTACCAATTCGTTTGGAAGAACATCATCTGCCGATATGGTCTCCCCCATGCCTTCATCATAGACCACGGGACACAATTTGATAACGAGGAGTTTACCGCCTATTGTCATCAGTCAAACATTTTGAAGATTCATTCAGAACTAGGCCATCCTCAAAGCAATGGACAGACTAAAGTGACGAACAGAACATTACTAAATGGTTTGAAGAAGAGGCTAAGTGAGGCTAAGGCTAATTAGATTAATGAGCTACAGTCAGTATTGTGGGCTTACTGAACAACTCCTCGAGCAGCAACTGGAGAATCACCATATATGCTGGCGTTTGGAAGTGAGGCTGTAATACCTGCCGAGTTGGGTCTTCCAACACACAGAGTGCTCAATTTCAATTCCCCAGTCAGCGACTTAATGAGAATATTGAATTTGAACATGCTCGAGGAGGTTAGAGAAGAGGCAGCCATTAGGAATGCTGCTTATCAACAACGAACAACCCTATTCTACAACAAAAGGGTGAAAAGATGCGACTTAAAAGAAGGAGATTACGTGCTGAAGAAGGTCATTCAGAAGCACAATAAGTTGGAAGCAAACTGGCATGGACCTTACCGAGTTACAGAAGTTGTTCGACCAGGAACTTACCGCATAGCAACTCTAGAAGGAGAGGAATTTAAGAATGCATGGAATGCTGAACACCTACGCAAGTATTATCAGTGATGTATAATGTAAAGCAGTTCCATCAATATGAATAAAACGATGATGTTTCGCCATTTTCTTTCTTTTATTGAAATTTTTTCGGGGAATACTAGTGTGCAACACTACGCTGTTCAGCAATAAAAGAAACATGATAGTTCAAACTTAGATCAACTCCGATTGGTAAAAGGGCGAGAACAAACTATACTCCTTTGGTTAGGAGGCGTACACTAGCTCAGACCAACTCCGGTTGGTAAAAGAGTTAGTAGACATGATAGTTCAAACCCAGATCAACTCCGGTTGGTAAAAGGGAGAGAACAAACTACACTCCTTTGGTTAGGAGGCTTACACTAGCTCAGACCAACTTCGGTTGCTAAAAGAGTCAGTGGACACGATAGTTCGAACCCAGACCAACTCCGGTTGGTAAAAGGACGAGAACACACCATACTCCTTTGGTTAGGAGGCTGACACTGGCTCAGACCAATTTTGGTAAAAGGGCAAGTGGACATGATAGTTTGAACTCAGACCAACTCCGGTTGGTAAAAGAGCGAGAACAACATTCCTAAAAATGCCAACGTGTTTGGCTAGGAAGAAAGATATGCTCTCAAATACCAACTTATGTTGGTCGGGAGGTAAGATTATTACAAAAGTTCCTCGAAGAACAAAATATTCCAAACTGAACCAAGTATGGTTGGTCGGGGATAAAAACCCACTAACTATAGTTGGTCGACGAGGAGAATTTATCGACCTTGATTGGTCGGACACATTTTTTGAAAAAGACAAAAATTTACCAAGTATGGTTAGTCGGGAATAAACTCTCACTAACCATAATTGGTCGACGAGCACAATTTAACAACCTTGGTTGGTTGGACATGATTTTAAACATTTTTATACTTATTACTTTATTATTAAGTGATCGAGCAACATTACTAATACTTGTAATTTTTATCACTAAGTTGGTCGATGAACCACACAATATTGTTATGCAAGCATAAATATAAAGTATTTGACAAATACAAGACAATAGCAATACAAATTTGCAAAAATGAAATTCTTTCATTAAAGTCAAAATAAATTACACAAGTTTATTACATTGATATTAAATTGTGTACTAATTATTACATCAGAATTTCCTATTCTATTGGCTTTTTTCCTTCAGCTTTCGATATAGGCTCCTCGCCAGCAGGAGGATCTTCTAGGCAAAGGGGAGAATTAATGAAGTTAATATCTCGGAGCATTCTGACGTTCATTATTGAAGGAGTGTCCAGTAGATGCTCGGGATGAGATACCTCGATCTGAGAATAAAGATTGTAGTCACCGAGGTATTTTGCAATTAAGTTCCGAGGAATGGCACGAGCTGGGATCCATTCCATGTCCAATTTATAAGGTGGCACAGGCAAGTCTAGTACCCCAGGATCATAATAGTCCCACAGGTAGTGCCCTTGTTCGAGCTTCAGCACGCCCAAGGCATTCAGCCAACCTTGCTTGTAAACCTCATTATTGGCATTCTGGATACGATCATCTAAATGGAATAAAGCTTCGTTGTATCCAGCCATCCAAAACTCCATGGGCTGTTTATTAAATTGAAATGTCAACCTTGCAATTTTCTCGTTAAGACTCTGGATGAAAAGTTCATTAGTCTTCAATACTGATTCCTTTGAAGAGAGTTGTTGTTCCAATTCTCTAACTTTCTTGGACAGCTCAGACAAGGCTTGGGTCTCAGCCATTAATTGGAATGCTTGATTTTCCAACGTTGATCGAGTACGAGCTTCTTCAACATTATGACTAAGAGCTCTTGATCCTCCCCGAGCAGGTCGAGAACTTGGTTCCTCGACAACATTCTGAGCAGCTCTTCCTCGTCCATGAGAACCTCTTCCTCGTCCCCGAGTAGCAGTAGAGGCACCCGACCTTCTCCAGGTATCCAACTCTTGCCTTAATTTGGCATTCTCAACCTCTAAAAATGAAAATCCCTCGTCAGTCACTGGGATTACAGCTGTTGAAGAAGAAGCTGCAGACTTATACTGTGCTAGCTCTTTCTGCAAATTGTTATTCTCTTGCTCCAGCAGCTCGGTAATCTGTCTACATGCTTCAACTTCACCCCTTAGGGTTTTCTCCCTGACATCGTACCCAGCAAGGATCTTTTTGTGTCCTGTCTCGGCAGAAAGCTGTTGATACCTCTTTTCATACCCCTCGTGCAAAAGGGCAGTTGATTCCTTGTACTGAGTCTGAAGATCTTCTAAAGTATATTGAAGATCCTCGATCATTTCATAGTAAGCCACGTTATTGGCCATAGATCGATCAAGTAAGTCCTTCAGGTACTGATAAACTTCGACTGCCTGCTCTGAAGCATCATGACCAAGGATGTCGGCAACTTCTGATGCACTTAGGTTTGTGTGACCAGCCTTATAATATTCATGGCATTGCTGCATCAGTTTTGTATCATTGGCAGACAGCAATTCCATTCTAGCCATAAACTAATAAATAAGAGAAGGCAAGAGTTAATAAAAAAGTAGACAGAGCATCAACAATGTAGAGGAACAAAAAAGGTAATTTTATTACATCATCAAAAGGAGTGCAACGTTCAGAATACAGAGTACAAGAAAAAGAAAAACGGAAAGACAATACCAAATAACTTCACACCTTTTCCTTATCTCCCAAGACTTTCTCGGGAGGCTGGGACGAGGAGCTTGGTTTCTCGGTGGGAATAATGAGTTAGTTGGCAGAAGTTGGGACTTGTTCAGGAGGAGAAGGCAAAGACAAAATCTCCTCGATGGCTATCTGATTGGGTTGTGGAGCAAGGACTTGATCACCCATTGTCATTGAAGATTCCTCGGATGCAGCTTCGTCTTCATCCTCATCTTCAATTCTAGGAGGAGGACCGGGAAGATGTTGTTGAAATAGCTCAGAGTCCTCGCTCACCTTCAATTTTTTCAGGGCAGCAACCCAACCATCTCGAAAGTATTTCAAACTCCCATACTGCACCTGGGTCATCATTGCTGCTACCCCCTGTCCCATCCTTTATCCCAACCGGTACGAAAAGATTTTTTCACAGCCACTTTTCTCTTCATTTTCTCCGAGGAGAGCTTCTCGGATAGAAGATCCTCGGAGGCTTTCAACTTGGCCTCCACCTCCTCCTTCTGGCGATTTACTTCTCGCAGAAGGGTTAGCTCTTCCTCAGCCAATTTCAACTTATTTTCAAGCTCCCCAAAGTTTGTGAGCTTCTCGGCATATTTTTTATTATCTCTCTCCAAGTCCTTCACTTTATTTCCCAACTGCACCTTCTCTGCCTCAGATGCAGCCAACTTTTTCTCCCATTCACCCCTATCCTCGTCATATTTTTGACGGGAATCCTTCAAAGATTGAGCCAAACCCAAAAAAGCATCCTCCACTCCAGACGAGGAGCTAGAAGCCTTGAGTGCTTCATCTTTCTTCACTATGGTGTTAAAGCAACTCACCAGCTGGAAAAAGAAGAAGATAATGATAAATCAGCACAGAGACATATGTATTGATGGAAAGAAAGAAAAATTCAGAATAAGAGAAACTTACTGAAGCAATGTGACGAGTAGCTAGGGATGTCAGCATATCCCTAGACATATTTTCCTCAATTCCTTGGACTTCAGGAATAGTCCAAGTCTTTACCGAGCTCATTGCAGAGCTCAGAGGAATGATAGTTGGAACACCATCTCCACTAACTTGGAGCTGGGGAATGGTTTCAGAAAAACTGACCGAGGAGGATTTCTTCAATCTCCTCAGTGGCACTTCAACAGTTTCAACCAAAGAGGAACTTTTGATTGGGGAGATGGTGATCACTCCTGCTGGTACATCCTTCTTGTTAGAAGCCACTGGGGGCTTCTCGGCAGCCTTCTGAGGAGCAACAGAAGGGGCAATATCTACTTTCTTTGTCCCCTTTGGGACATCATTCTTGTTTCTTTTTCCATCTCCAGCAGAGGAAGTCTCCTCGAAGATAGTAGGAACTCTTCTCTTACCCATTTTCTGACTCAAAGGAATATGAGAGTCTGGTGAAGAATCCTCAGAAGCTGGTACTGGTTCACTAATGCTGACCACAGGACGAGCAGTAAAGGATGATGTATAGATCCTGTACTGCAACAAGTATGAAGCAGACCTGACGTGCTCCTCTGCAACTTTCTGATGCAAACTCCAGATATGTTTTAAATGCTTGATATTAATTTATGATTCTTTTGGAGTTTTTCTCTTACTATCAACTGCAAATAAATACATAGTGACATATCAGTCATACATTTTATCAAACATAATGAAATCATAATTTCAGAAATAAAATAAAATGAAAACAACCTATCCCATTGCCATATGGAGGGCATTTGGGACCTTCATATACTTCGTCTCCAACCAAAGGGGCATGTTGCCAATTTTTGATAACTACCCCATGTTCAAAATAATCCCTATTTGCATCAGGGAGATTGACTACTAAAGCCCTATTCAAAAATCTAGTTTTTAGATAATAAACATTGTCTAGAACAACCCATCTATAACAGTACATAATCTCAGGAATTCCTATACGAGTTCCATGAGTTTGATTTAACCTATGCACCCCATTAACTATTCTCCATGTGTTGGGGGCTATTTTTCCAGGAACAACATCGAAATACTGACAGAACTCTAAGCACAAAGGGTTTGGTGGAAAGGAAAATCCACATTCAGCAATAAAGAGGCTGGGGAACCAATGTCCCTCAGCCAAGCGAAAATAATTTGAAGGCTCAGAAAGATCCCCCACAGTTACCCAAGATGGAATAGAGAAATCAGAACGGAATTTCTCAAGAGATTCAATAATATAAACCATGGTGAAGAAAAGAAATGAAGAAGAAGGAAGAAGATCTTACAGTAAAAAGGGAGATCTGTTGACAACGAACGAAAACAAGGATGAACGCACAAGAGAAAGAAAGACTATGGAAAACTCGAAAGCAGAAATTAGAAAAGGTAGAAGACGGTGATATTGTCTATAAAGTTTAAATACTTTGCCTTAGGAAATGGCGAAAGAAATGATTACAAAAAGGAAACTATTACGCTACCGGCGGCTAAAAGGACAAAAAGCGCACGAAGATTGAAGCGCTTATAAAAATGCAAAAAGGCGGATTCTGCGAATTTGGAAGGAAATTCAAATACGAAGAAAAGGCTCCTAAAACCCAGGAAGGTCATTTAATATTGCCATATATCGAGAAAGAATGTTCCATACTCCTCAAAGTTCGAAATATGAAACATTGGGGGCTTCTGTTGATACCAAAATTAGTATACTGATATGGACGAATAATAAGAAGACACGTGTCAATCTACGTGGCACAATAGCAACGAGGAAGTTCATTCCCCCGACCTAATCATACTCACTCCGAGCAACAAGTGTACTCCGAGGAACACCATCCCTCCGAGGAACTCCAGCTCTCTGAGGAACTCTTGAACGACGAGCAACTAAAGGCGGTTCGAGCTGCATATCGACCACAACATTGATTGCCAGATAATCAATAGTTCAACTATTCATTGAATGCTTATCATCTTGACGCACACGCTTGAAGAGCATTAAATGAGTTACCCTTTCATATGTATATCATTTAATGTATCACCCTTTCATGTACAACCTAAGGGCTATAAATAACTTGTATCACCCTCATTCAAAGGGACCGGAATTTCTTGATAGAACTTGTAATCGAGAATTCCCAAAACATTCAGCAATAATATAACAGTGGACGTAGGCCATTCTTATAAGGCTGAACCACTTTAAAAATTCTTTGTCTCATTTTTATTTATCTGTGATTGAATAATTAGAGTGATCTAATTTTTTACATCAACAGTGGTTATCATGAACTAGTGTATGGTTGAGTGTCACTGGATTAGTACTATTCGACTTTTGTGCACTAAGATGTAGTGTGATTAGCGATCCTAGGTTGGTAGTACTGGTAGTATCCGAATTTTGGGGATAAAATTCCGTTGTAAGGGGGAGAGAATGTAATCCCCTGCACTTTTATGGATATTTAAATTACATAAGTGAGTGTAATTTAAAAATTTGAAGAAATTCGTGAATAGTAATTTTTGGAGTTTATGAGTGTTAGATGATTTCTGATATGTGTTACATTTACTTTTGGGATTAAGTAAATAAGTCAGATTATTTCAATCACATGTCGCAGTTGGGTAAAGCGACAAAGGATAATATTTAATTGGAAAAATCGTATCGAGATGCGTTGGGTTTAATTAGTGAATTATAGTTAAGTGACCCGGATGGAGATTTCGAGTGCGTGGTTAGTTTCGAAATGACCGAGATAGTCAAAATAGAGTATCCGGGTTTCTTCTCTGTCTTGTGCGTTCGTTTCTTCCATTGTTCGTTGTCACCCGATTCATCTTTTTCCTGTAAGATCTTCTTCCTTCTCTTTTATTTCTTTTATTCATCATGGTTTACCTTGTTGAGTCGCTTGATAAATTTTGCTCTGATTTTTCTATTCCTTCCTGGGTCATATTGGAAGAGATTTCTGAGCCTTCTGACTATTTTCGTTTGGCTGAGGGACATTGGTTCCCCAGTCTCTTTGTAGCTGAATGTGGCTTTTCTTTTCCTCCAAACCCCTTGTGTTTGGAATTCTGTCAATATTTTGGCGTGGTACCTGCAAAAATAGCTCCCAATACCTGGAGAATAGTCAATGGAGTCCATAGGTTAAATCAGATTCATGGAACCCGTTTAGGAATTCCAGAAATTATGTTTTGCTATAGATGGGTTGTTAGTGATAACACTTTTTATTTAAAAACTAGGTTTTTAAATAGGGCTTTAGTTGTCAATCTCCTCGATGCCAACAGGGATTACTTCGAGCATGGGGTTGTTATGAAAAATTGGCAACATGCTCCATTAAATGGAGATGATGTGTATCAGGGTCCTGGATGCCCTCCCTATGGCAATGGGATAGG
Organism: Sambucus nigra; assembly: GCA_949130495.1. Lineage (NCBI taxonomy): Eukaryota > Viridiplantae > Streptophyta > Magnoliopsida > Dipsacales > Adoxaceae > Sambucus > Sambucus nigra. The sequence goes on along the minus strand of OX422216.1, from coordinate 60,970,412 downwards.
TTGTTTTTATTTTATTTTATTTTTGAAATTATGTTTGCTTTGTGTTTGATAAAATGCGTCATTGATATTTTAATTTTTGTTTATTTGCAATTGATAACAAAAAGAAATCTCCTAAAGAAACTGATGTCAATTTGAGGCATTTGAAACTTATCTGGAGTTTGCACCAAACTGTTGTTGACGAACATATCAGATCAGCCTCGTACTTGTTCCAGTATAAGAGTTACACTTCATCTTTTACTGCTCGTCCAATAATAAGTGACATAGAACCAGCACCAGCTTCTGAAGGTTCCTCTACGGAATCAAATATTCCTCTCAGTGACAGAATGAAGAGAAAAAGAGCTCCCTCATACTTTGACAAATCAGACTCTACCAATGTAGAGACAAAGAGAAATAAGCAGGATGTCCCAGAGGAGGGGACAAGACAATTTGATGCACCCCTTCCCGCTGCTGCTAAAAAGGTGGCCGGGAAGCCTCCTGTGGCTCCGAGAAAGATTGTAGTTGTTTCAACTCCAAGCGAGGTTATAGTTATATCACCGACCAAGACAACATCCTTGGTCGAGAATGTTCCTGCTCCCACGAGGAAATTGAAGAAAAGCTCCTCGGATAAATTGGCTGAATCCATCTCTGAGCCTCTAACTGCTGGAAGTGGTGTTCCCACTTTTGTTGCTCCGAGCTCTGCCATGGGCTCTGTGAAGTCTTGGATTATCCCTAAAATCCAAGGTCTTGAAGACACTCTTTCTCGGGATAGGGTTACTACCTTGGCAGCTCAATATATTGCCTCAGTAAGTATCACTAATCTAAACTTTCACTTTTCAATGTTCTATTCTTATACTGACTCAAAGTTATTTTTCTTATCAGCTAGTAACATGTTTCAATACTATTTTGAAAAAGGATGAAGCTCTTAAAGCTTCGAGCTCCTCGGGAGGTGTGGAGGAGGCTTTTGTAGGTCTGACTCAATCCTTAAAGGATTCTCATCAGAAATATGAAGAAGATAAGTTTGCTTGGGAGAAACAACTGAAGTTCGTTGAGCAAGAGAGAGAAAAAGCTGTGGAGGCCTCTCAGGAGTTGGAGAGGAAAATGAAAGAGTTTAAGAAGAAAAATTAAGAGCTTGAAGAAAAGCTCAAGAATACTGGAGAGCTTGAGACCAAGTTTAAAACTGCTGAAGAGGAATTGGGCAAACTCCGTGACGCTGATCGTCAGAAGGAAGAGGTAGAAAGGAAATTGAAAGCTGCCGAGGAACTTCTATCTGAGAAGATTTCCTCGGATAAGGTGAAGAGGAAACTAGCTGTTAAAAAGTCCTTCAGTGCTGGCTGGGACAAAGGTTAGAACAAAGGCCTAACTTCCATGTCCTCTCAATTGGATTTTGCTAGCCTCAAATTCTTCAGGGACGGATGGATTACTGCTCTGCAGGAGTTAAAGGTCTCAGAGAGTTCTGAGCTATTTCAACGTGATGTTCACGGTCCTCCTCCTTCCCCTGGCAAAGAAGAAGAGGACGAAGCTGCCTCTGAAGAATCTTCAATGATGGTTAGGGATCAGGTCCCTACTGTTGAACTTCTCTACGAGTAGCCCCAACCAACTATTACTCCTACCGATCAGCTTCAATCTACCAGTACCTTTGTCGAGCAACTGCCAATATCCTCCGAGCAACCAACCTCCTCATTTCAACCTTTCGAGGAAGTTTTAAAACATAAGGAGAAGGTGTAAAGTTGCTTGGGCTTTAATTTTATTATTTCTTTTGAATGTAACCCTGAACCTTGTACTTGTCTTTTGATAAAAAATTGAGTTTTTATTGTTCATGTTGACTTTCTTTGTCTTGTTCTTCCTTTATCATTTATTAATCATGTTTATTGCTTCTATTTGCTTGTTTATATCCAGGATAAAACTCTTGTCAGATCACGATACTGAGTTGATGAAAAAATGTAATGAATATTTCAAAGATGGCCATACAGATTTGGATGAATCACAAATTTTTGATATCCTGGGCTCAGATGCCTCTGAACGAGCAGTGGAAGTTTACCAATATCTGAAATGTTTACTCGATCGAGCTGTTGCCAATAATGTGGCTTATTATAAGATGATTAAAGATCTGCAGGGTATCATCGAGGAACTTCAACAACAATATAAGGAATCATCTACCCTTTTGCATCAGGGATATGGGAAAAAGTATCAGCAACTAAATGCTGACAAAGGATATGATAAGTTAGTCGCTGCTTATGATTTTAAGGAGAGGACTTTGAAGACCGAGGTTGAAGAGCATAGGCAGATTGGGAAACTGCTGGAGCAAGAAAATAATAACTTACGAGGAGAGATATCCCAACTGAAATCTGCAGTATCTACCTCAAGAGCCTTGGTCCCTGTCAATGACGAAGGTTTCTCATTTTTTGAGGTTGAAAATGCCAATTTGAGAGACGAATTGGAAACTTTAAAGAGGTTGGGACCCTCTACATCTGCCGCGGACGAGCAAGAGCTTCTCGGGGATGAGCAAAGGCTGCTCGAGTAACTATTGAAGAAGCTAGAACATAGGCAGCCTTGGAGAATCAAGCATTCTAATTGATGGCGAAGAATCAAGCATTAGTTGAGATGTCCAAGAAGATTCAGACCTTTGATGAGCAACTTGCTGCCCAAAATTCTACCTTGGAGAATAAGACAAATCTGGTGAAGAATCTTCACGAGCAGTTAGAGAGGTTGACCTACCCGTTCTACAAGCAGTCCAGAGAATTTTGGATGGATGGTTACAATGAAGCCCTTTACCACCTTGATGATCGGATCCAACAGACGAACAACGAGGGGTACAAGCAAGGATGGCTGAATGCCTTGGGTGTGCTACAGTTGGAACATGGTCACTATTTGTGGGACTATTATGATCCTGGGTTGCTCTATTTGCCAGTGCCTCCATTTAAGCTTGACATAAGTTGGATTCCTGCTCGGGCCATTCCTTAGTGCCTGATCTCAAAGTATCTTGGTGACTACAATTTTCATTCAAATTTTGAGATATCTCGGCTAGAGCACCTACTTGCTCGTCCTTCTGTGATGAATATTCGAATGTTGAAATATATAAACTTCATAAACTCCCCCTATGCCTTAGATGATCCTCCTGCCGGAGTGGAACCTGCTTCAAAGGCAGAGGGAAAGAAACCAATAGAATAGGATTTTATGTAATGACTTGTACTTTTCACCACTTTTCTAATTCTATTTCATTTGAATGAGAAATTATCGTTTCATTTTTCTTCTAAATAATTTGTAGAATGCTTTTGCTTGTTGTTTGCTTATTTCATTGCAGTGATTTATCAATCTTTGATCTTTATGTGATAAAACATCCTTTATCTCATGTTCCTGTTTAATTTAAACAACTGGAGATGATTGTAATTGGCTTACCGACCAACTAAAATTTATTAAGATATTTGTATCCGACCAACCGGAGTTGGTGAACTTTTATTCCCCGACCAACCTTAGTTAGGGGATTCTATTTATCAACCAACCGTAGTTGGTAGACCGACCAACCGTAGTTGGTGGGATTTTATTTATCGACCAACCGTAGTTGGTAGACCGACCAACCATAGTTGGTAGGGTTTTATTTATCGACCAACCTTAGTTGGTAGGGTTTTATTTATCGACCAACCGTAGTTGGTAGGATTTTATTTACCGATCAACCGTAGTTGGTGGAATTTTATTTATCGACCAACCATAGTTGGTAGACCGACCAACCGTAGTTGGTAGGGTTGTATTTACCGACGTTGGTGGGATTTTATTTATCGACCAACCATAGTTGGTAGACCAACCAACCGTAGTTGGTAGGGTTTTATTTACCGACCAACCGTAGTTGGTGGGATTTTATTTATCGACCAACCATAGTTGGTAGACCGACCAACCGTAGTTGGTAAGGTTTTATTTATCGACCAACCGTAGTTGGTAGACCGACCAACCGTAGTTGGCAGGGTTTTATTTACCGACCAACCGTAGTTGGTGTACCGATCAACCATAGTTGGTGGGATTTTATTTTGAACTTGATGCATAGTGTGTAGCACTAATACTCCGAAAAAATTTCAACACAAGGAGAGAATTGGGTAAAAAATCCAAAGCTTTATTCATATCGAAGAAAACTGCATTACATATGGATTGAACTATTGATAATATTTGCGCAGATGCTCTGTGTTCCATGCATTCTTTAACTCTTCTCCTTCTAAGGTTTCAATCCTATAAGTTCTTGGGCGAACAACTTCTGTTACTCTGTAAGGTCCATGCTAGTTAGCTTCCAATTTATTGTGCTTTTGAATTACTTTCTTTAGCACGTAGTCTCCTTCCTTCAAATCACACTTTTTTACCCTCTTGTTGTAGAACAGAGCTGTTCATTGTTGGTATGTAGCATTACTGATTGCTGCTTCTTCTATAACTTCCTCAAGCATATCCAAGTCTAATCTTCTCATCAAGTCACTGATAGGAGAATTGAAATTCATCACTCTGTGTGTGGGGAGGCCCAGCTCGGCAGATATAACAGCTTCGATTCCAAATGCCAGCATGTATGGAGATTCTCCTGTTGCTGCTCGTGGTGTAGTACGATAATCCCACAGTACAGAATGTAGCTCGTTGATCCAATTTGCCTTCGCATTATCCAGTCTTTTCTTCAAACCATTCAGTAGCGTCCTGTTCGTCACCTCAGTTTGTCCATTGCTCTGGGGATGGCCTGGTGCCGAGTGGATTTTCAATATGTTTAACTGATGACAATATGCAGTGAAATCCTCGTTATCAAATTGAGTTCCATGGTCTGTGATGAATGGATGAGGAAGACCGTATCTACAAATGATGTTCTTCCATATAAATTGATACACCTTCTCATAAGTCATATCAATAAGAGGTTCAGCTTCCACCCATTTAGTAAAATAATCCACAGCGACGACGAGGTATTTGAACCTTCCTCTTGTCGTCGGAGAGCCCCAACCAAGTCCATTCCCCATATGGCAAATGGCCAAGGGGATGTTATGGGTGTTAGCAATGCCTGAGGAGTTCTTTGAAGGGACGAGAAGCGCTGACATTTGTCACATTTCTTGGCATAGGCTATACAATCAGCCCTCATTGTTGGCCAATAGTATCCTTGCGTCATTACTCTTTGCAAAAGCGTTCGACCCGCTACATGAGCTCCATATGACCCTTCATGGACCTCTTCAATCAAGTCTTTTACCTCGGAAGGGTGCACACATCTTTCCATACCTGCTATAATTCCTCGTCTATATTGAATACCATTAGTCAATACATAACGAGCAACTTTAAACTTCAGTTTCTTGGCTGCGAGTTTGTCGGTTGGTAATTTCCCTTCCTCAATATATGCCCTGATGGGATCCATCCAATATGGTCCTAAATCAAGAGTAATAAATTTCATCATTAGATCTTCGTCTATGCTTCAACTAGCCAAGACTTCTATTGGGATTGTTCTTCGTAGCTCGGTGCATGTGACTGAAGCTAACCGAGCTAAGGCATCCGCTCTGGCATTCTTTAATCTTGATATTCTAATTATCAGTACTGCGATCAGGCTTGATAAAACCTCCATTGATTTTGCATGATACCTGATCATTAATTCTCCTTTGGCTACATATACTCCCAGCATTTGATTTACGATCAATTGCGAGTCACTGAATACGATAACCTGCTTCGCCCCCATGGTTTTTGCCAAGCCAAGTCCTGCAATCATAGCTTCATATTCAGCCTCATTATTAGAAGCCTTGAATTGGAAGCGCAAAGCATACTCCACATCGACCTCATCCAGGCTATTCAAAATAATCCCTGCTCCACAGCCTGTAATGCAAGATGAACCATCCACATATAGATTCCATATAGGTACCTCGTCCTCAAATTTTTAATCGGACAGAGTTCCTCGGTGGAATATTTATTGCTTCCTTTTATCCTCCTCTAGTACTTCTTGTTTCTCATTGACCATCTCCTCCTCATCGTCAACCGACTTAAGTTGATCGGGGTTTAAATTTGATGATCCTGTAACATCCACAGGTTGGTCGGTATTCAGCTTTTTCTCCTCGGAGGTGTCAGGATAAGTGAATTCTGCAATAAAATCTGCTACTGCTTGCCCATTAAGTGACAACCTAGGCTCATAAATTATATCATATTCACCAAGTTCTACTGCCCAGTACATCAATCTCCCTAATTTTTCTGGTTTATGATGAGCTTGCCTCAGTGGCATATCGGTATACACTACTATGACACGAGCTTGGAAGTACGGCCTCATTCTTCTACTTGCTTCGATCAACGCTAGTGCTAATTTTTCTAATCTTGGATATCTGATCTCTGCTCCTCGGAAGGCCTTGCTAGTGTAATAAATTGGTTTTTGTATTCCATCCTCCATTATTATCAATGTCGAGCTAACTGCATTCTCCAAAACTGCCAGATACAAATACAATATTTCTCCCATTACTGGCCTGGACAATAGTGGGGGTGCTCCCAAGTATCTCTTTAACCCTTGAAAGGCCTTCTCGCATTCATCATTCCATTCAAATTTTTTTCGGAGTGTTTTGAAGAATGGGAGGCATCTATCAGTTGCTCGTGATATAAATCTATTAAGTGCTGCAACTCGCCCTGTGAGACTTTGCACTTCCTTCTTCGTCGTTGGAGATCGTAGCCCAATAGAGCTTTGATCTTTTCTAGATTTGCTTCAATACCTCGTTGGTTGATAATATACCCGAGGAACATGCCTTCTCGTACTCCGAATATGCACTTGGTAGGGTTCAACTTCATTTGATATTTATCTAATTGATTAAATGCTTGATCTAGATCCATTAGATGGTCAACAGCTTTCTTGCTCTTCGTCATCATATCATCAACATAGACCTCCATATTGTGACTTATTTGCTCTGCAAACACCTTGTTCATCAGCCGCTGATATGTTGCACCTGCATTTTTCAAAAGAAAAGGCATAACATTATAACAGTAAGTTCCCCTAGGGGTAATAAAACAGGTACTCTCCCCATCTTCAGGTTTCATTTTAATCTGGTTGTAACCAGAATAAGCATCCATGAAGCTCAACAACTCGTGTCTCGAGGTAGTGTCCACTAATTCATCAATTCGGGGCAAAGGAAAATGATCCTTTGGGCATGCCTTGTTGAGGTCGGTGAAATCTACACACATCCTCCACTTGTTGTTTTTCTCCTTCATTATCACCACATTAGCTAACTAGTCCGGATATTTGATATCTTCAATAAAGCAAGCTTTTTAGAGCTTCTCGATCTCCTCTTGTATAACTTGGTTCTTCTCGGGGCTGAACACTCTTCTTCGCTGCTTACAGGTTTGATTTCCTTGTTCACATTAAGTTCACGACACAAGAAATTTGGGTCTATTCCTGGCATATCTTCGTGGCTCCATGCGAAGGTTTATTTTCTGCTTTTTAGGAAGGCTATCAATTCCTATTTTAGTGGGGTGTACAACGACGAACCAATTTGAGTTGTTCGTTCTGGGTGTTCGTCGTCCAGAATGACGTTTTTAGTAGCTTCCACCACCTGACCTTTTACGAGCTGCGACTCGTCTCTAGGATCTAATGTTTCAATTTCTGCACCTTCATCCACTTGATAGGTGGTAGTCTTTTTCCTAGATTCTTCTAATTCTTCTTGCTCGGCAGATAAATAGTAGCATTCCTGAGCTACTTTATGGTCACCCTTCATAATTCCTACTCCAAAGTTAGTTGGAAATTTTAGGCATTGATGTACAGTAGATGGTACTGCTTCGAACTTCTTCAATACAAACCTTCCCATGATGATATTATAAGTTGATTGAACATTCTTATCCATCACAAAAAGTGCACTCTTTCTGTTCGACAAGCAGGCCATGTACCGATGAACATATCCAACTTGATCGTCCCAAGTGGAAAAACTTTCTCACCAGTAAAACCGAGGAGGGGCCGATGATATGGCTCCAACTGGGATAGCTTTAGATTCAAACTATCAAAACATGGGTAGAACATAATATCTACCGAGCTGCCATTATCCACCAAGACTCGCGAAATCACTACTTCCTTCATCCTCATTTTGATCACCAATAGGTCATCATGAGGATATAGCACACCTGCGAGGTCATTCTTAGAGAAAACGATGACCAGTTTATCTTCATTTACCTTCCTCGGGCGATCTTCTTTAGCTAGATTTATCCGTTGAATATACGAACAAGCTTGAGCCTCGTTGAGGTAAGCTTTCCTTTCTACAGTAAGGTCTCCACCTCCTGCATCTCCACCAATAATAACATTGCAATTAAATGACCCAAAACGGATAGAAAATACCTCACGTTCTGGCTGTCTTGGTCTTTTAGGGAGACCATGGTCGTCTTCTAGATCATCTTCATGATCCCCTTTCTTGTTTTCTTCTGCTCGACGAGGAGATCTAAATCTCTGTCTTGCTCGATCGTTGTTTTTTCCTTCATTTCTACGATCAACATACTTGGCCAACTTTCCTCGTCTGATGTGCGCTTCAATTTCATTCTAAAGAGCTATGCAATTTTTGGTCGTGTGACCATGGTATTTATGGAACTCGCAATATTTGGCCTTATTCCTTTTGTCAGGATCTGTCTTCATTTTCTCAGGCCAGTTTAACTCCTTGCTGTTCTTGATCTCTTCCAGAACGTGGTTTACATCTACCTTCAAAGGAGTGTAGTTTCCAAATTTCTTCAACTGTTCCAACTCTTGCTTTTCTTTTGACTGCTTGTTACCACCATTATTCTTCTGATCCTTCTTCTCAATCTTCTTGGCGTCAACTTTGGTCTCCTTAGTGTCCATGCTCTTCTTTGCAGCCATAGCTTCCTCGGCATTTATGATTTTGGCTGCTTTTGCCATTAATTCTGACATGGTCCTAGGTGGATATTTGGACAGAGTATAGTACAATTTATTTGGCAATAATCCACTCATCAGAGCAGTGATTGCTGTCTTTTCCTCGTAATCAATAACTTCGAGCTTCTCATTATTGAAACGAGTAATATAATCCCTGGTTCTCTCCCCTGCTTTTTGTCTAACGCTTAGCAAGTGTGCTACTCGCTTAACTGGTTTTGCTCCAAAACAGAAGTTTCCAATAAAGAGCTCGGCCAGTTGAAAGAAAGTTGCAATATTCCCTCGAGGAAGATTGTTGTACCATATTTGAGCAGATCCAGTGAGAGTTCCTGAAAATGCCCTACATCGCATCTCGTCTAGAACAGCATAGATATCAGCAGCTGCCTGATATTGTTCTATATGTAGAACATGATCAGTTTTCCCATTATATTTTGGTGTTATCACCGGGGCTTTAAACTTCGATGGTGTGGGAAAACCCACAATTGCTTGGATAAAAGGTGTCCCTTGGACAAAAGTTCTTTATAGAGGATTTTTGGCCTTAGCCATTTCCCCTAGTCTATCCTCCAACCTCTGAATAGAGCCTTTCCATGCGTCATTTTCCTCCTCGGTCCTGTTGGTCCGAGCAACTGATCGTGTTGAATTTGCCTCTTGGGATCTTTCACGACGAGCAGCTAGTCGGGATTGGGCAGAACCTTCCTTTAAATCAGAGAATCATTGAGAGTTCCTCGACACCATCTTAGGGGGACTTTAATTCCTCCTAGGACCCAAATGATCAAAGGGAGAGATTCTACTTAATCTTTCAAGAGCACTGGTCCTTTATGGAGATAGAGTGATGTTTTGTTCAGTATCTGTGGCTCGTACTGATGAAGTTCGGCCAGCTTGATAAGAAAAATCATTAGATCTATCAGTGCGATATGAATGGACATGTCTAGATCGATATTCTTCTAGGAGTAATGTTCGTCTAGTTCGTGAGGAAGGCAATTGGGTATTTCTCTGAATGCTTCGTTGTCCTGACTGGGCAGGTGCTCCACCCTGGATAGTTTGCATGAGTTGTCGCATGGTTTCTTGCATGGCGGTCTGACCCTGAGCTAAACTAGCCATTATTTTAGCCAGATCTTGGACACTTGGAGGAGTGGATGGATTTTTGGGGTTTCCAGCATTTCGATTACTGGATTCGGGATTATCAGCCATTGAGGATGAATTATTTTGGTGAAAAATGATAGTTTCAGTCGTTTCCCATAGACGGCGCCAATCTGTTGATGTAAAAAATTAGATTATCTCTAATTATTTAATCACAGATAAAAATAAATAAGGCAAGAGATTTTTAAAGTGGTTCATCCTTGAAAAAATGGCCTACGTCGACTATTTGTGTTATTGCTGACTATTTTCAGAATTCTCGATAATAGGTTTACCAAGAAATTTCGAGTCCCCTGCTAATGAGGAGGTTACAATGTATTTATGGCCTTGAAAAATATGTTGATGTAAAAAATTAGATTATCTCCAATTATTTAATCACAGATAAAAATAAATAAGACAAGAGATTTTTAAAGTTGTTCAGCCTTGAAAGAATGGCCTACGTCCACTGTTTGTGTTATTGTTGACTGTTTGCAGAATTCTCGATAATAGGTTTACCAAGAAATTCCGAGTCCCCTGCTAATGAGGAGGTTACAATGTATTTATAGCCTTGAGGCTGTACATGCGAGAGAATATTACATAGCTGCCCAATAGGCGTGTACGTCTTTATGATAATAATCAGCATTTAATGCGCATTCAATCCTCTTAATTATTCGGTTATAAATACTCTGTACGAGGTGCAGCTCGGACCGCCTAAGTAGCTCGGTATAAAGTTCCTCGGAGAACACTTGTTGCTCGGAGCGACTGAGTTGGTCGGGGAGGCTGACTTCCTCAGAGTCAAGGTGTTGTCAAAAAATGTTCTTGGGTGCCATGTAGATTGACACATGTCTTCACATAATTGCTCCACGTCAGCATGTTAAATTTGGTATCAACAATGACCGCCTCCACCATTGTGTTTTTTTACCATGACCATGAGTAAGTCTGGCTTGGTACCGTGGTATAGTGAGTAAACCCGGATTTGGGTAGGCACTATGAGACTTCATCCTCGAGTTATAGCTCAGTAGGATGGTTATTATACTTATTGTGTATAGTATATTGCTCGTACATGAGGACGAGATATCATATATCTTTAACTAGTGGGAAGAGTAAAATGAATAAGGGTTTATTCTCATTCCTGGAGATTTTATCTGGACTTAAATTGTGATTTGTATATTAAAGAGAGAAGTAAATGTAAACGAAATTTTATATACTAAAGTAGAAATGGTATTTTAAACTAGTGAAAGTTTTGGGATATGAATGGTATATATATGTGTGTGTGTGTGTGTCTATATATATATATATCCGTATGAGTTTTCATATATGCGTTATGTGCTGAGGGCCCAATGAATCTCGACGATCAACATTGCTAGGTAGTAGTGTATCGGGGGGGGGGGGGGGGGGGAGGGGGTTCGTTTTCTTGATTTCACTTTGCGAGACACCCCACGCATGAAACGTAGCGCAATGTTGGGAAAGGGGATAAGTTTATTACTTAGTACTTAGGCTACGAGGACCTTTAGAAGATGGGTGAAACCGGTGAGTTAGGCAGGGTAGCTTAACTAGGTTGTTTAAAAAGGTATGCGATAAGTGTGCACTATTAGAAGAGGGGTGGGGGGGTATCTCATGGGAGTGCGATACCAATTTAAATATGAGATAAATCATATTTTAAAAATTATAGCATTTATGCACTTGAAAAATATTTTCAAACCTCTAGCTCTGACCCGTTTCTTTATTTTCTACTTTCTTGCTATATATATATATAGGTGTCGAGACACAGGGACGCCGAGATTACGATTCTTTTGAGTCAGACGTTGCTACAGCAGTTGTCGATGCATGCAGGTTTATCTTTAGACGCTTCTATTATTCTTATCTAGATAGAAAGAATTGTAGTAACATTTGGGCCGAAAGTGCAATTGTATTTATTTATTCTTTTACCGCCTTTTAGTGCGGCTTTCGATTTGGTTGTAATATGTTAAACCGAGTGTTCGGTTATTTTATTTCATTTCAGTTTCGTATATATAAACTGTGTGGATGTTTTATTTGAATTATTTGTTTAAAAAGATTAGTTAAACAAAATTTTGATGCCAGCCTAATAGGTTATTAGTAATTAAATTGGTTTTTGATTGTGATACTGAGAATGAACTACATGAGACTCCTGTTTTAATTTGGTATAGGATTGATCACCCGATATTTTATTAGACGGGGTTTCACAAGTCCTACTTAGCAAGTTAAAAGAGATAAATGTTTTTTAGTTATAATTCAAACAATTATAAAATCTCCATATTGGGACGCTAAAATATTGCGCCTATGGATTTAAGTGCAACTGCATTGCTTTGAAGAATTTGGTCAGTTTAGAAAAAGTGAGTAACAAAAAATTTTACAAAAAAAAAATCTATGAAAATAATTTGATTAAACATTTATTGCCAAAATCAATCACTTGACAAACCAATTTATTTTCAGATAACTTTGTGAAATAATATTTTATCGGTAAAGATAATGGTGTACTTTGAAAAAAAATCTACTACAGTTTACTATAGTATACCACATTAATTTGCCAGGATGAAGTGAGAAATGAGAAACACTAAGGGATGTTTAGTTATGGAAAACAAATTTTCTTTTTTAATAATGATATGAGTACAAAAACGTACCAATAAATCATTTCCAAATCTGACGTGGATTTCACATCATGTACTCACCTACCTATTAAGTATTGTCATATGGGATGGGTCTCGCCAGGGCCCCCAAATTTATTATTTTGGGGGGAGATTTGGGGGATTTTTTTTGTACTCATAGTGCCACTCTTTCATTTTTCATTGTCACCCTTTGCTCTATATTTTTGCCAATATGCCATTAAGATGGGAAGATGAGTGAAAAACTAATTTTCAACTTAAGCAATTTTCAAAAAAATATTTATTTTATGATTTTCAGATTAACTTAAGATGGAAAACATTTTCCCATGAAATCACATTCTTATTCCCATTTAGAGGGCATAGTTTGGCAAATTACAACATAAAATATGGAAAATGGAAATGAAAAACTATTTTCCACAACTAAACGAGCCCCAATTTTCTCTAATTTATGCTGCCACACCTGACAATAATGAGGACCGACTTTATAATTTTCTGGGCACTAAACGAAAAATCAAAATCGAGACCCTTTTACAAAAAAAAGTCAAATTAAATAAAGTACGTTCTTCTCTCACTTTTCAACGAAAAATCAATTTTAAAATACCAAATTAATATTAATATATTAAATCGAAAGTAACATTTGTATTTCTCGATAAACTTAACGTAAACAAAAACTGAACCGTGCGGTTTGCGATAAAATTAATTTTTTCAATAAATTATGAAATAACAAAAAAGATTTTAAAAAATTACATCAAGTAGAAAACTAAACCGTTACCAAAATAACTGAAAGCCAAAATTTGGAAATTAATTTTAATCCAGCTCATTATAATTTGCCCAACTATTATTAGAAAGTATTAAAAAAAAAGAATTTAGAAAAAAATATATCAAACTACACCATTTTTTATTTAGTCATTTTTCTTACAAAAATAATGACGTTTATCAAATGACAAAAATAACCTAATTCTCCAAAAAAATTAGCAAAAAAAAAAAAAAAAACAGGATTAACATCATTTTACTAGTCTTTTTTTTTTTTTTTTACTAAAATAACAATGCATATTAAGTTTTAAACTTAAAGTCTTCCAACTATTTAAAGCTTAGTCAACTTAGGTTTAAAGAGGGCAAGTAAGGTTATTTATAAGAACGGTTTGGAAGGAATTTCCATATCTAACCGATGTGGGACATCACCAAAGTACTGGGAGATAAATTTGTAAGGACATGATTATATAAATGTCCGTTATCAATTGAGTATGTCGTATACCGCTACAATCGTCGAATAATTATTCAAGATCATTCAAGCATCGAGACGGATCCAAATATCAACCTTCTTCATCATTTAAGCCTTTGCATGGTTAATTTCAATGAGAAAGTATTTAAGTCCCTTTACGGTTCACTTAATGGTGCTTGGATAATTTTTAAAGGAGGTTTGAAATTTTTTGTGAAATATTTTCTATTTTGGAGTGGAGTTTTAAAGTTTTTGGTCATAATTAAATTTTGGAGTTTTAAGGTGCTTCATTTACTGAAAAAAGAAAAAGAAAAAATATTTGATTAAAAGGCTCATTTGAATGACAGCCTATGTCGTTCAAACGACATGGTATATCGCGCGAAGTGTCAGCTGTCGTTCGAACGATAATGGATATCGTTCAAACGATAAGATATCTCGTTTGAGCGAGCTGCCACCTTAATGTTTTTATAAATAGGTTTTTTCTACTCCGTTTTTCAAAAGAAGACATGCGATTTTCTGTTCATACGAAACTGCTACTGCGAAAACATATGTCTTCTCATTTTTAGGATTTTAAACCTTTGTTTTTCAATTCACAAAACATCCCAATCTTTATGTGAATTGCGTTAGAACCCAAGATTCCATCTTATTGAAGTTTTCTCCTATAGAGAATATCTCTACTGCTGATTTAGGAGCCTTCTATGGTACTTGGCTGATTACGATTGTGGTTATTGAGGTTCACTACCTGTGGATCTTTGCTAAAGATAGAATTGTGTGTTCTTGTGGGTCTATTGCGGTTATTACATTGATGATGATGTCGATCGATGCCTGCGGGTATTCATGCATCACTGTATTTCATTGTAATTCGTGTAAGTTGCGATTTACAAATTGTAGTGAAATAAAATAATTTTTCCCTTTGGAAATTTTTCTTGAAATTGGTTTCCTTTGCATGTTTATTGATTTATGATTTTAAATCAACTAGATGCATGTGTTAGGGTTTATCTAAAATTTGGGTTTAATTATGACTGGTTAGTTTGTCACATAATTAAAACTGGATTTATTTAAGAAGCCTCATTATTCCGCTATAGCACACCCTTAAATTGGTATCAGAGTGGGTTACACTAAGTTATTGTGTTGTAATCCTGGTTTTTGAAAATTGGGTTGAAAATTGATTTTCTTAAATATGGCTTTTGGCGGTTTTGATGATTTTAGATGCCAACTTTTTAAAAGGGATAATTAGAAAATTCACTCCAATTCTTATTTCAAATATTTTATTTAAAGTAACTCTGAGAGGTGCCATGCTTGTGAGGGAATTGGTCACACGATAGATGAGTGTCCCACAAATTGAAGGAAGCAATTGAAAAAATCGACATCTCATGTTTTTACCCTTAGTGATAGTGATTTGGAAGAAGAAGTTTTTTATACGTCCAGGAGAGAGCTTCCCACCTGTGTGACTAGTGATGAGAGTGAGGGTAAAAAGAGTGAGGATGAAGAGAAACAATTGAGTTAGTTGCAAGTTGTCTACAATAATTGGTATGTGAAATCTTTAAAGATAAAGAAGGAAAACTTGAAATTTGAAGCTCAGTTGAAAGAACGTGTATCAGATAGGAACAACACCAATACATTAATTGAGGATTTTGGGACACATAAGAAAATGCTTAGAGAGAAGCTAGAATATATTGAGGGTGAGAGAGATAGTCTTAGAGGGTTGATGGAGACTATGAAAAAGGATCGTTTAGAGTTTGAAGATTCTAGACTTGTACTTGAGTCGAGGATATGTGAGCTTGAGAAGAGTTTAAAAGAGTCAAGTAAAGTAAAGTTTGATTTGGAGTCCCGATCGAAAAATCTAGATAAGATTTTAGGCACTGTCCAAATTAAGGAGGATAGGGGTAGTATAGGCTTCGATGATAGTGTTGCACCCATTCCCAAAGACAACCCCACACCTATGAGAGAGCTTTCTAGAATTGTGAATAGAGAAGCACCTAGAGTTGTTAAGAGAGAGCCACCTGGGAACATCGAGAGAGAAGCAACTAGGAATTTTAGGAGAGCACCACCTAGAAACTTTAGGAGAGGGTAACCTTTAGGTAACACTCATTGCCCAATTTACACTTGCACATATTATGGTAGGCAAGGTTATATTAGGCATTTCTGTTACAAATTTTTAAATGGACCTAGGAAGGTTGATAAAAGAATAAATTCTATTCATCAAACTCCCACGTGTCATTACAAATCTGTTTGGGTTAGGAAATCGAATTTAAAGGCTTATGGTCTAACTGTTCACAATTCTCTTTTACTTTCACATGATTCACCCCATGTGAGATCTTTTGGTTGATTGCATTTGATATTTGTCATACTCTATTTGCTCTCCATGATATACTTCTACTAGTGTTATGATTTACTTTGTTGTAGTTTAAATTGTTCTATTAAGTATGTTACTATTTTAGTACTGTTTTACTTCTGTCATCACCTTCCAAGTATTGTTTTCTGGAAATTTTTTCACTGGGCAACACTGTTTAACATTCATGGCAATCTCTGATTTTTTTTCGGTCGAGCGAGATCTCTTATTATTAGACAGACATATGTGTGTCGCGCGAATCTGTCATTCTAACGACATGTCTTATCATTCGATCGATATTGAGTTTCGTTTGAATGACCTGTTTTGATTTTTTGCATCAATCTGTATTAATACCCTAATTGTTTGGAATTATAAATTTTGTTACTGGGTTGCCTCTAACAGTGTATATGCAGTGGTCGTTTAATCACACCTCTTTTGATTATTGATTCATTTGTGGGATTACTGTTTGCTAGCATATGATGACATTCATATTGATGTTATATGCCTATTGCTGGGTGGACTAGAATTGTGATATACTTTTCGAAAAAGCCAAAGAGATTTTATTTTGATAAATTTTTTAAAAAAGATAAAAAGAGTTTTGTATTTTGTTTTACACCGTATATGAATGGACACTTAGAAAGTCCAAGTCACAATATCATTCCATATCCATGTGACTATTTGATAGTATTTTGAGACAATATGTCATGTCATCCATGTGCTTTACAATGTTTGGAGTTATTGAGATGCTATTAGTTGATACTTCCTACATGTTTGACTCATTATTTCGTTTATTGCACACATGCATGAATTTGTTTGATTATTATACTTGTCTATCACATATTGGTCAAGTGTTTTCATCTCAATCCTGTCCCTAAAATGAACCAAGTGAAATAATACGAGAGTAATAAAAGTAGTGCATGTAAAAACCATTTCCCATGAGCAATTTGCTTAAATTTGAAAAAATTGATGAGTGACACTAGAAAGGGCTACAAGTGAATAACAATCACGTCATGAAAGCCACCATTTAAAAAGAGCCTCCATAAAAATTAAGGCAATAAAAAGATGAAATATGCCAAAATTTGGGCTAAGAGGTTTTCTCTAACTTTAGAATTTAGAACCTCATTAGAAAAACAAAAAGACTATTATTTTTAAGGAGTTTTGGATGGATATGTATCAATGGGTTTGCACGTCCTTTGAAATGTTCTCGAAACAACAATAAATAGTTTTTGATGTTATTGGCGTGAAAATCACTTAGGCTTTGATTTGTTGATTTGATTTAGTCGATATCATCTAAATTCAACAATTTTACACCTAAGTATATTTTTAATATTCATTCGATAGGAGTATGCTTGTGCATCGTGCACATAATCTTGATTGAGTTTTATTACCTATTGAATATGTTCATACCCATTCGTTATGTTTCCATGTCTTGGTTGTTTTAGTGTAAAGTCACGGTGTGATTTTTGTTTTAAAAAAAAAAAGAAAAATCAAAATAGTTTGTGGAATACGTTTGAGTATATCTTTGTGATTGTAGTTTGATTGCCTTGTTTATCATGACAACTCCATGCTTGATTTGGTTATTCGTCTCCTTGTCTATTTCGTTCAAATAAAAAGGTGGAGAAATAATTATGGGGGAATTTTTACATTATGGGGGAGATTTGATTTATATTATTTAAAACTCAATGCGTTACGAGGTATTTGCTTCGTTTCTTGTGTGTATGTATAACTATTGAAGATCATATGTTGCACACCCTGATGAGAAAAGCTCAAATATTTGAAGATTTCAAGTTGTAGACGTTTTGATATAAAGTTTGATGATTTAGCATTTAATCTTTTCACTTTTGGGTTCATGGGAGGGTATATTTGTATAGGTCATATTTGAGTTGATAATTCAAATGTTTTTATTGTGTACCGACATAGATATAGGGGGATATTTATAAGGACATGATTATATAAATGTTCGTTATCAATTGAGTATGTCGTATACTGATACAATCGTCGAAGAATTGTTCAAGATCATTCAAGCATGGAGACGGATCCGAATATCAAGCTTCTTCAACAGTTAATCCCCTGTAAGGTTAATTTCGGTGAGAAAGTATTTAAGTCCCTTTACGATTCACTTAAAGGTGTTAGGATAATTTTTAAATTAGGTTTGAATTTTTTTGTAAAATATTTTCTAAGTGTTGGATCGAAGTTTTAAAGTTTTTTGTCAAAATTAATTTTCGAACTATTAAGGCGCTGCATTTACTGGAAAAAGAAAAAGAAAAAAATGTTTGATTAAAAGGCTCCTTCGAACGACAGCCTGTGTCGTTCAAATGACATGGTATGTCACACGATGTGCCACCTATCATTCAAACGACACTGGATATCATTCAAACGACAAGCTATCTTATTTGAGTGACTTGCTGCCTTAATGTTTTTATAAATAGGGTTTTTAACCTCTGTTTTTCAAAAGAAGACCTACGGTTTTCTATTCATACGAAACTAATACTGCCAAAACATATGTCTTCTCACTTTTAGGTTCTTAAACCTTTGTTTTTCAATTCACAAAACATTCAATCTTTATGTGAATTGTGTTGGAACCTAAGATACCATCTTGTTGCAGTTGCCTCCTATAGAGAGGATCTCTATTGCTGATTTAGGCGCCTTTTATGGTACTGGGCGAATTACAATTGCGGTTATTGATGTTCACTGCATGTGGATCTTTATTGAAGATAAAACTGCATGTTCTTGTGGGGCTGCTGCGGTTGTTCATTGCTGACGACGCTGACCAATGCCTGCGGGGATTCGCGTGTCACCATATTTTATTATAATTCATGTAAGTTGCGATTTACAA
The DNA here is from genome assembly GCA_949130495.1 of Sambucus nigra. Taxonomy (NCBI): domain Eukaryota; kingdom Viridiplantae; phylum Streptophyta; class Magnoliopsida; order Dipsacales; family Adoxaceae; genus Sambucus; species Sambucus nigra. Next base: position 60,951,476 of record OX422216.1, on the reverse strand, counting down.
ATTATAGTGAAATAAAATGGTTTTGCCCTTCCGGAATTTTTCCTGAAATTGGTTTCATTTGCATGTTTATTAATTTATGATTTTAAATCACCTAGATGCATGTGTTAGGGTTTATCTAAAATTTGGGTTGAATTAAGACTAGTTGGTTTATCACATAATTGAAATTGGATTTATTTGAGAAGCTGCATTATTCCGCTGTAGCACACTCTCACAATTTTTTTATCATTTGGTCATTGATTAAAATGGATTTATGAACGACTTTTTAATAGTGAAAATAATAATTTTGAACTGAATTTGTTTTTATGTGTTCTTAACATATCAGGGTAGCCTTCAATTTTTTTTAGATCAAAATGAATTGATTTACTATTTTAAAAAAATGGGTAAAAAAGTATCAGTTTATAAGCGCTTATAAACTGATAGTTTTTTTATCTAATTCAACCTAAACATTATTTTTAGACACTTTTCACCAACTAATAATAATAGATTTCAACAAACTTTGAGAGTGAATGTGTTAAAGTGGGAGGGTGATTGTTAAAAGTGGGTTGAGTTCTGTGAGTTCAGCATTAAAGTGGGTTTGAACTTTTTTGGGGGTCCTTTCTAAGTGTTAAAAATATTTAATATTATAATCGGTTTATTTTTTTGGGGAAATTTTTCTAAATTTTTTTCATAACTACATTTTTTTATACATATATTTGTTTTTTTAAATTATGGGACCCTCATTATCAGAGGCCCTAGGCGATGACCTAGTTGGCCTATGCCTAGAGTCGGCCCTGACGATAAGTCACTTAACTTAACTACGCTCTTAATATTCTTGAAGCTCAAGATTGTATAATGTTGATTAACAAGTGTACAACATGAAAATTAACTTCTATAATGTTAGTTATCATGATGTTTATGAATAAAATCGTAGTTTGTTTAGCCTAGTAAATTATTATACACTTAAGAATTAATATTTCATTAAGAAATATAAATAGCGATTCACTTTGATATATTCATTTTCTTCAAAAACGTTTTTTTTGGTTGTCATTGGACAACTCCATGCATTTTATAGCATTCTTCTTTTTCTTCTTCATCTTCATCTTCTTCTTCTTCATAATTCATATAACAAAGAACCTAAATTCTCAACAAACTAACCTAGTCATATTTTAAACAAATCAAAATTACACCCAAATCAGGCATATATAAAACTAAAAATTGAATCTCCTATTTTAACATAACAAAGTGTGAAGATTGAAAAACAATAAGAATTGCACGAGTTGTATCGATAATTTATAGTATCTTTGATGGTGGGATATAGTTCATCTAAGATTTTGACAAAATGGGTGATTTGAGGTAATAGGTTATCGACGACTTAAGAGAATATGGATTGGAAGTGTTAAGGTTTTATGCATAAAACCATATTTTATAAAGACATGTATTTATCTTTAATTGTAACTTAACCTTAACCTCATTTTAATATGAATCAGATTGTGAAAATGTTTTATATTTATTTGTTAAATATATTGTTATATCGGTCAATTATACTTAATAGTAATTCTAGTGAGTTGAGTTCAGCTTGATTACGAAAGATCATAATTTCGATTATATTATATTGAAATATTCATAACCTATATAGGAATTGATGTCACATAGATAAAGATATGCGTACAGCTTTAGTAACCAATCTTAGCCACAAGAGCCTATCTGATGGTTTTGGAACTATACTCTATAGTTTAAAAACGATTGTAGCAGTACACGAGGAATGTATGAAACATGACCACTTGAATAAACTCCGTATACTGACTGTTATTGACTTCAAAAATTCATAGTTTTATAAAGATTATAGATTATAAATCCCAATGAATGTTCAATGTGGTTCACATAATAATTATCTTGACTTATGCATGGGTGATATTCAATTTATTAGGTCAATAAGACTTGTCAATTGGATAATAATTATGGCAACATTGTTAATTTTATATATCGGAGGAATCCACATTCAAGATTATTAAACATGAATTATATTACCCCTTTGACGAGCTTAAATATTTTGAGTCTACTAGTAAATCTGATTAGTAGATTATATAATAATCTAATAGAATACCAAATAGCTTAAACTTAATATCAAGGTTGTCAATATTAGTGAAATTAGATTTTTAATTAAATTTCACTAATTGAGTATTTGTAACTTAAGGTAGAAAGTTATATTAAGTTCAAAGTTAAAATTTACACACATGGACTTTCAAATAAATAAAAATAATTTTAAGATAGTCAAATTGGAGTGAATTGTAATTAATAAGTGGAGTTAACTGTAATTAATAAAATAGTAAAAACTTGAATATAATGATTAATCAGTTTTTTTTCTTCTATTTCCATTGGAAGCCAATTTTTAAGAATTTTCACATGTTCCAGAACTTAATTGTAAACACACCCCACCTCTCTTAAACTTAGGGTCTCTATTCTGTATAAATTTAGAGGAGATGAATCCTTGCCTCACACGCTGATATTTCACACTACATTAAAAGGGAGGGGGGGGGGGGGGGGGCGAGAGATAAGGTTAATAGAGTTTGTGGAAGAGAGATAAAAATTTCCTCTCAAAATTGTTTATAATGATAGGGTGAAAATCGAGCGTCCGGTAATCAAACAAAGCCCACGTGTTCCACGATCATTTACGAGAAGCGTGGGGGTGATGAGAAGTGTATGCATGATAAATATTTAAACCAACACTCTATTTATAAAAACCTTAAGGTGGCAGTTCGCTCGAACGAAATCAAATCTCTCCCAAATGGTGATACGCGTTGCTCGAATGAGCTTCGCGCGAGATGGCATGTAGTTTGAACGACAGTGGCTGTCGCTCGAACAAGCCAATTAAAAAACACTTTTCGTTTTCTTTACCCAAAAAATGCAACACCTTAAAAATTCGAAAAATAAATTTTGACGGAGAACTTTAAAAACTCTGCTCCAACACTAAGAAATTTTTTAATGAAAAATATCCCAATAGTCTAAGTGAAATGCTAAGGAATAAAAACACAACCTTTACGAAAATTATCTCGCAAAGGTATGATTGTTAAAGAAACTTGATATTCGGATCCGTCTTGTTGCATATGTGTTCCTGAACATTCTTTGACGGTTGTAGCGATATACGACATACTAATTCATAATGGACATTTATAAACTTATGTCCTTACAAATCTCCCCTTATGTCTATGCCGGTACAAAATAAAAATTTCTGAATTATCAAAACATAAATGCCTATTCAAATCTAATACCCTTATTGACCCAAAAATGAGAAGGTACTAAACATGTAGGTCTCAAAACTTTTCTTCAAAATCATCAACATCAAATCTTCAAACCTTCAAGCTTTTCTCATTAAGTTGTGTAAAATACGATCTTCCATTGTTGTACTTACACGCACGAGACAAACCAAATACCTTATGACGCATTGAGTTTAAAATGATATACAAATACATCAATCATCATAATAAAATTTCTCCCATAATGCAAAAACTCCCATAATTCGTTCCCCCCCTTTTTTATTTGACCAAAATAGATATGGAAATGAATAAACAAATCAAGCATGGAGTTGTCATGGTAAACGACAATCAAACATATTTCACAAACTATTTTTTAATTTTTCAAATTTTTCGTACAAAAACAAAAATTACACCATGAATTTACGCTAAGACAACCAAGTCATGGATATGGAATTAATGGGTGTGAACATATTCAATAGTCAAATCAACACAATCAAACATAACATATGCGTATGATGCATATGTTTACTCCAATCGAATGAATCTCAAAATCGTCGTTAGGTGTTGAAAGTGTTGAATTTCAATGACATCGACTCAATCCATCAACACATCAAAGTTCGGAATGATTTCCACACCAATAACATCTAAAACTATGAATGCTTTTTCAAGACGCTGTCAGGATGTGCAAAACCTATTTTTCATTTCTTTCCATCCCAACTCCCTCATAAATAATAATCATTATATTTTTCTTTTGAGGTGGCCCCTTTTCGGCATACATATTATTTTATTGCCTTTAAATTTTTTCGGGCTCTTTTTGAAACAGTGGCTTTCACGGCGAGTTAATTTTAAATTCTTGCATCCCTTTCCCGTGATTCACTCATCATATTTTGTTGCAATTAAATTCCTCATGGTAAATGGTTTTTACATGCACTACTTCCATTGTCAAGTTTTATTGCATATGGTTTCTTTTAAAGACATAATTAAGATGACAACACTCCGAGCAATATGTGATAAACAAGTATAATAATCAAATAAATTCGTGCAAGTATGCATTAAAGGAAATTATGAGTCAAACATGTAGGTAGCAACACTAATCACATCTCAATGACTCCAAACATTGTAAAGCACGAGAATAAAATGATGACGCATATCAAAACACTATCAAATCGTCACGTGAATATGGAATGAAATTATGACTCGATCATCCTAAATGTCCATAAATATATGGTGTAAAACAAAATACAAAACTATTTTTGTCTTTTTCAAAATTTATATCAAAATAAAATCTTTTTGTATTTTTCATAATTTTTCAAAAACAAAAAAATGAAAATCTAATACAAAAAAGATACACACTCGAAATAGGTAAAAAATATAATCATGCAAATCAACCTATACTATTAAGAAAGTCTAAACCACAACCGTTAGGTGCGGTGGGATTTTTCAAAGGTGGTTTATCCTACGAAAAACCTCCATCAAGTCATGTGAAGTTTTGACCAAAAATAGTACCGGCTCTTTAATATGTGCAAACTTTATCGTGTAGTCATTCAGAGCGTCAGGTGTGTGTGCGTGTATGTGAACACGTGTAGTAGCAAAACGTGACACATGACAAAACTTAAAACAAAACTCTCTAAGGTGTCCCCTCTTCTTGCAGTGTGTGCAAACATAAATAGGCCCAAGTACACTTCTCTCAAAATGTCTCATACGCGCTCTCCTATAAGGTATGGGATGCCTAGGTGGATTGGATTGAGAGCAATGTGAATAAAACACTAAAGAGAGAACGGGCTCGAGTGAAACATGTGAAGTAGACGCACTTTCATGACCTTTTTCTAAACTCTCACCTCTACCCAAAACGAGATTGAGAATCATGTTTTTAACTTTCTTAGATGCATTCTCTAAAGGGACTTTGACCTCTCGGGATACATGTGTAATCAGGTTAGACATTGTGTCGGTCAAGTCACACTTTTCCCTTCTTAAAACTTATTTATTTCTCTCCAAATCTAAATCCCGACTTCCTAAATCCTTATTATACTTATTTTTTAAGGTCTCGGCATACAAATCCCTAAAAGATTTTTGGAGCTCACTTTCATCTCAACACTCAAACTCGCTCTCACCCTCACTAGAAACACTCGACTCATCATCGTCGCTCTTATCGCTCTCGTGTACACAGTCATCGTGGGATAAACTGCGTGTGCTGACGCGACTAGCTGAAAAGCAATAAACTTTCCTTGTGAAGACTCATCCCCATAATCTTTCACATCATCCTCATATCATTAAGGGTGACTGGTATAACAACTTTCTTACCCTCTGTCTTAAGTCTAGCGGGACACTTAGACGACTTATACCCTTTTCCCTCATACTCAAAACATGTCACTTTTTCTAAATCTATCCCACCCTCTTTCTCTTTCTATTTCTCACCGCTTTCTTTGACCTTGTCTTTCTTTTTCTAAAAAGTTTTTTTATTGGAAGAATTTTGTTTTGAAAATTTGAGAAACTTTTTAAAATTCTTTGCAAGCATGGTCATATCAAAATCAGACTCGTCCTCAGACTCGGACTCACAAAAACTCACTTTCTTTTTCTTTTTGGACTAGGATTTAAGTGTTATCCCTCTATCATTAGACTTGACTGTGTCAGGAAACATGTCAATCTCACATGTCTGGAGGTCTCCTACCATCTCTTCTAATTTCAGACGATTCAAATTACATAAGGTATTTAAAACAATCATTTTACGGATAAAACATTTTGGCAACGATCTTAAAATATTTTTAACCACTCGTGCCTCGAGTATAGGCTCACCACGAATAAAACTAGTGTTGACAATATCAGACAAACGTGCATAAAAGTCTTAAAAACACTCAGTCTCAAGCATGGTAATAGTCTCAAATTGAGTGGTCAAATTTTGAATTTTAGACTCTTTGACCATGTTAGTGCCTTCGCTGGTGAGTTGTAAAACATCCCACGTTTCTTTAGACGTGGTGCACGTCATAATACGTCGGAACTCGTCAAGGGTGATGCATTCGAAAATTTCAATAAGACCTTGTGAATTATAAGTGCTCCACCTAAACTCATCCTCAGTCCAGTCAGATACAGATTATAAGTTCATGACATTTTTTGCGCTTACGGTGGGAGGAGTCTACCCACTTTCACAAATAACCCAAACTCTTTCATCAATTGCTTTTAAATAAGATTTCATGCGGGCTTTCCAGTAAGCATAACTAAACCTGTCAAAAATTGGCAAGCGATTAGATAAGTTTTCATTCATAAACATTGCGATAAGTTTTAAAAATTAGATTTATAAAAAAAACTCAACATCACACAAAATTTGAAGAAAAATAGGAATACACATTAAATTAGGGTGACCTGCTCTGATAACAATTTGATAAACGTATTTGTGATAAATACTTAAACCGACGCGCTATTTATAAAAACCTTAAGGCAACAGGTCGCTCGAATGAAATTAGATCTTGCTCGAACGATGACACGCACTGCTCGAACGAGCTACGAGCAAGATGGCATGTCGTTTGAATGAGAGTGGCGGTCGCTCGAACGAGCCAATTAAAAAATATTTTTCTTTTCCCAGAAAATGTAGCGCCTTGAAAATTCGAAAAATAAATTTTGACGTAAAACTTTAAAAACTCTGCTCCAACACATTGATTTTTTTTTATGAAAATATCCCAATATTCTAAGTGAAATGCTAAATAATAAAAACACTACATTTACCAAAATCATATCGCGGAGGCTTGATTGTTGAAGAAACTTGATATTAGGATTTGTTTTGTTCCATATGTGTTCTTGAACATTCTTCAATGGTTGTAGCGGTACATGACATACTAATTGATAACGGATATTTATAAATTTATGTCCTTACAGGTGCAAATTGAGCAGTCGAAACATAGCGGCCTAAATATGGTGTAGAGTTGAAGGAGAGGACAACCCCGAGTTTGATAATAAATATCATGAGAGATAATTATGAAAAGGTCAATCCCACTGCTGAAAATTTCGGAGGAGATTAATGAAAATTACGAAGAGACTTAACCAACATCTATGAGAAGTCTAACACGATTGGACCTCCTCCATCTCTATAAATATAACCCTCACCCTAGGAAAAAGAGGCATGTAACTTCTTGCTAAAGAATTTGAAAGAAGTATTAAAACGAGAGAAACAACCGGTGGATGTAGGCAATTGTCGAACCACACAAATCCATTTGTTGGGAGATTGCTATATTCTTTATCGGTTTCAATTGCTTAAATTCATTTATTATGGTTATTTGAACTCGCAATTAGCATTGTTTGTGGGATACAATTCCTTTTCTTAAGAAAATTGAAGATAGCAAGTTAAGTGACGTGTCACCCTCATAATGAACTTTTTGCGGGAAATCAACAAGGGGGACTATCACTACACAAAGTCAGGTTTGAGGTTCACGTGGACAAAAGTTAGGCTACTCGCCATCCATGATGCCAACCATAAGAGAAGCCTTTTAAGAAGAACAACGAGAAACCCAGATTGACTCCGATTTCGTAGATGTTTGATGCTTATAATAGTGACTTCATCACCAAGAGGAGGCAACATGACTCCAAATGGAGGAAAATGCATGTCTCCAACGATGCCTGGAAAAATGGAATGAGTGCTCTTGGGAGACAAACACAAGCATCATTGTTGAATGATAAGCCCTCATGCGAGTAAAACTCACTCGAAGAAGGAGTTCACATCATGAGCAGGAGGATTCAGAGCACAAGAGCTGCTCGATAAGGCAAAACCAAGATAGAGGACATTGTAGACATGATATTCGAAGTCTGTTATGAACGGATATTGATCAAAACTCGACGAATCATGGGGATAGATCCACTAAGGACAAGACAGGAGGGCACTCATCATTCCGATACAGTCCCCCTTCTTAAGGATAATAGAGGAGGAAGAGACCTTAAATAATTTTGCAAGCCCAAAGTTCCTAATATATGATGGGAAGACCGATCCTATAGACTACATGTGTCATTATAGGAAAGAAATGACCCTATGGAACCATAATGATTCCGTCATGTGCCATATATTCAAATCTAGACTAGGGTATGTCCCATAAAAGTTATTTAAGAGGCTGCCACACAGGTCAGTTAAGAGCTTAAAGTCATTCATGGTGGTCTTCACAAATCACTTTATTACAAGCACTATTAACCCAAAGAGAATGGATTCACCCCTCACCATGAAGAAGAAACCCTAGGAGACTTTATGGGACAATGCCAGATGTTACTAGAAATAAATCAATAAATTCAAAGATTGCTCAGAGCAAGTTGACATAGCATCATTAAAGATAGAGTTTCCCCACAATTTCATGTTGCAGCAGTCCCTCACCAAGAAGGAGGCAAACACCATCCATAATCTTATGTTGCGCATAAAAAAGTATGTAAAGGTGGAAGATTTGGTTACCCTAGACTAAGGTGACAATGATCACCCAAATGTGAACAAAGGGAACTATAAGGAGAGCACCCACAAGAGGGGGGGGGGGATCATAGTAGAGGATCTAAGAACGGAGATAAGGCAGACCCGTCCAAAGCTTTTCAGTCCATCAACACAATTTTTAAATAACCAATCAATGAGATTTTAGGTAAGATTAAAGACTAGAAGTTCCTACAATGGACAAACAAGATGGGTGGAGACCCGAGTAAAAGAAATAACTCACTCAGATACACCTACCATAAAGAGAATATACACAAAATGGAAATCTACAAGTCTCTTAAGTTACATCTAGAAGAGTTGGTCCAGGCGGGGCATTTAAATGAGTACTTGGAAAGTAGACAAGGTCTCCCCCATCACTAACTAGAATATAGATAATATTTTGGAGGACGAAGTGGGGGCATGAGTTAGCTGTTATCCACGGTGCCTCAAGTTCCCATCATATTTAAAGCAACTTTGTTCGGATGAAGCTCAAGAAAGTCACTGTAGTTATGGAGGCCTTCTAGATTAACCCTGCAAAAAGCCCATTGGATAAGCTCACGTGACCAAAAGACATAGACTACAATAAGTATATAATATTTATAAAATATGATCTGATCAGAGTGAGAACTCCACACCATGATGCACTAGTAATCACTCTCAGAATTATAAACTAGGATGTGGATAAGCTACTAATCGATTAAGGAAGTGACTCTAAATTCATGTAACTGGAACTTTTCTCAAGCTCAAATTGAAGTTGGAGGATTTAAAGGAAGTAACCATTCCTCTATTCGGCTTCGCAAGAAGAATGACTATTCTATTAAGAAAGGTTTTCTACCCGTTAGGGCCGTGAATATCTTAGAACTGATCGAGTTCATAGTGGTAGAAATAGAATTTCCCATCATGCCATTCCTAGGGGAGGAAAATGTATGCCAAGTAGGTTGTTCCCTCCACTTACCACTAAAAACACAAGTGCATCACAGATCACAGAATAATGGAAATAAGAGGCAACTAGGTTGTTGCTTAGAATTTTTTTATCGTTGCCCGATTAAGCATAAATTCTTCATATTTATCCCCGTAATTTAGAGGCTTTTATCATCTTGTGACATGTAAATTAAGATTATTTATCTTATATCATTTCCACTGACCTCTTTTATATAGTGCATCAAGTTTCGTGTTTTTCTCTTACATTTTACAGGTATTTTATACAAGTGAAGAAAAGGAGAAAACTCAAAATCAAGAAAGAAAGAAAAGAAGAAAAGTCAAGGGAAAAATACTAATTTTACACAAAGAATTTGGACACGGAACCTCAAGCAAAGTTGAAGACATAGAGTCTATAATCATGTAGAAAGAAGCAACATCCAAATTCGAGTCCTGATTGAAAAGTTACGAGCCTTCAAAGTTGAGAAGAAACCAAGAAAAAAAGGAAGAAGGAAAAAAGCCAGCGAACCGAACCGATAGCAATACCAGCGAATCGGTCCCCTCTCACTCTAACGTGCGAACCAAATCGATGATAAAGATTTCAAATTGATCCATCATTCTGTATTAACCAGACCAATTCACCAAATTAAAGAAGATAAAATTGGATTGGTTCGATTGGGCGGATTTTCTATTTTTTTATTCTTAAAATTAGAGTTGTGCATGGTTCAAACACTTAAAAAAATGTGAGAGTTATATATTACTGTATCACCAAACATTAGATGTTTTTTACATAGTTTAGAGAGATTATTAAAGGCAAGAACCCTAGGATTCATTTTGTTCAACAAATATTCATCTTTTGGCATATAATTCAAGGTTTTTCTTCAATACAAGTAATATTCCTTTAGTGGGTTCAATTTCTCCCATCTTTTTTATTTTTGATTCATTATTTCTCAATTAGAATTTTCTTTTACATGTTTGATTTCACTTTTTATGTAGGAATGATTTCATGCTTCGCATATTTCATGTTTATTAGTAGTTTCACCATGCTAGGCTAAATTTTTAGCAGGTTGGGCTACATGAACCAAACCCAGGTACCATATATGGATTTAAAAGTGAAAAAAAATAATTTCTCTTCCAAAGGTTTGAAATTTATCAAAACAATAGCTGTAGGCCTTTTAATTTTATTTTCCCTAGGTAACCGGAATGTTTAAGGGTGCAATTGGAATTTTGATAACCTTTCATCCTCGTCAAGTATAATTTTTGATTTGATATTGTGCGTCATTTAGTCCTTATATGTCAAAATTCTTAGGGAATATTTGATGTCTCTTTGAATGAAGAATTATCTTATTGAATCTTTTATCTTCTATGTGTATGCCGACGGTTCGGGGGAGGGGGGAGGGGTATCCTAACTCCATTTTCTCTCATATAGTCAAAAGTTTAATTTAGTTCATTTTGCATGCTTAGTTAGTTTTAAATTCTATTCATATTTCATTAGTTGATATGTCAAGTAACAAAACAAACTTATCACCTTTTCCTTTCTTTTTCCAAGTCATTCTAGGGTTAAGCGTCTTTCCTATCTGTCATCATGATTCTTCGTCCTATTCCCTATGCTCGATACTCGTTTAGAGGATTATTCCTTGAGCAATCGACTTAAATTTGAGTCGTTAAAAGCACGCACTGGAAACACTTTTTATTTCGCGTCAAGTTTTTGGCATCATTGTCGGGTTTTAGGTAGGCTTTAAGGTTAGGTCAATTTAATCCAAAATGTGACTCAAATTTTCAAAAAGCTAAAAAATGATCATAAATGAAACAAAAAAAAAAAAAACAGGAAAGTAAAAAAAATCCAAAAATAATCAGAAAAGTAAAAAAAATTATCATCTCTTAAATTCCTTTCATGCAAAATCCGCAACAAACTCCTCAATTAACTCATACCCGTATTCATGAGAATCCGATAGTTGAGCATGGCCCCAATAGTCCACAAACTCCTAACGCTCCATAATTTTGGGTTCCACCTCCTACACCACCAAATTCCATTACGAGTCGCATTTTCTAGGACACCGAGTCAATTAGAGAGAGAGAGAGCCATGTCGGTGGACTCTATTTATGATACGGGTGAGGGAGATATACCATACCGTACCATGCAAGACCTCTAATATCCTGAGTGAACGTCACTCCGGGATGCATTATACTTTTGTACAATGAGGTACAATTCCATTTTCATAATGGGATGATATAAATTCTTTCCACATTTCAAGGTTTGGATTCAGAGAAACCATACATCCACATCCGTGAGTTCGAAGAGGCATGCGACACGTTTAGCGATCAAGCTTGCACTTAAGACGACATTTGCCTAAAACTTTGTCCTTTTTCCTTAAAGGACAAAGCTAGGACCTGGCTTTGGTATTTATCACTGAAATTAATCGGGTCATGGAGAGAGATGAAATCAAATTTTCTTTTGAAATTCTTCCCCCAACATAGAACAAATTCCATCAAGGATCAAATTCAAACTTTTAGACAAAAATAAAATGAGCCATTCGATCGATGTTGGGAATAGTTCCAAGAGTTGATTAGCACATGCCCACATCATGGTTTTGAGAAGTATTGCCTTATCTCTTTCTTCCACCAAGGGCTAAGTATAGCGTCTAAATAACTTGTTGAAACCATGTGCGAGGGATAATTTTGGGGGTTATATTCAAATGATGCCGAGGCCTACCTTAAGTATGTCGCAGAGACTACTCAAGCAGGGGACACATCTGATCCTAGCACCTAAAACTGGGTTCGATAGATATCCACTACTCCTTCTGTGTACGGTCTCTATCATGTGGAAAAGGACCCTCGAGTGGAAACTTCGAGTTAACCAAATTGATAAAATTTTGGAAGATGTACTCAAATCATAGTCAAGAGAAACAATCGGATCCACCCGAGCTATGAAAGAAAAGGTGTGCCATTTGTGAGGTCATCCATTAAACAAAGGAATATCCGACGATACCCGCCCATGCTAAAGTTATTAAGGAATTATCGACGGTGAAAATAAGGCTAAAGGTGAAAAAGAACATTTTACTACCATAAAATGTGTGCTCCATTATACTTATTGATCTACCACCCAAGTTTAAAGATCCGGGTGCACCTACCATTTTGTGCATCATTGGAGAGAGCCGAATAGAAAAAGCCTTACTTGATTTACGGGCGAGTGTCAACATTCTTCCCTATTCCATATATAGGCAATTAAATATGGGGGACCTCAAGCCCACATTGATCAATCTCCAACTTACGGATTGTACAGTGAAAATACCTCGAGGAATTATCGAGGATGTGATAGTCTAAGTGGACACATTATACTTCTTGGTAGATTTTGTCATTTGGGACACGAAGCCCTCCATCCAGTCGAGCAATCATGTTCTCGTCATTCTAGGTTACCTATTCTTAACTTCGGCTAACGCATTAATCAACACTCAAAATGGGCAAATGCAACTCACTTTTGGGAACATGACCCTCGAGACGAATGTCTTTAATATCACTAGGCAAGTGGGTGAGGAAGATGAGTTTCATGAGGTAGATATTATAGAGGAGATAGTAGAGGAGCACATAGAGGGAAATATCGGTGGGGATGCCTTAGAAACATGTCTTGTATCGAGCGCCGAGAATGACAGGATGTACACTGTCTTCGAGAGGGAGGTGGAGGAGTTAATAGCACTATTATATTAGAGAGCGTCAGATGGGTACTTAAGAGATGTAAATTGGGTTTCCTGATTTGAGGAATTACCACTGAGGGAGTCATGTATGAATCCCTATGATGAAACATTTCCCACACTCGAATTGAAGAAACTACCCTCCAATGTAAAATATGCTTATATGGGAGAGGATAAGACATTTCCCATTGCTGTCTCCTCGAGCCTAGATAGAGAGCAAGAGGGTAAATTATTAGAAATTTTGAGGAAGCACCAAAATGATTTTAGTTGGAGCATAGAGGATTTGAAAGGTATAAGTCCCTTTATCTGTACCCATAAAATCCACCTCAAGGAGGACGTGAAGTCCTCGAGAGAAATGCAAAGTCAATTGAACTCCACTATCAAAAGAGGTAGTGCGAACTAAGATCATTAAGCTATTGGGCACATGGATCATTTACCCAATCTCGGATAGAAAATGGGTGAGTCCTATCCAATTCGTCCTGAAGAAGTTGGGCATGACTGTGGTCGAGAATGCTAAGTGTTAGTTAACTCACTAACGTACCACCATCGGGTGGCGCATTTGCATTGATTATCAGTAACTCAATGCGGGCACTAGGAAAGATCTTTTCCCCTTACCATTCATCGACCAAACACTAGAGAGAGTAGAAGGAAACCCATACTATTACTTCCTCCACTATTATTCTAGATATAACCAAATTGAGGTGGATGTGCTTGATCAAGATAAGACAACTTTCACATGTCCCTTTGGAACGTTTGCCTACAAACGTATGCCATTTGGATTGTGTAATGTGCTCGCAACCTTTCAAATGTGCATGCTTATCCTCTTTAGTGACATGGTTGAAATAGTTCTTGAGGTCTTTATGGATGACTTTAGCATTTTTGTCCACTCTTTTGATCTTTGTCTTACGAATCTCAAAAAGGTGCTATCTTGGTGTGTTGAAAACTTCTTGGTATTAAATTAGGAAAAGTGTAATTTTATGGTTATCGAAGGACTAGTTCTTGGCAATGTAGTGTCGTCCATGGGAATTGACCCACCTAAATCACTAAAGGATGTGCGTTCTTTCTTAGGCCATGCGGGTTTTTATAGAAGATTTATTAAGGATTTTAGTGACATTGCTAGACCTTTGAGTAACCTTCTTATGAAGGATTCCCCCTTGGAGTGGAATGAATCATGCCAAAGTGCTTTTGATAAACTGAAAATCATGCTTATTTCTTCCCCCATTATGGAAGCTCCAGATTGTTCCCTTCCATTCGAACTTATGCGTGATGCAAGTGATTACTCTATAGGGTCTATTTTGGGCTAAAGAAATGACAATAAAGCTCATATCATCTGCTACACTAGCCAGACATTAACCGAACCACAACTCAATTACTCCACCATAGAGAAAGAATTGCTAGCGATAGTTTTTGCCCTAGATAAGTTTCGCTCTTACCTCATCAGTTCGCCTATCACTTGCTTTACTGACCACGTGGTGCCTAAATATCTCCTTGATAAAAATATGCTAAGACGCGCCTCAAAAGGTGGATCCTACTCCTACAAGAGTTTAACCTCTCCATAAAAGATAAGAAAGGAGTAGAAAACATCGTCGCCGACCACTAGTTTTAACTTTTGTTCGATGTACCTAGTGATCCCCTATCCATAGATGAATATTTTTTGGATAAGCAGTTATTGTCCACTTCTTCCCTCCCATGGTTTATGAACATAGTTAATTATCTTACCACGGGAGCCGTTCCTCCCGATTGGATACCGCAACAGAGAAATAAGTTCCTTACTAGGTCATACATGTTTTCTATGAAGATTCATTTCTATTCAAATATTATGGTGATCAAATCATCTGACGTTGTGTACCGAATGACGAGACACATAGCATCATCCATTTTTATCATACGGAATCAAGTGGAGGCCATTTTTAACGAATAAGATGGCCGCCGCTAAGAATCTTCAAAGCGGTCTCTATTAGCCCATAATCTTTCAAAATGTTAATTGTTATTGTAAATCATGTGATAGATGTCAGAGGATGAGAGCCATTGACGTCTGAGACATGACACCATTGACCCATGTTGATGTAAAAAACTAGACTAGGTCTAATTATTTAAAAGAGAGACAAAAGGTTTTTAAAGTGGTTCGGCTATAAGGGAAATCCTATATCCACTATGTTTCTCATATTTTGTTTTGCCTCTCATGTTTTGAGTGACTTGAACCTACCATTGATGATGGGATTACAATATATTTATAGTCTCATACGGAGGTAAAGAGATGGAATGTAAAAGGATGGAATGATTTTATAAATTAGACATTTACATTAGTACATGATGTTCATAATGTACATGACTGTTGGTGCTTTCCTAACCCTGTTGATCGATCTTCTTATTGTTGGTCGGCGAGTCTATGTCTTACTGACTAAGATTCTTGCCATATTGGATAACACGTGTTCGTCTCTGATTGGTCCATGTAAGTGGATAATTTTTGGTATCAACATAAGCCCTCAATGTTCCATGCTTGATGTTTTCTTGAATGTATGGAGCATTTAGTCCTGATTGTAGCTCGAGCTACATTCCTAATTTTTGGTCGATTGCCAACTTCCCACACTTATAGAATTTTATTGCCATTGTTGGTAGCGTGTATTGATGATGGATTTTTTTATAAATATCCTGAACTTTAGCGAACCATCCTAGGGAAAATATGTCTTTTTCTGCCTCGCTGCCAAAATTTCAATCGTTGTTTCACTTTAATCATTACGCTCGCTAGTTTTCGAGGCACTCTATAAAAGGAAATAAATTTTCAATTGTCTGTTACCTCAAACCTTGAAAGTGTTTGCTGCAAATTCTTGAGATTTCATGCGATCCTTCTTCCTGTCTTTTAGTTCTTGCTGAATCCATAAGTTCCTATAAGAATCCTTTCCTTTTCTTATTTTCTTCTTATTGAATCATGGTTTACATTGTTGTCTCTCTAGATGAGTTTAGAAGGGAATGGAATATACCATACTGGGTAGACATAGAGTTCCCTAGTCCCCCTGTAGATGTTTTCTCTTTGTCTGAAGGTCATTGGATTCCTTCCTTATTCATAGCTGAATGTGGCTTCACTTTTCCCCCAAATCATTTTTGCTTAGAGTTTTGCCAATACTTTGATATTGTACCTGCTAGACTAGCCACCAACACCTAGACAATAGTTAATTGTGTCCATAGGCTTAATCAAATCCATGGGACCTATATCGGTATCCCTAAGGTCATGTTTTGTTACTAATGGGTCACAAGTGATAGTACATATTATTTGAAGACTAGCTCTATAAATAGATCTCTAGTTGTCAATTTGACTGACTCCAATAGGGACTACTTCGATCATGATGTTATTGCTAAAAATTGGCAATATGTACCTCTTAAAGGGAGTGAAGTATACAATGGACTAAGATTCCCTCAGGATGGTTATAACATAGGTTGCAATATATTTTATATATCCATGATAATGAATTGCTTGTTAATATGTTAATTAACATTTGTTGTTTGTTTGATTATAGTTGAGAAAAAGAGAAAGTGCCCCAAGGAGGGTGACATTAAACTTGACGAGCTCAAATTTCTCTAGGGCATCCATTAAATAATTGTTGAGGATCATACTAGGTTAGCCTCATAATTGCTGAAATACAAGAGCTGTATCACTTCCTTTGTAGCTCGTCCAACAGATGTTGTGTCCTCCATTGTGATTGATTTGGACAAAGACCTTGTGTCCACTTCACCTGCCACTCCATCTGGTGGAGGTAAACCTGCTATTGTCCCAACCTTTTGTTTTGATTCAGACCTTCCTCTTTCAGTGAGCATGGGAAAAAGGAAACTTCCCAATCTTCTTAGGGATACTGCTACTGCTGGAACCACTAAGGCTGTTGATAGTGGTATGCCAAAGAAGAAAAATGATTTTGGTAAGTAACCCTCAGCCAACAAGGATGATGAATCTCTTTAAAAATGATCGAGGAGAGGTCCTGCTGCCAAGCATGTTAAAGAAGCTATTGATGCTGACCAACAGAGCTTGATCGGTGTTACTCCATCTGGTGTTGGATCTTCTATAGCCATAGGTCCTGGCTTAGCCAGGAAATTAATTAAGTCTGGTACTCTTCCTGACCACCGAGGTGTTACTTCTTCTATGCCCCGACTTAAAATCTTAGAAAAGGATGGTCAAAGCCTTGCTATGGCGATAATTCTTCCTTTGTATTTTTACTCTTTCATACTTTGTACTTTGTCTTTGACTCCTTATGCTGACTTTGCCTTTCTTTTTTTCAATTCCTAGTTGATTTCAACCAGATGTTGGAGCAGTATGATGCTCTTCGTTCTTCTTCAAATGATGTAAGGAGGCCTTTGCCGGTCTCAAAAAGTCTTTGCTTGACTCCCAACAAGAATTGTATTCTAAAAAAAATAAAAAGATGATGAGGAAGATCGAAAAAAGGCTGAAGATAAGACTGTTGAAGCTTAGATGCAAGTGGTTGACATGATAAAGGGCCTAATTGCTGAGAAGGCCAAAAGGAAGAAGGCTAGCTAAAATTCCTTCAATAAAGGCTGGGATAAAGCTATCATTACTACCTTTGCTCAGATTGAGAATTCAAAGAAAAAATATTTCAAGGATGGTTGTTCAGTTTCACTGAAGGAGGTAGGCAGAATAGAGAACTTTGAACTCTTATAAAGATATGAGCCTGGCTCTCCCCCAACATGGACGATGAAGTTGAAGACGATGTTGGTTTTGGGGAGTCTTCGCTGGTGGTTGAGTCTTCAGCCGACCAAGGCAAAAATGTTGTTAAGTTTTGGATGGCTGGTTATAATGAAGCCCTCTGCCATCTAGATGATCGGATCCAAAATGCAAATAATGTGAGTTACAAGCAAGGATGGCTGAATGCCTTGGGTGTGCTGCAGTTGGAACAAGGTCACTATTTGTGGGATTACTATGACCCTGGGTTACTCGAGTTTCCGGTGCCACCTTTCAAACTGGATATGAGCTGGATTCCTGCTTGGGCCATTCCTCAATGTCTGATTTTAAAGTATCTCGGTGACTACAATCTTCATTCCAATTTCGAGATATCTCGCCCTGAACACCTACTTGATCGTCCCTCAGTAATGAATGTCAGGATGCTTAAAGATTTAAATTTCATCAATTCCCCCTATGCCTTAGACGATCCTCCCGCTGGTGATGAACCTGTTTCAAAGGCAGAGGGGAAGAAACCAATAGAATGGGAATCTTGATGTAACAATTTTTTATGTATTTCATTCTCAATGTATTTTGTTTTGGATTTAATGAAAAACTTCTAGTTTTCTTTGCAATCTTAATTGTCATTGTCTTTGGAAATATTTTGTAAGACATTTTCTAATGAATGTGCATGTATATCTGTTGAAAAGATAAAGATATTTTGTGCTATTTTAAATTGTCGATCAACTAGAGTTGGTGAAAATTTATTGTCGACTATCTGAATTTATCTGACGACCAAGCAGAGTTGGTGATATTTTATTTCTCGACCAACTATGGTGGTAGTTTAAAATGCCATAAGTATCAAGAAATTTATCACTTTTTAATTTTAAGCCTTGAAATGACTTTCATTTGTTTAACCAATTGTTTCTGACCAACCTTAGCTGGTGGATTTTTATTCCCGACCAACCTTAGCTGGTAGATTTTCTTCCCAACCAACCGTAGTTGGTATTTCTGGGAAATTTTTTATTCCCGACCAACTATAGTTGGTGGATTTTCCTCCCAACCAACCGTAGTTGGTATTTCTGGGAAATATTTTATTCCCGACCAACTATAGTTGGTGGATTTTCTTCCCAACCAACCGTAGTTGGTATTTTTGGGAAATTTTTTATTCCCGACCAACTATAGTTGGTGGATTTTCTGCCCAACCAATCGTAGTTGGTATTTCTGGGAAATTTTTTATTCCCGACCAACTATAGTTGATGGATTTTCCTCCCAACCAACCGTAGTTGGTATTTCTGGGAAATTTTTTATTCCCGACCAACTATAGTTGGTGGATTTTCTTCCCAACCAACTGTAGTTGGTATTTCTGGGATATTTTTTATTCCCGACCAACTATAGTTGGTGGATTTTCTTCCTAACCAACCGTAGTTGGCATTTCTGGGAAATTTTTTATTCCCGACCAACTATAGTTGGTGGATTTTCCTCCCAACCAACCGTAGTTGGTATTTCTGGGAAATTTTTTATTCCCGACCAACTATAGTTGGTGGATTTTATTCCCAGCCAACCGTAGTTGGTGTTTCTGGGTTTGATGCGTAGTGTGTAGCACTAATACTCCGAAAAATTTTCAACAAAAGGAGAGAATTGGGCGAAATATCCAAAACTTTATTCATATCGAAGAAAACTTCATTACATAGAGATTAAATTACTGATAATATTTGCGCAGATGCTCTGCGTTCCATGCATTCTTAATCTCCTCTCCTTCTAAGGTTTCGATTCTATACGTCCCTGGTCGAACAACCTCTGTTACTCTATAGGGCCCATGCCAGTTAGCTTCCAGTTTGTTGTGCTTTTGAATTACTTTCTTTAGCACATAGTCTCCTTCTTTTAGGTCGCATTTCTTTACTCTCTTGTTATAGAACAGAGCTATCCGTTGCTGGTATGCAGCGTTTTTGATTGCTTCTTCTTCTCTAAATTCCTCAAGAATATCCATATCTAATCTTCTCATCAAGTCACTAATAGGAGAGTTAAAATTCAGCACTCTGTGTGTGGGGAGACCCAGCTTGGCAGGTATAACAGCTTCACTTCCAAATGCCAGCATATATGGAGATTCTCCTGTCGCTGCTCGTGGAGTAGTACGATAAGCCCATAGTATAGAATGTAGCTCGTTGATCCAATTTTCCTTTGCATGCTTTAATTTTTTCTTCAAGCCATTCAGCATCGTTCTATTTGTCACTTCAGTTTGTCCATTGCTTTGAGGGTGGCCTGGTGCAGAGTGGGTTTTCAATATATTCGACTGATGACAATACGCAACAAACTCCTCGTTGTCGAATTAGGTTCCATGGTCTGTGATGAATGCATGAGGAAGACCATATTTACAAATTATGTTCTTCCATATAAATTGTGGATTTTCCCACAGCATTGAAGTTCAAAGAACCTGCTGTGACCCCTAAATATGATGGAAAAACTGACCCTGTCCTTCATATAGAACAATACCAAGCTCCTGCCGACATTTATGCCGTGCCAAATAAGATGAGATGCAGGGCATTTTTGAGAACTCTTACCGGATCTGCACATCTATGGTACAATAATCTTCCTCGTGGGAAGATTTTAACTTTCTTTCAACTAGCCGGGATCTTCATCGAAAATTTCTGTTTTGGAGCAAAATCGGTTAAACGAGTGGCACATTTGTTAAGTGTTAGACAAAAAACAGGTGAGAGCACCAGGGATTACATAACTCGTTACAATAACGAGAAGCTCGAAGTTATTGATTATGCGGAAAAGACAGCAATTACTACTTTGATGAGTGGATTGTTGCCCAATAAATGGTACTATACTTTGGCCAAAGATCCACCCAGAACCATGTCAGAACTAATGGCAAAAGCGACCAATATCATGAATGCCGAGGAGGCTATGGCTGCGAAGAAGAACATGGACACCAAAGAGACCAAGGTGGAGGTTGATAAGGCTAAAAAGAAATAACATAATAACAATGGTGGTGACAAGAAGTCAAAAGCAAAGTCATCATGGGAAATAGTGAAGAAATTTGAAAATTATACTCCTTTGAAAGTAGACATAAACCATGTCCTGTAAGAGATCAAGAATAGCGAGGAACTAAACTGGCCTGAGAAAATAAAGTCAGATCCTGATAAGAGGAATAAGGCCAAATATTGCGAGTTCCATAAAGACCATAGTCACACGACCAAAAATTGCATAGCTCCCCAGAATGAAATCGAAGCACTCATCAGACGAGGAAAGCTGGCCAAATATGTTGATCGAAGAAATGAAAGAAAAAGCAACGAACGAGCAAGACAGAGGTATAGATCCCCTCGTCGAACAGAAGAAAATAAGAAAAGAGATCATGAAGATGATCTAGAAGATGACCCCGATCTCCCCAAGAGACCAAGACAGCCAGAACATGAGGTATTTTCAATTCGTTTTGGATCATTTGATTTTAACGTTATTACAGGTGGAGATGCAGGAGGTGGGGACCTTACTGCGGAAAGGAAAGCTTACCTCAATGAAGCTCAAGCTTTTTCATACATTCAGTTAATAAATCTAGCTGAGGATGATCGCCCGAGGAAGGTGAACAAAGAAAAACTGGTCATTGGTTTCTCCAAGAACGACCTCGCAGGTGTACTATATCCTCATGATGATCCACTGGTGATCAAAATCAGGATGAAGGAATTAATAATCTCAAGAGTACTGGTGGATAATGGTAGCTCGGTGGATATCACGTTCTACTCATGCTTCGATAGTTTAAATCTAAAGTTGTCTCAGTTGGAACCTTATCACAGGTCCCTCCTCGAGTTTGCTGGCGAGAAAGTCTTTCCACTTGGGACTATCAAGTTGGATATATTCATCGGTACATGGCCTACTTGTGAAACAGAAAGAGTACGTTTCTTTGTGATGGATAAGAATGTCCAGTTAGTAATAACAAAACAATGGACGTAGGCTATTCCTTTAAGGCTGAACAACTTTAAAAATATTTTATCTTGTTTGTTTTTTTATCTGTAATTGATTAATTAGAGATAATCTAATTTTTTACATCAATAGATTTCTGTTAATGCAAAAATTCTCCATCTATGAGGACCAATCAAAAAAGGACACATGTTATCCTACGTGGCAATATTCGACACCCGAGGAGAGTTGGTCGGCATCCGAGTAGAGTTGGTCGGCACCCGAGGAGAGTTAGTCGGCACCCGAGCAGAGTTGGTTGACATACCAACCAGGAAGATCAAAGGATAACTATGCATTTAATGTGCATTAATGAAGATGACAACGCATTTAATGAGCCTTAATGTACATTTATACTGTATTAATAGATGACAACACATAGCATACCAAGCAATTCAAGGAGGATCAACCATTATAGAAGGCTATCAATTAGATTCATTGTATGTAGACATAAATGTCTGAATGTATAAAGACATTATATCTCTTTATCTTCCTTCACTATAAATACATGTATTACCTTATCCAGAAGGAGGAAGAAATCTGACAACTATGAGAGATCATACACAAGACATACACCTTTTTCTCCCTCTCTCCACCACATTGTGCTATTGTAAACCCCTGGGAATAAAATAACAGTGGACGTAGGCTTTTTATTATAGCCGAACCACTTTAAAAATCTTTGTCGCTTGATTCGATTGCTTTTATCTATTTATCTGTGATCATAAAAATGGGATTCGGTCCAGTTTTTTGCATCAACAGATTGGTGCCATCTGTGGGAACGTGTTATAAGCATTGTTCTCCATCAAAGCCTAAGTTTTTCTTTCTTTTTATATGAACAATTACGTATATTATTTTATTCAATCATGAATCTCGTATATACATTCACGAACTTTTATTTTTTAGAATCCATATAACAATGTTATATAGAATGATTTATCATATTATATGCAATCTGAAATTGAGGGATGTTAACCCCACTGTTGTGTTCACATATAGATATGGACGATCATGTCAAAATTGGATAATTTTTATTGTTGATTCTAAAATTAATTTTGAAAGATCTTTGATGACTATTAATATCCCCATCATATTTTTAGTCAGAGAGGAGGAAAAGTTAAAATCAAAAACAATTTTCTCTCTCGATAATCACAATTCTGACCCAGATCTGCTTCAAAAGTTCTCATCAATTTGATTCATTAATATATATATATATATATATATATATATATATGTTTATATTCAGTGTTAGACAATTTTTATCATGAATGTCAATAGTCTATGACTTCTTGAAAATGTTCTGGGCAAACCCTTTCATAGAATTACATGAGAACATGCTTGTATAAAGATATATATGAGATGTTTTGATCACTCACATTAATTGACATAGACGTCACTGAATTTATCTATTATTTTGATTCTTATGCATATCTGCCGTCAAAGCTGGAATATATGCCTGATGGGATCCATCCAAGATGGTACTAAATCAAGGGTAATAAAGTTCATCATCAGATCTTCATCTATGCTCCGACTAGCCAAGACTTCTATTGGGATTGTTCTTCGTAGCTCGGTGTGTGTGGCTGAAGCTAATCGAGCTAAGGCATCTGCTCTGGCATTCTCCAATCTTGGTATTCTAATTATCTGCACTACCATCAGACTTGATATAATCTCCATTGCTTTTGCATGATACCTGATCATTAATTCTCCTTTGGCTGCATATACTCCCAGCATTTGATTTACGATCAATTGCGAGTCACTGAATACAATAACCTACTCTACCCCATGGTTTTTGCCGCGATCATAGCTTCATATTCAGCCTCATTATTAGAAGCCTTGAATTGGAAGCGCAGAGCATACTCCATATCAACCTCATTCGGGCTGTTCAAAATAATCCCTGCCCCACAGCCTGTAGTGCAAGATGAGCCATCCACATATAGATTCCATATAGGTACCTTGTCTTCAAATTTCTCATCAGATAGAGTTCCTCGGTGGAATATTTGCTGCTTCCTTTTATCATCCTCTAGCACTTCTTGCTGCTCGTCGACCATCTTCTCTTGCTCACCGACCGCCTTAAGTTGATCGGAGGTTAAATTTGATAATCTGGTAACATCCACAGGTTGGTCGGTGTGCAGCTTTTTCTCCTCGGAGGTATCAGGATAGGTGAACTCTGCTATAAAATCTGCTACTGCTTGCCCTTTTAGTGACGATCTAGGCTCATAAACTATGTCATATTCACCAAGTTCTACCGCCCAGTACATCAATCTCCCTGATTTTTCTGGTTTATGAAGAGCTTGCCTCAATGGTATATCAGTATACACAACTATGGTATGATCTTGGAAGTACGACATCATTATCCTACTTGCCTCGATTAATGCTATTACCAATTTTTCCAGTCTTGGATATCTGATCTCTGCTCCCCGGAAGGCTTTTCTAGTGTAATAGATTAGTTTTTGCACTTCATCCTCCATTCTTATCAATGCTGAGCTAACTGCATTCTCCGACACTGCCAAATACAAGTACAATCTTTCCCCCATCACTGGCCTGGATAATAGTGGAGGTGCTCCCAGATATTTCTTCAATTCTTGAAAAGCCTTCTCGCATTCGTCATTCCATTCAAACGTTCTTCAGAGTGTTTTAAAGAATGGGAGGCATCTATCTGTTGCTCGTGATACAAATCTATTAAGTGCTGCAACTAGCCCAGTAAGACTTTGTACTTCCTTCTTCGTCGTTGGAGATCGTAGTCCCAATAGAGCCTTGATCTTCTCTGGGTCTGCTTTGATTCCTCATTGGTTGACAATATACCCAAGGAACATGCCTTCTCGTACTCCGAATATGTACTTGGTGGGATTCAGCTTCATTTGATATTTATCTAGTTGATAAAAGGTTTGGCCTAAGTCAATTGATGGTCAGCAGCTCTCTTTCTCTTCGTCAGTATATCATCAACATAAACTCTCATATTGTAACTGATTCGTTCTGCAAATACCTTGTTCATCAGCCGTTGATATGTTGCACCTGCATTTTTCAGACCAAAAGGCATAACATTATAACAATAAGTTCCCCTAGGGGTAATGAAAGAGGTACTCTCCCTGTCTTCAGGTTTCATTTTAATCTGGTTGTAACCAGAATAAGCATCCATGAAGCTCAACAACTCGTGTCCCGAGGTATCATCCATTAATTGATCAATTCAGGGCAAAGGAAAATGATCCTTTGGGCATGCCTTGTTAAGGTCGGTAAAGTCTACACACATCTTCCATTTGTTGTTTTTCTTCTTCACCATTACTACATTTTCCAACCAGTCTGGATATTTGACATCGTTAATAAAGCAAGCTTTTTGGAGCTTCTCTACCTCCTCTTGTATGGCTTGGTTCTTCTTGGGGCTGAAGACTCTTCGTCTCTGCTTCACTGGCTTGATCTCTTTATTCACATTGAGCTCGTGACATAAGAAATTTGGATCTATTCGTGGCATATCCTCATGACTCCAAGAAAAAGTTTGTTTTCTGCTTTTTAGGAAATTTATCAATTCCTGTTTTAGTGAGGCATCTAACGACGAACCTATTTGAGTTGTTCATTCCGGTTGCTCGTCATCCAAAATGATATTTTCAGTAGCTTCCACCACCTGACCTTTCACGAGTTGCAATTCATCTCTCGGATCCAATGTTTCAATCTCTGCACCTTCATCCACTTAGTAGGTCGTAGTCTTTTTCCTAGATTCTTCCAGTTCTTCTTACTCGAAATATGAGTAATAACATTCCCGCGTAACTTTTTGGTCACCTTTTACAACTCCTACTGCAAAATTGGTTGGAAACTTCAGACATTGGTGTACAATAGATGGTACTGCTTCGAACTTCTTCAAACCTACCCTTCCCATGATGATATTGTAAGCTGACTGGACATTATTATCCATCACAAAGAAACGTACTCTTTCTGTTCGACAAGCAGGCCATGTGTCGATAAATATATCCAACTTGATCGTCCCAAGTGGAAATACTTTCTCGCCAGCAAAACCGAGGAGGGGCCTGTGATAAGGTTCCAACTGAGACAACTTTAGATTTAAACTATCGAAGCATGAGTAGAACATGATATCCGCTGAGCTACCATGATCCACCAGTACTCTTGAGATTATTACTTCCTTCATCCTCATTTTGATCACCAGTGGATCATCATGAGGATATAGTACACCTGCGAGGTCATTCTTGGAGAAACCAATGACCAGTTTTTCTTTGTTCACCTTCCTCGGGCAATCATCCTCAGCAAGATTTATTCACTGAATGTATGAACAAGCTTGAGCTTCATTGAGGTAAGCTTTCCTTTCTGCAGTAAGGTCCCCACCTCCTACATCTCCACCTGTAATAACGTTACAATCAAATGATCCAAAATGAATTGAAAATACCTCACATTTTGGCTGTCCTGGTCTCTTGGGGAGATCAGGGTCGTCTTCTGGATCATCTTCATGATCTATTTTCTTATTTTCTTCTACTCGATGAGGAGATCTAGACCTCTGTATTGCTCGGTGGTTGCTTTTTCTTTCATTTCTTCGATCAACATACTTGGCCAACTTTCCTCGTCTGATGAGTGCTTCGATTTCATTCTGGAGAGCAATGTAATTTTTGGTCGTGTGACCATGGTCTTTATGGAACTCACAATAGTTGGCCTTATTCCTCTTGTCAGGATCTGACTTTATTTTCTCAGGCAAGTTTAGTTCCTCGCTGTTCTTGATCTCTTCCAGGACATGGTTTATGTCTACTTTCAAAGAACTATAATTTTCAAATTTCTTCAATATTTCCCATGATGGCTTTGCTTTTGATTACTTGTCACCACCATTGTTCTTATGTTCTTTCTTTTTAGCCTTATCAACCTCCACCTTGGTCTCTTTAGTGTCCATGTTCTTCTTCGCAACCATAGCCTCCTTGGCATTCATGATCTTGGCTGCTTTTGCCATTAGTTCTGACATGGTTCTGGGTGGATCTTTGGCCAAAGTATAGTACAATTTATTGGGCAACAGTCTACTCATCAAAGCAGTAATTGCTATCTTCTCCTCGTAATCAATAACTTCGAGCTTCTAGTTATTGAAACGAGTTATGTAATCCCTGGTGCTCTCACCTGTTTTTTGTCTAACACTTAACAAATGTGCCACTCGTTTAACTGGTTTTGCTCCAAAATAGAAATTTCCAATGAAGAGATTGGCCAGTTGAAAGAAAGTTGAAATATTCCCCCGAGGAAGATTATTGTACCATATTTGTGCAGATCCGATAAGAGTTCCCGAAAATGCCCTGAATCTCATCTCGTCTGGCACGCTATAGATGTCGGCATCAGCTTGGTATTGTTCTATATGAAGGACAGGGTCAGTTTTCCATCATATTTAGGGGTCACAACAGGTGCTTTGAACTTCGATGGTGTGGGAAAGTCCACAATTGCCTGTATAAAGGGCATCCCTTGGACAAACATTCTTTGTAGAGAATTCTTGGCCTTAACTATTTACCCTAGTCTACCCTCCAACCTTTGAATAGATCCTTTCCATGCATCCTTTCCCTCCTCGGGCCTATTGGTTCGAACAATTGATCGTGTTGAAGTCGCTTCCTGGGATCTATCTTGGCGAGCGACTAGTTGTGATTGGGCAAAAACCTCTCTTAGATCAGATGGTCGTCGAAAGTTTCTCGACACAGCCTTAGGAGGACTTTTATTCTTCCTAGGGCCCAATCGATCAAAAGGAGAGAACCTACTTAATCTCTCCAATGCACTAGTCCTTTCTGGAGAGAGAGTGATGTGTTGTTCAGTCTCTGGGGCTCGTACTGATGAAGTTCGACCCGGTTGATAAGAAAAATCATCCGATTTCTCAGTGCGATATGAATCGCTTTGCCTAATATGCAAAGAAACTAAACGGGTATTTCTTTGAATACTTCGTTGTCCTGAATGGGTCGGCGCTCCACCTTGGATAGTTTTCATGAGTTGTCGCATAGTCTCTTGCATAGCCGTCTGGCCTTGAGCCAAATTGGCCATAATTCCATCCAGATCTTGGACATTTGGAGGAGCGAATGGATTCGGGGGATTTCCAGCGTTTCGATTACTGGATTCAGGATTATCAGCCATTGGTGATAAATTGTTTTGGTGAAAGACGAGAATTTCAGTCGTTTCCCACAGACGGCGCTAATCTGTTGATGTAAAAAATTAGATTATCTCTAATTAATCAATCACAGATAAAAAATAAACAAGATAAAAGATTTTTAAAGTGGTTTAGCCTTAAAGGAATAACCTACGTCCACTATTTTGTTATTGCTGACTGTTTGGGAATTCTCGATTACAGGTTTTTTGAAGAAATTCCGAGTCCCCTTATAATGAGGATGATACAATGTATTTATAGCCCTCAGGCTATAAATGTGAAAGGGTAATACATAGCTGTCCAATAGGCGTATACATCTGTATGATAATAATGAGCATTTAATGCGCAGTTGATTTGTTGACTATCCGGACATTAATGCTCTGTACGAGATGCAGCTCGAACCGCCTAAGTAGCTCGGTATTCATGAGTTTCTCGGTACAGTAAAGTTCCTCGGAGAGCACTTGTTGCTCGAAGTGTCTGAGTTGGTCAGGGAGGTTGAGTTCCTCGAAGTCAAGGAGTTGTTCAGAAATGTTTGTACGTTCCATGTAGATTGACACGTGTCTCCACTTAACTGATCCACGTCAGCAGACTAAATTTGGTATCAACAGACATCATAAGAAAATTTTCCAATTCTGAATTTTCTAACCAATTCTATATTACCCAATACACCTTAAACTTAAGAAAGTCCTTACCGAGTCAAAATTGCAAAATTAATTACCGTGTGGAGAGATAAGACACAAAAAGATAAAAAGAGAGATTAATTGGTGTGGATAAGAGGCGATGTTTCTCTTCTTCCAATAATCGTGTTCCAATGATGAGATCTTTTTATCTCAAATAATTTCGTCTTTTAAATTTGTGTGTGTGAATTTTTGTTCCATTATATTTACTCTTATATATCACGCATACCGAGAGAAAATATCCACATTCCAAGTGATGCATTTATGAGTGCATCCGTGAGAAATTGAATCAAAATAAATTTTCAAAAAAGTAACGTAATGACTAATCGATGGAAGTTAGCAGTTTAATTTTCGACTTCGCGCACACACACAACGAGTTGAGACTTTTGAATATAAATTTATGGTGATCGTTTTTAGGGAGATTAAATTAAATAATTTTTAGGCATTTTAATTTTTCTCGAGTCGTGTGAAAAAAGAATTTTGTGGGTATATTCACTGCAAAACCCTCACGAGACACCACTCGTTCTACTAGGGTAACCTAGGGGTTTAAAGGCTTGTTGCATATGCCAAATGCAATCTCTTGCCCGCGAAATAGGTATTCTATCCTAATAACATGTTTGCTAAGTGTAGTTCACTCAGGAGAATTTTGGTTAGATGAATTTGGTCCCAGTTCAACTAGACCCATATGCATGGAGGGCCATTCTAGGGTCCATGTTTCTTTAGAAGAAGAAATTCAAGAGGCACATTATGCCCGTGGAGTTCTTCCACTTTTACATGCCCAAATAGAACTCGGTGGATCTTCCGTGGTATTAATACTGCACACCAAGGAACAATAAGCAGTACCTGTACACTGAAAGGCCTTCCAGTGTTAAAAACTAGAAATGAAAATTTTTCTTCATTTTTGGGGACAGCTGGGAAATGCACCCTGAAGAAAGTAAGAGGGAGAAAACCTTTAAGTTACCGCAGATATGGGGGCGTCCTTCCAAGATAGCTCTTATTATTTTTGCTTCATACCTTCATTCATGTATACATAACTTTTTGCTGCATCTTACACTAATATTTATTTTTGTGTGCATCTCTTAACAATCTTCCTCTAAACAGTAAATAGGCCAAGAGGGTTGAGGACGCCACGGGTCATAGCAATAAGTCAAAAAGGTTCAGCTTGATGTCTGTTTCCAATAATATTTATAAACAAGGGTACTTCCCCAGAAAATAACTACCAAATAAAATGACTGCAGCTAGTAGTGAACTTACTCGTATAACCTAACTTTCTATGGCTAGTATACTACTGATGTTTTCATTTTAACATTTTTTTAATTTCTTTACTTCCAGGTGAGGAAATTGACCATGAACTACTGAAAGCTCAATTAGATGAGATGGAGGAGGACGCGACAACCCTCAACCAACCCCAAAAGAACGGAAAAAAATAAAGAGGGGGAAAAAGAAATCCCCTATAGCTGAGCCCACAATTGAGGCTTCTTCGTCACATGCTGTGTCTATAGATGGTCTTGCGACAGGAGAAACCCAAGTTGGTGGCACCGTCACGACAGGGGAATAACAAATTGGTAATGCTATGAAATTAAGGCACATGTTGATAATGACATAGATCCGCACTTACTGGAACATGTTTAATATCTTAGGGAGATTTCCACAATGGGCATAACCCCATTAAAGTTTCTTAAACTCCATATCTTCCTCTACGGAGAGTAATGGCTATTAATTCCAATCTCCCAACTCTATAAAGTCGGCCAAGTGTAGGTCCTGATGGCATCCGCAACCTCAGTTGAGAATCTCAAATCCTCAGTCTTCCATGGATACGATTTCCAAGCAGTTCAGAAGATGAAAAAGGTTGTAGACAACATTGATTTAGACCACCTTGTAGATAAAGACCATGAACATTTGGAGGAGTATGGTCTCCATAGCCTGTTGAAGGTAAGCACTTTATTTAACTTAAATTCTGGTTATTTCTTCACACTAACCATGTTATATAACTTTTAGGCCGTACAAGTTATTATGTCGAAAACAACCAAATATGAAGACCTCTATGAGCTCAAACAGGTCGCGGAGTCTGTGCACAAAGATGATTTGGACAAATCTAGGGAATTTTCTTTCGAGGCAGACAATATTTCATCTAACGCGGCACTTCAGGTGGAAAAACAACAAGCTCTCTCAGATGTTCAGGCTGCAAATAAAGCCAAGAAGACTGCTGAGGAGAACTATAAATAGGTTGCAGATGACTTGAAGGTTGCTAAGGGCAAAACTACAGTAGCTGTAGACCTTCAAGAGAAGTTAACTTCAACTAAAGATTTAATAAAGAGCATGACTGATGCCCATGCCGCGACCTTGGAATCTCTTAGTAAAAAATATGTCGAAGCCTTTAAAAATATGGATGAGGACCACACCACGACCCTAGAATTGGCTGGGAGCAATGCTGTAACAACTTACCAAAATTCCAAATATTTCTTCCTTACTAACAACAAGGCCTACATCCATGGATATGAGGAGATGAGGCATAGGGTCATCAAAAACTTTCCAGAGTCCAAGGATTAAATTATGTCTTAGAAACTCAGTGATGCTGAGCATGACCAATGCATAGCTGAGATTAGGGCTGCAACGGAAGAGAGGGTGAGAAATAAATTGAGGAAGAGGCCGCAGAAGATGATAAAGGCACAAAGACTGCAACTAGACTTGATGGTAATGATGATGAAGATGATGTTACATTCTAGTTTCTTTATAACTTACCTTTCTATTCTGAACTATATATGGGGTTCCGTGCCCTTTTAACTTTTGTAATTTTGGAATATTGGGATGCGTCCCAAGATGAACATTTTCTTACCATCAAACTTGAACATTTTGGAACTTTGCTAAACATGGGCCGAAACCATTTTTTGTTAAGTTGCGGCCATGAATCAATATACATCTGATTTCTACCCTTTGCAGCTTCAATATTTTGATATCTTTGATCTCTAATGATGGGATGCAGCCATTTGATGATATCCCATAACTTCTCAAGCACTTGGGGATTAGAATTGTTGAACTCATATTAAAATTTCCTACTGTAGCCTTGAATCAGGTTAATAGTTGGTCGCATATTCTAACTTCTTGCATTTGCGAATGTTCTTCAAAATTGGTTACAACGACTAATGACTAATTCTATTACTACCACTAAATATTCCAACTCTTGATAGTTTCTTGGAACTACATGGGTTGCGTCCCATTTCGAACAATTGTCATTTCTTGGATCCTTACCAAAATCAATACTTGATTGCCTCAATGTCTACATATCATCTTTTCTCTACATCTTTAATATTTTATTGCTTCAATGTTTTCTTCACTATGCTTCTCTATTATACTGCATACTTTTGAAGGGTGCCCACCTCTTTAAAAATTACATGAAGCCTTATATTTGGTGGTAATAGTAAGTTTAGGTACCAATATTTGAGAATTGGCTGCATCCATTGATCATTTGCACTATTGCTTCTTTAAGGTTAGGTGCGACCATATATGTCTGGCTGCGCAGATGTTTGTGCTAACAAATGGAACATGGATAATGTTATTACAGAAATATAGGATTGTCCATGGACGATTAAGTCTTTGGCCCCTAAGCAATGATACAACAAAACTTTAAGATTAAGTCATTGGCCCTTGTAATTTTACTACTGTAACTTGTTGTCTTCTCTTTTCTTTTGGGGAATTTTAATGAAGTGATTATGGTGGACTATTATGTGTTGTGTCCATTTATTCCTTGTAGCTTTAATATGGTTCATGATGCCATCACCACAACATCCTTTAGTCTCTTTGATCACATGTAACTTCTTCCACAACTTCTATGTGGGTTTAACTATCATGAAGCCACTTTCGTAGCTTCTCTTTAGTCGCTTTAGCCACATGGAACTTTTTCCACAACTTATATGTCACTTTAACTATCATGAAGACACTTTCGTAGCTTCTCTTCAGTCGCTTTAATCGGGTTGTTATTAGGACTCCCCATGCTAGGTATTAAGAAGCTTCCTCAAGATATAATTAGATATATCTAAATCCTTCCCATGATGGGTATTATGGGACTTCCCCAAGACAAAATTAGATATATATAAATCCTTCCCAGACTAGGTATTATATATATATATATATATATATATATATATATATATATATATATATATATATATATATAAAGCCTTCCCAGGATGGGTATTATAGGGCTTCCCTAAGCCAAAATTAGATTTATATAAAGCCTTCCTAGGCTGGGTATTATAGGGCTTTTCCGAGCCAATTTATGCATCCTGGGAGCTATGAACAGGCATTCGTATCCCCCGTGGCTAATTGAAGCATTCCAGAAGCTTAGAGGGGGAACTCTGATCCCTTAATGTTGATAGAATTATTCCGGAAGATGGTCGACCTTATGAATATAAGTAATTTCCGCTTTTCCAATAGTGGAATTGTAGGCCAATTAAGGCTATTATCTCATATTCTTCATAGAATTCTTTTGAAAGTAATAACCTTCTGAGATGATTTGCTATTCATTCATCCATTGATATCTATTTAGAATGAAGGACTTTTCTGATATTAGAGATAAGAAAAATTAGCAAGCAAAGTATGACTAAATCATTCATTCTTATATTTATATATAATTTTGTAAAGAAAATACAAAAACATGTACGAAAGATAAATATAGTTTTTCTCTTGCAATAGAAATAGAAATGAAAATATTCTAAAGAAAAGTTAGGGATGCGGCTGTCAGGTTAAGATTGCGCCCTTTATGAATCGCTGGAGCATCCCCTGACTAACAAGCTTGTTAATCTTCCCCCTCAATGCATGTCAACTGTTACTGTTATGGCCATGATCATTATGAAAACTGCACCATTTTGCTCGGTCCCTCTTATGGTAAGGAGACTTCATCTTCTCAGTCCATTTGAGAAATTTATCTTCTTTGATGGACTCGAAAATATCTTCAATTTGAAAAGTCAATAGGGTGTAGGCCTCAAAGATTTTCTTCGCCTTCCTCTCTATCTTCCTCTTTTGGTTCTTATTTGTGGCTTTTGTTGTTGCGACCACAATGGTTGGAACAACAACAACCTTGTATGTTTCAACAACCAACATAAGAACCCATTAGGTTAGGAAATTGACCTCAGTCTGGAGTGAGGCGTGGCTGTCATATCGATGGTTGAGATGGTTGTATAACTGAGCAATCTCATATTTAATTTATGCACTGTTGCTGTAAACTCCTTCCATTTCTTCTTTGTTAGTATTTAAAATATATATATTCTGAGACAAAACTAGCAAGAGTGATTGATGAAAGAAATGTAGAGGAAATAACAAAGTGTAGTAACAAGGATGTAGTCTTTGGAAATTTGCTAATCAATATTGCTGTGGTCACGGCATCCTAAACACATGGAGTTATTGTCGAGGTCTCTCTAAGGAGTTCACTAGAGTTAAATTTGAAGACATTTTTACCATCTTTCCACCTAGATGATGAGATGAAGCTATGCATCATCCTCTATAAGGGTTGTGGCACTAAAGTAATTTGCCTACTAGGCCGCATCCTTCTTGATGCAACATGGTGAAATTCCAAGGACCCACGGGCTGGGTTTAATCCATCTAGCAATACGAAAAAAAAGCCTACTAGGGGTCTACCAGGGACAAAACAGTCTTCAAGTGCCCCCGAAATGGCACAATTATAGTAGAAAATCATAGATCATTGATTAAGAAAGGAGGAAAAAGTTGATAGAAGTTTTCCCCAACTATCCACCTTTGTAAGGCTTAGCCTTTTTGCCTTTTTCAACACTTTCTAGGTAAGATATTGATTAAGGGTGAAAAGTAGCGTCGCGTCAAAATGCTAATCGTTGTTTTCATTTCACCTCCTCAATACGAAAACCTAAATTATGACTACACTCAACGGGTGAGTATAGCGGTAAGTCGGGTATCGAAAATCCACAGAGACGAGTTGCTATAATTTATATGATTTAATATTCCGAAATAAAAGTGTAAAAGGTAATTTTAAGAAAAAGGAAAAGATAATAAAGAGAAAAGATTAAACTAGGCGAGTGTAATTAAACTATGTTAACAAAGTGAATAAAAACTATAGGTTGCGTCGAATATCCCTCACCCCGAGTTAATTAGCATAAAATGGTTACATGGGTCGACGAGTTATTACAAATGCGTCTCATTTCGACAGTTAATTAAATCAAGGGTTGTTAAGCCCTAAATCATCATAAAAGCCTAATAAGATTTTGGCGTCAACAAATATCCCGAAAATTACGCACGCAAGGTCGTAAGCACGGAGCATACATGATATACCCAGTCAAATCCCCTAGGCATAATAACTAGGACAACGCACCCGAAATAGACCCGTAAACACCATCACCAAAGCAAAGCAACATGTCAACCCGGAATGAGTTCAATCCGACACAACCTAGACTAAATTAGCCACTACACATAATTAAAAGCATAAATAAATGAAACTAAGTTAAAACAACTAATTATCAAAGAAAACAAGAATTAAACTACCAACAACTAATAAATCAAAGCAATAAATCAAGAGAACAAAGCTTAAACAAAGAAATAAAGCATTAATTAAAGGAAGAGGATGAATGAATAGTAACTTACATACAAATGGGTATAAACCCAAAGAAGAAGAGAGGAGAGGGAAGCTCCACAAAGAATCCCCAAAAACTAACCTAAAAATGAAATATATCTCCAAAGAAATGCCCCTAACACTCTATTTATACCCCAAATTAAACCCCAAACAAAACCAAGCCAAAAAACCCAAAATAAGTCAATTTTCGTCCATATCTGATGGGACCGGTCGACCTCTGTTTTGGGACCGGTCGACCTCACTTTTGGAATTTGCCTTGGGCTGGAGGCAGCCCACTTTTCCACTTTGAACTAATTTTGACGCGTTGCACGGAAACGGCTATAACTCCCTCATACGGAATCGAAATGAGGCGTGGTCAGAACTGACGCGAAGCTAATTCAATTATCTACATGATTCTGTTTTGAAACCCTCCAAATTATGCAGTTTGAAATTACCAAAATTCCCTTGAAGTAGAAGAAAATACCGAAACCTTTCAGAAATGGGCATAACTTCCACATACGGAGTCAGAATGACGCACGGTCAGTGGCCATGAAAAGATAATTTGATGATCTACACGTTGGTAACTTCATTCCATAAAAAATAGTGAGTTTAAAAAGACCAAATTTCCCTTGTAGTAGCATTCAACGACGAAACTTCTCCGAAATGCAACCGAACCTCACTTTTAGCGTTCCAATACCTACAACAGCACAAATAACCCCTGCAAAGTATGTATATATCCAAATCCAAGGTTGTCTGGTTAGTGAGCATAATTATAGGCATTTAGGACCGTAAAAGTGCTAGAATGCATAAAGATAACGGGCAGAAATATGCAATATTCGATACGAATGACACCCCCTAACTTAAACATTGCTAGTCCCTAGTGATGAAAGAAACAAAACTAGTCCACAGAAGGAAATACAAAACTTATATATGCATCGAAATATAATTGCCACTTTCGTAGGGAACACGATTGCATTTAGCATATGCAATAAGCCGTTAAACCCCTAGGTTACCCTAGTGGACGAGTGTCGTCTCGTGAGGGTTTTCAGGGACGATACCCACAAACATCATATGGTTTCCTCAAAATATTCCCAAACCAACATGCGACAAGCCCAACAAAAGCGAAAAAGATTTCATACGCATTATTAGCAAAGTGAATGAATTCAAACAAAAGTCCAAATCATTAACATTATAGATGCACCTCATAGAATTGAAACCTTAAAATGTGGGAGGGGAGCGAGCACATGAAAAGTATGATTTGGCGAAAAACTTAAATAAACCGGATAAACATTAAAGCAAGCATATATTAAATCCTCATGGGTATTACGCTCATCAAGCGAATTCACTTGAAACAGGGAGCTAACACACGGAACATGCGGGCTAAAGAGTAATTGTAAATGGAAACTAGGCCGCGCACATGTCACAAAAGAAGAACGCTATATATAAACTGAAAAATGTGATCTCAATGAAAGGATACCACACACTAAAAGAGGCGAAATGCATTTTCACATATTATCACAACTATTATGACTTTTAAATTACATCAACCTAAGATCACATAGGACTTGTATAGGGTTATAATATAGGCTAGGCTTAGAGTACGAAACGAGGGAATGTATGTACGGATTCAAAGTGTTCGGAATGAAAACTAGGGATAATAGGACGACGCGGGCAATATCAAAATCGGAAAACAAGTTCTAAAAAGGCATTAGATATATCATCGGGGAGAGTAATCAAAGCTTATTGAACACTATACACAACATTTACAACTTTCTCTTTCTTTTTCTCATTTTCTCTTTTGTTTTCTTTTGATTTTTGCTTTCTCTTTTTCACTCTTTTTTTTCACTTCTCTTTTCTTTACTTGTCAAACTCTCATATGCCTAAATTGCAACCGACATCATAACAACAACATTCAATCCCAAGTAACAATTCAAACAAAGGTATGGAAAGTGTATATATGGTATATAACTCCAATTTAGAGTTGGTTATGGGAAGGGGGTTATGAAACGAAAGGCTATATTTAGGCTCAATGGGGTTAACGAGGGTAAACATATAAGGGTGAGGTCAAGGCTAATATGGGTGATATAACAAAGAATGCCTATGATCATTTCACAAAGTTTACGCAATTCTCGAGTCAAAACAATATATGAAAATCATGATCAAGTAACACAATTCAAGTATGAACTCAATTAATGAATGGTCAAATGAAAGAATAGTGAGATTAACAACGAATTCAACGTTTTCAATGAGAAAAGAATAGTGTATACACTCACAAACGACGAAAGGTACAAATCTTACTCGGTGTAAGTATATACAATGCAACAAAAGATTACCGAGTTATAAAAATCTTAAACCAAATCAATATAACAATAAAAATGCATGTGCTCATGGGATTAAAGTTTAATTCATGAAGTTATTCATCATATCAATAATTGAGACTAAAGTCTAATAACTTCTAAAATCGAGAACATGCATCATTGGGTTGTCTATTGGATCGGGCAATTATTAAAATTTATCATCGGAAACAAAGGCCAAATGCCCAAAAAAGGAGAAAAAATAAAGAAAATCTTTTTGAAATTTTTTAATTTTTCTAAGAAAAGCATACTAAGTAACTAACATGTGAGCAAAAACATGGACTAAAATAAGAAATGGATAGAATATCTCACACCCCCTAACTGAAAACTTGACATTGTCCTCAATGTAAATTAAGAACCAAGTCAAAGAGAGGAAAAGAGCGATATTACCCAAAAGTGGAGCGATCCCCATAAGAACAAGTCCAAAGAATCTATAAAATAAGTTAGTACCGAGCATAGCAAAAACAAATAATAAAAAGTTAACTAATTACATTAGACTAAATTAAAAATGAAGGAAAAAAAATAAAAAGAAAGAATAAAAAGCTAACTATATACAACCTACTATTTAGACTTCACACTATCTGTACACTAGAAGTCTAAATAGCTGAGGGTCCACCATAAGAACGATTTGACTTTGGAGGATAACCAGTGTACCCTCACATACAAGCATGCCTTCCGAAAAATATGAATTCCGTTTTGACAACGGAAGGCATGTGTAAGGCGGAAGAAATGAACCATCGCCAATTAAAAGTTTTGGAGGGACGATGGGGGGTTTGGATTGAACGGGTGACAAAAACAAGTGGGGACCAAGAAAAGCCGAATATCCTCCCAATGATTTTGAAGTTGGAATGGGAGGCGGCGCACACAAAGGCAAAGATGCGATCGTGGAGGGCGACTCGAGCAAGTACTCCTCATCGGTGATAGGGTTTAAAACATTAAAGTTCGAAACCGAATCATCGGGTACTTGTTTCGGTGGGGTAATAGAGAATGAAAATGGGGATGAAAGAAATTCAAACTCATGAGCTGAATCATCATCGCATGAAGTTGGAATTTCAAAGGAAATAATATCATTTTCAATGAAATGTTCTTCTTTGGGAGCCAAAGAAGAAATCATTTCATTGCAAATAGATATTACGTCATTATCATCCCCACTTTCAATATCTATTACGCAATGGGCAAAGTCTAGAATGGCTTGTTCCAAAGTAGGCACAAGTACCTCATTTGGTTCAAAACATTCGTCGACCTCGAAAGTCTCGGAAGCAAAATGGTCGTCGGACTCAAATAATAAATCCAACTCATGTTCCCACGAACGATTTTCTTCCCGATAACGATTTTCAATTTTCTCATTTTCATACATACGCAAACCCTCACCGAAAGTCATAGGTCGAGGTGCGGATACATGAAAATGGGAACTTTGAAAATTACCATCGGACTCAAACGAAAACTCATTATTATAGGAATTTTGAAAACTATTGCAATTCGTTTCAAAATTCCTATTATAAGGAGGTAAAGGCCCAAAATCATTATCATCATCATCAAAATTCCAATAACCTAAATTTTGACTTTCGTTATACTCGCCCAAAGTAATATGTGAATTTGCAAATTTTTAGGATTCTAAGTATTCACCGAAAGTCATAGGTTTGCGGGAATTTTGAGAATTATAACAATGATTACCGAAAGAATTGGAATAAGACATGCTTACCCCAAAAATGGCTCGAAGTGGCGGATTTCACAAAGTAAGTGCGCGCGGGAAAAATTCGAGCGTTTCTAAGTGCTCAAATGTGGAAGTCCTATAAAAAGTTAGCAAATAATACAAATAGAAAGAAAATACTATGAAATACTAAATCAAATAAAGTCTAAAACAAACTAGTCCCCGGCAACGGCGCCATTTTGATTAAGGGTGAAAAGTAGCGTCGCGTCAAAACGCTAATCGTTGTTTTCATTTCACCTCCTCAATACAAAAACCTAAATTATGACTACACTCAACGGGTGAGTATAGAGGTAAGTCGGGTATCGAAAATCCACAGAGACGAGTTGCTATAATTTATATGATTTAATATTCCGAAATATAAGTGTAAAAGGTAATTTTAAGAAAAAGGAAAAGATAATAAAGAGAAAAGATTAAACTAGGCGAGTGTAATTAAACTATGTTAAGAAAGTGAATAAAAACTATAGGTTGCATCGAATATCCCTCACCCCGAGTTAATTAGCATAAAATGGTTACATGGGTCGACGAGTTATTACAAATGCGTCTCATTTCGACAGTTAATTAAATCAAGGGTTGTTAAGCCCTAAATCATCATAAAAGCCTAATAAGATTTTGGCGTCAACAAATATCCCGAAAATTACGCACGCAAGGTCGTAAGCACGGAGCATACATGATATACCCCATCAAATGCCCTAGGCGTAATAACTAGGACAACGCACCCGAAATAGACCCGTAAACACCATCACCAAAGCAAAGCAACATGTCAACCCGGAATGAGTTCAATCCGACACAACCTAGACTAAATTAGCCACTACACATAATCAAAAGCACAAATAAATGAAACTAAGTTAAAACAACTAATTATCAAAGAAAACAAGAATTAAACTACCAACAACTAATAAATCAAAGCAATAAATCAAGAGAACAAAGCTTAAACAAAGAAATAAAGCATTAATTAAAGGAAGAGGATGAATGAATAGTAACTTACATACAAATGGGTATAAACCCAAAGAAGAAGAGAGGAGAGGGAAGCTCCACAAAGAATCCCCAAAAACTAACCTAAAAATGAAATATATCTCCAAAGAAATGCCCCTAACACTCTATTTATACCCCAAAATAAACCCCAAACAAAACCAAGCCAAAAAATCCAAAATAAGTCAATTTTCGTCCATATCTGATGGGACCGGTCGACCCCTGTCTTGGGACCGGTCGACCGCACTTTTGGAATTTCCCTTGGGCTTGAGGCAGCCCACTTTTCCACTTTGAACCAATTTTGACGTGTTGCACAGAAATGGCTATAACTCCCTCATACGGAATCGAAATGAGGCGTGGTCAGAACCGACGCGAAGCTAATTCAATTATCTACATGATTATGTTTTGAAACCCTCCAAATTATGCAGTTTGAAATTACTAAAATTCCCTTGAAGTAGAAGAAAATACCGAAACCTTTCGGAAATGGGCATAACTTCCACATACGGAGTCAGAATGACGCACGGTCAGTGGCCATGGAAAGATAATTTGATGATCTACACGTTGGTAACTTCATTACATAAAAAATAGTGAGTTTGAAAAGACCAAATTGCCCTTGTAGTAGCATTCAACGACGAAACTTCTCCGAAATGCAACCGAACCTCACTTTTAGCGTTCCAATACCTACAAAAGCACAAATAACCCTTACAAAGTATGTATATATCCAAATCCAAGGTTGTATGGTTAATGAGCATAATTATAGGCATTTAGGACCGTAAAAGTGCTAGAATGCATAAAGATAACGGGCAGAAATATGCAATATTCGATACGAATCAGATATCAATATCGGGGTAATTAAAGCATATTAAAGGTCATAAAAAGAAAGTCGACGAGTGGATCTAAAAATATGCCATACCCAGTTATGGGTGATGACCCGAAGGGTACCCATGAATGAAACAAGCTGTTAACAATCTGAAATATAGAGGAACGAGATATAAATACCTTTTCCCCCAAACGGTGCCAGATTATTGATACGATAAATCAGACACATGTCGTTATTATACTAGTAAGTCAAGTACAAAATAGATATAAAGAAAGTAAAGAGACAAAACACAAGATATAAAGTGGTTTGGCTATTAAAACGAGCCCACGCCCACTTTGTTGCCATACTCTCATTATATATACGTTGTAGTACAGGCTTACAATGCCATTAAAGGCGTACAAGAGAGGTAAAGGAGAATAATACATGACTGTAGTGGTTCCAGTTGAGCCGTAAGGTGACTATGAGGTAGGTGAGTAGCCCCAAACTGTATTGGGGTTTTATAGAGAGTTTGGAATCTCTTTGCTAGGAGTGGTTGTCTCGGATCTAGGAATCGGAACCCCCTATCTGGAGGTGTGGACCTCTATTTATAGGAGGTATGTAAGTTGTGTCACGTTCCCTCAGCACGTGACATGTAATAAGTCTGGAGAGTAATACCCTTTCCAGGGAAACAACTGTGCAAATAGAGGCTACGATCTGTCTAGACAAAGGTGGTAGCACTGGAAGGAGGTGTTGCGGCCTATCTGAGTCCAGGCAGCGACCAATTCTGACCAAGTATACTGGTATGAATAAGGGTTGTGACCTGTTTGGCAGATGAATTATGAGGGTGCCATGACCTGTATAATACAAGGCAGCGACCTCTTAATGGATAACCAAATAAGAATGAGGTTACGACCTCCTAGATCTGGAGCATTGACCTTCTGTTAGTGGAGTCCGCAGTAGGAGACCATATTGGTCATATCATATACTAGAATTTAATTTAAGTGTACTATAAGTGAAACGAGTTTACTCTGTATGATTTCATGTGTACCATTGAATATTTTCATGTAACAAAGAGGAAATGTGCGTCTACCTCAACCCAAATATATGAATTTGACCAGTTTTTGGAGATTTGAATCAGTCTTTGTTGGTTAGTTAGTGAATATGTTAATTTGGATTTTAATTAGTTTAAGAATTATTTTAAATTCCGCGATACAACCCGAATATGAATTAATTGTTAGATTTGTAATAAGTATTCCAATTATTTGAAATAATTCTTGGTTTAGTTTATGGTATAAATTTGTATTCCTATAAAATCGTTAATTTGTATTCTTCTAGTGTTTTATTATTATCGGATGACAGTTTAATGATTTATTCATTTGGATTTAATCAGTTTGGTGGAATTTGAATCAATATTTGTTGGTTAGTTAGAGAATATGTTAATTTGGATTTTAATCAATTTAAGAATTATTTCAAAGTCCTTGACATAAAACGAATGTGAAATAATTACTAGATTATAAGTATTCCCATTATTTTAAACAATTCTTAGGCATTAATTTGGTTTAGTAAATATGTCAAACTAATTCATTATTTATATTTCTAAATCATCTTTTTATATATTTGATTCTTCTAATAATTTTTTTTTGCAGGGTATGTTTTCATTAGGGCGCCAGGGAAGCGGGTGCTTGTCTAGCACTGGGCCCCTAAAGTGGGGCAAGTTGGGGATCTTAGTGGAGAATAATATGGCCTTCCAAGATAGCGTTTTGGAATTGCTCAAAGCGGTTATTGGTTCCAGGTACACTGATTGGAGGAAGGTGCCCTCTGAGATTAAGATAGCCATTTGGGGGCATTGTAGGTACTTGATTGAGTGAATAATATTTATATTTTATTTTATAGTTTAAATACTACTAACTCACTTTCTTTTTGTTTTGTATTTGTTTAGAAGAAACAATTCGACTTGCCCCAACAAGCACGCGACTTCACGTTAGAACAACTGAGAGATTAATGAAAGACGTGGAAGAAAAATACGTGTGCAGGGTATTTTGTCTGGGAGCGAAAGTCCATCTTACAATGTTGGGACACGGTACCCGAGAAGGGGCTAATCTCATTGGCAAACGGGCAATTTTTTTTTCCGATAATGAAATATCTGATAAACTAGTGTCTTCTCGTGAATCGAAGAGGGAAAACTTGGCCAAGAAGGTCAACATGCACTACTCTAGGTGTATGTCTTACGCTAGGATGGTATGTTTTGAATGTTACTAATTCACTAATTTTGCATTATTTTATTTCAGGAGACGGGGAGTGGTGCGGGAAGTAAACCACGAAAGCTCGATGGCTATGTGGAAATTCGAACGAAGAAAATGAAGGACAAGGAGGTCAATTGGACTGTGGTCAGCAGTATTGTAAGTTATAATTTTAATTATGTTATTAACTCAACATTTATAATCACATAATTTTTTATTATTTCATCTAATCGTCTATTTTTTTTGTTTCATGAAAAATTGAAAGAAGTGCACCACTCATAGAGTGATGTCGATGAGGCATCTCTGAGTATTGATGCACTTAGCCAAGTGCTCGAACGGGATCATAAAGGCCATACTTAGGGTGTTAGCTATCGGATGGGGAAGTCGAGGCTCCTCAGGATTGTGTAGAGTAACATTGGACTGACACGCAAGGTCGACAAAATACAGACCAATAATGTCAAAAACTTTGACAACCTGAAAAAAAAATATTAAATAAAATGGCTCTTCAAGGTCGAGCCGGGTGCAGGTCAGGGAAGGGCAAGGAGAAAATAATGGTTGAGGGGGCCACTACTCCTTCTTTTTCACCCTTAACCTCACCAATACACCCCTCTCCATATGACTTATTCATCACCGTCACCCACGGGTGGCAAATTTTAACACGACATGACAATATGACATGAAATGACACGAAATTGGCCCGAAAAATAGGACTTTTCATGTTTCGTTTCGTTTTCGTGTTTTTTAACACGAAGTCGTGTCTTGTCGTGTTCGTGACAAAACATTTAACACAAAAATGACCCCATTGACACGACCCATTTAACACAATTTTAACCCAATTTACATGACCCAATTATACCTAATTAAACCCAATTGACACAACCCAATTCAATCTAATTAAACACAATTAAACCCATTTAAAAATTAAATGGATCCTTTTCCTACACTTGTCAAAAGATCACCCTCCCCACATTTTAACTCTTAAAATCCTAATATCTAATTCAACTTAACATCTCTCTCTAACACTCATGGCCACATTTTCTCTCTAACCCTAACATCTTTATAACTCACTCACCCTCATCTCTCATCACTCGCCACCACCCTCATCATCTTCCCACCGGACCAAAGAAGAAAAGTCTCCCAACTCCAATGGACAGTTTCTTCTTCAAAAATCGTCATTATCTCCACTCTAAAATGCATGCAAAGAAAAAACTGATAGTTATTTTTGATACCTCAAAGAAACCATTAGAGAT
Organism: Sambucus nigra; assembly: GCA_949130495.1. Classification (NCBI taxonomy): domain Eukaryota; kingdom Viridiplantae; phylum Streptophyta; class Magnoliopsida; order Dipsacales; family Adoxaceae; genus Sambucus; species Sambucus nigra. The sequence continues at coordinate 60,906,923 of OX422216.1, read as the reverse complement.
TGAACTAGATCTTGATGAAAATGATGAGGTTAGTTTGAAAATTTTGATTTATAATTATTTTGATTTTGTTTGTTTTTTATTTAATTTTTGCATCTGTGATTGTTGAGGGATGGATGACTTTTTAATCTAAGAGGATAATAAGAGAGGAATGGTTTTGTTGAGGGATGGGTGACTTTTTTTGCTGCTGTGATTGTTGAGGGATGGCTTTGTTCGTTTTAATTATTTTGGTACTTTTTAATTATTTTTGTTTTGTACGTTTTTTTTTTGATGCTATGATTGTTGAGGAATGGTTTTGTTGAGGGATGGGTGACTTTTTTTCTTTGTTTTCACTGAATTATATTATTTTATTATTTTTTACTGAATTGTGTTATTCCTTCTTTAGATGGAGGAGAATGAGGAAATTGGAAAGGACACTTCTTGCGAAGATGATGATGTTCAGACTATCGATAATCCAATAGATGATAACAAAATCTTATGTTCCAATAAATTATGTTATTACTGAATTACGTTATTTTAGTTTGGAGCTTTGGATGATAACAAATTATGTTGCATTGATTTGTCTTTAATAGATGATAACAGAATATGTTATGTTGTTTGGAACTTTGGATGATAACAGATTCTTATGAAAGAGTAGGAATGATTAATGAATTGAATTGGATGATAACAAAAATTATTGCGTTATAACTGTAATTTGATGAAAAAAATTGTTCAAATTGGTTTCGTGTTAATCGTGTTATTTTGAACAAAAAATGGTTTTGTGTAAATCATTATAATTTAAAATACTCGTGTTCATCGTGTCGTCGCGTGTCATTTTTTATGTGGTTCGTGTTCATGGTGATTAAAAAAACACGACCTCGTGTCATGTCGTATTCGTGTTTAATGTTTCATTGTCGTGTCGTGTTGCGTTAGGCGGAAACATGACCCAATAACATGAATTGCCACCCCTACCGCCACCCCACCCTGTTCCCAACTGTCTAGACTCCATTTACAATTCGATGGGATATAGTCTATTTAATAGACTTATGGGGAGGCAATAGAACAACTAGGGGTTGAGGGACTCGAATATATGCCCAGATTCCTCAATGCATAACCATCCGTTGTAGACTAAAGAGGCTCAGGTCCACATCACTGAAGTATTGGTGGGAAAATATATTGAATTAGTATGGTTGAATGAACAGTTCATCGTACGACATATTGAACGTTTGTGTCAGTTAGTATATAATATGGCCTAGCTTTCTCTTCCAAGTTGATAATAAATGAATATTATGTAATAATTTGTATTAAACATTCAAAATTTTCTTCATCTATTGCGTTTCTTATTTAGAATTATTTAGTATTTAGTTATTACGAATAATTGTGGTGGCTGTTGTTAATTATTAAGAAAATATATCATATATTACTGCTACAGAAGATAATATACTGCTGGGCAATGGCAGTGGCCATACTGGCCAACGATTTTTTTATACTGCTGCCCATAATTATTGCAGACTTTAATTGTGACAAGGAAAACTTATTACAGACTTTGACCGTGAGAAGTCCACGACAAGTTCATGGTTATCATGAACTTGTCACAGTCAAAGTCTGTGACTAGTTTTCCTTATCACGATCAAAGTCCTTGAAAAGTTTTAATTGTCAACATTTTTTACCATGACACGTTCGTGACAAAGAAAAACTTGTCATGGACTTTAATCGTTATACGTCAATGAAAAATAAGTTATCACCCATATTCCTATCACGGTCTTTGACCATGACATGATAGACTTGTCAATGTTTTTTACTGTGATAAATGGATTATTTTTGTGTAGTGGTCACACTACGAATTGATAACCCAACCTTAAGGGGATGCGGCGAATTAGGAGACAAGCACTCCTAGGCATCCACGGTCAATGCATGAGCTCCCCCCGGGCACATGAAATTACCTCTCGAGCCCCGCAATGCCACAATAATGACTTTGTTGGGGATAAATAAAGAGAATAGAACTATCTTTATGCTTCCTTACTAATATGCTTAATATAGGTCTCCTGCATGACTATTTTACACACTTTTTAAAAACTGTTTAGCATCCTTAGTTTTAGATTTCCTCAACACATGAACACATGCTTAGGTAGGCACAAAGGACCTCGTGATAAAGTAAATGTCAAAGTATGTAAAAAAAGATTACCTATTTCACATCACACACTACATAGTCTTATTTTTATTTTTCTTTAAATCCTATGCCCTCGAGACCAAAAGAGGTTAACCGAAAGGAAGTTCGTACCTTAGAAAAATAACTTCACTCAAAAGAGGCTTCTATTTCAAAAAAGTCACTTCTCCCTAAAAGAAGTTCATACTTTTGAGAAATCTCTTCCTCGAGTGAAGTTCGTACTTTTAAAAAGTCACTTCCTTGAAAGGCTGGTCGTCATTGAATTCTCACTCTTTTCTCCCACCCATATGGTATATCAAGCAACTTCTCTGTTGATCCCAAAATCTCGGTGACAGTGAAGGTTTGAAGTTCTTTATTTATTATGGAATATAGAGTAGGCTTTCACATATATTCAATACTAGGGTAAATTGGTTTTGCACGTACCTTAAAGGTTATTCAGTCCAAGCACCCTAGTATATCGTGATCCATGGCAATAAAAAGAGATCCACTGATCACTGGGTCAAATTTCCCTTTTACATAAAGAAAAAATATCTAAGAACACACCCTATTACACAAAAAAGAAAAAATACATATGGGTTATTGTCTTTGACAAAAAAATTCAAAAAATTTGTGAGATGGCTGAAGGTTGGTCCAAAACCTCTTGGATTCCAGGGTGAATGTGTTTCCCATTTTTAATGTAAGATAAAGAGTATGTATCCACAAGTTATTGTCAATACAGATTTACCGTATGTTGGATTACCCTACCACTTTTTATTTTGAGAAAGAAATAGACCGTAGTCTATTACTTCCTCATTCCTCTCCCAAAAAACAAGAGCTGACTCTATTCAGTTATTCCCTTATGAAGATAATACCAAAAAATAAGAAATATAGAATACCATCCACATACGGTTAAATAATAAATAAAAGAATTGCATAAAAAAACATCATACATGATGTAGCGTAAATTCTTAGGGTAAGTGCAAAAATGAAGTGATGACACCTGTCCACATAATCTTTGACTTTCTACAATGGGTAAACCAGGTCGGACCCAAAAGCCTATAGTCGGCTGCCAAAGCCGACCACAACCACGAATGTGAAACATTAGGTAGATGAAATGACACATGTGAGTTAATCAACGGTCACCATGCACATGCACATGAATAATGTCCAGCTACATATTATCGTGTAAAGGTGTAAATGCTTAAAGTTATAAAGGCATTCCATCTCATGTACTTATAATTACTATAAATATTCTATCAGCCGCAGCTATGGGGTGGTGATCATACACAAAACTATACATTTTGTGATAAATCCTAGAATTGTACCCAAAAGATTGGAACAAAAACTTAATCAATCAGTAGTAACACCCTGTGGTTGTAAGCTCCCTGTTTGAGATGAAGCACGTAAAAATCTCCGGTGTCTCTTTCTATTTTCTTAATTTTTTATATTTGTGATTATAAATTTGGTAACTAAGACTAAGATCAATATTATAAATTTAGACATTAACAGATTGGCACTGCCTATAGGAACATGATAAGTCATTGTTGTTTCCTACCAAGTTCTTTCAATAATCCACTCTTCATACCTCTGAAGGAGGACAGACATGCCCAAAACAAGTCTTGATGGAGGTAATATTTTTAATCCTTCTGCTCCTCCTGATGCTGGAGACTTACAAGGAGTTATACTCAACATTACCAATAGGCAGGAAGCAATGCAAGAAATTATAAGGTAACTTGCTTAGACGCTTCAAGCTCGACCTATTTCAACCCCATCTTCTAGGACAAAAATTCTACCTCCACCTCCTAGAAATGGTATAAGTCGTTTAAGCTATTCTATATCTTCACAAGATCTAACTTATCTCCATGGACTAACCTTTTATGTCAGATCTACTGATTACTATGATGGTCAGTCTTTCACTCAAGAATAGTAGAGGGCCCTAGAAAGATTGAGTAAAGCCTTCGCTTTTGATCTCCTAGGTCCTCGAACAAATAGGGGCCACCAGAGGGAACCCTCCAGGTCATGAAATCATCAAGATGGATTTTTTAGATAAAAAAAAGCGTATGGGGTTCCTCATGAGACGAGAAGACTTTTCAGGAACAAAGCTCAGCATGATCGCACGCAAGACTTACTATAAGTATTTCAGTAAAGATGCAGTAGTCCACCCTTGGAAGAGATCAATCTAATGATTGGAAGATTGCCTAGGATAAATAGGCAAGTCTAAAAATCCCTTACAAGGATTTTTATGAAAGGATCTCCCTTCCTCCCAATAATAGTATATTTCCCCACATCGTCTAAGTTCAAACCGCCTATGGTAACTCCCAAGTATAACAGTAAGACAAATATCGTCCATCATATTAAACAGTACCAAACAGTAGTTGAAATTTATTCAGTCCCAAATGAGATGCATTGCCGTGAATTCTCAAAACCATTACTGGATTTTCATAAATTTGGTATAACAACTCACCCCGAGAATAATTCTTTAGCTTTCAACAGTTCGCGGAGCTATTCATCAAAAAAAAATTCTTTGGATCCAAACCCATTAAAAGTGTAGCCTATCTACTAAGCGCCTGTTAGTGACCAGGGGAAACCACTCGCGAGTATGTAACTCGTTTTAACAGTGAAAAGTTAGAGGTGGTGGATTACGAAGACAAGGCTACTATCAGTCATTTAATAAGTGGACTACTCCCCAAGAAGTTGTATTATGCACTGGTCAAAGACTCCTCCTAAAACCATGGCTGAATTAATGGCTACAGCTAGTAAAATTATGAATGCCAAGGAGCCTACGGCTGCCATAAAAGTCCCAAATACTAAACCCAACCGTTATAAGAGTTCTAATGAAAAGGAACAAAAAGATAAAAAGACTGAGAAATCTTAAAAGTACAAGGAACACACTCCTCTCACTATTAGCGTGCATCACATTATGAAAAGAGATCAGAGAAATTAGGGATCTCAAATGGTCAAGAAAATTAAAGTCTCCTCCTAACAAGAGAGATAAATACAAGTATTATGAGTTCCACAAAGATCACGAGCATACTACAGACAATTATATTGCCCTGAAAAATGAAATAAAAAATCTCATCCGTCATGGAAAACTGACTAAGTTCATTGACCAAACAGAGGGGTGAGATTCCAGAAGAAGATCAAAATCTCCTACCAAAAGAAGAGATGACAAGAAAATAGGTTAGGATGATGATTTGGAAGATGATCCGAATCTATCGAAGAAACCTCGGGAACCTGAACTTGATATACAAATGATATCTTTTTATTATTATTATTTCATTACAGGAGGAGACACTAGTGGTGGAAATGAGGCATCTAAGAAAAATTCCTATTTGAATGAGGACAAGATATGTTCATATATTCGATAAACAAACTTATCTGACAAAGTCGATAGTCGCCCAAGAGAGGTTTACAAAGATAAAATGGTAATTGGTTTATCTAAGAATGACTTATCTGGAGTAATCCTTTGGATAATCCTTTGGACGTTGCTACGAGAGTAAACAAAGCAATGGTGGATAGAATTGTAGTAGACCATGTTAGGTTGGCTGAGGTAATGTTCTTCAATTGTTTCCATAGTTTGGGATTACATGAAAGTAAGTTGAAACCTTACCGCGGACCCCTGATAGGATTTTTGGGAGAAAATTTATACCCTTTAAAACTCTCAAATTGGAAGTTCTTATTGGTATTTGGCTAGCCAGTAGGACTGAAAGAATCCGCTTCTTTATATTAGATAAGAACATCCAATCAACCTATAATATGATCCTCAATAAGTTTATCCTAAAAAATTTTAAGTTGTACCATCCACTATCCATCAGTGTTTAAAAATTCTCACTTATTATAGGGTAAGCGTTGTGAAAGGAAATTGAGTTGAAGCTAGATAATGCTATTATACTTCAGCTGACAAGATATATGTCAAGAAGATCACTACCACCTACCAGAGTGAGACCTTAGATCCCCCAAAATAGGTTGATTTATTTAAAGGATATGTTGTGGATGCCTTTGAAATAATTATCATGGACAATGAAAGACCGAAAAGAATCATGCAGATCGGTTCAAATCTGAAACCATCCCTTAAATAAGAACTAATCAATTTCCTTACAAAATGAAAGAGTGTATTTGGGTGGAGGCATGAAAACATGCCAAGAATTGATCTAGAATTCATATTCCAGGAGCTAAACATCACCAAAGATGCCTAGTTGATCAAGCAGAAGAGGTGTGTATTTAGTCTTTAAAAAGAACATGGCCATCCGAGAAGAGGTATAAAATATGCCGAAAGCAAACTTCATCGAAGATGTAAAGTAACTAGATGGGTTGGCCAATGTAGTAATGGTGAGAAAGAAGAATAACAAATGTTCTATGCGTGTGGAATTCACAAACTTTAATAAGGCCTATCCAAAGGATCATTTTTCCTTGCCAAGAATTGATCATGTAGTCAATACTACAGCTACCTTAATTACTCTATTTTATGGATTCCTATTCAGGGCATAACCAAATCAAGATGAATTCGTAAGATAAGGAGAAAACATCTTTCATCACCAGTCGACGTACATACTATTACAACGTTATGCCTTTTGGGCTTAAAAATGGCAAAGCAATATACTAGAGGTTAGTGAATAAAGATTTTGAAGAACAAGTTGGAAAAAATATGAAAGTCTATGTTAATGACATGCTTACTAAAATCAAGATAGATCTCAACCACATCAAAGACCTTAGTGACACATTTGGTCAGCTCGAGAAGCATCAGATGAAACTCAATTCGACCAAATGTGTGTTCGATGTAAAAAAAGGAATGTTCCTTGGGTTCATAGTAAATCAAAGAGGAATTAAATCCAATCCTGATAAGATTAAGGTGTTGACTGTCAGGCAATACCCTTCATGCAAGAAAAATGTGTAGAAGTTGACAGGAAGAGTCGTAACTTTTAGCAAATTTGTCTCTCGAGTTACTGACAAGTGTCTATCGTTATTAAAGCTAATAAAAAAACTTTTAAGTGGAATTAATAATGTTAAATTATTTCTAGTAGTTGAAGAAATACTAAGGCTCTCCACCACTACTATCCTTACCACTCATGGGTCAAAGGTTGTACTTGTAGATATATGTATTAGAGTCAGCGGTTAGCTCGACCCTCATTCGATTAGTTAAATGGAGTACAAAATCCGATGTATTACAATAATATGGCCTTCAAAGGAGTAGATATCTGATATCCTCGCTTAGAAAAAACTAGACTTGGACCTCATTGAAGCATTAAAAATAATGAAGCCATATTTCCTGACACAGGCCAATGTGGTCTACATAGACCAACCATTGCACCAAGCTATCCATAAACCAGAAAAGTCAAGGAGAATAATATCTTGGGAAGTGGAACTGGGACAATATGACATACTCTATGATCCCAAAAAATCATTAAAAAGTCAAGCGGTGGCATATTTCATAACAAATTTCACTTACAAAAAAGTGCAACCCATAAACTGGCCTAGCAAACTTTCTTGAAAGAGAGCTCAATGCCTAGAGAAGCCAAGCAAACTTCTCTGGAAGCTAGTTCTAAACTGGGAAAAATGTAAAGATCCACTACACGAGAAGTTGCTAGGAATTATGTGGAACAGTGGAAAAGGTCGTTCGAATATGGATCTTTGAGTGAAGGAAGCTTTGATGAAGAAATTCCTATCTGGAAACTGTATGTGGATGGGTCTCCCTATGTGACCGATAGTGGAGCAGTATTAATTATCAACACCCCTGATGACATAAATATATAGTATGAACTTCCTTTTCAATTTCAAACTTCGAATAATGAGGTCGAATATGAAGTATTGATTACAGGATTAGAATTGGCATTATCATTAGGTGCCAAGCAAATCATCGCTAACAGTGATTCCCTATCATCAATCAAGTGCTGAGAATATATGGAGTCAAAGGAGAACTTGTGACCAAGTACCTGACCAAAGCTCAAAGCATTATATTTAAATTTTATCTATTCTAATTAATTAATTTCATTAATTTAATTCTCCTAAATTAATATCAAAATTACAAATCAACTGTCGTTGCAAATGTAATTTTAATAGTAACCTTTTAGAAAATTAAGTTTAAAACCCCACAGCCCAAAAAAAATAGATCTACACTCCTTTTAATTAATCATCCGCTAGGATCGATCAATTAAAATTCATATAAATCTTAGAAAATAAATTTAGAGTTAAAATTCATGTTATATTACCCCACTTAAGAAACCCTATCTCTAGTTCGAATCTAAAATGGGTATTACAACAATAATTTCGATTTTCTCTCGAAAATCATTTACCCTCTCTCGAGGCGTAAATCTAAGGGTGAGGGATCAAAATTAACATTCAAAGGTAAATTTAAAGGAATCAAACTAATTAAACTAAAATAACATCAAATAAGGGTTTCCCCCACCCCTTGAAAAGGGATTTAGACTAACATGATATTAAACATGATGAATAAATAATCAAAGGCATATATAATAAAGGAGTAGAGAAAGAGAATAAATCTTCAACAAGTCTCCTTGAAATTGGCAATTTGAACTCTATCATATTCCATACAATTCAATTACTCACAATAAAATCTCACCAAATCTCTAAAAAAATAAAAAAAAAACTATTTACAAAATGGTGTTTATCTCTCTACAATTTTATCTTTAAAAATTTCTATCTAAAAAGCTCTTTTTCACATGGGGTCTTCATCTTCATTTATAGTAAGCATATGGAGCATGAGGGTATTTTTGGGAATGGACATGAGTGTGCATGGAAATGGTGAGTGTGAGGGCATGTGGGTTTAATGGGGTAACACAATCAGATTTGGTTTAGAGGGTATAATGGGTATTGGGGTTAAAGTTGGTAGTTGGGGGGTAATAAGGGAAAAGGGAATTAATGGGTTTAAAACATGTGGGCAATTGTTTTGACTTGGGTCTTGGCTTGAGTTGTTTTAGCAGGAGGTTTAATCGTACAAGGGGCTTGGAAATGACATGGGTCTTGAAATGGTGAAATGGGTTTGGGGGTATTGATAAGGGTCGGATTAATGGGTAGAAGAGAAGACGGGTTGAGTTGTTAAGGCAGAAGGGTTGAGGCAGGTCATCGCTTGATCGACGCCCAGGTGGTTTCACCGACGCTGGTTGGTATATGTAGGAGTGGCAGGTCGGGGGTCGAATGACGACGGCGGGACAACGCTGACGTTGGGTTGTCGGTGAGTGCGCCGGATCAAGAGAGAGAGAGAGGGGGGCCGGATTTGGCATGCAGTTAGGAGGGTTTTGGTGGGCGGGTTGGTTCCGGTTACGGGTAGCAGGAGTTTGTGATATGAGGGATTTGATGGATAGGTTGTAGGATTGGTAATGGTGGAGGAGAGAGAAATGGGGTTGTAGTGAGGTTGAAGATGAAGTGGTGATGATAGGGTGTAGGTGAGGTGTAGGTTTTATGATGTGGGTGAGGGGTTGAATGGGGTGTATGTGAGTGTGTAGGTTTTAAATGTGTGAGGGGTTTGGTTGTAGTGTGTGTGTGTTTAATTTGTGAACCCTAAAATAATAAAGACTCAAGTAAAATAAAACTAAAAGTAAAAATAAATTCTAACTAAAAATAAAACAAACTAAAAACAATAAAAATATTAAAAATAAAAATAAAATAAAATCCTAAGCTTATATAAAAACTAAATAAAACAAAAGAAATAAAAACTTAAGATCCAAATTAAAATTAAAGTCCTAAAAAAATATAAAATCTAATAAACTAAAAATAAACTCCTAAAAACTAATCCTAATAAAATAAGACTACACTGAAAACTAATAAAAATGTAAATAAAATAAAATTATACTATTAAAATAAAATAAAACCTAGAAAATACTAAATAAATCTAAAATAAATTCTAAAAATAAAAATGACTCAAACTAAAAATATAAAAAATATAAAAAAGGGACAAATAAAACACACACAGGGTTTGGGGTAGGTTAGGCTCGGGTAAGGTTACGGGGGAGGGAATTAGCACCATTCAACGTACATTTACCTCGATATATAACTTTTGACACCGCAAACGGACGTTTGACCTACAAGATAAACATTTAAGCACATAAGACCCATATTGTCGAGAATTAGCAACTAAAGTACATCTATTCGGGGTATAAATTGTACATTTTTGGGTGCTTATCACACCACCCCCGAACGGAGCGTTACTTGTCCTCGAGCAATAAGATAGGGGGAAAGAGAAAGGTAAGTAACCAAAAGTGTACCACTTTTGCGGGCACTTGCGATTCCACATAGCATGTGCAACCAACCTTTAAACCTATAGGTTGCCCTACAGACCGAGTTGTGTCTCGTGATGGTTTGCAGGGAATATACCCATAAAATTCTTATTTGCAAACGGCAGTCAATATCTTATTAGACATAGAATAATCGAACAATACATAATATGAGAAATAGATTCAGAAATAGAAGCTAGAATGTGTAAAAAGATTTATCTAAGTAAATCTCAAGGCACATCCTTCCTAGAACTCAAGGTGTGTTGGTGTGAATCAGTCAAAATGGGTCGAGTATCACAAGAGTAATTCCTAGATTGCCTCTTCGGAATCAACGCTTCAACTTCTAAATCTCACTAGATATAACTCTCTCAAACGAACTCTCGAGATTTGGGTTACTGTATCGCTCTTGTGTGTGAAGAGGTGTGTAAATGTAAGCAAGTTGAAACGTCTCACACACACATAAGAAAGAACGAACAATAAGAAAGAAAATGATCTCATGAAAGAATGCTAATCACTATAGTGAGAACGTCGAGTTATTCACCACGTTGACTTTCATTTGCCCGAACACCTAGGGGAAAACATGGATTTTTATAGGTGAGGGGAAATGAAATGGGATGAGAAAGATATGATAGGTATGATGGATGGGATGAGGTAGGTAGGATAGTGATATGATGGATAATGGATGAGTGATGGATGCGATAAGATTGAGAAGAATGTACACACTTTAGACACAAATGTCTTTATTACTAACTACAAACTCTTTCTTTTTTTCGATTTTTCTTCTATTTTTGCTATTTTTATGTTTTTCTCTTTTTTTTTCTTTTTTTCTCACTTTTCAAACCAACAATGAAGACATTTAACATTTGAAATCACACTCTTTTTCTCAAAATGATGATGGATGATATATGAATGGAGTGGGGAGTGTGTATGGATGATGAGGGAAATAAATGGGAAGGTAATGGGTGAGTGAATGGAAATGTGATATGGAAAAGTGGTAACTGTATGGATGAAAATCTAGTATTCGGGACAAATTTCAAGACACGCGTTTCTTACAACTCAAAAAAAATATCATTCTTAGTGATCAAGCCAAAAATTTAGTGAAGAATAATGAGATCATACAACTATTAATGTGCGGACGCAAAGGAAGTTGAATCGACTTGTGACTCGGAGAATGCGTAAAACACTCTGAAAGGGTGAAAGGAACGAATCTCACAAGCTAAATTCTCCACTAGTGATCCTTAAGGTTCTCTTTATAGTTGTAGTACTCCTCAACTATAAACCGTAGTGACGTGATAAGTGCCCAAATTTTGTTGAGTCTAGAAATTCATAGTGCAACATGCCCTGTTATGTATTATATAAGCTATTTAGAAAAAAAATATTCTCTAGCTTGATTCCTAGACTTCTGAAAGATGGATGATTGAAAATTCACATCAGTGAGTGAGATGAAAGAAACTGCACGAAATTTTTAAAAATCAAGTTTAAAATTCAAAAATTTTCAAAAGAGGTACTATTTTTGATAACATTCCCCACCACCATACAAAAAGGAACATTGTCCTCGATGTTAAGTAAAATGATTTTTAAAATTGAGAGAATAAGGTAGGAGAGAGATTACCATAACCAACCGCTAATGAAGTTGACATATGAAGCCAAGAATAAACCTGAATAATAAGTGAGAAAAAGAAATGTGCACAAGTCTATAAGCATGGTAAGCGTTGTGTGATGTGAAACACCACCCCCAAACAGGATGAGACTAGTACAAGAAATCACGACTTGCCTCCCGGTAGTGCTAAGTTTAATGTCCTTAGCTAGACCGATGAAATCTCACCCTAAGAATAAGAACAATGAAAGCGCAAGGCGGCAAAAAAATGGGTGATGAGAATCACCCCCAAATAAGACTGAAGCGTCTTTCTTGTTGGATAAAGTCTAAAATGGTCAATGCACCTGTATGGAAAAGTGCATCACACGATGCAAAGCATCGGTGAGCCATGGGCGGGTAGGTATTAAGGTAAAGGTGAGGGTGTAAAGGGTGAAGAGGTATCGGCCACGGGCTTTGTTGAGCTTAAAGGTGAGGGCAACTTGGGCCCTATAAGAATGGTGCTCAAGTTGGATGGGAAGGGAAAAGGGTTTGACCATAGTGATGGGGTGGGGATCATATAAATCACACGACCATTCTATAAATGGGCGATGATATTGGTCGTGCCACGACACACCAGGGAGCTGTTGAGAAGAAAAATCAACACCGCAAGGAAGCGGTTTGCATGGAGGAACAAGCTCGGTGTCACGGAAGTAGAGAGTAGCACCATGAATAATCTCGTAGATGGTGGAGGATGGTTTCAGGTGAGGATATAAAAATGTAGATGGAAACATAAAATGTATAAAATCAAGATCCAAACCAGGTGGTATGGTGGAAGGAACAACGAGTGGGCAAGTGGGATAAACGGTGGAGGAAGATGATCCAACTCAAGAGTGGGAGACACACACTCCTCATGAGGCGCGGAGTGATACATAAGGGAGCTCGCAGGAGGAAGTGTGGAAATAAATGAGTGAGTGATCAACTTATCCACAATCATGTCGCCATCCGATGTGGTGAAAGGGTCTAACGAGGCATTAAGATTCGAGATAGATGAATCAACATCAATATTCGGCTCAAGGGGAGCCAAATATGACAGGGTAAGATCCATATCAAGAGAGGTGGGAACCAACTCTGACGCTATCTCGGTACAATTGTGAGCACTCGTAGTCGGAGAGAACCTAAAAGATATGGTCATGTCAGAGACATAGGAAATTGGGGCATAAGGTAAAAGCTGTGGAAATTTTTTGGATATCTCGGGAGTGGGAACCTCAAAGGTGGGTTCATGTGGACATGGTGAGATTGGATCAATCTCACTATCGAAAGGTAAGTCAACACAATTGTCGACTTGGGACCGGACCATGGGATGGTCCCAACTTCAAGATTCTCGGGGTGGTTGGGTTGGTCACACTCAAAATCCGTGTCACAAGATGACGCATCATCGTCATACTCGGTTGCAACAATGGGTGGAGACATGAGAATATCTGACTCTCTTGCACACTCTAATTCATTTAAACATTGTTCAATCCTTTGGAGAGCTTGAGTTTGAATTTGAGTGGCTTTCTCTTGCTCGACTATGAACTTTTGCAAGAGGGTTTTGAGAGCGGATGTGGATGGAGGTGGTGGAGTGATGGGTGGTGGCGGTGGGTGAGGTGGACACAACTCGTTACTATCATGAGTGTGTTGGGAATACTCAACGGAAGTGTGTGGGGTGGGGCCAAGTTCATCATACATAAAAGGATCGCTTCATGATGGAAAAATGGTTGAAATTTAGTGGGAACGTAGTGAGGCAACTGATCGTGAATGGGTGAACAAGGTTGCCATGACGACTGTTGGAACGTGTGAGGATCCACAACATCGGGTTGGGATTCATATTACGTGGAAGGGTGATCATGCCTCCACGAATAGATAGAGTACTCACACCACTCGGAATTGGGCGTATCGGGATAGTAGGCCGAGGTGGGTTCCGAAACAGTGTCATATGGATACACACGTTCCATGGTGGGTGCAGATGGATAAGGAATGTAAGGGAACTCATGGGACATGTGATCGGCATAATAACAGTGGGTGCACAACAAAGAATGAGACACATCGACACTTGACACCGAGGGTAGTGGAATATGAGGTGCATGCATCGATGGGTCAAGAGTACCAACGATACTCGTGGGAGAGGTGAGACCACTAAGGATATCATAAAGAGACGACTCAGGATCACTCTCACATGTGTCGCGTGTTAATGGAAAATGGCCAAAGTAGTCCCGTAAAGGACGTTCTTCGGCCATGTGGAGAGAATTAATTTTTTTTCATTTTTAATTTTTTTCAAAAGGAAAGAAATTTTTTTGGTATTTTTCTAAAAATAATGGAAGAAAATATTTTTGGATTTTTTTATAAAAATAAATAAAGAAAATATTTTTGGATTTTTCTCAAAGGAAAGAAAGAAAATATTTTTGGATTTTTTTGGAAGAAAATAAGTGGGGAACAAATATGGACTCTTGATTTTGGATGAACCAACTAAAACCTACTACTGAAAAATGAATTGGACACACACACATGTTAAGGAGAATTCCTAATTAGCACATAGCCAATTTTTATCTTTAAATTTAATAAAAGGGGTAGTCAAATTTTAATTAAGTCCATGGCCGATAAAAATTCACAGAAATTTTTGTGATCACCTTTGCATAATGATCTCCTAGTGGGCTACCTAGTTAATAGATTTTATATTTAGTGATGTCTAGGGTAGCACATAATGGTAAGCGAGTGATTCGGGTGATGAAATCCCTTCTCGTTAGTGACTGGGTGTAGGTCTTAATTAATTAATTCATTCATCACACCATTCGAAAATAAATGCGAGAATAAAATCAAGTAAGAGCACACAAAGCACACACAATAATTGACTCACGAATAGGAGAGGCGCGAGTGTTTAGAAATGTACCTCCCACGGTTTTTACGCCATGGGGTGCCGAAAAATTTGAGTCAATCGGGGGGAGATTACGCCTAACGCAGTCATCCCCGGGAGTCCTACAGACCCAAGATAAAGAGGATTCTAAATCCTCTCCAATGAACGCCCTCTCTCTACCTTGTCGTGTTTCCCTATCATGCTTGTCTTCGATTATTACAAATTAAAAATGAAAAATAAATGGTGTCTTTATGCACCGTAATACAAGCAATGATAAAAATTCCTAATACAAGCCTTCTAAAAATATAAAAATGTTCCAAAAAAATAAAAAAATAGTGCAAAAAATAAATGAACTACAAAATGGAATCCGCTCCGAGTGCTTCATTCTCCCAAGAATGGCAATAGCGCCATTTGATAACTTTAACTTTTTATCTCCCCGACAACGACGCCATTTGATAAAAAGAACTTTTCGGAGTATATATTTTTCGTCGTTGCTTGAAAAGTCCTTCTAATCAAAACCTCAAATACCTACAAAATATAATAATCTCAAGTGTAGAGGTAAGTAAGGGTATCAATCCACATCATGGGGGTAAGCTAGAGACAAACTCAAATGTAGTTCAATTTTTATTTTCTTTTTGTGCTTTTTCACTTTTCTACTCTTTTTTTTCTTTTTTAGCCTTTTCAAATATTAAAGCAATTGGGTGAGGTGATGATTTAAACTAAACTAACCTAAATGTGATATGATAACAACTAACTAGAAAGTTACTAAAATGAAAAATAAAGTCTAAACTAAAATAAGAGATAAAGTGAGGTAAATAATTGTGAGAACAATCAAGGAATGAGATTACACCACAAATTTTAGCTATTCTAACTACTTAATTTAATTAATTGAATTCTCCCAAATTAATATCAAAATTACAACTCAGCTCTCATCGCAAATGTAATTTTAATAGTAACCTTTTAGAAAATTAAGTTTAACACCCAACAACTCTAAAAAAAATAGATCTACAGTCCTTTTAATTAATCACCCGCTAGGATCGATCAATTAAAATTTATATAAATCTTAGAAAATAAATTTAGAGTTGAAATTCAAGTTATAATACCCCACTTATGAAACCCCTATCTCTAGTTCGAATCCAAAATGGGTATTATAACTAGAATTTTGATTTTCTCTCGAAAACCATTTACCCTCTCTCGAGGCGTAAATCTAAGGGTGAGGGATCAAAATTCACATTCAAAGGGAAATTTCAAGTAATCAAACTAATTAAACTACAACAACATCAAATAAGGGTTTCACCCCACCCCTTGAAAGGGGATTTAGCCTAACATGATATTAAACATGATGAACAAATAATCAAAGGCATATATAATAAAAGAGTAGAGAAAGAGAACAAATCTTCAACAAGTCTCCTTGAAATTGAAAATTTGAACTCTATCCTCTTCCATACAATTCAATTACTCACAATTAAATCTCACCAAATCTCTAAAAAAATAAAAACAAAAACTATTTACAAAATGGTGTTTATCTCTCTACAATTATCTCTCTAAAAATGCCTATCTAAAAAGCTATTTTTCATATGGGGTCTTCATCTTCATTTATAGTAGGCACATGGAGCATGGGGGTATATTTGAGAATGGACACGAGTGTGCATGGAAATGGTGAGTGTGAGGGCATGTGGGTTAAATAGGGTGACACAATAAGATTTGGTTTAGAGGGTATAATGGGTATTGGGTTAAAGTTGGTAGTTAGGGGGTAATAAGGGAACAGGGAATAAAGGGGTTTAAAACATGTGGGGAATTGTTTTGACTTGGGTCTTGGCTTGAGTTGTTTTAGCAGGAGGTTTAATCGTGCAAGGGGCTTGGAAATGACATGGGTCTTGAAATGGTGAAATGGGTTTGGGGGTATTGATAAGGGTTGGATTAATGGGTAGAAGAGAAGCTGGGTTGAGTTATTAAGGCAAAAGGGTCGAGGCAGGTCGCCGCCCAGGTGGTTTCGCCGGCGCTGGTTGGTATACGCAGGAGTGGTAGGTCGGGGGTTGAACGCCGACGGTGGGATGGTGCCAGTGCTGGGTCATCGGTGAGTGTGATGGATCGAGAGAGAGAGGGGCCGGATTTGGCAGCTAGTTAAGGGGGGTTTGGTGGTAGGGTCGGTTCCGGTTACGGGTAGCAGGGGGTTGGTGATATGAGGGATTTGATGGATAAGGTTGTAGGATTGTTAATGGTGGAGGAGAGAGAAATGGGGTTGGAGTGAGGCTGAAGATGAAGTGGTGATGATAGGGTGTAGATGAGGTGTAGGGTTTATGATGTGGGTGAGGGGTTGAATGAGGTGTATGTGAGTGTGTAGGTTTTAAAGGTGTGAGGTGGGTTTGGTTGTAGTGTGTGTGTGTTTAATTTGTGAACCCTAAAATAATAAAGACTCAACTAAAATAAAACTAAAAGTAAAAATAAATTCTAACTAAAAATAAAACAAACTAAAAACAATAAAAATATTAAAACTAAAAATAAAATAAAATCCTAAGATTATATAAAAACTAAAATAAAACAAAAAAAATAAAAACTTAAAATCTAAATGAAAATTAAAGTCCCAAAAAAATATAAAATCTAATAAACTAAAAATAAACTCCTAAAAACTAATGCTAATAAAATACGACTACACTAAAAACTATTATAAATCAAAATAAAATAAAATTATACTAATATAATAAAATAAAACCTAGAAAATACTAAATAAATCTAAAATAAATTCTAAAAATAAAAATGACTCAAACTAAAAATATAAAAAATATAAAAAAGGGACAAATAAAACACACACAGGGTTTGGGGTAGGTTTAGGTTCGGGTAAGGTTACGGGGGAGGGAATTAGCCCCATTCAACGTGCATTTGCCTCGATATATAGCTTTTGATACCGCAAACGGACGTTTGACCTAAAAGATAAACATTTAAGAACATAAGACCCATATTGCCGAGAATTAGCAACTAAAGTACATCTATTCAGGGTATAAATTGTACTGTTTTGGGTGCTTACCACCCGATCTGATGCACTTGCTCGGCTATCTTCATTAACTAGGATAGAAATAAGGAGTAACATTATGGTGGAAATCCTAGAAAATAGAAACATAGATGAATCGAGTTCCATTATAATAGCAATAGAATTTGTCCCCTTATGGATGGATCCAATAAAGGGCTATATTGAAAGAGGATCTGTTCCCAAATATCAAAAGGAGGTGAGGAAGTTAAGGTATAAAACAGGCAACTATGTACTAGAAAAAGGAGTTTTAAACAAAAGAAGATTGATCATTTCATTGATCCAATGTGTCCACCCCATTGAGGTACAAAACATGATTAAAGAAGTGCATGAATGATCCTACGGAGATCATTCGGCAGGGCAATCATTAGTATGATGAGTGGCTATGAAGGGGTATTACTGGCCAACTATGAAGGAAGATTGTTCTTTATATGATAGAAGGTGTGACAAATGCCAAAAGTTCACCACCATACACAGAAAATTGGGGGCTACTCTTCCTCATGTATACCATATTCACCAAAGTATT
Organism: Sambucus nigra; assembly: GCA_949130495.1. NCBI lineage: Eukaryota > Viridiplantae > Streptophyta > Magnoliopsida > Dipsacales > Adoxaceae > Sambucus > Sambucus nigra. Next base: position 60,888,556 of record OX422216.1, on the reverse strand, counting down.
TTCTAATAAGGTATGTCATCATCGGGAATCTAGTTGACATCCAGACTGAAAGAGTATTAGGATAATCCAAGTAACCTAGATCATTCCAATTCCATAAGGAATTTTCCTTAAGTACCTTTAAAACTATCAAATCATTCATCTAACCCCATTTGTAACCTTTTCTCTTAGCTTGTTCGAACTATTCATCCATGTGCGCCAATGCCTCATCATAGCCATTTATCCAAACAGTACGTGGTTGCTAAGGAAAGTGATATGTTACCTAATTAACTCGAATAGCTCGCTTCTTGATATAAAAAATAATTGAAACATAATCATGATCTATGTGATATAAATCAAATATGTAAATCAAACAATCACAAATTTTGAGGTTCAAGAAAAAAAACCTTTGAGATAAAAACTTCATTTCAATAAATGTTTGTAAATTGTAACTTGCAACACACTTACAAAAATCTGCAATGAATTTATCGCAACAAACTCACATAGACCGCAACCTAGTATCCAACAAATATCCCCTTGAGAACCTAAATAACCGTAGTCATTCCTCACCAGTGAACACCCACAAGTGTTCCTAATGATCGCAATCATCAGCAAGCATCTCACGCAAAAACTACTAATCAAAAGTAGAAGTGGCACTCCACAAAGATAAACTTTAATAAAAAGTATTTGGGTTCCACAAATGATTCACAAAATAATTGCGATGATTTGGTGAATCAAAACTAAGTTTTTACCCTTAAAAGATGAATACTAAAAGTCTGCCAAAAAACAGTTTTCGTGTATCAAAAGTCTTGATGAAAAAGTCTTCCAAAGCAGGTATTTATAACAAACCAAAATTTTGAAGGCTGTGGAGGTCGTTCGAACGACTTCTCAATGTAGTTTGAATGACATTAGATGTCATTACTAACACCTTACAAACAACTAGTGAAAACAAAAATCAGTACGGGTTCATTTGAACTAAATAAGAAATGACCCTTCGAGCGACCCTTGAAATGACATTGCATATTGTTATAAGTTATCGTTTGAATGACAAGTCAATGTTGTTTGAATGACATTGCCTTATCATTTGAACGACATAAGAGAAAAATATTATTAAAAAAAGGCTCGCCTACATGTCTTCAAAAATTGTTTTAACCTAGAAAAAATGCCTCATTTTGCTAGAAAACAGTTTCAAAAAGTATCCTAATACTAAAGCAAAACTTTTACGAAACTTAAACACATTCTATACGAAATTATATCTCATGTTGGGCATATGTTCAAGATTCTTGAAATTCGGATCCGTCTTCATGAATGTATGAACGTGAACTTCTCTTCATGGTTGTAACATTATACAACATATTGTATGTAAACTACGGACAATGAAAATTGTGTCCATACTCTCAGTGCATTTTTCTCATGTTCCAAAATGTTCCACCTCCCGAGCACTAGTCAGTTCACATTTTAACATAAACTCGTTTTTGTTTTTAGCCAAAGAGATATCTTATAGTTTTTTTAATCAAATCCCTTCTCACTGCTCAGCCAATCATACTTTACTTCATTATTAGCATGCAGACTAGCAAACGATTCTTTGTAATTCTATTGAATTTTGAGAATCATCTCATAATTGAAGGAATTGGTTGCCATGACCTGACTAAACAACGTACGAAGATGAACATAAGCTTTCATGACCTGGTTAGAGGAATCCAAGCTGAGCAGCTCCTCTCGTTCGTCTTCTTCCAAATATTTATGACCTACCTTAAAAAGTTGGATACTTATTCTATAGAGATAACTTACTACTACTTCTATGACAGACCTCTTGTATTTAAATTGAAATAAAATATGAGTACAAAAATCAAGGAGCAAATTCAACAAGCATTAACATTTTTGTAAGTAAAATAAAGAGTATTTTATTAAATCTGTGGAAAGATACATCAAAAGGATAATCATTTTGGGTTATAAGTGAACCAACAAAAACATTACAAAGCAAAAATTTGAAAATGCAAAGCAATTATATGATGTTTACACCTTCTCCTTATCTTGGGCCACCTCATTCGCCAACCATGTAGCCATCAACTAAGTCTTAGGTACCATAGAAGACTCACCAATACCCTCATCATCCTCCATTTCCTCATCAATAATGAGAGGAGTGAGAGGATTATATTGCTAAAAACGTTCTGAATCAGCAGTAGTGCCAACCTGCTTAAGGTCAACATATCCGGCTCCTTTGAAGAAGGTCTTCTTCAGGTAGTCAATCTGCAAAGCTGTAGTAGTAAAGGACTTATCCTATCCACGAGTGTAGGCATCCTCATTATCCTTCTTCACAGTGGCCTTCAAGTCTTAGTACTTACCCTCTACCTTAGTAATGGACTTAGGGGCTTTTGCAGAATCCATCTCGACGTCCTTTTTTGCCTCATTGACAGTATCTAGCAAGCCCTGCCACTTCTCTTAATCCTTCACATGGGCCTTCTAGGTGGCATCCAAGGAGTCCCTCAAACTTTTAAAAGAATCTTCAATGTCTAATAATGACTCTTTAAGTTGGTCAACCCTCATCAAAATCTTATTGTAATTCACCAAGAACTGTGAATTTTAGAGGAAACAAATTAATCAATGAAGTATAAAAGTGAAATATAAAATCATATTATAGGAATTTCACCACACCCAAATTATGAGTGTCCCTCTCCAGTAATCTTGTTGTATACAAAGGGGCATTCGCCAACCTATTAGGAGGTAGAACTCTAGAACCAATCAAACCCCTTGCTAAATGAGGGTTCACAACCACAAAATCAACATTAGTAGAGGCCTAGTCATCCTTCATCTTCTTCACAAATTCATGTTGGTTAGCATGCCCTTTTCTTAATCTCTTGTACTGAGGCTCCATGTTCTCCGCCTCCTCAATCATCACCACTACTGGGAACTTAAAGCCTCCATCACCCGTGTCCTTCTTCTTCTTGATATGAGGAGGAGACATGGCCCCAATGAGTATGTTTTGAATCTTCCCCTTAACCATCTTATTAGGATAGGAAAGGGTGGTTGAAACAGTGGACAAATCTAGGGACTTAAAAGAGGAAGAGGTTTCTCCAAAAGAAGTATTTCCCTCTTCTTGAAAGGGAGATTCAAGGGAAGTAATATATGAAAATGAGGTCGGATAGTCCAAATCTATGGGGATATTGGAATGTCTTCTATAGTCCATTCTACAAAGCGGGTGATGTAACTCTGGTGTTCGATCAAAATAGAGGTCGAATGGGGATTGGCTTCTCATATCCTTTATTGCATAGACTATATTTATTTCAAATAAGTAAAATTAATTTTAGAATCATGAGGTAAGTCCTTCTTCTATCTTTCTACAAAAAAAATTGAAAATGATGATCGACAAACCAATAGAGGAAAAGCAAACACATAGAAAATATATGAAATAATTGAGGTGCCAACCTATACCTCACCCATCTTGAGGGCATCTTGGCCTAGTGTATCTTGTAACCTAAAGAAAAGGAGAATACTTCTAGTTTTTAACTATAATCCCATACTCCCAATAATCCTCACTGGAGTCTGATAAGTTCACCATTAGAGCTCTATTTGAATATCTAGTTTTCAAATAGTAAATGTTGTCACCAGTGGTTCCCCAGCTATAGCAATACATGAGTTTAGTTAATCCTATGTGGGTTCCATGTATTTCATTAAGGATGTTAACTCCATTAAATACTCTCCGAATATTTGGAGCAATCTGAGCAAGGGGCACATCGAAATATTGACGAAATTCGAAAAATAGATTATGTGGTAGGAAAGTAAGGCCACATTCATCTATAAAAATTATTGGAAACCAGTGGCCTTCACTTAAAGAACATAAGTCGTAGGGACCAGAAACTAACTCTGTAATTACCCAAGATGGGATTTTCTATTTTTCCCTGAACTCTTCTAATGAACCCTCGTTTACGATATAAACCATCCTCATAGCTCAGAAAGAAAAAAAGACTAAAAGAGGGAGGTTCTTAAAATAGCAGCACTGGGTCAAAATCCTTAAGCCACAAAGTGAAAACACTACGTTGGAAGGAAAACTTCGAAATACAAAGTGAGATGAGATGGAAATGGAAGAAGATCATTTATAGGGAAATTGACAACTCTTAAAATCCAGGATTCAAAATAATTAAACGCGCCAACGTTTAGGATACTGACGACGTATCGTTTCCCCAAATTCCAAAAAGAACATCATATACCCTCAGGCGGCTAGCTATCTTTCAAGTTATTTATAAAATAACCACCACCTTAGTATAACCTAGAGTAAAATTATAACCCTTTGATGTCGACAGCTGACCAACACCTTTCCTACCGAGCTGTGTTTGAGATGAATACTCCATTCTTTCGTTAATCCTTTAAGTATGAAGTATTGGCGGCTTTTATTATATCCTAAATTCATTAGGATATATGGACCAATAAGCTAGTTACATCTGTCCACATAGCCATTTGACTTTCTACAACAGGTAAACCTGATCGGCCCCAAAAGTCTTCGGTCTACTGACCATAACAAGAACTATGAAACATCGGTTAGTTGAAAAGACACATGCGGGGTAGTCAATTGTCATCATGCACACTCACATGAATAATGTCCAATGACATATTATCTTGTAAAGGTTTAAGTACCTGAAGTTATAAAGGCGTTCCATCCCTTGAACTTCTAATTACTATAAATATGGCATCACCCCCAGCTTATGTGTGTGTGTGTGTGGGGGGGGGGGGGGGGGGGGGGGGGAGGGACCATACACAAAATCATACATTTTTTGCTAAATAATAGAATTTTACCCAAGAGATTGTAATAAAACCCCTAAATAATTAGTAATAACACCCCGTGGATGAAGGCTACATATGTGAGTTGATCGGGTAAAAATCTCTAGCGTATATTTCTACTTTTTTTAATTTCTTATATCTATGATTATAAATTTGGTAACTAATTCTAAGATCAATAATCCAAATATATACATCAACAATACATATGTGAGTCATTATCCCATATGTATTATTCTTCTATCAGTCCTTTCATCCGTAACAAACTGAATGAAAGTGCCACGACTTTTTCTGCAGTTGCTATCATCAGTAGAGAGATCACACTGAGTTCTTACCATGAAATCCAGAGTTCACACTTCATGTAGTCGATTAGTTTTCATTAGAGATATTCCCACCCATGATTGTCAAGTTTTATCCGTAATACGTTCCATGTTCATCGAAGAAGACCAAGCGCTACTCGCAATGTTCGAAATCCTGAGGCAACTTGAAAACAACATTGCCTTGCAGAATACCATGCAGTTTGAGATCGGGGTAGTGGACTTAACACAAGTCTGCCTATAAGAGTCCATTATTACGATTAGAACAAAAGAAAATGTACTTCCTAACCCATCCCCAACACTAGAGATCCGCCTACGATGGTTATTGTGGCAGTACTAGTTAATCCCTAGGATTTTTCTGCACTAGTTCCAGCACTAGCTCCACTACTAATATTATTTCCCCCTCTTCCATGTACCAATTGCCCTACATGTATACATTGAACCTTGACCCATGTAACCACACAACATCTTCTAATTCATCCCACATGTTGAATTTTTATCTCTTTCACCAACCAATGAAATTATTCCCCCACCACCAAACCAGGAGATAGTGCAGGTCCAATTGGAGACACGTCTTCTTCAAAAATCCATCAAGAACATGCAATCTATTAGCGATATCACCAACATAAAGAATATTTTTCTTTATCCAGAAGCTCGATTTCTAGACAAATTAAAGATTGCAGTACTTAAAACCTAAAAATTATCTGCCTCCCCAACCACTCATTTATCCAACAAGCATTTTCAGTTATAGGTCCACAACATAGACCTGGAAGTTCTAAAGAGGAAATTATTCCATTTTGTCAGGAGGATACTTTACCTGGAATATGAGGATGAAATATAAAAGGACAACGAAAACTTGAAACAATATATGTCGTTCTTTCTTGAAGAAGTACGAATACAATGAGAAATTTAACGTCACACGTAAAGAATTGGAGATGTTGAAATAAGAGGAAGGAGAGAGAATTGGCGCTTTCATCATTCGCTGGAGAGTGAAAGCTGGTCAGATGGTCAATCTCGCTAGAAAATGATCAAATAGAGACCGTGATAAGGGAACTCTAAAAAGAAGTATAGAATGAACTCGGGCTCACCTAGATCCCTTAGTTCGTGGCACTTAACAATATCGAGTGCAATATCGAGGAATGTCTACTGGCAAGGCTACCAAATCTACCAAGGAACCTCAAAGAGATCCAAATAAGTTTATCACACATAACAACTCACCCAGTGCTTCTAGATACCATATAACCACCTTTGTGGTTAGTCCGGAACTAGAATTACACCCAAATACCAATATTTCCAAAGCTATGACAACTACCATTGCACCGTTCCCACCAGGACCCCCTTTTAAAAACTATTAAGTTTTGCATCCTTTTAAAAAGTTTAGATCCTAACCCATAAAACTCATTGATAATCAGGCTCTCCTTAGCTGAGTGTACTCCGCTTTGAAAATGTATGGTCTCTTGAGACATATCAACCCCAAACCACCCCTTGTATTCCCAAACTATAACTGGTGGGATGACTCCCATTACGAATTCCACTAAAGACCTGGATACATTATCGATAAGTATTGGGCCCTAACATTTCCTCTCCAAGACTTCATTGATCTTGAGAGCCTCATTTCTCCAAAGACAAATGTCACTAATAACCCCTACCATATTATGACAATCCCAGCACCAAAATCATGTTAGATAATCCCATTCCCAACACCGACTCTCCACTATAATAGTCCCCATTCATCAAAAATTAAGGATGAGGTCATACTCTCAATTCCAAGCAGCCACCCCTTTGGGCTCTCCATCCCTCACCCTAAACATTATTGTGGAAACCAAGCTCTCCGTAGACCATATGAAATTCTTCATCATGGACATACACTTCCTATAAATTAACCATAGGATCCCAAACTTACTCCTGGTCACGAAATTCATGCTCTTAAAAGTTCTTGTACTCCTCACTCCTTCTGCAGAAGAAATAGACCACTCAGCTGAATGGGAGGAGATATATGAAGAAGATCTCCAAGATAGTGAGCATATCTCTTTTGCAATGACAATTCAATCCTTCAGATGTGAAGGATACACATTTGAGGCAAACCTGTTCTCCCTCACGGATTCATGGACCAGCAATGGTACCCACTAGTTCCAAAACGCTTTGAGTCAACTCTATAGGAAATAATGGGGGTGCCACTTCTGCCAACTACCAGACAGGGGGACCCATAATTCATGTGCCTTGATATTCTAGTACTCAGATACAACTAAGTGAAGAGGATAAAAATTAAGGAAGATGATCGTATCACTTAAAAATTCCAAACCCATCACCATTTGTTGTACGAAGAGGAAGAAAAAGTCAGGTTCCACATTTCTCAAAGGGATTCTCCCTAGAAGGCCAAAGTAAAGGCTAACCCTGATCCAATAGAAGACGCACAACACATGAGCCTTCTGAGGGAGAGATGTAACCTCTTCCATGAAGACCAACAAGTTATGGTTTCTTAGATAATATTTCATACTAGGTACGACAGACAATGGGGGATGACCGCCCAGGCTAATCCTTTAAGAAATGATCTCGAGTTCTCTCCATCCTACCATCTATATGATGAGAACATACACTAAAGGTGACATCTATCCTTCTCCATTGAAAGGTTCGAAGTGTTGAAGAAACCTCACTATGAGAAATAATGCCTTCGACAAATAAGAGTCTACTCCAAGGCCTAAACCTTCGAGTCTTGCCAGGTCTACTATAATCACCATCCCGAGTAGGTCAACACAGAATGCTTTGACTACCTCTTAATAAACACCAATGGTAAAATCTCCCCAAGGTTCGTAGACAAGTATTCCCTCCATCCCCAAATCTAGGAAATGGTGACACAATCGACTCGAACTCCATAATTAAGGACCCATGTCCTTTAAGACTACATCATACGAGATTATAAGTTTGGGATTGGGTATAGAGCTATCTCAGAAGAGCTTGATTAACTCGAGTAGAATGAACACTAGACATATAATATAAAAAGGCCAGTCTATATTATAGATAATTTATAACCAAATCTCTCATAAGAAGGTCCACCCTTATAATTATTTAACATCAGGGGACAACTCAGTCATCCCAAAATAAGCATTTATCAGAGCATCTAACCTACTAAATGGGGATATTTACCCTTAGAAACACATAATTCCATCTACAGGTCCATAGAGATCAATTCTACCCCTCCTGATGTTAATAAGACTATAGAAGATCCAGTAGATCACATTAATCCCTATAATGATCTTGACCTGCTTGTTCTATAACTAGCATTTGTACTCTTTGTACTTACGATATCACCTTGGACTCACCTATATACTGATGTAGGACATAGCTATGGGAAGTCTTACCTCAATATCACACACATAGTCGGATTGATCTAATTCTAAGACAAGATAACTTATCGATACCGTTCTCCTCCAGAAATACCCCCTTTAGGAGGTACTCATACACTGCCAAAATGGAATTCGTCAACCCTACTCCTCATGAACATGCACATGGAAGGTTTGACATCCTAGAGTATATAGTGTTTTCTCCAACCCATGCCATACTTTTTAAACAAGTTTCGCCCTGGGGCCAGAATAGGCAGAATATTGATACTACCACCGATGTATCTACTACGAGGCCACTAACATCATGAGAAATATTGACTTGGAAGAACCTGAAACCTACTTTGATGAAAAAGAACTAAGATACCACCACCGATAATGACATCTGGTCAAAATCATCCATGTTTGTAGACTCATCACCTATTGTGCCTAACTCGACAGATGAATAAGTCCTAGCAATAATGGAAGAAATCCCTAGTCCCGCCCATAACTCGGATATAGACATACGATGGATAAATGACTCCATGTCTTGAGCTCCCACCAAAAAATCAGAACAAAGATCCTAAAAGCCCAAAAGTATCCTCTATTTTGGATTGGATTGAAGTTGTGGCCCCAAAGCCAACACCACATATCGCCATCTCTACATCCTTGGATGGTGTTCTGTGCCATTTAGAGAAATTTGAACATAAATACAATAAATAAATCATAATCTCCCCATAAAAATAGTTCAACTTCCTTATCGGGTCAGGTCAACACTCCACTCCTCCAAAAGTACCACATCATCTTCTTTGACGAAGACCTCCCCATGTATGGTTATAATCACTGATTTAAACTACACATCACCACTGAGACTTATGGACGGATCATGTCCTTGGTACTGATAGACAATGGGTTCACATTATTGTGTTCCCCCTCCATACAACCAACGACCTGGGATATAACACCTTAGAATTTACACCAATCTACGTCCATCATGACCTATGATAATACCAACAAAGAATTCCTAGGGGGCATCATCCTCATGCTTATAATAAGACCTATCAAGTGTGATATGGAGTTTCAATTACTCTATGTCCCAATCAACTTCAATCTCTTGCTTGGTATAACTTAGACACACGCCATGGGGGAATTAACCTCATCATTGAACATGAAAGTCAGGTTCCCATTCGATACGGATGTCTTCATAGTCCAAAAGGATAGCAGTTAGGCCATAATCTTGACCCCTAGTACCATTCCCCTCCTAAATACCCACCATGATAGTAGCGATATCTACCTCGATGGTTTTCGAGTTGCCCCACTTGCTCACATGACATAAGAGTATTCTATTATTCATAGTGTAGCCTCCCTAATCATAAAAAATATGGGATACATGCTAGGGTTCAACCTTGGAAGAAACTAATAAGAAACCCTATATGTTGTCACTATCATGGAATATAAGGGAGAATTCAATTTAAGGTATACCCCTCACAGCAAAAGTCCATCCCCTAATCTAAAAGATATCTATTAAGGGTGGAAAGGTCATTTTTATCTTCAAAGAGAGGACTTTTCTAGAGAACTATGTGGAACCAACTGTTTGCTATATTCTTATCATTGACACTCAATATATATGCCCCATTGTATTTGAATCAGAGATACGTAGGCAACCCAACCGTTCACTTCGAGCTCGGTCTAAATAAACAACCAAACCCTACTTTATGGGAAAACCTATTTATGATCATTGTGACCTCATGACAAAAGAGTCAGCACAGTCTAAAAAATAAGAATCAATTAATAAAAGAGTCTTATAAGGTATTTTAAGACTCCTCAAGATCATACTTAATAAAGAAACAACACATGAAGGATGATACCACAAAAGCAATAATCAAAAGAAGACGAAAAGTGACAATATACTACCCCTATACACTTTTTCCCAAAAAAGTAAACATGAAAAACCACCTTTTCAAATCACCCTGCATCCATGGATGGAACATCAACACCCAGTAAGGGCTCCCCACCAAATGACACCTTATCCAGGACAAAGAACAGTACTCCGTTTCCAAATTTACGTCAAAAAGACTCTTGTTCGATCACGAAACGAAGGCAAGGGTAACTTCCTTCCACTAGCACTCTGACATTAGTACAGATAAGGGAATCTCCATTGACTAGATCAAAGTCATCTCTCTCCAAAAGAAACTTCTCAAAAAGATGCAGAACTTTTCCCAATTGTATATGTGTCTTTTGTTTTTAAATGCGTCACCCCCATTTTAATAAAAGAGCTTGGACACACTGTTGTTTCCCTACAAACATTATTTTGTTCATCTTTCATGTATATGTGCATTACCACCATTTTAATAAAAAGAGATTAGCTTCATTCTGTCCATACACACTTTCCATTATTCTGAAGCATTAGGTAGTGAAAAGTTGGGGAAAATAAAAAAATACAACAAACAAATGTACGAACCATTTGTCACTGAAAGGTAAATCTCTATTATTTATAAACAGGATGTTTAAACGAGAATCCCCATACATGCCAAAAAGTGTACCGAGAATTCCTCGTGTTCCCTCTAAAGGAACAAACTCCATAAATACAATGAGGCCTTGCCCCAACCAAAAACCACAAAAAACACCTTTTGGGAGGTTACATCTATTCCCACCCAAAACATCACCTAAAAATACTATTTCACCAGACTATCAGGAACACACCCTCTTCCCCGAATGAACACTTGAGCAACTCCAACTCAAGACTCCTAACACCCTACCCTTCACACCATGCATAGACACACCATCTGGATATTTCGATCTACCCAAACACTGGGCGAGACCAGTCGACAACCTCATATAGTCACTAGGGGTTTCTCCCGTAACCTCCGTAGTGAATTGGCATAAATCCAATTTCAGTGATGACCACCGCATTAACATCTCCCATAATTGGCAAGTGCCAACCAACAGATGCTAAAAGATTTGAAAAATAAATAAATTCATTTAGTTTTAAGATCAAAAGGGCAAAGATGTGCAAAGACGCCCCCCATGCGAAACGATGAACAACTTTGAGGAATGTGTATGACTTGATCGTCTCCACGAAGGACCACCGTAAAAGCAGACGGTAGCACCAGAAGAGTAAAACTACCAACCCAAGTCACCGATGAATATGGAGTGGCAGAACCCACGGAAAGAGAAGTAGCATCCTATGCAACCATCGGGACAATCGAAATGAAAAATGAATCTCTCTCCCCTATCGGGAGGTTACCTGATAGTGATAGAAAGAATGGTACATCCAACATCCTAAAACTCGAAACAATCCCTCCATGTTAAATAAAATTGAAATGAGACCATGAGATCAATGAGTGTAATATAGGTCTGAGAGAAATAGCGGTGTCAGTTTGGAAATGAGCGTCACTATAAACGGATGGGTAAAACTTTTCGAAACTGAAAACACAAGCCATCATTTAATAGGTATCGCCTTCCTGAATCTTTTATTGAATTGTGAAATATTTCCAAATGTTTAACCAAAAGGTTAAACCCACTGACCAACTTAACACAATTTTCTACCGTTTGGTCAAACCCCACCCATTCTTAAAAAATCCCACTTGAAACCCCCAAGGTTTCCTACCTGTCGTATTCATTCCCCCATACTTTCGCAAAATGAGAAAACCCATTTTAAGTCCTTTCAATTTTTATGAAGAGCGTATGCCCATGCACACTCTTAGTCAATCACCTCTACGAACGCTCTCGTTTACAATCGGGGTGTGGGTCATTTTATGTCATTCTATAAAATTACCCTAAACCTAAGCCCACTAAAATCCAAAAGGTAAGATACCCAAAAAGAAAGATTAGAGGACAAAATCACCATAAATAAAACCTAGAAGGGCCATGTTGAAAAAATATCAAATTCTTAAAAAGCACCAGAAAGCCATGAACCTACTCGTAACCATCCCCCGGTAGTAAGCCAAAGAAATTACTAATTTGGTGGTTTCACTCACCACAAATGTAACACCCTCCTCTAAAGTAACTATCACTAACGTAACCCTGCTGACCTTGCCTCTATGATCGATAATGTAAACAATTGTCCATGTTGCTATATTATAATTTTTCGTGGCTCCACTTGGTCGTCTAGACGAGGTCTTCAGAAACTTATTTCCAAAGCTATTATAGACGGTCCGCTCAAACTATACACTAAGAACCCATTAAAGGTATCATTTCCAAAGGTCGCTAACGTTCAATCAAAAGAGACTTCATGTGTGGGATGTCTCACAAGAAAAATACAGTTTGGTCGATTCTAATTATTCATCTGGAACCATGATGCGAAATCCCATAAGCGGATGTCATTTTACATAATACAACCTAAAAGGTAACGATGTAAAGTCATCAAATAATGCAATGTAAAAATAATGGATACACTCAAGATACATTGAATAGAATAACGTTTAAAGTTATGGTACCAACTGTGACACCCTTTAAAATTTGTAAATATATTGATCAAGCCTCGTACAAAAATTACAGGAATAAAAAACATTTGGTGACACTATCAACACAACGACTAAATAAAAATTAAACAAGTAAATATAATGCAAGACAAAATAATGAATAAGATAAAACCATCTCTGATACTATCCAACTACCAATACAAAATGAAACCAACTAGGGCATAAAAATGTAATTCAAATATAAAATCCATACAACTGCTTGAACTGAAATATACAAATATAACAGGAGATTGAAGAGGAAACTTCTCGAATACTGCATCTTGTGAAAGAAAAAATAAAACTTTGATAGAGAATCATCTCGATTTAACATACTAAACAAATTAATATTTGTCCGTTAAGTGTGCAAATCTCAATTATATAATTCTTGAATTACTGCATTCGGTCACTCACTTTATCAAATCCTAAAGAATGTATCATATGTTCTAATCCTCGTGGAGTTAATTATTCACTACTAAAGATAGGAGGAGAGTTTTCTGAGGCTAATCCATTGACACCGAGGCGAGTGCAGTTTTCTATATAGGGCGTTGTTGGATCTGCATCGCTTTTTGTCAACAAAGATAAATGAATGTATAATTGTAATGCATAGTGGTCTCTAAGTCTATAAGTATGTTCGTGTCATTCTATAATACCTAGCTATAATAGTGCTGAAAAAAAAGGTTTTTCATGAAAGGGATTTTCTCCGCATATCTTGTCATGTGGTTCATTTCTTTCAATTTAGATTCAATGTCTTAAATGTTTAGGTTCATCTAATTAATAAAGATGAAATTGGACTTAATTCAATTTGGCTTGTATGTGACCTAATCTCTGATTTTTATATATAATCGAACTACCCCACGAAAACTGTTTTACAAATTGGTATCATAGCTTATTTCTACAAGTTATTTAGATGAATCATGGTGGTTATATGAAGAATTCTTACAATAGTTCACCTTTACTTAATGGCACAAATTATGACTATTGGTAATCTCGAATGAGATCGTCTCTAAAATCTATCGATGAGCGTATTTGTCTTTCTATTGAAGGGGGTGGACTCCTCCTATTGTAACTAATGAAAACATTATTTGTCTCAATCCGATCGCAAATTAGACTGAAGACGATTTTAGATCGAGAAATTTAACTCTCGAGCTTTAAGTGTAATTTAGAGGTGTCACGCCTGAGAAATTTCATTGCATCATAATGTTTATCACGTCTAAAGAAGCTTAGGATATCGTCCTTCTTAAACACGAGGTTACCAATATTGTTAAAGCCTTTAACATTAATAGTTCTCCATGGAATTTAAGACAATAAGTGTGCCTGAATCTATCACATTTGATGAATTTTATGGTCATTTGTCTGATATTGTGAATTTTAATCTTAATTTTGTTGAGCAAATTCCCAAAAAAGAGTTATTAGAAAATTATGAGCTCTCCCGCATCTTGTTTTTGTGCGAAGGTAAACGTCCTTAACTCCTTAGGAATTCTAGACATAGTTACATGAAATATCCAAACTTACGAATTACACATGTTTTGCAAAGCCAAAAGGAAAAATGGTGGAATAACTTTAAAAATAAATTAAAGAAGGAAAAGGTTTACGACTCCTATTCCAAAAGTGATAATGATGTTGTTATCCTATTTGCTAAAAAAATCAGAAAGTTTCTCAAATTCAAAAATGAAAATTTTTCCATATTGGAAAATAAAAATTTTAAGAAAAATAAAAATTTCAAAGAGGGTAAGAATGTTTTTTAGAATGATCAAAAGAAAACTAGAGGTGAGTAACCTATGAAAGTTGAATCAGAAAGATGTTATGAGTGTGAAGGAAAAGATCACACAACCCATGAGTGTCCCAATAGGCTTAAAATGCAAGGTAAAGCGGCATATAATGCCTATCTAATCGATAGTGATGATAATTCGATGAATTTTGGGGATGAATGACCACATGAATCTAATTTTTGTATGTTCTTGTCTAGTCAACAATTTTGGAGGGTGTGAGGGTGATGATTTGAGTGAGGGAGAATGTGGTCTCCAATCTGCTTATGTTGAACATTACAATGAGTTGTTAAACTTAAAATTAATAAAATTTTCACTTAGGGTGTGTGCTTTAGAGAAAGAGTTGAAATTTTTGAGAGAGAATGGGGCCTCAATAAGTCAACTCGATAAGTTGAGAGTCTCTTTGAGTGAGTAACTTGTTTTTACGGGTAGGAAAAATATCATTTTGACAAACAAAGTTACTAGTCTTACGAAAGATCTTCAAGCATCATTGGAGACTCATGAGAAACTTAAAGCCCATGTTTTCCAACTTAAGAATGATATCGAACGTGTCAGGAAGGTCAAGGTCACTTTAAGGAAACATATAAGAAGTTTATAAAGATGTTCCTAGGTTATGCTTTAGATTTTAATGAGAGTCAAGTCATAGGTTATGAGGGTAAATCTACTTCTTATACCACACTCGAACCGGTGGCCAAGTTTATGTTAGATTCTTGAGGGCATCCACCTAATCCACCAAGGAGAACTCATCCTCGGCATTTTAATGAAGGTATAACTAAACCAATCTATGTTTTTACACATTGAAAACAAAGAGGTCACTTTAGGAAGTTTCATTTCAAGTGAGGACGAGTCTCTCACACATGATCCCACACACCTCCATAAAGACCTTTTTAGTTTTCATAACAAGTTCAATTTCCTTTCACGATGTAATACCCCATACTTTTGCATCATTAAAATTTGTAAAATTATAATAAATAATTTGTTGGATTATATTGTGCATGAGTATGTGATTAAATTACATTACATGTGCTGATTGGTATAATGATGTACTTGCATGTTACTTGAATTATTTGTATTGCATGATTAGTATAGTAAAAATGTGTGATGTAGTGTACACTTATTTGAGTAGGTTCTAGAGTTATTTCGAAGCTATTTTAGGTGTTTTAAACTTTCTAAGTTAGGCTCGTGGATAGGTATACCCTTAGGGGAGATTTTGGACCATATCAGGTAACATTTCGGGCTTATTTTGGGGCTCGAAAATGGACCTTATGGGGAGATACGGGAATAGAGAGCTTATTTACAATAAAAGCTAACCTAAATAGAGTTTACATCCATCCCTAATCCATCCTAGCATCCACAAACCCTCTCGTGAAATCACTAAGTTAAGAGTGGAGCAGAGATAAAGGATTTTAAAAGGGGAGTTTCCATCCATCTTTTAAGGCAAAAATTATGTTCCAAAACCTTTAATAATAGGTTTGTTAATTTATAAGAACCCCTCTCATACAATTTTGGGTTCACAAACATGTTTGGAGTATTGATTTATGTATGGATTTGGGGTTTGGGACTATTTAGAACTAATTGGGACTAATTCTGTTTTAAAAGTTGAGAACATTGATGACACAAATCGAAATTGATGTCGTATAATTAAAGGAAATACGATTAAAATCCATGTGATAGGATTTGATTTCATTAATGAGTTATAACCGGGATTTTATTTGAGATAATTTGAGAATTTTATATGAGAATTGGGAATCTTGATTAGTTTAGAAAAGTTATTGGTCATATAATTAAATTCCTTACATTCTTAGAGTAATCATGTTTAGATTTATTAGAAATCCGTATAGATGTGTTCTTCTAATGGTTATGGATTTGTGGTTGTTATAATTGAGTTCTATAAACCTTTGAATTATTTAATGGAAATTAGGAATGAAAACCCTTTTAGAATGTAACACAATTTTAGGCTATTGTCCATCCCGAATCGATTCGGCCAGGGCGAATTGATTCGGCTGCTAAACATGTGTCGGATCAGACCGGGGGAAATGTTTATGGGATTTTTACAAGTTCATATGGGTATTTGGGAGGTTATCCAAGTGAAGGGTGATTGGTTTAATTGAGAATCGGTACTCTTAACCATTATTTGACAATTTTAATAATTAACCAAAATGTTTATAATGGAGAATAGGAAGCGGTCTTCCGAAGTTATGAGATTAAGTCAAGTTGGATTAATACATGAGAGGTGAGATAGCTTATGGGGTGGCTACATATACATTGTGTTATATATATATGTATCCTACGATTTTATGGACATACATGTGCTCGTGGTGGGCCTATTGGTTAGGGTTTTTTTCGACTGAGATGTGATATGAGTAGTGGAGGTCAATATATTTAATCATGCATTCAGGGGAGTCACCTTCGTTATGAGAGAATGTATTTGGATTAAAGCCATTAGTCAGGTTGGGTATGGACCCATTAATGGTGATACTGCGTATTAATCCCTCCACTGTTATGTGTGTTTTTATTAAGCCACTAGGCAGTGAATTCCTACGAACTTACCGATAGAAGCACGAGTTAAACAAAAGGTAGAAACATTTCCGTGTGTGTGTGTGTGTGTGTGTGTGTGTATAAATTGATTATGAAACGAAATAATGTAGTCCAAGGAGATAGAAAATTATTAACAGATCCAATGCGATATAAAAATACATTATGTGATGTGACTGTATTTTTGTGGGGGTAGTGTATTGTGGGTTTGTCATTGTGATCGAGATCGAATACGCGTAAGTAGTGGGCTTTCGCTTATATGATTATTCATTGTTTTTGGTTAGTATTGTATTGTACATACCATTTACCATATTATGGCTTGGGTTGGGAATGCTCGTAGTATTGAACTTAGAAAAAGGTTGAGATACTCACTGCATGTGAGAGATAATGGGTGGCATGTAGTGCAAATTAACTGCTAAGGTTTTGAAATTTAATTCTTGCAACTTTAGGGCTCTGACCGAAATTATAAAAATTATTTTTCAGGTTTTGCAAGACAGGATCAACATGGTTGAAGGAGGATCCAACTTGTAGTTCCATTTGCTTTGTGCACTATGTTATTTTTTTCTAGCGTAGGTTTCCACTCCTTTTCATTTCAGTCTTTTATATTCTAAATTTTGTATGGTCATAAGCCCCAAATTAGGTATTTCAGTCATTTTGTTTCTAGTCACGTGTTACAGATATATTATGTTAATAGGAGTTGAGACATTTATAATTATTTAGTCATTATTTTATTTCCACATTGCATGCGTGGATGTTTCAATTTAAAAATTTTATTTTACGATTTTATGATAAGAATACTATAAATTTTTAGATAAGCCCCATTTTCAGCGTATTGCATCTGGCCAACCTTTACGTGAAAATGGGGGTTATGACAGTTCTTATGAGAACTCTTAGGTTCTAGTGTCCTTAGGATCTGTGTTGTGCTTATTACGTTATGCATTACGTTATTTGATACACACACACACACACACATATATATATATACACACACACATATATATATATATATACATATATATATATATATATATATATATATACATATATATATATATATATATATATATATATATATATATATATATATATATATATATATGAATCATTTTACTATTTACCATCTGTTACAAATACAAATATTGTTTACATTCAGATGGAAAGTCTCGACGAGGTAGACCATGACACGCTACTAATGAGGTTGTATATGACATGGCTCAACAAAGGATGAAGCCATACTCATAGCCATCGCCAGTACCACCCATAGCTACAACTACTAACATTTTCACTATAGTTAGTTAGTAAGTATCTACAGTGATGGCTATCATGATTTAGTACTTCCATCAATAGCAACATCCACCTCCACCCCCACTACAGTAGATGGTGCTATCTATTCGGTCTTAGGGTTCCATTTGGGAGAGAGTAAGGGAGGACTTTATTCCAGTTGTTAGGGAGTTCTCTAATGTATTTGAAGATATTTTGGGGTTACCACTGAGTAAGGAAATAAAGTTTGTGTTTGATTTGGTTACAGATACGAAACCCATTGCCTGCATAGCATATCGCATGGCACCTCTGGAGATGGGATAAATCAAGGATTGGATTCAATATTTGTTAGGTAAGATATTAATTCTTAGGAGTACTTCTCCTTTGGGTGATCCAGTTATGTTTGTAAAGAAGGATGATGGATCATTGAGGTTATTTATTGATTATATGGAGTTAAATAAAGCTACTATACGAAACAAGTATGTAGTGTCCCGTATTGATGATCTGTTCGACTAGTTAAGGGGTGATTCACACTTCTCTAAGATTGATTTGAGGTTGGGGTACCACCAGCTGAGGATTCGGGATTAGGATGTTTTAAAAATAACATTTTTGATGAAATATGGGTCTTACGTGCTTATGGTTATGCCTTTCTTTCTAACCAACAGTATTTATGGACCTGATGAACTAGGTGTTCAAGAAATTTTTAGATTAGTTTGTCATCATGTTCGTAGATGACATATTTATTTATTCTTCGACCACAGATGAGCATGCACAACAGTTGTGAAAAGTCTTACCAATATTGCGGGACCATCAACTCTATGCTAAGCTTGAGAAATATATATCTTGGTTGAAGAATGTTTAATTTTTGGAACATGTATCTGAGGCATGGATATAAGTAGATCCAAGAAAGATCTCAGTGGTGATGGAGTGGGGAAATCTCACTACACCTGCGGAGGCGCACAATTTTCTTGGTTTGGCAGGGTACTTCCGTCAATTCATTCTGGGGTCTTGAAGATAGTAGGGCCTCTAACAAATTTAATTCATAAGTGTATACCATTTGTGTGGAATGATGTATGTCACCAGGCTTTTGATGAGTTAAAGGTGAAGTTGACATCAACTCTGGTGCTCACTTTACCTCGTGGGGGAATTGACTATAAAGTCTTTACTAATTCATTAATACCAGGACATGGAGCCGTATTGACGAAGGAGGAGAGACCGATAGATTACGCTTCCCAAAAGATTAAGCCTCACGAATGGAATTACCCCACCCATGATCTGGAGTTAGCAGCCATAGTGTTTGCATTACACATTTGGAGACATTGTTTATTAGGAGAGAAATTCTAGTGCTTCACGAGACATAAAAGTTTGCAGTACTTGTTCACATTAAGGGAGTTAAATATAAGGCAACTTCAATGGCTTGATTTTGTGAAGGAATGATAGTTTGATATTCAGTATCACCCCAAGTAAGGCGAATGTAGTGGCATATGAATTGAGCCATAAATCGAAAGTCGAGATAACAACGGTGTGAAAGGTGAAGCAAAGTTTGCTACGCACATAAGATGAACTATCACGTGCCTTTATGGAAGTTCTTACCATCACACTTTAAATCATCATTTGAGTCGTGAAGGTGTAGGCGAGAGATCATTTTTGTTAGGAGAAGGTGAGTCAATCGTTAAGAGGGGAGCAAAGAATTCAATTAGTTTTGATGGAGGATTACAGTTTAATAAGAGGTTAATATTTTTAGAGGGTGAGGAATTACGACGAGAAGTTACGACTCAGGTGAATGGTGTAATACCCCCAATTTTTATGGCCTTTAATTATGGGATTAATTAAAAATAATTGGGATAAATTAATTTAATATTAATTCGGATTTTAAACTGAATATTTACTAGCGTGATGAGAGTTAGTAATTATTGGTAAGAATTAGGTTGAACATTACTAGATGAGTAGAGTAATATATGATATTGAATTTATTAAAATTGTCACGAGCGAATAATATGGCAATTATGGAAATTAAGTCCGGACACCCCTGTGTCGTGTCGGGATTAAATTATTATTATCATAAAAGTGAATAAATTATAAGTCACCTGTATGGTCATTTCGAGTGCGTCAAAATGTCCGAAAGGGTCGAGATAGTTAGAAAAGTATACCCGGGGGTTTAGTTAGGATCTCGAGACGTTTTTAGGCCTAACTAGAACCTCGGGAGGACATTTTCGTAATTTCCCTTTTTAAGGCTTAATTATGGATGAAAATTTAAGGGATATATCTTATGGGAATTAGAGTCTTCGAGGATTAGAATTGGTAGAGTTACAAAGATCCTAATCAAGGAAGAAGGGATAAGGGAGAAGATTCTAAATGGGAGAACCACCCTACCTACACCACCATTGCCATCTTTCACCACCAATGCGTAGATCGGGAAAATGGGGACGCAACCATACCCGTCAACACCTGAGAATCAGACCTTCATATCTGAGGCAAGTATATATCTTGCAACTATTTTAGTAATATTTGTCCCACGTTAGAATAGGATTGATAAATATATGTTTTATGGAAGAATTTGATGATTTAAGGAATTTAAATCACATATTTTAGAGGGAAAATGTATATTCTGGAAATCTCAACATATGTAGAGGATTACCCACGGAATTGTATTGGTTTAGAAGTGAGAAATGCGGAAAAAGAATTATAATATTGGAAATTATAATGAAACTAGGGTTCTTGATTATTATGGTGAATTTACCCTTTAATTCGATACCGTTGATGAATTTGTACATCCTTCACATAGGAAATCATGTATATAGGTGTATTTAATCAATATTAAACTTGTTTGGGAGTTTGGGAATCATTAATGGTATTTCGGAGAATTTTCTTGGATGAAACCCGAAGGTCGGATTAATAGTTTTTGGGCAAGAACTTCTTGATCGACCGATTGACCCAAGATCGACCCCTTTCCTCGATTGATCGACCTCTCCTGGAAAACTGCATATTTTTCTCCTTTTTGTTTAATATGGATAAAACGCGTAGGAACCTTTGAATATTATTTAAAGAGCATAATAGGTCACGAAGAGGACCAGTAGGGTCTAAGTAGAATACCGTTGAATGAAATTTTATATGGGATGAAACCGTTGGTTAATGGGGAGGTTTAAAACATATTTGAAATCGTTCTCACGTTAGCTACGGAATTGAGAGGTTTATAAATGACTTAGACCAATACGTATAGAGGGTGTAACTACTGAATTGATCTTTAGGAAGAAAGAATACTTCGAGGGACGAGAAGTAACTACAGAATGATTAAAATTGTGAATAAATGAGATGAGTCCTTTATGCGTAAAAAATTGGTAAAATTGTGTTAAGTACGGTTAATAATATTATGATGGGTCATGGGCAAACCGAATTGGAAAATGAGTAAATTTATATATATGATCGATTGCATGTGTATATATATTTATATTATGTTTGTGTATAATCATACCCGCGCTACTTGCTGTCACGGAGGTTGCTGCGCCGCGACAGTATTATCTCGATGGGACATTTATGGGGGATATTGACTTGCACCCTAGAACATAGGATTCCTTGGTACAGGCTATCTGAGAAGGATCGTCAGACTATCCTAAGAGACATGAGGGGTATGTGCTGACCTCTTAATGACTTGGAACTATTCTTTGCCTCCATTTTGTGTGTATTGTGTTAATACAGTTCGAGAGTGATTCCGAACTAGTATTTCCCATAGTATGAGAGATACGGAGACTTAATAGCAGAGTATGCCAGCACCATACATTTTATATGGGGTGCCGATAGTATATATATTATATGAGTGATTGATATACATAAGTATATATTGAAATCTTCTACTGTGCATATAAATAGTTAAGTATTGAATAAATGCTCCAAATTTTATAATAAGTATTCGGGAACTTTATAACGGTACTGAGATATATTAAGTAACATAAGTAATCAATAAGAGATTTATCTATAAACTAAATATCATAGCCTTGTGACTTCTCGAAATAAAATCATCGGGAGATAAGTTAGATAGATTTATGAGGCATTTAGTAGTACGGTAGGCGTGCACACTAGATGAAAGGTGAAAATTCTTAAGAGAGTGTTGCGTACTAACATGGTGGTTATATTAGCTGGTAAGCATTTTAAATAATTGCTAAACTATTTTTAAAACTATTTTACACTAGGGCTCTGACCTGTTTTCTGTCAATTTCTCTCTCTCTCTCTCTCTTGCATATATATATGTGTATATTATTGGTGCTCACCCACAGGGACATCAGGTGTAGATTCATTTGACCGGACGTGTTGCAGCTTGTGTAGGAGTTATAGGTCAATGTAGTAGACGTTTCCTCCTTTGGTTCCTTAGACTTTTGTTTAGTTCTTTTAGTTAGGGCATGTGTCGCCCATTTCCAGACTTGTTTTAGACTTGATAGGTATTTCATAATTCTATCATTTCAGTACTATAACACCCCGTATTTTTATGCTTTCTAAATTTTTGGATTTATTAAATTTGATGTGCGTTATTAATTTAATATAAATTCAGAAATTAATTATTTTTAATTACTAACGTGACGAGAGTTAATAATTATTGGAGACTTGTTGAATATTACTAATGATCAAAGTAATATATAATATTGGTTCTATTAAATGTCACGAGCGAATAAAATGACAATTTTGGAAATTTAAGTCGGGACGTGCCCGTGTCGTGTCAGGACTAAATTTTGATTAATAAAAGTGAATAAATTATAAGTCACCCGTATGGTCATTTAGAGCATGCCAAAATGTCCGTAAGGGTCGAGATAGTCAAAATAATGTACCCAGGGGTTTAGTTTGGGTCTCGGGGCGCTTTCAGGCTTAATTAACACCCCGGGAGGGCGTTTTAGGCATTTTGTATTTTTGGGCTTGGAAACCTACGAATTTTCTAGGTTATATCAAATGCTTAGGGTTGTCTTCTAGGATTAACACAACCAAAAAAAAAATATGGCCTTTTCATAAGTAAAGGAAGAGCTTACCAAGGAGTTCTAGGCCAAGAACTCCTCCGTTTGCACCGTCGTCACCGCCAAACGTTAGATCGTGCAACGAGAATCACCACCACACTAATTTCATCCACAAATCAGAAAAAAAATTCCCAATAAGGTATTTATCTTGATTAATTTATTTAATGATTCATTCATATTAGTTTAGGGTTGATTAGGATGAGTTTTTATGAAAGAAAACCTATGTTGGAGGTTAGAAATCGCATGTTGTAGAGATATAAACATCATTCTGGAAATTCCCTTCACATGTAGAGGTTGAACCACGAATTTACATTGGATTAGAAGTAGAAATTTTGGAAAAAGAATGAGAAGAACTAATTTAAAGAAGTTTTTAGGGTTAATGAGGTTTATATAGATTTTGGCCCTTTTAATTCATGATACATGATGAAAACTCACATGCCTTACGAAGAATATTGTTCATTTGGGTTTGTAATGCTTGTGGTATAAATTTCAGGGAGTTAAAGAATTGGATTTGGATGATTTTGGATGATTTGTATTATGCAGTTCTCGCCATACCTGCTTAATCAATCGATCGAGCCAAGAGCATCGATCGATCGACTGATCGACCCCTTTCTATCGATCGATCGACCCTTTCTGGTAAAACTAGATTTTTCCTTGTGTTGAATTAATCTGAGTAAATGCATAATAAACCTTGATTAATTTTACTAGGACATAATGAAACATAAAAAAGAACCAGTAGGGTCAAGGTAAACCCCGTTAAGTGAAACTTTAATGAAATGGGAAAATGAAGGGTAAACGGGGAAATATTCGTACCTAAGAAATCGAACGTGTGTAGACTTAATAATCGAAATGTCTAGGAGTTGGATTAGAAGGTAAGCGATGGCCTAATGAAATTGTAGTTAGGTAAAGGGAATACTTCGATAGATGAGAAGTGAGTTGGAATAAATTAAATTTCGAAAATAAAATGAATAAGTCCGTTATAAGAAATAATCGAATAAAAATGTACTAAGGATGGAATAATATAATGTTGGGCCGTGGGCGTACCTAACTTATGAATGTGAATAGTTATATATATCTATATGACTCTGGGATTGATCATATATCTTATATACGTGTAAACAAATCATGCCCGCGCTACTTGTTATCACTGAGGTTTCCGTGCTGGGACAGTCTTATCTTGATGGGACCTTTATGGGGGATATTGACTCGTACCCTAGAACATAGAAATCATTGGTACAGGCTATCTAATTGATAGTTAGATGGTACTAAGAGACGTGATGTTATGTGCTGACCTCTTAGTGACTTGGAACTATGCTTCGCCTCAATTTGTGTTTGTTTGTATTAATACAGTTCGAGAGTGATTCCGAACTAGTATTTCCTTTAGTATGTGTGATAGGGGGACTTGATAGTAGAGTATGCTAGAACCATAAATATTATGTGAGGTACCAGTAGTATATATATATATATATATGGGTAATTAATGTATATATATATATAGTCTTGAAATTTGTAACTTCCTACCGAGGCTAAAAGAAGTTAATTAATGGATAAATATTCCGGTTTAATTATATATGGCTGAATTGTTGTAACAGTGTTGAAAGACTTTTTAATTAAATAAGAGTTATGTGACAACCTTAAATTCCTGAAATTTAATTATCATAGTCGTAGAAATTGTCAGCATGGAATCTAATGAGGAATTTGAATTAAGTTAATCTTTTGGGATTAATAGTGTGTTAGGGTGAACACTAGGAGAGAGGTGAGACTTTCTCAAGAGAGTGTCGTTACTAATATGTTGTTGCATTAGCCAGTAAAATTTTTAAATACTTGCTAAACTAAAATTTTAAACTGTTTTACAATCGGGCTCTGACTCGTTTACTATTATCTCTCCTCTCTTTTATACATGTATATGTATTACAGGGGCCCAGCCACAGGGGCGTCATGCTTAGGATTCTCTGGATATGGAACGCGCTGCAGCTTTTGTGCGAGTTGCAGGCCTAATACTTAGACGACCTCATTACTGATTCCGTTTCTAGTTCTACTTTATCTAGTTGGGCACGTGTCGCCCTTTTAATTATTTAGTTGGTTTTGTGAGGAATTGTAATTCATTTACTTTCAGTAGCTTTACTTTGGGATTTATTACTGTCAGAATGTTTTTCTTTGGTGTTTTGAAGTTGGGATTTACTATTGATGGTTAAATTCTTGACTGATCATTTACATTCTTACTATTATTGTGTGACTCTTAAACTGTTAATTATCAAAGGTTTTACAATTGGATTTAAATAAAATGTTAATAAGATTTAAATAGGTTTGACACTTAGTTTAAATATTAGGGTTTTTAAATTGGAAAATTTATTTTTTGACAGTGATGCTGAGAATGAACCAACCGTTCACCTTGATTATAATTTAATAAATAACTGATCACCCGGTATTTAATTAGACGGGGTGTCACAGGTGGTATTAGAGCATCAGGTTCTAGTGTCCTTTAGGATCTGTACGACTTATTTTCGTTTCCATCTTAGCGTCCTTAATATAGAGCCCTATTTTTAGGACTGTTATGCTTATGTCCTCAGCTATTAAAGATTTGATAATAACTGTAGACTAATAAATTTCCTTCTCGTTTCAGATGTCTCCGAGATGCGCACTCCAAAACAGGGATGCCCAGGCCGAGCAGTCAGAAGCTTAGATTTAGGGAATGATGAATGCAAACGAGGTAGCCACTATTGTTGCTCAGGCAGTGAATGCCGCTTTAGCGGTAGTGCAACAGGCCTCACCCCAGATTCAGGCAGTGGCGCCAGTACCTGCACATCTTCCATCAGCATGGGAGTGGGTTAGGGATTCTTTTCAGAAGGCGCATCCCCCTGAGTTCTTTGGTAGTTCAGATATCATCATTGTCCGCCAGTGGAAGAAATATATCCAGAGGCATCTGCGTATGTATGAGTGCACAGACGTTCATAAACAATTATTGGCTCCCTTTAAGCTAGTGGGGGACGCTTTACAGTGGTGGGAGTCCACCATCACCTTAGAGGAGAGGGATATTATCCCGATTCAGTCATTTTGGGAGCGGTTTGACCACAAATATTTTCCATCCGCCGTGCAAACTGAGATGAGGCGGAAGTTACTGAGTCTGAAGCAGGAAAATTCTACTGTTGCTGAGTATGAAGAGGAGTTCACAAGACTTGTCACTATAGTGCTAGATGAGGCTCCCACTGAGGGTATGAAGATACTATTGTTTGTGGATCGGTTAGCTTGGAGGATCCATCAGCACCTTACAGGAAATCTGTCTCTGAGTACCTACACAGACGTACTCAATGCTGCTTTGCTACACTGCCAGGATCACCGCTTCCATCTACAGGAAAGAAAGCGAGCAGGAGAGTCCAGCCAACAGGGCAGGACAGGGGGTAGTGGTGCTAGTGGAGCACCGACATTTCAGGGGAAAACTCATCAGCATGAGCAGAGTTCCCATCAGGGGGACCCTGCTAAGCGGTTCTGATCAAGTGATTCCAGGCAGGGATTTAGGGGATTTAGGCTGGGTCAGTAGGGCTAGCCTAATCAGCAGGGCCAACATCATCAGCCGTAGGGGCAGCAGCAGGGCCATCAGGGCCAACAACGTTTTGATGAGGGCCAGCAGGGCCAATGGCGGGGTGGTAACGGCCAATAAGGCCGTAATCAGCAGTGACATAGGGGAGGTAATTTCATGGGCCGATGTTCCGGGTGTGGCAAGAATGTCCATAGGCGCCAGGATTATTCAGAGGGTGATAGGGCCCCACAGCAGCAGGGTGCCCGTAATGAGCCACATAGGCCACTTTTTCCAGTCGCCCTCCCAGCACCAGCTCATGTACCAGCCATTCCATCCACTCCAGTACATGAGGGGCAGTTATAGTACGGACGTGTCTATAATGTCCACCAGGCAGTAGATCCATAGGCAGCACTCACGATTGAGGGTATGTTTCCTATCCATGGTACTATGGGTCAGGTTTTATTTGATACTGGAGCGACACATTGTTTTATAGCTACCCATTTTGCGAAGGCCTTAGGATTATTAGCCATAGTAGAGAGCACTCTAACATATGTAGACTCCCCAGTGGGAAATGGATCGTTAATTTTCTTTATATACCGGGGTGTAGGAGTAGAGATTGGTAGCTTGGTATTACTAGAAGACTTGTTAGTCTTAGATATGCATGAGCATGATGTTATTATTGGTATGGATTGGCTCACAGCTTACAGAGCCATGATAGATTGTTTCGGTGGGAGTATTGTCTTTACTATTCCGAGGCAAGAGATGTTTGTAGTGGCGATGCCTCGCCCAGAGGGAGGCTCGACCACTCATTTATATTACATAGAGGAGGATACCTCTAAGGAGGTCGTGATTCCCTTAGACTTGATCCCAGTTGTTCGTGAGTATTCTGATGTATTTCAGGAGATACCATGCCTACCCCCTAGTCGAGAGATAGATTTTGTCATAGACTTATTATCGGATACTCAACCTATAGAACGTGCTCCATACCGTATGTCTCCGGTGGAAATTCCAGAGTTACGGGATCAAATAGAGTAGCTGTTAGGTAAGGGCTTCATTCGTAGGAGTACCTCACCTTGGGGCACTACTGTGTTGTTTGTGAAAAAGAGAGATGGTTCACTGAGGCTATGTGTGGACTACCAGGAATTGAACAAGGTCACGATACGGAACAAGTATCCGTTGCCTCGAATTGATGACCTGTTCGACCAGCTGAGGGGAGCAACATTCTTTTTTAAGATAGATCTAAGGTCAGGGTACCATCAGCTACATATTAGGGAGCAGGATGTTTCAAAGACTGCTTTCTTGATGAGATATGGGTCCTATTAGTTCAGCGTGATGCCATTTGGACTCACAAATGCTCCAGTCGTATTCATGGACTTGATAAATCGAGTGTTCAGATAGTTCTTGGATCAGTTTGTCATCGCCTTCATAGATGACATCTTGATATATTCACACACCGAGGAAGAGCATGCCGAGCACTTGAGGCAGGTTCTTCAGACTCTACGAGATCATCAGCTATATGCTAAGTACGAGAAGTGTGGGTTTTGGTTA
Organism: Sambucus nigra; assembly: GCA_949130495.1. Classification (NCBI taxonomy): domain Eukaryota; kingdom Viridiplantae; phylum Streptophyta; class Magnoliopsida; order Dipsacales; family Adoxaceae; genus Sambucus; species Sambucus nigra. The sequence goes on along the minus strand of OX422216.1, from coordinate 60,860,087 downwards.
CGGGAAGTGTAGTTCTTGGGGCATGTTGTTTCTAAACAGGGGATAGCAGTTGACCCGAGTAAAGTGTCAGTGGTGGGGGGAGTGGGGACAGCCCTCGACACCGACGAAAGTACATAGTTTCTTAGGATTAGCCAGATACTACAGGAGATTCATTCGGGGGTTCTCCAAAATAGCGGGTCCATTGACGAACCTGACTCGCAAGGGGTTACCATACATTTGGGACGATGCTTATCAATTGGCTTTCGACGAGCTGAAAGACAAGCTTACTTAAGCACCGATCCTTGCTTTACCCAAGCCAGACGTGGAGTATCTTGTTTACACCGACGCCTCCTTACGAGGACTCGGGGGAGTACTTCAGCAGGAGGAGAAGGCTATAGATTTTGCCTCCCACAAGCTTAAGTCTCACGAGAAGAATTACCCCACACACGACCTAGAGTTAGCAGCGGTCATTTTTGCATTGAGGATTTGGAGACACTATTTATTGGGGGAGAAATTTCGCTTGTTCACAGACCAAAAGTCACTGCAGTACCTGTTCACTCAACGAGAGATGAATATGCGTCATCACAGGTGATTAGAGTTTGTGAAGGACTATCAGTTCGACATATAGTACCATTCGGGGAAGGCCAACGTTGTTGTCGATGCGTTGAACCGTAGATAGGTAGACGATGTAGTGGACATCTGGAAAGAAAAGTGGAAAGAGTTGGGTCACCAGGACGCATTAGCCCGTTCCTTCATATCTGTCATGACAGTAACACTCGAGATTGTTACGAGGGTAATACAGGCACAAACCGCAGACTCATTTTGCCAATAGAAGATCGTACAACTTTTAGCTGAGGGTGCTGAGTCCTATTCTGTTAGTTCTGATGGGGGTTTGTGGTTTAATGGGAGATTGGTGGTCCCAAAAGGAGCAGACTTACGTCATCCAGTGATGACCCAGTCTCACGGGTCCCGATTTGCGATGTATCATGGGGGAGATAAGATGTACCAGGATATGAGGCAAAAATACTGGTGGAGTGGGATGAAAAAGGACATTGCTGAGTTCGTGTCCAAGTGTTCTACCTGCCAGCTGGTAAAGGTGGACCCCCAGAAACCATCAAGGCTTCTTCAGTCATTGGAAATACCCGCGTGGAAGTGGGAGAGTATTTCTATGGACTAGGTTGCTTACATCACAGCGGGGCCACGACTCTATCTAGGTGATTGTGGACCGTTTGACCAAGATGGCTCATTTTTTGGCGGTACGAATAGACTATACCACGGGTTCAGTATGCTCAGTTGTTCATTGCTGAGATTGTCAGATTACATGGGGTGCCCCTGAATATTGTGTCAGATAGAGATAAGATCTTCGTGTCACATTTCTGGGAGAGCTTTCAGGAGGCCATGGGTACGGAGTTGAGGTTGAGTTCAGCTTACCGCCCACAAACAGATGGACAAACAGAGCGTACTAATCAGATGTTGGAGGATATGCTACGCATGTGTGTCATTGATTTTGGAGGAGGATGGGAGCCACATCTTCCACTGGTAGAGTTCGCTTATAATAAATCTTATCAGTTCACGATTGGCATGGCTCCATTCGAGGCTTTGTATGGCAGGCCTTGTCATTCCCCAACGTGTTGGCTAGAGGTGGGGGATAACAAGTTACTCGGACCAGAGGTGATTCAGGAAACCTCCGTTAGGATTGAGATTATCAGGAGTCGCATTCGGGTAGCCCATAACAGGCAAAAAAGTTGCGCCGATGCAAAATGGTTCTTTCGAGAGTTTAATGTGGGGGACCAAGTATTACTGTGCGTATCTCCTATGAAAGGAGTGATGAGGTTTGGGAAGAAAGGGAAATTTACCCTGAGGTACGTGGCACCATTTCCCATTATCGAGAGGATTGGGTCGGTAGCATACAGATTGGGATTGCAAGAACATTTACATCGCATTCACGATGTATTCCACATCTCATCGTTGAGACGATACCTTTGGGATGACATGGCCCATACCCATATCATAATTGAGGAGATTGAATTACAGCCCGACATCTCTTACGAGGAGAGACCAGTGGCTATCCTAGACCATAGCGAAAGGAGTTTGAGTTCGAAGGTAGTTCCACTTGTACGGGTCTAGTGGGAGCATCATAATGTGGAGGAATCCACCTGGGAGCGCGAGGCAGATATGCGCGAGAGATACCCAGATTTATTCTTACCAGGAATGCCCTATTTTCTGAATTTCGAGACGAAATTCCGTTATTAGGAGGGACGTATGTAATACCCCGTATTTTTATGATTTCTAAATTTGGGAATTTATTAAATTTGATGTGGGTTATTAATTTAATATAAATTTGGAAATTAATTATTTTTAATTACTAACGTGACGAGAGTTAGTAATTATTGGAAACTTGTTGAATATTACTAATGAGCAAAGTAATATATAATATTGGTTGTATTAAATGTCATGAGTGAATAAAATGACAATTTTGGAAATTTAAGTCGGGATGCGCCCGTGTCGTGTCAGGACTAAATTTTGATTAATAAAAGTGAATAAATTATAATTCACCCGTATGGTCATTTCGAGTGTACCAAAGTGTCCGAAAGGGGCGATATAGTCAAAATAATGTACCCGGGGGTATAGTTTGGGTCTCGGGGCGTTTTTAGGCTTAATTAACACCCCGGGAGGGCGTTTTAGGAATTTTGTATTTTGGGGCTTGTAAACCTACGATTTTTCTAGGTTATGTTAGATGCTTAGGATTGTCTTCTAGGGTTAACACAACCAAAAACAAAAGACGGCCATTGGAGAAGGAAAGGAAGAGCTTACCAAGGAGTTCTAGGCCAAGAACTCCTCCGTTTGCACCGCCGTCACCGGCAAACGTTAGATAGCGCAACGAGGATCACCACCACACTGATTTCATCCACAAATCAGAAACAAAAATTCCCAAGATAGTATTTATCTTGCTTTTAATTCTTCATTCATATTAGTTTAGGGTTGATTAGGATGAGTTTTTATGAAAGAAAACCTATGTTTGGAGGTTAGAAATCGCATGTTGTAGAGATATAAACATCATTCTGGAAATTCCCTTCACATGTAGAGGTTGAACCACGAATTTACATTGGGTTAGAAGTAGAAATTCTGGAAAAAGAATGAGAAGAACTAAGTTATAATTTTTTTAGGGTTCATGAGATTTATATAGATTTTGTCCCTTTTAATTCATTATACTTAATGAAAACTCGCATGCCTTACGTAGAATATTGTTCATTTGGGTTTATAATGCTTGTGGTATAAATTTCTGGGAGTTCGGGAGTTAGAGACTTAGATTTGGATGATAATTCCCATAACTGGTATTCTGCAGTTCTCGCCATACCCGCTTGATCGATCGATCGAGCCAAGAGCATCGATCGATCGACTGATCGATCGATCGACCCCTTTCTATTGATCGATCGACCCCTTCTAGGAAAACTATATTTTTCCTTGTGTTGACTTAATCTGAGTAAATGCGTAATAAACATTGATTAATGTTACTATGACATAATGAAACATAAAAAGGACTAGTAGGGTCAATGTAAACCCCGTTAAGTGGAACTTTAATGAAATGGGAAAATGAAGGGTAAACGGGGAAATATTCATACCTAAGAAGTCGAACGTGCGTAGACTTAATAATCAAAATGTCTGGGAGTTGGATTAGAAGGTAATTGAGGGCCTACTGAAATTTTACTTAGGTAAAGGTAATACTTCGAGAGATGAGAAGTGAGTTGGAATAAATTAAATTTCGAAAATAAAATGAATAAGTCCATTATAAGAAATAATCAGATAAAAATGTACTAAGGCTGGAATAATATAATGTTGGACCGTGGGCGTACCTAAATTATGAATGTGAATAGTTATATATATATCTATATGACTCTGGGATTGATCATATATCTTATATACGTGTAAACAAATCATGCCCGCGCTACTTGCTATCGCTGAGGTTTCCGCGCTGGGACAGTCTTATCTTGATGGGACCTTTATGGGGGATATTGACTCGTACCCTAGAACATAGAAATCCTTGGTACAGGCTATCTGATTGATAGTCATACGGTCATAAGAGACGTGAGGGTATGTGCTGACCTCTTAGTGACTTGGAACTATGCTTCGCCTCAATTTGTGTTTGTTTGTATTATTACAGTTCGAGAGTGATTCCGAACTAGTATTTCTCTTAGTACGAGTGATACGGGGACTTGATAACAGAGTATGCCAGCACCATAAATATTATGTGGGGTGCCAGTAGTATATATATTATATGGGTAATTAATGTATATATATATATATATAGTCTTGAAATTTGTAACATCCTACCGAGGCTAAAAGAAGTTAATTAATGGATAAATATTCTGGTTTTATTATAAATGGCTGAAATGTTGTGACACTGTTGAAAGACTTTTTAATTAAATAAGAGTTATGTGACAACCTTAAATTTCTGGAATTTAATTATCTTAGTCCTAGAAATTATCAGCATGGAATCTAATGAGGAATTTGAATTAAGCTAATCTTTTGGGATTAATAGTGCGTTAGGGTGCACACTAGGAAAAACGTGAGACTTTCTCAAGAGATTGTCGTTACTAATATGTTGTTGCATTAGCCAATAAACATTTTAAATACTAGCTAAACTAAAATGTTAAATTGTTTTACAATCGGGCTCTGACCCATTTACTATTATCTCTCCTCTCTTATATATATATATATATATATATATATATATATATATATATATATATATATATATATATATATATATATATATATATATATATATATATATATATATATATATATATATATATATATATATATGTATTACAGGGGCCCAGCCACAGGGGCTTTAGGCTTAGGATTCTCTGGATATGGAACGCGCTGCAGCTTTTGTGGGAGTTGCAGGCCTTGTGCTTAGACGACCTCATTTGATTCCGTTTCTAGTTCTACTTTATCTAGTTGGGCACGTGTCGCCCTTTTCATTATTTAGTTGGTTTTGTGAGGAATTGTAATTCATTTACTTTCAGTAGGTTTAGTTTGAGATTTATTACTGTCATAATGTTTTTCTTTGGTGTTTTGAAGTTGGGATTTACTATTGATGGTTAAATTCTTGAATAATCATTTACATTCTTAGTATTATTGTGTGACTCTTAAACTGTTAATTATCAAAGGTTTTACAATTGGATTTAAATAAAATGGGAATAAGGTTTAAATAGTTTTGACCCTTATTTTAAATATTAGGGTGTTTAAATTGGAAAATTTATTTTTCGATAGTGATGCTGAGAATGAACCAACCGTTCACCTTGATTATAATTTAATAAAGTACTGATCACCCGGTATTTAATTAGGCGGGGTGTCACAAGTACTCTGTTTTCATTTGGGATTATTTTATCTCTCACTTTATTTGTGGTTTGTGGTTAATCATTAGGATTTGAGTAATCTAGTTGGCATGGTTCGTTGGATGATTGGTATCTTTATCATTTGCATTATTAAAATTCGTTTAAATTTAAAACATTTTTATAACAGAATTAAATAAATGAGGACTTTAAACAACTTAATTATTTAGGGTGTTTAAATTGGAATTAATTATTTTGCGACAGTGATCCTTAGAATGAACCAACCTTTCACCTTGATTTTAATTTAAGAAAGGACTGATCACCCGGTATTTAATCAGGTTCTAGTGTCCTTTAGGATCTGTGCGACTTATTATGCTTCCAACATAGCTTTCTTTGATATAGAGCCCTATGTTTATGATTATTGTTTTCTTTGATGAGATTTCATTCTCTTGCTATCACGTATATATTAGTGAATCTTATTTACATTCGTACATGTTCGAACAACGAAGTATGGCAGGCGAGGGTTGTTGGACGGATAGCGGGAGGCATGGATTAGTGAGATTGTGAAGTATATTCGAGCATGATGACCATATTAGAGGTCACCCCTATTATAGCATGAGAGGCCAGGACTTTAAAGATGGCTAGGGAACAACCTACGATTTCTAAGTGCTGATGTAGTCGAACATGAGGCCAAATCAGACTCACCCAACGTGGTATGACTAGGAAAGAGTCGAACGAAGCATTTAGGAGAACCGTCGGTGGAAATTCTAGAAAAGAAAAAATTGTGTGTGTTAACCAATGAATAAAATATATCCAAAGGCTTGGACATATGGTGGAGTGTGGCTAACTGAAAGTGAAAATTTGGGGTAAAAAATTTTCTTGGCTCGTCGGAACAAAGTTATAATGGTTGGAGTCAGCCACCACTTTTAGAAGTGGAATGTTATGTATATAGAAGGATCTTAGGTATAGTTTTATCGCAAGTTACTTCATCAGATGTTTAGGTTAAGATGTGAATGCTGTTCTGAACTCATCACAGGAGGTCCGAACAGAGGTCCAATTGTGAATATGAATCTAAACGATTAGAAAATCTTGTATCAAAGGATGTAGGTACAAATGGATGAGAGGATTTCAAATTAGAGATCGACTCGTAAGAAAAGTTAACAACACTTAAAGGGAATTTTACTGGACGGTCGATCCAGATGGAGACAATGTCGCATTTGGCCAATGGAGATGTTAATGCTTCTGTGTGTGGGAAGCTGATAAATTCAAAGAATTTATTCAGAGAATAAGGCTAGATGAAACGGTGGTAGTCAAGCACCACAAGGGGAAACCATTATGAGGACCCATTTAAATGATTCGAATACCTGAATTCTTACCAAGCGATGGTGAACTCAGTACGGGCTATTGAATCCAGTAACATGTTCCTTTAGGCCAACAAAGCTAAGGGAACAATAGGGGTAGCCATCAAGAATTGAGCCTACCAAAGTCCAAGAGAAGAACAACCCTAAAATGGTCAGTATGACCAGTGGTAAGTAGATAATGTATACAAGTGCTTTGTGGAGAGTGAAACCACATGCGTTAATTTTTCCCGAAGCGAGTAAAAGGGACAAGAATATGGTACCTAGTAAAGGGCAACGATTAATGTAGTTTTTGTTTTGGTTTGGACAAGTGTGTTACGTTCGGAAATCATTTGAGAAGCTAAGGCGATTGGCAAGGTAGAAGTATGAATTTTACCCTCGGAGGATGAGGCATGTTTATGGGACACGAGTGAGTCACTATATTTCGTTTATTGCTAGATTCTCATGTGAGATGAGTTTAGTGCGTATATCTATAAATGTTATTCTTATGTGAATATTTTCCCTAGTGTAGCTAGATTATCTTTAATGTTATACGCAGAGGATGAATGGGTATATTAATAGTGTTATATGATTTATTGAGATTACTCATCTTAGTGATGTGTTATATGGGTATGATATTATTCGGATTAGGGTTTTATAAGTAATCGTTAAAATGATAATGCGCAGTGATTGCAAGGCTATCGGGGTTGCTGCCCTAGTGCAACATGTTTTGTTCTGGAGAGACCTCACCTGCGAGGGGTCGGGCTCGCACTCACATTATATATTATAGAGGTTTCAGAGGGTATAGTGGTCTCGAGATGTTCGATCTCGATGTGTGTAGGGACTTGGTTTTTATGATTCAGTATGTATTGGGTTTACCGTTGAGCGAAAATATTTCACTCATTATTATGTTTAGCGCTTAGTACCTGGTAATAGTAATAGATAATTTTTATATCTATGCTTTAAAGAGGTGGAAATTAAGACTTATATTCATATGTTCAGGGGCAGGATTACGAGACTCCCGATTGTATACGTACGAGGGTTATGGAATGTGATTTGCACCAATACTGAGAAATAGTTCAATTGGTGAAAAGTTATTTATTTTAGTACAATTGCGGGAGGAGATGTAGCTTTTCTGTCAAGAGACGGAATATAGGGGTACATGTTATGGACGGAGGACCTAACGGATTTCGATAGCCGACAATGCTAGGTGGTAGTGTATCGACGGGGTTCCATTTTTTGATTTCGCTTTGCGAGACATCCCACACATGAAACTTAGCTTAAGGTTGGAAGTAGGGAGATGTTTGGTCATTAGTCCATGATTTCGGTACCTCGGTCATTATAGGAGCAGGTAATTATAACTGCAAGTTGGAAGTTAAATTATGATTTAAGGCCAGTGGAGCCGATTGTGTGGTAAGGAAGCATTGTAAGATTTATTTTTATCACCATGAGTTGAAGAGTGGAACGATGATAAGGAGGATTTGAAATTTCAATTTCTGGGGTGATTGGGAATACCCAAGTGTTATAGCCATGTTGTGAATACAGAGACAACAAAGAATTGAGTGATATGTGTGATACATATGGGATGTTTATGCCATGATGCATGGTTTATAGGGTGTGTGGGCATCCCAGTTAGCTGATGTAAGGGTCATCTAGGTTAAAGGGACGTGGGGATAGATGTGTGAATTACATGCCTGAGGGACTAATATAATGAAGTGAAAATGGTAAAGTAGATTAATCATCATGTGAGAAGGATGATAATATATATATATATATATATATATGTGTGTGTGTGTGTGTGTGTGTGTGTGTGCAATCAGAATAGCACGCCCGGATTTGGTTGAAAGGTTGTGGCAAGCCATTTAAAAAGGGGTATTCCTTGAGAAGGGTAAAATTTAACTATTATTGAGAACACTCGAAGAGGATTTGTAACTAGTCAAATGTTGAAAGCCACTTCACATATAAAGAATGATGATGTTAGTAAGGTATAAAAGGCCTAGCAGTGCACATCGTGGAGAAAAGTGCACGGGTCGAAACTTTCGGCATACGCCGAGGAAAGAAGGGGAGTATTATGTGTCACTTAATGTGAGACATTACAAGTAGAAGTCAATGTTGAAGCGGGAAATAGTGAGTAGTCTCCACGGGAAACACTCATAGATAGAAATCGATTGGAACAAGAGGATCAACCAGAGAATTTTGTAGCAAGCCTACGATTCCTATAATGGAAGAGAGAAATTTGGTAAATTTCTTGGATGGCGTGCCAATCTCAAGATAAAATCACTAGTTCCTTAGAATGTGTGGAAAAATTTAACCTAAAAGAAAGTAATTATTATTCTTTTGGGTGATAAACTACTAGACAGTATGACCCTATCTTTCTTTGAAAATAAGAATCACGTTGATAAGTGGTCCTTCCCAGTATTGTTCAGCACTAGAATGAGATCATTGAACCCCACCTTCAATATAGGATTTCAGGAAGTAGCGGGGATGACATTTCGTTTTGAGAAGGTTGCATCACCTATAGCCCAAGGGGTAGGCAAAAGGTGATAAATGACTATTAGAGCGGTACGAGTGTAATTTTGGACTCATTGTGGTTATTTCATATCCGCAACAATTATAGCTAGTAAGTGAAGTATATTATGATAATTGGGAGGAGATATTACCTAATGGTAATGTAATGTGTAAACACTCGTACCCATTTATTGTGGACAAACTGCTTATTGAAGTTTTGTGTGTAAAAACCTTAATTATTATCCCTCTGGTTGTTTAGACGTGAGTGGATAATCATAATTTTTGATCGGCCGAGTTAGAGTCTGATGACTATGGTGGAATTACCGCGGCTGTTTTAGGTGAATTTTTACTGTCGTAAGAGTTACGTCGCTGAAAATCGAAATTCGAAGAACTGATAAGAGTGGTCAAATGTTCGTATGGTTTCTCTCAGAATGAGAGTTTTGTGTTTAGATAAATATGAGTAATTGATACATAGTGAGGTGCGGCCTCCCAATAATATTGAGACAATGGGGGCCAATGATGTATAAGATCATCTTATTCGAATAGAGACGGGTTGGAGCACAAATGTGAAGTGCCGTTATTAAGGTATGACTCTATAATTAATAGTGTTGAGAGTGTTAAATAAGCTTACTATGAGGCGGGGGATATAATAATTGAACGCCTTACCCTAAAGTTAGTTTTGAGTACTGATAAAGTATCTAGAATTATTTTACCAGTTAGTCCTTCTTTTTCGAATTTCGGGATGAACTTCCGTTATTAGGGGTGAAGTATGTAATACCCCATATTTTTATGGCCTTTAATTATGGGATTAATTAAATTTAACTAGGATAAATTAATTTAATATTAATTCCGATTTTAAATTGAATATTTATTACCATGACAAGAGTTAGTAATTATTGGTAAGAATTATGTTGAACATTATTAGATGAGTAAAGTAATGTATGAGATTGAATTTATTAAAATTGTCACGAGTGAATAATATGGCAATTATGGAAATTAAGTCGGGACGCGCTTGTATCGTGACGGGATTAAATTATTATTATAAAAGTGAAGAAATTATAAGTTTCCAGTATTGTAATTTTGAGTGCGCCAACATGTCCGTAAGGGTCGAGATAGTCATAAAAGTGTACACGGGGGTTTATTTAGGGTCTCGGGACATTTTCAGGCCTAACTGGTAACCCGGGAGGGCATATTAGTAATTTCCCTTTTACGGCTTAATTATGGACTAAAATTTAAGGGATATATCTGATGGGAGTTAGAGTCTTAAAGGATTAGAATTGGTAGAGTTGCAGAGAGGCTAAGGAAGGGAGAATGGAGAAGGGGGATGACTCTAAAGGGGAGAACTACCAAACCTACACCACCGTTGCCATCTTTCACCACCAACGCGTAGATCGGGAAATGAGGGACGCAACCATACCCGTCAATACCTCAGAATCAGACCTTCATATCTGAGGCAAGGATCTATGTTTCTAATTTTCAAGTTAATATTTCTCCCACGTTATAATAGGATTGATAAATATGTGTTTCATGGAAGAATTTGAAGATTTAGGGAATTTAAATCACATGCGTTAGAGGGAAAATGTATATTCTGGAAATCTCAACATATGTAAAGGATTACCCATGAAATTGTATTGGTTTAGAAGTGAGAAATTCGAAAAAAAAATTAGAAGATTGGAAATTATAATGAAACTAGGGCTCTTGATTATTATGGTGAATTTGCCCTTTAATTCGATACCGTTGATGAATTTGTACATGATTCACGTAGGAAATCATGTATATAGGTGTATTTAATCAGTAGTAAACTTGTTTGGGAGTTTGGGAATCATTAATGTTATTTCAGAGAATTTTCTTGGATGAAACTCGTAGGTCGGATTAACAGTTTCTGGGGAAGAACTGCTTGATCGATAGATCGACCCAAGAATGTCGATCGATCGACTGATCGATCGATCGACCCCTTTCCTCGATCGATCGACCTGTCTTGGAAAACTTCATATTTTTCCCCTTTTTGTTTAATCCGGATAAAATGTGTAGGAACCCTTGAATATTATTGAAAGAGCATAATAGGTCATGAAGAGGACCAGTGGGGTCTAGGTAGAATACCGTTGAATGAAATTTTATATGGTATGAAACCGTGGGTTAATGGGGAGGTTTAAAACATATTGGAAATCGTTCACATGTTATCTATGGAATTGAGAGGTTTATAAATGACTTAGATCGGTACGTAGGGAGGGCGTACCTACTGAAATGATCTTTAGGTAGAAAGAATACTTTAAGGGACGAGAAGTAACTACGTAATGATTAAAATTGTGAATAAATGAGATGAGTCCCTTATACATAAAAAATTGGTAAAATTGTGCTAAGTACGATTAATAATATTATGATATGTCATGAGAGAACCTAATTGGAAAATGAGAAAATTTATATATATGACCAAGTGCATGTGTATATATATTTATATTATGTTTGTGTATAATCATCCCCGCGCTACTTGCTATCACGGAGGTTGCCGCGCCGGGACAGTCTTATCTCGATGGGACATTTATGGGGGATACTAACTTATACCCTAGAACATACGAGTCCTTAGTATCGACTATCTGAGAATGATAGTCATACGGTCCTAAAAGACGCGAGGGGTATATGTTGACCTCTTAGTGACTTGAAACTATGCTTTTCCTCCATTTTGTGTGTATTGTGTTAAATACAGTTCGAGAGTGATTCTGAACTAGTATTTCTCTTAGTACGAGAGATACGAGAACTTGATAGTAGAGTATGGCAGCACCATAAATTTTATGTGGGGTGCCGATAGTATATATATTATATAGTGATTAATATATATATATATATATATATATATATATATATGGAAATCTTCTACTGTGCATATAAGTAATTAAGTATTGAATAAGTGCTCCAAATTTTATAATAAGTATTCGGGAACTTTATAGCGGTACTGAGATATGTTATGTAACGTAAGTAATCATGATGAGATTGATCTCTAAACTAAATATCATAGCCTTGTGACTTCTCAAAATAAAATCACCGGGAGATAAGTTAGATAGAATTATGAGGCATTTAGTAGTACGGTAGCGTGCACATTAGATGAGAGGTGAGGATTCTCAAAAGAGTGTCGCGTACTAATATGGTGGTTAAATTAGCCGGTAAGTATTTTAAATACTTGTTAAACTATTTTTAAAATTGTTTTACACTTGGGCTCTGACCCGTTTTCGGTCATTTTCTCTCTCTCTTGTGTATATATGTATATATTACAGGTGCTCAGCCACAGGGGCATTCGGTATAGATTCATTTGACCGAACGTGCTGCAGCTTGTGTGGGAGTTGCAGTTCATTGTAGTAGACGCTTTCTCCTTTGGTTCCTCTGACTTCTGTTTAGTTATTTTAGTTAGGGCATGTGTTGCCCATTTCCAGACTTGTTATAGACTTGATAGTGATTTCATAATTCTATCATTTCAGTACTCTGTTTTCATTTGGGGTTATTTTATCTCTCACTTTATCTGTGGTTTGTGGTTAATCATTTGGATTTGAGTAATCTAGTTGGCATGGTTCGTTGGATGATTGGTATCTTTGTCATTTTCATTATTCAAATTTCCTTATATTTAAAAGATTTTTATAACGAAATTAAATAAATGAGGACTTTAAATTGTTTTCACACTTAGCTTAATTATTTAGGATTTTTATAACTGAATTAAATAAATAAGGTCAACCATACAATGCCTCGAATGGAGACATGCCGATAGTAAATTAGTCAGAGTTATTGTATGAAAACTCCACCCAAGGATTATGTTGCTACTATCATCCCCCAAAATCGAGTATAGACATTCGCGGCATATCCTCAAGCATCTGATTTACCCTCTCAGTCTGCCTATCTATCTATAGGTGATATGTTGTACTCAATCATAAATCGGTCTCCATCACTTCCGGGAAAATCTACCATAAATAGGACACAAAGATCTTGTCCTTGTTGGACACAATATTAAGTGGGACCCCATGTAACTGTATGATCTCAGCTATGAATAACTGTGCATACTGCTTTGTCTCAAAATTAGTACGAACTGGAAGAAAATGACCCACCTTAGTAAATCCATCCACTATCACCCATATATAATCGTGACCACGCTGTGATAACGACAACCCAATGATAAATTCCATGGAGATGCTCTCCCATTTCCATATGGGAATTTATAATGGATGTAACATCCCTATCAGTCTCTAGTGATCTACCTTCACTAGCTGGCAGGTAGCACACTTCAAGACAAACTCTACTATGTCTCGTTTCATCCCTAACCACCAATACTGTTTGCGCATGTCCGGGTACATCTTTCCTCACCAAGATGAATAGAAAATTGGGACATGTGATCCTCTGACATCACTGTATGTTGCATATCCTCATCCTCAGGAACCACCAGTTTGTCATTAAAATGTTAGCTAGCCTCTGAACTGATCGAGTATCACTCTATCCCACCAGCTATTAACTGGAAAACCCAATCCTACCAATACTAATCATTGTCTGTGCTTTTACTACCTTCATCACAAGATCAAGTGTGATAGCTAACATGGACATACAAGCCATAGAAATCTAATCATTATGTCGAAGCTCTCTTCACTTCTCTTTCCAAACCGCTACTAGCTCACATATCAATCTTCGATTTAATGCGTCATCCACCATGTTAGCCTTCCTAGGATGATACTAAATATCAAACTGGTAATTTTTATCAACTCCAATCACCTCCTCTACCTCATGTTCAAACCCTTATACGTGAAAAGATATTAAAGAAATTTATGATACGTGCATAAAGTAAACTACCCTCCCAATAAAAAATGCCTCCAGATTCTCAAGGTAAATACAATGACGTCTAACTCTAAATTATTCGTGGGGTAATTCTTTTCATGGATCTTAAGTTTGTGTGATGCATACGCTATATCCCTCTCAACCTATTGTAATACACCCCCAAGTCCCTGTAAGGATGCATTATTGTAGACATAATTTGTTACTCCCCCTTAAGCAATACAAGTACCGATGCTGAGATTAATTTGTCATTTACCTCATTAAAGTCTAACAGACATTGATCGTCCGAAATAAATGTCACCCGTTTATGAGTCAAATTTGTCAATAAACCCGCAATCTTCGAGAAACCCTTAAAGAACCTTCGATAATATCCTGTCAACCCCCAAAAGCTACGAACCTCAATCGGTGTCATGGCTGTCTCCACTACCTCACCCCTGAGAACTTACTCGGATCAACAACAATACCCTTATCAAACACTATGTGGCCCAAAAACTGCACCTCCAAAAGACAGAATAAACATTTGCTAAACTTTGCATACAATTGATGTCCTCCAAGTGTTTGTAAGACTTTTTGTAAGTGCTTAGCATGCTCATCCTCAGAATGAGCTGATCAAGAAACTCTCAAAAAACTTGGTTCATCAGATCTATACAAACTATTGGCGCATTGGTGAGTTCAAATGGCATCACCCGAAACTCATAGGATGCATATTGTGTCAAAAAAGTAGTGTTAGGAGCGTCCTCATCCTTAACTCGTAATTGATGATAATCGGATCGCAAATCAATCTTAGAAAAGTAAATTACTCCCCTCCGCTCGTCGAATAGATCATTAATACGAGGTGACATATATTTATTTCGAATTGTGACCTTATTCAACTCTCTATAGTTTATACATAATCGAAGTGACCCATCCTTCTTCTTGAAAAACAACACCGGTGCACCCCACGGTGAAGTACACCATCAAAAAAAAACTTTCCCCAAGAGTTGTTGAATATGCTCTTTCAACTCACGCATCTCAGATAGGGTCATGCTATAGGGTGCTCGAGCTATAGGTCGCGTACTCGGTGCTAGATTAATAATAAAATCAATTTCCTCGCTAGGAGACAATTCGATTATATCCTAAAACACATCCTTGAATTATCCCACAACTATAATCGAGTCTAATGAAGGTACCACCTCCGATGCGGTCTCCTCCTCAATATAATATAAATGAGTGCTCGACCCTCCCTCAAGAAGATGCATCGCCACTGAGAACATATCTTATCCTAGTATAGCAAATAAACAATCTACCTTCTCCCTCTAACCCACTAACCAATCCATCCCCAAGATAACATCATATCCCTTTATATTCGATACAAGAAGATCGACAACTAAACATAATCTACCCACCTCGATATCCATACCTCTACAAATCGAATGTATAAGTAACTCATTACTCATCGGTGACTCCACACACATAAGGAGACTACTAGATGTCTCTAATAGGAAATCAACTCGTGGAAATCTAGTCTCTATAATTGAATGTGATGCCCCAGTATCAAATAAAACACTACCCACAAGCCCATGTATAGTAAACGTACCCGCTACTATTCGTGGTGTCAGTGGGGCTTGTAGAATGGCAGCATATCAAACGTTATAGACTCGCCCATAATGAAGATGACCATACTATGGAGGAGTGAGTGGGGTTGGTTCCGTAGGCGTCCTATGCTCTTGTGTCTAAAAAATAAAGCATTGGCCTGAAAACTTTCTCTGATGTTGTCCCTGATTGTCCTGACGATACTTACCCTACTATTGGCCCTGTTGGACTGGATCCTGCTGACCTCCTCGATTGTTCCCTCGACCCTGACGGCCCTGAGAAACTTTTTGCTATTGAGGACCCTGTTGGACTTGTCTATAAACCTCGAGTCAATAACCCTCAGATGTGAACCTCTTGGCCTTATCCCCTTGTCAAAAATCCTGCCCCTGTATGCCTAACTGATGTTGTTGTGGTCCTCCACTAGTACTGCCCCCTCATGTCTTGCCCTGATGGTTGAGCTCAACTCCTCGCTTACTCTCCTGCACATGAAAGTGATGGTCCTGACAATGCAATAATGCGACATTGATGATGTCTGTATGAGTCACCAATGTTGGATTACTAATCAAATACTGGTGGATCCTCCAAGCTAAACCATACACAAACCTTACCTTCTTCCTTTCCTCGTTGTTCACCTCGTCTGGCATAAAAATAGCCAACGAGGTAACTCTTCCTCATATTTAACAACAGATCAATCACCCTAGGTCACTTCACTAAACTTCTTCCTCATCTCAGTCTCTACGACTGGTCAAAAATATTTATGATCAAACTGCACCTAAAAATCAGCAATAGTCATAGTATCCCTCTCTACAACGGTGGTAACTGACTCCCACGACTATAATGTTGACCCAAACAACCTTAAAGTAGTAAGCATATGCTTCTGCACCTCGCTGCAGCCAACCATTTGTAAGTGGCATTGAATTTCTTCCTTCCACTGACACGCCGCAATCACGTCAAAACTCCCCTTAAATTCAGGTGGATGACCCGTCTGTAAAGCCTCCCTCACCCTCTGCCACTCTATCGGTCCTGGGTGTCATGAGGAAAATGTTGAGCCATGGCAATCATAGCTCCATTCACTATATGTGCCACTATCACCTCCACCTCAGTTGTTGTCACTATCCCATGTGGTGCTAGTGGTTGTGGTGCCTGTGGCTCTAGATGTTCCACATTATTTTGAGCCACTACTCTCACTGTTCCTCGTCTCTTGGGTGGAATTTGAAAATATATTACAATTATAAGAGTTCAAAGATGATACAAATAAAAAAGTAGAAGAACGAATCTGAAATGCATAAGCATGAATACAACAGTCTTAATCATAGGGCTCTACGTAAAAAATGCTATGCTGAATAGATTCCATAATTGGAATTAAATTGGAATTAAATTAAGACATTCACATAATTAATATATTCTAAACCATCTCAAGTAGTCAGTAGATACAAGTCTTGTCGAATAAATCGGCATCTACAAATCCAACATCCATAGTAAAATCATCAGTAAATAACCAAATCCCAATGTAAGTCTGAACTGAATAACTGATTACCTAAAGTATAAATAGGGAAACATGGCCAAAAAAGATGCTAACATGAAGTCCTACATTAAGAAGGAAAGACATATGCATATAATCGAGTTTTGCAAGCGTCTACAGTGAGACAACTAATCGTCACTGGAATGGATCGTCAAGTCTGGCATCCTTGTTGCTAGACACCTAAAAGGGTTTAAAATATTTTGACACGGGTCAGATCCCCCAAGTAAAACATTTTAAAAATATTTAGAAAGTATTTAAATAAAAATTTAAATCAATTATTTATTACACATGTATTATACACGTACACTCACTTAAGATCCTCACCTTTCAACTAGTGTGAACGCCTAAAGTATACTACCAAACTAGCATCCCCTTCCTAACTAGCTAAGGTATTTGACTACTCATGATAGTCCAACTCTCATGTATATCCCAGTACTATGGTCGTTTTATTATTGAGTCAGCTATTTAAGTTTCACCACTTAATTTCCTTTTTACATATTCATCATCTATTAATTCTACTCTTTCAAATAAGTAGATATATTACAATGGGGTATTTTCATTATACATATAATATATACAAAAATATAACATCCCCAGAATGGTCCCTCGTGATGCTGACGTACTCTCCTATCATGTCCATATACCTCTCGTATTCAAATAAGGACTATTGGTTCGGTATGTCTCCTCGAACCCAAAATAAATCAACGTAACAGTGGAGGCGAACATGGTTCTAAGACTCTAGTATACGCACATACCTAAATTACCCAAATGGCCTGCCAATCCTACCAATACATGACACATAGTGGACCACCCTATGTTCTATGCTCTGGGGCACTAATCCAGACGTCACTGGAATCGTCAATGTAGGATCTCCCTCTATGCTTAAACCTCGTGATATCAGGCATCGTAGGTATATTCACTCACATAATCAAATCTATAGGTTTTCAGATAACCTATTTATATAGTACTCAGTAGGTATACACACAACCCCATTTCATCAACTCGTACGTAGTATATAACTCGTATATTCGGGGTACTATAAATTTCAATTCATCTTCCAATTCCTGTTATTTTGAGTATCGTTTACTACTCTAATATTCTCAATTACTCATTCTGAAATAAATAGTTATTCCCATCATACCATACTGGTCATACACGCAAGTTCACTCATATCTAAGTAATCCTTCTCTAATATGTAACACCGCGTGTTTTTATTAACTATTTTTTTTATTAATTAATTGGAATTTTTGAGAAAAAATAAATTTTTGAATTTAATAATTTCTATTGGCAAAAAAATGTTGGTTATGATTTTAGAATAATAAAACTTCAAGCGGAATTAAAATGGTAGTTAAAACGGATTTTATATTAATTTTTTAATATTTTGCCTTATAGGCATTTTTTGGACAAACTGTCAGTTTTTCGGGGTGATCGATCGATCGACCCCTGGGGGTAGATCGATCGACCCTCCCAGAAAATGTGCACTGTTAGCTGTTTTTAGAGTTTGTGTAGGATTAGGACTCCTAATCACTATATAACCTTGTTAATCCGTAGGGGGGCTTATCATAATCACTTTTTCTCCAATTTTTCACCAGAGAACACTTCCAAATTTTTTTCCTCTCACTCATAATCATCAACCTTCAACAAAATCAAGTTTTTGTCACAAGTTTTGTCACAATTTTTTGAAGGCTTAATTGGGGTTTAATCAAGATCGTTCAAGAACACTCTTTTGCTAATTTTTCGAGAGGACTCCAGATTTCTAATAAGATTTTCCACACGATCTTTACAGGCATGGATACTCTATTCTTTTCCTTTAGTATTATGCGTTTTAAGTGTCGCGCAAACACTCAATTATATGTTTTCTTAAAATAAAGTAGTGACTTAATTAGAAAAAGTGGACATTAATTATGGGGTTGTTTTTATTAAATCTTTTAATCTGAATAATATTCATAACCCTTGGGTACGTAGGATTAATGAGTGGATTTTGGGTTTTATTTGTGTAGGTTGCATGTAGAAAAACCCTAGTTTTAAAATAAATTATTTTTGGGTGCGTATAACTCATGTAATACATGTAGAGATAATAAAATTTGGTTTTGATGAATATATGATGAAAACTTGGTATATTCAATTTAAAATAATTAAATGAGATTAATTGAGTATTGTTGACGAGGTGATAGTTAGATTAAGATTTAATTGAATTGGACTATCATGCGTAGTTTTATACGTTGATTAATTATGCCTATTTGTGTGACTTTTTGGTATTATTATATTACCTTGTGACGACGGGTTGTTGGGTATTATTGCTCTTCCTATATTTTAGGATGCCTTCTAGGAATGGGACTAGTGAGGGAAGATTATTGCGTTTTTTATACCTTGGGGGTGGGCTAATTTTTATTACTCTATCGTCGTTACGCTCGCCTAAGCATGAGACTTGGTCTAAATTTAAGTTAGAAATTCATCCTATACATAGGTTAGGACGTATTGATAACTTGGGGACCCTTAGTTATGGGACTAAGGGGTATTTTGAGGATCTCACATCGATTCAAAGGGTGGGGTGATTATAAATTGAGAAATTGAGAACTAATACCTAAGATAATTAGACGGGTATTAAAATATATTGGCAACATAATCAGCAAGGGACGAAAGTTTAAACGGGCCAGCCGATGTTTTATGTCGTGTCGCGTGTGGAACCTTGTCAATTAGCGA
Organism: Sambucus nigra; assembly: GCA_949130495.1. Classification (NCBI taxonomy): domain Eukaryota; kingdom Viridiplantae; phylum Streptophyta; class Magnoliopsida; order Dipsacales; family Adoxaceae; genus Sambucus; species Sambucus nigra. The sequence goes on along the minus strand of OX422216.1, from coordinate 60,840,321 downwards.
GGGCCGACAGTTTAAACGGGTCAGCCGGCATTTTGACAAGGGGATGTGTATTTTGGTGGAGAAATCACCCGAGGCGGGAGGACTGCCATACCTAACAATTATGGAAGTAAGAACATAAATAATTGAGAAATTTGATAATTTGGGTTAATTAATAAAAGATTAACTCCGCGGGACTTGGGAATTTAAAATCATATTGGTGTGCCTTTTTAAATTTGGATTCCTACGGGTAGTTAGTAATTTAAATTAATCGTGTTTAAATTATCCCATTTAATTTAAAATATTCTATTGTGATATTTATTGCGTATAATGCTACTGTCTGGATTCAAGGATCCTATTTGAGGGGAGTAGTGTGTATTCTTGCCCGGGACTTTGGCTCTGACCCATGCGTTGACTAATCTTTTTCAGGATTTAATTTGGAGAAGCTGCATATGTTTATCGGAGTTATCATTGGAGGTGTAGCTAGAGTTATTTACTTTATGGCATAGTTTAGTTAGACTTTCTTTTCCAGTCTTATTATGAGACTTCATTGGAGTTTTTTTTGGGCCATTCAGTTCCAAAGTTGTTTAGAGGATTTCTGTTGGGATTATTCAGATTTTATTTAATCATTATTGGAGATTGGATTTTTGGAGTTAGCATGTGATGGATCTTTTATCGCTTAGTTATTTGTGATCATTGATATTGACTCAATTTTTTATCTTATGGATTGATTTATTTATGTCTCATATATGTCTCATGCTAAGAATGGTATTTATTTAGTTCACGCCCGACTTAGTTTTGGTGGCGGCCGATGCCAGAATTAGGCGGGATGTGACAGATGGTATCACAGCATGGTCTTAGGTCTCGTAGGTTATGAGTCCGTTTAGCTTCCGCGTTGTCGATCTTTGATTCCCTTTGTTGATTCGTACTTCTTAAGGTAGAGAGTCTAGCATACGTGTTAGATGTGTTTCTTCGAGATGTGAAGTTTTGAGTTAAGGGCACTGTAGACATTGAGTTTATAATTAATAAGCTTGATGTGGGGATCCTTAGAATGGATTTTGGAGATGATAATTATTTTGGAGATTTTTGTACAGATGTTGGGTACCGTATGTATCGATTTTTTATGTTGAAATTTAATTTGGGGAAGTTAGAATTTTGATGACTTTCGGATATAGGATCGAGTGGGGGATTTGTGAGAGCGTGTGGTACGCCGTTATTTTCATAGTTATGCATATGCATATAGGAAATATATATATTATTTTGTTGTTCGTGGGGTAGGTACGCGTAGGATTGGGTGTATGGGCCCCCGATTATGGCATTCTACGGGTAGGCATATATGAGCCATATTTTATTTTTGCGAGATTTAAGTGTTGATGTGTATGCTTCGTCTAATTTCGAGGACAAAATTCTTTGCTAGTGAGGAAGTATGTAACACCCCGTGTTTTTATTAACTATTTTTTTATTAATTAATTGGAATTTTCAAGAAAAAATAAAATTTTGAATTTAATAATTCTTATTGGCTAAGTATGTTAGTTATGATTTTAGAAGAATAAAACTTCAAGCGGAATTACAATCGGAGTTAAAATGGATTTTATATTGATTTCTTAATATTTTGCCTTATAGGCATTTTTTGGGCAAACTGTCAGTTTTTCGGGGTGATCGATCGATCGACCCTCCTAGAAAACGTGCGATGTTAGCTGTTTTTAGAGTTTGTGTAGGATTAGGACTCCTAATCACTATATAACCTTGTTAATCCGTACGGTGACTTCTCATAATCACTTTTTCTTCAATTTTTCACCAGAGAACAGTTCCAAATATTTTTCCTCTCACTCATAATCATCAACCTTCAACAAAATCAATTTTTTGTCACAAGTTTTGGCATAAATTTTTGAAGGCTTAATTGGGGTTTAATCAAGATCGTGAAAGAAAAATCTTTTGCTAATTTTTCGAGAGGAATCCAGATTTCTAATCAGATTTTCCATGCGATCTTTACAGGCATGAATACTCTATTCTTTTCCTTTAGTATTATGCGTTTTAAGTGTCGCGCAAACACTTAATTACATGTTTTCTTAAAATAAAGTAGTAACTTAATTAGAAAAAGTGGACATTAATTATGGGGTTGTTTTTATTAAATCTTTTAATCTGAATAATATTCATAACCCTTGGGTACGTAGGATTGATGAGTGAATTTTGGGTTTTATTGGTGTAGGTTGCATGTAGAAAAACCCTAGTTTTAAAATAAATTATTTTTTGGTGCGTATAACTCATGTAATACATGTAGAGATAATAAAATTTGGTTTTGATGAATATATGATGAAAACTTGGTATATTCAATTTAAAATAATTAAATGAGGTTAATTGAGTATTGTTGACGAGGTGATAGTTAGATTAAGATTTAATTGAATTGGACTATCATGCATAGTTTTATACGTTGATTAATTATGCCTATTTGTGTGACTTTTTGTAATTATTATATTGCCTTGTGACGACGGGTTGTTGGGTATTATTGCTCTTCCTATATTTTAGGATGCCTTCTAGGAATGGGACTAGTGAGGGAAGATTATTGCATTTTTTATACCTTGGGGGTGGGCTGATTTTTATTACTCTATCATCGTTATGCTCGCCTAAGCATGAGACTAGGTCGAAATTTAAGTTAGAAATCCATCCTATAAATAGGTTAGGACGTATTGATAACTTGGGGGCCTTAGTTATGGGACTAAGGGGTATTTTGAGGATCTCACATCGATTAAAACGGTGGGGTGATTATAAATTGAGAAATTGAGAACTAATACCTAAGATAATAAGACGTGTATTAAAATATATTGCAGACATAATCAGCGAGGGCCGATATATTAAGCGGGCTAGCCGGCGTTTTATGTCGTGTCGTGTGTGGAACCTTGTCAATCAGAGAGGGCCGACAGTTTAAACGGGCCAGCCGACATTTTGACAAGGGGATGTGTATTTTGGTGGAGAAATCACCCGAGGCGGGAGGACGGCCATACCTAATAATTATGGAAGTAAGAACATAAATAATTGAGAAATTTGATAATTTGGGTTAATTAATAAAAGATTAACTCTGCGGGACTTGGGAATTTAAAATCATATTGGTGTGCCTTTTTAAATGGGGATTCCTACGGGTAGTTAGTAATTTAAATTAATCGCGTTTAAATTATCCCATTTAATTTAAAATATTCTATTGTGATATTTATTGCGTATAATGCTACTGTCTGGATTCAAGGATCCTATTTGAGGGGAGTAGTGTGTATTCTCGCTCGGGGCTTTGGCTCTAACCCATGCGTTGACTAATCTTTTTCAGGATTTAATTTGGAGAAGCTGCATAAGTTTATCGGAGTTATCATTGGAGGTGCAACTGGAGTTATTTACTTTATGGCATAGTTTAGTTAGACTTTCTTTTCCAGTCATATTATGAGACTTCATTGGAGTTTTTTTGGGCCATTCGGTTCCAAAGTTGTTTAGAGGATTTCTATTGGGATTATTCAGATTTTATTTAATCATTATTGGAGATTGGATTTTTTGAGTTAGCATGTGATGGATCTTTTATCGCTTAGTTATTTGTGATCATTGAGATTGACTCAATTGTTTATCTTATGGATTGATTTATTTATGTCTCATATTTGTCTCATGCTAAGAATGGTATTTATTTAGTTCACGCCCGACTTAGTTTTGGTGACGGCCGACGCCAGAATTAGGCGGGTTGTGACATTCCATTCATTCATTAATTTTGTATTTTTTGTTAATTTTCCAAAATTATTTTATCTTCTCAATCTTGATTAATTCTAAACTCTCTTATAGGCCTATTGACCATTTTTTTTATATATTCCCTTCTAGGATATAAAATTTTTCCAAAAATCTCCTCACGAATTTTCCATAATTTTTGGGCTTAAAATAAAAAAATTCAATTCTGGACCCAATGGTCATATCGATTCGCCCTTGGGCCAAATCGATTCGAAATATATCAGATATCTTCTTATTTGGTTACTGTTACGAATTTATTCTATATCAAGTTCCTCAAACTTTTATACAAACATTCCAATTCTTAAATTAATTTAACTAAACATTAAGGATATATATGGGAATGGTTTTTAACTCAATCATAACTAAAATCTATATAACATCATCATATAATCATATTTAATCCCACATAATCATAGACCCTTTAGTTTTATGTTCTTTATATAATTTCACCAAAAAATCAGATTTCATTCATAATACAATTCCCAACATTCTTGATTTTATTTCCCCTATGTAATTGAATTTATGCTACATAAAATCCTATTCTCAATTATAATTTTTCTCACCAAATTATAAGTATAACATGAATTATCCTAGATATCAAGTTCTTACTCTACATGGGTATTTTGAAGTGGTTTGATTTTATCCTCTTTGATGAATCTTCTTTTCTAATCCTTCCCCCAATAGGGGTTGTGATGCTAATTTAAGCTCATATTCTCCATAACCCTTACTTGAGCGCCAAGAAAACTCTTCCTCTCCTCTCTACTGGCCTCCACTTGTTTTTTAAATTGTTTAACTTATCTTACCATCATCAAAACTATATATAATACTATAATCCCGACATTTCCTTAATCCTAAGTTATAAAAAGACAAAACTACCCTCTCAGATTGTCAATTATGTCTAAAACTGTCCCGGGACACAAACTACTCACACAGGTATACTATTTTGACTGTTTTGGCCCTTATTTTTTTAAAGATAAATGTTGCCTTTGTTTATAAATAAGCTTAGGAGAAATAGCCTCTCCTAGTGGCTCTTACATGTGCTAACGAAAATTTTAATGAAAACTAAAGAAAACAGACTATCGACCTCGAGCATGATCACCATAGAAACTATTTTGACCTTCGTATGCAAGCTTTTTTTATCACACTCATCTCTTCACAACTTAAGCCATTGGATATATGCGAACCATCCACAGTCGAAGTTTTAGAGAGGGATTGCGAAGATCCCCGTCTTACGTTGCGAGTTATGAACCTAATCTTAACCTCAAAATCATCATTCGAGTTACTCATAATTTATTTTTTATCTTTATCTTATTTAGTCCGTTCACGACATTCGGCTGATATGTCATAGTGTCATGGCACTATCACTCATGTGACATCAATTATATCATTACTATTCACTTAGTAATTTTGTTCAATAATCATTAATCATTTCTCTCCGATTAATGATTTAATAAACCCATCATATTTCCATTAAATTACGTCACGCGTGTAATTTAAATTTTAACCAAATTATTTTATTTTTAATTCTTAATTCGTTAAAAATATGGGTTGTTACAATGTGAAAAATGGGGGGTTCTCACACAATACTTCTTAATTTTTTAGGGGAAATTTTGAAAAGATGTCTACACCTTTTGAGAACACCTCCAAAACAAATGATTCACTACAAGAAAAATACCTTTTTATGACAGTTTAAAAAATGACTTTTAAGACAACTTTTTAGAAAATGTCATAAAAAATATAATAATATTACTTACATGACATATTTTTTATAAACTGTCATTATATATTTATTAAGTTTAATTTATATGACCGTTTAAATATATGAATCATATTTGATTACATATACTACGACTCTTTTTAGTATAACTATACCTTATATGACGGTTTTTACTCAAAATTTTTTTGGACGCACGTCTTTTCCCCCCGCTCAAATTGTTATTTTCTCCCAGATATCTCCATTCCCGCCTGAGCTCCAAAAGTGCTCTCCCTCCCCAAAATCAAGATCCATTCATGTCTTCTTCTTCTTCCTCTTCCTCTTCCTCATTGGGTAATCGTTCACTCTCTCTCCACGCATTTGTACAAAACCCTTTTTTTCATGGGTTCCTCTTATACTTTGTGAGTACATGTATACACTATTTCTTCATGTAGGTTTAATATACATATTGTGACTTTATTTGTACAGGTTATGAAATTAAAGTTGAGATTTATTTTTACAGGTATACTCCATATGGTACAGATTATGAAATTGAAGATTCATGGGTTTCTCTCACAATTTATCTCTACAAATTATGAAATCAAAGACTTGAAATTGATTTGTACATCTATACTCCATTTATTCCATGTAGGTTTAATATACATATTGTGACTTTATGCCTAATATTTGTGCTTAATTTAAGTTAAAAAAATATAGATTATAAACCAAAACTAGGTCCTCAATCATAATAGTCATCTATGATAAATTCTTATTCTTTTAACTGTAAAAAGAGAATTGATGGTTATGTGGTGAAATATATATATGATATTTGTTATCAATTACTACGATCTTTACTTGGTTTGCAATAGATTCATTTTTTTCAGTTGATTTTCGGATTTAGTGTCTAAATTTTTGGAGGGTTTTGTGAATCTCATATGGGATTTTGAGGGTTTTTTGTGATGTTGCTACTTTTGTTATGTTGTTAATTTTGGTGATTGCTTAACTTGACATAATTAATGGTTTGAATGGTGTTTAATTTTCTGTGATAATTGATTAAGGTCTTAGTAATGTTTGGTAATTGAGAATTAGTCGGATTTTGAATATTAAAGTGACTTCTATTTGGTAATTATTGTTGTTCTTTACGAAGTATGATGGGATTGTAAGTGTATTTGTGTGTGTGTGTGTGTTTTCCTCTTTCTACTACTAGTTGATTTGATTATTAGAATTGGGAATAATAAATATTTCAAGTGTGTATGTGTATGTATTCCTTTTTCTAGTTTCTCTTGCTTTGATGATTGAAGTTTGGGATATCAGGTATTTTAAAGAGCACGGTTTGCCATCTTGGACAATCTTTGAGATGCCCCCTGAGGATGACACTGATAGAGAAAATCTAATTGACACACTTCAGGTATATCTTCTCACTCATACATGTACTGTACACATGAACACACACTCTTATATTTGATTGCCATTTTCATACTCAATTTCTAAAATTTTATAACTTGATTGTATATGTATAAATTTTATTAAAACTGTGCAATTTGAGTAATATCAGCTTCTATTGATCAAATTTCAATCTTAGTATAGATAGTAAACATTGAGTAAAAGCATATACAACCCTTAAATGTCCTCACAATTAATTTGGTTTAAAGTGACCTCAGATTTGATAAAGGTTTTAGCTAGAGGGTCGGAGCCCAATTTTACTGACATTAAAGTTTGATACAAATTTCGGCTAGGAAGCACGGACACTTTTCTTAATGTGATATACGTGTTTTGGACACTCTGACGCGCGTACGAAATAACTCGGACACGTGTCCAACACTCCACATGATGTGTCGGTCTTATTTGACATTCTAAAGAATTCAGACACTCCACGGGCACAAATGGACACTAATAATGTCATCATCTAAAATGAAATATTTTGAGTTCCAAGAAAAGTTAATATAATGAAGATAGCCTCTTGCTCGATTTTACTGTTTACTTTTGACTACTGGTGACTATTATTATGAAATATAACAATGTTATTTTGATAAATTACTTTGAGGAATAAATTTGTTTTTCAAGAGCGAAATAGGTGAAACTATACATATAAATATATATAATTAAAAAGATGCGTTTATTTATACTGTATCAAGTAAAACTTTATTAAAAATGATGCAAAACAACGTCAATTGTAGACTTGTGCAACATTTAGTCACAAGATCAAGTTGTCTTTGTGTATCAACTTTATTCATTGTTTTTTGGAATTCTTTGTATAGATGTAACACAAGTAAAAGTAGCTCAGATAGAAAAAGCTCACCCGAGATCATTAACAGTGTTAATTGAGCCGGGCTTGAGCTGAACATTTAGGTTTAGCACTTGAGTGTGCAACTGCAGTTTGTACATGTAATTTATTTTCTTTTGCCTTTTCTATGCTTTGTATAATTGTTTTAGTTTATTTTCATCTCAGGAATTGTTAGAAAATTGAAACAAAACAATTGCTATGCTTTGTTATATTGTTATGGGGATGGTTATAGAGATTATAGTTATGTATCCGATTCAAGACCGACAATATATTCCCAGGATTGACAATCTTCTTGTGCTTATAATTGGGGGATTTCCAATTGCCATGCTTACTGTTCTATCTATAACATGTGTTTAGGCATTTGTTATATTCAATTTTCTCTTGGCCTTTATAGTGTATATAGTGAAATATGAGTTGCTTTAACATTTTTATGGACATTGATCTGAAACCATGATAACTTGACACATATATGTTGATGATGTAATTCTTTTAAGAGAAGGAAAAATTGTATATCAGGGGCCTTATGAGACTGCTTTGGAATTCTTTGCGTCTATGGGTTTTCATTGTCCAAACAGAAAAAATATTACTGATTTTTTACAAGAAGTATGTGTTCACTCATTGACTCTGAATGAGGAATTAAAGTATGGAACTTGTTGACGTAGCAACATCATATTGAATATTGTTTTATATGATAGAAAATGGACCCCATACACTAACTAGTACACTTTACCACATTAGCAAGTCCCTTATTTTAAGTCCACATGGAAAGGGTATAAAATTTCTCTCTGAAGTTTGAACTTGAATGTATGTTTGGCCTTAGTAAACAGTCCAGTGAATCTGGTTCCATGATGTTAATTGTAACCTTTGTATTTCCGTTCAGTTCCTTTTGTGATCACAACATATTGTTTTCATATGAACAACTTATTTACTCTAATTCTAACAGTTTCAAATCAGTCAAATTTATTTTGAAGGTCTTAGTTCTTCCAATAGTTAAGGCATTTTTAACAGTGTAATGTTTTAACATGTTCCATTTATCGTAATCAAAATTTTGTTTTGTTTCTCATTACAAAAATTGTTTTTCAATCTGGATCGATTGGGGACCTACGACCGACCTTCTGATTCCATTTTGTGGTGAGCTGATTGTTCTTTGTTCATCTAAAATGTATTATTATTAAGGGTGTATTGAAAGAAACCCTGCAAGGACCCCCTGAACTATTCAAATTTTGTAAGACCCCCCCCCCCCCGAACTATGTACCTTGTTGTAAAGACTCCCCTATATGTTGCTAAAAATGTTGTAAAAAGTCCACAAAAGGGGGTCTTTGCTACAAAATACATAGTTCATGGCGTTATAAACATACATGGAGTAGTTTTGAAAAACTTAAAAGTTTAGATTTTTTTATATTATCCCCTTACTATAATTATTATCTTGGCATCATTATCGGTATAAGCATTTTTCAAACCAATTAATCTTACTCCTGACATGCTAGCCCTTTTGTTGGGCTACTTGCATTTTTGATTCTACTAAAGCTTTAGTCTTTGGTATCTTTTTCTATTTTTATTCATTTTTGGTAGAGATTCCCTCTTAATCCGTTGAATGATATCTTCTTAGGGCCTTCGAGTAATATTCTTTCTGACATAATTAAAACTCTTCACATTTTACTAACTTTTTGACCCCCAAGGGAACATATATTGTCTACATTCCTTATCGTGTGAGAAGCAGCAACCCTCGTGATGTCCTGGGCCCTTGTGACACATCCTGATTCAGACAACCCATATTGGTTGAATTAGCTTGTTCAATAACGGGCGTACTTCTAAAGATTGCCTATGTACAATGATCATTGATGGACGATAGAGAGATAAATTAGTTTCCCAAGGGATGGTAGATGTTTAATATATAGGGATTACTGGTATAACTATTCAAGTTGCGCCACATTGTGTGGGCAAAAGGTGGTAACTAGATTGTTTTGAACTGGTAGTGATGTGTATCATTATTTGACCGTGATGTATTCTTGTTATGTCCTGTTCTGATATGAGTGGTTCGTCTTTGAGCATCTTCTTTTGTTTAGGGTGTTGGGGGTGGGGGGCTCAGTTCCAATTATGACATGTGCACTTGGGTGAAATCTTTGCACTTGCAATCATTAACCTTACTAGTATCAAAATATGCTTTGATATTAGAGACCAAAGATTGCCATGCATTATGCAGTTGTGAGCATTGTGTCCATTTACAGATCTGAATCACATGTCCATTTTCATTATGATCGATTCTTGAGACATTAACTTTTGATGACATAGTCATCTATTTTGGACATCTCTACTCTTGAAATACAGTGGTGTCTAATTTTTTTTATTTTCCATGTCAACAAGTTCGTGTCATGCCAAACAAGACATGTGCGTCCATGTTCATTCGTTTTAGCCTTTGAGAGATGAAATTCCATGGACAAAGAAAGGATCCCCCTATCACCACATCATAATCCAACCATTGATTTAGAGACCGTATATGCTTCAAATTAGTTATCACCAAAGAAAATTTTCTCCGAAGGAAATATCCATAGTCACTTAGCTAAGACACTTATTTTTCTTCCTTGATACAACTTCCCACTTCACAAGATGTTGACTCCTTCCCCCGTCCATCCACCAAGAAATCCCTCATGAGCTTTTCAATAACGTGAGCAACTTTGACTGGCATTTAAAAAAATGACATAATAAGTAGGTAAATTACTTAAAACTGATTGCACTAACATGACCCCTCACCTTGTTAAAGACATGTTTTGTGCCACCCTTTTAGTTTTTAATACAATGTTTCCTCCACCAATTCCTAAAACAAACCATAACATGGATTCCCACCCAAGTGGATACCCAAGTACATTAGTAGTCATGACCCGACCTCACACTCTTCTTGCAATTTTCCCTGATTTTTCCCCTTTAATAATAATGTCTATCGCAACACTTTTTGATAAATTCATTTTTAAACCTGAAATTTTGTCAAACATGCCAATAACACTCACCAAATTCTAATTGCCCTCCTCTATGATCACTAGAAACTCTTGCTTCGAGGTAGAGATCTTGGATGACAGGCTATTATATAAATGAAACATTATACAAAATTAACTCCCAATTAGTTATTGATAATCCAGATCATTGGATTATTGGCGATCTAAGTTCCTTCGCATGTTCAACACTTTCATTCTCTTTGACACTCTTTAATGATGATGTGGACTTGATATCTTTTAGCTATATCCTTTTGGGTATATCTATCCCACACTTTTTGTTGTTCTTTTGGCATATTCAATCCGGGGAACAGTTATCAATGTTTATCTTGGAAGGGTAATTTTCTTAACTTTGAAAATTGTAGTTTTACACTTGCCGTGAAGGTTTTTGCAGTATGGTACATATTTAATTCTATTGAATACTGTTCTTTCTAATTGCATTTTTTTGGACCAGTCACCGTAAATTTCTTTTAAGAGAAAAAGGAAGACGATTTTCGTACTTGTACGCATTCAAGAAAATTATGAATCAGTTAAGTTCTATGGCAGCGTGAAATGCAACTATTGCTACAACGCTTCAGAATTGATGTTATTTCTTTTTCAATTATGATTTATATGCTTTAGGTTAAGGGTGTGATTCTATAATATGTTTTTTTGGTGGCATATAGTAGTGTAGATTGTTGATCCTTAACTATCATACATTATATTATCTCTAACTAACTTGATTAATAAATATTGAACAAGGAGTTTTTATTTGTAAGTAATTTATGTAGAAAAACACATTTGACTTTGTTGTTTGTTTCAGTGCTGCTGTGGTTGAGATGGTTGTTTTTATGTAGAGTATTCAGTATTTTGCATCCCATCAACGAATCTGCTATTTTGGTGTGTAATAGGTTTAGTTGAGAAATATAGTTTTTTGGGTCAAAATAAGTATTTTCTAAATATATTGGAACTTTTGGTTATATCATTTTGCACTTTTATCATAACTTTCTACAGTTGGTAGATGCTTGACTTTCTTACATACTTCATTGTCTTTGATTGTGGTCCCATTATATATGTTGTAAATAAATGATCTTAATTTTCCATCATGATATGTGTATTAGTTTGTGGTGCAAAGGCCAATCTCCGACTTCTGTTTGTCATCCAACCATTAACTTCTTTTCAACGTCGTTTAGATTATTCTATGATGAAAGGAAATTACTGGTCTCCGGGTTCAAGTGAAGATGGGTATCACTACTCCTAGACAATTCTTTGTCATGCCACCAATACTAGTATGGAAAAAGCGAACCTGAACATTAAAAAATCTCTGAAGTGGCTAGAATCACAAAAGCCGATGTGGCCTCCCTTGATTTCTTGCTTGGTGATGCCAACCAAGTTGTAATTCATCCTCTTTGGGGCCTTGCACATCCTAGTAACCCTAACACTTCGAGTACAAGTGGGCTTCTCCATTATAGGTTTAATGAATCCACATAAAAAAGGATGGCATTGGTTCACTTTGTTGATGTCAGTGGAAAAATTTATGAGTGAGACATCACCAATAGGATTCCCTGGGAAGGTGTTGATGATGTTGTGTGCGAAAGAATCAAGTGAAGACTATCGCAGAGAACTAGGAGCATTTCGCGAAGGTCGTACACGATTTAGTCTCGATTGATGGAAGAAAGGGTGTTTATCTATGGAGGTTAAACTCATCTTAGAACAAGGAGTGATAAGTAGCATTAACATTTTTTTAGCCCTATTCAAACTTCCAGTAATAGTAGCTAGTTTCATACAAAAGTACTGGATACCATGTCTTCCTTTTTATCTTAATATCTTCTCCATATATGTCCATAATAAATTTCTCTTTCAAAAAAATAAATAAAAAACTAAGCCACAACCCGTTCAGCGGACAGCGGGTCTATAAGAAGCCATTGACCATGTTTTTGTGTTCTTTTTAAATCTAATTGTTTTTTATCAAGGTTAATTTTTTCATGTGGAATGTGTTTTTTGTTAGCTGTAGTATCTTAATTTACTACATTAAATCTTTTTAGTGACACGCACTATCAAATTCATAATTGTCCTTCTTGATTCCTAAAGGTTATTTTGGAAATATCAGGCTCATGACCCCTTATATTGGTGGTACCCTGACCTTACATCCAATTTAGAAAATACCTTATCTCCTTGCAGCTCATCCAATAATTCTTCTATCACAGGTATATGAAACTTGTCCATGATTGTCTATGTATTGATTTCCATATAATCAACACATAACCTCCAAATATTGCCCTTAGTCACTAGCAGCACGGGAGAGCCGAAAGGACTGCTAAAAGGCCTGGTGATCCCAGCCTTGAGAATTTCCCTCACTATCTTTTGTATCTCGGATTTTTGGACATGTGGATACCTGTGTGGCCTTATGTTCACAGGGTTACTACCACACTTTAGGGGTATGTGATGGTCATGTTCCCTATTAGGTGGAAATCCCACAGGTTCATTAAACACTTTTGAATACTTTTCAAGTAAGGTCAACGATGGTTTAGGAGTAAATGACACCTTCGATTCAGATTTTAAGGAATATAATTGTCCAATGATTGCATAACTGCTATTCTTCTACAATTTTTCAAATTCCCTTCCACTGATCATTTTCAGTTCTCCTTCTTCCTTAATGCCCTACAGTATAAGCCACTCATATCATTAAGAAATTTGATACATAGGTTAAAAACCACATCTCCCAGTTCTTCCAACCACTATGCCCCTAGCATCATGTGACAGCCACTTAGGGAAAACAGCCTCATGTTAGCTTGGTAATATCTCTCTTGCATATATGCCAATTAAAACAGGGAGCTCTGGAATCGCTAATCAACTTGCCACCATTTTTTAGTGCTACCCATAACTACGGGGTTGCTTTTGTCATGGATCCAGTTTACTTAGCAGTTTTGGGATCTAAAAATAATGTGAGAACTCCCAGAGTCTATCCAAATGGTGATATCTATCCATTTGACTCTGCCTTTTATTAAAATTGTCTGATGAAAGGAAGCACCTGATAAGTCTTGGAGGGAGATTGACATTCCCAGACTTTCTTCACAGCTCCCTCCTTCACTAGGAGCATTATCCTTGGGTCACTTAGCCCCAGTTAATTCGTCCTCCTCAAAAATTTTAATGTGGACACTAACTCTTTTACATTTATGACCAAAAAATACGGTTCATCACAGTAATAATGGAGACCTTTGTCCCTCCTAAGTACCATCTCTGCTGGTGTGATTTTCTTAATAGGAAGGAGACTTAAGTTATGTTTGGTATTTGTAGAGGATTTTTTGGAATTGTTTTGGGTCTGAATTTTATCAATAAGAATAGTAAGATTTTTATGGTTTGAATACGGTATAGTGTGTTTGAATTGTACCTTCCCGAGTGTGTTAGGCTTTTGCCCTCAGTAGGAGCACTATTGATTATAATAGAATGAAAACCATATAAATTACAACCTAAAACAGAGGACTGTTGATTATAATAGAATGAAAAGATAGTTTGTTAACCCAACATATATTTTACTAAATTCAAGACAAAATGAACAAACACATGGGGTAGGAATAACAACTTAAAATGTATGATAGGTGCTTAAAAGTAAAAACTAACCAAACCATGTCCATACAATAGTCATTTAAGTATGGAACTTGAGAAATTCATTCTATTCACATCTAGTACCATTTGCTACGATGATATTACCATTTGCTACAATGACAGTACCATGGGATTTCATCTAGTACATGACCATAGGGTTTATATGGCATCTTTTTATGATACCGGGGTTCCTACTATTGTTGATCGCTTATTATTTACAAACTTGACATGTTTTTCATTTTAATCTTTGTCTTGAAGTGAATTTAAAGCGTTGGTGGTTCGTGAGAGATCAAATGGATTTTACATATATTTATTTTATAATATTTTATTTCCCTCCTAATTACTTTTAAAAGGAAAAATTGAATACAACTTGTGTCATTTTATTTGATAGATGAAAGATTTGGCTGGAAAAGCAACTTATGAAAATCATGAGATAGAAGAAGTTTAGAATGAGTTCATCTATTTCATTTAGGATTTTTTTTAGTGAGCTACAGTTGTGGATAATTTTGGCATATCTTTTCAGGTACCTTTTTTTTCTTCAATCTAATTAATTACTTTATGTCGATGTTAATAATGTTTAATATAGAGAATCAAAATACTATATATGAAAATATAACAAAAATCGTAGTTAATATTATCAAAACACAATAAAAATATGATGTCAAGATTAATGTTGTTTGTGAATGGACGGGGTGAGATTTATATTATCGTTGTTGTTGATGATGACGTTGAATGCCCGGGGTGGGTTTTATTTTGTTTATGGTGAATGCCCGGGCTGGGCTTTATATTATTGTTGGTTAAGCATGTCATGTTTAATTTTGGATTATTAAAAATATAAAGGAAACTCTGCCGAAATTTTCACTAAACCCTCCCCATATATCTCTTCCCCGCGTTAAAAAGGAATGAAGTAAAAATTAACTTTGAGATTCTACAAATGTTTAATTGTGATGTCCGTTTGGGCCTTTATATTGTTGTTGATTGTGAATGTCCATGGTGGTATTTATTTTATTATTATTGATAATGAATGATGCTCGGGGTGGGATTTATATTGTTGTTGTTGTTGTTGATGCTAAATGCGCGGAGTGGGATTTATATTGTTATTGATGGTGAATGCACATATTGAGCTTTATATGGTGGTTGGTTAAAAATGTCATTATTTTGTATTATTAAGAAACAAAGAAAATTCTCCTAAAATTTTCATGATATTTTTCCCATTTATCTCTCCCAGGCCTTAATAAAGAACGAAGTAAAAATTAACTTTAAAATTATGCAAATGTTCATTTTTTGATGCTTGATATTATATTAGAATATCATTATTGTTTGAGATATATTCTTTATATGGTTAATCTACTGTAGTTGTTAACTGCTATTTGTTTCCTTCTTTTGTTTAGATATTGATCCCGTTGTTGCTTATTGCGTATCTGATGTAGTGGTTGCTAAATTGAGTTTCATGCTACATGAATGGAGCTAATGTTGCAGTTTATTTTTTTAGTTTTTATGTTTATAGTATAGGTCGTTTTAGATATCTTTTTATTTATGAGTTGTCTAGAAGTCAATTAGGAAACTATTGGTGTATATATTTTTTTTAATTTTAAATATTAATGATAATTTTTATACTTATTGTTCAAGTCATATTGGTACTTGGAATTTGTTACTTTGAGTATGAAAATTTGTGCTTTGAATTTGCAAATCATAGTTTGATGCATTACATGTTTAGGATATTTGAACAGTACAATGCAAAAAAAGAAAGGAAAAAAACTTTTGTGATCGTTTACAGTTCACATATAAAAATGAGTATATTTTATGACTGTTTTATGTATGATGTCATTATAATTAACAAATTAACCGTTGTAATAGGTACCTTTTACGACGGTTTGTACGAAAAACTGTTCTAATAGGATGGTTTGTTATGACAGTTTTGTCAACACCAATTTTATTAAGACACACAACATTATTGTTAATGATGGTTTGTACGAAAAACTGTCGTAATATGATGATTTGTTATGACAGTTTTTTCAACACCGATTAATTATGACACACAACATTACGACGATTTTTAAAGCTTTGAAAACCGTCATAAATAACCTTTTATGACCATTTTCCCCGTCATAAAAATGTATATTTCTAGTAGTGATTGAGGTTGTAACTTGTTTATATCTTAGGGTGATTTTCATGTTGCTATCAATTATTTCTACAACTAGTTTGTATCCTACTTTGTATATCTTGAAAAATCTAAAAAGATTTTTTTCTTTAAAAAAAGTTTCAAAAGTTTTATAATGATTTTAGTTTTGAGAAAATTTTCAACAAATTCAAAAATATTTTGGTATTTTCTTACACCATATATGGATGTGCATTTAAGATGTTCGAATCACAATTTGATACCATCTATTTATGTGACCTGATCATAGAGTTCTTTGACTTGGCTACATTTTTTTTGTGCTTAATGAAGCATGTTTAAAATTTCGTCGTTCATTGTTGATTACTACATTCTTGCTAAACTCATTATATTTCCTTAATTTCATACATGTGTGAACTTTTGAACATTGCACTTGCGTGTCATATGCTGCATTGGATGTTCTCATCTCAATCGTGATTAATAATGAACTATATGTACTAGGAACTAATAGTGAATGTAAACTCAAAGTTCCTTTTCATCATGGCCTAGAAGTACCCTAGACGTAGAACTCTTCAAGATAAATAATACTTATTGAAGTGAACTCCTCATTGAACTAGTGTTCCCATTAAAGTAGACTTCATGAAAAACTTATGCAGATGACCTTAAAGATTCTCGATTGGGATAATTTATGGATTATAGATTCATCTCACCTTTAATAAGAACATATCCAAAATTCAAGAAATCCAATATTCCGGTCTCTAAAATATGATGCAATCGACTTAGTGATATTCAATTAGGCTGATTTTTAAACCATATCTTCGTCTCTCCTTCGGCAAGAACATATCCAAAATTAAAGGCAATATGACTACCTGATCTCCAAAATGTGATGAAGGGGGTTTTAAAAAATTTCGATCGGGCTGATATTTGGATAACAACTTCTCATCACCTTCAATAAGAACATATACAAAATTTAGTGAATTATAATGGTGTGATCGTCCTCTATAAATGAAAAAAATATTCCAATGCTCTGAAGTCCAAAGCTACATCATTTTATAGAAACACATAGTTTTGTAAATCTGGATCAAAACCAATTCAAGAAACCTTATTTCTTCATAAATAACTCACAAAAATTTGTCCATCTTTATTCCATGATAATGATCCATCATTACAAACGATAATTACAATAAAAATTATTAAATCCCCTCACAATCTCCACCAAAACATGATTCATTAAAACCCAAAATTGATATAAATTTAACTACGGATACCATAGGATCCAATCACATAAATAAAAGAAATATTTATGTGACCATGATGGAAGGAACGATCAAAATAAAATCCTACTAAATAGAGTTAGCACAAATCCATATGCAAAATTATGCATATTCATACAAACTGAATTTAGGTTCCTTGTTGGATAACATGGATCTTTTCAATACATAATCAATCTCAACCGAGGATATAATACCAATTGTTAGGAAAAATAACTTGGGGATTGACATTTAAACATGATTTTTTTTTACCCCTAAGGATCTTTGATTAATTATGCATTGAAAAGAAAAACAAGATCTAGGTTTAAAGATTAAATCTAGGGTTTGAAGAACACATAACCTTTACTAATCTTATTGTGATTCATTTAAGGAGACAAAGGTATATGATGATGAAATCCTTCCTTCCCTCCAAGGTATTTGAAATTTTTTTATCAAACCTTCTATATACTAGGATCGTCTAGTGTATGATCCTTTTCAAAGCCAGGTAGGTGGGTGGACACCTCTTGAGATGAAAACCCTTCGTTTTCAGTGAAATACAGTCCTCTCTCTCTATCCGTCTTCGAATAAATGAGAATGGTATTTTCTATCACCCCTCTCAAACCCTTGTGATTAATAATAATGATTAATACCCCTTTCCATGACTTCATAAACAAGTACAAAATGTGGTCTTGGGACAAACTATGTTTCTTGAGACTATGGGCCTACCTACTTTGGTATATGGACTACACCAAGGACCCAATACAAATAATTAAATTAGCTCCAAACAAATAATCAAAAATTCCAATTAAAATTACTTTAATTATTTTCCTTCTTTATTTAATCGTTAATTGACTCCATTAAATACTCACAACTACACTCAAATTTAGTTATATCATAAATCAATTGGATATAATGAGGTCTTTTTTGCAAATTTTATTATGGTACATAATATGATTCTCCATATTAAGTCCGATACTCCCTTAGTCAAATTAATTTGTTATTCATTCATTTTAATCGTCATCTAATCAATTTTCTTGGTTATCAGAATTTACTTTTTTTTTTAACTTCCATTAAGATTATAAAATAATCTACTTTTACTTAATGGAAAAAACATCTTATAAGTATACAAAGGGGGTAAGAAAATCCTAGGTATCCCCGAACGCAGATTGGTCTGAATTAAGATATCAAACCTACTTACATAACTATCACTCAATATGCGGGGATCATTTAATTCATTCTAATATTGAATCCCATTCACAACAATCAAAGTCACAACTGCATAAGCATCCCAATACTCATAATTATTTGGATTAAGA
The DNA here is from genome assembly GCA_949130495.1 of Sambucus nigra. Lineage (NCBI taxonomy): Eukaryota > Viridiplantae > Streptophyta > Magnoliopsida > Dipsacales > Adoxaceae > Sambucus > Sambucus nigra. The sequence goes on along the minus strand of OX422216.1, from coordinate 60,821,358 downwards.
ATCTGTTCACCATTTGCAAATGGTATCAAATTGGATTAGTCTAATAAAGATAGCCTTTAGACTCAAATATCACGAGTGGATTTGTTCAATACATTCCTCGGATGTACCAATCACAATCCTGTGTTGAACTATCACACAAGTTCCCGAACCATTATATCATTCCTCATAGTTTGAGACAAACTAATAAGATCATATTACATCCGTTCTGATAGGATATTAAGCTCCTATCTAGGTTGTGAACTTTTCACCAGTTCTATAAACAAATTCTAATCTCCTAGCGATCAACTCGAAGTCGCTTCACTTGAATTCTTATGGAGCTCTATTGATCGACATTAATATGAAACCATATATTTAAACCAAATATAAAGTATTCTCGTAACTATGATTCTTATTTCATAATGAAATGATATATATTTACTTAAAAGTAACCATCATACATGGTTTAATAATAAAACCCCAATAGTGTACCCTTTACCTTATGAATAACTATCAGGGCACCTCTAAGAGTGACATGATATATATTCCAGTACAATAACTATAAATGTCCATGTGGTTGAGCTGATGGTGGAGCTGGTAAGGCTAGCACTGTGATAACTGATTGCGATGATAACTACTGATACTGGCCCTGTGGTGCCTTATTTCCTTCTCACCCTTTCTTCCCCTGTGTGTGTGTATGTCCTACATTTCCACATGTGAAAAAGTACTTGGAAACATTACATATTGTCTCCCACCCTAATGCTATCCCTGCTTACCTCTACCCTATTATCCTTGGCCTTCTTGGCCCTAGTAAGACTATTTCCCTTTACCCTGATGGTTATGATCTTCATATACCTTGTGCCTGTTGTGAGGTTAACCACTAGTTTGTGGCCCTTTAGACTACAAGCCCCCTTGTTTATGGGAAGAATATCCCATACTTCCTCCTTATATCTTTCCAAATTATCTAGACTCATCACAATTGAGCCTCTTCTCTCCCTTTCGATCTGAAACTCTATGTGACCCGGATAGTGTAAATAAATGAACTTCACCACCTATGTATACGTGGTGTAGGTAGGTGTTCCCTAATATTATTTGTTTGAACCGTCATGTCAAACCATGGATGAATAAATCCATTCTATTTCCCCCCGTGTCTACCTCCTTTGGTGGAAATTGCAAAACCTAGTTGACTCTTACTCGTATTCCGTAACAATGTGGCTCCCATGTGTGTGACTCAAAAACTCCCTTTTATTATGACACCTAACATCTTGTGGAAAATATATTCCACGAAACCTACTCTAGAACATAAAAATAATCATGTTTCCTCCCTCCTCTACATTAGTGATAGACTCCCATAACTGCAATGGCTCACCCACCAACTTAAACCTGATGAGCATCTTCATATGAGCATCAGTGCACTCAATTATTTTCAAGTGCCTCTATATTTCCTTACTCCACTGATGCGCCACAAGAATATCAGTGGAACCTATGAAATTCAATTGGCTACCCTAGAAAAATCCCCACGTGCCCTCTTTATGGTTGAGATGGAAATACGTCTTGTGATTGTGGTTATTGGGGATGCTGAAAGTGATGTAGTGTCGCGACCACTCTAGTGGTGACTACCTGTGCAATGATGGCATCCATGTATGTTGTGGGTGCTCCCTATGGTACATATTGCAATAGTGGAAAATACTCCAATTGAGCATCACGATTGGTAGCCCTGTTGGCAACCAATCATCTTCTACTACCTCGTGAGGTTTCCATTTGAAACCAGAGTAATAATTCTTATTAGCTAATGATTTAGAATTATAAATTGAAGCATGCAATGCAGAACGTAGAAGAAATTCCATGTAACTTGAGACACTAGAACATGTAAGGCTATAATACCAACTTTAGCAACCCTATTTTTCATATTCCAGTTGGCTATTATGATACGTTGACGACAATGCGAGTGAAATGAGTTTACAACATTCTCAGTTATAAGAACATTTTCCGTCACATTTACTATGTCGTATACCGCTACAAGTTTGTCGAAGATTTGGTAAGCTTACATCTACAATCGACAATCCGAATTTCAAGACAACTTCAATAATCAAGTCCAACTTCAATAATCAAGTCTAACAAGGATGAATTTGGTAAAATGTGTTTAAGTTCCATTTACATTTTATATTAAAAGTGTTGGGATATTTTTATAAAAGTTTAAATGAATTTTGAAATGATTTTTAAATGATTTTAATCATGAAAAGTTTTGGATAAATACTCCTGATCCCGTAAATATTTTTTTTAAGGATTCCAAGTTATTTAATATTTAAAAGCTTTTTAAAGAGGATCGGTGATGGTCGTTCAATTAACGTCACATCTCGTTCGACCAAGATGGAGTATCGTTCGAACGACAAAGCTTTTCTTTCGAACGCCATGTCTTTTAAGCGTACACGTCACCGCCTTAGATTTTATATAAATAAGGGTGTCATGATACTATTTTTTGTGTGGAGAAAACACTGGTTTTTACAGAATACATTATTAGGGTTTTTTGTTTATTCTCCATCACTTTGAGAGTTCAAAACTTGTTTTACAATTTCCAAATCCCAGTGCTTTTGTGTGAGTTGTCTTATAAACTCAATACATAGTTTTGTTGGGTGTTTTGATTCAAACTTTTTGGGGTGATCTCTACAACTGAGAGATGCATGCTATTGTGGAGGGAGACTCTACAAAGTTTCAGTACTGCGTGTCCTTGTGGTATAGCTGTGCGTGAAGCACTACATATTTCTTGACCGTTACTTTAAAGGTTTGACGAAGGCATCATGCGTCACACTTCTGGGTGATTATCAAGTTGTATGTAAGTCAATGGTCTGATAAACTTGTCAAAGTTCTAGAAATAAAGGTTTTTACGCGAAGAGTTTTTTTTCCTGAAATTATTGTGTCGCATGCTTACTTGATTTATTTTGACATGTAGATGCATGTGCTAGAGGCTGATTTAATTGGTATTTGGTTTGAGTAATTTTAGAAATCCAATTAAATAAGTATGAATTGGAAATTACGAACCTATTTGAATCATTATCGCAGATGACACATTTTACAAATTGGTATCAGAGCGGGTTACGCTAATTTATTGTGTTTGATCCTTGTTTTCCGCATATTTGTGAGATATTGATTTTTTTGAAAAACCAGTTTTTGTGAAATTTTGTCGCAATATTCAATAGCTCACTTATCTAATTTGATGCCCTCAACTGTTGGCTCGAATCATAGTTTTGACGACTTAAATCATTCGAATTTGACGTTTGCGAAAATAATTGATTTTTTGGATAAAGAAATTTTTGTTTTAAATCCGCCTTGGATCTTTTGCAATTGGTTCAAAATCAAAGAGATTTTTATGGTAAAAAAATTATTTCTTTGGAACCTTGACTTTAATGCTTTAAAATTGTCCAAAAAGAAGAGTGATGAAAAATTCCTTATTTTAGAAAAGGAATTAAAGGACTTGAAAGGATCCATCATTTGCGTATATGGCATCGAGGTTAAAAAATTAATCGATGATTTTACGGCACGTGAAAAGACTCTTAGGAAAAAGTTTTTTTGAATTGAGGTTAAGCGCGATAAACTGTTAAGTTTAATTGATAACTTGAAAAAGAAATCCCTATCTTTGGAAGAGTCTAATTTGTTGCTTGTGTCAAAAAATTTAAAATTGAAAAATTATTTGAAGAACTCGAGTAGTTTGTGTAGTGATGGTAATGGATCATCTTGTTCACATGCTTTTAGTCTTAAATCCAAAACCATTATTTTCTTTAGAGGGTCGACAATTCCCAAGGACATTACAAATGGTCAAACCATAGGTGTCGTTCCACCCGTTTTCACATGTTCATATTGTGGTAGGAAAGGGCACCTTAGGCATTTTTGTTTTAATCTTAGAAAAGGTCTTAGGAAGTATATGTCTAGTGTTTCCTTGGTTCCCCCAAACCCCACGCGGCGTATGAGATCTATTTGGGTTAGGAAATCTCTTTCAGAGGCATGAAATGTTAGACTTGTTGATTCTCATTTGTTTGTAGATGATTCTTCACTTGCTATATCATACACATGATTGTGTTTGCATGTTTGTCATACGCTAGTTGTGTTTCATGATTTTTATCTTTGCTAGTGTTATGACATGTATACTTTTTTTTTATTGGATTTTGTTTTAAATTTTTTTTTCAAAAACAGTATTGTATTTTGTTTACACCGTTTATGAATGCACATTTAGGATGACCAAGTCACAACTTCATGCCATATCCATGTGACTGCTTGATAGTGTTTTGAGACAATATGTTGTGTTATTCATGTGCTTTATAAAGTATTAGGTTTTTGAGATGCTATAGTATTGCTACCTACATGTTTGACTCACTTTGTCCTTTGCTGCACACAAGAACGGTTTTATTTGATATTTGTTCTTGTCTAATCACATGTTGGTTGCATGTTTTCATCTGAATTATGTCTATTAAAACGAATCAATTGCAATAAAATAAGGTAATAAAAGGCGTGCATATTTTTACCATTTGCCATAAGTTTGTATGAATTTTTGTAAATGGTGAAGGGCTATGAAAGGTACACATTTATCCTTTACGATTAAGCCACAGTTTAACAGGACCTAAAAAATTGAGGAAATTTTATTATCCGGGATCCAATGAGGTTTAAAAGAGCCCGAAAAAATTGAATCGCAATAAAAAAAAAATATATGCCAATAATGGGCCATTAGGTTTATTCCCAAATTCTCCAATGTTTGAGAATTTAGATCATCTCAAAAATAAAATATATATGAGGGATTTTTGTTGGAGAATTAAAACGGCCTTTCACGTCCTTAAAAAGTCTTGAAAAAACATGAAAAGGTTTGAAGACATTATTGGTGTGAAAATCATGTTGACTTTGATTTGTTGATTTTGAATTAAGACGATGTCATATAAATTCAGAATTTTAACACCTAAGGACTATTTTGATGTTCATTCGTTAGGAGTACATTTATGCATCGTGCACATATGATATGTTTGAGTTAAATTTCCTATCGAATTTGTTCACTCCCATTCATTCCGTATCCATGATTTGGTTGTCTTAGTTTAAATTCATGGTGTGTGATTGTGTAACATCATTTTTGTTTTTGTTTGGAAAAAAAATGAAAAAACTCAAAAATAGTTGGCTTGTTTTGGTTTGCCGTGACACCCCGATTTGATTTCTTTGGTTTATTCATTTCCTTGTCTATTTCGGACAAATAAAAAGGGGGAGAACGAATTATGATATTATGGGGGAGTTTTAGTATGGGGGAGATTTGATTATGCTATCATGTTTATGCTTATATCATTTCAAAGTCAATATGTCACGAGGTTTTTGCTTTATCTCATGTGTGTAGGTACAATTGAAGACTTTTGGATTGCACACCCTAATGAGAAAAGATTGGAGATTTGAAAAGTTGATTGGTGAAGGCATGTTTAAAGATTTGTTCAGTTCATCTTTCCATGTTTGAGATTATGGGAGGATAGATTTGTATAGGTTATATTTTGATTGATAATTCAAATATTTTTGTTTTGTACCGAAACAGACATATGGGGCGATTTTTAAGGACATTGTCCGTCACATTTAGTATGTCGTATACTGCTACAAGTTTGTCGAAGATTTGGGAAGCTTACATCTACAATCGACATCCTAATTTCAAGACAACTTCAACAATCATGCCTAACAAGGATGAATTTGATAAAATGTGTTTAAGTTCCATTTACATTTTACATTAAAAGTGTTGGGATATTTTTATAAAAGTTTAAATGATTTTTCAAATGATTTTAATCATGAAAAGTTTTTGATAAATACTCCTGATTCCGTAAACAGTTTTGTTTTTGTAAGGATTCCAAGTTATTTAATATTTAAAATCTTTTTAAAGAGGATTAGTGACGGTCGTTCAAATGACATCACATCTCGTTCGAACGAGATGGAGTATCGTTCGAATGACGTAGATTTTTGTTCGAACGACATGTCTTATTAGCCTACACGACACCGCCTTAGATTTGATATAAACAAGGGTGTCATGCTACTATTTTTCGTGTGGAGAAAACACTACTTTTTACAGAATACGTTTTTAGTATTTTTGGTTATTCTCCATCACTTTGAGGGTTCAAAACTTGTTTTACAATTCACAAATCCGAGTGCTTTTGTGTGAGTTATTTTATGTAACCCAATACATAGTTTTGCTGGGTGTTTTGATTCAGCCTTTGTCAGGTATTCTCTACAACCGAGAGTTGCATGCTATTGTGGAGGGAGACTCTATAAAGTTTTAGCGCCGCGTGTCCTTGTGGTATAGCTGCGCATGAAGCACTACAGATTTATAGACTGTTACTTTGAATGTTTGACGAAGGCACCGTGTGTTACCCTTGTGGGTGATTATCAAGTTGTATGTAAGTTAATGGTCTTGTAAACTTGTCAAAGTTCTAGAAATAAAGGTTTTTACCCGAAAGGGGTTTTTTCCTGAAATTATTGTGTCGCATGCTTACTTGATTTATTTTGACACATAGATGCATGTTTAGGGGCTTATTTAATTGGTATTTTGTTTGAATAATTTTAGACATACAATTAAATAAGGATGAATTGGAAATTGCGAATCTATTTGAATCATTATCGCACACGACATATTTTACATCAGCATCATGACAATAATAGTAATAAAAGACTATAATGAATTTAAGACATCCACGACATGTGAAGAAATAGATAAAATACTGAGATAAACCAACTTTCTCAACATCCTTAATAAAATAAATAGACATCATCCCAATACCATTAATGGCTCCACTAATATAAAATAAACTACAACTAACATGATCAAATAAAAATCTTGAATAAAATTAGTCTAAATACTCAAATACACTGAATGGAAATAACAACCTAATCTAGGAATGAAAACATGCAGCTTATGAGACTCTTTTATCAAAGCATGCCAATATGTGTGAAATGTTCTAAATGCAATAATAATATGAAACTCATTTACCTAAACAAGCCACACCGTCAACACTCACATATAAAAGATACCTCACCCACAATATAAGTGACATTATCTACACGAAGGTCTCAAACCAAGTCACAACTAATAGCCATAAGTCCCAACTCTTAGACTATTAAGTGAGCAATCACAGTATCTTGAAACTAAGTCATAATGTGACGTTATACGTATAGAAAGAGTATAGATCAATATAATTTTCAGTCATGTCACCTAAACAATAAGCTATGCAGGATATCATAACAAACACAATAACATGACAAAGATTGTTTAATTAACATGTCCATCACAGGACGATAAATTATCTATATAAGTCTCATAAACCATATGAATGTGTTAACCCTTAGGGACGTCATCGTGCCTCTATCGGTAAATCAATAGGAGATGCATACCTAATGGATTTAAGAACATGCACATATAATAAGAATGGGGAATCACCATGTAGTAACATCATTTTGTAATTACATACCAAACCGTCTGATGTATAAAGTCATTTACATATCCATGCAGTGAAATGGTGACCAACTGAACACATGGTATAAAACATTGACCACCACGCATCCTACTACATCATCTAGAGGCTCAGTACCTAGTCCTACATTGGATTTAAACGAACAATCACATCTCATAGATTCCTCACAACTCAAATATTTTCTTATGGTATGTTTACATCAACACACAATTAATGTAACACATTATATACATAGGATATCACATATCACTCGAGTAACCAAATCCCCCAATTTTGGATATTACTAATTATTATAGGTTTATTAGTCCTAAACCCCAATTAGACATAACCTAATAATTTCCTAATATATATATATATATATATATATATGCTCTTGTGCGGACTATCCTGCTTTTTAACAGTGCAGACAGGACATGTGTCACCTGACAGTGAGCCCAGAAAAGAGAGAGCGGGCCTATAATTTAGCCGGTAATTTACGGGCTCACCGTCAAGCGACACATGTCTGGTTCACACTTTTAAAATGAGGGATAGTTCGCACAATAGCACACACACACACACACAAACATATATATATATATATATATATATATATATATATATATTCCGTTTGCACGACAATAATGAGTCGTTCACATGGACTCCGCAACCCAATTTTTTACTCTTACAGTTTCTTCAACTTTCAACCCCAAAATAAAAACCTACCAGTCCTCATATGCCATAAATTACTTACTCCAAGGTTTCAACACTTCTAGAACATCCTATTATGATATCTGAACCTTTTATGATCAAAACCTAATTAACAATCTATTCTCCAAAAATTTACTCAAGTACAAACCTACATAAGGTTCTATATAAATAGATAAATCTAAATAATATTTACACTAATCTAGTCAATTTATTCATTCTCAATTTATAGTTCAAGGGTTTCTTTATTAATAAACTCAAGTGTATACATATAACTAAGATTAAATTCTCAATATAAATCCAATTACAAAAAAAAAATATAAATTAGATGAATAGAATTAAGATTTTAATTAGATTATGTTTAGAATCCAACAGATAGAAATATTCTAGCACAAAAGAAATTAAAAATAAATCCTAGATATACTTGCCTCAAACACAATTATGAAGAGTTTGTGCCAAAGCCAATCAATTCCCCCTTTTCTATTGAAGTTCTTTCTCTCTAGCCCTGAGAAAGTCTCTCTAATTGTGAAATATGGATTATGAAACCCTAATAACCTGTTAAAACCTTTAATACCGTGAAATTATGTTTAATTCAAATGTGGGCCTCATAAAAAAGGGCCCCAAAACACCTCTAGTAAGCCTACAGCCTTACCCAAGTCATATACTATAACGATCGGCCTAAAACTGATACTTATAGCCTAAAATGGACATTATACATGTCCAAAACTCAACGTAAAGCGTGAGATAAATCAATTATTAATTTAACTCATTACTTTTATTAATTTAATTGGTATTAGTTCGAAAGTCAATTATTTAAATATTTATTAATTTAGTACGACATGACATTATAGAAAATTATTTCACGATCATTGAAACCCCACATCGAGGGTATAATCCAAACAAAGAAACCCTTGATACCAAATTTCTGATCATTCCATAGTCTCCCATAATACACAATCACATTCAAAAATCTAATTAATATTGTATTGTGTATTAAATTCGATTTTAAAATATGAATAATGCAACATATATAATTATAAATACTAAGATCACATGTCAAATGCAACAGACAGAATTAGCATCCAAAATTATATAATGTATAGAAAATATGGGGAATTACATTCCCCCCCCCCCCCCCCCGAAATAAGGAATTTTGTCCTCCAAATTCGAATTCATTATACTCATACTCGTAATTGTAATAATACCTCTCCCTTAGCGTCCGCATACTCTATGTTGATACGAGAAATCAGACACGTGTCGTTCTCATACCAGCAAGTCAAGTGCGAAATAAATATGAAGTAAGTAAAGAGAGACAAGACACGACTATTAAATTCAATCTACATCAACTTTATTGCCCCACTCTCATTATATACACATTGTAGTACAAGTTTACATAACCACAAATGGCATACAATACAGTTAAGAGAGGAAAATACATGATTGTAGTGGCTCTAGGCAATCCGGGAAGATGACTATGAGGTAGCTGAGTAGCCCCCATGCTATATTGGGGATGTGTAGAGAGTTTAGCAAGGCTTAGCCAAGAATGATTGTCTCGAATCTCGAACTTATAACCCCCTATCTCTAGGTGTGGGCCTCTATTTATAGGAGATATGTGATTTTCATGTGCCGAGAGCCCATGACATGTGAGTAAGTCTGAAGAATAATCCCTTTAATGAGGCTTCTGTGAGCAGTGGTTGCGGCCTGTTAGAATCTAGGCAGCAACTTGTCTGAAGGTGTCGTAGCCTAATAGGCTGACCAAACCTGTGGGTTCCGCTACCTGTCTGGTACAAAGCGGCGGAAAAATAAGTATGAGTATGCGGCCTCGTGGTTCCAAGGCAGGAGTCATTTTGCTAATAGGGTCCGTGGAAGGAGACCCTATTGGTGATATCAATGAACCCCCAAGTCGGAGTGCCAAGGGGTGATTTGGTGTTGCGGCTTAATGTGATGACGTGGATGACGTGGCGTGTAATCTCTGTAGTCCAGCTACTTTCAAAGTGATTTTCCATCTTCCCGTGCCCTCTTATATAAATGGGTCTGGTCGTGGACTTCATTACTTTTTCCAAACCCTTGATAGATTTTGGCGGTGATTTATAGCTGTTGGAGGCTAAGCAACCATTTTCTTATGATTTCCATGTAACTTTCAAATCAACTCTTGATTTCTCTTTCATGTTTTCTAGCATTCATGTTCAGTTAAATGGTTCTAATTCTCACGCTTGGACCCATGATGAATAAATTTTCTGAATCTATAATAAACAACTTATCTAAATCCACAACAATAAACTTATCTCAATCTACGAATTATCGGAATCCATAACAAATAACTTATATGAATCCATGAAATCCCTTTCTTCTTGAACACAATCGGTAGTTGTTTGGATAGGATTTGGGTTGAACAATCTACTATGTTATGGAATTTGATTTTCTTGGATTTTTGTAGAAGCTAGGGTTTGGACCAAGTTTGTTAATTTAGATTTATTTTTTTAGGGTTCTGTGTTTCTGTAGTGGGTAGAAACTTGGTTTTCGTAGGTTAAAACCATACCATTTATTGTCCTTATTCTTAATGTTTTTCATGTTCTTCGCTAGAATCTTTCAACTCTAGGTTTTTAATCTTTAGGCTTGATAAATTCTAACATTTACCTGTTTATGCATCTGGTCACAACTGGAAGTTCGACTTGTGCTACTTTGCTGTAACAATGTGTCAATACTTATAATTATAGTTCCCTTAACTTCATTGTTCGGTTTTAAGCTGATTAGCGACAACACTTCATTCTTTAATTGAAGGCTACGGCATGTAGAATTATACTAGCTTTTCCCTCTTCCCAACTAAATTACCTATTGTGGCGTGCGGTGCCTGTAACTTGGAATTAAGACTTGCTTAATGGCCCATGGTTTTCACTTGGTAGTAGTAATTTTATTTGGTTGCAGACTTTAGGCTATATATATATATATATATTTCATATACGCCGCGGCATTTATTTGAGACTTTTCTGACTATATTGCCTGCGACACCCTAACATCGGAGACTTTCTGTATTTCAGGACCTGGAGTGGCCCTATGAGTTAGAACCCCCAAGAGTTTCTAGAAGACTTCTGGAAAACTCACTTCGGTATTTCTCCACCTAAAATTCCTTCCGTTAGGCCTTTGATAATTGTGGGGACCTTCTTGCTTAAGGATGGTCCCAATTGTGTCATTTTTAACTCTGATCCCATGAACTTTACTACCTATAGGGAAAAAACTGAGACTGTGTTTATGGAGGAAGATACCAATTCTAGCAATATTCTTGTTAAAGCGGAGGCTGCAGCAGTTAGGCCTTCTGAGGTAAAAAATATGCCTGCAACTGGCCCATCTAATGGGACAGAGATAATTCTTTCCACCCTAAACGTCTGTTGCATTATGACCGATAAGTGGATAAATCAAGTTTCCGCGACATTTGAGTTTCCTGATGGAGTAATTGTTTTAACTCCTTCCGCTTACCAAAAACCATGCTCTGTCATTCCTAATGATGGGATCTGCTTCCCCTTGCATGCCTTCATCTACGGGTTGCGGTTACTTGTGTCAGTTCCTATCAGGAGAATCTTTAGTGCCATGAGCTTGGCACCAGCCAAACTAGATCCGAATGGTTGGAAGGATATACTTGCCTCAATTGTGCTTTGGAGTAAAAATCTCTCAAGAGATATTACTCCCGCTCAGTTTTTTCACTTTTATCAGCCAAAAGAGAACTCTGTTAAGTTTGCATGGTACTATTATTTTGCCCTGTGAAATAACAATGAGATCTTGTATATTGGGAGGCCTTCTAGTGTAAAGAACTAGAAAGGGAAGTATTTTTACGTTTCTGGAGAGGAGTGGGAAATCCATCAAGAAGATTCAGAAAGAGAGAGAACGCATAGAATGCCGCGGCAGTGGGGATAATCCTCCAAACTAGGCGAGCACATGTCGTAGCCTTTAGACTATGTTGAGAAATTTTTCCTGCAGTTTCCTTATTTTCCTTCCTTTGATATTTTCTGCAGCATATACTGATATTAACATTTGTGCAGCCCTTAATAATCTACCACTCAATTGCAGGCAGTAAAAAGAGTTGCAAAGGCTGAACGAATTAGTGGTGAGCAAAAAAAATTCAAGAACTTGGTGACTTCTGCATCCATTTTTGAACAGGGATACTTTACCAACAAAAGCGTACCAAAAATAATGGTCGCGAAAGGTAATGATTTTTACGCCCTATTTTTTTCATGGAAGTTACTTTTATATGATCCTTTCTTTATTATTTTTTTTCTAAGAGAGGGGATAAATAGAGAGCTCTTGGCTGCCCAGCTGGTAGAAATGGATGAGGATGTCATTTTCCTTAATAACGCTTTTAAAAAAGGTAAGAAAAGGAAAAGAACCCAAAAGGAGAAACAGGTTACGGTCGAGAAAACTGCTGCACCTACTGGTGTTCCTGCTATGACCCATGGAGAGGCTCAAACATATGTTACAGCTCAGACCAACGTGCAGGCTGATGATACTGCAGGCAATGAGAGGCCAATGGCCCCATTTAATGATGATATTGGCGATCACTTAGATGCGGTATGTTTGTTACCCTCTGAGTCTGAACTTCGAGTTGGACGCAACCCTTCACATGTTATTTCTTCTAACTCTCCCCCTTCGCAGACTATCATGGCTGTGAATGCCAACTTGTCGCCTCCTTAAAGTTACCAAAGTGTTGGCCCTGATGGGAATCCGTGACCTCAGTTAAGGACCCCAAACCCTCAGTCTTCCTGGGATACAACAGCTAGTGTTGTCTATAGGATGCAAAGGGTACAAAACATAATTGACTTGGACTACCTTATGGATGAAAACTATGAACACTTAAAGGAGTAGGCCTTCTAGAGTCTGTTACGGGTAAGGATTATTTCCTTTTCTTTTTCATTTTTCTTCGGTATATCATTTTCTAACATATAATTTTTCTTCGGGCCACGAACATTGTCATGTTCCAGAGGCTAAAGTATGAAGGCCTATAAAAATTTTAAAGAGTTCACAGAGAGAGTTCATATGGCTGACTTAGCAAATGCCAGAACTTTATCTTTTAAGGTAGGTAAATAATCTTCTATAGCGACAGTCAAACCTGCACAGATGGATTTGAAGGCTGTCATCAAGGCAAAGAATGAGGCCGAGAAGAACTTTAGCACGACTACATCATCTCTTCAAGCTTCTGAGGCCAAGGTTATGGAGACTATCAAATAGGATGATGGCTTCGAGAGCCAACTAAAACCTTCAAAAAAAGTATGATCAATAGGAGCAAAGCAGCACCTTTGTGCTCCAGCAAATAAAATGTGAACATGTCGCAGTCATGAATAAGATGAAAGAGTCTCATCCTTTAGCCTTAACTCAAGTTGTAGACGATGTCATGGCTACAAACAAGTTATCCAAGGATTTCTATTTTACAAATAACAAATCCTATATTCGCGGCTTCCAAGTGTTCAGGCATAGGGTGTTAAAGAATTTCCCTGAATCTAAGGATAAGATCCTTTCCTTGAAGCTTAGTGATGTTGATCATGCTAAATGTGTGGAAGAGATAAGGGTTGCATCAGTGGCAAGGGCAAGGAAGAAGATGAAAGCGGCGGCTACGACATGAGATGATGAGATAAAGACTGTTGCGGATGGTGAAGAAGAAGATGAAGATGATGACACAGCATCATAGTTTTTTTCAATCACTTGAACATTTTTGGGTTGTAATGAACTAATTCTTGAATTTAACTTCATACATGGTTGAGGCCATTCTTCTAACTTTTCTCAGATAGGGTTGCGCCCTTATTTTCCAACTCTAGACATAATCAATATATTTATTTTTTGTCTGCATGCTTCTTTTGTCTCCGCCTCTTGAATATTTGAATATTTGAATTCTTTACTTTTCTTTGACTGCTTGAATACTCTTGACTATTTCTTTTCAAAAATGAATGTATGGAACAAGGGGCCGCGACAACATCTCATTAAAAGGACTTGAATCAGGGTTGTGGTAATTTGCTTTTGCCTTTGCTTTCTCATAATTCTTCATTTCGCATAATGAGCCCCCAGGTTATGGTGCGGAAGGAAAATAACCTTGGGTTTGCGGATGAACTCCTCTATTCCATGGCTTAATTTCTCTCCACTTATGAATTTTTCAAGTCCTGCTATTATTGGCAATTTTTTAGGTTGTGGTTGGGTTGCATGCATGTTGAAGCATCTGGGGTGACTAGTGGACTTTATGCTTGACTTTGGCCCTTCTCTTTATAACTTCAATATGTTTCATGATGATATTGTCACAGTATCCCTTAGTTGCATTAATTTCATAGAACTTCTTCCGCAACTTCATTTAATAGCTTTAATTGTCATGAAGCCACTTTTATAGATTGTCTGTAGTCACTTTAATTGGGTTATTATTAGGCCTCCCCTGGCTAGGAATTATAAAGCTTCCCTAAGATATAGTTATATAAATATATATATATAAAGCCTTCCCAGGCTGGGTATTATGAGGCTTCCCCAAGACAATACATGAATCTCGGTGGCAAATAACAGACATTAGTAGCCCTCGTGGCTAAATAGGAACACCCAAAAGTAGATAACGGGAATTGTAAGCCCCCGTGGCTAAATGACGCATATCGGTAGTTTAGAACGGGCATTACAAGCCCCCGTGGCTAAATAACGCATGCCGACAGCTTAAAACGCGCAATATAAACCCTTGTAGCTAATGATGCATGCCAATGGCTTAGAACGAGTATTATAAGCCCTCGTAGCTAAATGACGCATTCCGACAGTTGAGAACGGGTATTGTAAGCCCCCGCGGCTAGTCGAATTATCCCAAGATTCGTCTTTACGATTTTAAATATCACATGCCTTCATATACATAGGCCCATGAGGGGCATTGCGAGCTAACTAAGATAGTTATTCTCGAGATAATATGTTATCATCATTCAAAATTTGCTTAAGACGAAAGACCGTTATGAGATAACAGATAATGAAAACAAAAGAAATGAGTTATGGCAAAATAAGCCCTATTTCGTATATTCAAGTATGCATGACCTTGTTAGAAAAATACAAAAGCTGAAGAAAACATCTAAATAGAGTTTTTCAAAGATAAAACATAAACATAAAGTGGAAACTAAGGCATTTATGGGGAATGTGGTCTGTCATTTAATCGGGCGTGATGGTTCTAAGAGTTGTTGAATCCCTCATGTTGTCTTTAGGAATTGCTGCCACATTCCCTGCCTCATAAGACTTTGAATTTCATCTTTTAGAGTAAAGAATTTGTCAGTGTTGTGGCCATGGTCTTGGTGAAAATCACACCACTGGGCCCGATTCCTTTTGTGGGAGGGAGCTTTCATCTTCTCAGGCCACTTGAGAATTTTCTTTTCTTTGTAGAACTCAAAATATCCTCAATTTGACATGTTAATGGGGTGTAGGCTTCAAAGCCTTTTTTTGCCTTCCCCATCTTCCTCTTTTGGTTCTTGTTTATAGCCACTGGTGTTGCGATCCCTATGGATGCGGTCCCAGTTGTTGGGACAACAACCTTTACTGATGCTATAGCTTCTAGCAAAAAAACCCTTTGGGTCAGGAAGTTGACCTGAGTTTGGAGTGAGGCATGGATGTTATCACTATAAGAAAATTTGGTTTTAGCAACGAAATATTTAGCAAGGAAGTAACTTTCTTTGCTAAAAGTGTATTATTAGCAAGAAAAATTGAAAAATGGTTCCTAAAAATATAATCTTGTTATAAACATTTTGAAGGAAATATTTTCTTGCAAAATGTAACTTTTAGCAAGGAAATTTCAGAATCCTTGCTTAAAACATGGCGTAAAATTTCCCTCCTCTTTTTTAGTATTCGAAATATGTACTGCAACGTTTTATTAATTTCGTTGCAAATAATAAGACATACATTTAACCAAAAAAGAGACAAAAGCCCAAAGTTTCCTTCTCTCTAAACGTGCACACACTAAAAATCAAACGCACACAGAAAACCCTCATTTCTCATTCCCACTTCTCTCTCCATCCCCCCCCCCCCCCCCGGTCTGTAGTCAACCTTGGTGGGAGTTTCTCGCCATCAACCCTCCCTCTATCCGGAGTTTCTTCTCCCTCTATGCACCCTGATCCTACCCCAACCCCGATCATCTTTTTCCTCATGCAATTCCGGTCACCTTCTTCCTTACGTAGATAATTTTTTTTTAGAATATGCGATTTTAGTTTTTGTTGGTTTATTAGGTGTTTATAATATGATATTTCATTTTTTGTTTGATTATTCGTTGTTTAAATTAATAGATTTCTATTTGAAATGAGATATGAACTACCAACTGTTACATTCAATTTGGGTTTGATTTAGGTGTTGCTCAAAACCTAGGTTTCTAGTGTTTATGGTAGTTTTGGTTGTTCTTTGGTGTTTCCTGCTAAAAATTCAAATTATTTACATTCTTACTCTTTTATACACACACATTGTTCTTCAATGTATGTTGTTTGTTGAAATTTTTGGCAATAACATCATACAAACATAGTCACCATAGACATTTTCAAACTTTGTGCTCTAACTGTTTGACAAAATGACTGAATGGAATTTTCAACACATTTTGTTCAAGTTACACCCAAACTTCAATTAGTTCTTACTAAACACTAATGTATCTGCATTTATCCTTTTTTGTAGACTCAAATGGAACCTAAAAAGTAAAATTCGACAATTGTTGTGAAAATCACTTCATAAACATTTTGCGATAATCAGTTTTATGTAATTTCTTCTTCTTCTTCTTCTTCTTCCTCTTCTTCTTCTTCTTCTTCTTCTTCTTCTTCTTCTTCTTATTATTATTATTATTATTATTATTATTATTATTATTATTATTATTATTATTATTATTATTATTATTATTATTATTATTATTATTATTATTATTATTATTATTATTATTATTATTATTATTATTATTATATTGTTGTTGTTGTTGTTGTTGTTGTTATTATTATCATTATTATTATTATTATTATTATTATTATTATTATTATTATTATTATTATTATTATTATTATTATTATTATTTACTTTTATTACTTGTTTGTATTGATACAATCATAGTTATTACCTTTGTTGAGCCACACATTGAGTTCTAATAGCAGAATAATGGAATATTGAATTAAGTTATCATAAAAATTAAATTATCTCTTTACGTATTTGTTCTTGGTCCTACACGATACATAACTATGGCCAAAGATATATTTTGATTATTATATCACATATCCTCTTTACATGCCTATGTTCATAATCCTTCGTTTGAATATTACCATCGACTGAGCATCTCTCGTGTGATAATTTTTGTTGAACTTATCCAAACCTTTAAGATTATTGCAACGTTCCTTATTTATGAATAATGAACAAATTATTTGGAATTGGTAATGAGTTACTTGTATTGATTATTATAGTGATTCAAATATCTTAAAGCCTTGAGGATGATAATCCAATTTGGATCTTATTAGTCCCAGTTGCAAAGACCTCTAATACTGTCATTGAATGTAAGTTGTTACCAACTATTAGGAATTCTTTATATCAACAACTTTGTGACCCTTCAAATTTCTTAAATCAATCAATTTTTTAGCAAGTGTTGATTATTTATAATGGAAGTCTCGATGGAAGTAGCTTTTGCCTTTTTGAGAAAGTACATATTTTTTGTGGATGAAATTACGTCAAGGGGGAAGATGTAAGAAAAGTAAGTCCAATCTCACTCGACTCATTAACTTACGAAATGTTATGATGTTGACGCTTGATATGTTCTTTATTAATCTTCATATAAACTGACTAAATTTATTTACTTTTCTAAAACAGGGCATGCTTCATTTACATGGTGAGACACTTCTAATACTAAGTATTGATGGGGAAACCAATGTTATGACCTCATAGAGCTTGAAAACCTGGTTTTATTTCATCCATTACTATCCATCACCTAATGTTATGCCTATTAGATCCTTATAGTAGCCAAAAGGAAAAGAATTTTGTAGATATTTATGCGAGTGATTCAAGTATAAAAATTCTTGAAATGCTACTTGTGGGATTGGGTTACATATGTGGCACATGAAACTTATCTCCTTAAAACACCTTTCCTTAATGCCCTCAACTCGATTGCTTGCTAGAAATACGGCCTCTCTCGTGCCCCAAAATCGGTTGAGAAGATAGCCATTGCCCTGTTGGCATTAGTCTCAGAAAGCTAGCCATTGCCCTTATTAGATCCTAACATCTTAATCCACACTTACTGAAATGTGCTAAGATAATGTTATCGATATACTTTGTGCATAAATGCTCCCATACAATTAGATATTTAATGGAATATGTACTTCTCTTTCATGTTTCGAAGTGACCCTGAATTAATGTTTATACAAATTATGATCTCATGCACCTTTCCTTTATTATTAGGTATTTCAACGAATTCTTAAAGTATATGCCAAAGGGTGGTACGGGAATTGTTGCAGATGCCACTGGTATGGATGGATAGATTAAGTTACATTGAACTTCTTTTGGATTCTACCTACAAAGGAAGAAGAATTTCTTTCACATAATGCTAATTTGTCACTTATTTTCCATCTGGATATTCTATGTAGACATCTGACAGGGACAAAAGGGTGATATGTTATATAGTGAACACTGTTGAATATTGCCACAACACGGTTAATTGGTTTTCAAGTCATAGAATGTCTATTGATTATTTTAGAATATTTTTCTTATCCATGAATTGGCTTTGTTGCAACTAAAATTAGTTTCAAAATTTATATTATCTACATTGTCAATGGTTTCTTGATTTATAAGGGTTAGATATACAGTCAGTGACCGTAATCGTTGGAAAGAAAGTTAACAATTGAGTTTTTATGTTTAGAGTCTTCCATAAGTTATAAACCTTAAAATTTCTCCCTTTCTTTTCTCAGACGACATGGAATTTTTTGAAAATATCAATATTGGAGACCACAACTTTAAGTTTAAAATCTGAGGTCTCTTATATTGTATTGAGCAATCTATATAAGATTAAAAAACCTAAAGTTTTTGGTACTCTAACCTAAAGTTTCTCTTATCTTTCTTGCCATAGAACTTATAAAGATAATGAATCGAAACTTCTAACTTGCAATAACACGACTTTAAGGATCTAAAAGCTATAACTCTAAGGGTAAAGAAACAAGCACTTCAGTGATGAGAGAAAGATAAGGTGAAATCACCAATGATCCTATATGAATAAATGCAAACCTTGGCAATTCTTCTAAATACTTTGGTGGTTGAACTACCTTCCCAAACATACTATGCTCTCACCCTTTTGTTACATTACTCTCTTGAACTCTCCCAAAAATCACTTCAGTTCATTCCCAAACTTGCATATATTAGTTCAATAATTATAGTCCCAAAATTTCATATATCAGTTCTACTCATATATGAAAATAGGAGAGCATATATCATTTTGAGTCCCAAACTTAGCAGTGGTAAAATACTGTGGTAAAATAATGTTCTTAATGCTAACTATTTCCCGAGGTCTTGATGGTATGTTCCCAGTTTCGACAAATCAACTTGTGTAATTTTATCAATAGATGTTAGGGTTGTTTCATCAATTTGTGCAATCGATTATGTTATTCAGCCTTGATTAAGAGATTAGGCTTAGCTGTCAGGGCTGATCTAACTTTGAGGTCAATTCCTTAGAGTTATGAACCTTATATTCTTGTTGAAGCTAGTTGAAGATGGTAGTAACAAATATAATAAGATTAGAAAACTTCAATGAAATACTATATATTCTATATTGCATTAACATTTATGTATGGAATTTATGCTTTCCTTAAATGAATTATGGAACTACTTGGTCGTATTTATGTATGGAATGTGTGCTATGCAGTATGTATATTAGTAAAGACATTCACCAAAATAATAGATATGTTAATATGAAATTCGATCATCACACTCATCAAAATAAACTCAGAGAACTATGTGAATGGTTTTTTGGTCAATGGACCTCCATAAAAATGGAAACCAGTACATTAAACTAATTGAAATCAATGATTTTAGTTCTGTCATTTTTATATGATTCAACTCTTAGATTACCAACATTTTAAAACAGAACTTAGGTGGATACTATATCATTATATTACCAACATTTTAAAATAAAATTTAGATGCATCTGATCCGAATCCGAATCTGAATTTCAGGTTTCTTTTTTATTTCCCTTGATGCTTCAGTCAGAATGAACCATTCAATGTTGAATTTATGCGCATTTCAAGGATCCAATTCAATTTTTTTACGGATTATATTCTTCCAGTAGTGTTTCTCTTCTGCTGTGGGAGAATTCTATTTTGTGACCCATGCATTAAATTTCTCAAATTTTATTGACAATTCTCCTCTTTTTCATCAAAATTGATAAGTCTTTCAGGTTAAGTAAACAATTCATTTGTGTAGTTGGATACTATAGCCATAAACAATGTGTGACAGGAGAAATCAGAGGTAAATTTTTTTGTCCCAAGTCATTGGCTTGTCGTCTAACATGGACATTAAAAATTACCGTTAAAAGGCTAAAAACTCGCAATCCTAGCGGCGTGTTGTGGCTGAGGGTATAGTGGATGTTCGCTCTATAGTGAGCTCGAAAGTCCGGTAGGAAAATTGTAGTGGAATTTGTCGAGTAGCTTTTACATCAGATGCTTAAGATTCTACTTTCTCACCACCGACAATCAATGAAAGCAAGTCACTAGACCCACCAGATGAGAGATTATCAGTCAATCTCTTGTCTACATCTTCATGAAACCAGTGAGAAAATTTGGATGATGGGGCTCAATGCGTCATCATGATGCTCCACAAAACCTGAGGGACCACCTATGTTTACAGTTAAAAGCAGTGCCGAAAAGCTTTTCCAGAATTGATGTTGGATTATTGGCATGGGGTTTCGGCAATTTTCATTCCATTTTCAATCTTTTTGGGGTAATCACTAACACCTAATAATTCAATTCCATTCTATATCATAAACTACCCTTATTACCACATTCAATCAAATAGACTACCGAAATCAAATTTCAGCTAATACAAAACAAATAAAGCCAACCCGCTACCTCTATATTCTAATCCAGCTCAGTCTTGATCAATTAAGAAAATAGATATTAATCGATTATA
The DNA here is from genome assembly GCA_949130495.1 of Sambucus nigra. Taxonomy (NCBI): domain Eukaryota; kingdom Viridiplantae; phylum Streptophyta; class Magnoliopsida; order Dipsacales; family Adoxaceae; genus Sambucus; species Sambucus nigra. The sequence goes on along the minus strand of OX422216.1, from coordinate 60,800,119 downwards.
GGCTACTCCCAATGGTTAAATTAGGTTTGTATTACTGTAAACTTTAAATTGAATTTGCTTCATTTTAAAATGAAAAAAATGGATGTCCCAAACACAACCCTACTTCCACCAGCATAACTGCTTCATGCTCTTATGTTATGATCGATGTCTTCAATTCAATTGATGATAGTTTCTTTGGAACTGAAATTAAAGCGTATTACTTTAAATTCTGAACTAAATTTGCTTTGATTTGAAATGCAAAAAGTTGATATCCCAAACACACCCTTACTTCAACCAACCTCATCACTTCATTCTCGTCTATTGTTTTCCTGGTCTTCAATGATGTATTCTTTATAATTGATATTTGAGTCGTATCACTTCAGATTTTAAACAAAATTTTGTTAAATTTGAAATTAAATAAGTGGTGTCCCACACACTCCCTTACTTTCACAAACACGATTGCTTCAGTAAGTTATACACGTGAAAATATCCTTAACCGACTTTTACTAAACAAAGATTGTTGTCAAATGATACTGGGTTTTGATGTGAAACTAATTGATGTCAATCAAACTTGTAAGATTAAAATGGTAATTCCACTTCTGCATTGGACTTCCCGGTGTAGTTGGTTTTGCAAAAGCAAAAGGGCCAGCAGTCCCTATTACCCTTCAAAGCAGAGTAAGTGTACCCTTTAGGCCACCGAAATCAATGACGAACTAAGATACTGGCACGCGTATGTCTCAAATCGAAGGTTTCGTTTGTAAAGCACAAATACGGTGAACGAAAGTGATGGATGGAATACTTATGAACACTTAAGTCACCCAGGTTCTAAGCGGCCCCATCAACGACGAACTAGTTGAAGATAAATGCCCATTCAAGGCGCTGCCATGTCACACTTGCATAGACGAATGCATATTCAAGGCTAAAGATGTTAAAGCATTATTACTTGGATGTCCGCGATCTTCTACTTGTTATTGGCTTCGGGTACGACTAAACTTCTTGATGTGTCACCGCTGAATCAAGCATTTAGGAGGACTACGTGAAGGTACAAGGTAGTTGACATGTCGGATTTATCCACATAAAATTGCATTAAAAATAGTTAATAATCATCATAAAATGTTGCAGGACAATCCCGTGACTGTGAAGATGAAGGGAAAACAATTCCTCTGGTGACGACACACCAACCTGCGAAATTGCCCAATTCGATGGCAACTATTTCTCCGCCATGGATGGTACAAAATTGTGATACCCTGCCTAATTAACCCCGGGTGGTCAGTCCAAAATTAAATTAGAATAGGTTTCCAGTTGGTTCAATCTTACCATCACTGTCACCTTTTTAATTACTAACCACCTAAGTGAGAAAATTACACTACTGCCAAGTTTTTATCTTTTATTAACTAAAAATTAAATACTCATGTAGAAACAGAAAATATAAACAATCACAATTAACTGAAATCAACAATTCACAATTAATTAACTGATCGAATAAACCATCGGTTCAAAATCCGACAAAAGTAAGGACAAGTAATAAATCTCAACAGGTCTGACATAAGTACTGAATAAATCTGTGAGCAACATGCTCGAATAACTGAAAGGAAGTCTCTACACTAGGAACAAAAATAATGAGGCGCCTATCAAACTCCCGCAAGGTCCACACATGCTGCAGCATCAGGTCCCTGGAATGAGTCAAGCTTGGTGCCCTGTGGCTGGATACCTAAAAGGTTTTTAAAAGTTTTTAAAGCACAGTTAGTACCCAAAACATTTGGAAAACATTTAGCAAACGATTACTTATAGTAATAAGTAAATATGAATGCTCTCCATATTTTACTTAGTGCCGCACTCCCTTGAAGACATCCTCACCCCTCCTCTAATGTGCACTACAAACGCCTTGATTAATTTACCTAGTTATTTATCTCATGACTAGATAACTGATATAATCCCCTTGTGACCACCCTACTCTAACCGAGTGTACCATAATTATGATTTGTAAGTTATTAACGACATTAACTTAATTAATCATTTCCCTTTTAAATTCATATAACTTTCACACCCATTATATATATAATACAATTCACGGCTTGTATTAATTTACCCGTATATAATTATTTCCCTCATTATATACGTATAGTTATATTACAACCTTCGCAAACATGCTGAAATAATAATTAATACTAAACATCCTCCTGAGTAATAACTCACCGAATGTAAGTTCTCTAAAGTGCTATCCCACTAGGCATATTCACATAACCTAGTTACCCCAAGTCAGAATCGCTCACTAAGTTGGATAATACATAAAAATTAGAGGCGGTCATATTCCTTCCCTGAAACTGAGATGCCCCTCACCCATATAATGGACGCTATGACCTGGAAATATACTCACCCTACTCCTCAAGCTAGGGGATTCATCCACTATGCGCAACATCCCTCCTATAGCACTAGAGTCGGTATAATAATAATATCTAGCCACTGATATTAATGCACACACCATATATATATATATATATATATATATATATATATATAAAATAAACTATCTCGGCTATACCGTACACTAAGTTCGTACCACAAGCCTATTCAAATTATTATGAGTTTATGGCCCAACTCTAATTATTAATTAATTCACACATTAATTAATTAAATTACTTTTGGTGTCGCCCCAACCAATATATTCGGACTTACACGTGGCCCGAAATAAAACAATACCCGAGCCTAAATTCCCGACTCCAAATTATTTAGCTTTCACTCTAAATAAATATAACGCCTTGGTATCACTCAACCCATATACCCGGACTCGCCCACTCGATCCGTATTTAATTATTTCGAAATGTTCTTTCCAAAATTTAATCGTAGTGTGACACACATAAATTCCTCCAATTCCCAATTAATTTTCCTTTATAGTTGAGTAGATTATATCCCTATGTTTATTTCTCATTACATAAGGTATAGGAAATAAATTTAATTTAAATTCCCTTTATATATATAAACTCGCCGAACTGCCACAATTTACCGACCATCGATCGATCGATCCCCAAACCTCGATCGATCGATCGTACAGGTTATCGTCTTCCCCAGTTTGTCTGTTTCAGCCATGGACGAACACTCAAAACCCTAACTTCTTACGTGGTCTAAATCAGGTCATTTCTTCAAGAAAATACACCAAGAACCTAATAAGGGACCCCCATAAAGTTCACAAACACCATTAAAATTCCGTTCTCTACTATTTTCATAAATTGGGGAAAAATCCATTTTAATCATTAACCCAATATCAACATAAGTTCCTTATCTCCAATTCGTTTCTAATTCGTCTGGGTTTACACATCTTACCAGATATATATATAATCTCAGATTATAGATCAATTTCAACATAATTTAGAAATTAGAATATTAATTTACAACAACCCCATGTTTATACCCTTTTAAATCCCAAAACGAATTTTGATTTCTCACATCACATAAATATGAATCAAAATGCAAATTAAATGCTACAGCAAGTTAACCACTTGCTTTATGATTCGTAGGGTCTGATTTCGAGTTGTGAATTTCCATGGTTGGAGATGAAATCCCTTCTTTTTGGTTTCCTTTGTCCCCTAATTTTTCTTTAACTTACTCTTAGGGTTTCCTCTCCATTAAGTATTTTCTAAACTCTAAGCAACCGCCCCCTTTTCCTTATAATTAATTAATTAGGTTAAATCCCGTTTTTTGCCAAATGGGCCAAGCCCAAGTGACCCAAATGCCCCCGTGTGGGCCCGGCTATGCCTAAAAACGTTCCGTGACCCGTTTACTACCCCCGGGTACACTTTTCCAACTATCTCGATCCATATGGACTCAACCGTACCCTTAAAATTGACATCTGAATTAATTTATAAAAATCTTTATCTCTCACCCAAATTAGTCTATACCGACTCCCGGCTGAGATAAGTACATACTACGTCATTAATACATGAAATGACGTAAATAAATTATCACTACTCACTTAGTAATTAAATTCCCCTAAATATTAACCATTCACTCCCCGATTAATAATTAAATATATATTGCCATAATTAATTCGATTAAAATTATGACACACAAGTAATTTAGTGTGATAAGGCACAGTTGATGGAATAATAGAATATATATTTCTAGTGTGATAAAAGGTTTCAGAAAGTTTCTAGGGATTAATTTTGTGGGAAATGAGAATGAGGCTCTTAAGCTGTTTCATTCCATAGAGGAGAGACGGAGGGAGAGAGTTGATGTGGTAGGGAGGGGGGTGGGTGGGGTGTCAACTAGGTTCCAATGAAGTTATGGCTCATTTCTTGGAATGTGCGGGGTTTGAATGACCTCATCAAAAGGGTAGTGGTTAGTGGGTCTCTAATGCAGTGGAGATCAGATATTGTCTGTACTCAAGAGAAAAAGTTGGGTTCTATGGATAGGGAGTTGGCTTGGTCCATTTGGAGAGGTCGTAGTATTGAGTGGTGTTGTCTGGATTTTGTGGGAGCGTCTAGGGGGATTATAATTTTATGGGATAATAGAGTGGTGGAGAAAATTGATGGTTTAGTTGGGCATTGGTCTATTTCGTGTTTGTTCAGGAAAGTGGAGGATGGGTTTTCTTGGTGCTTTTCGGGGGTTTATGGGCCTGTTCAGGACTCGATTCGGTGGGAGTTATGGGAGGAATTGGCTGGGGCCGAGAGTGTTTGGGGAGTTCCGTGGTGCACTGGGGGAGACTTTAATATCGTTCATTTCCACTCGGAGAGGTCGGGTGGGGGGGTTCGAATTATTTTATGCGAGACTTCTCAGACTTCATCGATGAGTTGGAGTTGATTGACCTCCCTTTGGTGGGCGGGGATTTCATGTAGTCAAGTCTTAGGGAAGACCCCTTGCTTTCTCGGCTTGATTGGTTTCTCCTTTCTAATGAGTGGGAGGAGCATTTCTCTGGGGCATATCAATCTTGCCTGTCGCGAGTGAGTTCGGATCACTCTCCTATTTTATTGGAGAGTGGTGGGGGGGGGGACGAGGGGAGGACGCCGTTTGGATTTGAGAATATGTGGTTGAAAGAGGAGATCTTTTTTGGGAGGGTTCAGGAGTGGTGGCAAGGGTATGTGGTGGAGGGGAATGCGATCTTTAGACTCGCGACTAAATTGTTTCATCTCAAGGGGGATATTATCCGATGGAATGGAGATTTTTTTTGGTATATAGGGGGTGTGATTGATCAGCTCATGGAGGATATTCGGGTTCTTAACGTGAAAGAAGGGTTGGACGGACTATTAGTGGCGAGGGTAGAGAAAAAAAAAGGAGGTAGGAAAGAGGTTGATTCAGGAGGAGATTACCTAGCAGCAAAAGTCTAGGGCTATTTGGTTAAGGGAAGGGGAAAGTAATACTAAGTTCATTCATAAAACGGCTAACTCCCATCGTCGTTATAACCACATCGGGAAGGTGGTAGTAGGGAGATGAAGTTTAACGAGGAGAGTGAGATCCTCCATGAGATCATTCAGTATTATGAGAGACTATATACAGAGGAGGAGCACTGGCATCCCAAGATTGATTGGCTTCCTTTGGCGAGCATTACAGGGGATGCGTCGGACGAGTTGGAAAGAATATTTATAGAGGAGGAAGTTGTCCAGTTTTTATGGTCGATGTGCGGTGATAAGGCACCTGGGTCGGACGGGTTCATTATGGCATTCTACCAGCATTGTTGGATGCTACTCAAGGCGAATGTGATGGCAGTTTTCAGCGAGTTCCATGATAGGGGGCACTTCTTGAGGAGTTTGAATGCCATGTTCATTACTTTGGTCCCAAAGAATGGAGGGTCGACCGATGTGAGAGACTTTAGGCCTATTAGCTTGGTCGGTAGTGTTTATAAGTTCCTTTCTAAGGTCTTGTCGGTTAGACTTAAAAATGTGATTGATCCTCTATCTCAGATGCTTAGAGTGCGTTTGTGGGGGGTCGGAAGATGCTTGATGTTGCGTTGGTGGCGAATGAATGCATCGAATCCTGGTTGAGAAGGGGTGTTCTGGGGATTATCTGCAAGTTGGACATGGAGAAGGCCTACGATCATGTGAACTAGGATTTCCTTTTGTATCTGTTGAGGAGGATGGGGTTTGGTGAGTGGTGGTGCAGGTGGATTTATAGGTGTATCTCTTATGTCAAATTGTTTTTCATTGTGAATGGGGTTCCAAAAGGTTTTTTTCCGACTTCTCATGGGCTTCGGCAGGGTGACTCGCTGTCACCTTTCCTCTTTATTTTGGTTATGGAAGAATTTTCTCAGATGATGAGTCGTACGGTGGAGAGTGGTATGATCTTCGGCTTTTTTATCGGGAGCGATTTTTCCCATCCGGTTGAGATCTCTCACTTCTGTTCGCGGATGATACTATTATCTTTTGTGGGGAGTTGGTGGATGAGGTGAGTTCGGTGAGGCTGTTATTGGTGTGTTTTGAGGTTGTGACGGGTCTTCGTATCAACGTTAGGAAAAGTGAGATGGTTTCCATTGGAGGAGTGGGTAACGTGGATTCTTTGGTCGGTGTTCTTGGTTATAGGGTCGGTTCGCTCCCTTCTACATATCTTCGGCTCCCCTTAGGAGCTAAGTTTAAGTGTATTTCGATGTTGGATCCGGTCCTTGATAGGGTCCAAAGGAGGTTAGCAGGATGGAAGCATTATTACCTTTACAAAGGGGGGCAATTAACGTTGATCAAAAGTGTGTTATCAAGTCTTTCGACTTACTTTATGTCTGTTCTCCCTTTACCTCGATCCGTTGGCAAGAGGCTCGAGAAGTTAAAGAGGGATTTTTTGTGAAAAGGGCATAATGAAAAGTTTAAGTACTGTTTGGTGAGGTGGGATGAGGTGTGTAAGCCGTTGAAAGCGGGTGGGACTGGGGTGAGGAGTTTAGCGCATTTCAATACGACTTTACCGGGTAAGTGGTTGTGGCATTTTAATAAAGAAGGCGCCAGACTATGAAAGAAAGTGGTGGTTGCTAGGTATGGGTCAGGTCCTCATGGGTGGGGTCCTACTGTGGGGCGCGGTTCTCATGGGGTGGGGTGGTGAAGCTACATTGCGATTGGGTGGGGGAAGTTCTCTAGATTCACCTCATTCCATCTCGGGAGAGGGCATCGTATCAGGTTTTGGAAGGATATATGGGGTGAGGGGGGATCTTTGGAGGTTCTCTTCCCTGGGATATTTCAGATTGGGGGTGACAGTGAGGGGTCTATTGAGGTTCATAGGCGGAGGGTAGGGGACCGAGAGGTGTGGGATTCGAGGTTTGGGAGGAGTTTTCGAGATTGGGAACTGGAAGAGGCAGAGGAGTTCTTTGAGTGGCTGAACTTAGCACCTGTCCCGTCCTCTGAGGCAGATGGGTTGAGGTGGACGAGGTCTCCAGATGGCCTATTTTTAGTTAAGAGGTATTATATTGTGTTAAGGGGATATAGGGGTGCCCATTTCCCTTGGAAGGACATTTGGAAGAGTCAGGTGCCTTCGAAGGTTTGCTTCTTTGTGTGGACCAGTACTAGACAAGCTATTTTGACTATTGAGGGGCTTCAGATGAGAGGGAGGAGGTTGGCCAGTAGGTGTTGATTATGCAAGGAGGAGGAGAAGACTAATCACCTCCTTCTCCACTGTCAGGTAACTAGGGGTCTTTGGGACTTGTTCTTTACGCTTTGCCAGATTCATTGGGTTATACCTCAGACAGTGTACAAGGTGATGGAAGCTTGGAGGAACCCTCGGGCTTGGACTGACTCGTGAGTTGTTTGGAAGATGGTCCCACGTTGTATTTTCTGGACCGTCTGGCTGGAGAGGAATAGGAGATGCTTCGAGGGGGTTGATCTTGATCCCTCTCGAGTTCGGTACAATTTTCTAAGCCTTCTTCTTACTTGGTATTGGAAAAGGCATAACTCGTCGCTTACTCATTTTCTTGAGTTTTTGGAGGATTTCTAGATGCGTGAGTTGCTTATTGTGGGCTACGACCCTTTGTTGTTTTTCTTTGTATACTTCTTGTATACGGGATTCCGCCCCCTTAGGTGGGTTGTGTTATGATATCATTTGCTTATAAAAAAAATATGACACACAAGTAATTTAGAATTTCCGAATTAATTAATTATTAAATGCACAAAATATAGGTGTTACATACTTTCCCCCTTAAAAGGGAATTTCGTCCCCGAAATTAGGTCGTACCTATGGTGAATAGCTCTAGATATTGTTCCCGCATATCCTCCTCCCACTCCCAGGTAGACTCATCAACGTTGTGATGACCCCACTGTACTCAAACTAGAGGAACAACCTGGTATCATAGCTTCCTCTCACTACGATCCAGAATAGCCACTGGTCTCTCCTCATATGAGATGTCTGGCTGTAAACTAATTTCCTCGAGTGGAATGTGCCATAAGGCTCTCTCGCTGCTTCGATATTTCTTTAACGATGCCACATGGAACACGTCGTGTATCTGCTGAATATGCTCTGGCAATCCCAGTCTATATGCTACTGATCCCACCCTCTCAATAATAGGGAAAGGTCCCACGTACCTCGATGCTAACTTACCTTCTTGTCGAACCTCATTACCCCTTTCATAGGGGGCACCCAGACTAATACCTGGTCCCCAACCTCTAATTTCACATGTCTGTCTGAAGCATCAGCATAACTTTTCTGCCTATCCTGAGATATCCGAATCCACCCTTGGATCAACTCTATCTTGGCAGGCGTCTCCTGGACAATCTCCATCCCCAATTGGTTGTTGTCCCCCACCTCTAACCAACAAGAGGGTGAACGACAAGGTCTCCCGTACAGTGCCTCGAATGGTGCCATGCCAATCGTGAATTGGTAAGAGTTGTTATACGCGAACTCTACCAAAGAAATATTTCTCCCAACCTCCCCCCAAAGTCTAAAATGCACATTCTGAGCTTGTCTTCCAGCATCTGATTGACTCTCTCAGTCTGCCCGTCGGTCTATGGGTGATAGGTTGTACTCAAACGTAACTCTGTGCCCATGGCCTCCTAAAAGCTCTACCAAAAGTGGGCCCCAAAATTTTTGTCTCTAACGGACACAATATTTATCGGCACCCCGTGCAACTTAATAATCTCTGCTATGAATAGCTGTGCATAACGCATCGTCTGGCAGTAAGTGGTCCACCTTGGTCACTGATCGACAATTACACATGTGGAATCATGACCCCTCTATGATGCAGGTAACCCTGTAATGAAGTCCGTGGAGATGCTCTCCCACTTCCACATAGGAATTTCTAGCGGCTGTAGCGTCCCTGATGGTCTATGATGGTCAACTTTCACGAACTGACATGTGGCACATTTTGAGACAAACTCTGCTATGTCTCGTTTCATTACTGCCCATTAATACTGCCTCCTCATATCCTGGTACATTTTATCCCCGCCAGAATGTATCGCAAATATTGAACCATGGGAATCTATCATAACAGCGTGCCTCAACTCCTCATCCTCTAGAACAATTAACGTCCCATTAAGTTGTAAGCCTCCTTCCGAGATAATAGAGTAACCCTCTTCTCCCTCAACTAGCAACTGGCTCACCCTATCTCGACAAATTTGATCCTCTACCTGAGCCCTCACAACCCGCATAATGATCTCAGGTGTGATGGATAATGCTGACATGCAATCCCTGGCTACATCATCCTCATATCGAAGCTCTCTCCACTTCGCTTTCCAGACTTCTGATATTTCCCCAGTCGATCTCCGGCTCAATGCGCCTGCAACCACATTAGCCTTACCAAGATGATACTGAATATCAAACTGTTAGTCTTTCATGAATTCTATCCACCGCCTCTGCCTCATATTCAGATCCTTATATATGAAGAGATACTGAAGTGACTTGTGATCCATGAATAATGTAAACTATTCCCCCAGTAGGTAATGTCTCCATATCCATAAGGCAAAAATGATCGATGCTAGCTCTATGTCGTGAGTGGGGTAATTCCTCTCATGGGGACTTTTCTTTCTGGACGCATAAGTTATAGCCCTTTCCTCTTGCTGAAGCACACCCCAAGTCCCTGTAGGGATGCATCAGTGTGAACCCAATACTCTAGTCCTCCCTTCAGCAAAGCAAGTACAGGTGCATATGTCAACTTGTCCTTTAGCTCGTCGAAAGCTAATTGACAATGATCACTCCAAGTGAAAGGCACCCCTTTCCGAGTCAAATTCATCAAAGGGCTCGCAATATTTGATAATCCTTTAATGAAATGCCTATAATAAGCGACCAATCCCAAAAAACTACGCACCTCGATCGGTGTCGTGGGTTGTCCCCACTCCCTCACTGTCGATACCTTACTCAGATCCACCGGAATACCCCGGTCTGACACCACGTGGCCAAGAAACTATACCTCCCGCAGCCAAAACCCACACTTCCAAAATTTGGCATAGAGTTGGTTATCCCGCAGTGTCTGTAGAACCATATGCAGATGCTCTACGTGCTCCTCCTAGGTACGCGAGTAGATCAAGATGTCATCAATGAACACGATGACAAATTCATCGAGATACTCCCTGAAAACCCTATTCATGAGGTCCATGAACACTACTGGCGCATTGGTGAGCCCTAATGGCATCACCTTGAATTCGTATGATCCATACCGCGATAGGAAAGCGGTCTTAGGAACATCCTCCTCTCGGATACGCAGTTGATGATACTTTGACCTTAAGTCGACCTTGGAGAAGTAAGACGCCCCTCTCAATTGGTCAAATAAATAATTAATTCTAGGTAACGAATACTTATTCCGTATCGTCATCTTGTTCAGCTCCGTATAGTCCATGCATAACCGAAGTGAACCGTCCAGCATCTTTAGAAAATAACACTGGTGCACCCCACGGTGATGTACTCCGTCGAATGAAACCCTAACCCAGCAGCTGTTGAATCTGCTCTCTCAACTCACGCATCTCTGAAGGGGCCATACGATATGGGGCTCGAGAAATTGACCTTGTCCCCGGTGCTAAATCGATTACAAATTCAATTTCCCTGCTAGGTGGCAACCCTAGTATTTTTGGGAACACATCCTTAAAGTCCCTCACTACTAGAATTGAGTCCAACGAAACCACCACCTCCTGTGAGGTTTCCTCCTCGATGTAATACAAGTGTGTGTGCGACCCTCCCTCAGGTAGCGACATCGCTATTAGGAACATCTCCTGTCTAGAATGGAGAACACGATTATCCTCTCGTAACAATCCACAGTCGCCCGATAACCTGCCAACCAATCCATACCCAGTATGACATCGTACCCATATATATCTAACACTAAGATGTATGTTGCTAAACTAAGCCTCCCAATTAAAATTTCCACCCCTCGACAAATCGAGTGAATCAAAGCCCCGTTGCCTACTGGTGACTCTACACACATATAAAGACTACCCGCGGTCTCTAGTAACCTGACCCGTTTAGCAAAATTAGATTAATAAATGAATGTGATGCTCCCGTGTCAAAAAGTATACTACCTTCATGACCATGAATGAGAAACATATCATCAACTGATGGTGGCCCCTTCTTTGCTAGAGTATTGGGAAAATCCTGGGCATTATACACACGCCCGTAACGCATTTTCCCCTGCTGCTGTGGGGCGGGTGGAGCAGGTGCTGCTGGCGGTATCTGCCCTGTTGCCCCTGTTGGTCAAGCTGCTGATGGCCTCTGCCCTTCTGCGAGCACTCCCTCTTGATGTGTCCTGGATGGCCACAGACAAAATAGTGTTTCTAACCGTCCCCCTATCGTTGGACCTATTGGCCCTGATGTGGATGGCTCTGTTAACCTCCCCCATTGTTCCCTTGGCCCTGACGTCCCTGAGGAACCTACTACTACTGATTTGGGCCCGACTGCCCTAGCCTGAACCCCTGTCCTCCCGATCGAAACCCACCAGGCCTAAATTTCTTAGCCTGATTCCCCTGCTGACTGCTAGTCTGCTGCTGAGTACCACTCGTGTCACCACCAGTAACTGCCTTGCCCTGCTGGCTCGGCTCCCCTACTCTCTTGCTTCGTTTCGCATGGAAGCGATGATCCTGGCAATGTACAAGGGTGGAATTAACGACATTTGTATACGTCACTAACATCGGATTCCTAATCAAATGCTGCCTGATCCTCCAGGCTAAGCCATCCATGAACCTCGACTTCTTTCGCTCCTCACCGCTCACCTCATTTGGCACAAAGTTTGCCAAACGGGTGAACTCTTCCTCATAGTCTGTCACTAATCGGTCACCCTGTACTAAATCACTGAACTTATTCCTCATCTCAGCCTCTACCGTTAGTGGGAAGTATTTGCGATCGAACCGTACCCATAATTCGGATATCGTCATCAAATCCCACTCCTCAACGGTGGTAACTGACTCCCACCACTGTAAGGCTTCCCCCGACAGATGAAAGGTAGCAAGAATCTGTTTCTGCACATCGGTACACTCCAACAGGCGCAGATGGTGCTGAATATTCTTCTTCCAGTCACAAGCCTCTACTACATCAGTGCTACCCCGAAACTTGGGTGGGTGACCCTTCTGAAAGGTCTCCCTAACTCCCTGCCAAGACGGTGGCCCCACTGGAGCCTGAGCTGCTGGTGCCACTAGAGGTGGTGCCTGGGGCTGTCGAAAATGAGTTTCCATAGCTCTCATTGCTGTCTCGCGTGCTTGTTCCACTATCACTGCCACCTGAGTAGTGGAGATCAACTCGGGTGGGGGTGGGGGTGGCGGCACCTGTGGCTCCTGATGAGCCTCCCTGAGCTCATCCCTAGCCTCAGCCCTCTCCGTTCTCTGCCTCTTCGGTGGCATCTCAAAATAGATCGAATTGTATAAGTACACAATTTATACAAAAACTAATAGCATAAATACGATATCTCACAAGCGGAAAATGAATTAACAACCCTAATAATAGGGCTCTATAACAACAGAAAGTTACGCTGAAACGTAGTAAGCTGCGCACATCCTAAGGACACTAGAACCTGATACTTTGATACCATATGTGACACCCCGACTAAATAACCCCGGGTGATCAGTCCTAAATTAAATTAGAACAGGTTTCTCAGTTGGTTCATTCTTACCATTACTATCACCTTTTTAATTACTAACCACCTAAGTGGGAAAATTAGACTAGTGCCAAGTTTTTATCTTTCATTAACTAAAAATTAAATACTCATGCGAAAAAAGAAAATATAAACAATCACAATTAACTGAAATCAACCATTCACAATTAATTAACTGACCGAATAAACCATCGGTTCAAAATCCAATAATTGTAAAGAAAAGTAATAAATCTCAATGGGTCTGACATAAGTACTGAATAACTCTATGAGCAACATGCTCAAATAACTGATAGGAAGTATCTACACTAAGAATGAAAAGAATGAGGCACCTATCAAACTCCCGCAACATCCACACATGTTGCAGTATCGGATCCTGGGAATGAGTCAAGCTTGGTGTCCCTGTGGCTGGACACCTAAAAGGTTTTTAAAAGTTTTTATAGCAAGAGTTAGTACCCAAAACATTTGAAAAACATTTAGCAAATGATTACTTGCAGTAATAAGTAAATATGCATGCTCCCCATATTTTAGTTAGTGCCTCACTCCCTTGAGGAAATCCTCACCCCTCCTCTAATGTGCACTACTAACGCCATGATTAATTTACCTAGTTATTTATCTCATGACTAGATAGATGATATAATCCCCTTGCAACCACCCTACTCTAACCGAGTGTAACATAATTATGATTTATAAGTTATTAATAAAATTAACTTAATTAATCATTTCCCTTTTTAAATTCATATAACTTTCACAGTCATTATATATATAATATAATTCACGGTCTGTATTAATTTACCCGTGTATAATTATTTCCCTCATTATATACGTATAGTTATATTACAACATTCACAAACATGCTGAAATAATAATTAATACTAAACATACTCTCGAGTAATAACTCACCGGATGTATATTCTCTAAAGTGCTATCCCACTAGGCATATTCACATAACCTAGTTACCCCAAGTCAAAACCGTTCACTAACTTGGATAATACATAAAAATTAGAGGCGATCATATTCCTTCCCTGAAAGTGAGATGCCCCTCACCCATATAATGGACGCTATGACCGGGGAATATACTCACCCTACTCCTCAAGCTAGGGGATTCATCCACTACGCGCAACATCCCTCCTATAGCACTAGAGTCGGTATAATAATAATATCTAGCCACTGATATTAATGCACACACCATATATATATATATATATATAAAATAAACTATCCCGTCTATACCATACACTAAGTTCGTAACATAAGCCTATTTAAATTATTATGAGTTTATGGCCCAACTCTAATTATTAATTAATTCGCACATTAATTAATTAAATTTCTTTTGGTGTCTCCCCTACCAATATATTCGAACCTACACTCGTGGCCTGAAATAAAACAATACTCGAGTCCAAATTACTGACTCCAAATTATTTAGCTATCACTCGAAATAAATATAACGCCTTGGTATCACCCAACCCATATACCCAGACTCGCCCACTCGATCCGTATTTAATTATTTCGAAATGTTCTTTCCAAAATTTAACCATAGTGTGACACACATAAATTTCTCCAATTCCCAATTAATTTTCCTTCATAATTGATTAGATTATATCCCTATGTTTATTTCTCATTACATAAGGTGTAGGAAAGAAATTTAATTTAAATTCCCTTTATATATATAAACTGGTCGAACTACCAGAATTTACCGACCATAGATCGATCAATCCCCAGCACTCATTCGATCGATCATACATGTCATCGTCTTCCCCAGTTTGTCTGTTTCAGCCATGGACGAAAACTCAAATCAAGTCCTTTCTTTAACAAAATACACCAAAAACCTCATAAGGGACCCCCATAAAGTCCACAAACACCATTAAATTTCCGTTCTCTACTGTTTTCATAAATTGGGGAAAAATCCATTTTAATCGTTAATCCAATCTCAACATCAATTCCTTATCTCCAATTCATTTCTAATTCATCTGGGCTTACACATCTTACCAGGTATATATACAATCTCAGATTATACATCAATTTCTACATAATTTAGAAATCAGACTATTAATTTACAAAAACCCCATGTTTATACCCTTTTAAATCCCAAAATGAATTTTGATTTCTCACATCACATAAATAAGAATCAAAATGCAAATTAAATTCTACATCAAGTTAACCACTTGCCTTATAATTCGTAGGGTCTGATTTGGAGTTGTGAATTCCCAAGGTTGGAGATGAAATCCCTCCTTTTTGGTTCTTTCCTTTGTCTTTCCTTTAACTGCCTCTTAGGGTTTCCTCTCCCACTAAGTATTTTTTAAACTCTAATCAGTCTTCCCCCTTTTCCTTATAATTAATTAATTAGGCTAAATCTCATTTTTTGCCTAATGGGCCGAGCCCAAGTGACCCAAATGCCCCCGTGTGGGCCCAACTATGCCTAAAAACGTCACGTGACCTGTTTACTACCACCGGATACACTTTTTTGACTATCTCAGTCCATCCGAACTCAACCGTACCCTCAGAATTGGCATCCGAATTAATTTATAAAAATCCTTATCTCACACTCAAATTAGTCTATACCGACTCCCGGCTGTGATAAGTACATACCCCGTCCTTAATACTCGAAATAACATAAATAAATTATCACTACTCACTTAATATTTAAATTTCCCTAAATATGAACCATTCACTCCCCGATTAATATTTAAATATATATTGTTATAATTAATTCAATTAAAATTACGACACACATGTAATTTAGAATTCCTAAATTAATTAAATATTAAATGCACAAAATACGGGGTGTTTCAAAAACTACCTATATATATAAATCGATCATTTTCGCTACTAGTGTTCATTTTCTCTACTACTGAACGTCTGTTGGCGAAATGCTTTTCTTGCTCAACTATTCGTGAAATGTTCTTCTTGCTTAATATCTTCTAGGTCTTTTTTAAAATAACTGACTGATCATAATCCTAAAATGAGTATTGAATTTTATAAAAAGTAATAGTTTATACTCCCCACTTAATGAATGTTTTATTTAGTTTACATGACTGACATGGGCCAAAGTAACATGTTATAGATTAAATCATATGTACCTTTATTATTTAGTGATTAAACATCTACTCACAATAAATGATCATGAAATTTGTATTTATAACGGGCAACAAATGATTTACACTATTAAGATAGTGGGATGTTTTGGATGTTGTGCTTTCACCTTGATCACGTGGATGTTAGAACGGTTTTTAGGAGTCTAATTATCTATCATCTTGTTACTAAAAGTTTATGCTTTGAACACAGTAACGAGTCCCTAATATGAGTTTATTTTTTGTTTAAAATTCCCTTATATGACAGTTGAATTCATATTTTTTTCCATAAATAAGAAAATATTTTCTACTGACTCAAATTTTAAATTTTAGGAGGTTAGATTATCTCCAAGACGTCGCGATGTTGAGCAATGGATGGGCCACCGACGCTTGCTAGAAGAACTAAGATGGTACCAATTTTTTTTCTTCCCTTTCCTTTTCATATTCTCTTATTTGTTCATTGGAATCTTAACTCTCTACTACTTGGTATGTTCCTTCTAACTTGTCAACTTCCTTTTTTCCTTTCGCTTATAAGACAACATACGACGATCATAAGTACTTGGCCAAATTGAACTGATATGGTGTTGAATGTTTGTTTATTTCCTGACATGAATTGATTTATTCCCACTATCTTATAAAGTTCTTTTATAAGACATGAACTTGGAAATTGACTTGGTATAATTATTGCAATTGTAGGGTCTTGTCGTCTCTTCTCTTCTCTCCCTCACTCACAAATGCAGCCCCCTGTAACAGGGGCCCTGCTTTCGAAGCCGAAGCAGAGGAACTTCTTTCTCGCCCCTGCCAGTGACGTAGCCCCCTTTCCCTTTTCATCCAAGCAGAGAAGCCAACATTTTGAGTATGTTTTTTTTCAGTAGATTTCATTAGTTAATTAGTTTTTAGTTATTAGTATGCTAATTTTTTTTAAATATATGCTGAAATTTTAAGCTATTGTTGGTAGTATGCTGAAATTTTAAGTTATTTAGTTTAGTTGTTAATATGCTGAAATTTTAGTTGTTATTTTTTAATTGTTGGTAAAAATTAATTTGTTTCCAAAATTAGTTGTTAGTACGCTGAAATTTTAATTAGTAGTTGTTAAAAAATAATTTTTTGCTGAAATTTTAATTTGTCCCCAAAATTAGTTGTTGTTGAAATTTGTATTAAACATTAATTTTAATTGATTTTAAAGCATTATTCAAAAGTCATGCGGGCTTGATTGATTTTTGTTGAAATGGGTGGACGGGAGTTGTTGGATTTTTTATTTGTGTCACAACATGTTGGATTTCATGAATAAATAAAGGAAATTCTGCCGATTTTTTTTTAAAAATAAAGTGAAATCAGTGGAAGGGATGCATTGATGATTTACTTGTATCTACAATTCTTGGATTAGTGATTTGTGTGTCACAATATGTTGGATTTCTTAAATAAACAAAGGAATCTTTGTCGATTTTGTTTTTTAAAGTTTAAAAAAATATTCAAGCTGATAGTGTAACATATTATTTCCTTTTTTTTGTAGACACGGATGATTGAAATACAAAAAATCTCAGAAGATTCTGATGAAGCATCAATCTGTCACAGAGTCCTTGGAAAGAGGTTGGGATATGTGAAGGGTCTTGGTACCTGACCTTTGAAATCATTATGCATGCAAAATTTTGATTTGGGAAACAAAAAGTTACAAAGAGAGATCGTAGATTTAAAAATCCTAGTCTAAGGTTTAGTGTCAGAGATGGGTACAATGAAGGCAACCTTACTGCTAGATAAAGACGTTGTTCCCGAGAAAGATGTTCTTGAAGGATGTTTTGTCCCTTCGAATCAAGTTGCATGATGACAAGTGTTAATTTATCATTTTGTTTATGATGAGAAAACTAGTTTAAACTCATCTCTAAGTTACGAAGTATTATTTACTTTTGAGCTTCATTGTGACATGAACAGTAGTGCATTTATGTTTTCAATATAATATACATCTTTAAATTTTGTGTGTTTACTTAATTTTCCTTTTATTTATTTCATTATTTAATATAATTCTACAATGAAATAAATGTTTCAATGAAAAAGCGTGTTACAACAGACTATAAGCAATGAAGAATTGACATTTGGCGAGGAATTTTAATTCCCTCAAAGTATCTTTTGCAATGATTTATTAGTATCTTTTGCAACAAAATATTCATTGTAAAATATTTTTAGTCGAAATACAAGAACTTTTTTGAAAATAAAAAGTGTTACAAATGACTTTTAGCAATGTATAATTAACATTTAGTAAGGAATTGTAATTTTCTCAAAATATCTTTTTCAAGGATTTGTTAGTATATTTTACAACTAAATATTCGTTGTAAACATATAAGGTTACTATTATGTTACTATACTTGGTTGTTTTCTCTGCACTCTTTAGACTACATCCTAGTTATTATACTTGGTTATTTATAAGGTTACTATAACAGGTGGCCACAACACGTAAAACATATAACATTACTATCCTAGCCTCTCCAAGTGAGCTCACTAGAGTTAAATCTGACATTTTTACCTTGACTTCTCCCCGATGATGTAATGAAACTACACTGCATCCTCCCTAAAAAGGGCTACGGCACCCAGGCAGTTTACATGTCAGGTCGCATCCTGCTTAATGCAGCGTAGTGTAATTCTGATGTTGGACCCATGATCTGGGTTTAATCCATCAACTAATTTGAAAAGTAAGACTTTGCGGGTCTACCAGGGACAATTTCCCCTATGTGTGAAGAATTGCAAAATTTTTGTCAAAAATCTAGATCATGGGTTACGAAAGTAGTGAACGGGAATAATCCCATCCCTAACTACCCACCTTTGTAAGGTTATAGCCTTTTTGCGCTTTTCACCATGTTTTAGGTATGGTAGCATCATCAGGGTAAACAAAGCCGATCTAAGGTCCTAAAAAATTAGACCAAGGAGTAGATCTGGAAATATGCAATACCTAGCTAAGGGTGTATGTTCAAAATACAAGCTCAATAACCAAACCTCATCTATGGGATGATGACCAAGGGGGGGCCATGAATGAAATAGGGTTCCAAGAACTCGAAATAAAAAGAAATAAGAGAGGGATTCCTCGTTTCCAATGACAGCGCCAAATTGTTAATACGAGGAATCAGACGCGCGTCATTCACATTCTAGCAAGTCAAGTGTTAAATAAATATGAAGCAAGTAAAGAGAGAAAAGACTTAAGATATAGAACGGTTCGGGTATTAAAATGAGACTACGTCTACTTTGTTGCCCCACTATCATTATATACACGTTGTTGTAAAAGTTTACATAGACATGAATGGAATATAATAGAGTTAAGAGAGAAAAATACATGATTGTAGCGGCTCTAGGCAAGCCGGGAAGATGACTACGATGTAGTTGTGGCCCATCCAGTACAAAGAGGTGGCCAAATGAGTATGAGGACGTGGCCTCGTGGTTCTAAGGCAGGAGTGGTTTTGTCAATCAGGAGACCATATTAGTCATATCACTCTATTACATAATATACTCTTCTTACGACATAATATACACTAAGGTCTCTTGCCATAATTTGCATTTGACTAACACTCAACCAAACTAGTCAATCTAACAGAAATGGCCTTAAATGGCTTATTTCCCTCTTTGGAACCTTTGATCCCAATTACAATCAATAGGTGTACAAACAATTACAATAAATTAATGGGGATTTTGAACACTACAACTCTTCGAGTGTCTCCGGTGTTCTACCTTCTTCACTGGTAAGAGAACCCTCTCGACACAAATTATGTTAAAACTTCTTCATTATGCCAACCATATGAACTCCCTTAATTACTGTACATCCAATCTCTTCTAGGATGTAATGTGAATCATAAAACATGAGCCTTTGTCTCAACTATCTCCCATAGCTTAGGACCTTCTGGCTTAAATAATCTCCCTTGGAAAAATAAACCTCTCTTGTCATCAAACCGAGAAAGGAAAATCTTCCCAATTATGTCTTGAATACCATCTCTCGATTAAAAAAAATCAGTGTTTTGTCTTCAACCACACCTAACACGATTTTTGGTGTAATATCCACCATTCCCTCTTCAACAAGATGTTGTCGCCCATCACATCGAACTACCACTACAAAAAAAAGTAACTTTTGAGACAGTGGCCTAACACTTCCAAATGATGGTTTATCCGTCTCAAACACTTTTGGGGATGCTTTTTGGGATGGTTGGAGGGGTCTTTTTGATAGGGGGTTATAAATACTTTTTTTGATGCCATAGCCATCTCACAAGAATTTTTTTAGACAGGAACATATCGGTCTCAAAAGGACCTCATTTTATATGACCCTTTTGACATGGCACGAGAGTTATCACAAAAGAGTGCTTTTGAGATGGGAATTAATCTGTATAAAAAGGTTATTATTTTATAAGACCATTTTGAGACAGCAAAATAGTCATCTTTAATAAATTTTTGGGATAGTTTTAACAATCCCAAAAGAGGTGAAGGGATCTCAAAATTTTTACACCAATATTTTGTGGACGATAAAATATTTCTCTATAGTTTAATATAGAATTGAATTACATTTTACACAACACAAATAACTAATAATCATAAAATTTAATACATAAGATGATTTTCAACCAACACAACGAATCATTTTTATTCAATAATAGTTAGAGTTCTTATAACATCTCCAAATACTCATCAAAATAAAAATTATAACACTAAGTTCAAATATTTAACTTGACAACAAAAATACTTTAATTTTTTATAATATAAAACATGAAATGCTATTAAAATAATTTCGCAACACTAAAGCATACAACTGCCAAAACCATTGATTAACATTTTCATGTTTTACAAAAATTGTCACATGCACAAAAAAAAATAGTGTTAATTATGTCATAATTAATACCCCACTCATCAACAATACAATATGCAAAATGAATCAATATGGTATATTCTCATCACAAACAATATAAATACCTAATTACTATTATTTTTAAAAAAAACTTTGGCATAGTCTCCTTTGTTTATTCATGAAAACCACAGGTAGCCAACCTGTTTTAAACATTAAAATTGATTATAAGAATAATATACACCAACCAACAAATTTTTTTTACCACCACCATTGAAAATATAACTTTAAACGAGAGAATTTTCCACCTGTATATCTCTCATTATATATATAAGTAGTTATATGTATGAATTATGTATTATTACCTAGTCGGACTGAATCAGGGAGTTAATAGAATCATGATGAGGGGTAATATTTGGGCACAAACTTTGCATTTAACTTCGAATATCATTCTTCATCTGTAATAGAGCTTGTTAGTTGCGAATGTCTAACTTCTCGAGCTCTTGTCGATGACATAACCGTAACACTTTGAACAGGTAACTTGACAAGGGCGAATTTTTTGCTCGAAAAATATTAAAATGTATACAATATATCCTAAGGGAAGAAAATCTCAATACATGTATCGTACCTAACACTCCCTCACATACATAAATAGAAATAAAATAAATATGTTTAAGGTAAAATATGTGCAATTGTCAAAATAGCTCTCTATATATGATAAGTAGTGTTTTCAATCTCATAATGATAATGATATGTTATTACCTAGTCGGTATGGATCATTGATGTACTCGAGGGATAATACTCTAAAGAAATCTCATTCCTCACTTCAAACAAAATAATTGAATTATTATTGTTATTTCACAACCAAAATCAACATCCTTCTGAAATATAACCAGCAAAAGGAGAAAAAAATTACTAGCAAATGCTTCTTATTGATATGCTCTAAAGACAAAAACAATGATATATATGCAAATAATTACTAAGAATTTTTATTGTTTGTGAGAAGCTTACCATAATTCGAGTTTCGTTTCTTATATTCAACATTCTCGTCCATAACCCTACATCAGCAACGAGAGAGACAAGTCTAATTATAACTTCAAGAAACTTAACATGAAAATGGAATCACTACAAGTTTCCAAGAGAGGAGCTTCTAACAAGGCATTATGAATAAGGAAATAAGTAGAGGAACTCTTTTTTTTTAACTAAGATTTCAGCCTAACCTTTTGACTAACAAATTCTACTGGTGAGTGAAAGCCAATTTTGATTAGGGAGTCTAAAACAAGATTTAGTGCTAGCATGAAAGCCATGACAAACTATACAAAATTGACTTGTGTCAACCCACAAAAACTAGTTCATGATCAAATGAAGGAGATTGCACAAGATAAACACCGAATTGAGAACCTATTATCGACAACATGCAGATAAAGTACTCCAAGCATCAATAGAAACAATCTCAAATCATTTTTGGATTTCAAAATCCAATTAATATATGTAAAGGTGACACAAAAGGCATATTTATTTATAAGGAGGTATGAGATATAAGGCATCATGAATAGTGAGTCATATAAAATGATTCATAACCAAATTGCAGAATAATGCAGAAACGAAAGCACAACATCACCACATAGCAGACATACAATGTAAACTATGAGTACATGCTTGTGTGGGTATTTTTGAAAGGACTATATTAATGATATTCCACGTCATACAAAAAGAGGGGAGGCATCATATGCACCATATGTAGTTATCTCCAAATAAAATTCAAGACCTTAACATACATAAAGCTTTTATATATTTATATTGCTAAGTTGAAGTATTTAATCTCATTTTGTAGTTTGATAGAGGATATGACATTAGTTACAACAAAAAGACTCATGTAGTTCGCTTAAGCACTCCAAGGATAAACACTTCTAACAACTAATCTGTGGTGTAAAGCATAAACTATAAACATGAGTAAATGAATGCAAGTTTTGTATATAGAAGAATATTTGAGCAGTAAATCTGAGAAGCACAGCCAAAACAGGAACAAACAATGAACTGGTTTTAATAAAATCCGTAGGCAGCATCAATATGAGAAAACATAACAACCAACACATTAAACACATAGATCATTTAACAGCCAACACACTAACCACACACTAACAAAAGTAGTATTGTCTTTTAACAGGCAACTAACTAACCACACAAATCATTTAAAAAAGAAAACAGAGGGGTCTAAATCAATGTCATGTAGTCTTCTCAAATTTAAATATGGTGTTTTCCATATTTCTAGAAAAACTAGTTTAATAACAACAAAGTCCAACCATGTAAAAGCTATTAGCAATTGCATTAAAAGCTTATGCACCAAAATTAAAACTTACAAAAATAAGCAACAGCTGTAACCTAATACAATGGATATATCACATACTACTAGACACACTAATAGTCTCAATGGATAAACTAGGAAACATAAATATAACTCCTATATTGTTCATAGATCAGCCTTAAAATCAAACGTTCCAAATAAACATGAAACCTCAAGACTAACCTTGTTATTCAAAGGCATGGCGCCAAAGTCAAAAACAGCACACCCCACCACTTATATAGGCACATAATATATCTATGTTATTTTAGTTCTAACACTATTCCATATTATAGAGTAATTCCTTTATTTGTATAAACTAGTTTAACATCTGGAAGAAAAATAAAGGCAGGATGAAGCCCATTATTGTCCTTGTGGAATCAGTATGTGAATTGTGTTGGAAAAATTGGACTTAAAAAGCTATCTGAAATATTCTGGAGAGAATTTTGAGCAACTTTGAGCTCAAATTAAGGTGGGACCCACACTACGATTATTGTGGGATAATATACGAACGCGTTCTCCTCCGCAAGGAGATTAATGTAGTATATTCACATGTCCAATTTTATTACGTTATGAATGATAAATATGTCTCCAAAGTGACTCACAAAGTAATGAAAGTTAATGTATTGGGTATACTTAACTCTTGTCCCACATTGGAAGTGTAGTGGAAAAATTATGAGTTAATATAACCCAAATGATGGACTAAGGCTTGGATGCCTTGGGGTATCCCAACTCTTTGAAGGGGAGATGACCTAAGTTATGCATGGGTTGACTTTCGGTCAAGGTCCACATGCGCGCGCGCGTGTCCGTCAGGCCGGCCGGCTTGGTTCAGGCTTGGGCTTGGGCTTATAAAAATCTCCTACAGTTTTGGGCCGAATTAATTTAACTTTTTGGCTTTAATTGTTAATTAATTAATAATTAATTAACTGTTTGTCAGTTAATTTCAAGAGCCAACAGTTAACGAAATTAACTGTTTTGACCGTTAAATTCGGTTTTGACTGTTCCCAATAGTCAAAACGTTTGCTATAAATTAAACTTTTCCCCTACAGTTTTAACTACAGAAAAATTATCCTCCCATAATTCCGAAATTTCTTTTCCCAGAAAATAATTCATCTTTTTCTACTACTGCATACATTTCCTGCATATTATTTCGTTGATCAGGTTGAGTATAAATACAAAATTGTGTTTGAAGAAATTAATCATTGTTGTGCTGCTTTATTAATTTGGAAATCCGTTGTATCTTGGGAGACAATTATTCATTAACTTTAGCACATTGTGGATGGAATAAATTTGTCTTAAGGAGCCTGTTCTAAACATGGCTCAGATTATTTCTTCTATTCTAATATTATTTCTGCAAATTCAAGTAACTATTTCTTTTCTGTAATTTCATTTCTGGAATTATATTATAATTTATAATTCTGTACAATTGTTTTTAATAAATAGTAGACATAACAATCTTAAGACAAATTTTTTTGTTCTACTGTTTTGTAGTGTACATAAAAAAAATTGAGAATTTTTTTTACAGAAATTTATTTGTTGGAAATAAATCTGTTTTGACAGAAAAATTGAATTAATTTCTTGCTTTATTACAAAAATTAATAAAACAGTTTTGGTACAGAAATTAATTTCTATACTGTTTTTATATTCTGTCTTACAAGATATAATTTTATTTGTGTATTCTTGTTAAAATCTGTTTAAGTAAAAAAAAAATAATCTTTAAATTATAATTTTTTTTTGTACAGAATTACTTTTTTTATTAAAAATTAGTGTGACACAGATTTTATTGTGTATAAACTTCTGTTTATATTATAGTTTAAATTCTGAATTTTTATTTGGAATTCTTTTGTAATTCATTTATTGTGAATTATATTTGGAGGAAATTGGTGCACAGAATTTTGTATTATGTTTTGATTAATTCATTATATATGCATTGTATCATTGATAAAAATTCTGTTTTTGTAACATAAATGGAATCGCAAAGTACGAACACTACTCCTATTAAACTGATTGTCACCAACACAAATGTGACTGCACCCGTATCTATGCCACATGGGGAGAAACCGAAAAAGTTCATTGGGGCTGACTTCAAACGTTGGTAAGGACAAATGTACTTCTATCTCACTACCTGCCAACTGGGTAGGTTTGTATATGAATATTGCCCCTCTATTCAAGAGGGAGATGACTCTGAAAAGGTTGCTGCGATTGATGCTTGGAAGCATTCGGACTACCTATGCCGGAATTATATTCTGCCTTACTTGGACAAGACATTGTACCATGTCTACTGCACTATCAAAACATCCAAGGAATTATGGAATTCTTTGGAAAAGAAGTATAAAACTGAAGATGCTAGAATGAAGAAATTTATCGTCGTGCGTTTTCTAGACTTCAAAATGGTTGATTATAAATCTGTGATCTCGCAAGTGAAAGAACTCCAAGTGATCCTCCACGACATTCATGCTGAAGGAATGTCAATTAGTGAAACATTCCAAGTTGCTGCAATTGTTGAAAAATTGCCACCATCTTGAACTTTATTCAAAAATTATCTCAAGCACAAGCGAAAAGAGATGAATGTGGAGGAGTTGGTGGTCAGGCTGAGAATCAAAGAAGGCAACCGTGAGTCTCAAAAGAAAAGTGGGAAGAATCCAATGGAAATGAAGGTCCATGTGGTTGAAGGTCCTCAAAAGAACAAACAAAAGTATGATGGGGAAGGCACTTCTACACAGAACAAGAAGAAGTTCAAAGGCAAATTCTACAATTGTGGTAAACTTGGACACCGCTCAAGCGAGTGTCGTAAGCCTAAGAAGCAAAATCGAAATAACCCTCAAGCAAATGTAACCGAGGGTGAGAATATCACCAATGATTTAGCGGATATGAATCTTTCTATTGTGGACTCTGAATCTAACTTGGTTAGAAATACCAAGGAATGGTGGGTGGACACTGGCCTACAAGCCTTTGAAAAATGAGGAGAACCTTTTTATGGGAAATTATTCCACTTCTAAGGTGGCGGGACAAGGAAAGATTACTTAAAAAATGACTTCTGGAAAGTAACTTACTCTTAACAATGTTCTTTATGTGACTGATATCCGAAAGAATCTGATTTCTAGATCTCTCCTGACTAAAAATGGTTTTAAGCTTGTGTTTATGTCTGATCGCTTTGTGTTGTCTAAAAATGAAATGTATGTAGGAAAGGGCTACCTAAATGAGGGGCTCTTTAAACTCAGTGTTCTTACTGTAACCCCAAAAACATCTGTTTCAATGAATGAAATTGCTAGTTCTTCTTACTTGATTGAGTCATCTAATATTTGGCACTCTAGATTAGGACATGTTAATTTTGATATATTGCGTAGATTAATTAACTTGGAATTTTTGCAAAAATTTAATATTGATAAAAATCATAAATGTGAAATTTGTGTGGAATCTAAATTAACTAGATTACCTTTCCATTCTATTGAAAGGATAATTGAACCTTTAGATTTAACTCACACCGATATTTGTGATTTAAAATTTGTTCAAACTAGAGGTGGGAAAAAGTATTTTATTACTTTTATTGACGATTGTACAAAATATTGCTATGTATATTTGTTACATAGTAAAGATGAGGCTATTAATGCATTTAAAGAATATAAGAATGAAGTTGAGAATCAATTAAGCAAAACGATAAAGGCTATTAGGAGTGATAGAGGAGGTGAATATGAATATCCATGTGAGGAATTTTGTTCTGAAAATGGGATTATTCATCAAACAACCGCTCCTTATTCTCCTCAATCGAACGGTGTTGCTGAACGCAAAAACCGTACTTTGAAAGAGATGATGAACTCAATGTTATTAAGTTCAGGATCTCCACAAAATTTGTGGGGGGGAGCCTTACTTTCTGCTAATTACATTCTAAATAAAGTACTTCATAAGAAGACTCACAAGACACCTTATTAATTATGAAAAGGTCGAAGACCTTCTTATAAATATTTACGAGTGTGGGGGTGCTTAGCCAAAGTGATGGTTCCTAAACCTAAAAAGGTAAAAATAGGGCAAAAAACCGTGGATTGTGTATTCATAGGTTATGCTACTAATATTAGTGCATATCGATTTCTAGTTTGTAAATCTGAGATTTTGGATATTCATGTCAATACGGTTATTGAATCGAGGGACGCTTCATTTTTTGAAAATGAATTCCTGTATAACATGACCCAAGAGTCTGGTTCTTCTAAAAGGACAAATCAAGCTACTAAAACTGGTACTCATCAACCTATTGAATCAATAGAGGATGAACCAAGACGTAGTAAAAGAGAAAAAACCTCGACTTCTTTCGGTCCGGATTTTCTAACATATTTGCTAGAAAATGAACCTCAATCGTATAAAGAAGCTATACCTTACCCGATGCTTCCAATTGGAAAGAAGCAATTAATAATGAAATTGAATCCATATTACAAAATCATACATGGGAACTAGTGGATCTTACACAAGGTTCAAAACCGTTAGGTTATAAATGGATCTTCAAAAAGAAATTGAAGGACGATGGATCGATTGATAAATATGAAGCTATACTTATAGATAAAGGCTATAGGCAAAAGGAAGGGTTGGATTACTTCGACACGTATTCACCGGTAACAAGAATAACATCCATTCGGATGTTAATAGCAATAACTGCTATTAATGGACTTGAAATACATCAAATGGATGTAAAACTGCATTCTTAAACGGTGAACTAGACGAGAAAATTTATATGGAGCAACCTAAAGGGTTCAAATCTCCCGGACAAGAAGGAAAAGTATGTAAGCTTGTTAAATCACTATATGGATTAAAACAAGCACCTAAGCAATGGCATGAAAAAATTGATAATGCAATGTTATCAAATGGTTTCAAAATTAATGAATGCGATAAATGTGTTTACTTTAAATACATTCATAATGGGCATGTCATTGTATGCCTCTATGTTGATGATATGCTTATCATGGGTAGTAACTTAGAAATTGTCAAAACTATAAAACAAATGTTGAGTAGTAGATTTGACATGAAAGATTTGGGAATCGCCGATGTTATATTAGGAATTAAAATTTCCAGAACATCGGATGGACTTATATTATCTCAATCTCATTACATAGTGAAAGTACTTGAAAAATTCAAGAAGTATGATATTAGTCCTACCAAGACACCTGTAGATGTAAATTTACATCTAGCAAGAAATAATGGTGAAATCATATCTCAACTAGAATATTCTCGTATTATCGGCAGTTTAATGTATATCATGAACTGTAAGCGACCGGACATAGCATACTCAATAAGTAAGATAAGTCGATTTATGAGTAATCCAGGAAGAGATCACTGGAAAGCAATATTGAGAGTTTTGGGTTATTTAAAATATACTCGAAACTATGGACTGCACTACTCAAAATATCCAGTTGTTCTTGAAGGACATTGCGATGAAAATTGGATATCCGATATAAAAGACTCTAAGTCTACAAGTGGATATGTGTTTACCCTCAGAGGTGCAGCCGTATCTTAGAAATCCTCAAAACAAACGTGCATTGCTAGATCGACAATGGAATCTGAATTCATTGCACTAGATAAAGCTGGAGAAGAAGCTGAATGGCTTCGAAATTTCTTAGAGGATGTTCCAAATTGGTCTAAACATGTGCCCGCAATATGTATACATTGAGATAGTCAATCAGCGATTGGAAGGGCACAAATAACATGTATAACGGAAAGTCACGACATATTCATCGTCGACACAATACCGTTAGACAACTTCTCTCAAATGGAATTATCTCAATTGACTATGTAAAGTCAAAAGATAATATATCGGATCCACTAGCGAAAGGTTTAAACCGAGAGAAAGTTGAAAGATCATCGAGAGGAATGGGTCTAAAGCGTGTAAATAAATAAGAATCAATATAGTGGCAACCCAACCTAGCTGACTGGAGATCCCAAGATCTAGGTTCAATGGGAAAACCGAACTACATTGTATTCAGTAAGCACGGGAGGAAATTTAATCATATCCATTCCAAAGATGAGACAGTGCATATCTGTCGCGAAATTAGGATAAGTTATGCTTTTAATTACATCCATATCTTAGTATGTCTAAGTGGGGTATTTCAGGATACTCATTATAGAAGTCACCTATGTGAGTAAGAAGGGGGCCACTTCTATGAGAATAATGAAAGGAATATTCTCTAAAATACTCACGGAACCAAGTGGTGTTCATGGCCAAAATGAACACAAACATGATAACCAACTGTGTTGAAGAATTGTTGTGTGAATACTGTTGTCTTGGTTTACAAAAACGGTTGACGGTTCAAGGATGTGAAGTCTACTGACTGTAATACCCCGTATTTTTGGGATATTTATTTATGGGATTAATTGAATTAAATGTGTATTAATTGAGAATTAATCCGGATAAAATACTAACGAGATGTGAGTTGGTATTTGATTATAATGCGTATATATGGCAATATATGAATATTGAGAATATTAAAATTGTCGCGAGATTGAAATACGACAATTTGGGAAATTTTGTAGGGACACGCGTGACAGTCGCGTCAGGAATATAATTATTTTAATTAAAAAGTGAATTTTATTTTTATCAACCGTATGGTCATTTTGAGTGCACCAACGCGTCCGGAAGGGTCTAAATAGTCAGAAAACACTAGCCGGTAGTTTAGTTTGGGTCCCGGGGCATTTGTAGGCCATACCGGCAACTAAAGAGGGTATTTTGGTAATTTTTGAATTTGAGGATTTATGACCAACGAATTTTGGGAGTTTAAAATAGGGAATTTTATGACCCACTAACCCATTACCAGCAATTAACTGATTAGAGGGCAACGGGAGTTTCATGAGAAGTTAGGAGAGGTTCCCAAAAGAGAAAACCTTAACCTTCATCTTCAACCTTGGGAGAAAAAGGAGAGAGAGCAACCTTCATCAATTCAACACCAAATTCAGAGAATAATCCAAGGCAAGTGATTTAATTACATTAATTTCAAGCGAATGCTTCTTCTATGCTTAGAAATTGATATAATTGCATTTTGTTGGGAGACTTGTAAAAACCCATGTAATTGGAGTTATAAATTCATGTTTCGATAAGGAGATTTCATGTAGAATTATGTTTGGGCGATTATATTGTTAGAAATACATCCTTTATATTACAAAAACGGATTTAATTGTGGATATTGATGACTTTAATTTTCTAGGGTTCATATTCATAAGGGTTGGGGGAATATTGGGAGATTTGATAATTGGGTGTTGTTTAAAGAGACTTGACCCCATAAATATGTTAAAATACGACCTAAGTATGTTTAGGAATGATTAGGAACCTTAAAAAACTGTTGGGATAATGTTTGGATGAGTTTTGAGAAGAGAAAGTTGGAGGAAAAACGAATTTAGGAATTCTGGGCTCGAAACTGTCACCTCGTTAGAAGACCTGCCCAGGTTGTTCGAACGAGCTCGTTCGAACGAGCTTCAAACGCGTTGACAGTTTGCCTTATAACGAGTTGGATGTTCGTTAGATGCCCACTTCATTCGAACGAATTCTCAAATGACCTCGTTCGAATGAGACTTCTAACGAGTTGACAGATTGGCCTTTTTGGCCTGATTTGATTTCTAGTGTCCCGTAACCTTGTTTAATTGTAGAGATAACATTCCCTTGATGACTAATTGATATAGTTGGGATATTCGGGATATATTGAGGAGTAAAATATAGAAGAATGATTTGAACCAAATGATATTGGTAGATTAGGACGCGAGTGACTAATCACGATGCGAGGATAATAAATGACTTGAATACATTTGAACCGGGGACATATGACTTGCGTGACATTAAAAGTTGGTATAAGAATGAGAAGTATACCACTAATAAAATAGGGTAATTACTAAGATGTGTGTATGCTTAGTATATGTATATGATTTTATGTGTATGACATACCTACCATGCTTGCTATCACGGGAGGTTTGCATTCGCTTAAGGCCATTTATTCTTTGTGTGCCTACGGGGGGGATATAGATTGGTACCTCGAGGACATAGGTCAGAGAAGGACTTATTGTGAAGTTAATAAGTCTGCTGATCATGGGAGCGTAGGTATGTGCGTGACCCATGTGATGTGACTGTGTTCGCCTCCATTGTTTATGATTGTTGTTATCTGAGAACGATTCCTGAGAGATTTGGAATGCGTGATCCTTATGTACGTGATGTACCGGGATGGATAGCAGAGTATCTATGCACCGCAGCTTAGTCTCGGGTGCTTGTATTGTATATTCATGACGCGAATAATATACGCTTAAATAATGAGAACTTTCAGGTTGGTATTGTGAGTATAATTATGGTAATGTTTTGAGAAAATAAAAGGGGATAACCTGTATTGAATTGTATTGCTAATAATTGAGAATCCGAGTTCAAGTAAAGCCTCTTTTTAATTGATAATGTTAGAATGTATAATGGGTATCGAGTAGAAAGGGGTAGAACTTATGACGGTTTAGTTAGATATGAATGTCACTTAGATGGGTACGGTACGTTAGGAGTGCACAATTAGTCAAGAGGTGAGTATTTCATGTGAGTGCACGTCCTAACATGTAT
This sequence comes from Sambucus nigra, assembly GCA_949130495.1. Taxonomy (NCBI): domain Eukaryota; kingdom Viridiplantae; phylum Streptophyta; class Magnoliopsida; order Dipsacales; family Adoxaceae; genus Sambucus; species Sambucus nigra. The sequence goes on along the minus strand of OX422216.1, from coordinate 60,768,394 downwards.
TTTACATTCATTGTTTTAATGTTATTAAATCACTTGCTATTTTTCAAATACTCTCCACTTTTGGGCTCTGACCCGTTTGCTTTCAAATCTATTTTTGTAAAAACCTTTTAGGTGCCCAGCCACAAGGACACCATGCATAGGATTTCCATTCAGGTGACGAGCAGTAGCTGTTTGTGGAAGTTACAGGGCCTTGCTAGTAGACGCTTCTTTTGTCGTGACTCTATTCAGTTTTCATCATTTGTAGGGCATGTCGCCCATTTCTATTAGAGACATTTCATATTTCAGTTATTCAGATTGTTGGTATGTAATTAATTTAGGATATACTGTTTTATTTATTTCAGTGGTGGGATTGTTGTGAGGAGTTTTCCTCCGGACTTATTATTATTTGTTGGTTACTTTATTGAGACTTTATGGTGTATGGTTATGATATTCTTTCATAATTATTTTATTGTTCTTTTATTGTATGTTAATCAGACTTAATTTAAAATTTGACATATTTCTTTTTAAATACTAGGTGGTTAGTAATGATTAAAATGTTTTCGACAGTGATGCTGTTAACTGGACCAACTTGACATTTTGTATTAATTTAATAAAGGAGTAGCTACCCGGTATTTAATTAGGCGGGGTGTCAGAGGTGGTATCAGAGCATCAGGTTCTAGTGTCCTTTAGGATCTGTACGGCTTATTATGTTTCCGCTGAGCTTTCTTTGATGTAAAGCCCTATATTTTAGAACTGTTGTATTCTTTTATGTATGCTTCGCTCTTCAGCTATTTTGGGTTTATGACTGCGAACTTATATACCTTACTCTTATTTCAGATGCCTCCACAACGTGCACAACGGGTTCCTAGGGATGCACATCCAGAGCCCCAGCCAGCACCAGTACAGGGCACCATGAATGCCACCGAGGTTGCAGCTATTGTAGCCCAAGCGATAAATGTCGCTCTAGCAGTTGTACAACAGGCACCACCCCAGGCGCCAGTAGCCGCGCCAGTTCAGGCACATGCATTCCCGTCTGCTTGGGAACGCGTACGTGATGCTTTTCAGAAAGCACACCCTCCGGAGTTTGCAGGTTGCTCCGATGTTGTGGTTTCAAGTCAGTGGAGGAAAGACATTCAGAGGCACTTAAGGATGTATGAGTGCACCGATGTTCAGAAGCAGGTACTAGCTACTTTCAAGCTAGTGGGATCTGCACTGCAGTGGTGGGAGTCTATTACCACCGGGGAGGAGAGAGATACTCTCACGATACAGGAGTTTTGGGTGCGGTTTGACCGCAAGTATTTTCCATCAGCCGTTCACACGGAAATGAGGAGGAAGTTAATGAATCTCAGACAGGAGGGAAGGACTGTGGCCGAGTATGAGGCCGAATTCACTAATCTACTGAATATTGTTCCGGATGAAATACCGACAGAGGAGAAGAAGATCCAGAAGTTTACAGATGGATTGACATGGAGGATCCGTCAGTATTTATTGGGGAACCTCTCATTGGCCACTTATTCTGACGTGGTTAACGCTGCACTGTTACACTGCCAGGATCACCGCTTTCACATGGCTGAGAGCAAGAGATCAGCAGAGTCCAGCCATCAGGGCAGGACTGGAGGAAATGGTGCCAGTGGGGCACAATCTACTCAGGGGCAGAGACAGGGTGACCAGGGTTCACAGCAGGGGGATCATAAGAGGTTCAGATCGGGAAATTTCAGACACGGACAAGGAGGTTTCAGGCAGGGCCATCAGGTTCTGAACGGCCATCAGGGCCAGCAGGGGCAGAATGGTCAACAACAGTTTCAGCAGGGCCAGTAGGGCCAGGGGAGGAATGGTAACGGCAACCAGGGCCGAGGGCAGCAGGGACAGAGAGGGGGGAACTTCCCGGGGAAGTGTTATGTTTATGGAAAGACTGTCCATAAACACCAGGATTGTCCTAATAGGGGCAAGGCCCCGCAGCAGCAGCAGGGTGCTCTACAGGAGCCGCAGAGGCCTATGTTTCCCTCCGCCCTCCCAGCACCACCACAGATGGCAGCATTACCACCCATTCCAGCAGTCCCAGTTCCGCAGAGATAGCTTCAGTATGGGAGAGTGTATTAGCTCCAGCAGGTCGCAGCCCCACAGGATCCACCAGCCATTGAGGGTATGTTCTCTATTCAGGGGACTCTGGGGCGTATTTTATTTGACACGGGGGCTACACATTTCTATGAGATTTGCACGCACCATTGGGTTGTTAGACACCGCCGAGAGTACGGTTACTTGTGTAGATTCGCCATTGAGTAGGGTTTCCGTGATTTCCCTTGTATGTAGAGGCGTGGATATAGAGATTGGGAGGTTTACTTTACCCGCGGATATGTTAGTGTTAGAGATGACCGAGTATGATGCCATTATTGGTATGGATTGGCTAGTTGCGTACCGAGCCATGATTGACTGTTTTAGTAGGAGTATTATCTTTGCCATTCTCGGGCAGGAGATGTTTTTAGTGGCGATGCCTCGTCCTGAAGGAGGATCGTCCACTCATTTGTACTATATAGAGGAGGAGACCTCTAAGGAAGTGGTGACACCACTTGATTCGATTCCGATTGTTCGAGAGTTTGTCGATGTATTTCAGGATATACCTGGATTACCTCCGAGTAGAGAATTAGATTTTTTGATCGATTTGATGCCGGACACTCGGCCTATTACCCGCGCACCTTACCATATGGCTCTAGCTGAGATGAGAGAGTAACGGGATCAGATTGAGCAGTTGTTGGGTCAGGGGTTTATACGGAGGAGTACTTCGCCGTGGGGTGCCCCTGTGTTGTTCGTGAAGAAGAGGGATAGATCATTGAGGTTGTGTGTAGAGTACCGGGAGTTGAATAAGGTCACGATACGGAATAAGTATCCGTTGCCCCGAATCGATGACTTATTCTACCAGCTGAGAGGAGCTTCTTTCTTCTCAAAGATTGATTTGCGATCGGGATACCATCAGTTGCGTATCAGGGAGGAGGACGTCTCGAAGACTGCTTTCTTAACGAGATATGGTTCCTACGAGTTTTGAGTTATGCCTTTTGGTTTGACCAATGCTCCAGCCGTGTTTATGGACTTGATGAATAGGGTGTTCAGAGAGTTCCTAGATCAGTTCGTCATTATCTTCATTGATGATATTTTGGTTTACTCCCAGACAGAGGAGGAGCACGCCGAGCATTTCAAGAAGGTTTTGCAAACGCTACGCCAGAACGAGTTGTATGCAAAATATGATAAGTGCGGATTCTGGCTGAAGGAGGTTCAGTTTTTGGAGCATATTATTTCTGACCGAGGGATATCTGTTGATCCGGGGAAGGTATCCGCGGTAAGGGAGTGGGGACAGCCCATGACACCAACTGAGATCCGTAGTTTCTTAGGCCTAGCAGGATACTACAGGAGGTTCATTCGGGGTTTCTCCAAGATAGCGGGTCCTTTGACACATCTGACTCGTAAGGGTGTGCCATTCATCTGGAGTGATGCCTGTCAGTTGTCATTCGATGAGTTGAAGGATAAGTTGACCTCAACACCTGTGTTAGCACTGCCGAGACCGGGAGTTGAGTATCTAGTTTACACCGATGCGTCCTTGCAAGGACTTGGAGGTGCATTGCAGCAGGAGAGTCAGGCCATAGCTTATGCTTCCCGTAAGCTTAAGCGTCATGAGAAGAATTACCCCACCCACGACTTGGAGTTAGCGGCAGTGGTGTTTGCCCTTCGGATTTTGAGACATTATCTCTTGGGTGAGAAGTTTCGATTGTTCACGGACCACAAGTCCCTTCAGTACCTATTCACGCAGAAGGAGTTGAATATGCGGCAGCGAAGGTGGCTTGAGTTTGTGAAGGATTATCAGTTTGATATCCAATATCACCCGGGGAAGGCTAACGTAGTAGCAGACGCGTTGAGCCGTAGGCCAGTAGATGAGGTGGCAGGGGTGTGGAAGGAAAAGTGGAAAGAGTTGGGACACCAGGATGCAGTGGCCAGATCGGTCATGTCTGTGATGACTGTTACACCGCAGATTGTCACGAAGGTGGTAAAGGCACATGCAAATGACTCGTTCTGTCAGGAGCAGATAGGTCGGTTACTAGCAGAGGGAGCCGAATCCTATACCGTTAGCTCAGACGGGGGATTACACTTCAATGGGAGACTGGTAGTTCCAGAAGGGGAGGAATTGCGACATGAGGTGATGGCAGAGTCGCACGGCTCACGGTTCGCATACATCCCGATGGGAACAAAATGTACCAAGACATGAGATGACAGTATTGGTGGAGCGGGATGAAGAAAGATATCGCTGTATTTATTTCTAAATGCGCGACTTGTCAGCTGGTAAAAGTGAACCATCAGAGACCGACAGGACTTCTACAACCATTAGAGGTCCCGATGTGGATGTGGGAGAGCATCTCCATGGACTTTATCACGGGGTTACCTACGTCACAGAGGGGTCACGACTCCATTTGGGTAATTGTGGACAGGTTGACCAAAGTCGCTCATTTTCTACCCGTAAGGACCGATTACACTACGGGACAGTATGCCCAGATCTTTATTGCAGAAATAGTGAGACTTCACGGTGTGCCCCTAAATATCGTGTCTGACAGAGACAAGATATTTGTTTCACAGTTTTGGGAGAGTTTTCAGGAGGCCATGGGCACGGAATTGAGGTTGAGTACGGAGTATCACCCGCAGACCGACGGGCAAACCGAGCGTACAAACCTGATGTTGGAGGACATGTTGCGTATGTGCATCATTGATTTTGGGGGTGGATGGGAGCAGTATCTTCCACTGGTGGAGTTTGCTTACAACAACTCCTACCAGTTCACCATTGGCATGGCTCCATTTGAGGCGTTGTACGGTAGACCTTGTCGTTCCCCAGCATATTGGTTAGAGGTGGGGGACAACAAACTACTTGGGCCGGAAGTGATTCAGGATACTTTGGTAAGGATAGAATTGATACGGAGTCGCATTCGGGTAACTCAAGATCGGAAGAAGAGCTATGCTGATGCGAGGAGGTTCTTCAGGGAGTTTCAAGTGGGGGACCAAGTTTTACTCAGAGTATCTCCTAGGAAGGGGATTATGCGATTTGGGAAGAAGGGGAAGTTGGCACCGAGATACGTGGGGCCATTTCCTATCATCGAGCAGATTGGGTCTTTTGCATATAGACTTGGGTTACCGGAGCGTTTGCACAGGATTCATGATGTGTTTTATATTTCCTCGCTAAGGAAATATATTAGGGACGATTTGGCTCATTCTCACATTGCTTTGGAGGACATCGATCTCCAGCCTGATAGCTCCTACGAGGAAGGGCCGATTGCTATTTTGGACCGAAGTGAGCGGAAACTGCGGTCAAAGATAGTCCCGTTAGTACGTGTTCAGTGGCGGCATCATAATGCCAAGGAGTCCACATGGGAGCGCAAGGATGAGATGCGCGAACGTTATCCAGAGTTATTTGTACCAGGTACTTTCTAGTTCCGAATTTCGTGACGAAATTCTGTTATTAGGGGGGAAGTATGTAATACCCCGTATTTTTGTGATATTTATTTATGGGATTAATTTAATTAAATGTGTATTAATTGCGAATTAATCCGGATAAAATACTAACGAGATGTGAGTTGGTATTTGATTATAATGCATATATATGGCAATATCTGAATATTGAGAATATTAAAATTGTCGCGAGATTGAAATACGGCAATTTGGCAAAATTTTGTTGGGACGCGCGTGACAGTCGCGTCAGGAATATAATTATTTTAATTAAAGAGTGATTTTATTTTTATCAACCGTATGGTCATTTTGAGTGCGCCAACGCGTCCGGAAGGGTCAAAATAGTCAGAAAACACTAGCCGGGAGTTTAGTTTGGGTCCCGGGGCATTTGTAGGCCATACCGGCAACTAAAAAGGGTATTTGGTAATTTTGGAATTTGAGGATTTATGACCAACGAATTTTGGGAGTTTAAAATAGGGAATTTTATGACCCACTAACCCATTACCAGCAATTAACTGATTAGAGGGCAACGGGAGTTTCATGAGAAGTTAGGAGAGGTTCCCAAAAGAGAAAACCTTAACCTTCATCTTCAACCTTGGGAGAAAAAGGAGAGAGAGAAAACTTCATCAATTCAACACCAAATTCAGAGAATAATCCAAGGCAAGTGGTTTAATTACATTAATTTCAAGCGAATGCTTCTTCCATGCTTAGAAATAGATATAATTTAATTTTGTTGGGAGACTTGTAAAAACCCATATAATTGGAGTTATAAATTCATGTTTTGATAAGGAGATTTCATGTAGAATTATGTTTTGGCGATTATATTGTTAGAAATACATCCTTTATATTACAAAAACGGATTTAATTGTGGATATTGATGACTTTAATTTTCTAGGGTTCATATTCATAAGGGTTGGGGGAATATTGGGAGATTTGATAATTGGGTGTTGTTTAGGGAGACTTGACCCCATAAATATGTTAAAATATGACCTAAGTATGTTTAGGAATGATTAGGAACCTTAAAACACTGTTGGGATAATGTTTGGATGAGTTTTGAGAAGAGACAGTTGGAGGAAAAATGAATTTAGGAATTCTGGGCTCGAAAATGTCACCTCGTTAGAAGACCTGCCCAGGTCGTTTGAACGAGCTCTTTCGAACGAGCTTCTAACGAGTTGACAGTTTGCCTTCTAATGAGTTGGATCTTCATTAGATTCCCACTTCGTTCGAACGAACTCTCGAACGACCTCGTTCGAACGAACTCTCGAACGACCTCGTTCGAACGAGACTTCTAACGAGTTGACAGATTGGCCTTTTTGGCCTGATTTGATTTCTAGTGTCCCGTAACCTTGTTTAATTGTAAAGATAAAATTACCTTGATGACTAATTGATATAGTTGAGATATTCGGGATATATTGAGGAGTGAAATATAGAATAATGATTTGAACCAAATGATATTGGTAGATTAGGACGCGAGTAACTAATCACGATGCGAGGATAATAAATGACTTGAATACATTTGAACCGGGGACATATGACTTGCGTGACATTAAAAGTTGGTATAAGAATGAGAAGTATACGACTAATAAAATATGGTAATTACTAAGATGTGTGTATGCTTAGTATATGTATATGATTTCATATGTATGACATACCTACCATGCTTGCTATCACGGGAGGTTTGCGTTCGCTTAGGGCCATCTATTCTTTGTGTGCCTACGGGGGGGATATAGATTGGTACCTCGAGGACATAGGTCAGAGAAGGACTTATTGTGAAGTTAATAAGTCTGCTGATCATGGGAGCGTAGGTATGTGCGTGACCCATGTGATGTGACTGTGTTCGCCTCCATTGTTTGTGATTGTTGTTATCTGAGAACGATTCCTGAGAGATTCGGAATGCGTGATCCTTATGTACGTGATGTACCGGTATGGATAGTAGAGTATGTATGCACCGCAGCTTAGTCTCGGGTGCTTGTATTGTATATTCATGACGCGAATAATATACGCTTAATAATGAGAACTTTCAGGTTGGTATTGTGAGTATAATTATGGTAATGCTTTGAGAAAATAAAAAGGGATAACCTGTAGTGAATTGTATTGCTAATAATTGAGAATCCGAGTTCAAGTACAGCCTCTATTTAATTGATAACGTTAGAATGTATAATGGGTATCGAGTAGAAAGGGGTAGAACTTATGACAGTTTAGTTAGATATGAATGTCACTTAGATGGGTACGGTACGTTAGGAGTGCACAATTAGTCGAGAGGTGAGTATTTCATGTGAGTGCACGTCCTAACATGTATTTTGCATTCATTGTTTTAATGTTATTAAAGCACTTGCTATTTTTAAAATACTCTCCACTTTCGGGCTCTGACCCGTTTGCTTTCAAATCTATTTTTGTAAAAACCTTTTAGGTGCCCAGCCACAAGGACACCATGCATAGGATTTCCATTCAGGTGACGAGCAGTAGCTGTTTGTGGAAGTTACAGGGCCTTGCTAGTAGACACTTCTTTTGTCTTGACTCTATTCAGTTTTCATCATTTGTAGGGCATGTCGCCCATTTCTATTAGAGACATTTCATATTTCAGTTATTCAGATTGTTGGCATGTAATTAATTCAGGATATATTGTTTTATTTATTTCAGTGGTGGGATTGTTGTGAGGAGTTTTCCTCCGGACTTATTATTATTTGTTGGTTACTTTATTGAGACTTTATGGTGTATGGTTATGATATTCTTTCATAATTCCTTTATAGTTCTTTTATTGTATGTTAATCAGACTGAATTTAAAATTTGACATCTTTCTTTTTAAATACTAGGTGGTTAGTAATGATTAAAATATTTTCGACAGTGATGCTGTTAACTGGACCAACTTAACATTTTGTATTAATTTAATAAAGGAGTAGCTACCTGGTATTTAATTAGGCGGGGTGTCACACTGATTAACCAAGTAAATCCGATGGTATATCACTAAGAAAAGTTTAAGGTCACTACGCTACTTCTCTCGATGCAATAAGTCTTCAGTTTTACTCAGCCAGCGTCTGCATCTGCATTGCATCTGTTCTGTTTTATTTATAGCGATATATGATTCATGTGGGGGGTTATTGGAAAAATTGGACTTAGAAACCAGTCCAGAATTTTCTGGACATAATTTTGAGCAACTTTGAGCTCAAGTTAAGGTGGGACCCACACTACAATTATTGTGAGACAATATACGAACGCGTTCTCCACCGTAAGGAGATTAATGTAGTATATTCAGATGTCCAATTTTACTAAGTTATGAATGATAAATATGTTCTCAAAGTGACTCACAAAGCAATGAAAGTTAATATATTGGGTATACTTAACTCTTGTCCCACATTGGAAGAGTAGTGGAAAAATCATGAGTTAATATAACCCAAATGATGGACTAAGGCTTGGATGCCTTGGGGTATCCCAACTCTTTGAAGGGGAGATGACATAAGCTATGCACGGGTTGACTTTCGATCAAAGGTCCACACACGCGTCCATCCGTCTGGCCGTCTCGGCTCGGTTCGGTTCGGGCTTAGGCATATAAAAATCCCCTACATTTTTTAGCCGAATTAAATTAACTTTCTAGGATTGAATTGTTAATTAATTACAAAATTAATTAATAATTAATTAACTGTTTATCAGTTAATTTCAAGAGTCAACAGTTAATGAAATTAACTATTTTGACAGTTAAATTCGGTTTTGACTGTTCCCAACAGTCAAAACGTTTAATATAAATTAAACCATTCTCCTACAGTTTTGACTACTGAAAAATTATCCTCCCATTATTCTGAAATTTCTTTTCCCAGAAAATAATTCATCTTTTTCTGCTACTGCATACATTTCCTGCATATTATTTCGTTGGTCTGGTTGAGTATAAATACAGAATTGTGATCGAAGAAATTAATCATTGTTGTGTTTCTTGATTAATTTGGAAATCCATTTTATCTTGGGAGACAATTATTCATTACCTTTAGCACATTGTGGAGGGAATAAATTTGTCTTAAGGAGACTGTTCTAAACAGGGCTCGGATTATTTCTTCTATTCTAATATTATTTCTGCAAATTCAAGTAAGTGTTCCACTTCTGTAATTTCGTTTCATTTATGGAATTATATTACAATTTATAATTCTGTACAATTGTTTTTAATAAATAGTAGACATAACAAATTGTTCAAAAATTAGCAAGTAAAATCTAATATAAGTTATACATGTATATATATGTACATCCATACTAGGTATAGTCCATGCCATAAATTATTTATAGCATGTTTAGTCTTATGACAAGTAAATGCATTATGACTCCAAAATATTGCATGCCTTCTAGACATTCGTGTGTCATCCCATGCTTATGAGGGTCCACTATTTACTTTATACAGATTGGCCAAGGAACCTAGAGTAGTGATCCCAAGGTCCATGACCTCAAGATAAATAAAATTGTTGCAATGAACAAAGTACGATTGGTTAACATAATTCCAGAAAGTGTTCATTTTATTTCTAGGGAAGTTCATATTTTGCACAGACTAGTCCACCCAAATGTCATAAAGCTCGAGGCTCTGGTCACTTGAGTACATGGAGCATGATCTTCTTAGGCTTGGAGATTCACCTAAGATCAAGTTCACCAAATCACATGTAATAAACTTTCTATGGAATGGGAGAAATTATCTATCCTCTCATAGCTTTTGATGAACATGTTATGTAGGGATATTGATGGAACAATTAAATCTCCGCCTCACTCATTCCCTCTATGGCAGTCAAAAGAGCACATTGAATTTGTTACCTAATCCTCTCTGATAATACTAATATTTTGAGACAACCCCCTATTATAGGAGCTTAATTTTAACGTTTAATAAAGTAGGGATTTCTCTACATTGAGCATTATCACGGGGATTAATTCTAAAGGGCATAATAAATGACGTTGAGTCTAACTATTATGATAAGAAGGGGTTCCATTAATATCTGCATTATCACAAGGGTTAACTCTGAAAAATGCAAAAACAAAATGATAATCACATACTCCTAGTTGTTTAAGGTTATAGTCTATTTTGAGTTGTTTTGTATTCTACAAATAATGATCTAAACTTCTTATTGAAGATATGAAATTTACACTTCATTTATACCTTAACATTGATCGAAAGATAGATCCAATGACTAAATTTACTTTCTAACTATCCTGCATTATCATGTCTTTTACATTGAATATTTGTGTTGTACCTGTACATGTAGATTAAATGTTATATTTGTTTATTGTTATTTCAGTCTTGGAACTATTTTCTCTGTCAATGGTTGATCATAGGAATAAGTTTTATGTTTCCATACATTTTACTAATTCAAATATATATCTGAACTCCACGAAGATAGCTGAAGTGAAGCAGCGTGAGTATCAAACTGCAAATGAAGGTGGCATGTATATGTTGCTCTTGCTTATTTTCTTTCGAAAACAAAATAACATGTGAAGACTCTGTATAATCTTGAAGATAACTGATTATTATATAGAAAGGAAGAAGTATAAGGCTGGGTAAGTCTATCCCTATGTATATTTTCTAATTTTGACTATAGATGGGTTTGCTCTTTGTGAATGGGAAGGTGTATAGATGATTTTCAGTAATTTTTTTGGGGTGCTAATAATGAATTTGGGAAGAAGTATCACTATATTAAATGGAAAGATTTATGTTATCCAATAGAATAAGGTGGTTTGGGTTTTAGAAGAATAGCTGATCTGGTGAAGGTGTCATGCATGAAAATTGCATGGGAAGTTAAGGTTTAAGACAGTTTGTGGGGAAACTTCATGAGATCTAAAATATCTCATCTCTAGCAAACAAAACATCTTTGCTCTTGAATAAAATTAAGGGAGGTAGTGAGTTCTTAGACAATTACGTAACCGAATTTGAAGGGAAGATATATTGGACTCTTATAAATGAAGTCTTGTTTTGTTCTAAGACAGCTTTTGAGTCTATAAGAATTAGTATATATTAGTCTTTACTATCAAAATTTCCATGGAATCCAGCTATCCTAATTAAAATGCCCATTTTTGTGTGGAGGTTGTTGAAAATTAAACTTGTTTTGGAATTAAAATAATTGGGCTTTATTAGTTTGTATTTTTGGATTAATGTTTGGGTTATCTAATTAGTTAGTATTGGGCCTCCATAAAATTAGATCCATTAAGAGTGATGTTTTTCCAAGAACATTCTAGATCCCTCTTGTGTATTTTGGAGAGTGTAAGAAATTGTAGATTAGTGGAGATAGACGTAGAAGGTTCTAGAGATTCAATCTTGACCCTTGATGTAAATTTAATCTCCACCATTCATTTGAGTTGGAGGATAGTATAAATAGGGGTGATGTCTCCACATTTTGTATAAAGAAAAATTTAGTGAGTTCTAATAAAAGAGTTCCTTTCACCAAATAGTTCTCCACTCTTTTTCATATATTTTTCTCCCTCTCCTAAATATATAAACAACTTCTTCCAACAAAGTGGTATCAGAGCCAAAGTTCTAAAATGGCTAATGGTATGGATCATTTCCAAATCCCTCAACTCACCAAAGACAACTACAACCATTGGAGTATCAAGATGAAGGTGTTACTCGCTTCTAAAGATGTTTAGGAGATCGTTGAAAAAGGCTACAAGATGAAGCCACTCTATCCCAAGCTCAAAAGGATAGATTAAAAGAAGCAAGGAGGATATATCAAAAGGCTCTCACTCTCATTCACCAAGCATTGGATGAAGGAAAATTTGTGAAAATTGCGTTTGCCACAACTGCCAAAGAAGCATGGTTAGAGGTGAGTTCGAGTCTTTACATATGAAAGATTCCGAGTTACTTTCAGATTATTTTGCTAGAGTTTTGGCTATTATCAATCAACTAAAAACTAATGATGAAAATATGAGAGACACACGAGTGGTAGAAAAAAATCCTCCGCTCTTTAAGTTCCAAGTTTGACTATGTTGTTGCTGTAATTGAAGAATCTAAAGATACAGATTCTATGGGAATTTATGAACTCATGGGTTCCTTAAAATCCCATGAAGAGAGACTTACCAGGAAAAGTCAGGAGACTTTAGAGCAAGCTCTTAAAAAACAAAGCTTACTCTAAAAGAAGGAAGAGAATACAACAACGAACGAAGCCAAATAGGAAGAGGCAGAGGTCATTTTCAAGGAAGAGGCGGTGTGAAGTTTTTCAATAATGAAAGGCAAAACTCATATCCAGCAAGAGGACATGAAAGAGGGGGCAACATAAGACCAAGGTACGAAAAATCTCAAATTAAGTGTTATAATTGTCAAAAATTCAGCCATTATGCTTCGGAATGCAGAAGTAATTCTAATATTCCGGAGGAGAAGGCTAACTATGTTGAAAAGGAAAAGCACGAGGATTCGACATTGTTATTAGCATACAAAGGAGAACATAATAGAGAAAGCAAGACGTGGTATCTTGACACGGGAGCAAGCAACCATATGTGTGGCAAAAAGGACATGTTTGTGAAACTTGATGAATCGGTAAAGGGCAGTATTACTTTTGGCGATGACTCAAAAGTGCGGGTGAAAGGAAAAGGTAAGATATTGATTCGTATGAAAAATGGGAAGCACCAATTTATTTCAAATGTCTACTATGTGCCAAACATGAAAACAAATATCTTGAGTCTGGGGCAACTCTTAGAGAAAGGTTATGATATCCACATGAAAGATTATAGTCTTTCTTTAAGAGACCAGAGAATGAATTTAATTGCTAAAGTACCTATGGCAAGAAATAGAATGTTTTTGCTAAACATTCAAAGTGAAGGTGCAATGTGTTTAAATGCATGCTTTAAAAACATGTCTTGGATTTGGCACTTAAGGTTTGGGCATCTAAATTTTGGTGGCTTAAAATTGTGGCATAACAAAAAAATGGTTAATGGGTTGCCTTCCATTAATCATCCATATCAATTGTGTGAAGGATGCTTACTTGGAAAACATTATAGAATGAGTTTTCCAAATGAGTCAATGACAAGAGCAAAGAAGCCCCTAGAACTCATTCATACCGATGTGTGTGGCCCTATTACTCCTTGTTCTTTTGGTAAGAATAGATACTTTCTTCTTTTCATTGATGATTTTAGTAGAAAGACATGGGTTTATTTCTTAAAAGAAAAATCAGAAGTATTTTGTTCTTTTAAGAAATTTAAAGCACTTGTTGAAAAAGAAAGTGGTTATGAAATAAAATCTATGTGATCCGATAGAGGAGGCGAATTCACTTCTAAAGAGTTTGAAAAGTTTTGTGAAGAAAATGGGATATGCCGTCCTTTAACGGTTACATACTCACCTCAACAAAATGGAGTTGCTGAAAGAAAAAATACATCCATTTTAAATATGACTCGAAGCATATTGAAAATTAAAAAATGCCAAAAGAATTTTGGGCCGAAGCTGTGGATTGTGATGTTTATCTGTGAAATAGAAGCCCGACTAGAAGTGTGTGGAATAAAACTCCACAAGAATCATGGAAAGGGAGAAAACCCGGAATTTCTCATTTGAGAGTATTTGGGAGCATTGCATATGCTCATGTGCCGGATCAAAAGCGAACAAAGATTGATGACAAGAGTGAAAAATACGTATTTATTGGCTACGATTCACGCTCCAAAGGCTACAAGTTGTACAATCCAATCGGTGGAAAAGACATCACGAGTAGAGATGTCAAGTTTGATGAAGAAGGCTCATGGAATTGGGATGCCAAGGAGGAAATCTATGACTTTCTTCCCTTGTTTGAAGAAGAAGATGAAGATATCAGCAACGGATATGTAGAAGGGCCTGTTACGCCACCTCCATCACCACCATCATCCACTCATGGAGATTCATCACCATAATCATCGTCATCATCATCAAGTCAAAGTTCACATGAAAGAGCCCCACATTTCAGAAGCTTAGATGAAATATACGAGGTAACTAAAAATAAAAATGATATAACTCTCTTTTTTCTTTTTACCGATTGTGAACCTATAGGTTTTGAAGAGGCCATACAAAGCAAGAGATGTAAGGATGCAATGGATGATGAGATAAAAGCGATTGAGAAGAATGATACATGAGAGTTGACAAGTCTTCCCAAAGGGCACAAAGCTATTGGAGTCAAATGGGTGTATAAAGCCAAGAAGAATGCTAAAGGATAAGTGGAGCGGTACAAAGCAAGACTAGTTGCCAAAGGATTCAAGCAACGGTATGGAATTGACTATGAGCAGGTATTTGCTCCAGTCGCTCGGCTTGAAACTATAAGATTAATTATCTCTTTAGCAGCTCAAAATATATGGAAAATCCATCAAATGGATGTGAAGTCTGTTTTCTTAAATGTCCATCTTGAAGAAGAAGAAGAAGTATATGTAGAGAAACCCATGGGGTATGTTATGAAAGGAAACGAAGCTATGGTGTTAAAATTGAACAAGACATTATACGGCCTAAAACAAGCACCAAGGGCATGGAATAGTAGAATTGATCAATATGTTCATAAGAATGGTTTCAAAAGATGCCCTTATGAGCATGCCCTATACACAAAGGTGAATGGAAATAAAGATATTTTAATTGTTTGCTTGTATGTGGATGGTTTAATCTTCACAGGAAATGATGCAAAGATGATCGAGGAGTTTAAGAAGGTGATGATAAGAGAATTCGAGATGAACGATATTGGGCTTATGTCCTACTATCTTGGCATAGAAGTAAAGCAAGAGAAAGAAGGAATATTTATTTCTCAAGAAATATATGCAAAGGAAGTTCTCAAGAAATTCAAGATGAATGAATGTCAGCCCGTAAGCACTCCCGTGGAATGTGGAACTAAGTTGGAAAAGCATGAAGAAGGAGAAACAGTGGATCCAAAATATTTTAAGATCTTCGTTGGAAGCTTGTGATACTTAACTTGCACAAGGCCCGATATCCTCTTTGGAGTTGGACTTATCAGTCGTTATATGGAAACTCCAACAACAACACACTTGAAGGCTGCAAGAAGGATCCTTCGCTATGTCAAAGGTACGATTGACTATGGATTATTTTATTCAGTCTCTAACAGTTTCAAGCTTGTTGGCTATAGTGATAGTGATTGGGGAGGAGACTTAGATGACAAAAAAAGCACAAGTGGGTTCGTGTTCTACATGGGAGACGTTACATTCACATGGAGTTCAAAGAAGCAACCTATTGTCACTCTTTCCACCTGTGAAGCTGAATACGTCGCCATAACAAATTGTGTGTGTCATGAAATTTGATTAAAGAATTTATTGAAAGATCTTAACATACCTGAAGATACGGTTGAGATATGCGTCGATAACAAATCGGCGATTGCATTAGCAAAGAATCCAGTTTTCAATGACAGAAGCAAGTACATCGAAACAAGGTATCACTACCTTCGTGAATGTGTGGAAAAGAAGGAGGTACAATTGAAGTACGTAAAGTCTCATGATCAAGTTGCCGACATCTTTACCAAGCCACTCAAGCATGAAGTGTTCCACAAGCTACGAAAACTACTTGGAGTTGTAAAACCAAGTTTAAGAGGGGGTGTTGAAAATTAAACTTGTTTTGGAATTAAAATAATTGGGCTTTATTAGTTTGTATTTTTAGATTAATGTTTGGGTTATCTAATTAGTTAGTATTGGGCCTCCATAAAATTAGATCCATTAAGAGTGATATTTTTCCAAGAACATTCTAGATCCCTCTTGTGTATTTTGGAGAGTGTAAGAAATAGTAGATTAGTGGAGATAGATGTAGAAGGTTCTAAAGATTCAATCTTGACCCTTGATGTAAATTTAATCTCCACCATTCATTTGAGTTGGAGGATAGTATAAATAGGGGTGATGTCTCCACATTTTGTATAAAGCAAAATTTAGTGAGTTCTAATAAAAGAGTTCCTTTCACCAAATAGTTCTCCACTCTTTTTCATATATTTTGCTCCCTCTCCTAAATATATAAACAACCTATTCCAACAGAGATTTCATTATATTGTCCCATTAGAAGATAACATCCAAATGATTGGAGTAAAAATTGCATCCGTGTGTCGTTATTTCTACCTTAATTCAGAAAACATAAATCATTTATTTATGCAAGGCCCAATTCTTGCTGAAGTTTGGAATTTTTTTGTAGGTATACTTAGGATTAAAATGAGTTTTTATTCAATAAACAGTATGCTTATGGGGTTCTAGTTGAGATGATAAAAAACTGACCTGATCAAGTTCCTTATTGATGTTCTGCTAGTATGTATTATGTGAGATATGTGGAAATGCAGAAAAATATCTCTGTGTGATGGGAAGAAAATGGAAGCTAATTTTATTATCAATCAATCCATAAACATTGTCAAAGAAATCAGCATGAACAAAAGTATGCAGAGAAGGAACCTAAAGTTGTTGAATGAAAGAAGTCAAACCAATATAGTGTGAAACTAAATACTTATGAAGCTGCTAGATGTAACCCTGGGTTGTGTATTTATGGGGGCATATTAATAGATGCATCAAGTAACATTATATGGGGTTTTGCAGGCTATGGAGGTTTACAAACAAGTACAGTTGCTGAAACTGTGGAGTGCCCAATATGTGTGTTTTCAACAAATCAATTTTTCTTTGAAAAAGATCCAACTTTTAATAATGCACCAAACCAAGTTGTGAAAACCCAATACTCACTTTAAACCAATTTTTTCTTGATTAATCCTAAACATGCATCTAGTGATTAAAGCAAGTAAAGTAAAGTAAAGAATACTCACAATGCTGGATGTACGAGGAAAAAACCCAAAACGGGAAAACAACCTCGGACGGCCCAAGCCAGACAATCACTATGAATAATGGTTTTACAAAGATAGATTAGCTTTACACTAAGACTCGATCCCCATGGGTCTTAACGCTCCTTCTGATCTTCAACCGTTCTTCAATAGTGCCCATGCAAAAATTTCATCTTCTACGATCTCTGTCCGCAACACACGCATCCACGTATGTCTCGGTGTCCACCGATATGGCTTTGATACGTCTACGATGTCGAACACGATCTCCGTCGCTTCTCCACCGTACAACCCTTTGTGTTCAATAAGTAGAACAAACAACTTTGGTGCAACAAGATTACGTAAACATATAATAATGATAACTCGGATCTTTGCAAACTCTAAGGATGTGTTTATGCTTTGTAAACCTTAGAAAACATGTGCAAACAAGGTTCTGGTTCGTAAAAACTTTTTCCAGAAAGCACACATACGAAATTATGATGCAAACACTGTTTAAATAGGATTTAAACGCCGCCTCAAAAAACGTGTTGTTCGAATGACTTAAGCATGTCATTCGCGCGACATTGTATCTCTTTCGAACGAGATCCAATGTCATTCGAGCGACCTCGCGAAAGTTTGACTTTCTGATAAAAATATCTCTTAAATAAGACATTCAAATTAGTCAAACTCTATTTCGAGCTTATCATCATAAAAAGAAGTTTAAACCATAAAAACACTTTTTAAAACATTTAAAATCATTTTTCTATATAAAAATTACATTCTTATCTTTTATAAAATAATTTCGAGCACCATTAATTATACCCATTCATACCTGAGTGATCTAGGAATGAAATTAACTTTGAAGACAAGTAAACTTGCACCAAATAAACATCGGCATGATTATTTCTTTGAAGCTTTGCCGCAACGTCTTCAATTTCTTCAATACGTCATAGACCAAGTGGGATCGTGACAAAATAAAATTGAAGACGTTGCGGCAAAGCTTCAAAGAAATAATCATGCCGATGTTTATTTGGTGCAAGTTTACTTGTCTTCAAAGAAATTCTCCCTATGACATATTACAAACACAGTTTTATTCACAGAATTAAGTCAAAACAATACAGGGACTCAATTGGAAATTTATGTCCTTACAAATCTCTCATTTGACTATTCCGGGACAAAACTAAACAAGTGAAATGCCTAACCTGGCCATCAAGCCGTATGACGCCTAAATCCCATCCCATAAACCCAAATTTAAAAATACAGGACACGGACTAGAATATGAAGCACCGGAAATCATGAACTGTTTGAATGTGATGTAGACTCGAAATCTCAAATCGCTGAAGTATACCTACATACATGAAACAGACAAACAAATACCAAGTGAAGTATGGAGGAACAAATGAAACCAATTTATATATTTAAAACAAATCCCCCCCTACATCACATACATCTCTCCCCCTTTTTGTCTCGAATAGAAAATTCGGTGAAAAGATAAACCAATATGAAATATCTAGCAAGATAAAATGATACCAAATAGAATAAAGTTGATACCAATTTTGAAAATAGAAAACCGCTAGATAAACATGAGAAAACCAGCTAAACAAGATCATGTAATGCTAAAATAGTAGCTAGTAAACCAAGGAATCACACAAAGAGTATACAAATCAAATCAAGTGTGAGAAACGGACTTATATGCAAAATACTAATGTTGAACAGAAAAGGACCTGCTTATAAATTAAACAGTCCAGAAATGCTTCCCGCAGTACCAAAAATATACCAATATGAACCTGAGGACTGCAAACCAATAAGAAGCAATTTTATTACCCTGTCGTTCGAACGAGACAGGGACTTTGCTCAAACGAGATGAGGAAGTCGCTCGAACGAAGACCGAAGTCGTTCGCGCAAGATGCAATGTCGTTAGAACGACTTCGCGCGACCTGCCAAAATTTCCCAGTTTCCCACAAATATTATAAAGTATTGCCCAGTGAAAAAAATTTCACAAAAAAATTCCAGGAAGGGACTGACAGAAGCAAAACATTGCTAAAACAGTAGGCTTTTTGTATAAAACGCAAAAACTCATTAAAACTAAAAATGTGAGTTACGTGCAAACATAGTACCGATGTGCTCAAACATGGACATGGAATGAATGGGCGTGAAACTACAACAAATGAGTCACAATTCCAACACATCAAAACGATCAAGAAGCTCTAATTGATAGCGATAAATCATCAAACTTTATCATAGCCAAATGACAATTAAATTGTGAGCTTAATGAACTAAACATACTACATGCACACAAATCCAGAATTTTGACGATTCTACAAACAATAGCGTCAAATTGCAATGTTTCAACATTAGGATTAGATGTGCAAACCCATTTAAATTTTCTCCAACCAAACACCCTCATATAATCATACTTTTTCAAGTTCTTTTGAGGTTTCTAGCATTCTCAACTTAGAGAAAATTTTATTGGCCCTTTTCTTAGCATCTTGCTTTTTCTTTTTGGGCTCTTTTTAAACAGTGGCTTTCATGACGAGTTAAATTTGAACTCTCGCAGCCCTTTTTCGTGAATCACTCATCATTTTTTCAATTCAAATCCTCACGGTAAACGGTTATTACATGCACACTTCTCCTTAAGTTTACTTATGCATAGATGACAAGATTGAGATAAGAACGCCTCACCAAATTCAAATATGCAAGAGAAGTCAAACATCCATATAAACTCGTGCATGTGTGCGATGTTGGCATATATACAAAGTCGAATCAAGATGCATATCAACTTCAAAACAACCCCATATAAACAATGGTTAAGATCATTCTAAGCATCGATAATAATGACCAAATGTCCTAATCACACGGATAATGAAACGATGGGGGGGGGGGGGGGGGGGAGGCTCCAAGCACACCAATATGCCACATCAAACATGTAAACTCAAAAAGAAAAAACCGAAAATCTGTTTGGATTTTCAAACATATTTTGACTCAAAGAAAAGAAAAATCTTTTTGGATTTTCATAAGTTTTCTCAAAAACAAAATCTTTTTGAATTTTTTCAAATAAGACTCAAACAAATGAAAATTATAATACAAAATGATACATATGTCATAATACTAGCAATGAATATATCATGAAGAAAACTAGCATATGACAAACATGGCAACACTATCATCCTTTAGATTTAGCATGGGAAGAATCAAGTGCACCCAAACGAGAATCATGAAGTTTAATTCCTAAATCCACTAAATCGGATTTCCTAACCCAAGTAGTTGTAAAACGGCACATGGGGGTTTTGGAAACCGGGGAAGCTTTATTCCTAAACTTCCTAGGAGCTTGTCTAAGGTCGAAGCAATAACGTCTAAGGTGACCTTTCATACCACAAAACGAGCAAGAGTAGCGGTGGTGGGAATGATTGCCTTTATGTGGACCTTTTCTAACATTCCTAGTGTTTCTCACACGCGCGGGGGGAATGGGAACTACTCTCTCACCAAAACCTATACCTCCCCTATCTCCCTTAATTTAGACGGTGCCTAAGATCTTATCTAACTTCTTCGATCTAGCCTCCAAATCAAACTTGACTCTAGACGAGTCTTTCAACCTTTCCTCCAACTCTTGAATCCTAGACTCGAGTAAACGCCTAGACTCCTCAAACTCTAAAATCTCCTTTTTCAAGGACTCCATCAAACCACGGAGATTATCTCTCTCTTTCTCCACAAACTCTAGTTCTCCCTAAACTTCTTCTCTCTTTCCCTAAGATCCTCAATCAAACTATCATTATTTTCTATGGCACGATCATTCAACTTAGATTGCAATTTTGAGTTAGCCTTTTTCACTTTTACCGTTTCGGCATACAACTCATTAAACGCATTTTGAAAATCTTTCACATCTATCTCCTCCTCGTCACTCTCTTCACCCTCACTAGCATGAGATACACTCAAAACCTCCTCAGAAGTGTCATTCACATGAGTATTATCGTCGTCACTCACATGACATGACAAAAACACAGTAAAGTTACGTTCAATGGGGGAACTCTCTCCCTCTTCCGGTTCACTATCACTTAAGGTGGCCCTATAGACAATGGGTTGCTTTCCCTCTTTCGATTGCTTTTGAAACTTAATAAAATTTTTAAATTTCTTTGCTAACAAAGAAACATCCTCAAAATCGAAATCGGAATCGGAATCCAAAACTTTAATTTCCTCCTTCTGAGTTTTCAAAGCAATACCCTTTTCTTTCTTAGGCACTTTCTTGGAGGTAATCATGTCGATTTCACAGGTTTGTAAGTCACCTACAATCTCTTCTAGTTTCGTTGATTCTAACCTACCAAAGGAGTTTAAAATGGTCACTTTCGCATCAAACCTACTAGGCAACGATCTAAGAATTTTCTTAATGACACGGTTGTCGGGAATTTTCTCACCTAAGTTAAATGACGAGTTGACAATATTGGACAACCTAGCATAAAACTCATCAAAGGTCTCACTCTCTAACATCCTAATGGTTTCAAACTGTGTAGTGAGATTTTGAAGTTTTGACGCCCTATCCGTGCTAGTGCCCTCTTGAGTGAGTGCCAAAATATCACAAGCCTCTTTTGATGTTTCACAAGTCATAATTCTGTTATATTCTTCGTGTGTGACATGTGAAGAAATAACGTGCAGTCCCTTAGAATTATATTGTGAAAGTATTTGTTCAGTTCCGGTCCAAGACTCAACAGGCTTTAAACTAGTGACCTCACCTACAACAGTGATAGGGGGTGTCCAACCTTTCTCAACTGCAAGCCAAACACGCTCATCAATAGATTTTAAAGCACATCTTATTCTCATCTTCCAATAAGTGTAATTAGTGCCATAAAAAATAGGGGTTCGAGAAAATTCATTATATCCCGAATTCATCTTTGAAAACACACGGGATCACAAAACAAATAAACTTGTTTTCTAGATCTAATACCAATTTGTGGAGTGCCCAAATGTGTGCTTTCAACAAAATCAATTTTTCTTCGAAAAAGATCCAACTTTTAATAATGCACCAAACCAAGTTGTGAAAACCCAATACTCACTTTAAACCATTTTTTTCTTGATTAATCCTAAACATGCATCTAGTGATTAAAGCAAGTAAAGTAAAGTAAAGAATACTCACAATGCCGGATGTACGAGGAAAAAACTCAAAATGGGAAAACAACCTCGGACGGCCCAAGCCAGACAATCACTATGAATAATGGTTTTACAAAGACAAATTAGTCTTACACTGAGACTCGATCCCCACGGGTCTTGATGCTCCTTCTGATTTTCAACCGTTCTTCAATAGTGCCCACGCAGAAATTCCGTCTTCTACGATTTCTGTCCACAACACACGCATTCACGTATGTCTCGGTGTCCACCGATATGGCTTTGATACGTCTACGATGTCGAACACGATGTTCGTCGCTTCTTCACCGCACAACCCTTTGTGTTCAATAAGTAAAACAAACAACTTTGGTGCAGCAAGATCACGTAAACATATAATAATGATAACTTGGATCTTTACAAACTCTAAGGATATGTTTATGCTTTGTAAACCTTAGAAAACAGGTGCAAACATGGTTCTGGTTCGTAAAAACTTTTTCCAGAAAGCACACATACGAAATTATGATGTAAACACTGTTTAAATAGGATTTAAATGCCGCCTCGAAAAAAGTGTTGTTCGAACGACTTAAGCATGTTGTCCGCGAGACATTGTATCTCGTTCGAACGAGATCCAATGTCGTTCGAGCGACCTCGCGAAAGTTTGACTTTCTGATTAAAAACGTCTCTTAAAAAAGAGATTCAAATTAGTCAAACTCTATTTCGAGCTTATCATCATAAAACGAAGTTTAAACCATAAAAACACTTTCTAAAACATTTAAAATCATTTTTCTATATAAAAATTACATTCTTATCTTTTATAAAATAATTTCGAGCACCATTAATTATACGCATTCATACCTGAGTGATCTCGGAATGAAATTCACTTTGAAGATGAGTAAACTTGCACCAAATAAACATCGACGTGATTATTTCTTTGAAGCTTTGCTGCAACGTCTCCAATTTCTTCAATACGTCATAGACCAAGTGGGATCGTGACAAAATAAAATTCTCCCTATGACATATTACAAACACAGTTTTGTTCACGGAATTAAGTCAAGACAATACAGGGACTCAATTGAAAATTTATGTCCTTGCAGAAATTATGCCTCTATGTGAAGGATTAAAGCTATGTAAGCAATTTGGTTTCATGAAAGTAGAGTTAGAATCCGATTTTAAAATCTTGGTGGCTTTTTCTCGTTCTTAGTTTTTAATAAAACGTGTGGGGTTCTGTCCCACTTCGATAAATAAAAAAAATAAAGAATTAGAAGGTGTATAGTATAAGCTTAATTTAAAAATAATGTATAGAATTCTGGTAATTATGTTGGATTAATAGAAGTGCGAGAGATTTTCAAAGGTAGGCAAGACTTTGTGGGACTTGTTTGAAATCATACAGATGACTTATTGCAATAAAATTTATCCACGTTTCGTTGTTAACATTTTTCGGGGGTTGTCGCTTCGGTACTAGAGGATTAGCATAACATCGCTGGTTTAGTATTAGGGCTTATTCTTAAAACCACATGTAAAATATTTTGTTATTAATTAATAAAAGATTATTTTATTCATTTTGAAATGAGAATCAAGTGGATGACTACTACTCTAACTGACAGCACTGGTATTCACTTACCAAATAGACTTGACATTGGTTGAAATGATGGGGCCATCCTCAGTCCTAAGACACTCACACCGAAACCTAACATCAAGAAGAGATAGAAAGAACGCGGCGAATATGGTCTCCAAGTGTCGGTTCCAAACAATCATTGGGTTCAGATCATATACACGAGACAATGTGGGGAGAAACGACTCGCCGGCCACTCTCTAGGTGGCTAATGATGACCTCCCTATATTTGAGCAAGATAATAATAAAGAGAATTTTTCCAAAATGAGTAAAATAAAAGCAGAATTAACAAAATTTTGATCAGTTCTAAACTTGCCTAAATCCTTTCGACTAGTAACTTTTTAAAATCGAGAGTCTTGTGAAGACACGATCACTCCCCTCGGGTTACTTTAATACATTTGAGGATATTCGTGACTCTTTCCGAGCCATTTCACTGGGGAGTTTTTCACTTTTCACCCCCCGAAGATGACTTATAGCCCAAAACAATCATCTACTAGTCAATTTTAAAAATCGAGAAATCGATGAGAACACAAACACTTCCCACAAGTTACTTTTATACCTCTTTGGGTGTTTGTGCCTATCTGGGGGCCACTTGATTCATGTTTTGAGTTTTCTCTCCCTAAAGTCCATTTTATACCACAAAACGAGCATATACTAGTCAATTTTGGCAAGTGGAGTTTGATTAGGAAAATCACACTTCCCACATGTTCCTTTTGTGCGTCTTGGGGTGTTCGTTCCTCTTTTAAGGACACTCAATCAATGTTTTGAGTTTTTGCTTCCAAAAGCCCCTTTTTAATATGCAAAAGAACATAAACAAGTGAGATAATTTTTGAAATCAGATGTCCGATGGTGAAATTATCTCTTCCCAAAGGATGTGTTAATACCCATTGGGGTGTTTGTGTCTCTTATTAAGCTACCAATTTCCTATTTTGAGTTTTCGACTCCTAAATCTCATTTTCAACCCTATAACAAGTGTATACTAGTTAACATCAGCAACCAGAATCCCGGTGAGGACACGATGCTTCCCTCAGGTTACTTTGATACCTTTGGAGTTATTCATGATGCTTTTCATGTCACTTCATTTATGTTTGTTGCCACCCAAAACTAGGGGCGGTAATTTAGGTTAGTCGTGTCATTTTCGGGTTGTGATGATTTTTATTTTAGTATAAGTTTTGGGTACTCTTAAATCTATACAAGCTAATTGGGTCATGTTCGGTTCATTTCGGGTTATTACCATACACGGTTATCCGTCAAGATTGAAGGAATATCTTCTAAAAAATTATTAAAAGAAGGCATGGAAGAAGGAGTGCATAGGATATCTTCAAAATGCTTCAGAAAGCAATATTCTATGGGCTTTTGACCTTCCACTGTACTACCATTTGCCACTAAGATTTTATGAATAACAAGGATGGAGTGTTTATGATTGAGCATGGCATGAAAAAATTTGGAGATATGGTCACCTTCAACAACCCATTTAACCTAAGAGTTTTGTTTCCAAATTCCAGATTTAAGTTTAGAGCACATAAAGTAAACTTCTTTAGCCTTACGATAATTATTCCTGGTAGAAGGTGATGGGGTAACATTGTAATCTTGTTCCACTCTAGTGAGATCATCTTCCAACTATATAACCTTTTGAAAAACATTTTCAAAAACAATTTTTTTCAAAACTTTGAGGGCCTCCTTTAGTCTACGCAGTTTGATGGATACACATTGCATGAGGGGGAGACTCATATTTAAGGCTCCAAAAATGAGAAGGAGCATTAAGAAAGTCACGATGATTGGTCCACATAGCTTTAAAATTGAAAAGTTTGCTAATCTTGGACATATAATTGCCAATATTAATCAGTAATGGACAATGATCTGATTTAGTGCGGTGAAGATGTTCCACTCAAGATAAGGGAAAAAGGTTAAGCCACGAGGAATTGCACATGACCCTATCAAGATGAGACCAAATACGATCCAAGCCTCCCCTAATATTCCACCAAGTAAATTTAGAGCCTTTAAAAGATATATCCAGCAAACCAGAAGATGTTAAAGTACTTGAGAAATCAATGATAACTCCCCTTTTGATTGGGAGACCATCAATCTTTTTAGATTCATCACCAGTTATATTAAAATCACCCCTACAAGCCAAGGTCCCATAATAGTTGATGAAAGCTTCAAGTGGTCATCCCAAAGATCAAATAAATTTTCCCTCTTGCATTTAGCAAAAACACAATTAAAATTGAGAGGTCCAGGCAAGGAATCGTTGTCAGCTTGAAAGGTAACACATTGGCTAGAATATTGAAGTATATTAACATTCCAATAATGCTTCCAAAACACCAAAAAATTATTTTGCAATTGGCAAAGCCCTTACTCAAATTTAAGATAAGTCGAAAAAGATCGATCTTACTGTCATTAATTTTTGGTTCAGAAATAGCAATTACTCCAATTTTGTGAGTTCTAATAAAGTTTTTAATCCTAGAAATAGAGGCATTATTACCAATTCCTCTAATATTCCAAATAAGGACTTTAAAGTTTAGAAACTAAAGATGAAATAGTTTTTTAGGACCTTTTAGCTGAACGAGTCAGGATAATGGAGGTCTTTGCAAATATTATGTGCTTTTTCTTCTTGCGGATTTGCGTGGGTTTGAGAGCATATAATTGTTCTAAATGACCAGATACGAGTTGTTTCCTTGACACAAAATTAATATTGCATTTTGTACCACCTTCTTTAGAATCTGATACCTAAGCTTTCTGCCATTCATGGCTATTAGATTTATTGAGTGCTCCATCCGAAACATTGTGGCTAGAAAGAGGCTATGAAGGTGAGATATCTGCTATAAATTCACATTTTTCACGTAAGGCATCAAATGGATTGAGATATGAATACGATTTATAAGAAGAGGGTGAATAAGTTTGAGTGTCAAGTTTGCAGTAAATCATTTGTAGTTGGGCTTCATTGGTATAGGTCAAAGCTAGTGGTTTAGGGTTTAGGATTGAATCAATAGGTTTAATAAGGTTTTGATTGATTTGGTTAAATGAGAAGGTATTGGAAGGAGGTAAAGTAATATATGTGTTAGAATTATCGTGGGTGATATTGCTCTAAAAAAAGTTGTTGAATGAAGATTCTAAATTGGACATCACGGTGCGTGGAGGGTGCAGAGCATCGAATATGTGGAATGCGGTGGATTGAACAAATTTTATGAGTGTAATGCAACCAGAAACATATATAAGTTTCCCATCCCAAAAGTTGGTTTTGTGAGGAAAATTATCCACCATATTATCAAAAATTATTTTGTTCTTGCGACTAACATAAAGAGGAACTCCTAGGTATTTTAATGGCATGTCTTTGCGAGAATAACCCGTGACCTCATGAAGGATATTACGCATGAAAATATTAGTGTGACTAGGAATAATGTAACATCTTTATTGGTGAGAATTTCTGAGTTAGTTTGAAAACCATCTAAAAATTCATGAAATTCTTTGGAGATCTTTTATCCCCATTTGAGAATATTAGAAAATCATCTGCAAAGGATAAGGAATAAATGAGAGGTCAGCCCCCGGGGTGAGAAAAATTATTGATCATACCTGATGTCATTAGTCTATGAAGACCCCTAAAAAGAACCTCAAAAGATATAACAAAAAGTATGGGGATAGAGGGTCGCCTTGACGAACTCCTTGGGATGATTTGAAAAAACCCGATGAAGCCCCTTTTATGCAAATAGAGTACCAACAATTAGAAGTGAGTCTCCAGATCATGTCAATCATAGATTATGCAAAGCCAAAAGCTCGCAACACCTTTGTAAGGAAGAACCAAGACAAACGATCAAAGGCCTCCGAAAAATGTAACTTGAATAAGACATTAAAACCTTTGACTTTAGAGTTGAAATTAGCCATAAGTTCCCGTGCTAAAAGAGGGTTGTTTAGGATGCTCCTGTATTTAACAAAACCTATTTGAGACTCAGAAATAATATTAGGAAGAATATTTCTCAATTTATTCAGTAAAATTTTTGACAAAATTTTGCCACTGAAATTACAAATACTGATAGGTTTGTAATCGCTACAAAATTTTTCATTTTTTATTTTAGTAATAAGAATGAGAAGAGTAGTATTCCAACTGCGAGGAATGGTGTGGCCTAGAAAAAATAATTGGATGGCCAAAGTTAAGTCAGATTTGATGATATACCAACAAAATTGAATTTTTTTCTGTTGAATCCATCCAAACCAGTAGCACTAAGACTATCTGTAGCAAAAATGGTCTCCCTAATTTCTTCCTCTTCTGTGAGATTACAAATCTGAGAGTTGTCTTCCACCATCACGATTGAAGGAATATCTTCTAAAAAATTATTAAAAGCAGGCATGGCAGAAGGAGTGCAGAGGATATCTTCAAAATGCTTCATAAAGCAATCTTCTATGGGCTTTTGACCCTCCACTGTACTACCATTTGCCACTGAGATTTTATGAATAGAAAGGATAGAATGTTTATGATTGAGCATGACATGAAAAAGTTTGGAGTTATGGTCACCTTCAGCAGCCCATTTAACCTAAGAGTTTTGTTTCCAAAATCCAAATTTAAGTTTAGAGCTCATAAAGTAAACTTCTTTAGCCTTATGATAACTATTCCTGGTAGAAGGTGATGGGGAAACATTGTAATCTTGTTCCACTATAATGAGATCATCTTTCGTCTGTATAACCTCTTGAAAGACATTTTTAAAAACAAATTTGTTCAAAACTTTGAGGCCCTCCTTTAGTCTGCGCAGTTTAATGGATACACGTTGCATGTGGGGGTGGGGTGGGGTGGGGGTGGGGGGTAAGACTCACATTGAAGGCTCCAAAAATGAGAAGGGACATTAAGAAAGTCAGGATGAAAGGTCCACATATCTTTAAAATTAAAAGGTTTGCTAAGGTTGGCCATACGATTGTCAATCTTAATAAGTAACGGACAATGATCTGATTAAGTGCGGTGAAGATGTTCCACTCCAGATAGGGGAAAAAGGTTCAGCCATGAGGAAATGCACACAACCCTATCAAGATGATCCTAAATACAATCCAAGCCTCCCCTATTTCACCAAGTAAATTTAGAGCCTTTAAAATAAATATCCAGCAAACCAGAAGATGTTAAAGTACTTGAGAAATCAATGACAACTCCCCTTTTGATAGGGAGGCCACTAATATTTTCACATGAATGACCAACTATATTAAAATCACCCCTACAAACCAAGGTCCCATAATAGTTGATGAAAGGTTGAAGAGGTCATCCCATAGATCAAATCTATTTTCCCTCTTACATTTAGCAAAAACACAAGTGAAATTGGGAGGGCCAGGTAAGGAATCGTTGTCAACTTGAAAGGTAACACATTGCCTGGAAGATTGTAGTATATTACCATTCCAATAATGCTTCCAAAAAGCCCAAATTTTGTTATTACAATTGAAAAATCCCTTACTAAAATTTAAGATAAGCCGAAAAGATCCATCTTACTGTCATTAATTTTTGGTTCAGAAATAGAGATTCCTCTAATTTTGTGAGTTCTAATTATGTTTTTAATCCTAGAAATAGAGGCATTATTACCAATTCCTCTAATATTCCAAATAAAAACTTTAAAGTTTAGAAACAGGAGATGAAATATTTTTTGAGGACCTTTTAGCTGAACGAGTCAGGATAGTGGAGGTCTTTGCAAATACTCTGTGTTTCTTCTTCTTGCGTATTTGCGTGGGTTTAAAAGCATATAATTGTTCTAAATGATCAGATAAGAGTTATTTCCTTGAAACAGAATTAATATTGCATTTTGTACCACCTTCTTTAGAATCTGATACCCAAGCTTTCTTCCATTCATGGCTATTAGATTCATTGAGTGCTCCATCTGAAACGTTGTGACTAGAAAGTGGCTGTGAAGGTGATATATCTTCTTTAAATTCACATTCTTCACGCAAGGCATCAAATGGATTGAGATGTGAAAAGGATTTATAAGAAGAGGGTGAAGAAGTTTGAGTCTCAAGGTTGCAAAATATCATTTGTAGTTAGGCGTCATTGGTGTAGGTCAAAGCTAGTGGTTTAGGGCTTAGGATTGAATCGGTATGTTTAATAAGGTTTTGATTGATTTTGTTAAATGAGAAGGCATTGAAAGGGGATGAAGTGATAGATGTGTTAGAATTAGCGTGGGCGGTATTGCTCTAAAAAAGTTGTTGAATGAAGATTCTAAATTGGACATCACAGTGCGTGGAGGGTGCAGAGCATCGAATATGTGGAATGAGGTGGATTGAATAAATTTTATGAGTGTAATGCGACCAACCGCATATATAAGCTTCCCATCCCGACAGTTGGTTTTGTGAGCAAAATTATCCGCCATATTATCAAAAAATGTTTTGTTCTTACGACCAACATAAAGAGGAACTCCTAGGTATTTCAATGGCATGCCTTTGCGAGAATAACCTGTGACCTCATGAAGGATATTACTCATGCAAATATTACTGTGACTAGGAACAACTTAGCTTCTCTGTTGATGAGAAGTTCTGAGTTGGTTTGAAAACTATGTACAAAGTCATGAAATTCTTTAGAGATCTTTTGTCCCCATTTGAGAATATTAGAAAATTATCCGCAAAAGATAAAGAAGAAATGAGAGGTCAGCCCCTGGGGTGAGAACCTCAGAAGCGATAACAAAAAGTATGGGGATATAGGTCCGCCTTGACGAACTCCTTGGGATGATTTGAAAAAACCCGATGAAGCCCTGTTGATGCAAATAGAGTACCAACAATTAGAAATGGGCCTCTAGACAATGTCAATCACTCATTCTGTAAAGCCAAAAGCTCGCAACACCTTTATAAGGAAGAATCAAGATAGTCGATCAAAGGCCTTTGAAAAATCCATCTTGAATAAGACGTTAGAGTCTCTGACTTTAGAGTCGAAATTAGCCATAAGTTCTTGTGCTAAAAGAGTGTTTTCAAGGATTCTCCTGCCTTTAATAAAACTTGTTTAAGACTTAGAAATAGTATTAGGAAGAATATTTCCCAATCTATTCACTAAAATTTTCCAACAAAAATTACAAAGACTAATAGGTCTATAATTGCTACAAAATTTTGCATTTTTTATTTTAGGAATAAGAATAAGAAGAGTAGTTGTACAATTGTGAGGAGTGGTGTGGCCAAAAAACTGATTGGATGGCCAAAATTAAGTCAGATTTGATGATATGCCAACAAACATGAAAAAAAAATTCGTTGAATCCATCCGGACCAGCAACACTAAGACTGTCCACAACAAAAATGGTCTTCCGGATTTTGATAGAAATAAAGAAATAAATAAGTCATACATTATACTATGATAATGCTATTGATTTCTTGTCTGATTATGAAGGTTGTATTATCTTCCCTCTTGTGGTTTCTTAGATCCTCTCAAAAGGCCTTCTTAAGTCCTTGTAAAATTTATATTTTAGATTTAAAGTAATTAACTAATGAGGACTAACATCACTTATATATCCATAATCCCCCAGGTCAATAAAATGCTTAATTTTGGGCCTCCACATGATCCCAAAATGCTACCCAAATTTACCTAAAACTTAGCCCAAAAGTATATATATCATTGTGGCCAATATCAAACACTAAAAACACATCTACCGGACTCTGTACCATCCTAAAGTTTGGTCCAAACAATAATTTCGAACAATGTAAGTTATGCATTTATTATTATTATTTTACACAAGTAAATATTATTCTCACTCATTATTTTCTTCTTAAAATTAATATTAGATATATACCACATACGGTTTATTACAATTTTGGGAATGTTTCACCCCAACATATTTTTTGAGATAACTACTTCTATATATATATATATATATATATATATATATATATATATATATATATATATATATATATATATATATTCAATTGGGGGTGCTAATCTATAATTCTTATAGTACACAACAAAAGGAATAATTCAAGAGAGACCTTGAAAATTATATAAAAAAAATGAACATGGTGATGTGTAAATAATTCATTGTGATTCCCCAAATCTATTTTATTACTTGAAAACTGAAGAGCTCCATTAAGGCTTCTCTATTTTAAAGCCGTCCACTTAGGCTTCTCTATTTTAAAGATCTCCATGTAAGAAAACCAGCATTTAGCACCCCCTCACCTTCTCTTCCCTAGAAAATCAATCGATTTTACACTCAGTTGTCCCTTGATGTTCTATACCTGTTACATCTCCAATATCTCCCCCATACGATGACTACAATGGAATTTATAAAGTTTTATTCACAATCTATTTATTAGAACCATGGTTCTAAAAAATGCGGGCGTAATCGAGGCGTGGAGGCCAAGCCTTAAGCCTTAGAAGCCTAGGCGAGCCTTAGGCGTTAAAAGGCATGAAAAGGCGTTTAGTCCTTCTTAATATATTTTAATATTTTTTAACTGTAACAAGGCTATTAAAATACTAAAATTGTACATATCATAAAAATATGTCTGAATATATGCAAATTAAAATACTATTTGATTATTTTGGATGAGATAATGGTCCGGTTTGTAAAAAAAATCTTTAAAGGGCAATATCGCTTTACTAAAGCATTGTTGTTTTTAGAAAAAAGTGCACCTTAAGGGTTTTACCATGAATAAGGCGTAAAAATCTTAAGGCCCTCCCAAGCCTCAAATCTAGGTGGATTTTTTAGAACAGTGATTAGAACTAAAAATAGATTGTGGATAAAATCACACACCATCCACTACGCACACAAGCGCACAAGTAAAACTTTGAAAGAACCTATGAAAAACAGCCACAAAAAGAATCACCAAAACATATTACATCATCAGAAAAAAAATAGGCACTGGAGAAACACATCGTCGTAGAAAACAAGCGTCGCCCACCCACGACACATTCACTATATCCATCATACACTACACACCATCCACCATGCCCAAATCCCACACCATCCACATGCACAAAAGAGCACCATAAAAAGTGAAAGAACCTGTGAGATACCATCACAAAGAGCACCACCTAACCATACCACATCGTCGGAGAAAACAGGTGCCGAAGAAATCAATCGTCGGTTGAAATGCATTTTGAATATTCATTTTTTGGTATCGGTCCCAAGCTGAGAAGAGGGTTTATATTTTTTTAGTTCTTTTTGTGCTTACCCATTTTGAGAAGATTTCCAGTCATCAAGAAGAAGGGTTCAAAAGTGGGCTTTAACTTTCTTTTTTTGCTCTTAGAGAGTCGTTGACGAAGATGCAGGCTGTAACGTTTTTTCTTTTCTTTTTGTTTTGTTTTATTTTTTTATTTTTTTAATGTCGCGAATCGAGAAGAAGTGTTCAAATGTAGATGTCGAAGTAATGGCACCATTTTATAGGCTCTTATGTTTTGATAAAGATTAGAGGCTTAATGCATGTCTAATGTGAATATCAAATGTGCACTTTGGTGTGTGCATCACTTTGTGCAAGTATTATGGGTAAAAAATCAATATTTTTTGTATGTTATATGATGGAATTTAAATTTGTAATTTGTTGTACTTCCTTTATAATTGTACGCTTTCCTTCAGAATATAAGGAGTTGAAAAAAAAATTGGTTATAAAACATTTTTTAAGTTTTATTTATAGAATTTTTTTTAAGTTTTGTATCAGTAAATGACATGCAGTATTTTAAACTAAAAAAAATAAAAATATGCAAATTCTTTTATATAAAATTCGTACAATTGTTTTGAAGTTTTTATTTATAAATTTTTTTTTTTTTATATAGTAAAAACCATTAAAATAGTAGACAAATTTTATTTATGAAAAATTAACCTTTTATAATGGCTTTAAGATAAGATATTGAATTTATGATAGATACTAATTTTTATAATAATTATTATATTTGTTTATTATACGTCGCGTGTACATTGCACGGATTGTATGCTAGTCAATAGATATAGGTCTCACACATCCGTTGGTCTCATTTTGAGGGTCTCTTTAGAATAACTCCAACAAAAATAAAAAAATCTATTCAAAAGTAAATTATATTAATTACGAATTCAAAATAAAATAAATTTAGTCAAGGTAGGATGAATTAGTTAACAAGGTGTAATTATATTAATAGAGAAGTTGTTACGAAAATAAATCTTAAAAGATTTATTTAGGGCCACCCGCCTCAAAACTCCTACATTTGAGAAGAATAGATTAGATATTTTTTTCTAAGTAGTACTGCTCTTGTGCGGATCACTCTGCATTTTAAGAGTGCGGACTGGACGTGTATAACGTGGTGGTGAACTCAGAAAATAGAGAGAGTGTGCCTATAATTTAGTCAATAATTTCTAAACTTATCATGAAATAACACATATCCAATCTGCCATCTTAACATATGAATTTTTGTAAGTTATTCTAACCATTCCTTTCTTTAATACACACGAAAAAGAATAATTCTAGAGAAATTCTGTAAATGAAATTAGACTCAGTGACGTCTACTTTCAATGGACCCTTGTCGAGTGACAAATCATAAGTCTGATTTTTAAGGCATCCGTAGAATAATCCAAAAAAAAAAAACAATATATATGTACGTTGTGAATCTCTTTTGAGCTTTTACCAAAAGAGAAGATTGTAAGCCGGGGTTTTGCATATATCCCAATTTCTTTGCGCCATAGAACTAATGTCTCGAACAAGCCAAGAGGACACACACCTTTCGCCAAAAACCTAGCAAGACCCACCAAAAAAGAAGACTTGCTTGGCATCTGCAAAAGACAGATGAGCATGGAGACAAAGTTTCCACACACTCATACTTTTCCAGACTTTAAGAAAAGGGTAAGGCTAACAAAATGCATGGCCCCTCATTCCTAAGGTCATCATCAACTGAGCTCATCTTTGCATGAAAGTAAGGGAAATCTTTGATCCTAAAGTCCTCTTCACCTTCTATACATAAATGTTCAAAAACAAAACCCTCTCTTTTCACAGCACATGACGTACAATTAATCTCCTTGGATCCCACAATGATCACATTCAAATGATAAATCCATAAAAAGCAACAACCAGAAGATTCACAGTCATTTTTATACATAAATCACAGAGGAACCCATTATTATCGGGGACTGGTTTAAGACTGGTCAAAAAGGGAGGGGAGACACACGCGAATAACCAACGATGTGGTGATGATTAGGTTTGGGAAATGATGCCTCTTTTTATGATTGTTTGGTCGTTTTCTTCCAGCATTGTGTGTGTGTGTGTGTGTGTGAGTCGAGAGAGAATCTTGTACAAGTTTCTTAGGGTTCTAGTGAATATGACCATAAACATAGAGTATGCAAGTTGTTAGGGTTATAGCAAATCTAGTTATAACTATGTGACGCTTAAGAATGTATATTGGTTATAAGAAAGTGGTTTAAGTAAGTAAAATATGTTATATGGGTGGAATGAAGGGCTACGTGAGCATGAGTATGCATGAATTTTGGTTCGTGCATGAGTATGAACGGGCGTTTAGACCTACATGAAAAGAATTAAGTAGTAGCTAATCCTTTTATCATTTTTAACTTTTGTTGTCCCATAGAAGATTGGTTAGGAATAACAAAAATGTTGCCATTTTCCTTTATTTGTAACAAACTTTTAACATGAATTTATATTTGTTAATAAAGATGACTCTTAGAGCATGGGTGCAAAAATTAGAAGTTGTGGAATCCATAATACATTTTAAGGTTTCATCATGAAAGGGTGACAAGAACCAAGCATCTTGGTCCAATGGTATAAGACTGTCATTGAAATAGTATTGGGGAGGATTGAGTTTGGTCACCAGTTCGATCCTAACACTATCAAAATAATGCTTGATCAGCGAAAGTCATGAACTGCGAATATGAAGTAGTCGAGGTGCGCTTATAACTGGTCCGGACATCACGTAATATTATACCAAGAAAAAGGTCCACGAGAATATATATGGTGCGCCTAACATAAACATTCACACCAATAAGTGTATGACATTTGGAATAATAGTGAATGGTTATTGGGGATTATAATATAATAATAAGTCACTTTTTCTTATTTGTCTGGCACTTATTGGTACAATACTATTCCAAATGCAGGTGTAAAATGTAGAATTGCAATATGAAGTACAGGGTTTATCATATGTTTTCTTCATTATGACCCTCCATGAAGAGGCCAACAATTTTGAACACCTTCAACTTGAATATGAATGGGTATTAAGCATGGCGGAGGGAGAAAGTTGGGTTAAGGTGGGTAATTTGTACTACTACCATTTAGTTCTAAGAAAATTAAGATGGACAATTTGTAATACTACCCTTTTTTCACATTTGCTTTTATTTTTTTTATGTTAAAAAGTGGTATTAGTAATCATAATAACCTTCAGAACTCAAGTGTCCGCCATATCCTGGACATAGACATGCCCATATTATTAAGTGAATGATTTGACGAAAATTTGGCGATAATCTCGGGATGTTTTGGCTATGCTAAACCATTTGGTGAATGATTTGAAACGTGTTTGACACTCATAGAAACACTCTAAATTAAAATCACATTAATTATGGCATGACATTCACCCACTTTACTGCACATATGATATCGATGATAAAAAATTTAAATGTGGGATTGGAGCTCACCAGCCTGGTCAAATAGGACTAAATCCAAAACCTATAGATGAAGTGAAAGCCTCTGGATAAGGGGTTGTTTGGATTTTTTTTTATTTTTTTTTTGCAGTTTCATCCCATTTAAGAATAGTTTTAATCACGAGTTGTACTATTTGCCTTTGAACTTTTTCTTGTTCTGTTTGGAACTATCTTCCCCATCATGCTTTCACTTTTTCTTCTTAGGACATTCAACAACATGGATTTTTGTTTCCATTGGATTCTTTTCACTTTTCTTTTGAGACTCACGGTTATCTTCTTCAACTCTCAGTATGACCACCAATTCCTCCACATTCATCTCCTTTCACTTGTGCTTAAGATAATTTTTGAATAAAGTCCAAGATGGTGGTAATTTTTCAACAATTGCAGCAACTTGAAAGGTTTTACTAAGGGATATTCCTTCAGCATGAATGTCGTGGAGGATCACTTGGAGTTCTTGCACCTGCGAGATCAGTGGTTTATATTCAATCATTTTGAAGTCCAGGAAACGCCCGACTATAAATTTCTTCATCCCAGCATATTCAGTTTTGTACTTTTTCAAATAATTCCACAATTCCTTTGATGTCTGATCGTGCAGTAGACATTATACAATGTTTTGTTTAAGTATGCCAGAATATAATTCCTGCATAGATACTCAGAGTGTTTCCAAGCATCAACAGCAGCAACCTTTTCTGAGTCATCTCCCTCTTGAATAGAGGGACAATCTTCATATACAAACCTACCCAGTTGGCAGGTAGTGAGATAGAAATACATTTGTCCTTACCAACGTTTGAAGTCAACCCCATTAAACTTTTCTGGTTTCACCCTGTGTAGCATAGATATGGGTGCAGTCACATTTTTTGTTAGTAACAGTCACATTTGCAGGAATAGTGTTCGTACTATGCGATTCCATTTATGTTACAAAACTAGAATTTTTATCAACGATAATATTCATATATAAATGAATTAATCTAAACAGAATAAACAATTATGTTATACAATTTTCTCAATTATAATTAACAATAAATGGATTCTAAAAGAATTCTAAATAATATTCAGAATTAAACTAAAATATAAACACAAGTTTATAATAGTCTAAAAAAATGTGTAATAAAATAATATTTTAATTCAAATTTTTCTGTCAAAACAAATTTATTTTTTACGAAAAAAATTCTCTAATAAAAAAAATTTATGTACACTATACAAAACAGTAAATTGTCTTAAGATTGTTATGTCTATTGTTTAATAAATACAAAAGTATAGAATTACGAATTATCATAATAATTACAGAAATAAAAAGAAGTTACAGAAAATAAAAACTTACTTGAATTTACAGAAATAATAATAGAAATAGAAAGGAATCCGAGCCCTATGAATTTTCACAGTGTCCTTAAGACAATTTATTCCCTCCAATGTACTCTGAGGTTGATGAATATTGTCTCCCAAGATAGAACAGATTTGCTAATTAATTATGTAGCACAACAATAATTAATTTCGACGAACACAATTATGTGTTTTTACTCAACCAAAACAGTAATATGCATTACAGAATGAGAAAAAATATTTTGTGGAAGAAGAAAATAATTTGGTTGCATTTTTTGAAATTATGAAAGGGCAATTTTTTAGTAGTCTAACACTGTAGGGGAAAGGTTTTATTTATAGCAAACGTTTTGATTGTTGGGAACAGTCAAAGCCGAATTTAACTGTCAAAACAGTTAATTTCGTTATCTGTTGACCCTTGGCAATTAACTGACAGACAATTAATTAATAATTAATTATTAACAATTAAAGCCCATAAAGTTTAATTCAATGCGGACAAAAAATTTAGGATATTTATTTAAGCATAAGTCCAACTGACGTATGGCGCGCGCGTGTGGGCTTTTGGTCCAAGCCTAACACATGCATAGTGTAGGTCATCTCCCCTTCAAAGAGTTGGGATACCCCAAGGCATCCAAGCCTTATTCCATTATTTGGGTTTTATTAACTCATCATTTTTTCACTACTCTTCCAATGTGGGACAAGAGTTAAAACATACTAAATTCATTAACTTTCATTACTTTGTCAGCCACTTTGGGGATATATTTATCATTCATAACTTATTGAAAATTGACATGTGAATATACTACGTTAATCTCCTTACTAAGGAGAACGCGTTTGTATATGGTCCCACTATTATCGTGGTATGAGTCTCACCTAAATTTGAGTTCAAAGTTGCTCAAAATTTTGTCCAGAAAATCTAGACAACTTTATGTTCCAATTTTTCTAACACTTTTTGGTACAAAATAAAAGGTTTAGACTACATGTGTTTAAAAAAATGTTTGAGGGACTTTTTGGTATTTGATCCTAGTTATAAAAATTAAAATATATTAAAAAAGCCCTAACCGCCTTCACACATTTTTCGGCTAAGGCTCGTCTAGACTTCTAAGAATTAAGGCTTAATCTTCATGTTTCGATCACGCTCCACATTTTTTATAACCTTGTATAATAGCAAGTCACTTTTCCTTATTTGTCATGCACTGATTGGTACAGTATTATTCCAAATGCAATTCCAAATGCAAGTGTAAAATGTAGAATTGATGGGTGTATCATATGTTTTCTTCATTTTGCCCCTCCATGAAGAGGTCAACAATTTTGAACACCTTCGACATGAATATGAACGGGTATTAAGCATGGCCGAGGGAGAAAGTAGGCTTAAGGTGGGTAATTTTTACTACTACCATTTAGTTTAAAAAAAAATAAGACGGGCAATTTGTAATACTAACCTCGACATAGACACGCCCATATTATTAAGTGAATGACTTGACGAAAATTTGGCGATAATCTCTGGATGTTTTGGCTATGCCAAACCATTTGGTGAATGATTTGAAACGTGTTTGACACTCACAGAAACGCTCTAAATGAAAATGACATTAATTATTACATGACATTCAGCCAATTTACTGCACATATGGTATCGATGATAAAATTTTTAAAGCTGGGATTGGAGCTCACCAACCTGGTCAAATAGGATTAAATCCAAAACCTATAGATGAAGTGAAAGCCTCTGGATAAGGGGTTCTTTCGATCTTTTTTTTGCAGTTTCATCCCATTCAAGAGTAGTTTTAACCTCATTGCCGCGTATACCGTACTTGTATTAAGTTTGTGTTAGTTGCAGCACTTTATAGTCGATGCGAAATAATATTAGAATCTTGTCTTATACCACATAAAATATTATTTGAAGGAATATATTGATCGGACAAAAAGTAATTCATTCTTACGAACAATTGGGAAAAAAAAGTCAAGAAAATAAATCAACAATAAAAGGAGATGTTCTACTACTTTTTATTATCAACTATTTCTCAACTCATGAAAATAAATATTTTCCGATATTCTTCTGACTTTTATAATCAAACCATCATAACCATTTGAAATGGGACTCACCAAACACTTTTGTTCCTTTTTTACCTAAAAAATATAAATATCATAACGAATATTCTATTAATAATTTTTTTGTTATAAAATATACAAAATAGTGAATGCTCACTTGCATTTCATATTGAATAAGGGTCTTCGGGATAGCTTACTTTATTCT
This sequence comes from Sambucus nigra, assembly GCA_949130495.1. NCBI lineage: Eukaryota > Viridiplantae > Streptophyta > Magnoliopsida > Dipsacales > Adoxaceae > Sambucus > Sambucus nigra. The sequence continues at coordinate 60,728,437 of OX422216.1, read as the reverse complement.
ATAAATATGGGTGATATTCTATGAGTATTCATACACGAGTGAAATGAAAAACTCTCCATCTAAACTATCTTCGTGTCCCCTTTATTTTATAATACGTTATCAACACGAGTTATAAGCTCCGATTGTGGTGCTCAACAAATATAATGACGATGATTTTTCTTCTACATCCGTTTCTTGGGCTGCGTAATATATGTAAAAGTAAGTGGCCAATCCTTACTTTTTTCTTTCAAATCTCATCATACCCTCTCGTAATGAAATAGTGGATTTTTTTTAAAAAGTAACTCCAATGTTATCGTTGAACCATAAATAATATTCAGAAGAAAAATAAATTTTCTCATTACATTGAAATAGATTACAAATGTTTATGAAATAACCAACTTAACAAAAATAACAAACTAATAACTAATATGATATTCACAACTCTAATACTCCCCCTCAAGATGGACTATGAATGATAAGAACAATTATCTTGGATATAAGAGGAAACAGACTTTTGAAGGTAAAGGCTTAGTGAACACATCAACAAGTTGATGTTGAGATCTAATAGGAAGCAGTTTAATGAAGCCATCAGATACTTGGTCTCGAACTAAATGACAATTGATTTCAATATGTTTAGTACTCTCACGGATAATTAAATTAGAAGAGATATGAATTGCTATTGATTATCACAAAAAGGAATATCTGGACCAACTAATGTGACTTAAAAATCCTTCAATAATTGATGAATCGAAACTAGCTCACTAGTAGTATATGCCAAGGCTATGTATTCTGCCTCGGCAGAGGATCCATACAAGATAGTTTGTTTATTTGCATTCCATTAAATCATAGAGTCACCGATGAAATTACAAAAATCTATTACAGATTTGCGAGAGTTCAAACAAGAATCCCAATCTCCATCGGTAAAAGCTCGTAGCTAAAGTGAAGGTTGGGAAGAAAATAATAAACCTTGTCCAAGAGAAAATTTGAGATATCATAGAAGATTATGAGAAACATTTAAATGATGTTGTCATGGCTCAGATAGAAACTGACTCAAATTTTGCACAACAAAGGTGATGTCAAATCTAGAAATAGTAAAATAAAGTAATCTACTAATAAGTCTTTTGTCTAAAGAAGAATTGGGTAATGAATCCCCTTCGAATGAACTTTATTTCACCATAGGATCCATTAACAAGAAAGTTATAATACCTCACTCTTCCAGTACTGATATTATCCCCATTTTAACTCTCACACACATTGGTATGCGATTTTCATTAACTCTAAATCCAGTTCCAGTTGAAATCCATGAGACGCGCATCATCAATCACATGCCATACTAGTGGAGCTAAAAAGCCTCGGTGTTAAAAGAGTGCAAATCTACATATATAAACCATTACTTTCCCTCATTCAGGCGATGTGAAAAATAACTCTCTGCCTAACAAATTAATTATGGCACCAGTTTATTACAATGCACCCTCTAAGGAAGCCCAACGTTCCCATTGGGATGAAATAAACCATCACCCAACACATTGACAAATTAATTATGGCTGAAAACTTGGCTCTGATATCGTTCTGTAACACCTCACTCTTCTAGCACAAATAGTGTCCCCCGCTTTAATCACCGCACACAGTGATATGGGGTTTTCATTAAGTGTGGTTTGAACCCTTGACATGTGCATCATCAATCACATGCCATAAAAGTGTAGATAAAAGGGCTTGGTGTTAAAAGAATGCAAATCTACATATATGAACCATTACTTTCTTTCATCGAGGCTATGTGGGATATAACACTCGGGATATAAGATCAACCGTGGTACACGCCTTTACACTGGTTATTTTACAAGGAAAGAAACCAATATCTTCAAGTAATTGAAAAGTGTAATGCCTATGTGATAGAGAGGGATTTTGTCACGGTGTCGCCTCACCGACGCCGATCGTTTGTTATATTTGGCTCACCAACTCAATGGAAAAACCTAAACTGTTACTACACTCCTTTAAGGGAGTATAGCGGCTAGTTCGGGTATCAAATCCACATAGACAAGTTGCTAGAATTTCATCGGTTTAAAACTTCTAAAATAAAAATGTAAAAGTATCGGATAACAAAAAAGAAAGATTATACTAGGCATGGGTATTTAAACTAGGTTAAGAAAGGAATAACAACTATAGGTTGCGACAGATATCCCTCACCCCGAGTTAATTGGTATAAATGGTTACTTGGGTTCACAAGTTATTAAGATTGAATCTCGTTTCATCAATGAATTAAATCAAGAGTTGTCACAATCCTAAATTGTCATAAAAGACTACTATAATTTTGGCGTCAACAGATACCACAAAAAATACACACGCAAGGTCGTAAATATGGATCATATGTTATATACCCCGTTAAATCTCCTAGGCGTAATAACAAGAACAACTTAATAAAAATAAATAAGTAAAAGCCATCACCATAGAAAAATAACCCATTAACAATAGGTGAGTTCAATCTAACATAACCTAATTTAATTTAGCCACTAAGCATAATGAACAATATAAATTAAACAACTAATTAATTAGAGCGACAAGGATTAAATTAACTGCACAAATTAGGCTTTGAACTAAATAACAAAGCAATAAAATAAAGGACAAAGCATAAATAAGAGAGGGAATATGACGAATAGTAAAAAGCCTACATTACATGGGTAAACAACCAAAAATTCAGGAGAGGGGAAAAACTCCAACAAAGTCCCCAAATATCCAAACCCTATCTAAACTAAAACAAGAGGAAAAAGAAGATATATTACAAAAAAAACACAAGTTTCCTATTTATACTAAGTTACGAATAAAGGAAAAAAATAAAAGAAAAAGAAAATAGAAAAAGAAGGGGAAAAGAAGCAACAAAACGAGGCCAAAATAGCAGACCTAGCTGACCGGTCAAAGGGGAAAATGTTCTATAAATCTCCCATGGTAAAAAAAAACATATCACCAGTCTACCGGTGGGGCTGGGCCAGTCAACCGGTTCTGCAGAAACCTCCCACTGCTATCCTATCTATGCCGAGAGGTGTTAACACCCCAAAGCCAAAAACCATCAATCCCTTTTATACACATCTTCGACATATGGCAAAACCAAGACCTTGGTTCTAACTATGATAGCCAAAGACCCATGCTCCATTTGGGTAATTTGGTTAACCTCAGCTTCTGTGTGTGTGGCCCAAAGATCATCATCAATTTGGTGTTAACCAAGACCCGAATCAATTTCTCATTTGGGGAAAGACCTGCCATGATCAAATTGGACCCTCGCTGCAATTTTGGGGGAGAGGACACAAGTGCCATTTATTACTTTGTTTTGTGTTTTGTTATTTATTAATTAACTCCCTTATATTTCTTTCCCGATAAAAAAAACATAACCTTTTCGTTTGAACTCGGATTCAAGCACCGTTCCCGGCCACGCGAAGCTTAGCCCGGGAGCTTCAACTTTCGTGAATACTTTGGGAAAAAATCCCAAAGTGTGAAGTGACGATAATGCCCCTGGGCATGCGATAGTCGATGAATCTTTATCGGAATGCCCACAAACTCTACACTAAGCACCATAATACCTACAAACACTCAACAATACCTTAAATAACATGTTAACATATAAAACAGAGGTTGTATGGTTATCGAGCATAATTATAGGAATTAAAGTTCCCGAGGGGGCTAAAATGCATAAGTGTAGAGGGTAATAAGTGCCATGATTCGGGATGAATCACACCCCCTAACTTACACATTGCTAGTCCCTAGCAATGAAATTCAACGAATGAATAACTATAAGAAAATTACAAAACATAAATAAAATATACAAAAGAGATAAAAGCCACTTTCACGGGCGAACGATTGCATTTAGCGTATGCAATAAGCCGTTAAACCCCTAAGTTACCCTAGTGGACGAGTGTCACCTCATGAGGGTTTTCATGAATGAAACCCATAAACATCATATGATTTCCTCAAAATGTATGCCCAATCACATGCGACAAGCCCAATAATAACGAAAAAAATTTCAAACATGTTATTAGCAGAGTGAATGACTTCACACTAATGTCCGTCTTATTAACATTGTCAAATGAAATTCATTGAATTGAAACCTTAAAATGTGGGAGGGGAGCGATCACATGCAAAGTATGACTTGGTAAAAACGTATATAAATCAGATGATAAATATTAAAGCGTGCATATAAGTCAATCCTCACGGGATATGACACTCAACAAATGAAATCACTATGAAAGGTAGGTAATAAACGGGACATGATGGCATAAAGAGTAAATGTATATGAAAACAAGGCCGCGCATATGTCACAAGAGAAGAACGTTATATATAAAAATAAAAACATGTAATCTCAATGAAAGATACTGCTCATTCATGGAGGCAAAATGTATTTTCACAGATTATCAAAACTAATTAAACTTTTAAATTGAATCACCCTAAGATCGCATAGGACTTTGTAGGGTTGTAATGTAGGTTAGGCTCGGATTATGAAACTAAGGAAATATGTAAACTCGGGATAATGGAAAATGTGGGCAATACAAAATTTGAAAAAATAACTTCGAGAAAAAGCATTAAATATAACAATGGGGAGAGTAAACAAAGATTATTGAACACTATACACAACATATACAAAATTCTCTTTCTTTTCTTTTCTTCTTATTCTCACTTTTTTTTCTACTTTTTCTTTTGTTTTTCACTTATTTATGTTCTTTACTTTTCTCACTCTCGCATGCTTAATTGTAACCATGAGACAATAACATCATTCAATACCAAGTATCATTCCAAAAAACGGTATTAAAGGTGATATATAGGGCTTATAACTCCAATGTGGAGTTGGTTTGGGATTTGGGTTTATGAAACAAAAGGCTATATTAAGGCTGAAAGGGGTGGCGAGAGAACATGTATAAGATGAAGTCAAGGTCCATATAGGTGATATAAGAAAGATGACCTATGATCATTTTCTAAAGTTTATGTAATTCTCGAGTCAAAACAAACTTTAAAAATCATGCTCGAGTAACACATTTCAAGATATAAACTCAATTAATGATTTTTTTGTAAATAAATGTTGCCTTTATTTATTAATAAGCTCAAGAGAAATAGCCTCTCCTAGTGGCTCTTACATGCGCTAACGAAAATTTTAATAAAAACTAAAGAAAGCAGACTATCGACCTCGAGCATGAGCACCAGAGAAACTATTTTGACCTTCATGTGCAAGATTTTTTATCTCACTCACCGCTTCACGACTTAAGCCATTGCATATATGCGAACCGTTCACAACTGAAGTTTTAGAGAGGGATTGAGAAGATCCCCCCATCTTACGCTACGAGTTATTGGAATCTTCAATTTTTCCTAGAACCTCAAAATAATTACTAATTGGAGTAATTTGAGTTTATTTTTCCCCACAATTTTTTTTAACCGAGTCCGCCAACTTAGGAATCGCCACATATAAATTAATTTCAGACCCTTCATATGACACGTTTGGAATGTCCTCAAGATGAGGCATATCACCATAACTATCTTCTGTATTCGAAATATCTCCACGTAAATTATTATATTTTTGCACTGAATCGTGGGCTTGCATTTCCTTTTCCACAATCATATCTTATTCCTTATTAGAAGGACCAGCCTTTTGTCCATACAGATATTGCGGGTTGGATGGTAAGCCATTTATCACTTGTTGGACTTCAAACAAATTAACTACTTGAGAGTGATTTTTTCCACATATATTGGAAATTTGAAAGCTCTTTTTAGTAGGTTCCTTAATTTTCTCATCATCAGAAATATCACCTGAAAATGATTCTCCGGGCATCATCTAGCTAGCTATTCCATTTTTAGCCAAAAACCTTACTCGTCTAGGAGGTAACGCTTCATTTTGTTGACTTATAGACTCGTCATTTAACACCTGTTTTACCTTACCATTGTTGTCGCAGCTGTCACATGTGTCTTCGATCTATTTTTGAGCAATTATTCCTTTACAAACTTGAATACCATTTCTTTCAAAACTTATAATACGACCTGGAACATCAGCGTCGTTTCCTTGCAGGCCCGCATGTTTGTTGGCTTTCTCTTTTGACATAGAAATACAGACTTCATTCTGAAGGATTCTACACTCATTAAAAGAATTCCAACTACCTTGCAATATCTACAAAACGATGTCAAGGACTCATAAATAAGGTTAACAAAAAAAGAACCATCATGTCTTTCCACAAGGATACGATCAACTGGTTTATTGAGAGATCAATATCAACTAATACTCTTGCATAGCTGCCAATAGACCTGTTCATGGTGGCTTTATCAATTCGTAGGGGTAGACCATTAATGAAAGAATAGTGAGATTACCAACGATTGTAACATTTTCACAGAGGAAAGAGAAGTGTATAACACTAACAAACAAAGAAAAGCCCAAAGCTTAGTAGGTGTAGGTATATACACACCACAAGAATTTTCACCATTAGTAACAATATTTAGCAACACAAGCTATTTTTGTTTCCAAAGATACCCTTTTGGCAACAAAATCTTAATTATGTTGCCAAAAGACCATTTTACATTGTAATTTTGGCAACATAAAAAAACCTTGTTGCCAAAGGTTAAAATTTCAAGCGGAAAGCTAGCAAAATAAAAGGGCGGGGGGTTTGAAATTTGGTTTGAAATTTGGTTTGAAATTTGTTAACTCATCCATCATTTTTTTTAATTTAACATAATTGGTTTGAAATTTGAATGATGTTTAGATTTATGTTTCCATTCAAGAATTTTTTAAACTTATAATTTATGTTATTTCCCTTTTTTCAGTTTATAATGTTCAAATTAATGTTTAGAAGATATGTACATTATTTTTTAATTATAGTTTTAATAGTATTTTTGCAAAGGGTTAGCTGTGGTATAAGAATTTAAAAGTAAAGTATAAATGGTATTACCTGTTTGGTTGTTTTAATGTGGTGAGTAATATAAATTTTAAAACATCAATTAAAAGTAGGGTAAATTATGCATAGTTATAAACCTATTAAGTTACATGTAGTGCACATAGATACTAGCCTTCTAGTTCTTATGGGTACCCATTCAATAGTCTTAGACCCGTTCGAGAGTCATTACCCCTGTAATGAGATCTCCCGAATTATCCCATTTAGATAGTTGGGGACTGCATAGTTTCTGTATAATAATGTACTTAGTGGCGGACACTTGTTACTTTCGGGGGAACTTCTATTACCGTCTCTTAATGTTCTATGGGTACATACTAGATTGATGTGGTGTTGAGTGTTATTTCAATTGATAAATTGATATCAATTGAAATAACACGAACACTTGCGAATCTATGTAGTGTACTTGGAGAACTATGGGGACATGCTGCTAAAATTTCCTCAAATTGAAATAATGTGGATGAGCTGCTAAGTGTGTTACAGAAATATGCGGTCTTGAATGGGATAGGACCACTCACATTTTAGAGGAGATGAAGGAGATAAGATTATATTATTTTATACGAGTTAATTCATCAGTTGCTGTTTATATACGCTCTCAATTAGCGAATATCTAGGGGATGAATAAGAGTTTAAATTATATTGCTTTGTATGAAATACACAAGGAAAAAGGTAAATTTTAAGTAAAATTTATTCAATCAATTGTTGTTTATGTAATCTCTCGATAAACAAATATGGAAGAAGTGGACAATAGTTGGATGACACTTAGGCATAGAGTAGGTGAGCGGTATCGTGAGGGCAGTAAGTCTTTTGTTAACAGATCAATGGCCAAAGTGAGCGAAAATGGTACAATTCAATGCTCGTGTAATAATTATTGTAATCGTTATTAGCACATTGAACATGTTGTGATGTATCATTTAGTACGATATGGCATAATGGAAAGTTATAAGACCTGGGTCCATCATGGGGAATCTATTTCGCAACACCAAATCAATGGATCTGATGATGACGCAGATGTTGAAATTGGTGGTAATAAGACGAGGATGATTTCTTCCCTGAATTAGTAGAAGACTTTTGTAAGGGGACTTATACGGTACGTGATTCAGGGGATTTTGGGACTGGCGAAGCGTATGATAAAACAAAAATGAAAGATGTGCAAAATATCGAAAAACTACTAAAGGCTGCCCAACGTGAGGTGTACTCGAGCTGTAAAACATATATGCTATTGAAACTTGTGATTACAATGTGTTATTTGAAGGTTGTGGGTAAGTGGAGTAATGAGTCATTTGGCATGTTGATGGAGGTATTAGTGGATCTTCTGCCTCCCGAGAATTTAGTTATGAAGTCGATTTATGAAGCTAAAAAGTTGCTACAGGAATTGAGCTTAGGATATGAGACAATCCATGCATGCTAACATGATTGCGCTCTCTTTTGGAAGGAGAATGTTTCTCTTGATTATTGTCCAATATGTGGGGAGTCTAGATACAAGTTCAATTTTGGCAATGGTAAGAAGATCCCTCAAAAGGTACTACACTACTTTCCTTTGACACCTAGGTTGTGCAGATTATTTATGTCAAGGAATACGTCTACAAGAATGAGATGTCACAATGATAAACACGTGGATGATGGGATTTCATCATGGGATTGCCAACGTCACAAAGTGATCATGATTCCATTTGGGTTATCGTCGATCGTTTGACCAAGTCGAAACATTTATTACCGGTACGGATGGATTACAATATGGCTCGTTACGCCCGGCTCTTTATTATGGAGATTATGAGACTTCATGGGGTGCCCATCAATATAATCTCCGATCGAGAAAAGCTTTTTGTGTCCCAATTTTGGCAAAGTTTTTAAGAAACAATGGGGACTGAATTGAAGTTGAGTACCTCCTACCACCCGCAAACAGATGGACATACGAAACGAGTCAACTAAATGTTAGAGGACATGCTTAGAATGTGCATACTTGACTTTAAAGGAGGATGGGAGCAATACCTTCCCTTGGTCGAATTTTCTTATAATAATTCGTACCAATTCACAATAGGTATGGCACCTTATGAAGCATTGTATAGCCGACCGTGTAGATCACATACTTGTTGGTTGAAAGTAGGGGATAATAAGCTCCTTGGACCTGAAATGATCCAAGATACCTATCGAAGATTGATCTTATTAGAAAACGCATCCGAATTGCCCAAGACCGTCAGAAAAGCTATGCCGATGAGAATAGAAAGCATGTAGAATTGGAGGTAGGAGACCAATTTTTAGTACGGGTGTCACCAATGAGGGGTATAAAGCGATTTGGGAAGAAAGAAAAGCTTGTGTCACGCTATGTAGGACGTTTTACCATTATTACAAAAGTAGGCCCCGTAGTATATCATATCTCTTTGTCGGAACGCCTATAACAGATTCACGACGTGTTTCATGTTTCATCCTTTAAGAATTACAAAAGGTGTGACCGAGGTCATTGGCACATTCCTTTGGATGATATTGAATTGCAACCCGATATTTCATACGAGGAACAACCAGTTACGATCTTAGATCATGGAGAGCATAAGCTAAGGTCGAAGGTGGTGCCCTTGGTTCGTGTCCAATGGGGGCATCACAATGCCGAGGAATCAACATGGAAGCACGAGGACAATATTCGAGAGAAGTATCCACACCTCTTTTTACAAGGTGCGCCTGAATTTTGAGGGTAAAATTCCCTTGTAAAGGGGGGAGTATGTAATACCCCTTATTTATGAGTAATTATTTTTATATTAATTTGCCATGCGGGTTAATTATATAAAATAAAGGAAGTTGGAGTAAATATTACTTAAAGTGATTTAAGAGATAATATTTAAATAATTTTGCATATTTACTGTTAAGTGATTGTAAATAGCATCATATTATGTTTTGTTACGTCGTTGTGCTTTAAGCGACGGTTCTGATTTAAAATGATGTTGGAACATGAAATAATTTATGTTATCTCGGATTTCAATTTAGTGGGCGGTCCGAAAATGGTTGAAATAGTCAAAATGAGTACCAAGTTGTATTTTTGGGTTCCGGGTACTTTTGACCGGTTATGACTTAATTATGTTGTTGCGAGTCATTTTAATTGTGTAGTAGCATTTAAAGTTGGATTTAGTGGTATTGGGAATTTAAGTCTTCCAAGAATATTTATTTCTCATTTATGTGTTCTAAACCTAGAGAGAGAGAGAGAGAGAGAGAGAGAGAGTTTGGGAGAAAAATAAGGGAAAAGAGAGAGAATTGAAGATTTGAGCTTGAAATTGTTGCTACCGGAAGATAATCTGAGACTACAATCCTAAGGAAAGTTTCTAACTTGCAAATGTATTATTTAGTGAGGATAATTTGTATTGATAGTTGTGTTTTTGGAGATTTAAGCCATTTGTGGGTTCTGATGAATTATGGTATTTAACCCTTAGATTTTGATGTATATATGTTGTGAGTTGATTATATTAGTTTGTTGTTGTATAGAAATTTTAGGGTGAAGTTATTAGTTGATGAGGTTGTGATATGTGGAATAAATTAGGGTTAGAGGTTTAGGCTTGGTATGAGAAAAAGGGGTTTGGCCGTGGGATCTGGAATGACCGGTCGATTGCGGTCCAAAGCCCGATCGAACGGGCCTCAAGAGAAAGGATTTTTGCTTCTCTCAAAAGGTAAGATTAGAAATTGCGATCGACCGAGGTTTTATGACCGATCGACTGGGCATTGAGGATTGGGCTTACTGCTTTTCTTACAAGGCAAAATCTTAGAAGCAAGGTCGATCGGGGGTCAGAGGCCGGTCGATCGGTCCCCTATTTTTAACCCCAAAACTTAGATCTTTTCTACTATTTTATTTTTAGGTTTAAGGCCTAGGAACCTTATTTAATGAAGTAAAACTAGAGTCTTGTAGTAGGGGAATCAATATCCTAAGATTGAAAAGGGGTGTTTGGGCTTATGTCGGGGATTCTTTAATAGAATAAATAGATGGTAGTAAGTGTCCTTTTGATTTAATAAGATAGTCTAGGACTAGGGAAAGGTAGGGTTATATGGTTTTGGACCTTTAGAGATTTGGATGAGGTAAATTACACTTAGTGGCCTATGGTGTTGTCGTGAACTCTTGAAAGTTAGTATGGGGATAATTAAACGTTGTGGCTTATGTCATTAAACACATATGGCTCCGAATAATAAGTAATGCACATTTTAAATTGGCATGCATTGTGAATATTGATTTACATATACATACCTCTCTAAATTCTATCATGAGGGAAGTTACGCGAATAAGATGAAGTCCCCTGGCTAGTGAATGCAGGGTGAATATAGTCCTTGACCATAGGAACGGTGGTACATTGTGTGGTGGTTTTATTCAAAGTGGGGTAATTCCGGGTAGGGTTAGGACTCACTGTCGAAGGTATATGGCCGCTTTCCACACGACGCAATTTAGGGTGCCAAGGTAGTCTTGGTTATAGGCCTTGGAAGACGATAGCTATTTAGTGGCGCATTCAGTGGGGTGACTCCCATAAGGATAGTCTTAGAATTGTTATATTGTGAGTATAACTATTCTCATGAAAATGGCATTTTATAAATGGCTAAAGAATTTTATAAATCAACTATATGGAATAAGTTTCCTAATGAAGAATGAACTTGTGAAGTCATATTGTGCAAAACAGAAATGTAAGCTTATTAAATTGAAATTAGTTATTTCTCTTGCATTAATGAATAGTTAACACTATCAATGACATTGCGCTAGGATGTGCACTTAGATGAGAGGTCAGGATTATCCTTATTGTAAGAGCGAGTGAAGCTTGTTTATGATGTTAGGTATTCATAACTGTCATGCATTTTATTCACATGAATATCATATCAAATTGGGCCTTGACCCATTTATATTTCTTTATTTTGTATGGATCCTATTTATGCACAGGTGCTCCGCCACAAGGACGCCCGTGTTAATCTCTCATTCACAGTGTCAAGGAGCTACAACATTTTTGCGGATATTGTAGGATTTTTGTTATAGACGCATCCATCTTTTGTATACTCTAGTTATGATAAGTCTAAATATTCGGCCGTGTTGCCCAAGTTTTGTACTTGCTTATATACTGTGATATTCATTTGTAATACTCGGTATAACCTATTTGTATTGGTATGTTAACCGACAACTTATACGATTATTATTTTGAGGAATGGTCGTAATTCGTTATATGCCTTTATATGTTTATCCACCATCTTTTATAATTGGATTGTCTAAATGGTTTTTATTAAACTCATAAATTTATTTTACCTCCTTTTTCTAAAATAATTGGTGGTTATCTCTTACTATTATTTTCATGACAGTGATGCTAAGAATGGACCATCTATGATTCCTGAATTTATTGAAGTATCGGGTTGGCCACCTTTTATTTTAATAAGCGGGGTGTCACATTTAGTTGAAAAATATGCCCCCAAAGGACAAAATATGGCTTCAACCTAGACATACGAGTCATATGATGTTAGCATAGGAGAAAGAAAGACTGAATAATATTAAGAAGAATCTATTGCGATTGAATGCTTTAGTGCCTGACGAGATCGGATTTGGTAAGACTTAAAATTTTAATGTAAATGTACAAGATGATGATGAGTGCAAATTGCACGAGGCTGAGGAGGATCTTAGTCTGTCCAGTGGTGACGATGTCAGTGATGATAATATTGAGTATTCTAATCCTCAAATGGAGAAGGTAATTCATACGGGGTAGTGTAATTGAAATTAAGTTTATGTTCATTACCTCAATTTACTTTAAAAGTATATATATAAATTCTATACATTTTTTTCATATTTAAATAAATTTTATTTTGTATTTGCAATTCTTGAACATGGCGCCTGTACGACGATTATTTAGTTATTCTCCCTCCCCTATAGCGAAAGAAGCCTCATTTGAGGAGGCACTCAACATCCAAATCAATATGTCACGAGTACCACCAGTGGGAAACAATGCGGGTAATTATATATAACAAAATGATTTTGACTCACCCAATTTTGACCTTTTTACATTCTTTGATTCTTTAAAAATAAATTTTCCATGCTACGTAAATCATTTTTGTTTAGGTTGTTTTAAATTTACTTCTTCTATATATAACTGTCTTACTTTCTCATTAAAACGGGAAACTCGAGTCACTCCTCGATGCGTTTCCAACAAAGAACATCAAATGATAATGCCGTCGAAAATACACAACTTCATGTTCCTGACGTTTCCATGACACGTAAGTTTTTTTTCTTTATTTTTTTCTATTCTTTTCAAAACTTTATAACCTTTGTTTATAGACAAACCTCTACGATGTTTACTTCTAAAAAATGAAGCCCAAAGTTCAGGGTCACACTTATATTTTCAGTAGATTTTGAGATTCGATGGTGAGAACCTCTAAAGTTGAGACCTCCTTCCTCAAATAGGAAATAGGTTTCAGACCACTTTAACCATTGATAAGTTTTTTTTAAATAACCTCCCAAGTAGAATTTACTTAATAATGCATTTATCCTTTTGAAAATAGTTTTAGGAGGATATAAAACTAATAGGATATGTACAAAGATTTGGAGTTCTTCAACCAAAGGAATTATTGTTAAGCCTTCTTCTTGATCTTAGTTATAGTCTTTCAAGCATGCCGAATTCATTTCTTTGTTTGGGAGTTCTAAATGTTTTGGGGAGAGGTTGTATTGATCTACTAGTTGAGTTTCTTCAGATGTGAATTCCACATGTCGGATATTTTCTTTTGAGTGTAAGGAAATCATATTTGACTGAGTTAATTATTTATTGTGAGATCTGTTTGGTTTGGGAAGCTGAGTGTCAATTGTTTCCTGACGTAAGTCATTTTTATTTAGATTGTTTAAATTATCTTCTTGTATATATAATTTTCTCTACTTTTTTATTAAAATAGGAAACTCGAGTCACTCCTAGACGTGCCTCCAACAAAGAACATCAGTCAATGATACTGTTGAAGATATACATGCCGATATTTTGGATGTTTCCTTGATACGTAAGTTATTTTGATTATTTTATTAGTAGTTTATTGTGTAATAAATGACATTTATTATGTTACTTTATGATCTTTCTTTTTCCACAGCCACCAGAACTAAAAAAGGAGTGTGAGGATTAACGCGTGAAGTGAAAGTTGAGAAAACGGTAAAACGATATGGAAAATTTGAAGTGCATGTGTTGGAAGGTGATGGGGCACCTATGGGTGTAATTGCTCCTTCTGTAGGATAACAAATTGGAGTTGAGGTTCGAAATATGACACAACTTCAAGGGGTGACTCGTTGGAGTGAAATTGATTTTGGGACACAAGATGTAGTAATCTCCAGGATTCAGGTAGTTATATTTAATTCTTTGAGTTAGTTATTCTTTGAATGTTATTTTGTGTATTTCTAATTAAAAAGAAATTTTATAGGCTAAATTCAAAATTGTTAACTATGATGAGGATGAGTTTGTCAGATATTCTTTTCATAGGAAGTGTGCATGGAGGTACAGTGGGTGGAGGAGTAAAATGTACATACATTAGAATAAATTATTGAAGGATAGATTCGACCCTAAAAAGAATCCATACGGAGGGGTTACACCAAACAATTGGAAGTACATGATAGATGATGTTTGGAGTGGTTAGAAGTTCAAGGTAACTAATTCGTATTTCATTATGTCTGTAATTTAGTTAGTCCTTGAAAATTGCATTATTGGAGATCTATTTAGTATTTTTTTATGTTTTTAATTAGGCATGGTCATTAAAAGGTCAATTAGCACGTGCTAGTTTTCCATGGAATCATACTTATGGGTCGCGATCATTTGTAGCTGCCATGTCAATTGAGGTGATGAATTTTGTAAATTATGAATTTAATTAATTATCAATGTATAATCATATTCTCATTGGTTCCATTTATGAACAAGGTAAAGAAAAGGGTGGTGAGAAACCACATATTACTGACTTCTTTAAATCATCTCATTGGAGTGAGAAAAAGAATTAACTGGTGGATCCAAAGTGCAAGGAAAAATATGTATTTACATCTTTGATTAATTAATTATATTACGAGAGATCCCTTATTGCTGACTTCTTTATATTGTTATTTTAAAATTTGTTAACAAATTATGTAGTGAGCTTATATTATTTTAAATATGGCAGGAGAAGTTTGTGGAGCTTAAAAAGAGATCCTTGAAACCAAATGCACCATTTATGTCACAAGAGGAGATGTCGATTGAAGTTCTTGGAAAAAAATCGAGTCATATTGTTATATGGGTGGTAGGCCCGAAGCCCTCTAAAGCTTCAAGTATAATTAGACAGTTGAGGGCTAGTGATGATGAGCTGACACAACTAAGAGAGCAATTGTCTTCAGTTGAGGAGAGAAATGTTATCTAACAACAGAAGATAGATGTTCAACAACAGAATATAGATGCTGAAGATAAAAAAAATGCGAATTTTCAAGAATACAAGAGGCAAATGTTTGCACAAATATATAAGGATTAAGAACTATGGAGCTTATTCGGAAGATTTTCTATGTATTTCACCTTTACCAAAGTAAAATCTTCATTTAGTTGTGTGTGTGTGTGTGTGTTGTGTAAAATCTTCGTTAATCTGTGTGTTGTGTGTATATATACAACTGTTATAACTATATATAAACATATCAAGAATTTCAGAATTTTTTTTCTCTCTCTCTCTCGTAAACCCTTCCTAATGTTTTGATGGCAACTCTAAATTCCCCCACTCTCATCAACCCTAAGCCGCCATATATACCAACTGTCTGGAATAGATCGTTTGCTTTTATTGTGGCTGAATCTTCTTCCTCACATGCACTGGATCTTAAGAAACCTACAACCTTCAAGGGGGAACATGCAGTTTTATTTTCTGAGGATGATATTTTAACCCTATCGAAGCTTTTCAAACATGCTTTTGTAGGGAAGTTTTCCCATGTTCGGCCTTCAATGGAGATGATTAGGCAAGTCTTTCAAGCTTTTTCTCTAAAAACATCATTCAATGTGGGCCTTCTTGATCGAAAACATGTTCTGATTAGATTAAACTCTGATGAAGATTACTCTCATATGTGGATGAGAGAAACTTGGTATGTTGGTAAGTTCCCTATGAGAATTTTGAAATGGACTCCTGATTTTCGTCCAGATATTGAAAATTGCTTTGCCCTCATCTGGATATCCTTCCCTTAACTCCCCATACATTTCTTTTCAAAATCCTCTCTATAGCAACCCCCTAAAACTTGATGCTTCTACTTCTGAAATCAATAGACCTAATATCGCTAGGGTTTTTGTGGAAGTGGACTTAACTAAACCAATTTCAAGAAGAGTTTGGATAGGATGTGGAACTAAGGGGTTTTGGCAGGAGGTGGCAGTTAAAAACATTTGTAAATATTGTAGTCATTGCTAAAAAAAGCCTATGATGAAGCCTCATGTTTGTTCAAATACCATGGTTCAAACTCCCAGCCTATTAAGACTACTCAATTTAAGATTAAGAAGAACCCCAGTCATACTATTGAACCTATCAAAGCTGTTCCATCAGAGAAAGGCAAAGAAGGTATGGTAGCTCCATCAGATAAAGGCAAAGCAGTTGTGGTTGTTCCATTATAAAAAGGCAAAGAAATTACGGATGTTCAGCTTCCAGTTATAGAGACGGTTATGAAAAATTCTATAGTTGTTACTTCAATTGAAACTCCTAACACGAATCAAGAAGGTTTCGTAGCTGCATGTGACACCCCGACTAATTAAATGTCGGGTATCTACTCCTTTATTCAAATTAATTCAAAATGTCAAGTTGGTTCAGTTCATAACATCACTGTCGAAAATGTTTTAACCATTACTAGCCACCTAATATTTAAAAAGTGAGTTGTCAATTTTAGTTAAATCTGATTAACATGCATCAAGTATTAAATTATGGAATAATGATATCACAACACATTACAGTCACATTACAATGATAAAAGAATAATAAATCTGGAGGAACACTCCTCGGTAATAATTCGACGTACTGAATACAAAATCTGAATTACTAAATAATTACAACCCAAAATCTAAAATAAAACTGAGTAAGTATGATGTCTCTAAAAGAAAAGGGGCGACATGCCCTACAGATGAGTAAATCTTAAATAGAGTTAAGATAAAAAGTGGAGGCGTCTACTATCAAGGTACTGTAACTTCCACATCAGCTGCATCACGTCATCAGAATGGAACTCCTACGCTTGGTGTCCTTGTGGCTGGGCACTTAAAATATTTTTACAAGAAAATAGATTTGAAAGAAAACGGGTCAGATCCCTATTGTGAAAACAGTTTAAAATACAACAAGTGTTTAATATCATTAAAAAATGAATATAAAGTACATGACAGTGCGTGCACTCACATGAGATCCTCACCTCTCAACTAATTGTGCACTCCTATCGTACCCATACCCGTTCTAGTTATTCTACTATCAAACTAGTCCAATACCTCATCTAACCTTATTATATGATTCACGATTTAAGTCCCGACATCTTCATTTAAACAGAGAGTTTTACTTTCCTTCTTAGTTCCCATATTAGTCATGTTAATCAGTAGAGATTTTTCATTTTTAACTCTACTAAAATGTTGCTATTATTCACACTTACATTTATTCATGACAGTTCATTTCAATTAGCAGTATATTATTCTCATCATAAATATACAATACTGACACCCCGAGACTAAGCTGCGGTGCACAAATACTCTGCTATCCAATCCCGGTACATCAAGTACATAAGGACCACGTATTCCGAATATCTGAGGAATCGTTTTCAATAAACAACAATCACACATAATGGAGGCGAACATAGTTCACATCACATGGGTCACGCACTTACCTACGCTCCCACAATCAGCAAACTTATTAACTCCTCAATAAGTCCTTCTCTGACCTATGTCCTCGAGGTACTAATCTAAATCCCCCCCCCCCCCCCCCCCCCGTAGACACACAAAGATTAGATGGCCCTGATCGAACGTCGACCTACCGTGATAGCAAGTATGGTAGGTATGTTATACACAAATACTACATATACCAAGCATTCAGACATCTTAGGTATCGCATAATATTAATAGAGGTATATTTCTCATCCCTATACCGTTATTTAAAGTTACATGTTTACAAGTCCCCGATTTATATACATTAAAGTTATCAACTCTTCTCACGTCGTAATTTTAGTTACTTATACCCTAACCCATAGATTTCATCCGGTTTACTAGTTAATTCCAAGTTTTAATCCTCAACATACTTCCAATCTTGCAAATATATCCACTAGTCAACAAGGGAAGGTTAACACTCAACTGTATAAGTCTACTAGAAGTTTTAAATAAAAATCAGGCCTAAAAAGGCATTCTGTCAACTCGTTAGAAATCTCGTTCGAACGAGATCGTTCAAATGAATGGTTTCGAATGAACTACCAACTCATTAGAATGGGTACTGTCATCTCATTAGAAGTCTCGCTCGAACGAGGTTGTTCGAATGACCTGGGCTGGTCTTCTAACTAGATGGCAGAATACGCCCAGAAAATTCCCAATTCGTTTTTCTCAATTTTTCTCTTCTATAAATTCATCCTAAGATCATCCCAATCGCATTTTAATGTTCTTAAACTTCACTAAATCCTCTTAGGTCGTTTCTTAACATATTTTTGGGATCAAATCCTCCTAATCAACATGTAATTATCGTTAATCCCCAAATATTACCCCAAACCCTATGAACATGAACCCAGAATTTTATTATGCCTAATTACTCATCATAAATCCGTTTTTAAATCATCAAAGTTAAGTCTTCGAATACCAAATTCATCCATAATCATTCTACATGCAATTCCTAACCCAACTTTAGAGTTTCTACAACAATTTCATTATGTTTTCCTCAAAACTTTCAAGACAAAACAGTTCCTACACTAAACATGGAAGAAATATTCAATGCACTTAAAAATATCAAATCACTTGCCTTAGATTCGTTCTTCAGATTTGTTGTCGGTGTTTCAAGGTTGATTCTTCTCTCTTTTTGGTCACAATCTCTTCCAAAATGATGGTGGGGAGATGGTTTTTGCTTTGGAACCCTATGATAACTTCTCTCTAACTCCCGTAGCCCACTTATAATGGTTTTGGCTCGTAATGGCCTTAGTGGCCTCTTTAACATTATAAAAATAAACTCTAAAATTCATGGGTTTTAATTCCTCCATTTTTAAAATTATCAAAATACCCTTCTAAGTTGTCGGTTTGGCCTAAAAATGCCCCGGGGCCAAAACTAAAACCCCGGCTAGTGTTTTCTGACTATTTCGACCCTTCCGAACATGTTGGCACACTCAAAATGACCATTCAGTTGATAAACATGTAAATTACTTTTTAATCTAATTAATTTCATTCCTGACGAGACTGACACGTGCGTCCCAACTTAATTTTCCAAATTGTCGTATTTCAGCCTCACGACAACTTTAATATTTTCAATACCCGTGAAATATTCACTTTTAACATCATAATCAAATACCAACTCACATCTCGCTAGTATTTATATCCGAATTAATTCTCATTTAATTTAATTAATCCCTTAAATAAAAATCAATAAAATTACGGGGTATTACATACTCCCCCCTAATAACAGAATTTCGTCCCGAAATTCGAAACTCAAGAGTACCTGGTAAAAATAACTCTGGATAACGCTCGCGCATCTCATCCTCGCGCTCCCATGTGGACTCCTCGGCATTATGATGCCGCCACTATACACGTACTAATGGTACTATCTTCGAGCTCAGTTTCCTCTCGCTGTGGTCCAGAATAGCAATCGGCCCCTCCTCGTAGGAACTATCAGGCTGAAGATCGATGTCCTCTTAAGAAATGTGAGTATGGGACAAATATTCCCTAAGATATTTCCTTAGCGAGGAAATATGGAACACATCATGAATCCTATGCAAGTGCTTCGGTAATCCGAGTCTATACGCAACTGGACCAATCCTCTCGATGATAGGAAATGGTCCCACGTATCTTGGTGCCAGTTTCCCCTTCTTCCCAAAATGCATGATCCCCTTCATGGGAGATACTCTGAGTAACACCTGGTCCCCCACCTTGAATTCTCTGAAGAACCTCTTGGCATCAGCATAGCTCTTCTGCCGGTCCTGAGCTACCCGAATACGGCACTGTATCATATTTATCCTTGCCGAAGTGTCCTGAATCACTTTCGGCCCAAGGAGTTTGTTATCCCCCACCACTAACAAACATGCTAGGGAATGACAAGGTCTACCATACAACGCCTCAAATAGAGCTATGACAATGGTGAACTGGTAGGAGTTATTATAAGAAAACTCCACCAGTGGAAGGTACTGCTCCCAACCACCTCCAAAATCTAGGATGAATATACGCAACATGTCCTCTAGCATCTGATTTATCCGCTCTGTTTGCCCATCAGTCTTCGGGTGATAAGCCGTACTCAGCCGCAACTCCGTGCCCATGGACTCCTGGAAACTCTTCCAAAATCTTGAAACAAATATATTGTCTCGGTCAGACACTATATTTAGAGGCACACCGTGAAGTCTCACTATTTTCGTAATGAAAATTTGGGCATACTGTCTCGTGGTGTATTCTGTCCTCACGAGCAGAAAATGAGCAACTTTGGTCAACCTATCCATAATTACCCATATGGAGTCGTGACCCCTCTGTGACGTAGGTAACCCCGTGATAAAGTCCATGGATATGCTCTCCCATATCCCATCGAAACCTCTAACGACTGTAGAAGTCCTGTCGGTTTCTGATGATCCACCTTTACTAGCTGAAAAGTGACGCATTTATAAATTAACACGATAATATCTCTCTTTATCCTGCTCCACCAGTACTGTCATCTCATGTCTTGGTACATTTTATCCCCACCAGGGTGTACCGTGAACCGTGAGCCGTGCGACTCTGTCATTACCTCATGTCGCAAGTCTTCCCCTTCTGGGACAACCAGTCTCCCATTGAAGCGTAATCCCCCGTCTGAAGTAATGGTATAGGACTCGGCTCCCTCTGCTAGTAATCAAACTATCTGCTCCTAACAGAACGAGTCATTTGCCTGGGCCATTATCACTCTCGTCACAATCTGAGGTGTAATAGTCATCATAGACATGAATGATCGGGCCACTGCATCCTGGTGTCCCAGCTCCTTTCACTTAGCTTTCCACACCTCAGCCACCTCATTTATTAGCCTACGGCTCAACGCGTCTGCTACCACATTAGCCTTCCCTGGGTGATATTGGATATCGAACTGATAATCCTTCACAAACTCAAGCCACCGAAGTTGATGCATATTCAGTTCCTTCTGCGTGAAGAGTTATTGTAGAGACTTTTGGTCTGTGAACAACCAAAATTTCTCCTCCAGGAGATAGTGTCTCCAAATCCGAAGAGCGAAAACGACTGCCGCTAACTCCAAGTCATGGGTGGGGTAATTCTGCTCGTGAGGCTTAAGCTTATGGAAAGCATAAGCTATGTCCTGACTCTCCTGTTATAGCACACCTCCAAGTCCTTGTAAGGATGCATCGGTGTAGACTAGATACTAAACTCCCGGCCTGGGCAATGCTAACAAAGGCGTTGAGGTCAACTTGTCCTTCAACTCATCAAATGCCAACTGACAGGCATCGCTCCAGATGAATGGCACACCTTCGCGAGTCAGATGTGTCAAAGGACCCTCTATCTTTGAGATACCCCAAATAAACGTTCTGTAGTATCCTGCTAGGCCCAAGAAACTATGGATCTCAGTCGGTGTCGTGGGTTGTTCCCACTCCCTCACCGTGGATACCTTCCCCGGATCAACAGATATTCCCCGGTCTGAAAGGATATGCCGCAAAAACTGAACCTCCTTCAGCAAAAAATCCACATTTCTCGTACTTTGCATATAGCTAGTTTTAATGCAGTGTCTGCAAAACCTGCCTCAAATGTTCGGCGTGCTCCTCTTCTGTCTGGGAGTAAACCAGAATATCATCAATAAAGACAATGACGAACTGGTCTAGGAACTCTCTGAGTACCCTATTCATCAAGTCCATAAACACGGCTGGAGCGTTGGTCAATCCAAAAGGCATAACCCGAAACTCGTAGGACCCATATCTCGTCAAGAAAGCAGTCTTCGAGACGTTCTGTTCCCTGATACGCAATCGATGGTATCCCGATAGCAAATCAATCTTGGAGAAGAAGCAAGCTCCTCTCAACTGGTCAAATAAGTCATCGATTCGGGGTAACAGATACTTATTTTGTATCGTGACCCTATTCAACTCCTGGTAATCTACACTTAATCTCAACGATCCATCCCTCTTCTTTACAAACAACATAAGGGCACCCCACGATGAAGTAATCCTTCGGATAAACCCCTGACCCAACAACTGCTCTATCTGGTCCCTTAACTCTCTCATCTCCGTTGGAGCCATACGGTACGGTGCGCGAGCAATTGGCCGAGTGCCCGGTGTCAAATCGATAACAAAATCTATCTCCCTACTAGGAGGTAATCCAGGTATATCCTGAAATACATCAGCGAACTCACTAACAACAGGAATCGAATCAAGTGGTATTACCACTTCCTTAGAGGTCTCCTCCTCTATGTAATACAAGTGTGTGGACGATCCTCCCTCCGGGCGAGGCATCGCTACTAAAAACATCTCCTTCCCGGGAATGGCAAAAATAATACTCCTACTGAAACAATCAATCATGGCTCGGTACGCAACTAGCCAATCCATACCAACAATCGCATCGTACTCAGTCATCTCTAATACTAACATATCAGCTGGTAAAGTAAATCTCCCGATCTCTATACCCACACCTCTACAAGTAAGGGAAATCGTAGAACCCCTACTCAACGGTGAATCTACGAAAGTAATCGTGCTCTCTGCAGTGTCTAACAACCCCAAAGTGTGTGCAAATCTCATGGCAATGAAACAGTGTGTGGCCCCCGTATCAAATAAAATACACCCCATAGTCCCCTGAATAGAGAACATACCCTCAATAGTAGGTGAATCCTGTGGGACTGCGGCATGCTGGAGTTGATAAACTCACCCGTACTGTAGTTGTCCCTGCTGGACTGGGACTGCTGGGATGGGTGGCAAAGCTGACATCTGTGGTGGTGCTGGGAAGACGGCGGGAAACATAGGTCTCTGGGGCTCATGTCGAGCACCCTGCTGTTGCTGCTGTTGTGGGGCCCGGCCCCTATCAGGACACTCATGGCGCTTGAACCAATCTTGCCACAAATGAATCATTTCCACGGAAAGTTCCCCCCTCTCTGACCCGCTGCCCACGGCCCACGGCCCACGGCCCTGGTGGCCGTTGCCATTCATCCCCTGGCCATGCTGGCCCTGATGAAACTGTTGTGGTTGGCCCTACTAGTCGTGCTGACCCTGTTGGACCTGAAAAAAACCTCCCTGACCATTTCTGAAACCCCCAAATCTGAACCTCTTAAAATATCCTTGCTGGGAACCCTGATCTCCCTGCCTATGCTTACCCTGAGCAGATTGTGCCCCGCTGGCACCATTTTCCCCTGTCCTGCCCTGATGGCTGGACTCTCCTGACCTCTTACACTCTGACATGTGAAAGCGGTGGTCCTGGTAGTGAAGCAGTGTTGCGTTAACCACATCAGAATAAGTGGCCAATGAGAGATTACCCAACAAGTGCTGACGGATCCTCCAAGTCAACCCATCCATGAACTTCTGAATCTTCTTCTACTTGATTGGAATCTCATCAGGAACGATGTTCAAGAGATTAGTGAACTCAGCCTCATACTCGGCCATGGTCTTCCCCTCCTGCTTGAGGTTCATTAACTTCCTCCTCATTTCAGTGTGAACGACTGATGGAAAATATTTTGCGGTTGAACTGCACCCAGAACTCCTGTATAGAAAGGGCATCTCTCTCCTCCGGGGTGGTGATGGACTCCCACCACTATAACGCTGATCCTACTAGATTAAAGGTAGCCAGTATCTGTTTCTGTACCTCCGTGCACTCATACATCCTCAAATGTCTTTGAATGTCCTTCTTCAACTGACTGGACACAATAACATCGGAGCTACCTGCAAACTCCGGAGGGTGTGCTTTATAAAAAGCATCATGAACACGTTCCCAAGCATACGATAATGCATGAGCCTGAATTGGCGCTACTGTCGGCGCCTGGGGTGGTTCTTGCTGCACAACTGCAAGGGTGGCATTTACCGCTTGGGCTACAATAATGGCAACCTCTATGGCATTTATGGTGCCCTGGATTGGTGCAGGCTGTGGCTCGGGCTGAGCATCCCTGGGAACTCATTGTGCACGTCGTGGAGGCATCTGAAATGAGAGTAAAGTCTTATAATTTCGCAGTTATTATCTCAAAATAGTTGAAGAGCGAAACATACACAAAAGAATACAACAATCCTAAAATATAGGGCTCTATATCAAAGAAAGCTACGCGGAAACAAAACAAGCCGTACAGATCCTAAGGACACTAGAACCTGATGCTCTGATACCACCTGTGACACCCCGACTAATTAAATATCGTATAGCTACTCCTATATTCAAATTAATTCAAAATGTCAAGTTGGTTCAGTTCATAGCATTACAGTTGAAAATGTTTTAACCATTACTAGCCACTTAATATTTAAAAAGTGAGTTGTCAATTTTAGTTAAATCTGATTAACATGCATCAAGTATTAAATTATGGAATAATGATATCACAACACATTACAGTCACATTACAATGATAAAGGAATAATAAATCTGTAGGAACACTCCTCGGTAATAATTCGAAGTACTGAATACAAAATCTGAATTACTAAATATTTACAACCCAAAATCTGAAATAAAATTGAGTAAGTACGATTTCTCTAAAAGAAAAGGGGTGACATGACCTACAGACGAGTAAATCTGAAATAGAGTCAAGATAGAAAGTGGAGGCGTGTACTATCAAGGTCCTGTAACTTCCACAGAAGCTACATCACGTCATCGGAATGGAACTCCTACGCTTGGTGTCCTTGTGGCTGGGCACCTAAAATGTTTTTACAAGAAAATAGATTTGAAAGAAAACGGGTCAGATCCCGATTGTGAAAACAGTTTAAAATACAACAAGTGTTTAACATCATTAAACAATATATATAAAGTACATGATAGTGCGGGCACTCACATGAGATCCTCACCTCTCAACTAATTGTGCACTCCTATCGTATCCATACCCGTTCTCGTTATTCTACTACCAAACTAGTCCAATACATAATCTAACCTTATTATACGATTCAAGATTTAAGTCCCGACATCTTAATTTAAACAAAGAGTTTTACTTTCCTTCTTAGTTCCCATATTAGTCATGCTAATCACTAGAGATTTTCCATTTTTAACTCTACTAAGATGTTGCTATTATTCACACTTAAATTTATTCATGACAGTTCATTTCAATTAACAGTATATTATTCTCATCATAAATATACAATACTGGTACCCCGAGACTAAGCTGCGGTGCACACATACTCTGCTATCCAATCCCGGTACATCACGTACATAAGGACCACGTATTTCGAATCTCTCAGGAATCGTTTTCAATAAACAACAATCACACATAATGGAGGCGAACAGAGTTCACATCACATGGGTCACGCACATACCTACGCTCCCATGATCAGCAAACTTATTAACTCCTCAATAAGTCCTTCTCTGACCTATGACCTCGAGGTACCAATCTAAATCCACCCCATACACACACAAAGATTAGATGGCCCTGATCGAACGTCGACCTCCCGTGATAGTAAGTATGGTAGGTATGTTATACACAAATACTACATATACCAAGCATTCACACAGCTTAGGTATCCCGTAATATTAATAGAGGTATATTTATCATCCCTATACCGTCATTTAATGTTACACGTTTACAAGTCCCCGATTTATATACATTAAAGTTATCAACTCTTCTCACGTCGTAATTTTAGTTACTTATACCCTAACCCATGAATGTCATCCGGTTTACTACTTAATTCCAAGTTTTAATCCTCAACATACTTCCAATCTCACAAATATATCCACTAGTCAACAAGGTAAGGTTAACACTCAATTGTATAAGTCTACTAGAAGTTTTAAATATAAATCAGGCCTAAAAAGGCATTCTGTCAACTCGTTAGAAATATCGTTCGAACGAGGTCGTTCGAACGAATAGCTTCGAACAAACTACCAACTGGTTGGAAGGGATATTGTCATCTCATTAGAAGTCTCGTTCGAACGAGGTCGTTCGAACGACCTGGGCAGGTCTTCTAACGAGAGGGCGGAATACGCCCAGAAAATTCCCAATTCGTTTTTCTCAATTTTTCTCTTCTCTAAATTCATCCTAAGATCATCCCAATCGCATTTTAATGTTCTTAAACTTCACTAAATCCTCTTAGATCATTTCTTAACGTATTTTTGGGGTCAAATCCTCCTAATCAACATGTAATTATCGTTAATCCCCAAATATTACCCCAAACCCTATGAACATGAACCCAGAATTTTATTATGCCTAATTACTCATCATAAATCCATTTTTAAATCATCAAAGTTAAGTCTTCGAATACCAAATTCGTCCATAATCATTCTACATGCAATTCCTAACCCAACTTTAGAGTTTCTACAACAATTTTATTATGTTTTCCTCAAAACTTTCAAGACAAAATAGTTCCTACACTAAACATGGAAGAAATATTCAATGCACTTAAAAATATCAAATCACTTTCCTTAGATTCGTTCTTCAGATTTGTTGTCGATGTTTCAAGGTTGATTCTTCTCTCTTTTTTGTCACAATCTCTTCCAAAATGATGGTGGGGAGATTGTTTTTGGTTTGGAACCCTATGATAACTTCTCTCTAACTCCCGTAGCCCACTTCTAATGCTTTTGGCTCGTAATGGCCTTAGTGGCCTCTTTAACATTATAAAAATAAACTCTAAAATTCGTGGATTTTAATTCCTCCAGTTTTAAAATTATCAAAATACCCTTCTAGGTTGTCGGTTTGGCCTAAAAATTTCCCGGGGCCCAAACTAAACCCCCGGCCAGTGTTTTCTGACTATTTTGACCCTTCTGGACACGTTGGCGCACTCAAAATGACCATTCGGTTGATAAAAATGTAAATTACTTTTTAATTTGATAATTTCATTCCTGACGCGACTGACACGTGCATCCCAACTTAATTTTCCAAATTGTCGTATTTTAGCCTCACGACAACTTTAATATTTTCAATACTCATGAAATATTCACTTTTAACATCATAATCAAATACCAACTCACATCTCGCTAGTATTTATATCCGGATTAATTTCCAATTAATTCTTATTTAATTTAATTAATCCCTTAAATAAAAATCAATAAATTACGGGGTATTACACTGCAGATGATACAGATCAGGTGGAAGAATTATGTGGAAAGAATATTCCAATTATTTCTCATTCTCATGGCAATCATGCCAACAAAGTTCAAGCTAATAAGATTCAAGACCACATTCAAAAAATTAAAAACACTAATATCAGTGCTGAAGAAGTTGCCATCATGGACACAAGCTCTTTGTCTCCAAGAGTTACGGAGTTACCAAATTATGAGATAAACAATGATTCTCTCACATTGTATATATTTGATCACGAAATAAATGTTCAACACAACCCTAGCTCCTTGGATGAATTGAAATAATGTACTAGTAAATTTGATAGAAAGATCAGTAGACACCAAGCCCACAAGGAAGAGGAGCAGGTAAAAGATTGTAGTAATGTAGACTCTTTGGCTCAAGTTAGGAAACTGAAAATGATTGACCCTCTCTTTAAGAGACTAACAAGAGCCAGATCCATAGGTAACAACAACTCTCACCCTTTTATTCCTAAATGATTAGTCTAATTGTTTGGAATGTTAGAGGGGCTGTAAAAAAGTCCTCTTCTAGACAAGTCAAAACGCTTCTTAAACTACATAAACTCCCTTTTATAGCTCTCTTAGAACCTAAAGTTGTTGGTCAGAAAATTGAAAAGTATAAAATGAAATGGGGATTTTAAGGTTGTTGTAGCAATAATAGTGGTAAAATTTGGGTTCTTTTTGGAGATTTGGCGTATATGTGAATGTGCTTGAGGATCACTCTCAACATATAACAGTTCAAGTTGCTCATTCACTTCTAAAGAACCCAATGTAATACCCCGTATTTCTGTGATATTTATTTTATGGGATTAATTAAATTAAATAGGTATTAATTGGAAATTAATCCGGGTTAAAATACTAGCGAGATGCGAGTTGGTATTTGATTATATGTGCATATATGATTATATATGAATTTTGAATTATGAAATTTGTTGTAAGATTGAAATACGGCAATTTGGAAATTTTGTTGAGACGCGTGTGACAGTCGCGTCAGGGAAATATTTATTTTAATTAAAAAGTGAATTTTAGTTCTATAAAATGTATGGTCGTTTTGAGTGCGCCAACGCGTCCGGAAGGGTATAAATAGTCAGAAAACACTAGCCGGGGGTTTGGTTTGGGTCTCGGGGCATTTTTAGGCCATACCGGCAACGTATAAGGGTAGTTTGGTAATTTTGAATTTTGGGGAATTATAACCTACAAAAATTGGGAATTAATATCTGATTTATCAATAACCCACTAAGCCCACTAATAACCATTTAGGCTACGGAGGTTATTGAAAGTTATTCCAAAGAGTTCCTAAACCACAAACCCTAGCCACCATTAACTTTGGAGAAGAAAGCTTGTAGAGAGAGAGCAGAGGAGAAATCTGCAGAGAGAGAGAGAGTACTTCATCAAATTCGTCATCAAATCCAGAGTTACCATTAAGGCAAGTGATTTAATTTCATTTTTATAGAGAATGCTTCTTCCATGTGTAGGAATTTATTAAAATCATATTGTTCTTGGGAGTTAATGAAAAACCCATGTAAATTGGAATTAGAAAGTACATTATGATGAGGAAATCGCATGTAGATTGGTGTGTAATGATTATTCTGATGATATTACAATTAGTAGGAAACCAAAAACGGATTTGATTCAGTTCTTTGATGATTCATAAATTCTAGGGTTCATAGTTTTAAAATTGGGGAAAAATATGTAGAGATTTGATATTTGAATGATGTTAGGATGAATTAATACCCCCAAACATGTCAATATGTGAACTAAGTTTGTTTAGGGACTATTAGGGACCGTAAAAAATTGTTAGATTGAAGTTTGGATGAGATTTGAGGTGTAGAGAAATTGGGAAAAACGAGTAGAGAATTACTGGGCTTGAATCTGGCCACTCGTTAGAAGACCTACCCAGGTCGTTCGAACGAGCTTCTAACGAGTTGACAGTATGGGTTCTAATGAGAGGGATGTTCATTCAAAGACTTTCGTTCGAACGAGATCTCGTTAGAAGACCCAGTTCGTTCGAACGAACTCTCGTTCGAACGAGACTTCGAACGAGTTGACAGTTTAGGCTTTTTAGCCTGTTTTGATCCCGAGTGTCCCGTAACCTTGTTTCTATGTAGAGTTAACACTTCCTTGATGATAGAGTGATATATTTGGGATGATTGGGATATAATTAGGAGTAAAACCTAGGAGTGTAGTTTGAAATTAAAGGAAATTGTGGATTAGGTTGTGAGTGCCTATTACGATGCGAGAACTATTGACGACCAAATTAATTATATTAACCGGGAACATATAAATGATGTAGTATATTATGTCAGTACGAGAAGAGATATGTACCAATATATTATGGTGATTACTAATACGTGCGCATACTTAGTATATGTATTGATTTTATGTGTATGACATACCTACCATACTTGCTATCACGGGAGGTTTGTGTTCGCTTAGGGCCCTCTAATCCTTGTGTTGCCCGGATTTAGACTGGTTACCTCGATGAACATAGGTCAGAGAAGAACTTATTGGGATGTTAATAAGTCTGCTGATCGTGGGAGCGCAGGTATGTGCGTGACCCATGTGATGTGACTGTGTTCGCCTCCATTATTTGTGATGTTGTTATCTGAGAACTATTCCTGAGAGATTCGGAATATGTGATCCTTATGTACGTGATGTACCGGGATGGATAGCAGAGTATGTGTGCACCGCAGCTAGTTCTCGGGGTGCTTGTATTATATTGTATATTTATGATGTGAATAATATACACTTAATTAATGGAAACTTTCATGTTTATATTGTGAATAAAATTATGGAATTGTTTTGAGAAAACATAACGGGTTAACCGATAGTGAAATGTATTACATATTGAGAATCTGAGTTTAATTAAAGCCCTCTATTTATTTGATAACGTTAGAATGTAATATGGGAATCGAGTAGTAAGAGGTAGAACTTATTACGTTTTGGTTAGATATGTGTGTCATTTAGATGGGTAATGTACGTTAGGAGTGCACATGTAGTCGAGAGGTGAGAATTTCATGTGAGTGCACGTCCTAACATGTACTTTGCATTTAATGTTTTAATGTCATTAAAATGCTTGCTTTTTTCAAAATGTTTTCCACTTTCGGGCTCTGACCCATTTGCTTTCAAATCTATTTTTGTAAAAACCATTTTAGGTGCCCAGCCACAAGGACACCATGCATAGGATTCTCATTCAGGTGACGAGCTGTAGCTATTTGTGGAAGTTACAGGACTTTGCTTGTAGACGCTTCATCTATCTTGACTCGATATTCATCAGTTATCAGTTGTAGGGCATGTCGCCCATTTCTTTTAGAGACATTTCATTTATTTCAGTATTCAGACTTTTGTCATGTAATTATTCAGGATTCAGACTTGTAGTATTATTTCCATTTGTTGGGATTGTTGTGAGGAGTTTTCCTCCGGATTTATATTTACTTTGTTGGTTATTCATTACTTCATTATGGTGAATGGTTGTTATTCTTTCATTATTCTTTTTACTGCATGTTAAATCAGACTTAACTTAAAATTTGGCACTTACTTTTTAAATACTAGGTGGTTAGAAATTTTTAAAATGTTTTCGACAGTGATGCTATTAACTGAACCAACTTGGCATTTTGAATTAATTTAATAAAGGAGTAGCTACCCGGTATTTAATTAGACGGGGTGTCACACCCAATATTCTTATCCATAATATATGCTAAGTGCATAAAAGATGAAAGAATAGATCTATGGGTTAACTTGGAGGCAGTGTCTAGAACTATTGAATCTTCTCCCCATTTGGTTATTAGTGACTTCAATGTGGTCTCTAATCAAATTGAAAAAGTAGGAGGCAATGACATCAATTCTCAGGCTATAGAGGATTTCAATCAGGCTATTGATGACTGTGGTCTATGAGATATGGATTATTATGGTTCTAGGTGCACATGGTATAATAAAAGAAAAGTGGAAGACCTTATTATGGCAAGGCTGGACAGGTGCCTTTTCAATTTAGCTTGCGAAGCTTTTTTTCCCACTTCTCGAATCCTCCACTTGAACAAAACCTCTTCAGACCATGCTCCTCTCTTACTTACTATTAAAACTATATTGTATGACTATCCAAGACCCTTTAAATTCCATTCATTATGGTGCTCTCACAATTCTTTCGAAGCTATAGTGGAACAGTCCTGGAAATTAGCCTGCTTTGATTCAGCTATGAGGAATTTTGCCCTTACACTGAAAAGACTTAAAGGGGACTTGAAGATCTGGAATAAAGTCATTTCAAAGACATCTTCCAATCTGTGAGAAACTTATAGGATGATATAGCTCATCTTGAAGTTAATTATGAGATTGACAACTCTAATTTCAATAGCTAAGTTCTTCACCAAACTCAATCTAAATTGTTAAATGCTATGAATGTTGAAGAGGAGTTTTGGTGGACAAGCAGCAGAAGATGAATATTCATTCCCTAAAAACTCAAGATGTATCTGTTTTGGAGGACCCCCAAGAATTGAAGTATCACATTCTTGAGTTTTTCATGGACCTATGGTCTCCCGATTCTCCCATGCACTTAGAGGATCTTTCTGACTGTATTCCTCATATTATTTCTTCTGAAATGAATGAAGTTCTTGAGGACTTTCCCTCTAAAATGGAGATTCTCAAAGATATTAAAGATCTCAATGAGGAAGCTGCTCCTGGACCTGATGGATTTAGTGGCACTTTTTATAACAAATATTGGCTTATCATTAAAACTGACTTATTTGTTATTGTGTCTTCATTCTTTGCAAGTAGATCAATTCCTAAAAGTTGGATCAATGCTACTGTAGTTCTTGTTCCCAAAACAAAGTGTCCCAAGTCTTGTGCAGATCTTAGACCTATTAATCTATGTAACTTCTCTATGAAGATCATAAATAAGTTTTTTTCTAATAGACTGGCTAAAGTTCTTCCATTTATCATTTCTCCTACTCAGAGTGGATTTATCCAAGGGAGATCTATTCAAGATAATATTTTACTGTCTAAAGAAATGGTTAAAAACCTTGGCAATAAGTCTCATGGAGGAAATGTTCTAATCAAGCTTGACATGAAAAAAGCCTACGATATGGTCAATTGGGGATTTCTTATTTCAGTTCTCAGGAGCTTTGGATTTGGGGAAAAATGGATTGACTATATATGGAGAATTATATCTTCAAATTGGTTTTCTATCCTCTTCAATAGTCAAATTTGTGGCTACTTTAAATCAACTAGAGGTTTGAGACAAAGTGACCCTATTTCTCCAGGTCTTTTTATTCTGGCAGCGGAATTCTTGAGCAGAGATCTTAACTATCTTATGGAAAAAAAGGAAAATCAATTCATTCTACTTGCCTAGTGTCATCCCTATTATTTCCTATGTAGCCTTTGTAGATGACCTTACTATATTCTATAGTGGGGATAAAAGAAGTTTAATATAGCTTATGGCATTTCTTGATTCGCATGCTTCCAAATCTGGCCAAAAAATTAACTTCTTTAAGATTAGTTTTTTGGTTGATTCTAAATCCTCTCCCTATTTCAAATCTAAGGTTGCTCAATGTACAGGTTTGAGATTTAAAGATCTCCCTATAAAATATTTGGGATGTCTAATATTTAAAGGGAGAAATAAGCTGAAATTCTATGACAGCCTGGTGCAATCGCTGAGATCTAAGCTTCCTGGTTGGAAATCTAATCTTTTATCTGCATGTGGGAGTCTTATTCTTATCAAGCATGTGTTGACTTCCATCCCTCTATTTCTACTGGCTTCTATTTCACCTCCTAAGACTATAATCCATAGAATTCACTCTCTTTTCAATAATTTGTTTTTGGGTGGCAATAGTGAGCAAGGTTGGAAATTTCAATGGAAAAAGTGGGAATTTTTATGAAGAGACATTAAAGAAGGGGGGATGGGGTTTAAGGACTTCAATATTATATCTAAAGTCGCATATATGAGACTGTTTTGGAAATTTAAAATGAAGAAATCTTTGTGGTCTTCTTTCATGGCCAACAAATACAAAAATTTAAATGCAGCCTATAGAGGTGGATCCCAGACTTGGAAGAGAATTCAGTCAGTTAGAGAAGTTTGATTATAAAATATGGAGGAAATTTATGGCCAATGTATTTGGAAACCTCATGATTTAGGTGATTTCAATTTCTCATCTGCCTATTCTATTTCTATAAAGAGCTTTCCTTCTTCTAGAGTTTTTGATCAGATATGGGATTCTAATATTCCTAAAAAGTGCTTTATTCTAACCTGGAAGTTGCTGAACTACTGTGTGTCTATTAACGATTTCATTAAAGAGGTGGGTATAAGGCTTTGTTCGATATGTAAGGCCTGCAAAAGTAATGAAGAATCAATAACCCACTATTTTATTCATTGTCTAATTATTCAGCCTATTTGGAAATTCTTTATTGATCTTATAGGAATTTTTTTAGATAGCTCTTCGATGCCAACTCTTCTTCATAATTGGTGGTTGAAAGCGGGTTCAAACAATTACTTCAAATTCTTATGCAAGTGTATCCCTATAATGGTGTGTTGGGAGATTTGGAAAAGTAGAAATTTATCTACTTTTGAGGATGCCAACATGGAAGCTTCTCAAATTATTTCCAATGATATTTCCTCTATTTCTTCAAGTCTCATCTTTAGAAACTCCCTTTCAGATTTTGATGGTGGTCTAAAAGAGATCTTTAAAATCTAATCCAAAAATCGAAAGCAAATTTGTTCATCTATTAAATGGTCCTTACCGCCTTTTTCAAACTTAACATCGATGGTGCTTCTAAGGGTAATCCAGGAGATAGTGGATGTGGTGGCATGGTGAGGAATGACAAAGGAGATATGATTTTAGCTTTTTCTCAATAAACTAACTCATCTTGTAATTCTTTTGCTAAATTAAATGGTCTTAGAGTGGGCATAAAGATTTGCAATGAATACCATATAGAGGAGATTCATATCAAGGTTGACTCTATGTTTGTGGTGAATCTTATAAATAGAAACTGGAAACTCCCATGAAAGCTGAAAGGATTGGTGACTGAAATAAAAGAAGACCTGAAACTACTGAAATATTCTTTATCCCATTGTTACAGAGAATCTAATATGGTGGCGGATTATTTAGCAAATTATGGCATTTATTACAATTCGATTCAGGTCTTTTTATCATCTTTCGACCACCCTCATATGGTTAGGGGAGCTGTGAGGCTTGATAAGATGGACTGTCACTACATTAGATCCTCTTATGTATAATTTAGCTTTATCTTGCTCTTGTGTTGGGATTATTATTAAATCATATGTTTTTGTTTCTTAGGTTCTCATTTTCTTATAAGCCACTTTGGAGAGGCTGTTTCTCCTTGAATAATGTATCTATTGGAGGTTGTTTCCCTCTTCCCTAAAAACAATGTATATATAATAGTTGTGTATAACTGTTATATATAGTTGTTATATATATAGTTGTAATATTTATATAATTGTTATAACTATATATATAACAATTATATATAACTTTTATATATAGTTGTTATATATATAGTTGTAATAGTTATATAATTATTATATATATAACTGTTACGGTTATATATAACAGTATATAGCTATACATAACAGTTATATATATTGTTATATATAGCCGTAACAACTATATATATATATATATATATATATATATATATATATATATATATATATATATATTTACAACACTTCTCTTGTGCAGGCCAGTCCGCATTTTAAGAATGCGGACCGAACATGTGTCACCTGGCGGTGAGCCTAGAAAAGAGTGAGTGCATGCCTATAATTTAGCCGATAATTTCTAGACTCACCGCCAGGTAACACATGTCTGGTCCACACTCTTAAAATGCGGATTATATATATATATATATAACTATTATTTATATAGTCACATTGAACATTTCATAAATCACATCACATCTAGGATGTGATGTTATGTGAATCTTTGATTATAATTATATCGTTAAAGATGGAATCTTTTAGAGTACAATGATCTCTGGATACGGATTACATGGCAAGGGTGAGGAAGCAGTTCTTTTGTTTGATAAAATGGTTCAAAGAATCAAACCAGACTTGATTATAGTTGTTGGAGTTCTTTCTGCTTGCAGTAGGTCAGGATTGGTAGGGGAAGGCATTAAAATATTTAATATTATTCTAAATGATTATGGGATTGGGACAAATTTGGATATGTGTGCGTGTGTGGTTGATATGTTGGTCCGATTAGGCCGGCTCGATGAAGCATTGGATTTCATCAAGACCATGCCTGTAAAATAAGGTCCTAGTGATTGGGGGGCTCTTGAGAGTGTTTTTGTGCTTCATAGGAATTTTGAGATGAAAGATTTGTATTATAAGTCTCTTATTCAAATAAAAATCGAGAACCCTTCGAATTATGTGTCAATTTCGAATTTGTATGCTTCTTCAAAGAGGTGGGATGATATAGGAGAAGTGAGGACAATGATGAGAGAGAGAGGGTTGGAAAAAATGCCCGGGTGCAGTTGGATTAGCATAAGTAATGAAACACACTACTTCTATGTGGCTGATATAGCACATCCTAGATGTGATGTGATTTATGAAATGTTGGATGAATTGGTTTTAGCCAAAAGTAAGACTGCTTATATATAACTATTTATATAGAAATGTTTGTATATATATAACCATAATAGTTATAAATTGTTATTATCTTTTGAATTCGGATAGATAATAATATATTGTCTATTTTGTGTAGAACAAAAATGGATTTGCAACACATGAAAAAGTCAATGGATACAGAGGATCGAGGTACGTAGCTACTCGGATACTTATTTAACTTTATCTAGCTACTCGGATACTATTTTTAGATGTTAAATCGATGGAAGGGATTTATTGGCCGTTTAGCTGTGTTTTTTGTTGCTGTTGGGTTTATTTTAATGTTAAAACAGGTTGGATTTCATAAATAAACAAAGGAAACTCTATCGAAATTTTCTGAAATTAAATTGTGTTTTAAATTGATTAAGTCAAACATACATGCATTTGAAGTTATACAAACCCATGTAGCCATTTATTTTTGTATCTTTTGCAGGTTGATGATGGGTTTTACTTTGGGTTATTATGTTCGTGGTGGCTTTGATATGCGGTTTCTTATAGTGTCTGAGGGCCATATTGTCGTCGTCATTTTAGTTTATGGGGATTTTGTAACACCTTTTGATGTGTTAATGTATTTGTATTTGTTATGTTCTTATTTGGGAGGCATTTATTTTGTACCTTTATACTTCGATTGTGATGAAATATTATTTTGTAATTCATATTTATGAGATTTGGTTGAAAATTGTGGAACTTTGTATTACTTATGATTATATGAAAAATGCACAATGTTATTTTGCATTATAAGGTTGCGCGTTTGATGAAAAAAGTGTAGGTGATAAGCACCCAAAATTGTATATTTTATACCCATAATAGATACATTTTAGTCACTTGTTTTAATTAAAAACGGCCTTATGTTTGTATTTGTTTATTTCTCAGGTCAATACATTGTTGCGGTACAAATAATGCTAAATCAGTATAATTGCGACACAGTAGCGGTCAAAAGTACGCATCAAAGAAATCAAAGAGATCGTGAAGTCAGAAGTCCCATTGAGTTTTTCCAGAAGAGTTTCGATGTTCTGAACCCCACTCCTGTACCAAACCGTGCCTAAACCAAGCCCAGTCCATACCCCAAGCCTCATGTGTGTTTAGTTTGTGATTTTATTAATTTTATTGTGAGTTGTTTTTAATATTAAGATTTATTTATAATTTTTAGGATTTATTTGCAATTTTTCTATTTCCATTTTATTAGTGTATTTTATTTTTATTTTTATTAGTTTTTAATTTTTAATCTTTATTTTATTAGGATTAGTTTTTAGGAGTTTATTTTTAGTTTTATTAGATTTTGTTTTTTTAGGTCTTTAGTTTTTATTTTTATTTCTTTTATTTTATTATTTGAGTTTTATTTTATAGATTAGGAATTTAATTTTAATAGATTTAATTTTATTTATTTTTAGTTTTAGTAGATTTTAATTTTTTAGGATTTTAGTTAGTTTATTTTCCATTTTTTTATATGTGTACAAACTTACACACACCATAACTTCCTACAACCTCAACACACACAACACACCACTCACTCACACACAAACTAGCCTACACCCTCACCACACCAAATACTACTCCACTCCATCTTCAACCTCACACCATCTCACTCTCTCACCTCCATTAACAAACACTGTAAAACCGAATAAATGCGGTGTGTGATATCGATTTGAATTAATTCACAAGTTTTCAATTAAACCTTATTTAATTGGAGTCTATTTTTAAGCCAAAGTAATTCAGCCCCTAAACATGCAACTACGCGCAAGTGTGTGTGTGTATCAAACCATAAACAGATAAATCATGCAACACAAATTTAAGAAAAAATCCCAGAAGGGCAAAACCTTTTTATTTCTAGAACTTCGAAGAATTCACAAGACCATTAACTTAAATACAACCTGATAATCACTCACAAGTGTAACGCACGGTGTCTTCGTCAAACCTTCAAAGCAATGGCTAGAAATGTCGTCGGCTAGAATCTCCCACAAGAACTCCAGATGGTCAACAATGAAGAAGAAAATGGCTTCTCCACAAGTGTAAACTTTATAAGGACTCCCTCCAAAATAGCACGTAGCTCTCCGATTGTAGAGTTATCCCCACAAAGAATAAACCACAACAAAGTGTGTTCTTGAACACCAAAATAATTCACCAAAGCATATGGGATTTTTTGTGAATTGTAAACAAAAAGGGATTAAAATCTAAAAGAAGAAGTCAAAAAGAATTCTGCTATTTCGCTATTTTCTGTCTTTCAAAACGCTGGGACTTCTTAATGAAAATGAAACCATTTAATGAGTATTAATAAGAAAATGCGTCGCCTCGATATTAGAGCTCGTTCGAATGAGATAAGCATGTCGCTCGAACGAAGGACACGTGTCGCTCGAATGAGATCGCATGACATGCTTATCTCATTCGAATGACCGTGATATGTCGTTTGAACGACTGCTTCATTAAAAAAATATTATTTTAATTTCCGCTCCAATACTTAGAAAAAATACTCATTCTCAAATTTTGACGAAAAAGTCTGCTCCAACACTTAGAAAATATTTTGTGAAAATATCCCAAAAGCTCTAAGTGGAAAGTTAGGGTATTTAAAGCATAACCTTATCAAAGTAAACTTCGCGGAGTCTTTTTGATGAATAACATGATATTCGAATCCATCTTTGATGCTTGAATGTTCTTGAATGTTGTTCGATGGTGTAGCGGTATATGGCATACTAAATTGATAACGGATTTATAAAAATATGTCCTTACAAACACCAACACCCATCTCACCTCACACCCACCAATCAAACCCACACCACATCTTACTCTAACCGAAACCCATTAATCCCTTAAACCCACATCTATCCCAACCGAAAACCCGCGGACCCAAATCCTCAATCCGGACCCATTTCCGACGAACCCACAAACTCAAACCGCCCCAGTACGGTTTTGACCCCCGACGATCCTAGTTAAAACCCAAACCCAACACCGCATCCAAACCCTATCCACCAGCCCTTAACCCGAAAATGGCAAACCATCTCTGAACCACATGCCAACAAATTTCATGAAAATCGGAGTCAATTCCAAGCCAAAATGAAAATCCCTTCCAAAATACCTTGGAATTAGCCAAAATAAAATCCCCAAAAAATCTCACCAACAAAATAAGAGTCGTGGGTTATAAAACACGAAAAAGGACACTCACAACAGAGGCATTAGAGGAGATTATATGTAGAGAGAGAAACAATGTATATTATGTACATCAATTTTTTCAAAAAAAATACAAAAAAAAAATAGTTTAGTGTTAGAATAAATTTTAGGTTTAGTTTTTATTTTTATTTTTGTAATCAAGTGCTGAAAATTATGAAGAAGTTTGATGAATGTCACGGCGCATTTCAAGACATATTTGTGGAAAAAATTGCGTATCGTATTTCTTTCTTCTATTTTCAATTTATATCCTTCTTAACATATTTTTTATTGTTTTTTATGCACATATAAGAATGTTTGGCTAAACACCCTGTTCAATGGGTGAGATGTACTGCGTAGGATATTAATTTAATTAATTGGTTTCATTAATTTTATAATTCTAGATTTATTAATTTAAACTTATCACAAATTAATTTATGTATCGAGAGATAGTAAATTAATTTTACAAATTAATGTTTGATTTTAGGAATCGAACTAGAGATAGGTTTTTCCTAAATCTAAATATTAATTTGATGTTGAAATCTGAGGATTGATACTATTTTTATTAAATTAATCCTAGTGGGTAATTTTCTTGAAAATAATATAATTCTTAATTTTTCATCGTGTGACATTTTTAAATTAGTTTTCTGAAAAATATATTATTAAAGTTATAATTGTAACGAGAGTTAGATTATTGATTTAATATTATCTCGAAATATTTCAAATTAATAAATTGAGAAATTAAAATAATTGATAATGCGATGTAATCCCATCTCTTGACATTCTCACATTTTTCACACTCGGTTACTTATTATTTTTTGTTATTTAGTCATTTCATAATTTTTAGCATATATTAGTTAATTTTCTCTTGAAGTTGTTTTGAAAAGTAAAGAAATAAATAAACATTTCAGAAAAAAATAGAATTGCAAGTTTTCGCAATAATTGTTTCACCTCGAAAGTTGGATGGATACCCGTACTTACTGCAATACGAGTTGTTTTAGATAAATTTTGTAGGTAGTTCAAGGGATTTTGAGATTGTCTTTTGAAGACAATGACCATACGCACAAAAAGTCTGTTATCAGCAGGTTTAAAAGTGCTTTCAATTGCGAAAAAAATAACAGGTAATAAATAAAAATATAGGATGTTTGGCAACATAAATTTTTGTTGCCAAAAGTTATCATCTACATCTATCACTTTGGATATGGCAATGAATATTTAGTTGCGAAAAGATAACGTTTGGTAGCAGAAAAGCTGTGTGGCCAAATGTATAGTTTTGGGCAACATAAGAGCTGTGTTGTCAAAAGGCTATACCTTTGGCAACACAACTCTTGTGTTGCCAAAGGTATTGCTTTTGGCAACACAAGACCTGTGTTGCAAAAAGATAAATTTTGGCAACACAATAGCTATGTTACCAAATGTATAGCTTTTGGCAACACAATAGTTTTGTTGCTAAAAGTTATATTTATATCATTTACCTTGCATTCTACAACATATTTTGTGTCGCTGAAAGGTTGTTCTTTGGCAACACAACTATTTTTGTCCCTGTTGAGTGACCTTTGGCAACATAAATAATATTTTTTTATTATGATTTTGATAAATTATAAAAGACTTTTGGTAACACAATTCAATGTTGCTAAAAGTATACTTTCAGTAAAACAATCCTGTTGTGTTCTCAAAGGGTTTCCTAGACAGACAATGGGCAACAAGCTGGCAGCATAGCAAAATATGTTGCCAAAACCTTTTAGAAAAATATTTCTAACTTTAGTAGCATAATTTGTATGTTGGTAATGGTGAAAATTCTTATAGTGATATATTCAACAAAAGATTACCGTGTTATAAAAATTTTAAACCAAATAATTTAAACAAGAAAAGCGCATGTGCTCATGGGATTAAAGTTTAATTCATGAAGTTATTCATAATATCAATGATTGAGGACTAAAGTCTAATAACTTCTAAAATTTGAACATGCATCATTAAGTTGTCTATTGGACCGAGCAATTATTAAAATTTATCATCGGAAACAAATACAAAATGCCCAACAAAGGAGAAAAAAGAAAGAAAATCTTTTTGAAATTTTTAATTTTTTACAAGAAAAACATGATTGGAAATAACATAGAATAAAATTAAAGAAACTACCAATGAATGGATAGAATATCCCACACCCCCAAACATAAAACATGACATTGTGCTCAATATAAATTAAGAACCAAGTTAAAGAGAGGAAATGAGCGATATTACCAAAAATGGAGCGATCTCGGGAAAGTACAAGTCCAAAGGTTCTACAAAACATGTTAGTAACAAGCATAACAAGGAAAATTAATGAAACTTTAACTAATTACACTAAATAATAAGTAATAAGAAGAAAAAAAACTAACTATTTACAACCTACAATTTTAACTTCTAACAAACTATACACTAGAAGTTAAAATTTTTGAGGGTCCACCCAAAATACGATTTGACTTTGGAGGATAAATAGGGGACCCTCCCTTTCATGCATACCTTCCGAAAAATAGGAAATCCATTCAAACGACGGAAGGCATGTGTAAGGCGGAAGAAATGAACCATCCCCAATTAAATTTTTTGGAGGGATGATGGGGGACTTGGATAAAACAGGTGATAAATGCACAAGAGGGCAAAAAAAATAGAATTTTCTCCCAAATATTTTTCAATTGGAATGGGAGGTGGGGTACATGGAGGCAAATATACCTTCATGGAAGGCAGCTCGAGCGAGTACTCCTCATCGGTGAAAAGGTTTAACACTTTAAAGTTGGGAACCGATTCATCGGGTACTAGAATCGGTGTGATAGCATAGAGTAAAGAGGGGGGTGGAAATAAATTCAAACACAAGAGATGAGTCATCATCGCTTGAAGATTGAATTTCGAAGGAAATACGATCATTTTCAATTAAACTTTCTTCTTTGAGAATCAAGGAATAAATCATTTCATTGCAAATGGATACTACATCCATATCTTCCTAATTTTCATTCTCTACTATACCATAGTCCAAGTCAAGAGTGGTTTGTTCCAAAGTAGGCACAAAATTATCATTTGGTTCAAAACATTCCTCGACTCCAAAAGCCTCGAAAGAAAAATCATCGTCGGATTCAAATAATAGATCCAACTCATGCTCCCAACAATATTTTTCTTCCCGATAACAGTTTTCAAAATTTTCATTTTCAAATAGGCACAGGCCGTCGCCGAAAGTCATAGGCCAAGGCGCGGATTCTTAATAATGAAAAGTTTGGAAATTATCCTCGGGACAACTATAAAAATCATTACCAAAATAATTTTAAAAGCTATTGCAATTAGTTTCAACATTTTTAATATAATGATTTTGTGTACCAACATCGGAATGATCATTCCCAAAATGTCCGTACCCCATAACTTAACTTTCATTATACTCACCCAACGAGATTTTAGAATTTGCAATTTTTGGGGCTAGTAAGTATTGTCCAAAAGTCACAGGTGTGGGGCGATTTCGAGAATTATCATGACGATTACTGAAAAAATTGGAATAAGACAAGCTTACCCCGAAGAAGGCTCGAGGTGAAAAATTTCACAAAGATATGGGCGGTCAAAAAATTCAAGCGTTTATTGGCGCTTAAATGTAGAAGTCCTACAAAAATTGTTAACAATGAATACAAATAGAAAGAAAAAAAATACTACGAAATATTAAATCAATTAAATTCTAAACAAACAAGTCCCGACAACGACGACATTTTGATCGAGAGGGATATTGCCGCGATGTCGCGTCACCGACGCCGGTTATTTATTATATTCGGCTCAACAACTAGATAAAAAAACTTAAACTATGACTACACTCTTTTAAGGGAGTATAATGTCTAGTTTGGGTATTGAATCCACATAGGCAAGTTGTAGAATTTAATCGGTTTAATACCTCTAAAATAGAATTGTAAAAAGTACCAGATAACAAAAAAGAAAGATTATACTATGCATGGGTATTTAAACTAGGTTAACAAAGGAATAAAAAAATATAGGTTGGGACACATATCCCTCATCCCGGGTTAATTGCTATAAATGGTTACATGGGTTCACAACTTATTAAGATTGAGTCTCGTTTTGTCAATTAATTAAATCAAGGGTTGTCACAACCCCAAATCGTTATAAAAGACTACTATGATTTTGGCGTCAATAAATACCCCGGAAATTATGCACGCAAGGTCGTAAATACGGAGCATACGTGATATACCCTGTTAAATCTCCTAGGTGTAATAAATAAGGCGGCTCAATCGAAATAAATGAGTAAAAACCATCACCATAACGAAACAATCCATTAACCATAGGTGAGTTCAATCAATATAACCTAATTTAACTTAGCCACTAAACATAATGAACAATATAAATTAAACAACTAATTAATTAGAGCAACAAGATTTAAATTAACTGCATAAATTATGTGGGCTTGGAACTAAATAACAAAGTAATAAAATAAAGGAAAAAGCATAAATAAGAGAGAGAAGAAGGTGAGTAGTAAAAGCTAAAATTACATGAGTAAACACCAAAAAATGGAGAGGGGAAAAACTCCAACGAAATCCCCAAATATCCAAACCCTGGGTCTAAACTAAAACCAGAGGAAAAAGAAGATATATTATAAAAAAAAAACAAGTATCCTATTTGTACTAAGTTACAGATAAAAGATACAAAATAAAAGAAAAAGAAAATAGAAAAAGAAAAGGAAAAGAAGCAGCAAAACGTGGCCAAAATAATAGACCCGGTCAACCACGGGTGGGGACCTGGTCGATCGGTCAAAGGGGAAAAACGTTATGCAAAAGATCACACGGCAAAAACCAAATCATTAGTCGATCGATCGGTCCTGTAGAAACCTCCCACTACTATCCTATATTTATCGAGAGCTGGTAACACCCCAAAGCCAAAACAATCAATCCCTTTTCAACACATCTGCAACATATGGTAAAACTAAGACCATAGTTGCAACTATGATGGCCAAAGACCCCTGATCCATTTGGGTAATTTTGTTAACTTTAGCTTGTGTGTGTGTGGCCCAAAGATCATCATCAATTTGGTGTTAATCAAGACCCGAGATAAGACCCGAAGAAATTTCTCATTTGGGAAACGACCTTTTATGGTTGAATTGAACCCTTGCTGCGATTTTGGGGGAGAGGACACAAGTGTCATTTATTACTTTGTTTTGTATTTTGTTATTTATTAATTAATTCCCTTATATTTCTTCCCCGGTCAAAAATCCCTAACTTCTTCGTTTGAACTCTGATTCGATCACCCTTTATGGCCACGCGAAGCT
The DNA here is from genome assembly GCA_949130495.1 of Sambucus nigra. Lineage (NCBI taxonomy): Eukaryota > Viridiplantae > Streptophyta > Magnoliopsida > Dipsacales > Adoxaceae > Sambucus > Sambucus nigra. The sequence continues at coordinate 60,684,226 of OX422216.1, read as the reverse complement.
TGGCCCGAAAGCTTCAATTTTCGTGGCACTTTGGACAAAAATCCCAAAGTGTGAAATGACAATAATACCTCTGAACGTGCTATATTCGACGGATCTTTATCTGAATGCACCTAAATAATACTTCAAATAACATGTTAGCATATAAAATGGAGGTCGTCTGGTTATCGACCATAATTATAGAAATTAAAGTACCCAAGGGGGCTAAAATGCATAACTAGTTTGCGTGCACTGAATATTTATTAGTGTGATTATAGTCACCAAAAAAGTAGATGGTATGTAATTTGCACAATAGTTTAACTTTTATAAAAGTTACCAGAAAAAAATTTAAAACGGTGCCCGTGGTTGAGGTCGATTCTGGCAATGGTCGTAAAATGGGGATGATCATCTTATATTCTTTCACAGGAAACTCTGTTCCATATGGATTGGGTTTAAGGGTATCGACAGTATATTTTGAAACAATAATTTCTCTATATTGGTAAATATTTTTTATTTTTTGCTTTCCTAGAAGATTTGTAAATTTATGTACATGTAGAGAGAAAAATGTGAACTCTGATGATATGGGTTATGTTAGACCTTTAATAAACAAATAGATTATAAAAATTAAGAAACAAAAATGAAATTCTTTAGCAAAATGCAACACTTTAGAAAGGTTTTGAATCATTGAATGATTCATCTTCCAAAAGAGTCTATTCAAAGGGTTTATATCTAAAAAGGAGCCAAGTCTTAACGCTGATTTATTTATTATATTTTATTGACAGTAAAACTCAAGAAAATAACATATATACTTTATTAAACTTTATATAAAAATTGAAATGTACCTATTTACTTTTTTTTTTAACATTTCTTCTTCAATACAATTATTTTCTCTATTTTTTTTAAAAATCTTATTGCTCTTATTTCCATTTTTCCTTTTTTTAACAAAGCATACCGTTCACGCACTTTTGTTATTTAGTATTATATGTAATATTTTTTATTATGTTAACGTATAATCGCCCACACATCACGCATGACTAAATGCTAGTGTATGTGTGTGTGTGTGTGAGAGAGAGAGAGAGAGAGAGAGAGAGAGAAACTCAAATGCGAACTTAACTTAAATCAAGAAAGTTATTTTTTCCAATTACTAAACTCAAATGAGAAATAAATTTTTGAAAAATAGTAAAATGTAATGTTTGCTATTTTCTTATGTTCTCCATAATGAGAAGATTATCTATAAAATATATTCATTAGAAATTATGTCAGCAAATATCATCTAAAGTTTGAACAGATGAAGCATATTTATCCATCAAAAGACTTTTGGTCTAATGGTATGAAAGCACTCTCTCAACCGATAGGTGATAGGATCAAAACCTCTTGGGTGCTCCCTTGAGGCATTTGCATCTACCCCTTGGGGACGTCTTCTTATCCCTTTATCATGTTCATTGAGTAATGCCTCAGACGATGCGAGAGGGGATGAAGACTTGGAGGGGCTGAAAGGGTGATAGAAAAGTATGGAGGTTGGTGTCAAATTGTATCATTTGGAAGGTTTGGCAGGAGAGAAATAGGAGGTGATTCAAAGGAAATGAAGAAACACCATCGAGAATTCATTTCATCTTTCTGAGTACTCTTATTCTATGGCATAAGAATAATCACATCTTATCTATTTCCTTGTAAATGGATTTCATAGAGGAGCTATAGGGGGGCCACTAGTTCTGTCTAATTGGGTGGGACTTTTTATTTATTTGTTTTATCTATTTTTTGCAGGGTACACTTCATGTATATACGATTCTGCTCCCTTGGGCGGATTTTATTTTTATAAATCATTTATTTATTTAAAAAAAGCTACCCCTTAGGGGCATGTTTCAATGCAACGAGCTACCCCAACTTTATATGTGTATTTTATCTTTCTTTTTGTGCGTGTAAGGGTGGAGAGACCTTAGACCTCCACCGTTAAAAAATCATATCACATTTGCATTTCATCCACTTCGCAATTAAATATTTTCTCAAATGTTTTTTGGGTAATGAAGTTATTCAATCGCAAACTGACAAATAATGAGGATATATGGTATACTTGAGATGACAAACAATAAAGATATATGAGACTGATATTTCAAACTGATAAAATGAATTCAGTTCTTCTCTCATTAACTATGTTTTATAGATGTAGTAAGTATACATAGATATACATGAGAGACTTGTTAAACCTATTTTTTAAAGCATGAGATAACAGTAAAGTATCACGTGTATAACTTTCAAATTCAAATTGTGTTGCAGCTGGGTGGTTCCGATATTGTTGGAGATACTACCGAGGGAAGTATAACAGGTACTGGTTGGATTGATATGCTCCTGCAAGTTGATGGTGGTCAGGACTGAATCATCAACTTGTCTCGAATAAATGTGAACCGAGAAGAGGGGAGACCCTTAGTGAAGAAGTCTGCTAGTTGATCAATTGTGGAGATAAATTGAACTTGGAGTGCTTTCTTGGAAACTTGATCACGAACAAAATGAAAATTAATTTCAACATGTTTAGTGCGCGCATGAAAAATTGGATTAATGGAAAGGTATGTGGCGCCAATGTTGTCGCACCAGAGAATGGGTGGTTTTGGAGGAGGGAGGCCAAGTTCACTTAACAAGGAGTGGAGTCAAATTAATTTAGGGAATACATCGGCAAGAGCTTTGTATTCGGCTTCAGTGGAGGAACGAAAAATTATCTTTTGTTTCTTAGATTTCCATGAAATATGATTGGAGCCAAGAAAAATGGAAACACCACCCATGAACTTTCGATCATAAATACAGCCAACCTAGTCAGAATTCGTAAAGTCTTGTAAGTCAAGATGGGTAGATTTAGTTAGAAGGAGGCCTTAAGTGGATGTGTGTTTGAGGTGGCGACGGATTAATTTGTCAAGTGATCAATGAGAGTTGGTTGGAGAGTGCATCAATTGGCAAGATTTATTAACCGCAAAAGAAATATCGGGACGGGTTAGAGCAAGGTACTAGAGGGCACCAACGGCTTGTCGATAAGGAGTGGGATCATTGAAATGTGCACCGTCGGTGAGTGAGAGTTTGAGATTGTTTGGAAAATGGGTGGTGAGCGGTTTGGAGTTGGACATGCCATGACGATGAAGAAGATCAATAATATATTGTTGTTAAGAGACTAACATTCCGTTTGAGGTGGGAACTATTTCAATGACTTGGAAGTGGTGTAGAGGACCAATATTTTTTAGGGAGAATTCAACACCAAGAGTAGAGATAAGAGATTGAATTAAGGAGGGGGAATTTTCGATAAGGATAATGTCATAAACATAAATAAGGAGGTAAAGAACGGTGGTTCCGAAACGATAAATAAAAAGAGAGGTATCGATTTTGGAGCCAGTAAAGTTTTGGGATGTTAGAAACTGAGTAAGGCGATGAAACTAGGCACATGGAGCCTGTTTAAAACCATAGAGAGAACGATGAAGTTGACAAACATGAGAGGGGTTGGTAGGGTCTTGAAAATCAGGTGGTTGTTGCATGAACGAAACCATGAAGAAATGCGTTATTGACATCAAGTTGAGAAATGGGCCAACCATTAGATACGACAAGAGAAATAATGGTATGAATGGTGGTTCCTTTGACAGCGGGACTGGATGTTTCGTTGAAGGCAAGGCCATATTCTTGATGAAATCCTTTTGCGACTAAGCGAGCCTTGTATTGAGCAACCGTGTCATCAGTTTTGCGCTTAATTTTATAGACCCATTTGCAGCCAATGACATTCATATTAGGAGAGGAGGGGACAGGAGACCAAGTGTGATTTTGAAGAAGTGCATTAATTTCAGTGCGCATAGCATGGCGTCATTTAGAGTCTTTGTTATATAAGTCATCTTTACATAAGATATTTTTTTTTGAAGCCCTGAACCTCCACAAGAACGAGCCCTTTGGACTCTCTTGTATTTGCTAAACAGGGGGGTGCAAGTGTCAGACCACCCTAACACACACACCAATTTAAATCTGGCACCCGAGGGGGAATCGAATCCAGATACCTTACGACATACCCGCACGGCTCAGAGCCCACCCTTACCCTCAGCGCAGGTATCCGTGGGAAGGGATCGAACTCACGACCTATGGTCTAGAGCGAAACCATTCTTACCACAGGACCAAGGCAGGGCGGATTAAGATATTTTTTAATAGGTCCTACAAACAAGTCATCTTTAAATAAGATATTTCTTAATAGGTCCTACAAAATATGTTTTTCAAAATAAATAGTTTTTATGCATATAGTGAATATAAAGTATATGTTCATAAATAGAACCTATTGATACAAAAATAATACTCATGAGATTTATCAAATCAAAAAAAGATAGTAGAACCTATTAAATTAAATACTTACTAAACGAGGCTAAAATTAGAATGTAAGGGGTGTTCATGAATGCGAATCACCGAACGTCTTAAAAATTATTTTAATAAAAATGTACGACTCAGTCTTTAGCTCATTATTTGATCGTCTATTAAATGTTCCCTCTAACATTAGACTTACCATTGAAATTTCGTCTGTTATATATATGGTGTACTGCCTATTATATCTTACCAACAAGCAGGGTCCATCAATTGACTTTGTTTCGCTAATGCAATGCTACGAATTCATTTGTTAATAAAAAAAAAAAAAATTTGACTTCTGATTATTAGTTTAGATAAATTTATCAGGTTCTTCCATTATACTTTTATTTTCTCACGCTCGCTAATTTTCTTGCTTATGAAATATTTTGATATTTCCATCTTTTTTTTGCATGTTTTCTAGTTCTCGTTTGCCGAGACAACAATATTTTGTTAGGATGAAACAATTTTTTTCATGCAAATTCTGTCAGTCCATGCTATCAAAAGGACCCTTATAGTTTTCGATAAATAAACCACCAACAGTTTATAGACTAGCATATACATGGGTTGTTCAGAGACTTGAATTCTATTTTGATTCACTTTCATGTTTCCTAACAAACAGTATGGCTTTTGGCAAACCGTTATGTATACTCTGTGTAGACATGTTCAGCTCACTTAACGATTGGTTTTATGATACATTTATTTTTCAAAAACAAAAATTTAGTCACTGAGAGCAAAGTGCATTTTGCACTTAGTTCATCTTATTTTTTTTATGTTTCAAAAGCTTTATTTCAATTTTTTGACATTTTTTCCATTAGGATTTACGAAAAGAGAATAATCGGTATTTGTGAGTGTTTTATATGACGGAAAACTTTTGGAAATAATATAAAAAGGCTCGGACTAAAAATTAATTAAAATATATTGAGGGATTTTCATATCTTTATTTTTAGGTTTTTGATTATCGTTAACTATTTTGTATTGGTGAAAAACTTTTATCTTAAAAAAATTTGTAATATCTTCATCTATAGTTTGTATAAAAATGCTTTTCAGAAAATACAATGCAAAAGCTTACCAAAAAACTGTGACCTAACTGGGATTCTATGTCTATGAACAAAAATATAAATTTAGTTATTCTTACCTATAGCATTAGAAATTGGGTTATGTGAAACTTGTGCCATGCATTATGTAATGAACAAGAGAAAAAAAATGAAAATAACAAGAAAAGGTTTTGTATATCATCAGCAAAATGGGCATGTATTGATCACAATCTACAATACAATGCACTTGTTCAATTTCCATAGACATCGAAACACGTTTAAACCCTTTTTTTCTCACAGGTCATGAAAGGATATTAAAATTAATGTTTTAGAAATATATTAGTAGTAAAATGTAAGGGGAAAATAGTAAAGAAAACACAATTATCGAAAGAGGAAAAGGTAGATCAAGTTCACACCTTGATATAGGACATGATTAGGGTTCAAAAAGGCATTTAAGTGTATCAATAATGGTGGTTAAAAAAGGTTTCCATAGCCAAAAGATATAAGTGGCTCTCATAAAGATTAAAAGTGAGAGAGAAAAAGATGGTATAAGAAGCTCGTTGGCTCCCACAAATATTAGAAAGTTGTTACCCTAATGAGTATGTCTCTTATCTTAGTAAGGCGTACTGCACTAGTTTTTTGCTTGCCATTGGTTTCTTTTGTGACGTCTTGCTTGCTTTTCTTTTTCTGTCATCTTTGTTTTGTAACAAGGGCTCCACTAGCTAGAGAGCCACTACCTAGTATCTTTGGTGACATAGTTAAGGAAATACTTAAAATTATATTAAAAAAAGACCTATATGATTTGATCTGTTTCAATAGTAATTTTACGGAAAAGTTGGGCTTGTTCTCTTATAGATAATTTTTTCCAGTTTAGGTCACGATGAAAAGACTTAAAATTATTTCTAGCAATATTGTGCATCTTTTCGATGTGGTCCTTGTGTCATATTGTATACATGATATAAACAATATATAGATCTATTTCTGGACAGCATACAACGATTTTTTCAATATATAGGTGTTAGGTTTATGTATATGCTTACATCTAATGTATACATTAAGGGCAACGAACCTTAGAGTTGAAAGAATGTATTAGTGTACCAAAGTGTTTTTTTTTTTTATTAGATCATGCATTTTTAGGACTTAAAATAATATTGGTTATGGATATAGGACAACAAACATTTCGTTTTCATTTTTAGTCCCTATTTTAAAATTAAAGGGACACGTGACATATTGTGATTGATTGACGTTTTATGGATATAGGTTTGCGTCAGTGGCTTTATTAAAAATATGGACTAAAATTATAAATGAAATGTTTATTGTCCTATATCCACAATACATATTAAAATAGGTCCTAAATTTCTAAAGTCCCAATTTTTTATTTAGGCAGGCGCCAAATTGGGAAATTTCAATAACATTATTGTCTAGTTGATAATCAAACATCGGGTTCTTTGAGAATCTAAGGCCCTCTTTAGTTTTGGAAAACTGTACCTGTTTTCTAGTTTCAATTTCCATCTTCATTTCTAATTTTCATTCTCCATAGAAAATCTTATAAAACTAAAAGAAGCGTTCGTATGATAGAAATAATTTATTTTTTTTCAAAATGTAGTTGATAGAAAATATGGGCATCAAATGTAATTTATGCAATATTCAGGGTTATAATGTAATTACAAAAGGTTAATATGTAATTTATAGGCGGTCAAAAATGTCAAAATAAACTTTATAGAAAGTTCAGGCACCAAAATTTAATTCTCGAAAATTTTTAGAACAAAATGTGTTTTTTAGAAAATTAAAGAGACTAAAATATAATTTACCAAAAGGTTAAGGGTCTATATATAAGTTATAGAAAGTTCAGAGTTTATATAAAAAATTTGAGATTTTGAAAATTTGTGAAAAACTGGTTAAAGTAATTTTCCAACTTCGTGGAAAATTAGGAAAATTATTTTTCAATTTTTTGGTTTGAAAAAATATCCAACTTTCGCGTATTTTCTAATTTTTATTTTTTCTTGGAAAACTGTCTTTTTTGTTTTGATTATTTGATTTTTTTTTCAATGAACTTTTTATTAATAAGCTTAGGAGAAATATCCTCTCCTAGCGCTCTTTCAAGCACTAATGAAAATTTAAATAAAAACTAAAGAAAACAGACTATTGACCTTGAGCATGAGCACGAGAGAACTTATTTTGACATTCGTGTGCAAACTTTTTTTATCGCAATCATCTTTTCACAACTTAAGTCATTGCATTTATGCGAATCATGCATAACTAAATAGACCTAAGATTTTACTTCATCTATAAAGGTTTTTGACTCTCACCCCCACTTTTAGGGATGATTGTTAGTGCCTCTAAAAACAAAACAAAAAAATATTTTACTTCAACCTAAAAAGTATCACAAAAGATCATAGCAACTTGCCACTGAAATCTTGGGGGTGGGTTTTATCTAAAATATTTGTAACTTTTGTGCGTTAACTCAATAACGACCTAAAAATGGGTGTCCATTTGGAATATTTGATTGCAGTTCCTAGCATGAACTGCATCCTCGAATTGTATTTAGAGCCATAAATCCGACCTCCACGTTGCCAGTCAACATTCTTCATCTATCCCTCTTAATTGAAAAACAAAGTCTTGTCTATCCATCAAATTAGTCATCTATTTCGAGGGAGCCAACCTCTAAAGCCAAGAACAAAATACATTTCCAGCAGTCCCAACACTCTGGGCTGTTTAATTATGAAAAACATTTCCCAGTTTTTTATTTCCAGATTTCGTCTCTATCTTCAATTATCATTTTCAATGAACTTTGATATCAGAAGATCGTTCAGTTATGGAAAATAAAGTGATAATTATTATTTTTTTCACAAACACCACATCACACCACACCACCAACCACCCAATGATGGTGGTGGTGGTGGCGGTGGTATTGGAATGGGTGGAGGCGTTGGGGGCTGTGGGGCCATAGTGCCGATAATGGAGACCGCGGTTGTGGTGATGAGGGTGGCAGTAGGAGGGTGGATGTGATGACTAGGGGTGTCAATTCGTATTAGTCGTGTCATTTTCGAGTCGCGTTGATTTTGACTTGAGTATAATTTTTTGTTAATCTTAAATCTATACAAGCTTATCGTGTCATGTTTGAATCATTTTGGATTATTATCATAAATAGATTATCGTGTCAAAAATTACCACTCATAATCACGACATTGGTGGGGTGGGGTAGCGTAGTATTGGTTTGGATGTTGTGGTGCTATGTTTAATATAAATTTTAAATTTAAAGGGAATTCTTTAGAAAATTTCTAATTGTGTGTTCCCAATTTTTGGAAATTTTAAAAAACTAGAAAAACGAAAAATAGTCTTCTAAATGGAATGTTATATTTGGAACGCAATTTTTATTTTCCTGTTTTGAACAAAAAATAATTCGACCAGAAAACAACCATATTTCCCCAACTAAACATGATGATAATGTGTAAACAAAAATGTCAGCTTGGACATGTATGAAATTCTAGTGCACCAAATATCTATTGTCAAAGCTTCAACAAAAATAACCACCATAAAACAATGCCACGCTTTTCATAATATAATAGAATTTTTTTTTGGGTATAACAAGGTTCTCATGCAATCTCACTAAGAATATAACGATGGCAGAAAGCCATAACAAAAAAATTTAGGCTACGATGGTTTGCCTTGTGACAAACTTGCCCATGTTCACGAGGACAACCGAAGTCATATTATATGTGAAAGAATACTCCTTGCAATAAATAATTAACAAATAAAAAATGAAAGGATAAAAATTATACACCTAACACGCGTGAAAGATAGCCCTTCTTCTTAAATTTGGAACATTTAATTCTTAATTAGTTGAAAGTTGGTGGGGAAACCACGTGATCATACAGAGTACTTGGCAAGCATTTGAGTTTTTAATAAAACTAGCATCTATCCGTACGATGCGCGAACGTACATGTATAGAATAAAATATATAAAAATTAATTAATGCATATAATTTTAGTCACACAAAGAAATAAATTAACAATATTTAAATGACCTATGAAGTAGTATAGTATTTTATTTAATAGAATACATAACGTAAATAATATTCAAATGTGGAAACGTCTTGAGCATTAAAGAAAATACATAACTCAATGATTATTCAAATGAGAAAAATGTCTTTAGCATTCCAGAAGTATTTTTACTCCCTCAATCCCTGATCTCTATTTTTTTGCCGCAGCAAATTATTGACAGTTAATATTGATATGTATAGATTATTTAGAAATTAATTAATATAATATTATAATGTAGATCAGTGTATGCAACATAAAAAATCAAATAAATGAAGAACAACTTAATATATGCACACAGTATTTGAACTTTAGTTTTGACAAGACTTTTTTAACATACTATGCCATATACTATTATTACTAATAATTAACACCCAATTGATAATAAATAAAGTTGAACAATAGAACCCGATTGACGAATTATACAATATTCCAAGCACACAATATCCAAATTAATCAGCTCCTCATCCCAAAAAATTTAATTCATAATAAACCTCTGCCAAATAGTAAAATATCAGTCAGTTGAAATAAAAAAAAATTATAAATGAAATTACGAAAAATAAAAATGTAGATGGATCAAAATAAACATGTGTAATACCCCGTATTTTTATGACTTTTAAAATTGGGAATTTATTAAATTTGATTTGAGATATTAATTTAATATTAATCCGAAAATTATTTTAAATATTTACTAGCGTGAAAAGAGTTAGTAATTATTGGGATTTTGTTGAATATTACTTAATGGATAAAGTAATATGTATAATCAAATTTATTAAATTTATCACGAGTATATCATTTGATAATTGTGAAAATTAAATCGGGACGCGCCTGTGTCGTGTCGGGATTAAATTAGTATTATTAAAAGTGAATAAATTATAAGTCACCCGTATAGTCATTTTAAGTGGCCCAGTGGGCCCGGAAGGATCGAGATAGTCAAAATAATTTATCCGGAGGTTTAGTTTGGGTCTCGGAGCATTTTTAGGCCTAATTAACATCCCGGGAGAGCGTTTTGGACATTTCGTATTTTTGGACAACTAAACCCACAATTTTCCCAAGGTTATATCAGCTTGTAGGAGTTGTCATCTAGGGTTAACAAAGGTAAAACCAAAGAACGACCATTGGAGAAGAAGTGAGAAAGCTTTCCAAGGAGTTCAAGGGCAAAAACTCCACCGTTTGCACCGCCACCACCGCCAAATCGTAGATCACGCGATGGGGAACACAACCACACCACTTTCTTCCACAAATCAGAAACTAAATTTTCAGGCAAGTATCTATCTTGCTTTATTTTTAGTTAATGTCTCAATTATGTTAGTCTAGGGTTGTTTAGAACTTGTTTCATGAAAGAAAGTGTAGTTTGAAAACTAGAATTCATATGTCATAGAAGAAGTAATCATATTATGGACATCTAATTCGTATATAGAGGATACACCACGAAATTTCATGGATTTAGAAGTAGAAAATCTGGAAAATAATTGGAAGAATTGAAATTTAAGGAAAAGATTAGGGTTCTTGAAGTCTATGTAGATTTTACCCCTTTAAATTGTTATACTTGATGAAAACTCACATATTTTACGTAGAAAATCATATATTTGGGTATATAGTGCTTGTAATATCATTTGTTGGGAGTTTGGGAATCATATATGGAGATTTGGTTGATGTTGGAGATGAATTTCCGCAACTGGGTTAATGCAATTTTCACCTTAACAGCTTGATCGATCGATCGACCCAAGCACATCGATCGATCGATCGACCCCCTTCCATTGATAGATCGACCCCGCCTGAAAAACTGCATATTCCTCTTATTATGGTTTATTCCGATTAAAATGCGTAGTAATCCTTGAGTATTATTTATAAAACATTTTGGGATATAAATGGGACTAGTCGGGTTTTAGTAAACCCCAATAAGTGAGAATGTAATGTAAGAAGAAATTAAGGGTTAACAGGGAGTGATTTACTCATATGCAATTATGCGAACGTTTAAATAAAAGATTGAGACTCGTTAGAAAGTTAGACTAGAAAGTAAGTGAGAGTACCTATGAAAATTATACTTAGGGAGATAGAATACTTCGAGAGATATGAAGTAAGTATGGAATAACCTATAAATGAAAACAAAAGAGACGAGTCCGTTATACGGGATAAACGAGTAAAATGTATTAAGAACGGACAATTATAATTACGAGTCGTGGGTGCACCTAATTGAGAAATGTAAAAAGTGATATATATATATATATATATGACTGTGTGATTGTGCATATATTATATATATGTGTAAAAATCGTACCCGAGCTACTTGCTATCACGGGAGGTTTTCGCGCCGGGACAGCCTTATCTCGATTCAGCCTTTACGGGGAATAACGACTTGTACCCTAGAATATAGGATTCCTTTGTACAGGCTATCTGATTAATAGTGAGACGGTCCTAAAAGACGTGAGGGTATGTGTTGACCTCTTAGTGACTTGGAACTATGCTTCGCCTCCATTTGTTTATGTTTTGTGTTAATACAGTTCGAGATTTATTTCATTACTAGTATTTCCCTTAGTACGAGTGATACAGGGACTTGATAACAGAGTATGCCAGCACCATAAAGCTTATGTGTGTGTGTGTGTGTGTATATATATATATATATATATGTGTGTGTGTGTGTGTGTGTGTGTGTGAATGACTAATATATATATGTATACTTAAGTATGAGAACGTTCTATTGTGCATAAAGGTAGTTAAGTAATGACTAAATACTCCGATTTTATTATTAAGTGTTTGAGAATTTTAAGACAACACTGGAATATTTTAAAATGAAATGAGATAGATATAAGAACTTAAATTTCAGAAATTAATTATCCTAGCCATAGTAATTGTCGGCATGAAACCTTATGGGAAAGTTAAGTTAAAATAAACTTTTGGGGTTAATAGTGCGGTAGGCATGCACACTAGATGAGAGGTGAGAATTTCTCAAGAGAGTGTCGCATACTAACATGGTTGTTACATTAGCCGGTAAGCATTTTAAATACTTGTTAAACTAAATTTAAACTGTTTTGCAATCGGTCTCTGACCCGATTCCTATTATCTCTTCTCTCTTGTATATATATGTATATATTACAGGTGCCCAGCCACAGGGGTGTCATGCTTAGGTTCTTTGGACTGGACGTGCTGCAGCTTATGTGGAAGTTGCAGGCCATTTGCTTAGACGACCTCGTTGTTGATTCCACTCTTATTTCAGTTCTAATTAGTTGGGCATGTGTCGCCCGTTTCCTTATTCCGTTGGATTTGTCAGAGATTATGTTCATTTATCTTTAGTATTTTTACTCTTTGGGATTTGATTACTGTTTGGATGGTTTTCCTTTGTAGTTTTAAAGTTTGTATTGGTTTATCTAAAAGGTTAAATTCATGGGTGTTTATTTTCAGTCTTAATAATTGTGTGATTCTTAAACTGTTACTTATTAAAGGTTTTCATAATTGGATTTAATAAATTAGAAATAATGTTTTAAATGGTTTTGTCACTTAGCTTAATTATTTAGGGTGTTTAAATTGGAAAGTTTATTTTGCGACAGCGATGCTAAGAATGAACCAAGCGTTCACCTTGATTATAATTTAATAAAGGACTGATCACCCGGTATTTAATTAGGCAGGGTGTTACAGGTGGTAACAGAGCATCAGGTTCTAGTGTCCTTTAGGATCTCTACGGCTTATTTTGCTTCCAGCTTAGCGTTCTTGATATAGCGCCCTATTTTTAGGATTGTTGTATTCTTTTATTTACACTTACATCTTCAGCTATTCGAGATTTGATAATAAGTGTAGACTAATAAACTTTCTTCTCATTTTAGATGCCTCCGAGACATGCACCCCGAGAAAGAAATGCCCAGGCCGAGCAGCTAGCAGCTCTGTCTCAGGGGATGATGAATGCAACCGAGGTAGCCGCTATTGTTTCTCAGGCGGTGAATGTCGCATTGGCGGTAGTGCAGCAGGCTCCAACCCAGATTCAGGTAGTGGCGCCAGTTTTAGTACAACTTCCATCTGCATGGGAGCGGGTTAGGGATGCCTTTCAGAAGGCGCATCCCCCGGAGTTACCGGGTAGTTCGGATATCATAGTCGCCAGCCAATGGAAAAAAGATATCTAGAGGCATCTGCGCATGTATGAGTTAAAGGACGTACAAAGATAGCTGTTGGCTTCCTTTAAACTAGTGGGGACCTCTTTACAGTGGTGGGAGTCCACCACCACCTTGGAGGAGAGGGAAATCATCACGATTCAGTTGTTCTGGGCGTGGTTTGGCCGCAAATACTTCCCATCCGCCATGCAGACTAAGATGAGGCGGAAGTTACTAAATCTGAAACAGGAGAATATGACTGTTAATGAGTATGGAGGAGTTTACTAGACTTCTCATTATAGTGCCAGATGAGGCACCCACAGAGGGGAAGAAGATACTACTGTTTGTGGATGGATTGGCCTGGAGGATCTGCCAGCATCTCATAGGCAATCTATCACTGAGTACTTACACGGATGTACTCAATGCTGCATTGTTACATTGTCGGGATCACCACTTCTATCTGCAGGGAAGCAAACGAGCAAGAGAGTCCATCTAGCAGGGCAGGACAGGGGGCAGTAGTACTGGTGGGGCACCAGCAGCCCAGGGGCAGACTTGTCGCAGTGAGCAGAGTTCCCATCAAGGGGACCCTGTCAAGCGGTTTCGATCAGGTGACTTCAGACAGGGATTTGGAGGATGTAAGCAGGGCCAACAGGGCCAGTCTAATCAGCAGGGCCAGTAGGGCCAACACCGTCAACAGTAGGGCCAACAGCGTTTTCAGCAGGGCCAGTGGCGGGGTGGTAAAGGCCAACAAGGCCGCGGTCAGTTGGGACAGAGGCGAAGTAACTTCAAGGGCCGATGTTTCGGATGTGGTAAGAATGGCCATAGGCGCCAGGATTGTGGAGAGGGATATAAGGCCCCATAGCGACATGGTGCCCCTAATGAGCTAAAGAGGCCACTCTTTCCAGCCTCCCTCCCAGCGCCAGCTCAGGTACCAGCCCTACCAACAGCTCCAGCACAACAGGTGTAGTTGCAGTACGAATGTGTCTACAACGTCCACCAAGCGGCAGCTCCTCAGGCACCACCCGCGATTGAGGGTACATTTCCTATCCATGACACTATGGGTCTGATTTTATTTGATACTGGGGCAACACGCTATTTTAGAGCTATTCATTTTGCAAAGGCCTTAGGATTATTAGCCACAGCAGAGAGCACTGTGACATGCATAGACTCACCACTGGGGAATGGGTCGTTGATTTTCTTTATATGCCGGGGTGTGGGAGTAGAGATTGGTAGCTTGATTTTACCAGCAGACATGTTAGTCTTAGAAATGCATGAGCATGATGTTATTATTGGCATGGATTGGCTCTCCGCATACAGAGCCATGATAGATTGTTTCGGTGGGAGTATTATCTTTTCCATTCCGGGGTAGGAGATATTTTTGTTGGCGATGCCTCGCTCAGAGGGAGGATCTTCCGCTCATTTGTATTACATAGAGGAGGATAACTCTAAGGAGGTCGTGATTCCCTTATATTAGATCCCAGTCGTTCGTGAGTATTCTGATGTATTTCAGGAGATACCGGGCATACCCCCCAATCGAGAGATGGATTTTTCATAGACTTGATGTCGGATACTCGATCGATAGCACGTGCTCCGTACCGTATGGCTCCAGTAGAAATGAGGGAGTTACGGGATCAGATAGAGCAACTGTTAGGTCAGGGCTTTATTCGTAGGAGCACCTCACCTTGGGGTGCTCCAGTTTTGTTTTTGAAGAAGAGAGACGGTTCACTGAGCTTATACATGGATTGCCGGGAGCCGAACAAGATCACGATATGGAACCAATATCCGTTGCCTCGAATCGATGACCTGTTTGACCAACTGAGAGGAGAAACCTTCTTTTTGAAGATATATTCGAGATCAGGATAACATCAACTACTGATTAGGGAGAAGGATGTGTCAAAAACTGATTTCTTGATGAGATATGGGTCTTATGAGTTCTGAGTCATGCTGTTTTGGCTGACAAATGCTCTAGCCATATTCATGGACTTAATGAACCGAGTGTTTAGAGAGTTCTTGGATCAATTTTTTATCGTCTTTATAGATGACATCCTGATATATTCACACACTGACGATGAACATACTGAGCACTTGAGGCAGGTTCTTCAGACTCTACGAAAGCATTAGCTGTATGCTAAGTACGATAAGTGCGGATTCTGGTTACGAGAGGTGCAGTTTTTGGGGCATATTGTGTCAGAATTGGGGATATCGGTTGAACCGAGAAAAGTGTAGGAAGTGAGGGAGTGGGGACATCCCACGACACCGACATAAGTGCATAGTTACTTGGGGTTAGACGGTTACTATAGGAGATTCATCCGAGGTTTCTCAAAGATAGCGGGTCCATTAACGGATCTGACTCGTAAGGTGGTACCGTATGTTTGGGACAGTGCTTGTCAATTGGCTTTCGATGAGATGAAAGATAAGTTGACTTAGGCACCAGGTCTTGCTTTACCCAAGACGGGAGTGGAGTATCTGGTTTACACCGACACCTCTTTACGGGGATTCGGGGGAGTACTTCAACAGGAGGAAAAGGCTATAGATTTTGCCTCCCGCAAGCTTAAGCCATAACAAAGAAATTACCCCACCCAGAACCTACATCTAGAAGCGTTCGTTTTTGCATTGAGGATATGGAGACATTACCTATTTGGGGAGAAGTTTCGCTTATTCACAGATCACAAGTCACTGCAGTACATGTTCACTCAGCGAGAGCTGAATATGCGTCGGCGTAGATGGTTAGAGTTTGTTAAAGACTACCAATTCAAAATTTAGTACCATCCGAGAAATGCTAGCGTGGTTACTGATGCGTTGAGCCGTAGGTCGGTAGGCGATGTAGAGGATGTCTGGAGAGAGAAGTGGAAAGAGTTGGGTCACCAGGACGCGGTAGCCCGTTCCTTTATATCTATCATGACAGTCACACTCGAGATTGTTACGATGGTAATACAGACATAGTCAGCGAACTTATTTTGTCAGGAGAAGATTGTACGACCCTTAGCTGAGGACGCTGATTTCTATTCAGTAAGTTTCGATGGAGGTTTGAGGTTTAATGGGAGATTGGTGGTTCGAGAAGGAGAAGACTTACGTTATGCAGTGATGACACAGTCTCACGGGTCCAGATTTACGATACATCCCGGAGGAGATAAGATGTACCAAGATATGAGGTGACAATACTAGTGGAGTGGGATGAAGAAGGACATTACTGAGTTTTTGTCCAAGTATTCTACTTGCCAGATGGTAAAGGTAGACCACCAGAGACCGTCGGGGTTGCTTCAGCCGTTAGAGACACCTACATGGAAGTGGGAGAGTATTTCCATGGACTTCATTACTGGGCTGCCTACATCACAACGGGGTCACGACTCCATCTGGGTGATCGTGGACCGTTTGACCAAGGTGGCTCATTTTTTATTAGTACAAATAAACTATACAACAGGCCAGTATTCTCAGTTGTTCATTGCCGAGATTGTTAGGCTACATGGGGTTCCCCTGGATATTTTGTCGGATAGAGACAAGATTTTTGTGTCGCGTTTCTGGGAGAGCTTTCAAGAGGCCATGGGTACAGAGTTGAGATTAAGTTCATCTTATCACCCATAGACGGATGGACAAACAGAGCGTACCAATCAGATATTGGAAGATATGTTACGCATGTGTGTCCTTGATTTTAAAGGAGGATGGGAGACACATCTTCCACTGGTGGAGTTTGCTTACAATAACTCCTATCAGTTCGCGATCGGTATGGCTCCATTTGATGCATTGTATGGCATGCCTTATCGTTTTCCAACTTGTTGGCTAGAGGTGGAGGACAACAAGTTGCTCGGACAAGAGGTAATTCAGGAAACCTCAACTAGGATTGAGCTTATTAGGAGTCGCATTCAGGTAGCCCAGAAAAGGCAGAAAAGCTACGCCGATGAAAACAGGTCTTTTCGAGAATTTAATGTGGGGGGCCAAGTATTACTGCGCATGTATCCTATAAGAGGAGTGATGAGGTTTGGGAAGAAGTGGAAGTTGGCCCCAAGGTACGTGGGACCATTTCCCATTATCGAGAGGATTGGGCCGGTAGCATACAGATTGGGGCTGCCAGAGCACTTGCACCGCATTCACGATGGATTCCACATTTTGTCGTTGAGACGATACCTTCAGGATGATATGGTCCACACCCACTTAGCGATAGAGGACATTGAATTATAGCCCGACAACTCTTATGAGGAGAGATCAGTGGCTATCCTAGACCATAGCAAAAGGAGATTAAGGTCGAAGGTAGTTCCACTTGTACGGGTCTAGTGGGAGCATCATATTATGGAAGAATCCACTTGGGAGCATGAGGCAGACATGCGTGAGAAATACCCAGAGTTATTCTTACCAGGTATGCCTTATTTTTCGAATTTTGGGATGAAATTCCGTTATTAGGGGGGAAGTATGTAATACCCCGTATTTTTATGACTTTTAAATTTAAGGATTTATTAAATTTAATTTGAGATATTAATTTAATATTAATCCAAAAATTATTTTAAATAGTTACTAGCATGAAAAGAGTTAGTAATTATTGGAATTTTGTTGAATATTACTTAATGGATAAAGTAATATGTATAATCAAATTTATTAAAATTATCACGATTATATCATTTGATAATTGTGGAAATTAAATCGGGACGCGCCTGTGTCGTGTCGGGATTAAATTATTATTATTAAAAGTGAATAAATTATAAGTCACCCGTATAGTCATTTTAAGTGGCCTAGTGGGCCCGAAAGGATCGAGATAGTCAAAATAATTTATCCGGAGGTTTAGTTTGGGTCTCGGGGCATTTTTAGACCTAATTAACATCCCGAGAGGGCGTTTTGGATATTTCGTATTTTTGGACAATTAAACCCACGATTTTCCCAAGGTTATATCAGCTTGTAGGAGTTGTCATCTAGGGTTAACAAAGGTAAAACCAAAGAACGACCATTGGAGAAGAAGTGAGAAAGCTTTCCAAGGAGTTCAAGGGCAAAAACTCCACCGTTTGCACCGCCACCACCGCCAAATCGTAGATCACGCGATGGGGAACACAACCACACCACTTTCTTCCACAAATCAGAAACTAAATTTTCAGGAAAGTATCTATCTTGCTTTATTTTTAGTTAATGTCTCAATTATGTTAGTCTAGGGTTGTTAAGAACTTGTTTCGTGAACGAAAGTGTAGTTTGGAAACTAGAATTCATATGTCATAGAAGAAGTAATCATATTCTAGACATCTAATTCGTATGTAGAGGATACACCACGCAATTTCATGGATTGAGAAGTAGAAAATCTGGAAAAGAATTGGAAGAATTGAAATTTAAAGAAAAGATTAGGGTTCTTGAAGTCTATGTAGATTTTACACCTTTAAATTGTTATACTTGATGAAAACTCAAATATTTTACGTAGAAAATCATATAGTTAGGTATATAGTGCTTGTAGTATCATTTGTTGGGAGTTTGGGAATCACATATGGAGATTTGGTTGAGGTTAGAGATGGATTTTCATAACTGGGTTAATACAGTTTTCACCATAACATCTTGATCTATCGATCGACCCCCTTCCATCGATCGATCGACCACTCCTGGAAAACTGCATATTCCTTTTATTATGGTTTATTCCGACTAAAATGCATAGTAACCCTTGAATATTATTGTTAGAACATTTTGGGATATAAATAGGAGCAATAGGGTTTTAGTAAACCCCAATAAGTGAGAATGTAATGTAAGATGAAATTAAGGGTTAACGAGGAGTGATTTAAACATATGTAATTATGCGAATGTTTAAATAAAAGATTGAGACTCGTTAGGAAGTTAGACTAGAAAGTAAGTGAGAGTACCTACTGAAATTATACTTAGGGAGATAGAATACTTAGAGAGATATGAAGTAAGTATGGAATAACCTATAAATGAAAATAAAAGAGACGAGTCCGTTATACGGGATAAACTAGTAGAATGTATTAAGAACGGATACTTATAATTATGGGTTTGTGGGTGCACCTAATTGAGAAATGTGAATAATGATATATATATATATGACTGTGTGATTGTGCTTATATTATATATATGTGTAAAAATCGTACCCGAGCTACTTGCTATCACCGGGGGGTTCCGCACCGGGACAGTCTTATCTCGATTGGACCTTTATGGGGCATAACGACTTGTACCCTAGAACATAGGATTCTTTGGTACATGCTATCTGATTGATAGTCAGACGGTCCTAAGGGACGTGATGGTATGTGCTGACCTCTTAGTGACTTGGAACTATGCTTCGCCTCCATTTGTTTATGTTTTGTGTTAATACAGTTCGAGAGTGATTCTGAACTAGTATTTCCCTTAGTACAAGTGATACGGGGACTTGATAGCAGAGTATGCCAGCATGATAAAGCTTATGTGGGGTGCCGATAGTATATATATATTATATCAGTGGCTAATATAGATATGAATACTTAAGTATGAGAACGTTCTATTGTGCATAAAGGTAGTTAAGTAAAGACTAAATACTCCGATTTTATTATTAAGTGTTTTAGAATTTTGGGACAACACTCGAATATTTTAAAATGAAATGAGATAGACGTGAGAACTTAAATTTCAGAAATTAATTATCCTAGCCATAGTAATTGTCGGCATGAAACCTTATGGGAAAGTTAAGTTAAAATAAACTTTTGGGGTTAATAGTGCGGTAGGCGTGCACACTAGATGAGAGGTGAGAATTTCTCAAGAGAGTGTCGCATACTAACATGTTTGTTACATTAGACGGTAAGCATTTTAAATACATGCTAAACTAAATTTAAACTATTTTACAATGAGGCTATGACCCGTTTACTGTTATCTTTTCTCTCTTGTATATATATGTATATATTACAAGTGCCTAGCCACAAGGGCGTCTTGCTTAGGTTCTTTGGACTGGACGTGCTGCAGCTTATGTGGGAGTTATAAGACATTTGCTTAGAGGACCTCGTTGTTGATTCAACTCTTATTTCAGTTCTAATTAGTTGGGCATGTGTCGCCCGTTTCCTTATTCCGTTGGATTTGTCAGAGATTATGTTCATTTATCTTTAGTATTTGTACTCTTTGGTATTTGATTACTATCAGGATGGTCTTCCTTTGTAGTTTTAAAGTTGATATTGGTTTATCTGAATGGGTAAATTCATGGGTGCTTATTGCCAGTCTTAATAATCGTGTGATTCTTAAACTGTTAGTTATTAACGATTTTCATAATTGGATTTAATAAAATGTAAATAATGTTTTAAACGGTTTTAGCACTTAGCTTAATTATTTAGGTTGTTTGAATTGGAAAGTTTATTTTGCGACAGTGATGCTAAGAATGAACCAACTGTTCACCGTGATTATAATTTAATAAATGACTGATCACCCGGTATTTAATTAGACGGGGTGTTACAACATGTTTATTAAATCATTAAAAAACTTATTTATGAAATTACAAAAAAAATGTAGATGGGTCAAAATAAATCTGTTTATAAACATGTTTATGAAAATAATAAAAAAAATCTCAAAACAATGATTTAAAGGAGAGAAGAAATTAAAAGGACACATAAGGCAAAACAGGAAAAAAAATGTAGATGGGTGAAAAAACCATTACCTCTTCTCTTTCCTCAGTGTATTTTTCATAGATGGGTTTCGTCTCTTTCGATTTGTGTGTTTGACTTTGAGAGGCGGGTTTGTGTGTTTGAGAGATGGATTATGGGTTATATATATATATATATATATATATATATATATATATATATATATATATAATCAAAAAACAAAAAAATCTCACTATTTACCAACAATTGGCTTCAAGTTTAAAATAATCAGCTTTTATGAAAAACAACGAAAAATTAAACCACTTGAGATCGTCTATGGGGTCGTACGAATTAGACACATGGATCATATCTAAAAAAAAACAGGTGTAAATAGATATAAAAAACTCTCATTAATTCAAGGGTTTCATACAAATTGATGCCCTAAGCCCTCTTCCACGATCCCTATCATAATCTCGATCTCTGTCATAATCTCGAAACCTGTATTTATCTCGTTTCCTATCCCTGTCTCTTTCCCTTGTAGGACTTCATACTCGATCTATGTTATGGGTTTATATAAATACGGCTTTGCTTAAAATAAGAGAAATGAGAATTCAAGAAGAACAAGTATCAAATGGTACCCAAAGTTGATTTGCAAAGAAGATTCAGCCATGATGACAATAATTTGCAAATAGCACGTTAATGAAAGATTTTTAAATTTTAAATTTGTTTTTCTCCCAAGATAAATGTTAGAGCAATTATGATGTTAAATTTGCCATAACATTAAAAAAAACTTGAGGAATATAATAAACTCACTCATGTTTTGATAGAAAGCGACTCTTAATCTAATCATACGAAAAATAAATCATAAAAAAAATGAAAAGAGCCTGGTGTCTCAAATTTACCTGTCAAGACTGTAGGCTTTAGGAGGCTCCACCAATTTGGAAATCGAGTTCATTTTTGTGTTCGGTGTGATTTCCCTATTTCTATCTATGGACGCCTAAGCCCTTGTGACCATGTCTTCTGTCTGGACTACGCGAGGAGTGAAAAATTTAGATTTATGAACATGGTTCAACATATTATAGTATAGGGGATACGAATGAATTTTGTCGATGTAGTTGTATGGCCGTTTGGATTTCAAAGGTTGAGGAAGCTTTTGGTTTCCTATCCTTTCCAAGAATGCCTCATAATTTGGTCTCTTCAGATCCAAATAACAATGCTGAAAGTTGATATTAACGATGCATCAGTTTAGAGTTAATGGGGAAATGCATTAAATGTTATTAATACCTCTAATACTATCGTATTATAGGTATAATGTAGATAATCATAGTTTGACCACTCCACGTTATATGTATGCATTAATATGCTCTAATAACATGTTAAAGATTGAATATCTAATTTGAAAATCACCTTAAAATTGATGTGTTAACATGTTATATATATGAGGCCCTCTCCTATAAGGACTCCTTATGGTGCAGACCCCGGTGCGTACAATTTTTCTAAAATAGTAAAAAATGAATCTTTTTTATGAAACTTCATGGATATGATCTCCACGGTGGGAAGATCATCTCCAATTTTTTCCATCAAAACATTCAATAAAAAAATCGTTGACATGAGGTGACATGTAAATGAATGGTATAAATATGCATTTTCGACCGTTGAAATGTTGGCAATCATCTCACCAACGTTTTGATTGAATTTTTTTATGAAACTTCATGGATATAATCTCGATAGTGAGAAGATCATATTCATGAAGTTTCATAAAAAAATTCAATCATTAAAGCGGCTGATGCCGACCCAACATTTCACCGGTTGAAAATGCATACTTATACCATTTTTTTACATATCACCTCATCTCAACGTTTTTTTATTGAATTTTTTGACGGATAAATTGGAGATAATCATCTCACCATGGAGATCATATCCATAAAGTTTCATCAAAAAATTCGTTTTTTACTATTTTAAAAAAAATGGTATGTACTGAGGTCTGCACCATAAAACGTCCTTACAGAAGACTTTCTATATATATATATATATATATATATATATATATATATATATATATATATATATATATAGAGAGAGAGAGAGAGAGAGAGAGAGAGAGAGAGAGAGAGAGAGAGAGAGAGAAGCCCTTCCTATAAGGACTCCTTTGGTGCAGACCTCGGTACATATGATTTTTTTTTTAAAATTGTAAGAAAATGATTTTTTTAATGAAACTTCATGTATATGATTTTCACGGTGAGAAAATCATCTCCAATTTTTTTTATCAAAAAATTCAATAGAAAACCGTTGATATGAGGTGATATGTAAAAAGATGATATAAATATGCATTTTCGACCGTTGAAATTTTGACGATCATCTCACCTATTTTTTTATTGAAATTTTTGATAAAACTTCATGAATATGATCTCGACAGTAAAAAGATCATATTCATGAACTTTTAACAAAAAAATCAATCAATCAAGTGAATAGCGCCGACCCAAAACTTCAACAGTCGAAAATACACATTTACACCCTTTTTTGACAAATCACTTCATCTCAACGGTTTTTTTATAGAAGTTTTTGCTGAAAAAAATTTGAGATGATCTTCTCACCGTGGAGATCATATACATTATGTTTCATAATAAAATTTATTTTTTAACTAGTTTAAAAAAATGGTATGTATCGAGGTCTACACTATATGTAGTCCTTATATATATATATATATATATATATATGAATGAAGCCTAATGAGGCAAATAACCAAATAAATACAATGGAATCCTATGGGGGAGCCAAAAGCCACAACAAAGCTAGAGACTCCACACTATCCAAGAAAAACACACAAAACCTCAAAAATTACACCCTAACATACACATGATTGTTACATTATCTATATGCATTACTGTCTTCAATATTGTTCAAAGGTCCAATAAACCTATTAGAACCTGTGTGACCCTCTTTTGAAGCCATCAAATTAGCCAAAGAGTTTCCTATTTGTACACATGCTTCAAATTAGAGTGTTGCAAGTCCTCTTTAAGGTCCCATGTTCGATTAGCGTGGTTGTTGATTATCCGCGGAGGAATAGCTTATTTTTACCAAGTGGGTTACTTGTAGGTTGTCAACCTCATCTTCAATATGCAAGAAACCCAAATCTAAAGCGTATTTTAACCCTTGAAATATACCTATTATCTCCGTCATCAAAATAGATTTTGTAGCTTCAAAACCCATATATGCCCCCATCACTTATTCACTATGTTTTCTAAGAACACCTACCCAACTTCATATATTACCTTTGATGGAACAATCCCAGTTAATTATAATCACAACAAGGTTAGGAGGCACCCACGACAAGAATTTTGGGATGGATGAACATACCTCGAATTTGATTTCAATTTGTCGCGTGTTTCGACTTCAATTATTGAATCTCAAACAAAGATAATTTTTAAATATTACATTCAACACAATTACCATAGATCCTTCAAATTAATAGATGGACTAAGGATATATATCCCTTTGCTTGCAAAAGACCTAAAATTAAAGAAACAAATAAAAATAATAAAATAAGGTAATATTAACTAATTAGCATCCGAAGGACAATCTACCTAAAGAAATAGTTCCTAAGGAAAATTCTATTCTACACAAAGAACGACAAAAAAACTGATTGAGTTCATAAGAATACAAAAAATAGGTTGCTAAAACCTAAAGGCAAAAAAACAATTGTGTTAACGAAATCTTATTTGTACAAGACACTACACAGAATCTTAATTTTTTACAAGACACGACACGGGTTATTACTTGAGCGATCTACTTGTACTTGAGCCGTAGGTACACACGTAACACACATTTTGTTGCTCGTCAAGTTTTTGTTGCCATTTTTGGGGGTTAGGTAGATTGTACGTTAGGTTGAATTCATCTTAATTTGACTCTAATTTCTACAAATCCAAAAAAATCATAAATCCAGAAAATACAAAAAAATAAAGAGAATCAAAATATCCAAAAATTCATAAAGATAAAAAGAAAAATAAGAAAATATTTTTCTCAAATCATTAAGTGAAAAATACTTACCTCACTCCAAATCCTGAGCCGATAGTATAATTCCCTCCTTCTAGTAATAATACTCCAAATTTCTGGGTACCACTTCCTACACCAAGTAGTCACACCAGGAGTAGAACGTCTAGAAATTCCGATGAGGACAGTGATTCGTCAAGTGTGAGTGGGATGTCAGATAGCGCTTGTTTTGGAATGGGATAGGGTGTGATGTCGTACCGCCCTATAAGAGACCTCTTCTACCCGGAGCGAACCGTCACTTGGGGATGAATTATATTCCCATATAATGCAGGACAATTCCACTTTAGGAATAAGATGATCCAAATTCTTCCTACTTTTCATGGTATGGAGTCAGAAAAGTCTTATCTCCACGTTGGAGAGTTTGAGGAGGCATGGAAACATTTAACGATTAATCTTACACCCATAACGTCGTATATCTCAAGCTTTTCCCCTTCTCACTTAAGGACAAGGCCAAGACTTGGCTTTGGACTTTGGGACCAAACTTTATCTCTACATAGAGATACATGCAAGATAAATTTCTCCAAAAGTTCCCTCCTGCTCATAGGACCAACTCTATTAGGTCTCAAATTCAAACTTTTAAGAAAAACGATAATGAACCCTTTGATAAGTTAGGGAGAGGTTCAACGAGTTGGTTAATATGCCCATATCATGGTTTTGTAAATTGGAAACTCATATCATACTTCCATCATAAGCTTACATTAAGCTCAAAGTAACTTATAGATATAATGTTTCGGGGAGAGTTCTTCAGGTTAGATGCAGATGATATAGAGACCCATTTTAAGCATGTTGCCGAGACTACTCAGTCTTGGTTTACATAGAATATGTGTCCATCTCGTCCCGTTCTCTTGCGCCCTTCCTCGGGGTGCTTCGACCATCGCCGTATTGATGTGGGGTGATGTATAGAAAATAGAGTCGCCAACCTATTTTTCATAAAACAGGCAAAAGAAATGTTGCCGCCTCGAGATAATGGTACCAAAGAAATACTGATGCTTGCGAAACGAATTAGTTCAAGGATTCAGGGGATAAGTTACAAGATGGGAAGGTGTTAGGCACCCATCCTTCCATTTCTCTCTCTCATGGGCATGTGTTATTCATTTCCTTAATAACTCCATGAAGTGTGTGTGCATGTATATATAATTGAAGAATATAATTACTCGACTCGTTATTGACAAAGGCAGAGTGAGGTTATCCATAGGATTTTTTCCAAAATAGTAATTAAAAATATAATCTGTACATTTATCCGGACCACCGATCATATGTAAAAATACGATAGTATAAAGTGGACAATATGAGAGCATGAATCACAAATATAATATGTGGAAATAATATATGAAGATAAAGAGGAAAGGAGAACTCGAATCTCGAATTTTATCGGAGATGCCTTTGTAGCCTAAAAAGTCATCAAAGTTTACATAGTTGGCATGCAACACGGGGGTGGAGTTCCAACCTGGGACTTTATTATATGTGTGTGTGTAGGAAATTGATGTTTTTGCATGAGAAAGTGTAGTGAAAAATCCCCGTTTGGAGTTTACAAGGAAACACTCCTTTTCTTATTTTTGGATTTTTTTATAGTTTATATAGTCTGTGCAATACTACTAATAAAAAAGTGGGATATTAATGTGTGTGAACTAACATAGGTAAAATACTAAAGTAATAATTAAATAACTAATGCAAAAATAAGGAAATTTAAAGAGAGAGTGAAAGAGTTGGACCTTCTTCAGAAGCTTTGAGGTTAATCTTTATTGTTGAAGGGCCTCTCTTATAAGTGGATGGAGGTGATAGGAGGAGATGGAATGGAATTTTCTAAATTGGGTAAGAAAAGGATGGAAATCAAATGTGGGGAAGAGGTTTTATTATGAAAACCACATTGACTTCGAGAGAATGTTATTGAGATCGATGAGAGGGATGCTTCTGAGATGCCTTTCGAAGTGAGATCATACTACCTTTATATAGGTCAAGGGGTTGGCGATCGATATTATCCTTGACCTGCCTATCAGCAGGTAACCCCAGACACACTACCGATAGGCAGCGAAATGGGTTTGCCATTCGGCAGTCTCATGCAGATTTTTCAAAAAAAATATTGTAAAATGCAATATGTAAGTCTAAATCAATCAAAATATGCACCGTTGAAAAGGTTATTCAGAGACCTTTAAATATCCATTGGTCCTATCCCAAGTGGGGGAGTTGACTGCAGTCAAATGGGGCTCGAAAGAGCCCGACGGTCTTTTCAATAAGAGATTCGCACACGAGATGTACCATTGGAAAGGGTATTCAAAGCCCTCCAAATATTCATTCAGTTCGGAGAGTTGACATTGGTCAAATGGGGCCTGGAAGCGCTCGGTGAACCTTTAGAGTAAAATGGGTTGTTCGTCCTTAAGAATGATTTGCACATGAGTGGACCATTATAAAGGGTATTAAGATCCCTTCAATGATTCATTTAGTCTCATTCAATCTGAAGAGTTTATGCGAGTCAAATAGAGCCCGGGAGCGCTCGGTGGCCTCTAAATCAGTTTTTGAAGGAAAATAGTTCATTCGTTCAAACTGTAACGTTGATTCATGCATCGGGTGGACTGATACAAAGGGATTCTAGGACCTTCGAAGATTTATTGAGCTTACGATCAGGCAAGGAAGTTGATTGGTGTTAAAACAGGGCTCGGGAGCACCTAGTGGCCTCCAGATTGGTTTTTAAAAGTAAAACAAACTATTTGTTCAAACCGTAAGGCTAATTATTGCATGAGGCAGACATTTGGAAACTTATTGAGAGACCTTGAAAGATTCATTGAGCTTTCTCTCAGATGAGAAAGTTAATCGGAGTCAAGCGAGGCCTGAGAGTGCCTAGACGCCTCTAGATCTGTATCAGAGTATTACCTAGGGTATATAGTGAAGGAGGAAGTGCCAGGGACTTAAGATGATTCTTAGGAGGGTACTATAATGTGGTGTATACAGATCCCCTCGACGGGTGAGCTTGGAATAAGTGAAGGCCATCGAATAGACACCATCTCGACATTTTGGAGAAAGGGGTCAGTTCTAAGGACCTAAAGCGATGAGGATGACCGATTCAGAGGGTCGAGGTCGGTTCTGAGGACCTAAGGAATTCCTGGATGACCAATTTTATGGGCCAAGGTCGATTCTTAGGACCTAAAGAGATGAGGATGATCGATTGAGGGGGTCGAGGTCAGTTCTGAGAACCAAAGGAGACGAGGATGACCGATTCAGTGGTTCGAGGTCTGTTCTGAGGACCTAAAGTTACGATGGCCAATTATGAGGGTCGAGGTCAATTTTGAGGCATTGAAGTGCAGACGACCGATTCTGCGGGTCGAGGTCAATTCCAAGGACTTAAAGTTAGGACGACAATTTCGAAGGCCGAGGTGAATTATGAGGACCTAAAGTTATGACGACCAATTATGAGGGGAGGTTAATTTCGAGGGCCTAAATTTATAGTGACCAACTCTGAGGGTTGAGGTCAATTATGAGGATCTAATGTGGTGAGGACCGATTCTGAGGGCCGAGGTCAATTTTGAGGTCCTAAGGTGGTGATGACCAATTTTGAGGGTCTAGGTCAATTATGAGGACCTAAAGTTGTGATAACCAATTCTGAGTACCGAAGTCAATTCTAAGGACCTAAAGTTGTGACAATCGATTCTGAGGACGTAAATTGGTGACAACCTATTTTTAGGGCCGATGTTAATTCTAAGAACCTAAAGTGGAGATGACTATTTCTGAGGGTTGAGTCAATTATGAAGACCAAAAGTTATGACGATAAATTTTGAGGACCGAGGCCAATTCTAAGGACCTAAAGTGGTGACAAATGATTCTGCGGTCCGAGGTCAATTATGAGGACCTAAAGTTAGGAGTTTTTTTCCTAGGGCGTTGATATCTTGTCTTGGGGATGCAGATGCACCTATCATTCTGCTGCGGATTGTGTTATCTTGAGATTTTTTTGAGGCACGTGGAGACATTCGATTGGAGATATTTTTTACTAGGGAAGATAAAATTTGACTTTAGCTTAGAGATCCCGTTGGGGAAATTGGGAAGGTATTATTTTGAAATCTTGCCGGGGAGTCATTTTGGGTTTTGCAGGGGTAGACTTGAATTTTGAGATTTCACTAGCGAATTGTAATTGGATTTAGGATGCGGGCATATTGTTGGTTATGTTTGTGGAATACTGTTTAGGGTTTGTGTGATGGGGGTAAAAGCGTAATATCAATCTTGTTGGGGATTTTGTAGTGTATAAGGGGTTTGCGTTCCAAAAATTTGTTTTCTTGATGAAGAAATGTTTCAATATTTGTTTGAAAATTTAAGAAATTTCTTGGGTAATTTTTGAATTTTCTTGCATTTTTTGGCATATTTTGGACAAATTTTTTAGAGGACTGCCAACCGGCATGTTATAGGGGTTGTCGGTTAGCAATGTATGGTCTCCGAAGCTTCTTTAGGCAGAGGAACATGCATTTATCGATTGGTATATGGGCAGGGGGTCTGTCGATGGGCATGCCGTTTAGTTTCGTATAAAAAAGGGGTGATCCCTCCTCATTTTTCACATCTTCCATCTTTCGAATCATCTTCTTCCTCTATCTATAAATATTTCTTAAGTATTTTATTCTTCAAGACATCATATGGAGGTCCTTTCCAATGAGGAATAAAACTTGGAGTGGTTAAGTGTTGATGAGTGGGTTGGCCTAGAGTGGCAGGCTAGGGTGCCCCTTGCCTTAGGTAATGAGAATGTGTTTGATTTGTTCGAGCCTGTTGATGATGATCGCACTCTTCTACGTGAACCTATACACCACCTTTCGTCTAGGGTCAGTAACCCTAGTGGTTATGTAAGTATGATGACCTTTGGTACTCCTTTTCAATTTCTCTTTGCTTTTTTGTGCTGATGAAGAGTTTTTCTTTTCTTTTGCTTTTGGCAGAGTGACATAGCTCTTTCGAATATGCATTCTAAGGGGATGACTGGGTTGAGGGATGTATGGGAGAATCTTCCGGAGGTGGTGCACTGGATGGTTACTTCTCCTAGTTTTGACCATCTGGCGCAGGCCTTGGATGAGATGCTGCGGTCTACTACGGTGTTGTGCCCTTTGGGAGAGAGGTGGTAGGACACTACCCACACCTTCCACTTGGGCTTTGGGGAGATGAATTTAACTCTCATTGACGTGCAACAACGACTAGGGATATATTGCGAGGGTGCATAGATAAAGGTGGACCATACTGTGAGGGTGACGCCGGACGTAGTTCAGGAGGCATTGGGGGATGTGGGTAGGATCATTTCTGGGGATTCTATGCGCATCTCTTCTCTTTAAAAGATTATCTTAAGTAGAAGGATATATGAGACTGAAGGACGGATGGTGAGATAGATGACCCGGTTATTTATTTTTATTTTGATGGGTGTTTTCTTCGTAGAGACAAGTGGCGACATCGTTCTTCTTTGGTTTTTTTCCATTTTGAGGACGTTTTTCGATGCAACGTTTTATGATAGGGGGAGCCTGACCTTGGAGACCCTTTACTCTTATTTGGATGCATTCAGCCGGTGCTTCCAGTAGACTTTTATAGGGGCCATGTACCTGTTAGAGGTAACTTTCGCATTTTTTTCATTTCCTTGCATTTCCCTTTAGTTTCTCCTTTGTTTATTTCTTATATTTTTGAAGACGTGGTTCTATGAGGTGATAGGGCTCAATGTGAGATTGATATCCCTGAAGTAAGAGAATTTGGGGGACTTCTGTCGGATGTAGCGGTGGCAAAAGTCTAATAGACGATCGAACTAGTCTTTGTCCTTGGCGGCGGTGCGGCAGGTCTTGAACACACTGATGAGTGATTAGGTTATTTTGTTTTTCTTTTGAATCCTCTTTCATCATTATCCTTTCTTTCATGAATATTGATCCTTTTTTCTGGGGCTTTTAGGTTCCCTTTTACCCTTGGGGGATGGCTCCTCAACATACGGGGGTGATGGGTATGCATGCGAAGATGCAGAGGTTGATGGCGCATGAGTTAGGGTATACCTGGTACTTGGGAGAGAAATTTTTGTGACAAATATTGGAGTATGAGGTGGCGGTCCCACCTTCGGTGCCCCTGATGTATATGAGGAGGGTTAGGGAGATGTCCACTGAGGATAGGGTGGTGGCGATGGTTGGCGAGGCTTACATGCTCTATACGAACACGACGATAAGCTATGACTACCTAGATTTTGTGACGAGCTGGTTAATTCCTTCTTTTGTTTACTATATGGTGAACATGCCTATGCCTCCTATGACTTCGGGTAGGGGTACCAGCAGGCTGATGGGATTTGCCCACAACACGGGTGTTACGTCGTCGTCATCGTCGAAAAAGAGGAAGCTCCACTTATTCAGGTCACTCGCCCTTTTTATAATTTTTTGTTTACTAGCAGGGGACACTGAGCATGCCGCACCATCCTAATGTAGCAACACTTTTATTGATGGGGCTTAAGGGTGATTTCCTTTAGCCTACGATATATTTTCCATATTTCTTGTCTTGCATCCTTTGGTTCTTTCTTTGCCTCTTACTAACTGATTGTTCTTTTGTTTCTGTGTTTACAGCATGTTCAGGTGATGACCACTTGGGTAAAGGATATTAAGGATTGAGTGTCCTCTATGACTGTGTACATCAAGGAATCTGTTCTTTCTTTCTTGGTTCCATCTACCACCTCGGATGAGGGATCATGTTCTGGTAGTGGAATGTAATACCCCATAAATTTTTGGAATATAATATTTTGATTTAATGGGAATTTGTGATTTCAGATTTATTTTCTTTTATAATAAGTTACGTTGGGAGAACTTAAAATTTAAGCTAGCGAAAATTAATTAACACATAAATAAAATTTTGGGCGCGTGTTGTTTTAGCATAGTAAAATGTACAAGTGAAATAAGAATATTTAGGATGCGTTTTGGAGAGCGCTGGATACTCGGTTTAGTGTTTTAAATATCTATAATTGGGCATGGGTTACATGTATATAAGTTGAGAAGCTTTTTGTGCTAATTAGATTATGGGTTCGGGTCCATTTGGGGGTCCAAAAGTTGGGTTTTAGGCCCAACTCAAGATTAGCACTAATTAAATGTTTAAGTGGGGGTAAACCGCTCCCCCACCATCATTTATAGAAAAAATAAACTGATAGTAAAATGAGAAATAGGGGAAAAAGTCAAATAAGAGGAAAAAGGGCAAGATCAATGTATAATCAAGGAGAGAAATCAAAAGGGCTTCAAGGGAGATCTTCTTCCACAAACCTTTAGGGCAATAATTCTTTGCTAATTTATGTTCAAATTTATTTCTTGATGCATGTAATTTACCTCCTTTTAAATTTTTGGGAATTCGGTAATTATGTTGGTTTGGATGATGAATAACACATATAGAAGGTTGATCCTATATTGTAGACTTGTTCCCAGAAATAAATGTGAAACTATTGAAATTTAAATTAGATTTCTTAGGGTTCTTGATAGTAGAATTGGGGACATCTAGACCATTTAATGTAGAGGAAAGTAATGGTAGTATACGGGTTTAAAATATAATGAAAACCTAATGATAAATGTTCTATATTATGGACTAATAATGTTGGAGATTTCATTAAAATCAGAGTTGTAATAGATGTTTGATGTTCATAAAATCTGGAAGAATTGAGTAGGAAATTGGGATTAAACTGTGTTATTAATGATTCTAAGAGGACTAAACAAGTTCTAGGGACTCAACTACATAACTATGAAGTAGTGTAACCAATTAGAATTGAATTTAGAATGATGTATAAGAGTCCCGCCTTGAAACAAACGAGACAGATATGGGCTACTACTCAGGTCCGAATTGATTCGGACTAGTGTGAATCGATTCGACCTGACCAACGAATCAATTTGGGCCTTACCGAATCGTTTCACCCTTGGGGACAAAGGGAGTTGGGATTGGGATTTGGTTATGGAAATTTTTAGGAGTTCAAGTGAGTGGGTAGAACCATGTTTGGGTCAATAACGAATTTCTTAAAAATATAAATGTGTTCACATTAAATCGTAGAAACTTTATTTAACTAAGGGGTTAAATAATCATGAAAGGGAATGGGAGTTAATAATCATCTGATGATTAAATATTAATTGGATACTTGTGGACATTAGGTGGGATATTTAGGTAATTATAGAGTAACTACCTACACTGATTATATGGGATAAACAATAAGTAATTATATATGAAAAATTAATACTTTAATCAGTGGTAAATTATCAATAAATAGGGAATGTTGTGGACTTGGGTTGGATTGCTATGGTATTTATAGGATAATTACTTATACATATTTTATGGAGTAATGATATGTATTGTTGTGGATTTGTGTGAACTTTGGATGGATTCTTATGGTTATTATAGAATAATTACCATTACATATTATATGGGAAAAACATATGTATTATATTATATTTCTGTGCGGACATACCGGTGGACTTACCTATCGGCTCGAGGGTTCTCACATTCAGACCAATGACCACACGTCGGCATAGGTGGGCTTAACACTGTATAGGCATATAGGTACTAGGTAGAGGCTCCACCCTCGAGGGGTAAGTGTGGCGCTGACCCTTCCTATATTACCGTTGGGTATAGGCCGTATACAGGTGTCCTGCGTAGGAACCACCCCCAACTTATGTGCGTTTTGTGGTGTCCGCTTAGGATGTTAGGATCCATTCAGACTGTCCGATTTGGATGTTAGGATTCCTTCAGACTTGCCGATAGAGCACGGATTTGACACCAACGGTGGATACCCTTGCGTATCACTTATATGGAAGGACATATATTGTAAATTCGCCAGATACTGTATAAATAAATTAATTGCCTAAGGATGTGGCTATAAATTATATTTTTGATCAATTATTACACAATGGACATTTATGCATCTTAGGTGGAGATTATAAGACTAGAAATTTTTTAGATAATTATAATTAAATGTAGTAGGCACATTTAAATCAGTTAACCATTGTATAAAATTGACCCGTAGTAGTAGCTATTATTGGAGGATTTGGGGGATATGAGACATGTCACACTTAGATGAGAGGGGAGGTGTTATATGCATGGGATTGTCGAAAGTGGGGAATACTTATTTTGCATCAACTGTATTAGTGCATCATAAATTAATTAAGTTAATTCTTGCACACCTAGGGCTCTGACCCAAATTATAAATGTCCCCCCCCCCCCATGTTATTTCTAGATATGGATAGCAGGACTATTGTTATACCAATCTTGTGATCTCTCAGTGCTTAGTAGCCTTCCGAATTGTGGACTCTAGCCTAGGTGCTTTTCTGTCAGAGTTTAGTTATTTTATTTGGAAGCATTGTAAGGGAATAGGCCAAAGATATACTTAGTTATTTACATTATGTTGGAGTTTGATATATTACTTGTAGTTAGATTATTCTCCAGTTAGTGTTGGTTTGGATATAATTATTGTCAGAGTTATACTCATAAAGTTTTAAAGTATTGGCTTTTAAATTACCATATTTACTTTACGTTGTGATGAGAATGGTATTAGTTGACTAACAAGCCCGATCTTCAGCATATTGTGCATGACCATCCTTTATGTGAGAAGATGGGGGTTGTTACAAGGTTCTACCGCTCATCCCTGGGGGAAGCATGTTCGTCGTGAGGGGTTGAGGGTTTGAGAAAGATAGGTTGTGGGTTCGGGCTGAGTCACGTTGCTTTTGGTTTTTCTTCTTTCCTGTAAAGATGTAATCAATGAGATTTTTGTTTTAATTCTTGTTTTAATGACTTATCCTACATGCACTTTTACATTAATGCTGAGACCGTAAAAAATACACGACGCTCAATTAGAAAAGGAGAGCTTAATTAACTTGAGAAAAAGATTTATTTTGTGAAATTATAAATAAAATTTAATAAGTAAAAAGAAATAATGCGAGGGTTTTTTAAATAAGGATTTCTCTTTTTTAGAATTTGATTTTGACAAAAAAGGAAAGATAAAATATTCTAAAATAAGGGGATTGCGGGTCAGCATACCCCTTATCCTGCCTATCGGCATATGGGTGAAGTCAAAGCACCCTAAGGATTTTCTTGCACTTTCTTGGAGGGCAGAGTACTTTATAGGGCAGGAATTCATTTGAACTCCTCAGATCCCTTATCGTTTGCCAAGACATTTGTGTATAAAATGGGAGGTAAGGAGTGATGTTTTTCCATCCACATCTATTTTCTGCTTTGCTAAGACATTTGTGTATAAAAATGGAGGTGAGTAGTGCACTTTTTCCATCCACAACGCATGTAAGATTTTCTTCCTACCTTGGAAGTCTTAAAGCCATGTGTTTGCACAACGTGGAGTATGAAGCTGTCAACTTGCGTCGGGTATCCTTGTGGCGTAACAACTCCCTTAACTGGAATATCCTAGTGAGGGTAAAACAGTTTTGGTATCCCGAGGATCGTGGTTTCTGTTTTGGATTACATGAGGTCTGCCCGACCTACGAAGAGTTCTCAGCAATGTTGGGAATTAATCCCAGTGTATCGAAGACTATGCCTGAATTTTCTCGATCTCCACGGGCGCTATTAGCGGAGTTGCTCCGCATTCCCCTTCGACGGCTCAATCATTGGTTACTAGGGGGATGATTTTAATTCCGTCTATCATGTATTCTATAAGCTTGACGGATTTTAATGATGCAGTCTATGCCAGAGCTGTTTCCCTATGCCTAACTTTAAGGCTCTTGTTGGTGATGAGGGACTTAATGGTAGGCCCTCAGTTGGTTACAATCATAGCGTGGATGTTTTACCATTGCAGTCCTACATTTTGATATCGATGGAGACCTTTAATGGACTTGATGCTTGGAGGGAAGGTAGTTCTAATTTTATTCTTGGGAGTCTGGTGATGATGTTCACGTGGTTGGATGAGAGGTTGTATTTTGTAGTTCTTCCTAAGTATCCCTTAGTAGGCGTGCCAAATTTCATTACTTAGTACTTTATCAGTTTTGGCCCATCTGTGCAGAACTGGGTTAATTGGTTTGTGGTGTATGGAGCCCAGTGCCTTCGTTTCTTCGTTGATCGGTGCCACGATGGGGAGAACTTCAGCCTATTCTGGAACTGAGAGAGTACCGATATGCATGGTTAGTTGGCATGCAAAAGACTTCGTTCTATTTCCCTAGGTGTCTTCTGCATCAAGTTGGATAGGAGCTAATAGTGCCTTCTCGGACACTAGACTTATTTCCTATCGAAGACCTAATTGAATGCCTGCGCATGATGATAGGTTCTCTGTGGGAGAATCGTCGACCCATCAATCATAATCTATAGGTAGGGTCTGGCATGTGTTTGAAGATTATATAAAATGGATGTGAAAGTGAGTAGTAGCGAAGATGCTAGTAGAGGAGACCGAACAAAGGTGTTTTATACTTTTTGACACCATAGAAGGAGGGGTAACGGTCTTTTTTAGGCTGGTAAGGGCATACATCTCTACGGAGTGCATTCGAAGTAGGAACCAGGCAGGAGAAGTTTAGGGACCTTAGGGAGAGGATGATGATAAGGATGGGTCTTTTGGAAACTGCGAATAGTTTTTTTATAACCTGGGTCTATTTTAAGTGAAGCTTTTGGTGACTTTTGTGACGTTTTTGTATTTGGGGTTTTAAGGATAATTTTGTGAAGTTTGGTTAGGCTTGTTTAGAAATAGTTTGTTTAATGGAGAAGGTTGGTTGTTTCGACTCCCTTCATTTATACTTCGTGTAATGGTACTGAACATCCTTATTTGAAATATAAAAGATTTTGATCATATTATTGTGCATCTTTATGAGTTTTACATTCAAGTTATCTATACCAATTGCTAAGGCATACATAATACTTTTGTGCATGTAAATGATAAAATCAATTGTAGTTTGTGGAGGTTAGACATTAATTGCATTTTGTGAAAAAGAAGGGGACCATTCCCACGAAAAGTTTATGAGGTGCATATGCACCTCTAAGGGTTCTAAAAAAATTTTAGTTCCATTTTGAAAGCAAAAGGTTTTTTATAGGATCAAGCCCCACATAGTTCTGGGTAGAGAGAAATGAAGAGAGTTATTTATTTTTTTAAGAATGGAAGGGAGATGAGATGGTTCGTAGAACGTCAAGATTTCGGATTAAGGGTAGAACTTCTTAAGACTGTCCAGGTTGTCTGGATAGGCTATTTATTCTCCGTCGAGGTCTGCGGGCATAGTGGCGCCTCCGGAGAGAATATTATTCACTATGTAGGGACCACTCCAATTTGGCATAAATTTCCCTCTGGGTCCTAAACAGGTTATATGATCTCCTTGAAGGCCAAGTCTCCTTCCTGGGCACCACAGTCTTGACTCTTCGATTGAATGATCGCACTATCCGGTGATGGTAACCTTGGATATGGTATAGTGCCTTCAGCCTCTTTTAATCCAAGAGTGACAGTTCGACAAAGCACCTCTGATGCTAGTCTTCCTCGTTGACTCTACTCTCGAGCATAACATGTAGGGAAGGTATTTCAATCTCAATGGGTAGGACTTTTTCCATGTCATATACTAGAGAGTAAGCCAATGGATGTTCTCACTGAAGTGCGGTATCCCCATAGGGCGTAAGGGATCCGATTGGCCTAGTATCGATAACTCTCGATCATTTTGCTAATGATGGCTTTGAGTTTTTTATTGACGACTTCGACTGCACCATTGGTTTGAGGTTGGTAGGGAGATGATCAATGCCTCTGGATCCCATACTCATCAACTAGTTATGTGACCTCGATTTAAAAATATAGCCCATTATTTGATACTTTCTCGTGAGGAACCCTGTATCAGTAAATAATGTTCTTTCGAATAAACTTGGCCACATTCTTTGCATAAAATATTGTGTATGACTCAGCTTTGACCTATTGGGTGAAGTAATCAATGGCAACCAGGATGAACTCATGCCCATTTGAAGCTTTGGGCGTGACTTTACCTATGATGTCAATGCCTGAGGTAGAAAATGGTCAGGGAGAAGTCATGTTGTACAATTACAGAGGAGGTAAGTGCTGGAGATTGACAAACTTCTGGCATTTGAGGCATGTTCAGACATAGGCAGTGAAATCTTGAACATTGGTGGTCCAATAATATCCCTGATGGATAATCTTTTTGACAAGCATATAACCGTTCATATGGGATCCACATTCCCCGATGTGGATCTTCTGCATCATTTCTTCAATGTCAGTCCTTGCGATGCAGTGTAAATGGTATCCATCAAAGTTTGTCTTAAACAGTGCTTTATTGTAGATGATGTACTAGGCAACTAATTTGAAAAGGGTCGCACGGTCTTTCTTATTGGCATCTTGGGATACTTACCGTGTTTAGGAGGTGACGCGACTAAGAATATGTCTCAAAAGTGCATACTCGCTAGGCCCAAGTGCAAGCCTGTCGCTTAAGTAAGAATCCGATAAGTCGGGTATCGATCCTCAGGGAAATAGGACAACAGAGTTGTAATAACGTTGGATGAAGAAAACCTGACTTTGACTCTAAAGAAAAAGAAAAGATGATTGGTTTTGGGAATTGGCTACAACTAAATGTAATTTTGAAAATATATATTTATTGAACTAAAATATGAATGGAATGCAAAAATTCTAAACTACCTAAAATACTAATGATGAATGACTTAAAACTTGAGCTATATGATAATGGAAATAGGACGGGAATACAATCCCTCAACCCTAGTTTATTGATT
Organism: Sambucus nigra; assembly: GCA_949130495.1. Lineage (NCBI taxonomy): Eukaryota > Viridiplantae > Streptophyta > Magnoliopsida > Dipsacales > Adoxaceae > Sambucus > Sambucus nigra. The sequence goes on along the minus strand of OX422216.1, from coordinate 60,645,536 downwards.
ATATAAAACTAATCGTAAATTTAAATGATTAATTAGACCCAAAATTTAGTACTCCGGAGAATTACGTATATGAGGTTCAAGCCCACACCATACTTAATCAGAGGACGAGTAAATCAGTACATGCAATACCGACACTCGCATTGCATTCCAAAGCATTTCGGTTATCCTGAAGCGAACGAGATCCATATATCTACAACGGTTGTGATGCTACGCAATATGGTCATAATAAATCATTAAATTTAGAGGATTAATTTTGTACACATGAAACTAACACATCAGATTGAGTTCATGGATCCCGACCTTTTAAAATCTAGCATAACATGATGAAATTAATGAAAACGATTGTTGAATTGTAGGAAATCATGATTAAACTAAGGGAGAATTGAAGAATGATGTAGAAGAAAGATTAGACAGAAGAAAGTAATCAGCTAACTTACCAAAGCACTAAAAGCATTAACTAAAATTACTTGTAATCACAGAAGTCTGAACAAACTTCAATCTTGGAATTAAAATTGCAATAAATCTTCAAACTAGGATTTTCTAGCAACTTTCTCTCTCTAACTACCTCTAAAAGTTTTAACTGAAAAAGGAAAAAATTAGATGAATATTCTGCCCCTTAAAATGATAATAAATCGGGTTTAAATACCCTACAAGACTCCAAGAGTTTTATCTTAACCAGGACTCTCCATTGGAGGAAGAGTAAGAAAACAAAACTGCGACAGTCAGACCGGTCCGGTCCTCCTTCGGTTCGGTTCTTCTTGGATCCGGATCGATTCTTTTCTTTTCTGGTTGGATTGGTCCAATCAGGATCGATTCGTTTAATTTTCATCAACTTCGATCCGTCTTCGGTTTGGGGTTCACTGGAACTTTGTATTTCGGATGGGTCCTATCCGGATCGGTCGGATTTTTCTTTGACTTTTTCTTCTATCTTTAACTGCTCATAACTTTCACACCGGGATTCCGATTCAGGTACCGATTCTTCCTATGTACTTGTAAACTTGATATCTTCAACTTTTCTTTTGATGCCTTGTCCTAATTTCGGGTAAAAATTACAACTTTTCCCTTTTGACTTTTCTTCTTTTCTTTCTCTATTCTTCCGGTTTCTTTCTTTCTTTATTGACATCAAATACTTGTAAAATTAGTATGAAATACCAAAAACTCCCGGTACTTGTTAGAATAAGTCAGTAGCAAGATTATTAGATAAAATCAACTCGATTACTTTGTTCGAGGTGCTAAAAGTAACTAAATTAAAGGGATAAATTTGGAAGAATTTATGCCTAATCAAATCCCCCTAACATAGAAATTTGCACGTACCAAGAAATGTAAAAGAATCCTAGCAAGGCTTAACTCTTGAAAATCATTTTATTAGGATAGAATACCTTTTTTGCGGGCAAGCGATTGCATTTAGCTTATGCAACAAGACTTTAAACCCCAAGGTTACCCTAGTAGGACGAGTGGTGTCTCCTAAGGGTTTGCAGAGAATATACCCACAAAATTCGACTCAAGGAAACTTCAAAATATGCAAAAATTGTATAATTCAAACTTTCCCAGAAAATAATCATCATCAAGTCATGTTCAAGAGTATCAAATCATAGTGCGTGTGTGTGAAGCCAGAAATTTAATCGCGGATTTCCACCGATTGACCATTATGTTACTTATCCAAAAATTTGCTTTGATTTCAAATTCTCACGGAATGCTCTCTCAAATGAATCACTCGGAATGTGGCTATTTTCTCTCGATATGCGTGATTTATAAGAGTAAATGTAGTGGAACCAAGTTCACTCACATAAGTAGAAAGACGAAAATTTTATCGTGATTGGATTTCATCAACGGAATACGGTTTGAAAAATAGGAACATTGCCTCTTACACATATGTTTAATCTCTTTTCTTATCTTTTTCTGTTTTAGCTCTCCACGCGGTAACCAATTTTACAATTTTGGACTCGGTTAGGACTTTTATGGGTCAAAAGGTGTATTGGGTAAAATTGGAGAAGGTATGGATGGTTGGAATTCGAAAATTCATTTACGATGTCCATTTGTGCATTTTTTGGGCGATTCCTCATTTTTTCTTCTTTTTCTATTTTTTTACGCTTTTCTTTCCTTGCTATTTTTATTGAGCATATCTATTTTTTTTCTCTTGCCCCTTTTTGTTGCACTTTTCGGAGTTAAATTCTAATTTTTTCCATTTTTCACAATTTCGAGCTATTTGGGTTTTTCAGGTTATCAAACGGAAATGAAAAAAAATTATTAGGCTCAAATTGGGTTGAAAAGGGATGCATTTTTCACGACGTTTTCTGGCCAATATTTTTGGGTGACAAATGAGGGCCTACTTCATTGTCCAAAATACTAATTGCGTTACAATATGCGTTTCGAGATGAATTAAGTTTAGAGATTTCTTTGGCTCACACGCGTTTCTCAAAACCAATCAATGTGAAAGACATGAGATCCTCGACGACTTTTTAGACGCTGAAAAGGACTTTGAGTTAATAATCAACTCGGATTGATTTATAATTTTCATGAAGATGGAAGGCCCGAATCTCACTGGGGTTTTTAATCTTGACACTTATTCGTTAAGTCATCAAATTTCTCACAATTTCCATCTTTGGTCAATTTCGGCTTTGTGTATTATATTTTTAAAATTTGAGACTTTAAATTGACTTTTAATGATATTTTTGAAAAATTTGAATTCCAATTTTTATTTATTTTGAAGAAAAATATTTTTGGATTTTTCAAAAAAAAATTCAATCAATTTTTTTTTTGACATTTCTGTGCATTTTTGAAAATTTGTGAAGTTTTAGAAATATGCACTTCTTACCCCCCTAACTTAGACTTTTGCATTGTCCTTAAGCAAAAGGACGAAAAGCTAAACAAGGCAAAATAAGAAGTGCGATAAATAAAACAAACAAATGGAGAAAATGCGGACTTGAATATAATAGGACTGTGGAACAATAAAAGGAAAGAACATACAACCATGTGACCAAGTCAAACAACTAAAAACTGACACATAAACCAACAAAGCTTCACTGGGGCGGTGGGTGGGAAGAGTTGGGTTCGTCAGGTCCATAAGGGTCATAAAAGTAAGATGGCAATGGCTCATTTGGATCCCCCTAGTGTTTGTACAAGTCCGCTTGGAAACGAAATAACATACTTGTATTGAGTCGATAGTCGGTTATAAAGTTGCTGAATTTTGTCTCAAGGGTCGAGATTCTATTAGTGAGCTCGCTACCAACCCATTCAAAATCAGGGTAGTCTTCTTCTTCGCCCGACTCTTCATCAACACCCACTTCTCCCATTTCCATATCTGCACCTGCATCTTCCTCTTCCTCTTCCTCACTCGAGGCATCATTGGCATCGTCATCACTTCCACGCCTCACCCGAAGGATGGGTAGCTGTTTGGCGCTTCGAGTGCAGGTTCCTTGTCTAAAAGGATCGGGGAGGTGAGTATGGTCTAGCGGAGCAATAATGCCAGCGTCTTTGAGAATGGAGGTAATCAAGCGTGCATATGGAAGTGGTGTTGTACCTTTCTCATCCATAGATGCAACGATAATGTTAGTGTATAGGGTGCGAGCCAGGTGAATTGAAGTGCTGGGATCAAAGAGGTGGTATGGGGACACATTGCGGAATCGTTGGAAGTTTACAAAATGTTAGCACACACAATTTGGAATGTGAGGCGTGTTGTCTCGTTAAGTCATCCAACAGGGACAGTCTCCCCCCTCCAAGCAATGCTGGGGAAATTCGCTCCATAATCAGGTCCTTAGTTGCCAGGGGGACATTATTTGGGTATGTGTAGTCTTGAAGACTTAGAACGTCATATTCCCTCAACTTGGCAGTGAGAATGGCTAAAGAGAAGGGAATGACGGTACCATCGACATAGGCTTGAGACTCGAATGCACCCGTTTGAATAAGGGATCCATAGAAAGAGCGTACCTCGGCATCCCAAACCCTTCGTATGGTTATTAAATAAACGACACCAACCCCTAGGCATGAAGAGGGCGGTGACGAAATTGGGCAGCGCTGTCCATTGGACTGCTCGCTCCATGTGGAGTTTGCGATCCGGAACAAAGAAATGGTTGCACCAATGCTCCTCTTGGCGGGAGCGAAAATCACCATGGTTGGAGGGTAAAATTTTAGTTGAGTCGTATTTGACAGGGGGCAGCTCTTTGGACCATTATTATAAGAAGAGGGTGCTGGAAAATTAGGTAGAGAGAAGAGAGAAGTGATGGAGTTGAAGGTGTGGAGAAAAATACAGGATTTAGGTGTGTATTTATAGGTGAGGAGTGTGGGAAGGGTTTGGAAATGGAGGGAAAGAGATTGGAGGGAAAAAGGGATGGATTTGGGAGGGAAAGTGAGGGGGAGGAAGTGGTTTGACGAATTTGGAAGGAAGGGAATTGATTGGGGGGAAGGGGGTGTACCTAGGGAAGGAGGAAAGGTTGTAGAAATCAGACCGGTCTGGCTGTTGCAGGTCTGGACCGATCTGGTCCTTTTAATTTTCGAGTTCTTTACGTACCGAACCGATCCAACTGTGAAAGAAACGAATCGATCTGGGATGGACCGGTCTGTCTCAAAAATAAAAGAATCGATCCGGTTCTTGCACTGAGCAGGATTTCTCCCCCTAACTTAAATGCAATTTCTCTCTCCAAACTTTTTTCGACACTCAGCAATACTTCCTATCAATTTTGGACTCAACACCCTCTCGATACCTATGGTAAAGCAAATCGACTCATTCTCCCGAAACATGTGAACTCTCCAACCTTATTGTATCCTAATCTTATGGACTCTCACTACTTCTCATCTACTATACACAAGAATTAACCCCATACGCGTCGGGAGTGCGATGACCTCATTATAGCAGCTCACGCTTCCTCGTAAATGGGATCCGATAACCAAATTGTGTCGACTTCTTCCACACACGCCTCTAGATATGGCTTTAGGCATTGTCAATTTAACTTGAACGTATTTCCCCCTTTTAAATCGTCTAATTCCACAGCTCCGTGAGGGAAAACATTCCTTACAACGAATGGGCCACTCCATCGTGACCACAACTTGCCTGGAAATAGATGAAGCCGAGAGTTATAAACAAGAACTTTTTGTTAGGGAAGAAACTCTTTGCGTTGAATGATGTTATCATGAGCGAGTTTCATCCGTTCTTTGGAAATTTTTGCGTTCTTATACGCATCATTGCGTATTTCTTCTAACTCATTTAATTAAAGCTTGCGAGCTTCACCGGCCTTATTCATGTCATAATTCAGCTTCATAATTTCCCAATACGCACTGTGCTCTAATTCCATGAGAAAATGGAAAGGTTTGCCATACACAAAGAGGAATGGGGACATGCCGAGCGTGTTTTTGTATGCGGTGCGATAGGCCCATAGTGAATCATTCAATCGAAGTGAGAAATCTTTTCGGGTGGGATTGACGGTCTTCTCGATAACGTTCTTAATTACCCTATTCGTTAATTCGGCCTGCCCATTCGTTTGTGGGTGATAGGTCATTTCGACTTTGCGAACGATGCCATAATTTCTAATGAGCTTCTCGAATGGCCTATTGCAAAAGTATGTGCCATTATCACTAATTATCGCTTTGGGATCACCGAAGCGGGAAAGTATGTGTTCCTATAGGAACCTAATCACCACTTTACTGTCATTGGTTTTAGTAGCTATTGCTTCTACCCATTTAGAAACGTAGTCTACCGCGATAAGGATGTATAGGAAACCAAAAGATGGGGGAAAAGGGCCCATGAAGTCAATACCCCAGCAGTTGAAAATCTTAATAATGAGTATTGGGGTTAATGGCATCATGTCTCATCGGGTGATCACTCCCATCCTTTGACACCTATCAAAAGATTTACAAGAATTGTTCACATCCCGGACGATTGTGGGCCAATAGAGGCCGCATTGAAGAATCTTAACGACCATATTTTTCATCAAAAAATGACATCTACAAGCTTCCGAATGACAGAATTGGATGACTTTGGGTATCTCGTCATCTGGTACACAACGTCGGATGATTTGGTCGGTGCAATATTTAAACATGAAAGGATTATCATGGAAAAACATGCACGACCAAGTAATAAACCTCTTCTTATCTTGTGGTGTCCAATCGGGAGGGACGTCTACCGTGACAAGATAGTTCACGATATTCGCAAACCAGGGCAAAGAAGAGGTAGCAAAGAGTTGCTCATCCGGGAAGTGTTCGTCGATGAGTATTGCATCACTAGGTAGGTCGAACGAAAGCCGTGATAAGTGGTCGAAAACGATGTTTTCTACTCCTTTCTTATCTTTAATGGAGAGATTAAACTCTTGTAGGAGTAGGATCCACCTTATGAGGCGCGACTTTGCGTCTTTCTTCGCATGTAGGTATTTCAATGCCGTGTGGTCGGTAAAGTAAGTGATGGGAGAACCGATAAGGTAGAACTGAAATTTGTCAAGAGCAAAGACTACCGCTAGCAACTCCTTCTCTATGGTGGAGTAATTGAGTTGTGGTCCAGTAAGAGTCTGGCTAGCGTAGTAAATGACATAAGCCTGTTTGTCTTTTCTTTGGCCCAAAACAACTCCTATCGCATAATCGCTAGCATCACACATGAGTTCGAATGGTAAGGACCAATCTGGAACTTGCACGATGGGAGTGGACACAAGCATGGTTTTCAATTTTTCAAAAGCGATATGGAATGCTTTTGTCCACTCAAATGGGGCGTCCTTCATCAGTAGGTTGCTTAAGGGTCTAGTGAGGCGCTAAAGTCCTTAATGAACTTTCGATAAAACCCCGCGTGGCCCAAGAAGGAGCGCACGTCTTTGAGCAATTTTGGTGGGGGTAGATCGGCTATGACATCTATCTTAGCTCTATCAACTTCTATCCCCTTGGATGAAACTATGTGGCCAAGAACTATTCCCTCAGCGACCATAAAATGTCATTTTTCCCAATTTAGCACTAAGTTCTTTTCCACACATCGGGAAAGTACTTTTTCTAATTTTTCTAGACAATGATTGAAAGAGGTGCCAAAAATGCTAAAATCGTCCATGAACACTTTGAATCCTCTCTCAACCATGTCACTAAATACGCTCAACATGCACCTTTGAAAGGTCGCGAGTGCATTACACAAGCCGAATGGCATACATTTTTAGGCAAACGTACCAAAGGGGAAAGTGAAGGTCGTTTTTTCCTGGTCAAGTACATCTACCACAATTTGGTTATATCCGAAATAACCATCAAGGAAGCAATAGTAAGGGTGGCCCGCTACTCTCTCAAGCATCTGATTAATAATTAGCAGGGGGAAATGGTGTTTTCTAGTTCCCGCATTGAGTTTTTGGTAATCAATGAAAACACGCCACCTGGTGGTGGTACGTTAGGGAACTAGCTCTCCCTTAGCATTCTCAATCACTGTCATACCCGACTTCTTCTGGACAACTTGAATAGGGCTCACCCACTTGATATCCGAGATTAAGTAGATAATCTCAGCATCCAATAGCTTAATGATTTCGGTTCTCACCACTTCTTTCATATTGGGATTCAGTCTTCTTTGCATTTCTCTCGAGGGCCTGACATCCTCTTCGAGATGGATATTGTCGGTGCAAATCAAAGGACTTATCCCCTTTAAATTAGCAATACACCAACCGAAAGCACTTTGGTTCTTCCTTAGAATCACTAACAGCTTACCCTCCCGCTCTTCGTCTAGGCCAGAGGAGACAACAAGAAATGTCTCATCCTATCCTAGGTATGCATATTTAATATGGGAGGGTAGTATCTTCAATTCAAGGGTCGAAAATTTGTCGCTGGAGGGAACCATGCGCGTCTCCTTTGGCAGTAACTCCTCGAATCGAGAAACCTAGTTCACATCTCTCGTGTCCTCGTCTAACGCTCTCTCATCGAGTAACTCTCTCAACTCCTCAACTTCTCTCTCAAATTTGGTATACGTTACCTCACTCTCGTGTTTCGATACTAAATAGGATCCTAGGGCATATCCATAAATAATTTTCCTCAAAATAATCCTCTACGATCTCGTCGATTAGGTTCACCGCGTGAAGATCATCTTTTTCCTCCGTACGTTGTGCTATATGGAAGATGTTAGTCTCTAAGGTCCTCTTCCCAAAGGTGAGTTGCATCTGCCCATTTTGAGTATTGATAATTGCATTAGATGTAGGTAAGAATGGGTGCACAATAATAATGGGAGCATGATTACTCGAGGCAAAGGAGGGCTCCGTGTCCCAAATGACAAAGTCTACCGGGAAGTAAAAAGTGTCAATTTGGATGATCACATCCTCAACTATACCTCTTGGGATCATCACGGTTCGATCCGCTAACTGTAGAGTGATCTTTGTGGGCTTGAGGTTGCCCAAATCAAGTTGCCTATAGATGGCGTAAGGGAGGATATTGACACTTCCTCCCAAGTCAAGTAAGGATTTTTTAATTTTATTTTCTCCAATGATGCAGGAAATGGTAGGTGCACCAGGATCTTTTAATTTGGGCGTGAGATCCTTGAGTAGGATGGAGCTCACGTTCTGTGCTAGAAAGATGTTTTTTTTACCTTCATCTTCCTCTTCACTGTTAACAAGTCCTTGAGGACTTTCGCATAAGCTGTAATTTGCTTAATGGCATCGAGGAAAGGTAAATTTAATTTTACTTACTTAAGCACATCTAGCACTTCATCAAGGGGGTTTTCTTTGTGGGAAGGAACCAACCTTTGAGGAAATGGTGCCGCGGTGGGTGGTTTCACTACTACCTCGGGCTCACTAGTGTCTTCTTTATCACTCTCATTTAAGGGGACATCTTCGACCTCTTTCGTATCGGGAGAAATCTCCTTGTCTTTATTTACGTCATGTGGGGGAGGTGATAAATTAATGAATCTCCCACTACGAAGAATGGTCATAACTTGGAATTGCTCCTGATGTTCTATCGAGGTGGAGATAACACTAATTTGACCTTGCGGCGGTCTTTGGCCCTGGGCAGGAACCTTGCCTTTCTCTTGGATACTCAACAATGATTGCAACTTTGAAATGTTCGCATTCATGTTGTTGATCATGCGCTCATGCCTAACATTAGTTGCATTCTTGGTATTAATAAAGTGGTTGATCGTATCCTCAAGATTTCTCCAGGGTGGAGTGATATATGCTCCTTGAGGTGGTGGTTCTTGCACATGTCCTTTCATGTGTGGATCTTGTTGAAAGTGCGGGGGTGGAGGAGGGGAAACATGTGAATTAGGATTCATCGCAGCATGTTGTTACCCATAGCTAAAACCAGGATGGTTTTTCCATAAAGGGTTGTAAGAATTCCCGTGCGGTGCACCGAAATTACACTTGAATCCTCTTATACCACTTACTTGTTCTTGAAGCATAACTTTGTAGGCGGGTATAGTCAAGCATTCCTCAGTTTAATGACTCACCTCACAAATTTCACACACCTTCTCGACGGGGATGGATCCAGTTAATCCTCTTCTATATACTTTAAGTAGGTCTCACATTTCTTTCTCAATTACATCGAGTCGACAGTCCGTCATAGAATTATTTTCTATGTGAAATAGGCCAGACACCGATGGAGTGGTGGTCACTTGGCGATTTCAATTTTTAGCATTAGGATCAGATGTATCGCAGGATTGGGTAGTCTTGGCGACATACCTCAGGTGAAGCTCAGCATCGTTGGCACCTAAGTCAACAAATGGGCCATCGCACATGGTTTCAACGAGTTGCTTGGAATTAATGTTTATCCCATTATGGATGAAGGAAATGATTTGCGTTTTATCAAAACCATGATGGGGCATGAAGTAATCAACTCATTGAAATGCTCATAGCATCGATCGAGCAACTCAGTTTTTAATTATCAGAAAGTTTGAATTTGAGCCTTAATGGAGTTCAATCGATGTGGAGGAAAGAATTCCTTGAGAAATTTGGATTGTAGCTCGTTCCATGATGAAATAGAATTTGGAGGTAAACACCATAGCCAGGTCTTAGCCTTATCCTTTAGCGAGAATGGGAAGAGTTTAAGGCAGAGCACATCTTTTGTGCAAGTTTGATCACTGAGAGTCTCGCATGCCTCTTCAAATTCCATGATGTGGGCATATGACTTTTCAGAATCCATTCCATGGTAAGTGATAAGTATCTGGATCATCCCATTCCTAAAGAGAAATTGACCTGCATTATACTGGAGTAAAATGCATCCCGGAGTGACAGTGAACTCGGGATATAAGATGTCTCTCAAAGGGCGATACGGGGACTCTCCCTCACCGACGGCTGCACTACCATGTTGTGACATATTTCTCTCACTCAGAGACTCTGTGTCCTCACTTGGTATACTCGGAGCGCGCTCTGAGGTGTGTCCTAAGAGGGAAAACAGAGTGTTATTTGCGATTGAGTGTGACGGTGTGGGAGGTGGAACCCAGAATTGTGGAGCGTTAGGAGTGTGAGGGCTATCAGGGTCGTACTCAACTATTGGATTTTTGTGAATGTGGGTTGGAGTATTATGGGGAGTTGGAGTGAGTTCAGGATTTTGCATTAACTGGCTTATGAGAGATGATGAGGAATATTTTTATGCTTTTGTTTTTTTTATGTTTTTGGATTTTTGGATTTTTTTTTAATTTTTTGGTCAAAGTTTTAGATTGACCCGATCTAATCCTAAGTCTACCTAATTCCCCGGCAACGGTGCCAAAAACTTGACGCGACTAAGAATGTGTCTCAGAAGTGCGTACTCTCTGGGCTAAAGTGCAAGCCTGTCGCTCAAGTAATAATTCTATAAGTCGGGTATCGATCCTTAGGGAAATAGGACAACAGAGTTGTAACGACATTGGATAGATGAAGAAAACCTGACTTTGACTCTAAAGAAAAAGAAAAGATGATTGGTTTTGGGAATTGGCTACAACTAAATGCAATTTTGAAAATATTTATTTAATGAACTAAAGTATGAATGGAATGCAACTATTCTAAATTACCTAAAATAATGATGATGAATGACTTAAAACTTGAGCTATATGATAATGGAAACAGGACAGGATTTCAATCCCTCAACCCTAGTGTATTGATGGTATAAAACTAACCATAAATTTAAATGATTAATTAGACCCAGAATTCAGTACTCCCAAGCATTACGTATATGACGTTCAAGCTTGCACCATACTTAATCAGAGGACGAGTAAATCAGTACATGCTATAGCGACACTCGCATTGCATTCTAAAGCATCTCAGTTACCCTGAAGCAAACGAGATCTGAAGATCTACAATGGTTGTGATGCTACGCAATACGGTCATAATAAATCATTAAATTTAGAGGATTAATTTTATACACATGCAACTAACACATCAGATTGAGTTCATGCATCCCGACCTTTTAAAATCTAGCCTAACATGATGAAATTAATGAAAACGATTGTTGAATTGTAGGAAATCATGATTAAACTAAGCAAGAATTGAAGAAAGATGTAGAAGAAAGATTAGACAGAAGAAAGTAATCAACTAACTTACCAAAGCACTAAAAGCATCAACTAAAATTACTTATAATCACAGAAATCTGAACAAACTCCAATCTTGGAATTAAAATTGCAATAAATCTTCAAACTAGGGTTTTGTAGCAACATTCTCTCTCTAACTACCTCTAAAAGTTTGAACTGAAAAAGGGAAAAATTAGATAAATTTTCTTCCCCTTAAAATGATAATAAATCGGGTTTAAATACCCTACAAGACTCCAAGAGTTTTAGCTTAACTAGGACTCTCCATTGGAGGAAGAGTAAAAAAACAAAACTGTGATAGTCGGACCGTTTCGGTCCTCCTTTCGTTCGGTTCTTCTTGGATCCGGATCGGTTCTTTTTTTTTCTGGTCGGATTGGTCCGATCAGGAACGGTTCATTTAATTTTCATCAACTTTGATCCGTCTTCGGTCTGGGGTTCACTAGAACTTTTTATTTCGGATCGGTCCTATCCGGATCAGTCCGATTTTTCTTTGACTTTTTCTTCTATCTTTAACTGCTCATAACTTTCACACCGGGACTCCAATTGAGGTACCGTTTCTTCCTATGTACTTGAAACTTGATATCTTCAACTTTTATTTAGATGCCTCATCCGAATTTCGGGTAAAAATTACAACTTTGGCATTTTGACTTTTCTTCTTTTCTTTCTCTATTCTTTCGGTTTCTTTCTTTCTTTATTGACATCAAATACCTATAAAATTAGTACGCAATACTAGAAACTCGGGGTACTCGTTAGAATAAGTCAGTTGTAAGATTATGAGATAAAATAAAATCGATTACGTTGTTCGAGGTGCTAAAAGTAACTACATTAAAGGGATAAATTTAGAAGGATTTATGCCTAATCAGGAGGTGCCAAATATCATAGTACCAGAACTTGGCCATATCAGAATCTTCCTCGGTGAGGATCTTAATGTGGTAGTAGTGGGTTGGAATAGCCTTTTTTTAGACTATGAAAGGGGCCATTCTCATTCCGTCGGGCACCTCGATAATAGAGGCCAGACTATCAAGGGAATCAACTAAGATGTTCCTTGGGCAGGGTAAGTAGTGGAAAGTGATATCTCAAAATTGGGAGGCCAGCTCTTCTATGTGGGCATGAAATGGTAGGATCTTTGACTTTCCATCTTCTAAGGATTTAGCCGATGATGAGAGAAAAATCTCCATCGATATCCAGGTGTTTGATACCTTTCTTGAGTGCGACTTTGAGGCCTATAATGCATGCCTCGTATTCGATCATATTGTTGGTGCATGAAAAATCCATTTTGATGGCAATGGGAGTGTGAGAGTCATAAAGAGTGATTAGTAGTATCCTAATGCCATATCCTTTCGTTGGCAGAACCGTTAAAGAAAATTTTCCATCGGAGGTCCTTCTGAAAGGTGTAGAGAATATCTTCGTCCAGGAATTTAGAGAACCAAACATCATCCTCTTCTATGGGGTAGTCAGCGAGGTAATCGAATATGGGTCTCCCTTTCATGTATTTTTCTATGATATACACGATATCGAACTTAGATAGTAGCATTAACCACTGGGCCATTCATCTAGATAGGGCGAGTTTCTCAAGTAGGTATTTGATAGGATCCATTCGGGACATAAGCTTGATAGGAAAAGCGAGCATGCAGTGACATAATGTTTTAGTGACCAAGGCTAGGGAAACAAATGATTTCTCCAAGGCGGTGTAGTTAACTTTGTATCCATCCAATATTTTACTATCATAGTAGATGGCCATGTCATAGGAAATCCCCTGTTGTTATGTATGTTACGGTCAAGTATAAGAGTAGAGGAAGACCTGGTTGCGAAGTCATAAGTAGCAGAGGTCGGGTAAGGTATTGTTTGATTCTGTCGAAGGCTTCCTGACAGGCCTCATTCTAGACTCTGGTAGAATCCTTCTCGAGGAGTTTGAAGATGGGAACATAAATAGAAATCAGTTGGATAATGAACCGACTGATGTACTGAAGTTTTCCCAAGAAGTCCCGGACTTCTTTCTCCGTTCGGGGTGGTGGAATTTCAAGTATTTCTTTCAGCTTGGCGGGGTTTGCTTAGATTCCCTTTTTATTGGCCATAAATCCCAAAAGCTTTCCTTTTGTGACACCAAAACTACATTTCTGTGAGTTTAACAACATTTGGTATCACCGTAGTCGTTCGAAGAAATTTCGGAGGGCGGGCACATGACCTTCTTGAGTCTTAGACTTAATAATCATGTCGTCTGCGTAGAATTTGACCTCCTTGTATATCAAATCATGCAAGATGGTTATGACAACCCTTTGGAAGGTAGCCCCGTAGTTCTTGAGACTGAATGGCATAACCATATAACAAAAGGTTCCCCAGGGGATGATGAATGTAGTTTTATCCTGATGGTTAGGGTACATCTTGATATTATTGTATCTGGTGAATCATCGAAGAATGACTTGAGGGCATGACTGACCTTGTTATCCTTAATCATGTCGATGTTGGTTAATGGGTAGTCATCCTTCGAAGATGCTTTATAAAAATTGCGATAGTCAACACACATGCGTACTTTCCCTCTGAATTTAGGTAGGGCTACAATATTAGCTAGCCATATGGGATATTCGATCACCCGGATGAAGCTAATAATGTTCAACTATTTGATTATCTCTTCCTTGACTTTAAGTGGCCATTTAGTGCGGAGTTTTTTCAAGTTGTATTTGATCAGTTTTGACTCTGGAATAGTTGGGATCTCGTGTTGAGATATTTCGAGATTAATGTCGGTTATGTCATCATAGGACCATGCGAAGACATCCACAAATTCCTTCATTAGCTCTTGAAATTGTGCATGCTCATGATCATTAAGGGTGGACCCTATCCTAATCGCGCACTATTGGCTACTAGAACCAAGATTGATAATAATAGTTTTATCCTCATTAATTTGAATGTAATTATGTTTTTTGTTATTGGCCTTATTAAGATAAGTTAAGAATTATTCATTTGTAAAATCATTATCATTAAGAGTTTGATTAGAATTGAGGCACTTAATTTAATGCACAATAAGATACTCAAATTCCTCATTTATTTCCGTTTCGAGAAAAACAACGTTAAGAACCTCATCAAAAGAGGTCTTGTTTACATTGTTATCAGAAAAAGGTGAAACAACATCAGATGAAGAGATAGGATAAACAATAAGGTTGGGTTGCATCTCATTAGGTGGGAATACTATAGCATTTTAGTTGAGAAGAGGATAATCAGTAGCCTTGATCAAAGTGAATGGGTCCGACGGTGTAGAGTCTGAATGGATTATACATAGAGTCATCCCCAGTGTCTACAGTTTGAAGGAGTCTTCAGAATCACTTTCCTCGAAGACCACAGTAATGGTTATGCCTATTTAAGTAAGAGGTTACACTTTATGCTGACAGTCTTTGACCCATGATTAGTTGTCTTGAAAGAAGATTTCCATCCGCGTCTTCATCTTCTTATCCACATGGTCATACCATGGTTTAGAGAATCCATCTAAAAAGTATTGGCATATTCAAAACTCCTTTTCAACCGTGGTAAGCGAAGCATTTCGAGTTCTTTAGGTGAAGGCTGATAACCTAGGCCATGCGGGGGAAAGGCCTTTTTCAGGACTATGGGCTCCAGTATGCCTTTTTGACGTTGCGCTAGCCGCAGCCCGGGCCTAAAATCCATATTATCGAACATTTTTATCACATTGACATTTTCGTGAGGGGTTTTCTATGGAAAAACTCGATCATTGAAATTATCCCCCCATCGAAAGGGCTCATAAACCCTGAAGTTGAAGAGAAGCATGTCATTCGTCCCATGCTATATTTATAGTATTGATTTATTGGTGTTGGTGTTTTCTATACCATCATCAACCCCTAAAATGGTAATGACTTTCCCTCTGGTGAATAATTTTCTCTTTTGATGAAGGGATGAAGATACCCTACGACTGTTATAAAACTATCGTCAACTAAACAGCAGGTTGAAGCATTAAGGTATGTCAATAACTTGGAACTCAGTAATGAGATTGACAGGGTCATCCCCTACTGTGAGCATTATGAATCCCATCGCTTCTCAACGAGTATTATCATAGGCATGCACTGTGGCAGAGGTATGAGTTAGGTCTCTTAATTTCGTCCCCAACCAATTGAATGTTCTTAGTAGGCAAACATTGAGGGCGAATCCATTGTCAAAAATTATGAGTGGTACTATATTTCCCATCATTTCAATGAAGATATTGAGGGCATAGTTATGGTCAGGTCCGACCTTCGAAATTTATTCTTCAGAGAAATAAAGGAATCTAGTGGTGGTCAAGGATCCAACGAGGTTTATAACTTCTTCTGGAGTGGTGGAATAAGGGACTGTGGGACCGTGAGAAGCTTTATCAAAGAACTTTAGTGTAATTGGGAAGACATTAAGAGTCCCTACAAGATGATGTTGGCTTGATTCTTCTTGAGTTGGTCGAGGATCTTTCTATTTTCAATGGTCATCTCTGGCATGGGAAGTTCTTTGGCAATTCCTTTTCCCTTATTTTTTCTTGATAACTGAGGATTCAAATCTTTATAGTGTCTTCTTGATCTGGTCATGTGGTTTATGGAGTCGGGTAAGAATAAGAACCCCGTGTCTTCATTTATTTATGACTGAATGGCTACTTTACTGATTTTCCCTAACATGTTCGCGAAAGATATCATCCAACATATGCTGATTACTGGACAAACTTTTTCTTGATTCGATTCATTATCTGAGCTATTAAACTCATCCCCCTGTTTAGTGGAAACGATGTCTTCTTGCCTATAAAAATTGATGCATTCCACGACCTCAACAGCTTCCTCACATAAATCTTCCCACTTAATGGTGGTAGTGCTAGAGTGAAGGGACCAACCGCCCTTAAAGCTTTAAAGTACTGAGTAGTTCAAAAATGCTACAAATATCATTTATTTGCCTGAACATGTCTTCCATGATTTGTATTACGTCGTCTAAGATGACTTCATCAATGGGTACCACCCAATTATCTGATCATTTTGAACAAGCCATGAACAAGCTATGGATTTTTCTACAAGTTGATGGTCATCTTGGTGGGAAATTTTAGTTCGAACTCTAAGAGTTGGTTCAGAACAGTAGGTAACCCCATATTTCTCCCTCAGATGGAGTACGAACAACAATACAGTCCCTTGTGAGGTGTGATAGAGCTTGGTGGGTGAAATAGGTAGGATGTAGGAGAAAGTACGAGCAAAGTTTGAGCAGTTTGGGTAAAGATACGGGCATGTTGGGTGCTTTGCTGGGCACAATTTTGGTAGATGGGATAAATTCTAAAATATTCTCTAGCAAGATGGCATTTGTTTAGATTGGAAATAGGTTATGAGTGGTGTTGGGTTTAGGATTGGCTGGTGGGGAGATGATACCGCGATTAATTAAACCTTAGAATATATTCCATAAATGAAAGAACTGGTCAGTAGTATGGTCAACAGACTGGTGGAAGTCACAGTGGGCATCGACCTTGAAGTTCTTAGAAAGTGGGTTTGGTAATGTATGGGGATCCAAGGTTTTGATGAGGTTTTGTCTTAGTAAGGACGGGTAGACTTTGGATGAAGGAGCATGGATCTCGGTGTATTCCTTTCTCGCGGGATTAGGTAGGCTTTCTGGTACCCAAGAGGTAGCAGACTGGGAAATATTATCGATGGTTAAGACTGTAGTATTAGCAGGCTTCTCATAATTTTTAGGATTGAACTGTCCAGTCATCTTCTTTAGCTCGACTTCTACCTTGGTAACCCTTGCTTCAATTTCTACACCTGCTTCTCAAAGAGCTCAAGACTGTGGAGAATACAGACCTCCCATAGTTGCTCAGATATGGGGCAGGAAATTCTTCTTCACTATGGTGGCTTGTTCTTCTTTGGAGGGAAGGTTAGTCACGGTGGAAGATTTCTCTCTCCACCTAGCTATGAAGTTATTGACTGTTTCTTGAGGTTTCTGATTCAAAAGCTCTAGATTATGGAGTGTAACCTCTAGTTCTTTATTGTACTTGTATTGTGACATGAATTACTAGGCGACATCTTCCCAAATGTAGATTTTGGATTCTTTGAGGGATAAGAACCAACATAGGGCGATGTCCTTTAAAGTCTGTTGAAACATATGGGCCACTATCTCTTCAGAGGCTCCGAGAAGGGTCATGGCTTGGTGATAATTGCAAAGGTGAACAATTGGGGACCCATTACCCCCGAACTTTTTGATGGTTGGAATATTGAACATTTTCAGCAATCTTACTTTAGGGTAGGGACGCATGTGGGTTTAGTCCATGTAGTTCCCGAATATCTTAACTTGGTTAAACTTCTTCGACAACATCTTGAGATCTTCCTTGGCCTTGTTCAATTCTTTCTCGTTGGGATCAATGTATATTGGCAAGTTAGCCCCTAGATGGGCTAGGTTTAACATATGGAGCTGAGATGGCAGTAGCCCATTGGTGGGCGGGACACATGGAGAACGCTGATATTCTTCTGCGACCCAAACAAACTGCTTGGATTGAGGAAAGAGGACCTTAGGTTCTTTGGGAATTGGGACTTGATTTCGCTGCATATCATGAACCTTGGTTTGAAGGTTGTCAATCTTGGATCTGAGTTGGACTAGGACTGCCATTAGACAAGATGCACATTCGGTTCTTGATTGGCATTTTCCATGAAGGACTGGTGAAGGTAGATTTTAGACTCGGATGAAATGGCAGAGCTTCGGGGCAGTTTAACGGATGATCGAAGCCAATAGGTAGCCAGGTCAAGAATCGGGTATGCGACCGACCTGAGAAGGAAAATCATTCAAATTTATTTTTGAAAAAGGGAAAAAGGATTTTTTTTTGTTTTGTATTTTTTTGAAGAGGATAAAAATTATTTTTAACATTTTGCCAAAAAGAAGGAAAAATATTTTTGGTATTTTTAATTAAAAAAAAGGAATTTTTTTTTGGTATTTTTTGATGAAAATGAGGAAAAATATTTTTTGATATTTTGTTTTTTTACAAAAAGGAGAGAAGAGTTTCAATATTATTATTATTATTATTATTATTATTATTATTATTATTATTATTATTATTATTATTATTATTATTATTATTATTATTATTGTTATTATGATTATTATTATTATTATGTTTTCACTTGTATTAGGTTTACCTAAATGCAAAAGAAATGTCGGATTGGACCTGAGCCAGGGAAAATTGGGTTTGAAAAAATAGGTAAGATATAGTTTGACTTGTTTCCAAGCTCATGGACAGGATCCTATTTTGAAAAATGAGAAAATCATGGGAAAATTTGGACGGCATAGTGACCCGACATTTCGATAGAGTTTCGTGTGGTAATTGGTAGACTAAATACGAGAGACCTAGTTTTGATGCCTATATGAGATTTATGAAGTTGTTGGGTTAGTGGAAGGGTTCCCCCTTTGACATGACTTTCACGTTATACTTCTTGATTTTGAGTGCAATCGGTACGTTTGGACAAGCCATTTGATATACCCGAGTCTAGTGAATTGTCTCACTATATACCTCATGGGGACAGTACGTGTGAGAGAGAATTCGATATACTCAACATACGTGAACGAGTTCGCTGCTATATACCTCCTGTCGTGAGTTAGGTCAAGTGGTATAATGCGGGTGGAACCGTTCAATATACATAAAAAGTACTAGGCCAATGGAAGGTGAGAGTCATATTGTTTAGGCTAACGGCGACCTACAGGACAAGTGCCCATCACAAAGTGACCCCCTATCATGAGACAAAATTTTGATCAATAGTCATGCTCTTGGTGATGTAGTATGAAAAATGAATGATTCTTGATTAGTAAATTATGGAGAGAGTGTTTTATTTGGCATGATGAGTAGAAGAAGCACTATACTAATAGGTAAAAATGTGCATGATCATGAAAAGTAAATCTAGCATGAAGCATGCAGACTATACTAAGCGTGGATACATATGACTGAGTGATTTGTGAATAACTATAAGTGAGTGTGTGGTAGTGAGCTTAAGCATGGATCAACTACAAGTGGCGTGTGATCTATGCAAGTGAGCTTGGATATATATAAGTGTGATCAGTGGAGGTGTGTGCTAGTGAGACCTAAGCATGGATATTCTAAGTGGTGTTTGAAACATGTGGATATAAGTGGTCCTACATACAAGTGTATGTAGTATGAGGTGTACATGGAGGATATTTGCAAGTGCGTGAAGTGAAAAGTGAGTGAGAAGTGATATGTACATGAGATAGATATATACAAGAAGTAATAGAGGAAAAAGGGAACATACAGGTAGGTGCATACACACCCATGCAAAAAATGAGAAAACCCATGTAAGAATAAAGTCTTGCCATCTTATGACCTACAAGTCCCCAACGGATTCACCACTGTGGCCATCCCATCCCGATCGCCATGCACACGCACGGGGTCTCACACCCTTCCTCGGGGTGCTACGATCGTCGTTGAAATGATGTGGGGTGATATATAGTAAAAATAGAGACGCCAACCTATTTTGCACAAAACAGGTAAAAAAGAAATGTTGTCGTCTCGACAAAACAGCATCAAAGACACACTTATGCTTGAAAAACCAATTAGTTCAAGGATTTAAGGGCTAAGTTATGGAATGGAAAGGTGTTAGGCACCCATCTCACCCTTTCGGACTCTCATGGGCATGTGTTATTCTTCTCCTTAATGTGACACCCCGCCTAATTAAATACGGGGCGATGACTCCTTTATTAAATTAAATCAAGGTAAACAGTTGGTTCATTCTCAGCATCACTGTCGATAAAATTTTTTCCAATTTAACACCCTAAATAATTAAGCTAAGTGTCAAAACATTTTTCATACAAACTTCCAAATTTTAATTAAAGAAAAGATTTATTTACACAAAACAACATTTCTACGATATAGAATCACACCACGATGAACTAAAATAAAACCATACATTCGTCAATCGAATGTCAACATAATAAAACTAAAAATCATAAACCATCCTGGATAAATCCCGTAAGACAACACTGGAATAACTGAAATATAAAAATCTCAACAATAAATGAAATGATGAAAAGGGCGACACGTGCCCAATAAATGAGAGTAGTAAGAGTGGAGTCAATAACAGAAGCCGTCTACTCAAGTGACCTGCAACTCCCACCTAAGCTGCAGATCGTTCTTCTCAAAGGATCCTAAGCAAGACGCCCCTGTGGATGGGCACCTGAAAATATACATATATATACACAAGAGAGAGAGAGAGAAAAAGAAACGGGTCAGGGCCCGAAAGTGTGTTTGATTTTAAAATACGTTAAGCAAGTATTTAAATTGATACAGGCCAATGCAACAACATATTAGTGCGTCTCTCTCTTGAGAAATACTCACCTCTCTTCTAATGTGCACACCTATCGCACTAACCTTCCCCACGGTTCGTTTTAACATCTAACATACTAGTCTTTCTAAAAACTTTAACTTAACTTAGATTACCCGCAAGATTTACAATTCACGACTTCATTTTAAAAGGTGTTCCAATTTGTAACCAAAATTCTCTATTTTTATTTTAACTTTATAAAAATGATAAAGTTTTCCCGTGACATATTATTTTCAATAAAAATATTTAATAATATGCGTTAACAACCATGTGCTACTATAACATTGCAGTAGACAGTTTCAATTGTCATAACCTCATATATATATATATATATATATATATATATATATATATATATATATATATATATATATATATATATATATATATCTATATATATATATATATAGATATATATAATCTAGTCGTATAATATATATATAACAGCACCCCGAACAACTATGGTGCGTGCATACTTCCACTATCCACCCCATACCACTCAAATCAAGGGGAATACAAATTCGGAATCACTCTCGAACTGTATTAACACATAAACAAACAATATCGAGGCGAAGCATAGATTCCAAGTCTCTAAGAGGATGGCACATACTCGCGTCTCTTAGGACCGTCTGAACTATCAATTTGATAGCCTGTACCAAGGATATCTATCTTCTAGGGTACAAGTCAATATCCCCCATAAAGGTCCCATCGAGATAAGTCTGTCCCAGCGCGGTAACCTCAAGGATATCAAGTAGCGCTGTATGTTTTTCACATGTATATAATATATGTACACACAATCATATAAATATACCATTTTCATATTAATATAGGTTCTTCCCATCACCCGTAATTATACCGTTTATCCTTAATTTCACAATTATAGAATTACGTATAAGGTTTTATTCCTAACCTTAACTCGAAGGGTTTTCTCACTCATTACCTAACCCTCATGGATTATATCCTCGCAAATCTAAAATTCAGTAAGTGACTTTATTTGATTCCAACGTAACTCTCTTACGCACCTCACCCTTTAATTTCATAAATCTACCAACCTAAAGTACATCTCCCATAAATACCATTCTCGTTGAAGATTAAAGGTTCTAACGTTTATCCATATATCCTATTGGTCCTCAATATCTCCCAAATCATTTTATTTAGAATGCCCAAAGGTTATTCCACTATAAACTTAATTTAACTAATTAAACAAGAGAAATAGGAGTCTGCCAGGAGGGGTCGATCGATCGAAGCTTGGGGCTCAATCGATAGAACCTTCGATCGATCGAAGCTCTATGCTCGATCGATCGATCAAGCAGGTCTGGGCCAAAATTCTGCAGAAATTGCAGTGACGGGATTGAATAAAGTTCTTCATCAAAACTCATATTTTCCAACACTAATCGACCCAAAAAGTCTACTGCTAACATTCTAATATAATTCCAGATATCTTTAACGTTCAGCATGCGTGAATACATCATTAAACATGGTTAAACAACCTAAAATTTCATCTAATCATCAAGAACCCTAAAGTTTTCTTAACTTTTGTTCTAATCAGTTTTCTCCATAATTTCCTTCTAACAAATCATTACAAATTCGTGGGTTAATCATCTACTTCACATAATATTTCCAGAATATGGTTATAATGATTTCTACATGCAAATCCCTATCAAAATTGGGGTTTTCTTCCATGGGTTATACTCTTAATCATTCCTACACTAATATGAATATTGCACCAACGAAAATACGCAAGTTAAACACTTGCCTGGGATTTCAGAGGTCTGGTTTCCTTCTGATATTGGTGTGGTTGCGTTCTCCTCCTCCCGATCTACGCGTTGGTGGTGACGGTGGTGCAATCGGTGGTGTTTTGGGCCTTGAATCACCTTGAGAGCTCTCTCCTCTCTTCTCCAATGGCCGTTCTAGGGTTCTGAATGTTCTAACCCTAAAAGGCTGACTTAAATGGCTGCTAAGGATGGCTGAAATTCGTGGGTTTAATTACCCTATTTTGTAAAATGACCAAAATGCCCTCCCGGGTCACTAATTAGGCCTAAAAACACCCCGAGGCCCGAACTAAACCCCCGGGTACACTTTTCTGACTATCTCGACCCTTCCAGACGCGTTGGCGCACTAAAAACGACCATACGGACAACTTATAAAATATTCCCTTTTTAATTAACATAATTAGTCCCGACGTGACACGGGCACGTCCCGACTTAAATTTCCGAAATAGTCATTTAATTTGCTTATGAACTTCAATATAACCAATATAATATATTACTATGCTCATTAGTAATATACAACAAGTTTCCCATAATTACTAACTCTAGTCACGTTAATAATTATAACATAATTAATTTCCGGATTTTTTTATTAAATAAAACATCACATTAAATTTAATAAATCCCCAAATTAAATATAGCTTAAAAATACGGGGTATTACATACTTCCCCCATAATAACGGAATTTCATCCCGAAATTCGGAAAAATAAGGCATACCTGGTAAAAACAACTCTGGATATCTCTCGCGCATATCTGCCTCACGCTTCCAAGTGGATTCCTCCACATTATGATGCTCCCACTGGACTCGCACAAGTGGAACTACTTTCGACCTCAATCTCCTCTCACTATAGTCTAGAATAGCCACTGGTCTCTCTTCGTAAGAGCTATCCGACTGTAAGTCAATCTCATCTATCGCAATGTGCGTATGGGCCATATCATCCCGAAGATATCGTCTCAGCGACGAGATGTGGAATGCATCGTGGATGCAATGTAAATGTTCTGGCAATCCCAACCTGTATGCTACCGGCCCAATCCTCTCGATGATGGGAAATGGTCCTACGTACCTCGGAGCCAACTTCCCCTTCTTCCCGAACCTCATCACTCTTTTCATAGGAGATACACGCAACAACACTTGATCTCCCACATTAAACTCCCGGAAGACCCGTTTCGCATTGGCGTAGCTCTTCTGCCTGTCTTGGGCTACCCGAATACGACTCCTGATTATCTCAATCCTCGCGGAGGTCTCCTGAATCACTTCTGGCCCTAATAACTTGTTGTCCCCCACCTCGAGCCAACAAGTTGGAGAACGACAAGGCCTGCCATACAAAGACTCAATTGGAGCCATGCCAATCGTAAACTGATAGGAGTTATTATAAGCAAACTCTACCAGTGGAAGGTGTGGCTCGCAACCTCTTCCGAAATCGAGAACACACATGCGTAGCATATCTTCCAACATCTGATTCGTACGCTCTGTCTGTCCATCTGTCTGTGGGTGGTAAGCTGAACTGAGTCTCAACTCTGTACCCATAGCCTCCTGAAAGCTTTCCCAGAAACGTGACACAAAAATCTTATCTCTATCTGACACAATATTCAGGGGCACACCATGCAATCTAACAATCTCAGCGATGAACAACTGGGCATACTGACCCGTGGTATAATCTGTCCTCACTGGAAGAAAATGAGCCACCTTGGTCAAACGGTCTACAATCACCCAGATAGAATCGTGGCCCCGCTGTGATGTAGGCAACCTGGTAATGAAATCCATGGAAATACTTTCCCACTTCCACGCGGGTACTTCCAACGGTTGAAGTAATCCTGAAGGTTTCTGGTGGTCCACCTTCACTAGCTGGTAAGTAGAACACTTGGACACAAATTCAGCGATGTTCTTCTTCATCCCACTCCACCAGTACTGTCGTCTCATGTCCTGGTACATCTTATCGCCTCCCGGATGTACTTCAAATCGGGACCCATGAGAATGAGTCATCACTTCATGACGTAGCTCCGCTCCTTCTGGAATCACTAATCTCCCATTAAACCGCAACCCTCCATCCGAACTAACAGAATAGGACTCAGCACCCTCGGCTAGAAGTCGTACAATCTGCTCCTGACAAAACGGGTCTGTGGTCTGTGCATGTATCACCCTCGTAACAATCTCGGGTGTGACTAACATCACGGATATGAAAGAACGTGCTACGGCGTCCTGGTGACCCAACTCCTTCCACTTTGCTTTCCAGATGTCCGCTACATCGTCAACCGGTCTACGGCTCAACGCATCAGTAACTACGTTGGCTTTCCCCAGATGATACTGTATATCGAACTGGTAATCTTTCACAAACTCTAACCATCTGCGCTGGCATATATTCAGCTCTCGCTGAGTGAACAGGTACTGCAGTGGCTTATGGTCTGTGAACAAACGGAATTTCTCGCCCAATAAATAGTGCCTCCAAATTCTCAATGCAAAAACGACCGCAGCTAACTCCAGGTCGTGGGTGGGGTAATTCTTCTCATGCGGCTTAAGCTTGCGGGAAGCAAAAGCTATAGCCTTCTCCTCCTGCTGAAGTACTCCCCCAAGTCCTCGTAAGGACGCATCTGTGTAAACCAGGTACTCTACACCCGGCTTCGGTAAAGCAAGGACTGGTGCCGAAGTAAGCTTGTCCTTCAGCTCGTCGAAAGCCAACTGACAAGTGTCATCCCAGACATATGGTACCCCCTTGCGAGTCAGATTCGTCAATGGACCCGCTATTTTGGAGAATCCCCGAATGAACCTCCTGTAGTATCCGGCTAACCCCAAGAAACTACGCACTTCCGTCGGTGTCGTGGGCTGCCCCCACTCCCTCACCGCTAACCCTTTGCTCGGTTCAACTGCTATCCCTTGCTCAGAAACAACATGGCCCAAGAATTGTACCTCTCGCAACCAGAATCCACACTTCTCGTACTTAGCATACAACTGATGCTCTCGTAGAGTCTGAAGAACCTGCCTCAAGTGTTCGGCATGCTCCTCCTCGGAGTGTGAATATATCAAAATATCATCTATAAAGACGATGATGAACTGATCTAAGAACTCTCTGAATACTCGGTTCATCAAGTCCATGAAAACGGCTGGGGCATTTGTGAGTCCGAACGGCATCACCCTGAACTCATAGGACCCATATCTCGACAAGAAGGCAGTCTTTGAAACATCCTGCTCTCTAATTCATAACTGATGGTACCCCGACCTCAGATCTATCTTTGAAAAGAAAGTTTCTCTCCTCAACTGGTCGAATAGATCATCGATTCGAGGCAACGGATACTTATTCCGTATCGTGACCTTGTTCAACTCCCGGTAGTCCACGCACAATCTCAGTGAACCATCTCTCTTCTTTACAAATAAGACTAGAGCGCCCCAAGGTGAGGTACTCCTACGAATGAATCCCTGACCTAATAACTACTCAATCTGATCTCGTAGCTCTCGCATCTCTGCCGGAGCCATACGATACGGTGCGCGTGCTATAGGTCTCGTATCCGGCAATAAATCTATAACGAAGTCTATCTCACGACTGGGCGGTAGGCCTGGTATCTCCTGAAACACATCGGAATACTCCTTAACAACTGGGATCGAATCCAAAGGAATCACAACCTCCTTAGAGGTATCCTCCTCAATGTAATATAAATGAGCGGTCGAACCTCCCTCTGGGCGAGGCATCGCCACTACAAACATCTCTTGCCCCGGAATGGCAAAAACAATGCTCCCACCGAAGCAATCAATCATGGATCTATAAGATGCGAGCCAATCCATACCAATGATCACATCATGCTCGTGCATGTCTAAGACTAGCATGTCCGCAGGCAATACAAAGCTACCAATCTCTACCCCTACTCCCCGGCATATAAAGAATATAAGTGACCCACTCCCCAGTGGTGAGTCGACACACGTCACGGTGCTCTCTGCTGTGGCTAACAACCCTAAGGACTTCGCAAAATGCGTAGCTATAAAACAATGCGTTGTCCCCGTATCAAACAAAACTTTACCCATAATACCATGGATAGGAAACATACCCTCAATCGCGGGTGGTGCCTATGGAGCTGCTGCCTGGTGGACGTTATAGACACGTCCATACTGCAATTGCCCCTGCTGCACTGGAGCTGCTAGAATGGCTGGTAGGGCTGGCACCTGGGCTGGAGCTAGAAGGGCAGGTGGAAAAAGTGGTCTCTGCGGCTCATTACGGGCTCCCTGCTGCTGTGGGGCCCTATCTCCCTCTGGGCAATCCTGGCGCCTATGGCCATGTTTGCCGCACCCAAAGCATCTGCCTTTGAAATTACCGCCCCTCTGACCCTGCTGTCCACGGCCCTGCTGGCCGTTACCTCCTTGCCACTGGCCCTGTTGGCCCTGATGTGCACGCTGTTGGCCTTGCTGGCCCTACTGCTGTCCCTGCGGTCGGTGTTGGCCCTGCTGGCCCTGCTGATTAGACAGACCCTGATGGCCCTGCCTGAATCCTCCGAATCCCTGCCTAGAATCACCTGAACAGAATCGCTTAGCAGGGTCCCCCTGATGGGAACTCTGCTCGTGCTGACGAGTCTGTCCATGAGTTGGTGCCCCACCGGCACTATTACCCCCGGTCCTGCCCTGCTGGCTGGACTCTCCTGCTCTCTTGCTTCCCTGAAGATGGAAGCGGTGATCCTGGCAATGTAGTAACGTTGCATTGAGTACGTCAGTGAAAGTACTCAGGGATAGATTTCCAATAAGGTGCTGACGGATCCTCCAAGATAACCCGTCGACGAACAGCAAAATCTTCTTGCCCTCAGTGGGTGCCTCATCCGGCACAATAGTGAGAAGTCTCGTGAACTCCTCCTCATACTCAGCTACCGTAAGGTTCTCCTGCTTCAAATTTAGTAATTTCCGCCTCATCTCAGTCTGCACTGCGGGTGGAAAATACTTGCGGTCAAACCGCTCCCAGAACAACTGAATAGGGATCGTGTCCCTCTCCTCCAAAGTAGTAGTGGACTCCCACCACTGTAATGCGGCTCCCATCAGCTTGAAAGAAGCCAATAACGACTTTTGTACTTCGGTGCACTCTTACATGCGAAGATGCCGCTGGATGTCTTTCTTCCATTGGCTAACCGTGACAATGTCGGAGCTACCGGAGAACTCAGGGGGATGTGCTTTCTGAAAAGCATCCCGAACCCTCTCCCATGCAGATGGAAGCTGTGCTGGTACTAGCGCCACTGCCTGGACCTGGGGTGGAGCCTGTTGAATCACCGCTATCGCGGCATTCACAGCCTGAGCAACAATAGCGGCTACTTCATTCGCATTCATTGTGCCTGGTGCCGGAGCTGCTGGATGCTCGGCTTGGGCACACCTATCTTTCGGAGCACGTCTCGGAGGCATCTGAAACGTGAACAAGTTTATTAGTCTACAGTTATCAACAAATCTCGAATAGCTGAAGACTTAAACGTAAAAGCAAGAATACAACAATCCTAAAAATAGGGCTCTATAGAAATAACGTTAAGCTGAAAGCGAAATAAGCCGTACAGATCCTATGGACACTAGAACCTGATGCTCTGATACCACCTGTGACACCCCGCCTAATTAAATACCGGGCGATCACTCCTTTATTAAATTAAATCAAGGTAAACAGTTGGTTCATTCTCAGCATCACTGTCGATAAATTTTTTTCCAATTTAACACCCTAAATAATTAAGCTAAGTGTCAAAACATTTTTCATACAAACTTCCAAATTTTAATTAAAGAAAAGAATTATTTACACAAAACAACATTTCTACGATATAGAATCACACCACGATGAACTAAAATAAAACCATACATTCGTCAATCGAATGTCAACATAATAAAACTAAAAATCATAAACCATCCTGAATAAATCCCGTAAGACAACACTGGAATAACTGAAATATAAAAATCCCAACAATAAATGAAATGATGAAAAGGGCGACACGTGCCCAATAAATGAGAGTAGTAGGAGTGGAGTCAATAACAGAAGCCGTCTACTCAAGTGACCTGCAACTCCCACCTAAGATGCAGCTCGTTCTTCTCAAAGGATCCTAAGGAAGACGCCCCTGTGGCTGGGCACCTGAAAATATAAATATATATACACAAGAGAGAGAGAGAAAAAGAAACGGGTCAGGGACCGAAAGTGTGTTTGATTTTAAAATACGTTAAGCAAGTATTTAAATTGATACAGGCCAATGCAACAACATATTAGAGCGTCTCTCTCTTGAGAAATACTCACCTCTCTTCTAATGTGCACACCTATCACACTAACCATCCCCACGGTTCGTTTTAACATCTAACATACTAGTCTTTTTAAAAACTTTAACTTAACTTAGATTACCCGCAAGATTTACAATTCACGACTTCATTTTAAAAGGTGTTCCAATTTGTAACCAAAATTATCTATTTTTATTTTAACTTTATAAAAACGATAAAGTTTTCCCGTGACATAATATTTTCAATACAAATATTTAATAATATGCGTTAACAACAATGTTTAACTATCACATTGCAGTAGACAGTTTCAATTGTCATAATCTCATATATATATATATATATAATCTACTCATATAATATATATATAACAACACCCCGAACAACTATGGTGCATGCATACTACCACTATCCACCCCATACCACTCAAATCAAGGGGAATACAAATTCGGAATCACTCTCGAACTGTATTAACACATAAACAAACAATATCGAGGCGAAGCATAGATTCCAAGTCTCTAAGAGGATGGCACATACTCGCGTCTCTTAGGACCGTCTGAACTATCAATTTGATAGCCTGTACCAAGGATATCTATCTTCTAGGGTACAAGTCAATATCCCCCATAAAGGTCCCATCGAGATAAGACTGTCCCAGCGCGGTAACCTCAAGGATAGCAAGTAGCGCGATATGTTTTTCACATGTATATAATATATGTACACACAATCATATAAATATACCATTTTCATATTAATATAGGTTCTTCCCATCACCCGTAATTATACCGTTTATCCTTAATTTCACAATTATAGAATTACGTATAAGGTTTTATTCCTAACCTTAACTCGAAGGGTTTTCTCACTCATTACCTAACCCTCATGGATTATATCCTCGCAAATCTGAAATTCAGTTAGTGACTTTATTTGATTCCAACGTAACTCTCTTACGCACCTCACCCTTTAATTTCATAAATCTACCAACCTAAAGTACATCTCCCATAAATACCATTCTCGTTGAAGATTAAAGGTTCTAACGTTTATCCATATATCCTACTGGTCCTCAATATCTCCCAAATCATTTTATTTAGAATGCCCAAAGGTTATTCCACGATAAACTTAATTTAACTAATTAAACAAGAGAAATAGGAGTCTGCCAGGAGGGGTCGATCGATCGAAGCTTGGGGCTCAATCGATAGAACCTTCGATCGATCGAAGCTCTATGCTCGATCGATCGATCAAGCAGGTCTGGGCAAAAATTCTGCAGAAATTGCAGTGACGGGATTGAATAAAGTTCTTCATCAAAACTCATATTTTCCAACACTAATCGACCCAAAAAGTCTACTGCTAACATTCTAACATAAATCCAGATATCTTTAACGTTCAGCATGCGTGTATACATCATTAAACATGGTTAAACAACCTAAAATTTCATCTAATCATCAAGAACCCTAAAGTTTTCTTAACTTTTGTTCTAATCAGTTTTCCCCAGAATTTCCTTCTAACAAATCATTACAAATTCGTGGGTTAATCATCTACTTCACATAATATTTCCAGAATATGGTTATAATGATTTCTACATGCAAATCCCTATCAAAATTGGGGTTTTCTTCCATGGGTTATACTCTTAATCATTCCTACACTAATATGAATATTGCACCAACGAAAATACGCAAGTTAAACACTTGCCTGGGATTTCAGAGGTCTGGTTTCCTGCTGATATTGGTGTGGTTGCGTTCTCCTCCTCCCGATCTACGCGTTGGTGGTGACGGTGGTGCAATCGGTGGTGTTTTGGGCCTTGAATCACCTTGAGAGCTCTCTCCTCTCTTCTCCAATGGCCGTTCTAGGGTTCTGAATGTTCTAACCCTAAAAGGCTGACTTAAATGGCTGGTAAGGATGGCTGAAATTCGTGGGTTTAATTACCCTATTTTGTAAAATGACCAAAATGCCCTCCCGAGTCACTAATTAGGCCTAAAAATACACCGAGGCCCGAACTAGACGCCCGGGTACACTTTTATGACTATCTCGACCCTTCCAGACGCGTTGGCGCACTCAAAACGACCATACAGACAACTTATAAAATATTCCCTTTTTAATTAACATAATTAGTCCCGACGTGACACGGGTACGTCCCGACTTAAATTTTCGAAATAGTCATTTAATTTACTTATGACATTCAATATAACCAATATAATATATTACTATGCTCATTAGTAATATACAACAAGTTTCCCATAATTACTAACTCTTGTCACGTTAATAATTATAACATAATTAATTTCCGGATTTTTTTATTAAATAAAACATCACATTAAATTTAATAAATCCCCAAATTAAATATAGCATAAAAATACGGGGTATTACACTTAATAACTCTATAAAGTGTGTTTGCGTGTGTATATATAAATAGAGAATGGAAGTACTCAACTCGGGTGACGGAGAATGGCGGAATGAGGTAATCCGTAGGAGCATTCACAAAATAGTAATTAAAAATATAATTTGTGTGTTTATCTAGGTCACCAATCGTTTATAGAAAGACTATGGTATAAATTATACAAAATGAGAGCATGAATCACAAATATAATAAATGAACAAAAATAGGAAAGGAGGACTCGAATCTCGAATTTTACTAGAGACGCCTACGTAGCCTAAAAATCCATCAAAGTCCACGTAGTTCGCATGCAACACGTGAGTGGGGTTTATCCCATAAATGCATCCAAGGAAATTATTATATGTGTGTGTGTAGGAAAATGATGTTTTAGTTTGAGAAAGTGTATCGAGAAATCCCCATTTGGAATTTATAAGGAAATCCGTTTTTTCTTATTTTTATTTTTTTTATAGAAAATATAGTCTGTGGAATACTACTAATAACATAGGTAAAATACTAAAGTAAGAATTGAATAATTAGTGCAAAAATAAGGAAATTTAAAGAGAGAGTGAAAGAGTTGGGCCTTCTTCGGAAGCTTTGAGATTGATCCTGATTGTTGAATGGTTTTTCTTGCAAGTGGATGGAGGCAGTAGGAGGAGAGGGAATCGAATTTGTCAAATTGGGTAAGAAAAAAGATGGAAATGAAATGTGGGGGAGAGGTTTCAATATGAAAACCATGTTTAATTCGAGCGAATATTGTTGAGATCATTGAGATGGATGTTTTTGAGGTGCCTTTCAAGGTGAGCTCATTCTCCATTTAGATAGGGCCAAGGGGGTGGTGGGGCATTGTCCTTGACCTACCTATTGGCACGCAACCCTAAACACACTGCAAATAGGCGGGAAAATAGGTTTGCCATTCAACAGTCGCATGAAGATTTTCCATAAAAATGATTGTAAAACATAATTCGTAAGTCAGAATCGTTCACGAGATGTACAGTTGGAAAGGGTATTCAAATCCCTTCAAGTATCCATCAAGCCTATCCCGAGTTCAGGAGTTGACTGTAGTCAAACGATTCTCGAAAGAGCCCGAGGGTCTTTGGGACAAGAGATTCCTGAAGGAAAATGGATCATTCTTCCCAATCGTAAGGAGAATTTGTGTAGGGGATGGATGATTGGAAAGGTTATTCAAAGCCCTTCTAATATTCATTAAACTCGTTCGGATTGGAGAGTTGACTTTTCTCAAATGAGGCCCAAAAGCGTCTGATGATCCTTTGGAGTAAAATGGGTCATTTATCCATACCGTAAGGCTAATTTGTGCATAGGTTGGACAATTGGAAAGGGGATTCAGATCCCTTCAAAGATTCATCAGTCTCGTTAGAGAAAAAGAGTTGATGGGAATCAAATAGAGTCGGGAGCGCCCTGTGGCCTCCGGATCAATTTTTAGGGAAAAATGGTTTATTTGTTCGAACCGTAAGGTTGATTCGCACATGGGATAGGCCATTAGAAAGGGAATTCAAGGCCTTTTAAAAATTCATTGAGCTTCCTCTAAGGTGATTGGGGTTAAAACTCAATAGTAAAATAGATCGTTTATTCGAACCGTGAGGCCGATTCGCGCAATGGGCGGACCGTTGAAAAAGGGATTCAGAGACGTTCAAAGATTCATTGAGACTTCTGTCAGACAAGAAAGTCGACCAGAGTCGAAATGGGTCCAAGAGAGCTCGCAGGCCTCTAGATCAATATTCAGAGTATTACCTAAGGTTTATGGTGAAGGAGGAAGTACTACAGACCTAAGGAGATGCTTAGGAGGGCCCTAGAATATGGTGTCCACACGATTCGAACACATAATCCAAAGGTAGAATCACGTCCACGACTCATTCCACATCCGGACTCTACTAATTAGATAAGGAACCCGAGATGAATTTTTAAATTAATCAATTATTTAAGCGGATGGAAGACGTGGTCGAAGCTAGGGGATAGATACATACGGATCATCTAGAGATTTAAAGAAAGAAATTTACGAGATTTGTGAGGTGGGGAATTTAACGAAATGATGTCTAACTATACCCGCCTATAAAATTTTGCATCAAGAGCAAGTTGTAGCGGTGGGAGATTATAAAGAAAACCTTATCGTACATCATAGGAACTCTCATAATACCTCATGGAAAAACCATTCGTATTTTAATTATTGGCAACCAAACGCATCGTTGAAGCCAAATCAACACGTGGACCAATAATCGCCACCACTCCCACCTTTCTAACAAGTGCCACAAATTCAAGAGCCTCCTTTCATGACTTATGTGGTCCTATAATGAAAGAGTCTCAAGTACACTCTTGCCCAATTTATGCAAACTCAGTTAGATTTCAACGCCCAAAATGCTCAAGATTTTGCTGACCTAAAGGCATGGTTATCTATGTTTTAGTCATCTTAAACTGTCTAAGAGAAGGGGAAGTTTTCTGCCAAAGTCCAATGACCTCCCCAAGGTTAAAACTGTGTAAGTTCTAGTCTCGATGAAAATCAAGAGCAATGTAAAGTGGTAACCACTCTACGTAGTGAAAAAGTTAACTTGTCACCTCCTTCATAAGATGTATGAAAAGACAAGGAGGTTTTACCTGGGACATAAGAGGCCAAAGATGACCCCTTGGAAGAGAGTGAAAAAGAAAACACAGTTAGGCCCAATAGACGCACCATACCCTAAAAGATTAGTCCCTCCTCCCAAAGGGGACTCTCGTGATGACATTTAAGAGTTGCTTAAGCAAGTGAAGATAAACCTACCTTTCCTCAAGGATAT
Source organism: Sambucus nigra (assembly GCA_949130495.1). Classification (NCBI taxonomy): domain Eukaryota; kingdom Viridiplantae; phylum Streptophyta; class Magnoliopsida; order Dipsacales; family Adoxaceae; genus Sambucus; species Sambucus nigra. The sequence continues at coordinate 60,611,674 of OX422216.1, read as the reverse complement.
AAAGAAAATTCTCGCGTAAGATAAGTTCTTAAAGGAATTGTTCACGGTTAAACTAAAATTAAAGGTAAAGAAGAAGGTTTTTATAGCATAAAATGTGAGTTCGGTACTTTTGAGCGACCTCCCACCGAAGTATAAAGATTCATGCATTATTGGAGATGATAAAATCAAGAATGATTTACTATATTTAAGGGTGACTGTCAACATTCTACCATATTCCATCTATAGGAAGCTTGATTTGGGATATCTCAAGCCCACTAAAATTACTCTCCAACTTGAGGATCGTTCCATGAAGGTACCCCTTGGGGTAATTGAGGACGTGATTGTCCAAGTCAACACTTTCTACTTTTCGATAGATTTTGTCATTTGGGATACAAAGCCATCCTCCCCATCGATCCATTAGGTTCCTGTTATCCTTGGCCGCCCTTTACTAGCCACGGCTAATGCGTTGATTAATACGTGTAATGGGCAAAGTTAACTCACATTTGGGAATATGACGCTTGAAACGAATATCTTCAACGTCACCAAGCATATGGGTGATGAGTATGATTTACATGACACGTATCTTATCGAGGAGGTAGTACACAAACACTTTGAGGGAAACAATTTTAGGGATCCACTTGAGGCATGCTTAATGATGACTAAAGAGAGTAAGAGAGAGTACTCCAAGTTCGATAAAGAGGTGAGTAGGATGAGGGAGTTGTTATATGAGGGTGAGAGTGAGGATGATGCAAAATACATAGGCTGGGTCTCCCGATTCGAGGAATTACCATTGATCAAATCCTCTAAGGTTCCTTCCGGCGTTAAATTTTTCAAACTTGAATTGAAGAAGCTACCTTCCAACATTAAATATGATTATGTGGAGGAGGATGAGAAATATACTTTTGTTGTCTTCTCTAGCCTAGATAAAGAGCAAGAAGGGAAGCTTATGACTATTTTGAGGAAGCACAGGAGTGATTTTGCTTGGTCTACTATGGAATTGAAAGGTATAAGTCCCTTGATTTGTACACATAAAATCCACCTAGATGAGGACGTGAAGCCCTTTAGGGGGATGTAAAGAAGATTGAACCAGAAAATGAAGGATGCTATGAGAACTAAGATTATTAAGTTGTTGGATGCGAGAATCATCAATTCCATCTCGGATTGTAAATGGGTTAGTCCAATACATGTCGTTCCCAAGAAGTAGAGAATGACTGTATTTGATAACACAAAAGGGAAAATTAACCCAAAACGTACCACCATCGGGTGGTGCATTTCCTTTAATTATTAGAAACTCAATGACGACACTAAGAAAAATCATTTCCCTCTGTTGTTTATATACCAAATGCTCGAGAGAGTCTCGGGCCACCCATTTTAATATTTTCTAGATTGTTACTCTGGGTTTAACCAATTTAAAGTTGATGTACTTGACCAAGAGAATACTACATTCATATGTCCTTTTGGAATTTTTGCCTATAGAAAGGTGCCATTTGGAATGTTTAATGCACAAGAGACCTTTCAAAGGTGCATGCTAAATCTTTTTAGCGACATAGATGAGAAATCCCTTGAGTTGTTCATGGATGATTCTAGTGTCTTCAGACCCTCTTTTGAACAATGTCTTGCTAATCTTGAGAAGGTTCTTTCCCGATATGTGGAAAAGAACCTAGTACTAAATTGGGAGAAATGCATTTTATGCTTACCAAAGGAGTAGTTCTAGGACACTTAGTGTCATCCAATGGGATAAAAGTAGATAGGGAAAAAATTGACGTAATTGTTGAATTTCCCCACCCCTGTCACTAAAATACGTGAGCTTATTTTTTAGGACACGCAGGGTTCTATCGTAGGTTTAGTAAAGATTTTAGATTCATATCTAGACCCTTAAGTAACTTTCTTGTTAAGGATTACCCATTTTAGTCTAGCAAAGTATGGCAAGAGGCATTCGAGAAATTGAAGAGCATGCTTGTCTCCACTCCCATCATGCAAGATCTAAATTGGACCCTTACATTCGAGCTAATATGTGATGTGACTGACTACATGATAGGGCTTACTTTAAGGTAGAGGAGAGATAACAAAGAACATGTTATATACTACACTAGCTGAACTTTAACTGGACCCCAATTAAACTAGTACACCCCGGAGAAAGAGTTTCTAGCAATAGTGTTCCCTCTTGACAAGTTCCAATCATATCTTATAGGGTCACCTATTATATGATTTAACGATCATGCAACACTCAAATATATCCTTTCCAAGAAGGATGCAAATATGAACCTCATTAGGTGGATCTTTCAACTCCAAGAATTTTACCTTTCCATTAAAGACAAGAAAGGAGTAGAGAACATCATAGGTGATAATTTTTCTAGGCTCTCGTCTGACATGACTCAAGATCCCATACCCATAGATGAGTATTTTTTGGATGAGCAACTATTTTCTACTTCCTCTCTACCTTGGTTTACAGACATCGTGAATTATTTAGTGACGGAGGTTGTTCCCTCTGATTGGACCTTAGAAGAGAAGAATAACTTTTTCATGTGGTTACACATGTTCTCTTACGATGATCCATATCTATTTACGTATTATGCGGACCAAATTATCCAAAAATGTGTACCAGACGATGAGATTCAAAGTGTCACCCGATTTAGTCATTCGGAAGCCTGTGGAAGCCACTTTTCTATGAAGAAGATGACCTCTAAGATTATTTAATGCGTTCTCTATTGGCCCATTATCTTTTGAGATATGAACGTTTATTATTTATCTTCCAAGAGATGCTAAAAGATGGGGTCTATTACTAGACACGATATGAGGCCATTGACCCCTATTCTCACTGTTGGGGCATCGACTTCATGGGGCCCTTTCCTCCCTCTTTTATTCCTCCATGCATACTTGTTGTAGTAGACTATGTGTACAAATGGGTATATGAAATGGCTACTCATATGAACGACAGTGAAGTGGTGGTAAATTTCATACATGAACATAATCTTTCTCGTTTTGAGGCCCCGAAAGCCGTCATTAGTGACAATAGCATGCACTTTTGCAATAGGACGTTTGAAAAGTTAATTAGAAATTATGGAGTTGTCCATGAGGATGGGACAACTTATCAATCGCAAATGAATGAAAAAGCCGAGCTAGAAAAATCGAGAGATAAAAAATATACTCGAAAAGACCACTGATCCCAATCGTCGGGTTTGGTCCGTCTGATTACTCGATATGCCATCGGCTTACTGGACCACTTTGTGTATGAAAAGACTTGTCGTATCTCGGTTTAAGTGGAACACAAGGTGTATTGGGTAATTAATAAGTTGAACTTCGACATAGAGAAAGTCGGTGAGACACATAAAGTATAATTAAATGAGTTGGAAGAAATACGCAATGATGCGTATGAGAGCACCTGCATTGCTAAGGAACGAATGAAACTTGCCCATGATAGGAATATAAATCACAAGGAGTTTCATTCGGGTTAAAAAGTTTTCATTTACAACTCACGTTTACATTTTTTTCTTGATAACTTAAGGTTGAGATGGTCCGGACCGTTCGTTGTGAAGTAAGTGTTCCCACACGGTGTAATAGAAGTGGAGGATTCGAAGAATATGAACATATTTAAAGTGAATGGACAACGCCTGAAACCATACCCAGAGGCAGGTATCAGGGAAGTTAAAATAGGCCATATCTTGAGCATGTTTAAAGTGAATGGAACATGTCCTCTAGTCTCATTAGTGAGCATAGCACAAGAAGATAAGCACACGGTTCAAGCAGATAGTCACGGTTGAGACCGAAAAGTGGAGATTTCAGAATTTGATATTGTTGATTCGTCTTTGATTTTTATCTAAGGTTATAGACTCCCAAATGTAACCCTCACACCTGGAAAAAGGGTTATGTAATCTTATTTATCAATAACCCTCACCCCTGACAAAAGGGTCATGTAATATTTATTACCAAGAGACGATCAATAAAGAGAGGGAAACACCTCGTGGACGTAGTAACATAGATGAACTATGTGCATATTGTTTTCTTATGTGATTGCGCATGATTTTATTTTGTTTTTATTTTATTATATTGACTTTATACCAATAGGATTTTACCACCCACAATTTTCATCATTTGTGGGAAATTACTTCCTTTTCAAATTCAATAAAATTCAATGAGAAACCATGTATTATTCGCTCAACCAACACTTTTTGCCTCATGGTAGTCGACAAGACGATTGTAACGTCCCTAATATTTCAAGGGCCAGATTTTAAATCTAACCCAATAGGATCTACAAGGATCCTAACTCACATTATCATCCAAAAGGGCATCAAACTATAAATAGTAATGAGATACCACGATCCAACCAAATCTCCAGGCTCATGGATGCCTACGAATAGCGCCTCCGATAACAAGGGGAAGAAATACTCCGCCAGTAGGAGGTGAATTGATGTCTTCTATGTCTCTTAGAGAAGATGAGGGAAGAGGTCTATGGGGATAGGTCAAAGCTCCATAAGATTATCAGTAGCCCTGGACCCTAGGCCAGTGAAACTCGTAGTCGAGGAACGAGTTCTCGATGTGACTAAGATAATTCCTATCATCAACAATACCTGGAAAAAAGCACCTCCACAACAACCACCCCCCCAAAAATGAATTTTCCCACCTTATACGAAGATAAATGGACAATCACCCTACCTTCCAAGTAGCCAAGTGCACTAAAGACTTATCCAGGAAAGATCTCATATATTAGTTGAAATCTCCTTCGAACCTCCTAAGAAGTTAGTTACCCCATGATTCATGATCTATGGTGGGAAGTGATTGAACGTAAACCGTTTGTTCATGTAAGGACATTGTCGTTATTTTCAATTCACCTTCGCAATACAAAAATAACCTAAACTATGACTACACTCAAGAAATGGAGTATAGAGGCCAATCTGGATATCGAGAATCCATATGCAGTGTTCGACAAACTTTAATTGATTTATTACTTCTGAAATAAAAGTGTAAAAGGTGATGAGGTGTAAACGAAAAAAGGGGGGAAATAAGAAGTTAACTATTATAAACAATACTAATAAAATGAGGGTGGGATGACATCCCCGCCATGGGCTAAACAATGTGTAGTTAGAATTTTGGTTCGCAAACATTTAACTGAGCATATTTAATTCATTATAACCATCACACATGAAGCAAATTAATCCAAAAATATGAGATAAAATATTTGATCGAAAATGGTCGCACATGGATTAAATTCGAAATATCTCTTTATCACTAACGTTGCATGAAAAATAAAATTAAACACATAACATTCTATCTTTAATACACGAGGTTTCAATTAGACGTGGTTTTACCCAAAACATAAATTTCGGAGCTCAATTCCCATCAATGGCGGAGAAATGAGCCCAACCCTTAGACTAAGCACTAAACATGAGTAAACAATCAAATGAAACTACTTAACTAAGGGAAACAAGAATTAAAAAACAAAAACTAACTAATAAAACAAGAAAAGTAACTACAGAGCATGAAAATAAAAAAGTAAAGCTTTAATTGAATGAAAGAGATGAATGGATAGTACAATAATTACAAAATAGGGTATAAACACTAAGAGATATGAGAGGGAAAGCTCCCCCCAAAAGCCCTAAAATCTTATCTAAGAAGTGTAAAAATGATGTCCTAACTTAAAGGGAAAGTTTTCCCTTAAAAACCCCACTAAAACCCCCTAAAAAATAGTCATTTGAGGACATCTAGACATTACGAATCGATTTGCCAAAATCGCTGAATCGATTCACCCCTGACAGGTCTCATTCCACATTCTGGAACAACATAGGAAAAATGCAGTAACTTCTTTGCTATAAATCGGAATTAGACGCGGTCGAAAGCTACGTGAATCTAACTCAGAGGGATACAACTTCCAATAAGACATTGGGCTAAAAATCAAATGATAAAATTACTAAAATGCCCTTACCTGTGCGTTTATCGATGAAACTTCCCCGAAACACGATTGAAATTCACGCTAAGCACCATAATACCTACAAAAGCTCAATTAAACGTCGCAAAGAATGTAAACGTATAAAATATAGGTTGTCTTGTTAACGAGCATAAATATAGGAATTAAAGTTTCTAAGGAGACAAAAATGCATAAGTAAAGAGGGTGAATATATGCAATATTTGAGCCGAATCACGCCCCATACCTTACACATTGCTAGTCCCTAGTAATGAAAAAGAAAGCAATAATAACTACAAGTAAACCACAAGACGAAAGATATGTTCAAAGGGGATAAAAGACGCTTTCGCTGGCGAGCGATTGTATTTAGCAATGTAATAAGTCATTAAACCCATAGGTTAGCCGAGTGGACTATTGTTGTCTAGTGAGGGTTTTTCAGGAATGAAACCCACAAACATCAAAGTTTCCTCAAAATGTATGCCCACTCAACATGCGACAAGCCCAACCATAACGAAAATGATTTCAAACACGTTATTAGCATAATGAATGAATTCCCACAAAAGTCCGTTGTTATTAACTGTAATACCCCGTATTTTTATGGCTTTTAAAATTGGGGATTTATTAAATTTAATTGAGATCTTAATTTAATATTAATCTGAAAATTATTTTAATATTTACTAGCGTGACGTGAGTTAGTAATTATTGGAAATTTGTTGAATATTACCAGATGAGTAAAGTAATATATAAGATTGATTTTATTGAAATTGTCATGAGTGAATAAAATGGTAATTATGGAAATTTGAGTTGGGAGGCACTTGTGTCGTGTTAGGACTAAATCATTATTATAAAAGTGAATATATTATAAGTCGGACGTATGGTCATTTCGACTGCTCCAAAGTGTCCGGAAGGGTTGAGATAGTCAGAAAAAAGTCTACCCGGGGTTTTAGTTTGGGTCTCGGGGCGTTTTTAGGCCTAATTAACATCATGTGAGGGTATTATAGACATTTTGTATTTTTAGGTAATTAAACCAACGAATTTTCGTAGTATATATTAGCCATTTGGATTTGTCTCTTAGGATTAACAAACAAAAAACCTAAGCCCAACCATTAGAGAAAAAGGTGATGAGATTTGAGAAGAAGGTGAAGAGTTTTCAAGAAATCCAAGGCTTAGAACTCACCCGATTGCACCGCCACCAACACCAAAACGTAGATCGCATGATGAGGAACCCAACCATATCTTTTTCATCAACAAATCAGACCCTTGAATCCCAGGCAAGTACCTGTCTTGCTGATTTCTAGTTGATATTACTTCCATGTTAGTCTAGGAATGAAAATCATATGTTTTAATTGAAGAATTATATGTTTTGGAAGAGAATTTATATGTGTTGTAGGGAGAATCCATGTAGTCTGAAACCTTGATCATATGTAGAGAATTACCAACAAATTTATTATGATATTTGGGAAGAAAATATGGATTAAAATAGAGGTTTGTGATTATTCACGCAAATTTTGGTTTTATAAAGAAATCTGGAATTAAACCCCTTTTTGATTGAAATGTTGAGGATTTATTGATGTTCTTACGTTAGAACTTGTTTATATATATTACTTATACCTTTGGATAACTTTTATGGGAGTTTGGGATTGAATTATAGAGGTTTGGATGGGTTAGAATGATTGAACTTGTAGGTTGAAATTTGAAGAAAAATGGGCAAGAACTGCTTGATGGATCCACCGACTAAGAGCATCGATCGGTCGATGATCGATCGATTGACCCCATTCCTCGATCGATCAATCGCTCCTGGAAAAGTCCCTATTTTTCTCCTTTTCGTTTAATTCAGTTAAGATACGTAGGTACCCTTGATTATTATTTTTGGAGTATAATTTATTATGAAGATGGCCAATAGGGTCTAAGTAGACTCCGTTGAGTGAAATTAATATGAGATGAAATTGTGGGTTAACGGGGAGTTATTCATACATTGGAAATTGTGCGTACATTTACTAAGAGATTGAGACTCGTGAAAGATTTAGACTAGAACGTAAGTGAGGGTATACCTACTGAAATTTATACTTAGTGAGAGAATACTTTGAGAGATAATAAGTAAGTATGAACTAAATTATAAATGAGAATAAAAGAAACGAATCGGTTATGTGAGATAATTGAGTAAAATATATGCTACGAATGGATGATACTAATTATGGATCGTGGGTGAACCTAATTTAGAAAATGTGAATATTTATATATATGACTGTGTGACTATGCATATATTATGTATCTGTGTAAAAATCATACCCATGATACTTGCTATAACGGAGGTTTCCGCGTCGGGATAGTCTTATCTCGATTGGACCTTTATGGGGCATATTGACTCGTATCCTATAAGATAGTATTCCAGATACAGACTATCTGAAAATGATAGGTAGGTGTTTTAAGAGATGTGAGTGTATGTGCTGACCTCTTAGGATTCGTAACTATGCTTCGCCTCCATTTGTATGTGTCTTGTGTCAATACAGTTCGAGAGTGATTCCAAACTATTATTTCCCTTAGTATGAGTGAAACGGGGACTTGATAGCAGAGTATGCTAGCATCATAGATTTACGTGGCGTGCCGATAGTATATATATATAGAGAGAGAGGAAGGCTCACCTACATCATGCACTATACATCACACCATACATCACACTTAATTCTAGGCCCTATAGAACTTTTTTTTCAAATTTTATATTTTTTCCTTGAAATTAACCTTTCAATCAACCCATATACAAAAAATTAGGTCAAAATACACTTTGTAGCTATTTTTAAAAAATCCACAAAAAACTGCTGGTGCAGACCCTTAAAAATAAGGTATTTTTAGCAGTTTTTTGTGGGTTTTTGAAATATAGCTACAAAAGTTATTTTGACCTAATTTTTTGCATATGGATTGATTGGAAGGTTAATTTCATGGGAAAAATATAAAATTTGAAAAAAATAGTTTTTTAGGGTTTAGAATTAGGCGTGATGCATGGGTGATGTATAGAGCATGATGTAGGTGAGCCTCCCTCTCTCTCTCTCTCTATATATATATATATGCTTATATATGGAAACTTTATACTGTGTGTATAAGTAGTTAAGTAATGAATAAAAGCATTAGCTTTATAACAAGTGTTCGTGAATTTTGTAAAGGTAACTAAGTGGTTCTAAGTAACATAAGAATGTGGAAGAGAATGATTTTCTAAAACTAAATATTATGGCCTTAGTACTTCTCGGGATAGAACTTTATGGGAGGATAAGTTAGATAGACTTATGTAATCAGTAGTACGGTAGGCATGCTCACTAGATGAGAGGTGGGGATTCTCAAGAGAGTGTCGCGCACTAACATGGTGGTTATATTAACCAGTAAGCATTTTAAATACTTGCTAAACTATTTTTAAAACTGTTTTACACTCGGGTTCTGACCCGTTTTCTGTCATTTCTTTCTCTCTTGTATATTTATGTATCTATTATAGGTGCTCATCCACAAGGGTGTCTTGCATAGGTTCTTTGGATTGAACGAGGTGCAGCTTATATGGGAGTTGCAGGCCTTTTCTTTAGACGACCTCGTCATTGATTCTGTTCTTACTTTAGATCTGCTTAGTTAGGGCATTATTTCGTTTGGATTTTGTCAGAGATTTATGTTCATTTATATTTTTGGTATTCAGTACTCCTTGGGAGTTAACTATTGTTAGGATGATTTTATTTATGGTTCTTAAACTTGGTTTGGATTATCGATATGGTTTAATTCCTATGTGTTAATTGCCATCCTTAGTGTTTATGTGATTCTGAAACTGTTTGTTATTAATAAAGGTTTTCATATTGGAATTTAATAAAACGAAAATAAGACTTTAAATTGTTTTGACACTTAGCTTAATTATTTAGGGTGTTCAAATTGGAAATATTATTTTACGAAAGTGATGCTGAGAATGAACCAACAGTTCACCTTGATTTTAATTTAATAAATGACTGATCACCCGGTATTTAATTAGGCGGGGTGTTACAGGTGGTGTCACCTTAAAAGTGGGAGGGGAGGGAGCACATGCAAAGTATGATTTGGTAAAAACTTATATAAACTGGATAATAAACATTAAAACGTGCATACGTAGTAATTCATCATCATATATTACACTCAACAAATGACATCACTTAGAACAAGAGGTAATACACGGGACATGGGGGCATAAATAGTAAATATAAATGGAAACTTGGCCGCACACATGTAACTAATGAAGAACGCTAAAAATAAATGAAAAACATGTAATCATAATGAAAGATACTGACATTATAGGAGAAAAAATGTATTTTCATAGATTATCAAACTATTTAAACTTTTCAATTGAATTCACCCTAGGATCATATAGAATTTTTATAGGGTTGTAATGTAGATTTGGGATTAAGGTTAGGAAATGAATAGAATATGTATATATTCAAAGGTTCTTTGGGATGAAAACTTAGGATAATGGTAAATTGTGAGAAATTTGAAAATTGGAAAACTGATTTCCATAACAAGCATTAGATATGAAATTGGAGAGCAACACGGATTATTGAAAACAATATAAATCATATAAAAACTTTCGGTTTCTTCTCTTTTTTTATCTTATTTTTCTTTTGTTTTCTTTAGCTTTTTCACTTTTTCTTTTCCTTTTCACTTATTTCTTTTCTTAACTTTTCTCACTTTCACGTGCTTAATTGCAGCCACATAAAAATAACATCATCCATCCCTTAGTATAATTCCAAACAAATGTATGGAAGGTAATATGTATGGTTTATAACTCCAATGTGGAGTTGGTTACAGGATTTTGGGTTATGAAAAGAAAGTCTATATTTAATCTCAAAGGGGTTGACTAGGGAAATATATAAGGTGAGGTCAAGATCAATATGGGTGATATAACAAAGATGGCCTATGATCCTTTCCTAAAGTTTGCGCAATTCTCATTTCAAAAATATTTTGAACATCATGATCAAGTAACACATTTCAAAATGAACTCAATTAATGAACGACTAAATGAAAGAATAGTGAGATTACCGACGAAATTAGCATTTTCAAGGAGGAAAGAGGAATGCATATACACTAATAAATAATGAAAAGACCAAATCCCACTTGGTGTAAGTATATATAATGCACAAAAGATTACCGAGTTATAAAAATCTTAAACCAAATCAATAAAACAAGAAAAGCGCATTTCCTCATGGGTTAAAATTTAATTCGTGAAGTTATTCCTTGAAAAGCCAAGAATTACGTGTGATAATTGATTAACTTCGCAACTTTCTAATATAGCACACTTATTTAATTTCAGCCCCTAATCATTCATCTAAGGTGCGTGTGTCAACCGATAAATAAATAAAGCATGTGACACAAAAATATGCTGAGACACAGAATTCAAGAAAAAAAAAACCTTTCGGGTAAAACCTTTATTTCACTATGAATATACAAGCCGCAACTTACAATTACATAGAGAAATATGCAATGGATCAACACGCAGTCAACCCACAAAGTCACGCAGTCTTGAACTCAGTAAGAGAATACACGCAGCACCCTCCAAGGACACGCAGCCCCAAACAGCGAAGAAAGAACCGCAACTCTCCTTAATGACACGCAGCCATAAAACCTTGTAGAGACTCCCTCAACAATGACACGCAACCCTCGGTTGCAAAGATCTCTCCACAAAGATGAACAACAACAATGTTTGTGTTCTAGGGTTCCAAAAGATTCACAAAAGTAATTGGGATTTTTGGTGTGAATCAAAAAGAGTCTTGGGACTAAAAAAGGTGAAGTCTTAGAGTATTTAGGACTCTGAAAATCTTCTTTAAAAGTCTTAAAAAAATAACTCCCCGAAGATGGCTTTAAATAGGAAAAAATTGAGCCTAAAAAATCTGCAGCGAATCTGGCCGAATTTATCCCACTCGGACCGGTCCGGTTCTGAGGCGGATCGGTTCGGTCAAGCGGATCGGTTCTTATATTTTGGCCTTCATCGGTTCGCTTGCGGTCCGGGGTATACTGGATCTGCAGTAAGCGGATCGGTCCGGTATGGGGCGGATCGGTCCGGTTTTCCTAGAAAAACATTTTATAAAAATTTCCCAATACTAAATATGAACTTTTAGGAACATAAAAACAAAATTTTACCAAGTACATTCTCCCAGAGGCTATAATGTTGAAGACACTTTGATATTCGGATCCGTTGTTGTAGATGCGATCTTGAGTTTCTTCAACGGTGTAACGGCGTACGACATATAAATTGATAATGGACAAAAAAGTCCTTACATTCCTAATATCAATGACTTGAGGACTAAAGTCTAAAACCTTCCAAAATCGAGAACATGCATCATTGAATTGTCTATTGGATCGGGTATTTATTAAAACTAATCATCGAAAACAAAGGCAAAAATCCCAATAAAAGAGCAAAAAGAAAGAAAATATTTTTGAATATTTTTAATTTTTTTACAACAAAGAATGACTTAATGGACTAAACAAGTAATGGGAAGAATAACCCACATTCTTAACTTAAATGTTGCATTGTCCTCAATGCTAATGAAGAACACAACATAAAGAGAGTAAAAGAAAGATATTACCTAAAATTAGAGTGATCCTCAATAAGTACGAGTCCATTGAATCTACACAACATGTTAGTACCAAGCATAACAAAAAAGAATAACAAAAACTTTAAGTAATTACAGTAGACTACAATTGAAAAGAGAGAAAAACGAAAGAACGAAAAAATAAATAAAAACTAACTATTTATAACCTACAATTTTAACTTATATCTAACCATACACTAGAAGTCGAAATTTTTGAGGATCCACCCAAAATACGCTTTGGCTTTGAAGGATCAACAGTGAACCCTCCCTTACTTGTATTCCTTCTGAAAAATAAGAATTTCGTTTCAACAACAGAAGGCATGTGTAAGGCATAAGAAATGAACCATTACCAATTAAAAGTTTAAGTGGGATGATGGGGGATTTTGATACTAAGGGGGACAAGACCAAATTGATCTCGAAAAAACTATAATCACTTCCCTAATGGTCTTTAAGTTTTAAGGGGAGGCGGGGCAAGTGCAAGCGATAAGCCCATGAAATGAAGCACCTCAAAATAACACTCCCATTAAAGAATTGTATCAAAGTCCTCAAGACTTTCATTCGATTCTTATGATAATGTTAACTGTTCGCTAATAACGGGGAAAAAAAGGAAAGGAAGGACCATCAATCTCAATACAATTGGAATAATTAATAAGAGTTTGAAATTCGAAAGTGCTTGGATAACTCTCAATGATTTCTTCCGCAAAAAGAGGAGGAGGTGAAAAGCAAGTTTCAACCTCAACCGAACTTTGTGAAGAAGAACTGTTCTCATCGAGTTGGGCATTCATTTCTAAAAACCAAGCTTTAGAAGTCTCGAATTGGCCATTGGATTCCTTCTAAACTAACTCTTTATCAAACCAGTAAGAAGACATAACATCTTCTTGTGAGGTGTGCTCATAGATAATGGATTCCCCTAAACGGAAAGTTTCCTCCAAAGTTGATGAATGATTACTTGCACTAGGTTTCAATTAAACGTGATTTTACCAAAAACCTAACTTTCAGAGCTCAAGGCCCATCAATGTCGGAGATATGACCCCAACCCTTAAACTAAAAACTAAACATGATTAACCAACTAAATAACTAAGGAAAACAAGAATTAACTAACAAAAACTAATTAATTAAGCAAGAAAAGTAACTACAAAGAAGAAAACAAGAAAGTAAAGCGTTAATTTCATGAAAGATATGAATGAATAGTATAATACTTACAAAATAGGGTATGAACGCTAAGAGAGAGGAGAGGAAAAACTTTACAAAAAGCCCTAAAATCTTATTTAAGAGGTATATAAATGATGTCCTAACTTAAGGAAAAATTTCCCCTTAAATACCCTACCAAAAACCCTTCAAAAAATAGTCATTTACAAAGATTTAGACATTCCGAGTCAATTAGCCAAAATGACAAAATCGATTCTCCCCTAGAAGGTATCATTCTTCATTCCGGATAAACACACGAAAAATACTAAAAAATTTCATTATAAATCGGAATTAGGCGCGGTCGAAAGCTACGCCAAGCTAACTCAGAGCGATAAAACTTCCAAGAAGATGATGGGCCAAAAACTCAAAGGATGAAATTTCAAAAATTCCCTTGAATTTTCCCTTGAATGTGCGTTTGTCGACGAAACTCCCATGGAACACAACCGAACTTCACGCTAAGCTCCATAATACCAACAAAAGCTCAATTATACCTCGCAAAGAATGTAAAAATATAAAATAGGGGTTGTTTGGTTAACGGTCATAAAAATAGAAATTAAAGTACCCAAGGGGGATAAAATGCATATGTAAAGATAGTGCATTTATGCAATATTCGAGCCGAATATCACCCCCCTAACTTACACATTGCTAGTCCCTAGTAATAAAAAAAGCAAGAAAAACTACAAGTAAACCACAAGAGAGGAGATATGTATAAAGGGGATAAAAGCCACTTTTGTGGGTGAAGGATTGCGTTTAGCATATGCAATAAGCCGTTAAATCCCTAGGTTACCCTAGTGGACGAGTGTTTTCTCGTGAGGGTTTTTCAGGGATAAAACCCATAAACATCAAAGTTTCCTCAAAATGTATACCCAATCAACATGCGACAAGCCTAACAATAATGAAAAATATTTCAAACATTGTTGATACCAAATTTAGTCTGCTGACATGGCCCAATTGAGTGAAGACACGTTGCAATCTACGTGGCAACAACAAACACTTCCGAGAAACTCAGACGCTCCAAGGAACCATACTACAACGAGTAACACTGCTTCCCCGAGGAACTCAGACGCTCCCACCGACAAGAACTCTATGAGGAACTTCTGAGTACCGATCAACTTTTGAGTACCGAGCAGCTTAGGTGGTACGAGCATATTAGGCGGTCCGAGCTGCACCTCGAACAAAGTATTAATATCAGGATAACCAACAGTTTGACTGTTAATTAAATGCTTATCATTCAGATGTATACACTTAAGGGGCATTGAATGTATTACCCTTTCACATGTACATTATTGAATGTATTACCCTTTCATATTACAGCCATAGGGCTATAAATACATTGTATTACCCTCATTGTAAGGGGACCGGAATTTCTTGATTAAACTTGTAATCGAGAATTCTCAAACAGTCATCAATAACAAAAACAGTGGACGTAGGCCATTCTTATAAGGCTGAACCAATTTAAAACTTCTTTGTCTCATTTATTTTATCTGTGATTAAATAATTAGATATAATCTAATTTTTTACATCAACATATTGGCGCCGTCTGTGGGAAACGACTGGTAATATCGGTTTTCATCAAAAACAATTCATCACAAATGGCTGATATTCCAGAACCCAGCAATAGAAACACTGGAAGCCCTCCAAATCCATCTGCTCTGCCCAATATTCCAAATCTGTCTAGAATAATGACAAATCTGGCCCAAGGCCAGACAGTTATGCAAGAAACGATGCGACAACTCATACGAACCTTCCATGGCGGTACACCAACCCATTCAGAATCGCTAAGTATTCAAAAAAAATACCCGTTTACCTTCTTCACGTACTAGGCATACCGATTCCTATCGTACTGAGGAGTCTGAAGATTTTTCTTATCAACCTGGACGAACTTCGTCAGTAAGAGCCACAGATACTGAACAACGTATCACTCTCTCTCCAGAAAGGACTAGTGTGCTAGAAAGGTTAAGCAGGGTATCACTTTTTGATCGATTAGGACCTAGAAGGAGTAGAAGTCCTCCTAAAGTTGCATCGAGAAGTTTTTGACAACCATCAGATTTAAGGGAAGGATCTGCCCAGTCGTGACCAACTGCTCGTCAAGATAGATCCTAGGAAGCCACATCAACTCGATCAGTTGCTCGAACCAACAGGCCTGAGGAAGGAAATGATGCATGGAAAGTCTCTATTTAGAGGCAGGAGGATAGATTAGGGGAAATGGCTAAAGCCAAGAACCCTCTACAATGAACTTTTGTTCGAGGAACACCTTTTGTCCAGGCCATTGTAGATTTTCCAACACCATTAAAGTTTAAAGCACCTGTTGTGATCCCCAAATATGATGGAAAGACCGACCTTGTCCTTCATATAGAACAATACCAAGCTGCAGTCGACATCTATACTGTTCCAGATGAGAAGAGATGCAGAGCATTCTCAGGAACTCTTACCGAATCTGCTCAAATGTGGTATAATAATCTTCCTCGGGGTAAGATATCAACTTTTCTTCAACTGGCTGAGTTATTCATTGGGAATTTCTATTTTGGGGCAAAACCAGTGAAACGAGTAGCACCTTTGTTAAGTGTTAGACAAAAAGCTGGTGAGAGTACCAGAGATTATATAACTCATTTTAATAATGAGAAACTCAAAGTCGTTGATTATGAGGAAAAGATAGCGATTACCGCCTTGATGAGTGGACTACTGCCCAACAAGTTGTACTACACTTTGGCCAAAGATCCACCTAGAACCATGTCAGATCTGATGGGAAAAGCGGCCAAGATCATGAATGCCGAGGAGGCTATGGCTGCGAAGAAGAATATGTATGCCAAAGAAACTAAGTTGGAAGGTGATAAAGCTAAGAAGAAAGAGCATAAGAACAATGGTAGTGACAAACATTCAAGAACAAGGTCGTCATGGGAAGTATTGAAGAAATTTGATAATTATACTCCTTTGAAGAAAGACATCAACCACATTCTAGAAGAAGTCAAGAACAACGAGGAATTAAATTGGCCAGAGAAAATGAAGGCAGACCCTGAAAGGAGAAAGAAGGAAAAATATTACGAGTTTCACAAAGATCATGGCCATATGACTAAAAATTGCACAGCTCTTCAGAATGAGATTAAAACACTCATCAGACGAGGAAAACTGGCAAAGTATGTTGATCGGAGGAATGATAGAAGAAACCACGACCGAATAAGAGAGAGGTCTATATCTCCTCGTCGAGCATAGGAGAACAAGAAAAGAGACCATGAATTTGATCCAGAAGACGATCCCCATCTCCCTAAGAGACCAAGGCAGCCAGAACGTGAGTTATTTTCAATACGCTTTGGGTCATTTGACTGTAATGTTATTACAGGTGGAGATGCAGGAGGAGGAAACCTTACTACAGAAAGAAAAGCTTATCTCTGTGAGGCTCAAGCTTGCTCATACATTCAACGAATAAATTTAGCTTAAGAGGATCACCCGAGAAAGGTAAACAAAGAGAAATTGGTAATTGGCTTCTCAAAGAACAACCTCGCAGGTGTTTTATATCCTCATGATGACCCATTGGTGATCAAAATGAGGATGAAGGAGGTAATGATTTCAAGAGTACTGGTCGATAATGGTAGCTCGGCAGACATCATGTTCTACTCGTGCTTCGACAGTTTAAATCTAAAGCTATCTCAACTGGAGCCTTATCATAGACCCCTCCTCGGTTTTGCTGGCGAGAAAGTATTTCCACTTGGGACGATCAAATTGGACATATTCATTGGTACGTGGCCTGCTTGTCGAACAGAAATAATACGCTTCTTCGTGATGGATAAGAATGTTCAAGCCTCATACAATATCATCATGGGAAGAGTAGGATTGAAGAAGTTCGAGGCTGTACCATCTACGGTACATGAATGCCT
Source organism: Sambucus nigra (assembly GCA_949130495.1). Classification (NCBI taxonomy): domain Eukaryota; kingdom Viridiplantae; phylum Streptophyta; class Magnoliopsida; order Dipsacales; family Adoxaceae; genus Sambucus; species Sambucus nigra. The sequence goes on along the minus strand of OX422216.1, from coordinate 60,594,152 downwards.
AAAATTTCCAACAAATTTTGGAGTACGAGTTGTGAAAGGCGATCAGAAAGTAGCTCGGGAATGCTATTATTCATCCGTCGAGCAAGAGGAAATGGAGGAATGAAGGAAAAAGACCACCACCTATCAAGTGGATGAAGGTGCAGAAATTGAAACATTGGATCCTAGAGATTAGTCGTAACTCGTGAAGGGTAAAGTGGTGGAAGCTACTGAAAACATCATCCTGGACGACGAACACCCTGAATGAACTACTCAAGTAGGTTCGTCATTAGAAGCCTCACTAAAACAGGAATTGATAAGTTTCCTAAGAAGCAGAAAGCAAACTTTTGCGTGGAGTCATGAGGATATGCCTGGGATAAACACAAATTTCTTATGTCACAAACTCAATGTGAATAAGGAGATCAAGCTTGTGAAGTAGAGAAGAAGAGTATTCAGTCCCGAGAAGAATCAAGCTATATAGGAGGAAGTCGAGAATCTCCAGAAAGCTTGCTTTATTGAAGATGTTAAATATCCAGACTGGTTAGAAAATGTGGTAATGGTGAAGAAGAAGAACAACAAATGGAGGATGTGTGTAGACTTCACCGACCTCAACAAAGCATTCCCAAAGGATCATTTTCCGCTGCCCTGAATTGATCAACTAGTGGATGCTACCTCGGGACACGAGCTGCTGGGCTTCATGGATGCTTATTCTGGTTACAATCAGATTAAAATGAAACCTGAAGACAGGGAGAGTACTTCTTTCATTACCCCTAGGGGAACTTATTTTTATAATGTTATGCCTTTTGGTTTGAAAAATGCAGGTGCAACATATCAGCGGATGATGAACAAAGTGTTTGCAGAAGAAATCAGTTGCAATATGGAAGTCTATGTTGACGATATGCTGACAAAGAGCAAGAAAGCTGCTGATCATCTAGTTAACTTAAGCCAGACCTTTGATCAACTAGATAAATACCAAATGAAGTTTAACCCGACGAAGTTCATATTTGGAGTACGAGAAGGCATGTTTCGCGAGTACATTGTCAATCAGCGAGGCATTGAAGCTAACCCAAAAAAGATCAAAGCTCTGTTAGGGCTGCGATCCCCAACAACGAAGAAAGAGGTGCAGATTCTTACAAGACGAGTAGCAGCACTCAACAGATTTGTATCACGAGTAACTGATCGATGTCTTCCATTCTTCAAGACGCTCAGAAAAACTTTTGAGTGGAATGATGATTGTGAGAAGGCTTTCCAAGACTTGAAGAAATATTTAGGAACACCTCCACTATTATCCAGGCCAGTGATGGGAGAAAAATTATACTTGTATCTGGCAGTGTTCGAGAATGCAGTTAGTTCAGCATTGATAAGAATGGAGAATGGAGTACAAAAACTAATGTACTACACAAGTAAGGCCTTTCGAGGAGCAGAGATCAGATATCCAAGGATGGAAAAATTGGCACTAGCATTGATCGAGGCAAGTAGAAGAATGAAGCCATACTTCCAGGTTCATACCATAGTAGTATATACTGATATGCCATTGAGGCAAGCCCTTCATAAACCAGAAAAGTCAGGAAGATTGATGTGCTGGGCAATAAAACTCGATGAATATGATATAGTTTATGAACCCAGATCATCGTTAAAAGGGCAAGCGGTAGCAGATTTTATAGCAGAGTTCACCTATCCTGATACCCCCGAGGAGCAAAAGTTGCTCACTGATTAACCTATGGATGTTACATGATCATCAAATGAAAGCCCAAACCAACTTAGCTTGGTAAAAGGGCAAGTAGATGTTATAGGATCATCAAATTCAAGCCGAGACTAGCTTAGGTTGGTAAAAGGGCAAGAAAAGATGATCGACGAACATCAAGAAAATCAGGAGATGGTGAAAGGAAGCAACAAATTTTCCACCTAGGAACTCTGTCAGATCAGAAATTTGAAGACGAGTTACCTATATGGAGTCTGTATGTGGATGGTTCATCTTGCACTATAGGATGTGGCGCAGGGATAGTTTTGAGCAGTCCGGACGAGGTTGACACGGAATACGCCTACGTTTCCAATTCAAAGCTTCGAATAATGAGGCTGAATATGAAGCCATGATTGCAGGTCTTAGTTTGGCAAAAACCATGGGGGCGGAACAAGTTAGTGTCTTCAGTGATTCACAATTGGTCATAAATCAAATGATTGGAGTATATGCAGCCAAAGGAGAATTAATGATCAGATATCATGCAAAGGCAAAGGAACTGGTGCCGAAATTTGCTGCTATTCAGCTGGTCAGAATACCAAGAATGGAGAATACGAGAGAAGACGCCCTAGCTCGATTAGCATCAGCTACTCGTACCGAGATGCGAAGAACAATCCCAATTGAAGTTTTACCTGGTCGGAGTATAGATGAAGATCTGACGATGAACTTTATTACCCTCGATTTAGGATCATCGTGGATGGATCCCATCAGGGCATATATTGAGAAAGGGGAATTACAAATTGACAAACTTGCAGCCAAGAAACTGAAGTTTAAGGCTGCTCGTTATGTACTGACCAACGGTATTCTATACAGACGAGGAATTATAGCAGGTTTGCAGAGATGTATGCATCCCACCGAGGTGAAAGATTTAATTTAAGAGGTCCATGAAGGGTCCTATGGAGTCCATGTAGTAGGTCGGACTCTTTTGCAAAGGGTGATGACGCAAGGATACTACTGGCCAACGATGAGGGCTGATTGTATAGCCTACGCTAAGAAATGTGACAAGTGTCAGCATTTTTCTTCCATTCGAAGAATTCCCCAAGCATTATTGACAACCATTACTTCCCCTTGGCCATTTTCCATATGGGGAATAGATTTGGTCGGGCCACTGTCGATGACCAGGGGAAAATTTAAGTATCTCGTGGTCGCTGTGGATTATTTTACTAAATGGGTTGAAGCTGAGCCTCTCATTGATATGGCATATGACAAGGTGTACCAATTTATTTGGAAGAACATCATTTGTTGATATGGTCTTCCTCATGCCTTCATCACAGACCATGGAACACAATTTGACAGCGAGGAGTTCGCTGCCTATTATCATCAGTCAAATATTTTGAAGATCCACTTAGCACCAGGCCATCCTCAAAGCAATGGACAAACTGAAGTGACAAACAGAACGCTGCTGAATGGCTTAAAGAAAAGACTGGATGATGCGAAAGAAAATTGGATCAACGAGCTACAATCAGTACTATGGGCTTACCGAACTACTCCCCGAGTAGCAACATGGGAATCTCCATATATGCTAGCATTTGGAAATGAAGCGGTTATACCCGCCGAATTGGGTCTCCCAACACACAGAATACTGAATTTCAATTCCCCTGTCAGCGATTTAATGAGAAGGTTAGACTTGGACATGCTCGAGGAGTTTAGAGAAGAAGCAGCCATTAGAAATGCTGCTTACCAGAAGCGAACATCTTTGTTCTACAACAAGAGAGTGAAGAAGTGTGACTTGAAAGAAGGAGACTACGTGCTAAAGAAGGTGATTCAAAAGCACAACAAACTGGAAGCAAACTGGCATGGACCCTACCGAGTTAAAGAAGTTGTTCGATAAGGGACATACAGAATATAAACTTTAGAGGGGGAGGAGTTTAAGAATGCATGGAATGCTGAACACTTGCCCAAATATTATCAGTAATGTAAACTCTCATGTAATGCAGTTTCATCAGTATGAATAAAGAGATAATTTTCTGCCGAGTTCTTTCCTTTTATTGGAAATTTTTTGCGGAATACTAGTGCTACACACTACTCAGCAAAACTCGGACTACTCTACTTAAATGTATTCCTCGGGAAGTAAATGTATTCCTCGGGAAGTAAATGTATTCCTAAAAATGCCAACTTATGTTGGTTAGGAAGTAAATGTATTCCCACGGGAAGTAAAACTATTCCTAAAAATGCCAACTTATGTCGGTTAGGAAATGTATTCCTAAAAATGCCAACTTATGTTGGTTAGGAAGTAAATGTATTCCTACGGGAAGTAAAACTATTCCTAAAAAGGTCAACTTATGTTGGTTAGGAAATGTATTCCTAAAAATGCCAACTTATGTTGGTTAGGAAGTAAATGTATTCCTACGGGAAGTAAAACTATTCCTAAAATTGCCAACTTATGTTGGTTAGGAAATGTATTCCTAAAAATGCCAACTTATGTTGGTTAGGAAGTAAATGTATTCCTACGGGAAGTAAAACTTTTCCTAAAAATGCCAACTTATGTTGTTTAGGAAGTAAATGTATTCTCGAAAACGCCAACTAAAGTTGGTCGGGAGGTAAAATTATTCCAGAAAGTGCCAAAGCTGCTCGTAGAGGAAAAATCCACTAACTGTAGTTGGTCGAAAAGGAAAATTTACCGACCTTGGTTGGTCGAAAACATTTTATAAATACGAGAAAGTGATCGAGAAAAATTTTTGATACTCGTAACTTTTTAAATTACTACTAAGTTGGTCGAGAAGCAAAACATCATTTTTCCAAGTGACTACCACAAATTCAAATTACTCGACAATAATTTGATCGACAAATAACGTAATATTGTTATCTTTTTAATAGATACACATGCACAGATGTAAAGTGTTACAAGACAATGGCAGTCAAGATTTGCAAATAAAATTATTTCATTGAATGTAGAACAAAATACATCAGGAATGAAATACAAATATATTACATCAATATTCCTATTCTATTGGTTTCTTCCCCTCTGCTTTTGAAACAGGTTCCTCGCCAGCAGGTGGATCATTTAAAGCAAGAGGGGAATTTATGAAGTTAAGATCTTCAAGCATCCTGATATTCATCATAGATAGTTGATCTAGGAGGTGGTCGGGATGAGATATCTCAACATTGGAATGGAGATTGTAATCGTTGAGATATTTGTAAATCAGACATCGAGGGATGGCCCGAGCAGGGATCCAACTCGTATCAAGCTTGAATGGTGGTACTGGTAGGTCGAGCAGCCCAGGATTATGGTAATCCCACAGGTAATGACCCTGTTCCAGTTGCAGTACACCTAAGGCATTCAGCCATCCCTATTTGTAGCCCTCATTATTTACATTTTTGATACGATCATCCAAGTGGTAGAGAGCCTCGTTGTAGCCATCCATCCAGAACTCCCTGGGCTGCTTGTGGAATTGATATGTCAATCTTTCCAGTTTCTCGTGGAGATTTTTTATGAAGAGTTATTTATTCTCCAAGATAGATTTCTACGCAGAAAGCTGCTCTTCCAGATCCCTGATCTTCTTAGACATCTCAGCCAATGCCTGGTTCTTCGCCATCAGTTAGAAGGCCTGGTTCTCTAAAGCAGATTGAGTCCTCTGTTCCTCGACAGGAATCTGAGCATCTCTTGCTCGTCCACGAGAAGAAGTATAAGGGCCAGTTCTCTTCAAGGTCTCCAATCCGTCCCTCAAGTTGGCGTTTTCAACCTCTAAGAAAGAGAATCCCTCATCATTCACAGGAAACAAAGCATTTGCGGTGGAGGCAACAGATTTTAATTGAGATACTTCTCTTTGCAAGTTGTTATTTTCTTGCTCCAACAACTCGGCTATTTGCCTGTGCTCCTCGACCTCGGCTTTCAAAGTTCTTTCCCTCACATCGTAAGCAGCAAATCGTTTATCATATCCCTTGTCGGCAATGATTTGCTGATACTTCTTCTCGTACCCCTCGTGCAAAAGGGCAATGGATTCCTTATATTGTTGCTGAAGTTCTTCAAGAGTGCCTTGGAGATTCTTAATCATATCATAATAAGCTACATTATTGGCCACTGCACGATCAAGCAGACACTTCAAATATTGGTAGGCTTCAATTGCCTGTTCCGAAGCATCTTGGCCGAGGATGTCGACGATTTGTGCTGCACTCAGATCTGTGTGACCAGCCTTAAAATATTCATTGCATTACCGTAACAGCTTTGTATCATGAGCAGATAATAATTCCATCCTGGCCAGAAACTAGTAGAGGAAGAAAAATCAATAATCAATAAGAGTACCAACAGAGCATGAAGATGAGAAAACAATAGTATGCATAAACAAAAGTTTAAATTTTATTATATCAAAACTTTGACAAAGAAAAATAAAATAGAGAGAAACCCGAACAACTCTACACCTTTTCCTTATCTCCCAAAACTTTCTCGGGAGGCTGGGACGAGGATGTAGGTTGCTCGGAGGGAACAAAAAGTTTCTCTAGGAGCGCTGGCAGTTGCTCGGATGAAGTAGCGAGTTGCTGAAGTTCCTCGTTAGTAGGCTGGATGGCTGGGGGATGAGAAACTTGATCTCCCATCACTATGGAAGGCTCCTCAGAGGCAGCTTCATCCTTTTCTTCGTCTTCAGGAGTTGGAGGGGGACCAGGGATGTGCCATTGAAATAGTTTAGAAGTTTCATCAACTTTCATCTCTTGTAGAGCAGCGACCCACCCATCTCTAAAGTATTTGAGGCTGCCATATTCTACTTGCAACATCATGGAAGCCAAGCCTTTGTTCCAACCTTTATCCCAGCCAGCGCTGAAAGATTTCTTCACAACCAATTTCCTCTTTAACTTCTTCGAGGAAAGCTTCTCGGACAGAAGATTTTCAGCAGCCTTCAGTTTATTCTCAACTTCCTCCTTCTGCCGACTTACTTCCCAAAGTTGACCCAACTCCTCCTCAGCAACCTTGAGCTTATTTTCAAGCTCCCCAGCATTTTTGAGCTTCCCTTCGAGCTCTTTATTCTTCTTCTCCAAATCATTTATTTTTTTCTCCAACCCCTTGGAGACTTCAACAACTAGATCCTTCTCGTGCTCAGTTGAGGTAAGTTTCTTCTCCCAAGCAGCCTTGTCAGCATCATGCTTCTGACGAGAATCTTCCAAAGACCACGTCAGACCCATCAGAGCTTCCTCCACACTAAATGAGGAGCTTGAAGCTTTAATAGCTTCATCTTTCTTTAAAATTGTATTAAAGCAGCTTACCAACTGTGAAAAGAAAATGAAAGCAAGTTAGAGACAGATATAACAAGGGAAAGATGAAAAGTTCAAAACAATAAGACTTAGAGAAGCAATATGGCGAGCAGCCAATGAGGTAACCATGTCCCGAGAAAGGTTTTCTTCAATACCTTAGATCTCGGGAATGATCCAAGTCTTCACCGAGCTCATGGAAGAGATCGGGGGAACAAAAGTAGGAACACAGTTCTAGTAGTTGGGGGCTAAGAGATGGTTTCAGCCAAATTGACCGAGGATCTTTTCTTCAGCTTCCTCGGGGGAACAGGAATAGTTTCGACCAAGGAGGAACTCTTGGTCGGTGATATGACAATCACTTATTTTGGAGCATCAGTCTTGCTCGGGGCCACTGGGGGCTTCTCGGGAACCTTCACAGGAGCAGCCGGAGGGGGTGCATCAATTTTCTTTATCCCCTCTCCTGGGATGTCAATTTTACTTCTTTTTGCCTCTCCAGCACCAGAGGCAGGTTTCTCAAAAAGGGTGGGAGGTCTTCTTTTCTTCATCCTTTCACTCAAAGGAATATATGATTCAGGTGAAGAACTTGTAGAGGCAGGTATTGGCTCTGCGTCGCTTATCACCGGACGAGCAGTGAAAGAGGAGGTGTAACTCTTGTACTCAGCAAATATGAAGCTGACCTAATGTGCTCGTCGGCAACAGTCTGATACAAACTCCAGATAAGTTTTAAATTCCTTATATTAACGTCTGCCTCTTTTGTAGACTTTCTTTTACTGTCAACTGCAAATAAATAAACATTAAAATATCAGTGACACATTTATCAAACATAAAGGAAGCATAATTTCAAAATAAATAAAATGAAATAAAAATAACCTATCCCATTGCCATAGGGAGGGCATCTGGGACCCTGATACACTTCATCTCCAGATAAAGGAGCATGTTTCTAATTTTTTATAACAACCCCGTGCTCAAAATATTCCCTATTGGCATCCGGGAGATTGACCACTAAAGCTCTATTTAAAAATCTAGTTTTTAAATAAAAAGTATTATCACCAACAGCCCATCTATAACAAAACATGATTTCTGGAATTCCTATGCGAGTTCCATGAATTTGATTTAGTCTATGAACCCCATTAACTATTCTCCATGTATTGGGGTTATTCTTGCAGGAACAACGTCAAAATATTGACAGAATTCCAAAAATAAAGGATTTGGCGGAAAAGAAAAGCCACATTCAGCAATAAAGAGACTGGGGAACCAATGTCCCTCAGCCAAACGGAAATAATCAGAAGGTTCAGAAAGTTCCTCCACAACAACCCATGAAGGAATAGAAAAATCAGAACAAAATTTATCAAGAGATTCAACAAGGTAAACCATGATGAATAAAGGAAATGAAGAAGAAGGAAGAAGATCTTACATAAAAAGAGTGGATCTGTTGACAACGAACGATGAAAAGGATGAACGCACAAGAGAGTAAGACAATGGAAAACTTGAAGATACAAATTTCAAAAAGTAGAAGACGATGGGATTGTCTGTGACGCTTAAATACCTTATCTTGGGAAACGGTAAAGTTAATGATTACAAAAAGAAACGATTACGCTACCGGCGGCTAGAAGGACAAAAAGTATGCGGAGATCGAGGCCGTTATAAAAATTCAAAATAGCCTGATTCTACGAATTTGGAAGGAAAAATAAATACAAAGGAAACACTCCTAAAAATCAGGAGGACCATTTAAAACTACCATATTCCGAGAAAGAATGTTCCACACTCCACAAATTTCAAACTATGAAACATTGAGGGCTTCTGTTAATACCAAATTTAGTCTGCTGACATGTCGCAATTGAGTGAAGACACGTTGCAATCTACATGGCAACAACAAACACTTTCGAGAAACTCAGATGCTCCGAGGAACCATACTACAACGAGGAACACTGCTTCCCCGAGGAACTCAGACGCTCCGACCAACAAGAACTCTACGAGGAACTTCTGAGTAGCGATCAACTTTTGAGTACCGAGAAGCTTAGGTGGTACGAGTAGCTTAGGCGGTCCGAGCTGCACCTCAAACAAAGCAGTAATAGAAGGATAACCAACAGTTTGACTGTTCATTAAATACTTATCATTCAGATGTATACACTTAAGGGGCATTGAATGTATTACCCTTTCACATGTACAGTATTGAATGTATTACCCTTTCACATTACAACCTTAGGGCTATAAATACATTATATTACCCTTATTATAAGGGGACCGGAATTTCTTGATTAAACTTGTAATCGAGAATTCCCAAACAGTCATCAATAAAAAAACAGTGGACGTAGGCCATTCTTATAAGGCTGAACCACTTTAAAACTTCTTTGTCTCATTTATTTTATTTGTGATTAAATAATTAGATATAATCTAATTTTTTACATCAACAAACATGTTATTAGCATAGTGAACAAATTCAGAGAAAAGTCCGTTGTTATTAACATTACAGAACGAAATTCATAGAGTTGAAACCTTAAAAGTGGGAGGGGAGTGAGCACACACAAAGTATGATTTGGAAAAAAACTTATATAAACCGAATAATCAATCCTCATCAAATATTACACTCAACATCATAAAAAGTAAATGTAAATGGAAATTAGGCCGCACATATGTCACTAATGAAGAACGCTAAAAATAAATGAAAAACATGTAATCTCAATGAAGAATACGACCATTAAAGGAGGCAAAATATATTTTCACAGATTATCAAAACTATTAAAACTTTTTAATTGAATTCACACTAGGATCGTATAGGACATTTAAAGGGTTGTAATGTAGATTTTGGATCAAGGTTAGGAAATGAAAGGATTATGTACATATTCAAAGGTGTTTGGGGATGAAAACTTAGAATAAGGGTAAATTGTGTGAAATTTCAAAATTGAAAAAATGATTTCCATAAGAAGCATTAGATATGAAATTGGAGAGCGACATGATTATTGAACACTATATAAATAATATACAAACTTTTTCTTTCTTATCTGTTCTTCTTTTTATCTTATTTTTCTTTTGTTTTCTTTTGCTTTTTCACGTCGTTCTTTTCCTTTCACTTCTTTCTTTTCTTCACTTTTATCACTCTCACTTCCTTAATTGCAACCACATAACAATAACATCATTCAATCACGAGTATCATTCCAAAAAAATGTATGGAAGGTAATATGTATGGTTTATAAATCTAATGTGGAGCTAGTTCTGGGATTTTGGGTTATGAAATTAAAAGCTAACTCAAAGGGGTTGACTAGGGAAATACATAAGGTGAGGTCAAGGTCAATATCGGTGATATAACAAAGATGGACTAGGATCCCTTCCAAAAATTTATGCTATTCTTGAGTCGATATTTCTTAAAAATCATTATCAAGTGCCATATTTTAAAATGAACTCAATTAATAAACGATCAAATCAAAGAATAGTGAGATTACCGACGAAATTAACGTTTTGAAGGAGGAAAGAGTAATGTATAAACACTCACAAATGAGAAAAGGCCCAAAGCTCACTCGGTGTAAGTATATACAATGCACAAAAGATTACCTAGTTATAAAAATCTTAAACCAAATGAATAAAACAAGAAAAGCACATTTGCGCATGGGATAAAGTTTAATTCATGAAGTTATTCATAATATCAATAATTAGGGGACTAAAGTCTAATAACTTCTAAAATCGAGAAAATGCATCATTGAATTGCCTATTGGATCGGGCATTTATTAAAATTTATCATCGAAAACAAAGGCAAAAAGCCCAACAAAAGAGAAAAAAGGAAAGAAAATATTTAATTTTTTTACAACAAAGCATGCTTTGTAACTAACATATGATCAAATCAATGCACTAAAGAAGTAATGGGAAGAATAACCCACACCCCTAATTTAAATGTTGCTTTGTCCTCAATGCTAGTGAGGAACACAACATAAGAGAGAAAGGGAAAGATATTACCCAAAATTGGAGCGATCCCTGATAAGTACGAGTCCATTGAATCTTCAAAACACGTTAGTCCAAGCATGACAAAAAATAATAACAAAAACTTTAACTAATTACACTAGACTATAATTAAAAGGAGAGAAAAAATTAAAGAAAGAAAGAAAGAAAGAAAGAAAGAAAAAACTATTTACAATCGATAATTTTAACTTATATCTAACTATAGACTAGAAATCGAAATCTTTGAGGATCCACCCAAAATACGATTTGGATTTGAAACATAAACGGTGGACCCTCCCTTGCATCACTATTAGTGATTTCTTCCTCAAAAAGGGGTGGAGGTGAAACGCAAGTTCCAACCTCAACCAAACTTTTGAAGAGGAATTGATCTCATCGAGTTAGGCGTTATTTCTAAAAACAAAGCTTTAGAACTCTCAAATTGATCATTCGATTCCTTGGAAGCTAACTTATGATCAAACAAATAAGAAGACATAACATCTTCTTATGAGGTTTTCTTATAGCTAACGGATTCCCCTAAATGCAAAGTTTCCTCCAAAGGCGATGAATGATTACTTGCATATTCATGACTTTCATGTTCAAAGTGCTCATACTCAAGATTTGTAGGCATTCACGCATAGTCTTAGGAGTGTAACCTTGAAAACTATTAGCATAACAATTTAAATTATCAAAAGAGTTAGGGTGAGGCATTTTAAAATAGGCAATTCAAGAAAAGAGCGACAAGCACCAAAATTTCAATTTCTAGAAACAATTTAGCATAAGTAAAAAAAGAAAGTCTAAAATAAAGGATACAAATACAAAGGGAAAAAATATTAGGAAATAATAAATCAACTATAATCTATAACAAAACACTCCCCAACAACAACTCCATTTTGATCGAGCGTATACCATCTATTTGTGTAAGGACACTAGCGTCATTTTTGGTTTGGTGCCACAATACAAAAATAACCTAAATAATGACTAGACTCGACAGATGGAGTATAGCGGCCAATTCGGGTATCGAGAATCCACGAGGAGTGTTCGATAAACTTTAATTGATTTATTACCTCTAAAATAAAAGTGAAAAATGTGATGAGGTTTAAACGGGAAAAAGGGGAAAAATTAGAAGTTAACTATGCTAAACAATACTAATAAAACGAGGGTAGGATCACATCCTCGACATGGGCTAAACTATGCGTAGTTAGAATTTTGGTTCAAAAGCATTTAACTGGGCATATTCAATTAATTATAAACATCACATATGAAAGAAATTAATCAAAAATTGCTAGATAAAACATTTAATCGAAAATGGTCACACATGGATTAAATTCAAAATATCCCTTTAAACACTAACGTTGCGTGACAAAGAAAGTTAAACGCATAATATTCCAACTTTAATACACGAGGTTTCATTTAAACGTGATTTTATCCAAAACCTAACTTTTGGATCTCAACGCCCATCAATGGCGGAAACATGACCCCAACCCTTAAACTAAGCACTAAAAATTATTAAACAACTAAATAAAACTAATGAACTAAGAAAAATAAGAATTAACGAACAAAAAGTAACTAATCAAGCGAGAAAAGTAACTACAAAGCAAGAAAACAAGAAAGTAAAGATTTAATTGCATAAAAGAGATGAATTAGTAGTACAATACTTACAAAATAGGGTATAAACCCTATGAGAGAGGAAAGGGAAAGCTCCAAAAAAAATCCTAAAATCTGATATAAGAAGTGTAAAAATGATGTCCTAACTTAAGGGAAAGTCTTGCCTTAAATACCCCACCAAAACCCCCTCACAAAATAGTCATTTGCGAACATTTAGACATTCTAAATCGATTGGCCAAAATGGCCGAATCAATTTGACCATGGCATGTCTCATTTTTCATTCCGGATCAAAATACCAAATATCCTGTACTTTTTCGTTATAAATCGGAATTACGTGAAGATAATTCAGAGGGATGGAACTTTTAATAAGAAATTGAGCCAAAAACTCACATGATGAAATTAATGAAATGCCCCTAAATTTTCCCTTGCATGTGCGCTTATCGACGAAACTTCCCCGGAACACAATCGAACTTCATGTTAAGCACCATAATACCTACAAAAACTCAATTATACCTCTCAAAGAATGTAAACATATAAAATAAAGGTTGTCTGGTTAACGAGCATAAGTATAGGAATTAAAGTAGTCGGGGGGGGGGGGGGGGGAGGGGGGCGAAAATGCATAAGTAAAGAGGGTGAATATATGAAATACTCGTGCCGAATCAGGAAGACTACTCCCATAAATCACGGTCGATAATATTACCAATTGATTACCCTTTGGAATAACAATAAATGTCTCATGTGTAGTTTATTTCCCTCAAATCAAGGGGCATTTTTCAGAAGTGGTGTGAGAATTTTCCACTCCGATCTATCATGAGAATTAAAAAAATTGTGGAGGACCTATTGACAACACTTGTTACCAGCAACACACTCCCAAAGAGGACATATGCCCTCCTCGTCATAAAGAAAAAAGACCTAAAAACCTTGAGGGAGCTTGTTCGGTGATACTGAAAAACCTACACTGAGGTGGAATACTGCTCGGAGCAAGTGGTTGTGGCATCATTCAAGATCCTCCTACCTAATAGTTCCATATTGCACCAATCTCTTACCCAGAAGGAGGTTGGAACCATTAACGATACAATTTCTAAAATTAAAAAGTATGCCAATGTAGAATAAGTAGTGACTGTTACCCAAAAGGATAGTGGTTGCTCGAAGGAAAAAAAGTATGGAGACAAGGAGAGCACCCCTAAGAAAGGGGTAAGAACCAGAATGACGTTTAAGGTCAAAAATAAGACATAACCCATCAACACCCACTGTTCCATCGGCATCTTTTTCAAAGAGATTATCTAAAAAATATTAAACAAGATTAAAGATCAAAAGTACAAGTTTAGGAATAAATGGATGAACTAATTTAAGAAAATACTTATGGGTGCGAAAATCTATATAGGGGGAGATTTTAATGGTTATGTAGGAGAAGATCGTGTAATATATGAGAAGGTGCATGGAGGACATGGTTTTGGAGATAATAGCGATCATGGAGAGTCAATCTTAGATTTTGCAATGGCTCATGATTTTGTGCTAGTAAATACATGTCTTAAAAATAGTCTTGAATAATTGATAACTTATAAAGTGGAACAAAAAGGAGCGAGATAGACTTTTTTTCTTGGAAATGAGATTGGTTAACATGTAAAGACGGCAAGGTTATACCGGGAGAGAACCAAGCCTCACAACATAGGATAATGGTGTTGGAAATAAATATGAAAAATCAATGATGAGTGGGAAAAATAAGATTATCCCAAGAACAAGGTGGTGGAACTTAAAAGGAGAGAAATTATAATTGTTCAAAGATAAAATATTAAATAACAACTCTTTATAAAAAAAATATTAAATAAAGTGTCGTGGAATATCTAAGCTGAGATTGACATAATATGAGATTAGATTGATATAGGCATTAGGACAATATCGAAAGAAATTATTGAAGAATCAAAAGTAGGGGGCACAATCTAAGAAAACTTAGTAGTGGAACGAAGAAGTACAAAATGTAGTAAAAATTGGAAGGAAGTGGATTAAAACATGTCAAATAACTAAAAAAAAGAAGAAAATCTTAAGAAATATAAATGGGCTAAGAAAAAAGTTAAAAATGGTAAGAGATACTAAGTTAAAGGCGTGTGATGATCTTTATACAAATCTATGAACATAAGAAGGGAAAATATTATTTATAAGCTTGCTAAACTTACTGACAAGAAAACAAAAGATTTTAGTAAAGTTAAGTGTATTCTTACTAAAGGACAGTGAGATTGTAGAAAGATGGAAAAACTATTTTGCCAGGTTATTGATTGAAGATAATACGACTAATTGAGATATATACGAATTTAGGGATACTTAAGAAAGTATGTAGTTTTACAAAATTAGGACAATCGTGGTTAGGATTTCTCTAAAACGGATGAAAATAAGGAGGGCTTTAGGAGCAGATAGTACCCCTATTGAGTTTTAAAAGTGCTTAAGGAAAAAAAGAGTGTCTTGGCTTATAAAATTAAATAATTGAATTATAATGACTAATAGTATGCCCGGTAAATGAAGAAAGAGTACTTTAGTACCTATTTATAAAAATAAAGGAGACATAAAAAGTTTCTAATTATCGTGGTATTAAGTTAGTGAGTCATACAATGAAACTTTAGGATAGAGTTATTGAATATAGATTGAGATAGGAAACAACAATATCTAAGAATGAGTTTAGGTTTATGACTGGGAAATCTATAATGGAATCTATTTATTTATTGAGGAGATTATTGGAGAGGTATAGGGAGAAAAATAAGAAGTTTGATATGTTTTTTTATATATTTGGACAAGGCATATAATAGGATACTAAGATATATAATATGATAGGTTTTACAAACATGTTTCATAAATAAGGATTTTCATATGATAGGTTTTACATATGTGATTCATAAATATATTGATGTTGTCATGGATATGTATGATGGGGATATGACTATAGTAAGAACATCAATTGGAAAAAGTAGTGAATTCCCAATTACTGTAGGCGTACACCAAGACTCAACACTAAGTCCTTATCTCTGTTATCTTATTATTGATGAGTTGACTGGGCAAATACAAGATAAGGTGCCGCTGTTTTTGCAATTTATAAATTATATTATTTTTGTGGATGAGATTAAAATGGGGATTAATGCAATATTGTCATTATGGAGAAAAACTCTATAAACAAGATGATATAAAATAATCGGAACTAAAATAGAATATGTGGAGTTCAATTTTAGTAGTAGGAGGACAAATGGAGGTGTGAAGTTGGAGGGTAAAGAGACACCTAGAAATAATCATTATTTTTATTTAGTCTTGATTACCCAAAACATGGAGATATTACTAATGAGGTACTCTTAGGCTTAAAGATGGTTGGTTTAAGTGGAGAAGTGCTACCAACGATTGGGTAATCGGCATATAATTTTGAAGTTAAAGGAAAAATTTTATACGACAGACATTAGACCCTCCATGTTCTATAGTATAGAGTGTTGGGAACCCAAACAAATGTACATAAAATGATCATGACGAGATGCGAATGCTAAGATAGATTTATGGTAATACTCAAAAGGATAAAATTATAAACGAACAAATTTGTGAAGCGGTAAAAGTAGCTGCTATAGAAGATAAATTGTGAAAAAAATCACTTTAGATGGCTTGAACACGTCAAGCGTAGACCGATGGATTCCCCATATAAAAGAGTTATTTAGTTAGTATTGATGGTAATGCAAGGGTAAACCTAAATTGACTAGAGGAATATTATATAAATGACTTGATATCATGTGGTTTAACTAAAGATATTGAGTTGAACATAGCGGAAAGGAAAAGTACCTTAATGTACCAAACACCAAATAATTGGGAAAAGGCTTTATTGAATTTAGTTGAGTTGAGTATTTCAAGTGGCCAAGGAATATAGTTGGAGACCCGTCAAAGATAAACACTTCCTTGAGATGTTCCTATCACAAGGAGCACAGACACAAAACACAAACTTCAAGACACTCAAGTCTCACCTAGAGGAGATGGCTCAAATAGGCCATTTAAACGACAAAATTTAAAAAATCAATGGGAAAGCCCCTATAGAACGCAACCAAAATCCTGATTACGTCGTTGATGATTATGATATGAGATACGAGTTCACGATCATCCCTAATGCCTCAAGTCTAAATCAAACTTCGGGTAATATTGCTCGAATGGAATTGAAGAATGTTACTGTGATCATATAATCTTTCCAAATTGACAATGCCAAAATATCAGCAGCGAAACGCTGTCGACCAGAAGACGTAGACTATGGAAAGCATATCGTCTTCATCGAATAAAACCTAGTTAGATTTAGGACTCCACATCATGATTCCCCTTAGAAAGGTGGTACTCCCAGTGCGAAATGGGAACATATCCAAGATAATGAGTGAAGAATTATGTTATCTATGTGTGTAAAATAATAATAATAAATCTAGAGGGGTGTGAATATGTTTAAAGTCAACTTATGAACAATTTTTTATTTCAAATGATTTTTCTTTCACATTCAAGATACTCAACACAAGTTTCACCAAATTGATTTGATTCACTCACACAACAATGCAATTAGCTGAATCTAGATAAACAAAAATAGATTTAGCACACCTCAGTCAATTTTAATCCAATTCACTAGATACAAATTAGATCTATGTGGGGTGTGTGTGATCAAATGTGTGTATATGTGTGTTATTTATTCAAAACAAACTACAAGCCCATGTTTATGAGGAAATACCCACCACCTAAGTATAAAAAACGTCGATGCACCCCAATTCTCATTTTTACATGAAAAGAAATTTTACAAAAGATAAGAAGATAACTCTCACACAATATCTATCAGGTAGTTATCTATAAACCTTTCAACTTTCTCCTATAGTCAATGATGTAGAATCCATTTTCAATGTTTTCTTTAGGATGACAAAAAAATATTTCTTTTAAAAACCTTTTTCCAAATTTAACACGCGCCAAGTTTGTGAACAAATTTCAATTAAGTCCTATTTTATGTTGTTTAATCCTAAAAATGAATCTAGGTTATTAAAGCAATTAAAATAAAATAAGTCAACAAAAGCAACGCTAGATGTATGGGGAATCCACTAAGGCAAAAAATCTCGGAAGGCCCAAGCCAAACAATCACTATGAAACGGAGTTTACAAAGGAAGACAAATAGACTTACACAACAACTCGATCCCCATAATCCTTGATGCTCTTTTTCTCTTTAATCACTCCTCCATAGTGCCCACATACAAATCCTTCCATGATACTCATCCATAACACACGCGTCCACGAGTGACTTGGTGTCCACCAATGCAGCTTTGGAAACCGTCTACGATTCAAAACACGACCTTCACCGTTTCTTCATTCAAAACTCAAACAAACAATGCTCAACATATATGAACAAACTCCAATGGTACAAACAAGATATCTATAGCAAATACTATGAAAGATCGGATCTTTAAAACAATAAGGATGATTTTATCTTTGAAATGATTAGAAAACTATGCAGAAAAACGTCACTGTTCTAAATTGTATTTTTGTTCTGCACCCTTACGAAATTCTAACAGAAACACGCCTTAAATAAATAAGTTAAGTCCACAAGTCGTTCTAACGAGATATCCATGTCGTTCGAACGACTAACACATGTCGTTTGAAGTCTTCAAACCCAAGGAAATAATTCTTATGACTCAAAACAGTGTTTATCTCATAATAAACGAAGTTAAAACCATTTAAAATCATTTATAAACAAAACAACATCTTTAAAACAATTTTCGAGTCCCATAAACATTTCGCATTCATACATGAGAGATCGAAATATGATGAAGACATGAAACGTGCACTAATAACCATGTCATGATATATCTTTGGAGCATGGCCGCTACGTCTTCAATATAAACATGTCATAGACTATGTGGGTATCGTGATAAATAAAAATCTATCTATGACTCGAAAAAGTTTTGTTCCAAAAATAAGTCAATTACATACAAATAAACTCAATTGGAAATTTTTTCCTTAAAAATCTCACCTTTTGAATTTTTTGAAACAAAACCCAAATAGTGAAATGCCAAAGTCGGACCATCAAGCGGTATGACATCTAAATCCCATCCCACAAAACCCAAAAATAAAAATTACATGACAAGGACTAGTATATGCAGATCTGACAAGCATGAGCTATCCGAATGTGATGTAGTCTTGAAGTCTCTAATCGCTAAAGAATACCTAAACATATGAAATAGACAAATACCCAGTGAAGTATAGAGGAACAAATGATTTTAAAAATACCAATATGTAAATCAAACCATTTGTTAAACAACTGACCAAATTAGGATACCAATTTATGTGGGACAACATGATACAAACATATAAACATACATATGATCAAAAACATGATATCAATTTTTAATGCAAAAAGAACATATGTGCTCATCATCAAAACTCCCCCACATCATATACCCTCTCTCCCCCTTTTGCCTTGAATAGAAAATAAGTGAAAAAGATAAACAAACAATCAAATATCTTGAATGGGAATAATCAATGAAGCATATCTAGATAAACATGGAAAGCCAGCTAAAAATAATCAAAATGTACCAACTGGTAGCAAGCAAAAAGTCACAAAGAATGAATCATCAATCTAGGCAATGATGTGATTGAATGAATCAAAGCAGTATAGGAATCAAAGTATAAATAAGTACGATCAACTGCATTTAAACTATCCAAATGAACCCAGAAGTATGAAAACAGAAAGATACCATCATATATACGAATCAAGTATAAAAACAGAACATGACCTTAAAAATCTAGACAAGATCATTCGAACGACTATGCCATGTCGTTTGAATGAGGTAAAAAATGTTCCCAAATAGTAAGTTATTGTTAGAAGCACATATTTGACGAACATAAAAA
This sequence comes from Sambucus nigra, assembly GCA_949130495.1. Taxonomy (NCBI): domain Eukaryota; kingdom Viridiplantae; phylum Streptophyta; class Magnoliopsida; order Dipsacales; family Adoxaceae; genus Sambucus; species Sambucus nigra. Next base: position 60,574,840 of record OX422216.1, on the reverse strand, counting down.
CGACACTCCTAACGACATATCTGACATAATTACCGCCTCAAAACTTGTGTCCTTTGTACCAGTCTTCAAATGATATGGACATGTCATTCGAACAACGCTCGGGTTTTATTTGAAAAACTTCAAAAACTTTTGTATTCCAATGCTAAAAAAGTCAAAGTTTTGCCTAGTGAAAAAATTAGGTCATAACAAGTCTTGTAAATACGAAACAGTAGCAAAACAGACTCAAAATAGAAAAAATAAAATGAACAAAAACTATATGAGTTTCATGCTAACATAGCATATATGTGCTCAAACATTGATATGAAATGAATGGGCTTGAGCTAAAACAAATGAGTCACAAAATGAACACATCGAAATGATCAAGAAGCTCTAATTGATAGCTAAATGTCATCAAACTTAGTTTTATCCATATGTGATGATTAAAGTATTAAGCTTAATGAACTAAACATACATCATGCACACAAATTCGAAATTTTGACGATTCCACAAATAATAGTGTCATGACACGACTTTTCAACATTAGGATTCGTGGTGCAAACCCTTTTATTTTTCCATCAAAACACCCTCATATATATAATTTTTTCTTTTTCAAGATCTTTTGAGGTTTATACTCTTCTCAACTTAGAGAAATCCCATTGGCCCTATTTTTGGCATATGATTCTTTTCATTTCCTTGATTTTTTTCTCGGTTTCTTTTAAACGGTGGCTTTCACAATGAGATTATTATTTTCTCACAGTCCTTTCCCGTGAACTCTCATTATTTTTCAATTTAAGGAATATCTATTCTCACAGAAAACGGTTCTTACATGCACACCTTGAGAGAGTAGTTACAGCGGAAATATTGTGACTTCTCAAATAAAAACTAATTTTAATTAATCCCAAATTTTAGTTAAACCCGAAGACATGCATCTAGATGATTTATCAAATAAAATATAGTATGCAGGATAAAAATAAACAAATTATATATAAAACCCTTTTAACACAAACAAACCCTAAACATGCAGCAGTATGTGATTGAATAAATAGATAATCTACGCAAGAACATTCAAACACATGCAATTAAGGAAAAATCCCTCACAGGGGCAAAACCATTTATTTTCACTATAATTTGTAAGAAAACGGCTTACAATCGGATTACAATGAAAATACAAGTTGACTAAGAATTACCCACGGGTATCGGATTCTGTAGTCGCGGCTGGAATTATCCCTTTCCAGTAGGGCTGCAATGAAGAAGAAGAACGGTCTCCTCCACAAGGGTTGAACAAACCAAAGTTGTGTTCTTGGGTTGCAAAAGGATTCACAAAGGTTTGGCAATGATGTGTGAATCAAAACATGAGTCTTGGGACTCAAGAATATGAAGACTAGGTGTATTTGGACTCTCAAATTCGTCTTCTAAAGTCTTGCAAAACAAATCCCCCGAAGTTGGTATTTATAGGAAAAAATATGAAGAGTCCCATGTTTTTAAAACTCTAAAATTCTATCCAGCGTACAAAAAAAACAGCATTCTTTAAGGAATTTTCTCTATCTTCAAAAGGCCATAACTCCTTCACCGTAGCTCGGATTGAGGTACCGTTTTTTCCAGTATCTTCGTTGAGGCGAGCTCTTCAACTTTCTAGTTGACCAAACCTCCGAACTATGGATATAAAATTACGAAAATGCCCTTGAACTCTCCTATAGTGCCTTTTTTCACTGTTTTGACTTCCCTTGCGTACCACTTGCATTAATTCCCTAAAATCTTGGACCGTGAAGTCGTTGAGGAAGATGTGGGACATATTAATGGAGATGTTGAATGCTTGATTCCCGGAATTCGGATAGAGGCCGTCATGTGAGATCGTGAGGTGACGTGCCAAATGTAGCGGCGTACGACATACACAAATGTAACATGTTGGACATGAGAAAAAATGTCCTTACAAATCTCCCCCTATGTCTATGCCGGTACATACATAAAAAATCCGAATTATCAAATATGAAATTGCCTATACAAATCTACCCTCCCATGAACCCAAAACTGGAAAAGGTACAAATGAATAGTCTTCATCGTTTGTTCTTCAAATCTTCAGGAATCTCAAATCTTTTCTCATCAGGGTGTGCAATTCAGAGATCATCAATGTAGTACCTACACACATGAGATAAAGAAAAACATACCAAGTGACGTATCGAGTTTGAAATGAGATAAACATAGATACCAATATATGATAAGCATAAGTCAAATCTCAAAAACTCCCCCAAAATTCAAACTCCCCCAGAATAAGATAATTCTTTCTCCCCCTTTTTATGATGTCCCCAAATAGACAAATAAGAAGAATGAATCAAACAAGCAAAATCAGGGTGTCACGGTATACAAATCAAGGCATCAAGAAATATGGTAAATGTGAGTAAGGAGATGCTCAAACAAATCTTCACAAACTATTTTTTGTACAAAAATAAGATACCAATTTGAACAAATATGAAACAAAAATCACACCATGGATTTAGACTCAAACAACCAAGTCATGGAAACAGAATGAATGGGTGTGAACACATTCGATAGGTAAATCAACTCAATCAATCATATGTGCACGATGCATACGTGTACTCCTAACGAATGAACATCAAAAGTATCCTTAGGTGAAAAAAATTTGTTGAATTTAGATGACATCGTCTTATGCAAATCAACAAATCAAAGTCAAAGTGATTTCCACACCAATAACGTCCAAAACTATAAAGCGCATTTTCAAGCATTTCAAGGACGTGCAAACCCGTTTTAAATTCTCCAACCAAACTCCCTCATATATATTTTCTTTTAGAGGTAATCTAAATTCTCAAACTTTGGAGAATTGGAGCAAAAACCTAAATGGCCCATAATTGGCATGAATTTCTTTTTATTGCCTTTCAATTTTTTTTTTCGGGCTCTTTTAACCTCTTTGGACCCCGGATAATAAAATTCCTCAATTTTTTAGGTCCAATTTAACGGTGGCTTAGTATTCGCAAAGGTAAAATGAACCTTTCGCAGCCCTTCCCCGTTTCTAAAGAAAGCACACAAACTCACAAAACGGTTTTTATATGCACAATTTACTTATAAAAATTATCGCGCTAGGTTCGTTTTAAAGACAGGATTGGAGTGAAAACACCCAACCAACATGTGATAAGACAAGCACAATAATCAAACAAATCCGTGCATGTGTGCAATAAAGGAAATATGAGTCAAACATGTAGGAAGTAACACTTAATTACATCTTAATGACTCCAAACATTATAAAGCACATGGATGAATTGACATATTGTCTCAAAACACTATCAAATAGTCACAAAAAAATGAAATGATGTTGTGACTCGGTCATCCAAAGTGTTCATCCATAAACGGTGTAAACAAAAAACAAAAATCTTTTTGGATTTTCTCAAAATTTTATCAAAATAAAATCTTTTTGTATTTTTTTTCAAAAAAATTCAAAAACAAGAATTTATACAAAAAGTACAAGTCATCACACTAGTAAAAATATATCATGAAACCACAACTAGTGTATGACAAACATGCAAACACAATCAACCAAAGGATTTCACATGGGGTGAATCACGTGCAAGCAAACGGGAATTGTGGACACATAAACCATAAGCCTTTAAATCCGATTTCCTAACCCAAATAGATGTGTAACGAAGTGTGGGGGGTTTGGGAATCGAATTTATTCTTTCATTAACCTTCCTAGGTTCATTTAAAAGCTTGTAACAAAATCGCCTAACATGACCTTGCCTACCGCAATGTGTGCAAGTGTAAACCTGGCGGTGTATGTTACCTAAAGGTGGCCCTCTCCTCAAATTCCTAGGTGATGCTCTCATCAATTTCCTAGGTGGCGCTCTCTGAATTTGCCTAGGTGGATCTCTCCTAATGATCCTAGGAGGCACTCTCACGATGTTCCTAGGGGGCTCTTTCCTAACAACCTTAGGTGCCTCTTTCTTAACAATCCTAGGAGGCTCTCTCACACGTGTGGGAATGGGTTCAACATATTTTTCAAGACCAATCCCACCCGTATCCGTTTTGATCTCGACTGTGCCTAAAATCTTATCAAGTTTTTCAGACCTAGACTCCAAATCAAATTTCACCTTACTTGAATCTTTCAATTTCGCCTCAAGATCACCTATCCTAGATTCAAGTACTCGTTTAGAATCCTCATACTCTAAAAGCTCCTTTTTCATAGTCTCCATCAACCCTCTAAGACTATCTCTCTCACCCTCGACGTACTCAAGCTTCTCTTTTAAAATTTTCGCATGTGCCTTAAGTTCTTTGACTAGAAAATCATTATTTTTTATGGCACATTCTTTCAATTGAGCTTCAAGTTTCAAGTTTGCCTTTTTTGTCTTTAAACATTCAAAATACAAATTATTGTAGGCAACTTGCAACTCACTCAATTCTTCTTCTTCCTCCTCATTCTTTTCACCCTCACTCTCATCACTAATCACACGGATGGGAAACTCTCGCCTAGAAGCATAAAAGACTTCTTCTTCCGAATCACTATCACTAAGGGTAGAAACATGAGAAATCGGTTTACTCAATTTCTTCTTTAAATTTGTGGTACACTCATGTAACGTGTGACCAACACCCTCACAACAAGGACACCTATCAGATTCGTTTTCAACAGAAGATTTAAAACAAGAGTTCGTGTGAATTTTCCAATTAATTTTTTCAAAAATTTGACATCGAAGATCATCAAAACCATCAAAATCCATTGAAAAATTGCGAATATTCACAAAACTGATTAAAAAAAAATCAATATCACACGATTTTGCGGAAAATAGGAATACGCAATAAATTAGCGTAACCGGCTCTGATACCAATTTGACGACGTGAGAAGTCAAATTGTATAAAAAAAAACAAGTCCTTGAAAAATCAAGATCACGCGATAAATTAGCGTAACCCGCTCTGATACCAATTTGAGAGAGTAGTTACAGCGGAAATATTGTGACTTCTCAAATAAAAACTAATTTTAATTAATCCCAAATTTTAGTTAAACCCGAAGACATGCATCTAGATGATTTATCAAATAAAATATAGTATGCAGGATAAAAATAAACAAATTATATATAAAACCCTTTTAACACAAACAAACCCTAAACATGCAGCAGTATGTGATTGAATAAATAGATAATCTACGCAAGAACATTCAAACACATGCAATTAAGGAAAAATCCCTCACAGGGGCAAAACCATTTATTTTCACTATAATTTGTAAGAAAACGGCTTACAATCGGATTACAATGAAAATACAAGTTGACTAAGAATTACCCACGGGTATCGGATTCTGTAGTCGCGGCTGGAATTATCCCTTTCCAGTAGGGCTGCAATGAAGAAGAAGAACGGTCTCCTCCACAAGGGTTGAACAAACCAAAGTTGTGTTCTTGGGTTGCAAAAGGATTCACAAAGGTTTGGCAATGATGTGTGAATCAAAACATGAGTCTTGGGACTCAAGAATATGAAGACTAGGTGTATTTGGACTCTCAAATTCGTCTTCTAAAGTCTTGCAAAACAAATCCCCCGAAGTTGGTATTTATAGGAAAAAATATGAAGAGTCCCATGTTTTTAAAACTCTAAAATTCTATCCAGCGTACAAAAAAAACAGCATTCTTTAAGGAATTTTCTCTATCTTCAAAAGGCCATAACTCCTTCACCGTAGCTCGGATTGAGGTACCGTTTTTTCCAGTATCTTCGTTGAGGCGAGCTCTTCAACTTTCTAGTTGACCAAACCTCCGAACTATGGATATAAAATTACGAAAATGCCCTTGAACTCTCCTATAGTGCCTTTTTTCACTGTTTTGACTTCCCTTGCGTACCACTTGCATTAATTCCCTAAAATCTTGGACCGTGAAGTCGTTGAGGCAGATGTGGGACATATTAATGGAGATGTTGAATGCTTGATTCCCGGAATTCGGATAGAGGCCGTCATGTGAGATCGTGAGGTGACGTGCCAAATGTAGCGGCGTACGACATACACAAATGTAACATGTTGGACATGAGAAAAAATGTCCTTACACACCTCCTCCTAAGTCTAATTATGCATAGATGATCAAATTGAGAGGAAAACGTCTCATCAAACTCAAATATGCATGAGAAGTCAAATATTCATTTAAAATCATGCAAGTGGGCAATGGCATATATACAAAGTCGGATCTAAATGCACATCAACTTTGAAACAACCCCATTAATCATTGGTTAAGATCATTGAACGCATCAACAATTATAACCAAATGTCCTAGCCACGTGGATAATGTAATGATGGGGGTCCAAGCAGACAAATATGCCACATCAAACATGAAAACTCAAGACACAAAAATAAATCGAAAATCTTTTTGTGTTTTTTCTAAAAATATTTTTTACTAAAAAAATAAAATATTTTTGTATTTTCTGAAAAATATATAAAACAAAAAATGTTTTCTTATTTTTCAATAAGACTCAAGTAAAAGAAAAATATAATGCAAAAAGATACACATGTCATAACACTAGCAAGATATATATCATGAAGCAAAGACTAGAGTAAGACAAATAGGACAACACAACCATTATTTAGATTTAGCATGGGAATAATAAGGTGCAACCAAACAAGAACCACAAAGTTTAATTCCTAAAACCTCTAAGTCCAATTTCCTAACCCAAGTAGGTGTGTAACGATGCATGGGGGTTATAGGAACCGAAATAACTTTATTCCCAAACTTTCTACGAGCATTTTTAAGTTCATAGAAATAAAGTCTAAGGTGACCTTTTCTACCGTAATGCGAACAAGTGTAAACACGGAAACAAATCTTATCTAAATGTTGACCTCGCCTAACATTCCTACTTGGCTATCTCACACCATTGGTATTGAATTTTGGAGTGGATGCTACACGATCATCGAAGTCTATACCACACCTATCATCCTTGATTTGGATGCTGCTTAACATCCTATCTAACCTTTTCGATCTAGCCTCTAAATCAAACTTCACTTTAATAGAGTCTTTCAATCTATCCTCAACATCAATAATCATAGACTCAAGTAAACACATAGACTCCTCAAACTCTAAAACCTCTTTCTTCAAATCCTACATCAAATCACAAAGACTATCTCTCTCACCCTTAACGTACTCTAGTTTCTCTCGAAGAGTCTTCTCCCGTGCCCTAAGTTCCTCAATCAAAGCATCATTATTTTCTATGACACACTCTTTACACTTAACTTTCAACTTTAATTTTGCCCTTTTCACCTTTAATGCTTTCTTATACAAGTCATTAAAGGAAACTTGCAACTCTCCCACATCTATCTCCTCTTCCTCAATAGCGTCACGCACACTCACTTGCGATTTGCACTCAACGGCCTCGGAAGTGTCATTTACATGAGACTCTTCATGAGAAGATTTATCGTCATCTCTCACATAACATGCCATGAATGCTACAAAGTTGCACTCAATGAGGGAACTCTCTCCCTCTTTCACTTCACTATCACATGAGGTGGCATCATATGCTATAGATTGCTTAATCTCCTTCTTAAGTCTAGTGGGTCACTCTGCTACCTTATGACCATAACCCTCATAACCTAAACACCTATCCAACTCTTCCCTCTTAATATTCTCACTTTTATTCTTAGGGACCTAATCAACCTTATTGTTCTTGAATTTCTTAACTCATTTGACATCTTTCATTTTCTTTGAAACTTGGCCAAGTCCCATAAATATTTTGCATTCATACCTGAGAGATCGATACACAATGAAGACGTGAAACAGGCACCAATAACCACAACATGATATATCTTTGAAACTTAGACGCTACGTCTTCAATACAAACACGTCATTGACTATGAGGGTATCGTAATAAATAAAAATCTATCTATGACTCGAACAAGTTTTTTTCTAGAAATAAGTCAATTACATACAAATAGACTCAATTAGAAAAAATTCCCTTACAAATCTCCCCCTTTGACTATTTCGGGACAAAAGATAAATAGTGAAATGCCTATGCTAGGTCATCAAGCCGTATGACATCTAAATCCTGTAAGGACATACGTTTATAATTGTCTGTTATCAATTAGTATGTCTGTTGATGTAAAAAATTATATCACTCTAATAATTCAATCACAGATAAATACATGAGACAAAAGATTTTTAAAGTGGTTCAGCCTTATAAGAATGGCCTACGTCCACTGTTATTTTATTGCTGAGTGTTTGGGAATTCTCGATTATAAGAAATTCCGTTCTGGATCCCAAAGTTTGGATTCATGATCAGGTCCCTTACAATGAGGATTGTACAACGTATTTATAGCCTTGAGGCTGTCATCTGAAAGGGTGATACATTAAATGATATACATATGAAAGGGTAATACATTTAATGCCCTTTAAGCGTGTGCGTCTAAATGATAAGAATTTAATGAACCAGTTGAACTGTTGGTTATTCATCAATTAATGCTCTGTTCGAGATGCAGCTCGGACCGCCTGAGTAGCTCGGACCGCCTAAGCTTTCTGGTATTCAAGAGTTCCTCGGAGAGGTCTGTTCCTCGGAGCGTATGAGTTCCTTGGAGAGGTCTGTTCCTCAGAGCGTATGTGTTCCTTGGAATCACATGGTTCCTCGGAGCGAGTGATTATCTCGGAAGTGCTTGTTGTTTCCATGTAGATAGCCACGTGTCTTCATATGATTGATCTAAGTCAGCAGATTAAATTTGGTATCAACAGAAGCCCCCAATGTTTTGTAGTTCAAAATTTGAGGAATATGGAACATTCTTTCTCGGAATATGGTAGCTTTAAATAGTTCTTCCTGATTTTTAGGATCATCTCCCTTGTATTTATTTCTCCATCCCAATTCGTAGAATCATGCTTTTTTGGACTTTTCTGCTCGCTTTGGTTCCCGCGTCACTTTTCGCCTTTTTAGCCTCTGTTGTTCGCTTTGATTCCCGCGTCAATATTTAATTCTTTTTAGCCACCGGTAACGTAATGATCCTTTTTGTAATCATTATTTCGCCAGTTCCCAAGGCAAGGTATTTAAACTTCACAGAGACTCCCATCATCTTCTATCTTTTCAAATTTTCATCTATGAGTTTTTTCATTGTCTTCTACTCTCTTGTGCGTTCATCTCTTCTGTCGTTCATTGTCAACAGCTTCAGTCTTTTTTCTGTAAGATCCTCTTTCTTCTTCTTTATATCTTTTAATTCATCATCATGGTTTACCCAGTTGAGTCTCTTGACAAATTTCGATCTAATTTTTCCATTCCCTCTTGGGTTGTCTTGGAAGAGATTTTTGAGCCTTCTAATTATTTCAATTTGGCTGAGGGACATTGGTTCCCCAGTCTCTTTTTTGTTGAGTGTGGATTTTCTTTTCCACCAAATCCTCTGTGTCTGGAATTTTGTCAGTACTTTGATGTTGTTCCTGCACGAATAGCCCCCAACACATGGAGATAGTTAATGGGGTGCATAAATTAAATCAAGTGCATGGAACTCGTATAGGAATTCCAGAAATCATGTACTGCTATAGATGGGCAGTTAATGATAATATTTATTATTTAAAAACTAGGTTTATAAATAGAGACTTAGTAGTCAATCTCCCTGATGCCAACAGGGATTATTTTGAACATGGGGTTGTTGTAAAAAGTTGGCAACACCCTCCTTTAACCGGAGATGAGGTTTACTAGGGTCCCAGATGCCCTCCTTATGGCAATGGGATAGGTTATTTTTATTTTATTTATCTTGCAACCATGTTTGATAAAATGTGTTACTGATAACAATGTATGTTTATTTGCAGTTGATAGAAAGAGAAAGTGCCCAAAAGAAACAGATGTCAATATAAGGCATTTGGGACTTATCTGGGGTCTGCATCAAAGGGTTGCTGGCGAGCACATTCGATCAGCCTCCTATCTGCTCCAATACAAGAGCTATACAACTTATTTCACTCCTCATCCAATGATCAGTGAAGCAGACCAGTACCACCCTCTGCAAGTTCTTCGCCAGAATCTCACGTTCCGTTGAGCGAAAGGATGAAGAAGAGAAGGACTCCTGCTCTGTTTGAGAAAATTGCCTCCGGTTCTGGGGAGGTAAAAAGGATTAAGATTGATGTCCCAAAGGAGGGGATAAAGAAGACTGGTGCAGCTCCTCCAGCTGCTCCTATTAAAGTCTCCGAGAAGGTTGCTGATAAGCCCGTAGTGGCTCCGAGTAGCTCTGCTGCTCTTGGAAAGGTGATTGTGATATCACCGACCAAGTATTCTTCCTTGATTGTACCTGTTCCCCCCAGGAGGCTGAAGAAGAGCTCCTCGGTCAATTTGGCTGACACCACCATTCAACCCCATACTGCTGGGACTGGGGTTCCCACATCTATTCCCCCGAGCTCTGACATGAGCTCAGTAAAGTCCTTGACCATTCCCGAGGTGCAAGGTAATGAAGATAACCTTACTCGGGATATGGTTACTTCTTTGGCTGCTCGTCATCTTGCTTCAGTAAGTACCTTTACTTTGAACTTTTCGTATCTTCCTTTGTTATTTCTCATATTTGTTTCTGACTTTACTTTCTTTTTCTGTTTACAGTTGATGAGCTGCTTCAACATAATCCTTAAGAAGGATGAAGCAATCAAATCTTATTGCTCCTCGTCCAGTGTGGAGGGAGCTCTGGAAGAAGCTACCAAGTCCTTGGAGGAATCTTGCCAGAGGTACGATACTGATAAGGCAGTCTAGGAGAAGAAACTTGCTTCCTTCGAGCAGGAGAAAACTCGGGTTGCTGAGACCTCCAGGGATTTGGAGAGGAAAGTGAATGCCTTGGAGAAGGCTAATAAAGTGCTCGATGTGAAGCTCAAGACTGCTGGGGAATTTGAAAATAAATTCAAGGCTGTTGAGGAGAGTTTGGTCCAACTCCAGGAAATAACTCGGCAGAAGGAGGAATCTGAACAAAAACTGAAAGCTGCTGATGTTTTGCTATCCGATAAACTTGCCTTGGAGAAGGCCAAAAGGAAAGCTGTCGTGAAGAAGTCCTTCAGCTCTGGCTGGGACAAAGGTTGGGATAATGGATGTGCTGCCATGGTCTCTCAAGTAGATTATGGCAGTGTAAAGTATTTCAGGGACAGAAGGGTTGCTGCCCTTCAGTAATTGAAGGTCGACGAGTCATCCGAGCTCTTCCAGAGACACATCCCTGGTCCCCCTCCTACTCCAGAAGAATTAGAAGAGGATAAATCTACCTCTGAGGAGTCTTCAATGGTAGTGGGAGAACATGCCCTAACCAGCTAGATTTCTACCGAGCAAGTAGTTTCTTCTTACGAACAACAGCTGGTGCTCTCTGAACAAGTCACAGTTCCCTCCGAGCAACCTTCCTCCTCTTTCCAACCTCCCGAGAAGGTTTTGGAAGATAAGGAAAAGGTGTAGTGTTGTTCGGTTTTCTCTTTCTATTTTTCTTTTTTGTCAAATGTAACCAAGATCTTTGTAACTCTGCAGTATGATCTAATAAAACTTAAGTTTTCTTCCATCGGTTGCCTCTCTTCTATTCATACTCTGTTTGCTTTTCTTATTGATGATTGCTCTTTCTTTATCTGCTAGTTTCTGGCCAGGATGGATATGCTTTCTGCCAATGATACAAAGCTGATGCGGCAATGTAATGAATATTATAAGGCTGGTCACACAGACCTGAGTGCATCAGAAGTTTCCGACATCCTTGGCCATGATGCTTCAGAACAGGTAGTCGAAGCTTATTAGTACCTGAAGTGTTTACTTGACCAAGCTGTGGCCAATAATGTGGCTTACTTTGAAATGATCGAGGATCTTCAATGTACCCTAGAAGACCTTCAGAATCAGTACAAGGAATCAACTGCCCTGTTGCATGAGGAGTATGGGAAGAGGTATCAGCAGCATTCTGCCGAGAAGGGCTACGAGAAGCTCCTTACTGGGTACGATGTCAGGGAAAGAACCCTAAGGGGTGAAGTTGAAGCATGTAGATAGATTGCCGAGCTGTTGGAGCAAGAGAATAACAATTTGCAGAAAGAGCTAGCACAGTTGAAGTCTGCAGCCTCTTCTTCAACAGCTATAATCCCAGTGACTGACGAGGGATTTTCATTTTTAGAGGTTGAGAATGCCAAATTGAGGCAAGAGTTGGACACCATGAAAAGGTCGCGCCCTTCCACATCTCCTCGAGGACGAGCAAGAGCTCCTCGGGGACGAGGAAGAGCAGCTCAGGTGCTTGTGGAGGAACAGAGGACAGCATCTTCCTTAGAGAACCAAGGTTTCCAATTAATGGCTAAGAACCAGGCTTTGTCTGACATGTCAAAGAAAATTAGGGACTTGTAAAAACATCTCTCTACAAATAAATTAGTGTTGGAGAATAATGAGCTTTTCATCAAGAGTCTTCAAGAGAAGCTAGATAGGTTAACATATCAATTCCATAAACAGCCCAGGGAGTTTTGGATGGCTGGATACAACGAAGAATTATTCCACTTGGTCGACCGTGTCCAAAATGCCAACAATGAGGGCTACAAGCAAGGCTGGCTGAATGCCTTAGGTGTGCTGAAGCTCGAACAAGGACACTATCTGTGGGACTACCATGACCCTGGGTTGCTTGACTTGCCTATGCCTCCATACAATTTGGAGATGGAATGGACCCCTGCTTGGACCATTCCTCGGAGCTTAATTTCGAAGTACCTCGGAGACTACAATGTTCACTCTCAAATTGAGGTATCTCGTCCCGAGCATCTTTTAGATCGACCATCCGTGATGAATGTCAGGATGCTGAAGGATCTTAACTTTATCAATTCTCCTCAGTCTTTCAATGATCCGCCCGCTGGCGAGGAACTTGTGTCAAAAGCTGAGGGGAAAAGACCAGTAGAATAGAAATTTTTGATGTAACAGTTAGTATACATATCCGTGTAATTTTCATTTTATTATCAATGTAACTTGTAATTTATTTTGAATTTAATTAAAGACTTTCATTCTTGCTTGCAAATCTCAATTGCTATTATCTTGTAGTTATCAAATACTTTATATTCATGTATCTCTGTTAAAAAAATAATAATATTGTGTTGTTCATCGACAAACTTAAAAAAGGTTACAAGTATCAGTAATGTTGCTCGATCACTTAATAATAAAGTAATGAGTATAAAAATGTTTAAAATTTTTCCAACCAGCTAAGGTTGTTAAATTGTGCTCGTCGACCAACTATAGTTAGTGAGAGTTGATCCCTGACTAACCATACTTGGTAAATTTTTATCTTTTTCATAAAATGCATCCGACTAACAAAAGTCGATAAATTCTCCTTGTTGACCAACTATAGTTAGTGGGTTTTTATCCTTGACCAACCATACTTGGTACAGTTTTGAATATTTTCTCCTCGTCGACCAACTATGTTGGTACAGTTTGGAATATTTCGTTTCCTAGCCAAACAGGTTGGCATTTTTAGGAATATTTCTCCTCGTCGACCAACTACGTTGGTACAGTTTGGAATATTTTCTCCTCGTCGACCAACTATGTTGGTACAGTTTGGAATATTTTCTCCTCGTCGACCAACTATGTTGGTACAGTTTGGAATATTTTCTCCTCGTCGACCAACTATGTTGGTACATTTTGGAATATTTTCTTGAGTAGTCTACCGAGCTTTGCCGAGTAGTGCATAGCACTAGTATTCCCCGAAAAAATTTCAATAAACAGAGAGACTTGCAGAATATTTTTATTTTATTCATACCGATGGAAACTGTGTTACATATACATCACTGATAATACTTGCGCAGATGTTCTGCGTTCCATGCATTCTTAAACTCTTTGCCTTTTAAAGTTGCTATTCGATAAGTTCCTGGTCGAACAACTTCTGTAACTCGGTATGGTCCATGCCAATTTGCCTCCAGTTTGTTATGTTTTTGAATTACTTTCTTCAGCACATAGTCTCCTTCTTTCAGGTCGCACTTCTTCACCCTCTTATTGTAAAACAAAGTTGTCCGCTGCTGGTAAGCAGCATTTCTAATGGCTTCCTCCTCTCTTACCTCCTCGAGCATGTCTAAATTCATTCTTCTCATTAAATCTCTAACAGGGGAATTGAAATTCCGTACCTTGTGTGTTGGGAGTCCCAACTCGGCAGGTATGACAACTTCACTTCCAAACGCCAGCATGTATGGTGATTCTCCAGTTGCTACTCGGGGAGTAGTTCGGTAAGCCCAGAGTACTGATTCTAACTCGTTGATCTAGTTTGCTTTCGCATCATCCAATCTTTTCTTCAAATCGTTCAGCAGCGTTCTGTTTGTCACTTCAGTTTGACCATTGCTTTGAGGATGGCCTGGTGCTGAGTGGACCTTCAAAATATTTGACTGATGATAATAGGCGGCAAACTCCTCGTTATCAAATTGTGTCCCATGGTCTGTGATGAAGGCATGAGGGAGACCATATCGGCAAATGATGTTCTTCTAAACAAATTGGTACACCTTCTCGTAAGTCATATCAATGAGTGGCTCAGCTTCTACCCACTTAGTAAAATAATCCACTGCGACGACGAGGTACTTGAACCTTCCTCGGGTCGTTGGCAGTGGTCCAACCAAATCAATTCCCCACATGGCAAATGGCCAAGGGGAAGTTATGGGTGTCAACAATGCTTGTGGAGTTCTTCGGATGGAGGAGAAGCGCTGGCACTTGTCACACTTCTTGGCATAGGCTATACAATCAGCCCTCATCGTCGGCCAGTAGTATCCCTGCGTCATCACCCTTTACAAAAGCGTCCGACCTGCTACATGTGCTCCACAAGACCTTTCATGGATTTCTTCAATCAATTCTTTCACCTCGGAGGGATGAACGCATCTCTGCAAACCTGCCATAATTCTCCATCTATATAAAACACCATTAGTTAGTACATACCGAGCAGCTTTAAACTTCAATTTCTTGGCTGCGAGCTTGTCAATTGGCAATTCTCCCTCCTCGATATATATCCTGATGGGATCCATCCAAGATGGTCCTAAATCAATGGTGATAAAGTTCATCTTCAGATCTTCATCTATACTATGACCAACTAAAACATCAATTGGGATTGTTCGTCGTAGCTCGGTGCAAGTAGCTGATGCTAGTCGAGCTAGGGCGTCTGCTCTCGCATTCTCCATTCTTGGTATTCTGACCAGCTGAATAGCGATAAATTCTGACAGCAGCTCCTTTGCCTTTGCATGATATCTGATCATTAATTCTCCTCTAACTGCATATACTCCCATCATTTGGTTTACAATCAATTGAGAGTCACTGAAAATCACAACCTGCTGTGCCTCCATGGTTTTTGCCAAATTAAGCCCTGCAATCATGGCCTCATATTTAGCCTCATTGTTGGAAGCTTTCAATTGGAAACGCAAGGCGTATTCCATGTCGACCTCGTCCGGGGTGCTCAGAACTATCCCCGCGACACATCCTGCAGTGCAAGATGAGCCATCTACATATAGCCTCCATATAGGTAACTCGTCTTCAAATTTTTGATCAGTTAGAGTTCCTCGGTGAAATATTTGTTGCTTCCTTTCATCCTCCCCGGATTTTTCTCGCTCCTCGTCGATCATCTTTTCTTGCCCTTTTACCAATCGAAGTTGGTCTGAGCTCGAATTTAATGACCTCGGAACATCCACTTGCCCTTTTACCAACCGGAGTTGGTCTGAGCCAGTGTTTGTTGATCCTGTAACATCCACAGGTTGATCAGCGAGCAACTCTTGTTCCTCTTCCGGAGTCCTCCCAACTATCTCTGCATCATATCCCATAACGTCCACACGCCCTTTTACCAATCGGAATTGGTCTGGGCTTGTGTTTGTTGATCCTGTAATATCCACAGGTTGATCAGTGATGATGCTGGAATCAACACCACCAGGTAAGGTGTTTTCAAGCTCAATACACGAATAACAATGGCAGCACAGTTATACAAAGAGATAAGAGAATGAGATGAGTATAAGAGGAGAGGGCACAAGTATATAAGTAGTTCAGCCAATTTGGCCAACGTCCACTGTGAGTGTGTGTGAGTAATATCACTGAATGAAGGCACTAATGGCCATGGATACAATCTCTCCAGCTTTCTCTCACTACTGTGTATCTAGACAAAGCTTTAGCTAGGGTTTAATATCTTGGATCCTTTTGCAAGGTAGGGGTGAACCCTATATATAGTACCAAGGGGGTGTAATGTACCGCCCATGCATGTAATGAGCATGTGTGTGGTAGCGTCACCAATGTGGGAGTGCCATCTGTCACTGTCACATGTAAGGAATGATGATGAAATATTCTCCCCACGTGTGGAGAATAATCTTTTTACAACTGATTTGTGCCCAGGTGTCCTTATCCAAATGTCAACAGATGCTCGACCGCCATATTGGTGGATGACCTCGGCCTGGGAGAGGCCGAGCTGTAAAGGATTGACGTTCGTTCAATCCGAGATGTGTCATAGGGAGTCTCAGCCCGATCTCAGCCGATATATTATGCTGGGGTCGGCCCCAGCCGAGGTTGGACTGATTCCATGCTGACGATTACTAAGGCTTCTTGTCACCTCGACCTGCACTCGGCCGAGGTTGCCATACCCAGGTGTACGAGAGTGCTGTTGATGCCTGTGATGCGCGTAGTGTCCATTGGAAATGTAGGTGATAGTGCCAGCCTGAGCCGACCCTGGTCTGGCCGAGGGATGATATCGTGGGCCCATGGCTTATCTAGGGTCGATCAATATCTCGGCCATCATCTCGGCCGAGGTTGGTGTCTCTAGGACGAGGTTACACTTGGGGCATATCAATCACCCCCATCCCTTAGTCATATGCGAGAGCAAGTGGCTAGGGGATTACTACACCTCCGAGGCCTGTCCGTCCCAAGCTAATACCTGCATGACACCTGTACACGCTAGAACGTACTTACTTGGCTGGCGTGTGCTGTCAGCCATACTTTGGGGTTCCCAAGGCAATGATGGGCCTTGGGAAACGTGTTCATGTATTTAAGGGTTTGAACCCTTCTTTTTTCTTCTTTCTTCATCACTTCATTCCTGTGCGCACTTTGTTCTTGTGATTTTCTCTCTCTCAAACTTCTTCAATCAACACTCTTCTGCAGAGGCATTTGTTGGTTTTCTTGCCAGTTTTCTTCGTTTTCCCTCATCATTTCATTTCCAGGTATTTTCTTCCTTCCATTACCCTTGTTTTTTTCTTTCGGTTTGCATTTTCTGGCGAATTTTTAAGTTTTCCAGCGAGCACCATTATCTTAGGCGAACTGTGTTTTCTTTAAACTTCTAAGTTTGATATTTAAACTCCTTTATTTTACAAGTCAATCCTGTTTGTAGTTTTAGGAGCTATTCCTAAGTTTAGGGTCGTCTTCTGATGCTCAGACCTTTATACCAGCTTCTTTAGGATTTCCCTTCTCTTAGAGAGAAGACCCTAGAAAATATTAGGCAAATAGAGAGAGATCAGGAGGAAGCTCATAGGTCACAATAGTTTCCTATTAGACCTATCTTTCCCCCACCTCTCAAGGTGGTATATCCTGATCCCCCTGAGAACTTTTATCAGACAGAGGTCCCTGCCGACCCAATACCGATGTCTGAGTCTGAGTCTTCTACCTCAGACCCCAAGTCTGTGGACTCCTTTCAGGAAGCCATGGATTTCACACCTCGGCCTGGTCAGGCCCCTGATCAGGCCGAGGTCTCCAGCCGAGCCTCATCCCATAATGGCTCAAGCACCTCAGCCTCTTCTTCATAGGTTGAAATTATTAAGCCGAGTGTGGCCGTGCCACCCATTCTTGACGTTATCCCTCTGTCGGCTGCCACAGGGGTAGAGTCCTCTCAGAGATTTGCTAGTAACCCATCTACATCTACTCCGGCCGACGTTGAGCTTGATGATGATGAAGATGCTGAAAGTGATGTCGACGTCTCTGAGGCGGCCGAGTTCGAGAGCACGGTAACTGAGGTGGATCTTCTGTGCTTTAGATATTTATACTCCATTAGTCCCTCCATAAGATTAAGGAGACCTCTGAGGGAAGAGAGGGCCTATCATGGCCGAGATAAAGAAATCTTCCTATACGAGCAAATGTTTAAGTTAGGGTTTCGCCTACCCATTCATCCCATCATCAAATCCATTCTCTCTTATATCAACGTGGCCCCCTCACAGCTATCTTCCAATGCCTGGAGAGTCATCATAGGGGCCATTATCCTGTGGAGGGCAGTCCACCACTCTGATCTCCCAGTTCAGGTCTTCGTTGGTTGTTATGTCCCAACCTCGGCCAAAAACCATCCTACCTACTATCATTTTGTGGCTCGGAGGCCTGAGAAGAAAATGCTCCAGGTGACTAAGACCTCAAACCATAATTGGAAGCCCCGCTATTTTTTCGCCTCTGGACCATGGGAATTTGGCCCATGCGTTCCCTCTTACACACTTGAGCCGAGGATACCCCTCAAATGGGGTAAGGTCTCCATGTCTTCCAGGGCCGACCCTGGTCTAAGTCTTCAGAATATTCAGAAGGTGAAAGACCTTCAAGACCAAGGGGCACATGGTCTTTTTGTTAAGTTCGAACATTTGCTGACCCCCCAGTATCTCTCAGGGACGAGCCTGGGTGGAAGTCCCCTTGTTGACATTGGTAAGGACTTTTCTTTTCATGTTTAACCTCTGCACTTATTTATATCTGATCTCTGACCCATATCTTTTAACTTTTGCAGAGCGACCACAAGACATCCCAGACGAACTATGGGAGATGGCTGCTCCGAGCTTAGCGAGACTTGCCAAAAAAGCTGGTTTGAACGCTCCTCCCCCGGCTCCCTCTACATCCAAATCTCAGGACTCAAAGAAGAGGGCCCCTGAAGCCCATGCCTCTGAGGATCAGAGGCCGACCTTGAGGCAGAAGAAGGCCTCTGATGCTGCAATTCCAATCTCTTCGACCGACATTCTGACGGCACGTCTTGACCAGCTAAAGTTAACCGATAGTGTGGTCGTCCACAGCAGGCAGGCCATGGACGCAATCGCTTCTGTAATGACCAAGGCTGACAAGCGCTTCTACAGAGCTATGGACACCTCCCTACTGGTTGAGTTTGGCCTTCACAGAGCCGTCCAGGTACGTCTTGATCTCTCGTCAAAATTTTATAAGTGCAACATCTGACTTTTCTCCCGCTTAACCTCTTCATTAAATGTGCAGGGAGTGACTGCTATGTATCATGTATCAAAATGGACTCTGAGGAAATTTCCCCTCATCCAGAAGGGGCAATTTATATCTGAAAATAAGGCTAAGGGGTTGGAGAAAGACATTTCTCTGCTCGTCAAAGATCACGCCAAAGCCCTGAAGGCCAAAGATGACGTTCTGCATCAGAAGGTCAACTTGGCCGTCAAGGCTTCCCTTGAAGATGCCTCGGACAAAATTATTTCTGATTACAAAGGCTCGGATGAATTCAGGGGTTTTGGCTTTGAATATCTTGAAAGAGATATCAAGGCCACTACCAAATGGGCTGAAGTCAGAGAAAGGGAGGTCGGTACTCTAAAGGCCTCTGACTTTGTGGGTCTCGGCTTTGCAGACCCTCAGTTTGCTCAGGCACTTCAAGAGGTGGAGGACGAGGCTGCTGCTCCTGCCGAGACTGCAACTCTGGGAGGAACTGAGGTCAGAGGGGCAGACCATACTGAAGACGTGGCCGAGGTTACTAATGCTGAGCAAGCCAATCAGGCCGAGACTGTTAATGTTCCCCCTCAAAACCTTTATGATTTGTAACTTGTAATTTGTAACTCGTAACTCGTAACCCCATGGTATTTTGTATTCAAGAAATATTTGTAACAATGACTATGAATGCTATATGATCTCTTCCCTTTACTGAATGTCATGTGATCTCTTCTATTATTTTGTTATAGTGGTCTTGTTTATACTTAGTCAATAATTCTGACCTCAGGTTTCTTCACCACTGAATTGTAATTAGGCTCTGAGGTCGTCACCTAAGACATTATCCTCATAATTAATCTCACCAAATTAATGATGTTAAGGGTCTGAGGTCATCTGCTAAGGTGTCTGAGCTCAGACCTCTTCACCACCGAGTGATGTTATGCAGGTCTCAGGTCATCACCTAAGATGTTAGCCTCATAATTAATCTCACCAAATTAATGATGTTAAGAGTCTGAGGTCATCTGCTAAGGCGTCTGAGCTCAGACCTCGTCACCACCGAGTGATGTTATGAGGATCTAAGGTCATCACCTAAGATGTTATCCTCAAAATTAATCTCACCAAATTAATGATGTTAAGGGTCTGAGGTCATCTGCTAAGGTGTCTGAGCTCAGACCTCTTCACCACCGAGTGATGTTATGCAGGTCTCAGGTCATCACCTAAGATGTTAGCCTCATAATTAATCTCACCAAATTAATGATGTTAAGAGTCTGAGGTCATCTGCTAAGGCGTCTGAGCTCAGACCTCATCACCACCGAGTGATGTTATGAGGGTTTAAGGTCATCACCTAAGATGTTATCCTCAAAATTAATCTCACCAAATTAATGATGTTAAGGGTCTGAGGTCATCTGCTAAGGTGTTTGAGCTCAGACCTCGTCACCATCGAGTGATGTTATGAGGGTCTGAGGTCATCACCTAAGATGTTATCCTCAAAATTAATCTCACCAAATTAATGATGTTAAGAGTCTGAGGTCATCTCATTATGGTGTCTCACCTCAGACCTCGTCACCACTGAGTGATGTTATAAGGGTCTGAGGTCATCACCTAAGATGTTATCCCCATAATTAATCTCACCAAATTAATGATGTTAAGAGTCTGAGGTCATCTGCTAAGGCGTCTGAGCTCAGACCTCGTCACCACCGAGTGATGTTATGAGGGTCTGAGGTCATCACCTAAGATGTTATCCTCAAAATTAATCTCACCAAATTAATGATGTTAAGAGTCTGAGGTCATCTACTAAGGTGTCTGAGCTCAGACCTCGTTACCACCGAGTGATGTTATGAGGGTCTGAGATAATTACCTAAGATGTTAGCCTCAAAATTAATCTTACCAAATTAATGATGTTAAGAGTCTGAGGTCATTTGCTAAGGTGTCTGAGCTCAGACCTCGTCACCACCGAGTGATGTTATGAGGGTCTGAGGTCATCACCTAAGATGTTATCCTCAAAATTTATGTCACCAAATTATTGATGTTAAGGGTCTGAGGTCATCTCATTATGGTGTCTGAGCTCAGACCTCTTCACCACCGAGTGATGTTATGAAGGTCTGAGGTCATCACCTAAGATGTTAGCCTCAAAATTAATCTCACCAAATTAATGATGTTAAGAGTCTGAGGTCATCTGCTAAGGTGTCTGAGCTCAGACCTCGTCACCATCGAGTGATGTTATGAGGGTCTGAGGTCATCACCTAAGATGTTATCCTCAAAATTTATGTCACCAAATTAATGATGTTAAGGGTCCGAGGTCATCTCATTATGGTGTCTGAGCTCAGATCTCTTCACCACCGAGTGATGTTATGAAGGTCTGAGGTCATAACCTAAGATGTTATCCCCATAATATATCTCTGATCTAAGAATGAAGCAAGAACTGTCATGGAAACTAATCTTTATTAATAACCTCTTCTCAATAAGATGGTACATTTACATAAAATTCTATGCAACATCATATGTAATATCTCTTGAGATGGTCAGCATTCCATGGGTTAGTGAAAGGTTCTCCTTCTAGGTTTTCTAGCCTGTAAGTGCCAGGCACAACCTCTTCTGTTATTTTGTAGGGGCCATGCCAGTTTGGGTGTAGCTTATTTGCCTTCTGTAGGGTCTTCTTTAGCACTAGGTCTCCCACTGCAATGGGTCTTGACTTCACCCTCTAGTTGTAGAATTTTGCTGCCCTCTGCTGTTAGGCTACTTTTCTGACCTCTGCATCTTCCCTTCTTTCTTCGATAAGATCTAGGTCTAGCCTCCTCTTTTCCCCATTGCTGTCAGGGTCGTAGGTCTGAATCCGATGAGTTGGTAGTCCTACTTCCGTTGGTATGACCGCTTCTGAGCCATGTGCCAGCATGAATGGGGTTTCTCCTATTGGTGTCCTTATCGTGGTTCTGTAGGCCCATAAAACTGCGTAGACCTCTTCTGTCCATCTTCCCTTCGCATCTTCTAACCTCTTCTTGATTCCGTCCAAGATTGTTCTGTTTGTGACCTCGATCTGGCCGCTTGCCTGAGGTCAACCAGGAGATGAGAAGAATTGCTTAATCCCCACTCTTAGGCAATACTTTTCTAAGGAGGAGTTCTTGAACTGGGTCCCATTATCTGATATAAGAGTGTTTGGGAGGCCATATCTGCATATGATGTTCTTCTAAATGAACTGGAAGGTCTTCTGTTCTGTAATTGTTATCATCGGTTCTGCCTCCACCCACTTTGAAAAGTAGTCAATGGCAACTATCAAGAATCTATAGTTGTTGACAGCTCTTGGCAAAGGTCCTACCAAGTCAATTCCCCATACCGAAAATGGCCATGGAGAAGAGATTGATGTCATAGGCTGATGGGGTTGATGAGGGATAGTGGCAAACCTTTGACATTTGTCGCACCTTTTCACATAGTCTGCAGCGTACTTAGACAAGGTAGGCCACCAGTATCCCTGAGTGATGATCCTCTTGGCTAAGGGCCTTCCCCCTATGTGGCTAGAGCAAGAACCCTCATGAACCTCCTGTAAGACCTGGGGTACTTCCATGGGATGCACACATCTGAGGAGAGGCAATATAAACCCCTTTTTGTACAAGACGTCTCCTACTATTGAGAACTTGGCAGCCCTGTATCTCAACTTTCTCCTTTCCATCTTGGACTTAGGTAGCTCTCCGTCTCTTAGGTATCTGATGAGCGGGTTGATCCATGAGTCTCCTAGGTTCACATTGTGACAAGGTCTACATACCTCGTCCTCCTCGATGCTTGCTTTTCCTAAGACCTCGATTGGAATAGTCCTTCCCAAATCTATCTTCATTGACGAGGCCAGCCTTGCCAATGCATCAGCGTGATTGTTGCTCAGTCGAGGTACTCTCTTTAGCTTTGGTTCTTCAAAATACTCTAACAACCTTCTTACCTTCTTTAAGTACTTGGCCATCCTTTCGTCTTTGGCCTCGTATACCCCCAACACTTGATTGATAACCAACCTTGAGTCGCTATGGAGTAGGAGTCTCTTTACTCGAAAAGTTGTTTCCAATAAGAGACCTGCTATCATGGCCTCATACCCGGACTCGTTGTTTGAGGCCTGGAAGTTGAATCTCAAGGCGTATTCAATGTTGGCGCCATCTGGAGTCGAGAGTATTAGCCCCGTTCCATTTCCACTATCACAGGAAGAGCCATCAACGAAGAGGCTCCATACGTTTGCATCTAATAAGAAGACCCCTTCTCTCATAACCCCCTTCTTGAAGAGGTATCGATCATCTTCGTTCTCTTCTACTCTGCTGCGGGTTTTGCCTGGGATGACCTCTTCTCTACCTCGAAAGACGTTTGGTGCAGTCTCTTTCGAATCTCTGAAGACACTACGGTTCGTCTCTTCGCCGTCATCTAAGCCTTTCTCTGTCTCGGCCTCTTCCAAACTTCTATCGGCCTCTTCCCAGGTGAACTCTGCGATGAAGTATGCGAGTGCCTGCCCCTTGATGGCTATCCTAGGCTGGTAGGTAAGATCATACTCTCCCAGTTTGATGGCCCAGGTCATCAATCTTCCGGACTTCTCAGGCTTATGCAGAACCTGCCTTAGTGGGGAGTCAGTGAGGACTATGATGGAGTGAGCTTGGAAGTAAGGCTTCATTTTCCTTGAGGCATGTATTAGTGCATAAGCCAACTTCTCCATTCGGGGATAATTTTGTTCAGACCCTTGAAGGGCCTTACTGTTGAAGTACACAGGCCTCTGGATTCCATCCTCTTCCCGTATGGTGGTCGTGCTGATGGCTGATTCAGAGACTGCCAGATACATAAACAACCTTTCCCCCGTGATGGGCCGAGACAGAAACAAGGGAGACCCTAAGTAGGACTTGAGTTGGTCAAAGGATTTTTCACACACTTCGTCCCATTGGAGGGCCTTTCTTAGAACTTTAATGAATGGAAGACACTTGTCTATCACCCTAGAAACAAACCTATTAAGGGCAGCCACTCTTCCCGTGAGTCTCTGGACATCCTTGATACTCCTAGGAGTCTTCATGTCGAGTAACGCCTTGATTTTGTCAGGGTTTGCTTCAATCCCCCTCTAATTAACGATGAAACCCAGGAACTTCCCGGCTCCTACCCTGAAGACACACTTCGCTGGGTTGAGCTTCATTCTGTACGAGTCCATGACATCGAAGGTCTTCTCAAGGTCCGCTACGTGAGTGCAGGCTTTCAAGCTCTTCGTTAGCATATCGTCCACATACACCTCCATGGTCTTACCTATTTGCTCCTCGAACATCTTATTGACAAGATGTTTATACGTTGCCCCCGCATTTTTCAGACCGAAGGGCATCACCTTGTAGCATTACGTCCCTTTGTCAGTAATGAAGGTTGTCTTCCCTTCTTTCTTGCTTTGGGACCTCCCAGTGCCACCGCGGTTCTCCTCCTCATATTTGGCGGCCATTTCCTCTTCCGCATTCTCCACTTTCCCTGCGGTTGCTAGCGGCTCCGCCATATACCTAGGGGGGTCTTCTGCCAGTTTCCACAATAGCTTCCCCTTATGGAGACCTCCTATAAGGGCGGTCATGGCTACGCTCTCTTCATAATCCTCCACCTCCAATTTCTCTTTGTTGAATCTTTCTATGTAGTCTCTTAGGCTCTCACCCTTGGCCTGTTTGACATACAGCAGGTGGGTAGTCTTCTTTTGAGGTCTTACCCCAAAGCAGAAGTTATGGAGGAATCGCTCAGCCAAGCCTTTGAAGTTCTCAATTGAGTTCTTCGGAAGGGAGGTGAACCAGCTGTGCGCTGCCCCTGTCAAGGTCCCCGAGAAGGCCCTGCACTTCATCTCATCGGGTATCGAGTAAATGTCTGCCGCCAACGGGTACATCTCGATATGGTGCAAAAGGTTAGTGCTGCCATCATACTTGGGAGTCACTGTAGGAGGCTTGAACTTGGCTAGGGTTGGGAACCCCACTGTCATAGCCACAAATGGGGAGCCCTCTGAGTAACCCCTTTGTAATAGGTCTCTGCTTTGAATGAGGTCTCCTATCTTCTCCTCAAGGCGTTGGATAGAATCATTCCAGGGTCTTCTGTCATCAACTTGGCTGAGGTTATCCCCTGCCACCTCCCTGCGATGGTCATAGGGTTCCCCAGCCACAATACGTTGGCTGTTGACCTCTTCCTGTTCCCTAGCTCTTCTTTCACAGGGTTGGCCTTGGTCTGTCCGACCCTGCCTACCCCCTCTCTGAGAGCCTATTGCGCTCCTCTACCTCGATAGCTAGGTCATTCACCGGGCCCAGCCTCTCGAAGGCTGACTCTCTACTCAACCTATCAAAGGCCAACCCTCTTTGTTGGGCCTCTTCTCTTCTTCGACCGACACATCCTTGACTCTGCCTAAGAGGTCGTATAGTGTTATTTGACACCTCATACGTCTCCCAGCAGTCTTCTGAGGCTTCTTCAGCTTCTAGGTCATCATACCTGTCCTCTGGGCAAGGGTTTCCCTGCCTCCCCAGGCGCAAGCGCCTAGGGTCAGCAACATCCCTTCTCCACTGGGGTGCAGGCTGGTCCTTCATTGGTGCCTGGGGTGGTCCCCTGGCGTCAGGATGAGGTTGAACCTCCGCCGGAGTGATCATGTCCGGTGAGACTCCAGGTGGCCTCATCATAGTTTGACGGAGCTGAGAAAATTGCTCCTTCATGTCTTGTTGTGTTGTAGCTAAAGATTTCAAGGCCACTGCTACCTACGCCATTTCTGACTTGGGGGGCGCCTGACTGGAGCTAGGCCCTCCACCCCCGGGCGGCGGAAGAGGCGGTGGTAAGTCTGGTGCCATGTGTTAACAATAAAGAGCTTGAGTAGCAAGTGAGCTTAATAACTTAAAGGACCTCTTTCAATGGTGAAACAGCTCCACGCAAGGGTTGGTTCCCAGTTCACCACCAGAGTCTGCGGTGAGGTTAAGCAGAAAAAGAGGAAGAGATAGCTTCTCGTTCCCACAGACGGTGCCAAAATGATGATGCTGGAATCAACACCACCAGGTAAGGTGTTTTCAAGCTCAATACAAGAATAACAATGGCAGGGCAGTTATACAAAGAGATAAGAGAATGAGATGAGTATAAGAGGAGAGGGCACACGTATATAAGTGGTTCAACCAATTTGGCCTACGTCCACTGTGAGTGTGTGTGAGTAATATCACTGAATGAAGGCACTAATGGCCATGGATACAATCTCTTCAACTTTCTCTCACTACTGTGTATCTAGACAAAGCTTCAGCTAGGGTTTAATATCTTGGATCCTTTTGCAATGTAGGGGTGACCCCTATATATAGTACCAAGGGGGTGTAATGTACCCCCCATGCATGTAATGAGCATGTGTGTGGTAGCCTCACCAATGTGGGAGTGCCATCTGTCACTGTCACATGTAAGGAATGATGATGAAATATTCTCCCCATGTGTGGAGAATAATCTTTTTAGAACTGATTTGTGCCCAGGTGTCCTTATCCAAATGTCAACAGATGCTTGGCCGCCATATTGGTGGATGACCTCGGCCTGGGAGAGGCCGAGATGTAAAGGCTTGATGTTCGTTCAATTCGAGATGTGTCATAGGGAGTCTCGGCCTGATCTCAGTCGAGACATTAGGCTGGGGTTGGCCCAAGCCGAGGTTGGACTGATTCCATGATGACGATTACTAAGGCTTCTTGTCACCTCGTCCTGCACTCGGCCGAGGTTGCCATACCCAGGTGTACGAGAGTGCTGTTGATGCCTGTGATGCGCGTAGTGTCCATTGGAAATGTAGGTGATAGTGTCAGCCTGGGCCAACCCTGGTCTGTCCGAGGGATGATATCGTGGGCCCATGGCTTATCTAGGGTCGATCAATATCTCGTCCATCATCTTGGCTGAGGTTGGTGTCTCTAGGCCGAGGTTACACTTGGGGCATATCAATCAGTGAATAACTTTTGCTCCTCGGGGGTATCAGGATAGGTGAACTCCGCTATGAAATCTGCTACAGCCTACCCTTTTAGTGATGATCTGGGTTCATAAATTATATCATATTCTCCGAGCTCTATTGCCCATTACATCAATCTCCCTGATTTCTCTGGCTTATAAAGGGCTTGTCTCAATGGCATATCAGTGTATACTACTATAGTATGAGCCTGTAAGTATGGCCTCATTCTCCTACTCGCCTCAATCAGCGCTAGTGCCAATTTCTCCAGCTTTGGATATCTGATCTCTGCTCCTCGAAAGGCCTTACTTGTGTAGTAAATTGGATTTTGTACTCCATTTTCCACTCTGATTAACGCCGAGCTAACTGCATTCTCGGATACTGCAAGGTACAAATACAATTTCTCTCCCATCACCGGCCTGGAAAATAGTGGGGGTGCTCCCAAGTATTTCTTCAATTCTTGAAAAGCTTTCTCACATTCATCATTCCACTCAAAAGTCTTTCTGAGTGTCTTGAAGAATGGGAGACATCTATCAGTTGCTCGTGACACAAATCTATTGAGTGCAGCTACTCGTCCAGTGAGACTTTGTACTTCCTTCTTCGTTGTTGGAGATCGCAACCCTATTAGAGATTTGATCTTTTCAGGATTTGCTTCAATGCCTCGTTGATTGACAATGTAGCCGAGAAACATGCCTTCTCGTACTCCAAAGATGCACTTCATCGGGTTCAGCTTCATTTGATATTTATCTAGTTGATCAAAAGTCTGGCTTAAGTCAACTAGATGATCGACAACTTTCTTGCTTTTTGTCAGCATGTCGTCAACATAGACTTCCATATTGTCACTGATTTGTTCAGTAAATACCTTGTTCATCATCCTCTGATATGTCGCACGTGCATTTTTTAAACCAAAAGGCATAACATTATAACAATAAGTTCCTCTAGGGGTAATGAACGAAGTACTCTCCCTATCTTAAGGTTTCATTTTGATCTGATTATAACCAGAATAAGCATGCATGAAGCTTAACAACTCGTGTCCCGAGGTAGCATCTACCAGTTGATCAATTCAGGGCAGTGGAAAGTGATCTTTTGGGCTTACTTTGTTGAGGTCGGTGAAGTCTACACACATCCTCCACTTGTTATTATTCTTCTTTACCATCACCACATTAGCTAACCAATCTGGGTATTTTACATCTTCAATGAAAGAAGCTTTCTGGAGCTTCTCGACTTCCTCCTGTATAGCTTGATTCTTCTCGGGACTGAATACTCTTCTTCTCTACTTCACAGGCTTGATCTCCTTATTCACATTGAGCTCGTGACACAAGAAGTTTGGGTCAATCCCAAGCATATCTTCATGACTCCTGGCAAAAGTTTGTCTTATGCTTCTAAGGAAAGTTATCAATTCCGGTTTTAGTGAGGCTTCCAATGATGAACCTATTTGAGTAGTTCGTTCAGGGTGTTCGTCTTCCAGAATGATATTTTCAGTAGCTTCCACCACTTGACCCTTCACGAGTTGCGACTTATCCCGATGATCCAAGGTTTCAATTTCTGCACCTTCATCCATTTGATAAGTAGTAGTCTTTTTCTTTGATTCTTCCAATTCATCTTGCTCGGCGGATGAATAATAGCAATCCCGAGCTACTTTCTGATCACCTTTCATAACTCCTACTCCAAAGTTTGTTGGAAATTTTAGGCATTGATGCACTGTAGATGGTACAGCCTCGAACTTCTTCAATCCTACTCTTCCCATGATGATATTGTATGATGAGTGGACATTCTTATCCATCATGAAAAAGCGTATTCTTTATGTCCGACAAGCAGGCCACGTACCAATGAATATATCCAACTTGATCGTCCCAAGTGGAAACACTTTCTCGCCAGCAAAACTGATGAGGGGTCTGTGGTAAGGCTCCAGTTGAGATAGCTTTAAATTTAAACTATCGAAACACAAGTAGAACATGATGTCTGTCGAGCTACCGTTATCGACCAGCACTCTTGAAATCATTACTTCCTTCATTCTCATTTTGATCACTAGTGGGTCTTCATGAGGATATAAAACTCCTACAAGATCATTCTTTGAAAACCCAATGACCAATGTTTCTTTGTTCACCTTTCTCGGGCGATCTTCCTCAGCTAAATTTATTCGCTGAATGTACGAGCAAGCTTGAGCCTCTCTGAGGTAAGCTTTTCTTTCTGCAGTAAGGTCTCATCCTCCTGCATCTCCTCCTGTAATAACATTACAATCAAATGACCCAAAGCGTATTGAGAATACCTCTCGTTCTGGTTGCCTTGGTTTCTTGGGAAGATCGGGGTCATCATCTGGATCATCTTCATGGTTTCTCTTCTTTTTCTCCTCTGCTCGACGAGGAGATCTAGACCTCTCTCTAGTTCGGTCGTTGTTTCTTCTTTCGCCTCCCCGATCAACATACTTTGGTAGCTTTCCTCATCGAATGAGTGTTTCAATCTCGTTCTGAAGAGCTATGCAATTTTTTGTCATATGGCCTTGATCTTTATGGAACTCGCAATATTTCTCCCTATTTCTCGTGTCAGGGTCTGACTTCATTTTCTTTGGCCAGTTTAACTCCTCGTTGTTCTTAATTTCTTCCAGGACGTGGTTGATATTTGCCTTCAAAGGCGTGTAATTATCAAATTTCTTCAAGACCTCCCATGATGACCTACTTTTGGAATGTTTGTCACCACCATTGTTCTTATGCTCTTTCTTATTAGCTTTATCACCTTCCACCTTGGTTTCTTTGGCGTCCATATTCTTCTTCGCAGACATAGCCTCCTCGGCATTCATAATTTTGGACGCTTTTCCCATCAGGTCCGACATGGTTCGAGGTCAATTTTTGGCCAAAATGTAGTACAACTTGTTTGGCAGTAGTCCACTCATTAAAGCAGTAATCGATGTCTTCTCCTCATATTCAATGACTTCGAGCTTCTCATTATTAAAACGAGTTATATAGTCTCTAATACTCTCACCAACTTTTTGTCTAACACTTAACAAATGTGCTACTCATTTAACTGGCTTTGCTCTGAAGCAGAAATTCCCAATGAATAACTCGGCCAGTTGAAGAAAAGTTGAAATCTTACCCCGAGGAAGATTATTATACCATATCTGAGCAGATTCGGTAAGATTTCCCGAGAATGACCTGCATCTCATCTCGTCTGGGACAACATAGATGTCGGTAGCAGCTTGATATTATTCTATATGAGGGACAGGGTCAGTCTTCCCATCATACTTGGGAGTCACAACAGGTGCTTTGAACTTTGATGGTGTTGGAAAATCAACAATGTCTTGGACAAAAGGTGTTCCTCGAACAAAGGTTCGTTGTAGAGAGTACTTAGCCTTAGCCATTTCCCCTAATCTATCCTCCAGCCTTTGAATAGATACTTTCCATGCATCATTCCCTTCCTCGGGCCTATTGGTTCGAGCAACTGATCGCGTAGAAGTGGCTTCCTGGGATTTATCTTGATGAGCAGCTGGTCGGTCAGCGGATCCATCTTGACGAGCAACTGGTCGCGACTGGGCAGATCCTTCCCTTAAATCTAATGGTCGTCGAAAGCTCCTCGATGCTGCATTAAGAGGACTTTTGTTCCTCCTAGGGCCTAATAGATCAAAAGGAGAGGTCCTACTTAATCTTTCCAATGCACTGGCCCTTTCTGGGGAGAGGGTGACACGTTGTTCAGTATCTGTGGCTCGCACTGACGAAGTTCATCCAGGTTGGTAAGAAAAATCTTCAGATTCCTCATTGCGATATGAACTAGTATGCCTAGTACGTACAGAAGGCGCACGGATATTTCTTTGAATGCTTCATGATCCGAAATGGGCTGGCGCACCTCCATGGAGGGTTTGGATGAGTTGTTGCATCGTTTCTTGCATGACGGTCTAGCCTTGAGCCAGATTCGCCATCATTCCATTCAGATCTGGAATAATTGGTGGAGAAGATGGATTTGGAGGGGTTCCAGTGTTTCGATTACTGGATTTAGGTATATCAGCCATTGGTATTGGATTGTTATTGGTGAGAAAACGATATTACCAGTCGTATTCCCACAGACGACGCCAATCTATTGATGTAAAAAATTAGATCACTCTAATAATTCAATCACAGATAAATACATGAGACAAAAGATTTTTAAAGTGGTTTAGCCTTATAAGAATGGCCTACGTCCACTGTTATTTTATTGCTGAGTGGTTGAGAATTCTCTATTATAAGAAATTCCGTTTTGGATCCCAAAGTTTGGATTCAGGATCAGGTCCCTTACAATGAGGATTGTACAACGTATTTATAGCCTTGAGGTTGTCATCTGAAAGGGTGATACATTAAATGATATACATATGAAAGGGTAATACATTTAATGCCCTTTAAGCGTGTGCGTCTAAATGATAAGCATTTAATGAACTAATTGAACTATTGGTTATTCATCAATTAAAGCTCTGTTCGAGATGCAGCTCGGACCGCCTGAGTAGCTCGGATCGCCTAAGCTTTCTGGTATTCAAGAGTTCCTCGGAGGGGTTTGTTCCTCGGAGCGTATGAGTTCCTCGGAGAGGTCTGTTCCTCAGAGCGTATGCGTTCCTTGGAATCACATGGTTCCTCGAAACGTGTGATTATCTCGGAAGTGCTTGTTGTTGCCATGTAGATAGCCACGTGTCTTCATATGATTGATCCAAGCCAGCAGATTAAATTTGGTATCAACAATGTTGTATACCTTTACAACCGTCGAAGAATGTTTAAGATCACATATGCAACAAGACGAATCCGAATATGATGTTTCTTCAACAATAAAGCCTCCACGTGATGAATTTGATAAAGTTCATGTTTTTAATCCTTAGTATTTCACTTTGAGTATTGGGATATTTTTTTTGAGTTATGAGGTTTTCAACGAATAGAAATGGGAGGGGAAACATTATATTTTTTGAAAAATTTCAAAATCTAATGTCATCACACGCATGGTTACATCTGGTCATGCACATAATTCCAGAGAATATGGAATCTCAAACTTGGTTATTTGCATGGGCATAGGATCAAAATAGAGCCGTGCGAGTGGTTATGGCAAAAAAAATTCAAATATCCTTAACAGGTTCCAACACAAAAGGCAATTCTTAAAATCTTTTAAAAAATGTTAAAAAAAGATCTCGGCGACTATTTAAATCATTTTAAACATGTGTTCTAACAATCTTATCATCCTCAAACATTTTTTTAAAATGTTTATGCATATTTGTGTGCTTAGCCATTGACAATTCATAACATCTAATAAAAAGGATATAGTCTGCACTTAATTGTGAATGTATGGCAAAGAAATTGTCAATGAGGGGAGTGAAAATTCTTCAATATTCAAAGGTTCATTTTAAGATAAATGATCGTGCCTCGCTCAGTAAATCACGTCTATGTGACCTGAAATATTCAATGACTTAAATGTTTTGACATGAGAATAATCCAATTAATATTAATTACAAAATTACTTTTTCATTGATTTTCTAATAGTTGACATTGAGTCTCCTTCAAACGCAATCCTAGGATGATGATGGATTCATGCCATGAAAGTTGTTCCTTACACCTACCACCAAAATCTCAAATGCATCATTGAGTAGGGGATAATGGAGATATGGGGAAATCAGGTTATTTCTCAGTCATGCTTCATCTATACCATTAGACCAAATATAAAAATAAGAAGGAAAAGGTGGAGAACACGGAGGAATACACTTCTCCCAAATAGTAATTAATATATGGAAGACCCGGGGTGGAAGAAATAAGGGTGGCTTCCGAAAATTGGGTCATGGAACCATTACAATAAATCATGTTCGATGACTCCCACGTAAAGAGGAAAATCATGATCGGTAGGTCACTCTTCGATCACTAGAAGGAACAAATGGTCCCTTTTGTGAAAGAGAACTAGCCTATGTTCTCCTAAAAAACGTATGACATGCCTAAGATCGATCCAAAAATTATATGCCACCAACTTCATGTGGTGGATAATCCTTTCCACCGATCACACTAAAATCTCGATGAATATCTCTAGAGAAGGAAAAGGTAGGGGAAGAGGAAGTAAGGAAACTTCTAGAGGCAAGGTTCATCAAATAAGTATAATTTCCTAACGGCTCCTAAACTTGGGCATGGTTAGAAAGAGTAATGGGTAGTGGATAGTCTATACATACTTCATCAACGTAAATAAAGTATGACCTAAGGAAAAGTTTTCCCTAGCGGAGAT
Source organism: Sambucus nigra (assembly GCA_949130495.1). Classification (NCBI taxonomy): domain Eukaryota; kingdom Viridiplantae; phylum Streptophyta; class Magnoliopsida; order Dipsacales; family Adoxaceae; genus Sambucus; species Sambucus nigra. Next base: position 60,541,743 of record OX422216.1, on the reverse strand, counting down.
AGATCAATTCCACAACTGTCTATGAGTGGGTGAGCTTCCTAAATGCTTAGTTAGGCCATTACAAGATCCCTTGTTTAGGTTCCGAACAAGAGAACACCTCTTTTATCACCACCCTTGGCCTATAGTCCTACACAATCATGTCATTCAGACAGAAGAATATCGGGGCAACATAATATTGTTTGGTAACCAAGATGTTTATGAAACAACTGGATGATACCACATCGGTCTATGTAGATAACATACTCATGGATATAAGACAAAATGGTAACTATTTGATACATATGATGAAGACATTTGAGGTCCTGAAATATTATAGGATGAAGCTCAATGTAGTAAAGTGTTAGTTTTGTGTTTAATCCGACATGTTTTCTGGTTACTTGGTCAACCAAAAGGGAATCGAAAAGAATCGTGACCACGTTGTGGCAATAAATAATATTCAACCATCTAATATAATTAGAGGCATCCAAAAGTTGATCAAAATGTTTTCCGCCCTCAATTGATTATTATCTAGATCATCGAAAAAGTGCAAACCATTTTTTAAGATGTAAAGAAAGGATAAAAACAAGATATGGAATGAATAGTCTTTAAAAGGAACTTAAAGAAATAAAGCATTACCTTAGTCGACCACCTCTTTGCATGGTCCCAAATTATAGAGATTCGGTATCTTTTGATGTTTGGCCACATAGTCCTTTCGGTCCTAGTATGTTAAAAAGAAGGGGAATCATGCCCTAATACACTATGTCAGAAAGACATTAATGGATGATTAAAATGTTACCTTCCTCTAGAGAAGTTGTCATACTCACTAATGATCGCTTGTCGGAAGTTGAAGCACTATTTTAAATCCCACTCAGTTATTTTTATCATTTAATTTCCTTTCAACTCAGTCCTTGGAAAGGCTGACCTATCCGGATGGATGTTAGGTGATCGATGGAAAAAACAGAGGTTTGATATGTATTATCAATCCAGAATTAGTGTAAAAAAAAATTTAGCAGACTTTTCTGCTGAATTTGCTAGTGAAAAATAACTCGGCGAATAGGAGCCCACCGACAAAGCAACATTGAGAAGGTTGGTCAAATCAACGCATGTACCATTTATGATGATGGAGAATCAAAATCAAAGGGATCATGGTTAGGATTCATCCTGGTAACTCCACATCATAGGGTGCTCAAGCAAGGAATCAGACTTGGAATTGAGGCATCTAACAACGACGCTGAATATGAGGCCCTCATCACTAGATTAAAGAAGGTTTTATCACTTGGCACCACTTACTTTCAAGTCTACTAAAATTCAAGGTATGTATCCAGTTAGATATTAGGAGAATATAACCCCATGGATGAATGTATATTAACATATCTCTCGATCCGTTAAGACTTGGTTGCCAAATTTAATGACGTATAAGTCCAAAAATTTTCCTGAGTAAATAATAGTCACACAGATTCCCTAGATACACTGGGTTCGTCCATAAATTCTAACCTTAAGAGAACCATTAAGGTGGAATACATGTCTCAACTGAGCATCATGAGGTAGAACAGTGTTAAGCAAGTCCTCTCCATCTAAAAGGCTCCTAACTGGATGGACCCAATCATTGCGTACTTATAAAAAGATGTATTGCCTATCAAAAAGAAGATGACACAACAAATAAAGGCAAATATGCTCGATTTTACCTATCCCTTGAGGGCAAAATCTACAAGCATTCTTCCACTGGTCCATACATGCCGAATAAGTTATATGTGAGCTTCACAAAGATATATATGTGAATCATGATGGGAGAAGATCTCTAGAATTTAGATTCATATAAAAGTGAATTGATGTCCCAACGTGCAAAAGGACATGGTCTCTTATGTGAAGAAACGAAAAAGTGAAAAATATTTTCTTCAGTAGTTCACCATCAAACCAATAATCATAAGACCTTGATCAATACATGGACTTTCATACAATGGGGATTGAATATTGTAGGCTTGCTACCAACATCTCCTGAAAGCCTAAAGTACCTTCTGGTTGCCACAGACTATTTTACCAAGTTGATTGAATTATAACCATTGGAGAACATAAGGGATGTCAAAATGATCGTTTTCATTTAGAAGAACATCGTGACATGTTTTAGTGTACTGAGGACACTTATCACCGAATAAGACTCCATTTGAGAGCTTACCATTCCAAGACTTCTGCAATAGCCATGAATCAGGCACTACTTCAGTTCGTTGGATTATCCCCAGAGCAATGGATAGGATGAGGTCTCCAAAAAAATACTTCTCGATGGAAGAAATAAAGAAATTGCAAAAGAAAAAGACGTTTAAGTGGATGAGCTTCCCTGTAACAACCCGACCCGAATCGATGGAATAACCATGAGTCAACCGGATCCGAATCGTACGTTAGGTGTGAAGTGCAATGAAATAACCTAAATAAAGTTTCTAGCCTAGTTTCATTTAATTAACGTTTCACTTGTTAGCATCCGATTCCAATTTTCAAGATTTACTAAGTGAGGGACACATGGGGATCACCCCAAATTCCAAGTAAGCAGAGCTACTAATGTAAGAATGAATAAAGTACACTTACTTGTAAAGACCCTCAAATACGGAACCGCTCCCAACCTACCGTAACAAAGTGGGAACGTGAGCTTATGCCAAGTGGGATTTATACAATAGTATAGAAATGAACGATAGAAAGGAATACTCACACATTACAACAACATGCATGCAAAAATATGTATATATCTACATACATATACCTTTGAAATATACATGACAATGCCTTAGCCATTTTATTTCTGAAAACCTTACTTGCCTAGATTAATAGATCTTAATCTTATTAAAGGTTTTCATTATTCACATTAAGTAATTCACTCATCATTTAACACACCCGGTACAACGCTTGAAAATACTACACTTTATTTGATTCGACTCCAGTCATTTATCGAAATTTTACCCTTTTATTCATTTAAACGTACTTTAGTACTTTCATTGAAAATCACCCTTTTAACACATGCACTCGTCGTGTTAGAAAATACTTACTTACCTTTCAAAAATCATTTTTACAGCACATTCTTGTAATAAATATGGGTCTCCCCATTTAGGTTGCTTAATCACACATTTATCCACTTTTTAAAACTTTTTTCCCTATCTTATGGACATTAGTAGACTTACGCATTAACTTATCTATTTCACCTTGACTGGAACAATTACTACATCCATTCGAGTTAGGTTGTTTTAACACATTTACCACATAACCAATTTCTTGATATGTTCCATCTTTCATTTAACATTCTCGAAATCTTCTTATACCGCATACTTACATAGGCTCCACACTAACAGCTATGCACACCATATGCTCTGGCCAGTGGTTTAGGGCTTTTCACCCAAGGGCTTCAGGCCCTTCTTGCTTTATCCCGATATCATCCGAGTAACTTTAACGTGTTTTAATATTTTACAAATTTTCACATTATTGCATTTTCTTTTTACCCGACCGAAGCCAAAACCCAGGACTTTACCACCCCAATTTGTCTTACACTTGAAATTTTGCCACTTTGAGTCCTTTATACTTTAATCTTGAGTTTTGTTCCAAAAATCATATTCATTTAGGACCACCTTGTGTTTCACCCTTTCCAACATTTTTATTACATAACCATGCTCGACTACAAGTAAAATTATCATTTTACCCATTTATTTCCAAATCACACTTTTACTCCATTTTCACCTGTGTTATTTTCATTAAAACACTATTAAGTTACTTATACCAACTTCTTAAGTGTTTAAACCCTTTAAAACCTTTTTACACTTGAAGTAATCTTTTACTTTATTGGAAACACTTTTACACCTTTATTTCCTTTTTATTTCATAAATGTTAATATTTCACAATATTAGTCAGTTATACTCACTAACCATTCCATGTTTGCCTATTAACATTTAATTATTGCTTCTTACCAATATTTATATTCTTTACTTCTTCATTCAAGAAATACACTTATACTTAAGACTACTTCTATAAGAAAATTATCATTTTCGTTATTTAACACGTAGTCTTTTAACTTCATACCCACTATGTCTTTTAGTCCCAATTACAAACAATTTGAAGAATAAAATTCTAATTTTTATTATCTCATGTTTAACCCAATAAAATCTTCTTTAAACTTTTTCACATATTTATTATCAAAATACTACAAGTTTATAAGAATAGAAAGTGGACTTTAAATACTAAAATCCCGCCGAATGAAATTAACGTCCACTTCACGAAATAAAGACATTTTACCAATTTCTTTAAACTGACAAATGTCCATTTATTAATAAAGTCTCCATTTTGCAAGAAACTTGAAAATATTTATTTCATAATTATTTTGACAACATTAACATCATTCCACATTTATATTTCATAAAAAGGCCCATTGCTTATTTTCACTAGAAATACACCAAGAATGAAATTTCTTACATTTGTATTCCATAAAAATATATATTATCTCTTTCACTAGAAAACACACAAAACTAATATTTTCATATATTTTTATTCCAAAAAAATGTATATTATCTCTTTTACTAGAAAATACACAAAACTAATATTTTCTGAAATTGTTATTCCATCAAATATATATTATCACTTTTACTAGAAAATACACAAAACTAATATTTTCTTACAATTTTATTCCATAAAAATGTATTTTAATTATATTCACAAGACCCATTTTAAATCATCATTTTGACCCATTCCATACAAATGTCAAGATGATTAATAATCAATACTAGGATGCAAGGTAATACCCTACACACATATATTTAATCTAATATATGTAAATAACACGCTAAAATTATACTACCCATTAGACTTGAATCTAAGTTAGTCTACCCACCTCAAAAGAAGCTCAACAATGGTGGCAATGGTGTAGATGATGGAGGACCCCCCACCTCCAAAGGTGGCCTCATGGAGGTATCTAAAATCCCTCCCAAGTAATCTCCATTGAAGTTTCTTCTTTTTCTCTACAAATCTTCATTCTTCTTCCAAGAAGCTTTCTATAAACCTCACCCCAACTCCAAATATACCATCCCATTTCATTCCCCCATATTTGTTCGGGGTCCTATATGGTGTTAAAGTGTGCTTCGATTATTCCCTAATGGTGTTGCTACGTGGTGTATGGTGGTAATGACGTGTGGTAGAGGATTGAACATAAGTGTATCCCCCCCCCCCCCCTGGGAGCCCAACCTAGAGAGAAAATGGGATCTTTTGTCTGTTTAAGAAAATGAAGTGGGTATGAATACCCATGGTTATGTCTCTCTTATAATACTTTATGGCTTAAAAGCAAAGGTCCTTTCTCCCAAAATTTCCATATCTGGTGCTGAAATTCTGATCGGTCAACAACTCATAAGCCCCAACAATTGGTAAGATGACATCTCAACTATACAGATAGAGATCCATCTTCCGTCCTATGTCGTTCGAATGATTATGATCGTCGTTCGAATGATCATCAACATCGTTTGATCTATTAGTTCGAGCGACCTGTTCAGCAACCGCCTTTCTCCCTTCAAACGTTCCTTCTAGTCAGCACTTGTCCCTACATATTTTTTTTCAAATTCTTAGAATATATTTACATATATATTTAGTTAATTAGTTCATAACTACTAATTCTATAATTTATATAAAATTCATATAAAACCCCTTATATGCCCCAAGTGTCACCTCGGCTCAGAAACTACAACCTCGGCCAAGACATTGCCGAGGATGGGAATGCCTTGGTTTTGTGAGAACAGACCTCAGACATGGCAAGGTCGTCCTTAGCCGACACTACCACCAAACTCATCAAGGGGACACAACATGATAAAGGTCAGCAACTCTTTAGTTCACCCGGGAATGACAACCTCGTCTAGGGGTAGGCCGAGGTACCGAGGAGCCATACTTCCACAAAAGGTCTAACTCATCAGTAAATCAGCCGATGTTCCACGAACATGCCAGCTTAACCTCAGCCTAGGCCGACCCTAACTCTTTATCTCGGCTTCACTTACGCCGAGACCTTAGTGACTCATCTCAGATTATATGGATAATTGGACCTTACCAGCCTCGGCCTCTTCCAGGCCGAGGTCAGGACTAAGCATCGAGACTGAGCTCTTATTGGCATATGTGTGGATAAGGACACATGGACACAATTCAGTTATAACAAATCATTCCCCTCACGTGGGGGGAATATTTTATCATCATTCTCTACCTGTGACAGTGACAGATGTCTTCATCATATTGGCTAGATCAACACGCACATGCTCATTGCATGCATAAGGGGTATATTACACCTCCCAGGCACTATATAGAGAGGTCATCCTCTACCTTGCAAAGGATACTCAAAATTAGCAACCCTAGCTGAAACTCTATTCAAATACATAGTAGAGAGAGAAAGCTTGAGAGATTGTATCTATGGCCATTGGTACCCACACAAATTGATACACATCATACACTTGCACAGTGGACGTAGCCCTAATTGGCTGAACCACTTATATTCCAGTGTAAATCCTCTTCTCCTCATCTCCTTCTACTATGTGTGTATATACCCTATGCTGCCATTATTAACATTGAGTTGAGATCACAAACCCCTTCAAGGGTGGTCCTGTTTCCAGCATCATCATTTTAGCGCCGTCTATGGGAACGAGAAGATGTCTCTTCCTCTTCTTCATCTTAGCCTCACCGGAGACTCTGGTGGTGAACCAGGCACCACCCCTTGTGTGGAGCTATTTTACCATTGAAAGAAGTCCTTTAAGGTATTAAGCTCACCTGCTACTCAATCTCTTATTTGCTAACACATGGCACCAGAATTACCACCGCCTCTTCCGCCGCCTGGTGGGGGAGGGCCTAGTTCCATCCAGGCACCGCCTCAGTCCGAAATGGCGGAGGTAACTGCCGCCTTGAGGTCTTTGTCTATAACACAACAAGCTATGCCGGAGCAGTTTGCACAGCTCAGCCAAACTATGATGAGGCCACCTGGAATCTCACCGAATATGATCACTCTGACGGTTGTCCGGCCACATACTGACGCCAGGGGACCACCCCAGGCACTAATGAAGGACCAGCCTGCACCCCAGCGGAGGATGGACATTGCCGACCCTAGGCGCTTACACCTGGGGAGGCAAAGAAACCCTTACCCGGAGGACATGTATGACGATCTAGAGGCGGAAGAGGTCCCGGGGGATTATTGGGAGCCGTATGAGGTTTCGAATAATACGGTACGTCCTCTTTAACAGAGCCGAGGATGTATCGGCCGAAGAGGTGAAGAGGCCCAACAAAGAGGATCATCTTTTGATCGATTGAGCAGAGGGTCAGCCTTTGAGAGGTTGGGCCCAGTGAATGACCTAAGACAGAGGTTATCAAGGTCATGAAGCGCAGCAGGCTCACAAAGAGGAGACAGATAGGATCGGCCTGATCAAGGTCGACCCCGTGAAGGAAGGGGCAAAGACCAGGAAAAGGTCAACAACCGATGTTGTGCTGCAGTAGGGGAACCCTCAGTCTATCCCTGGGAGGTGGCTGGGGACAACCTCGGTCAGGCTGATGGTAGGAGACCGTGGAATGACTCTATCCAACGTCTTAAGGAGAAGATAAGAGACCTCATCAAAAGTAGGGATCCACTGCAAAGGGACTACTCAGAGGGCTCTTCATTCGTAGCTAAGATAGTGAGCTTCCCGACCCCTGCTAAGTTCAAACCACTAGTGGTGTCTCCCAAGTATGATGGTAGCACCAACCCTATACATCACATTGAGATGTATCAGTCGACTGCGGACATCTACTCGATACCAGATGAGATGAAGTGTAGGGCCTTCTCTGGGACCTTTACCGGAGCAGCGCACAACTGGTTCACCTCTCTTCCGAAGAATTCAATTGAGAACTTCAAGGGCTTGGTCGAATGATTCATTCACAACTTTTACTTTGGGGTAAGACCTCAAAAGAAGACCACTCATCTACTGTATGTCAAGCAAGGCAAGGACGAGAGCCTAAGGGACTACATCGCCAGGTTTAATAAAGAGAAACTTGAGGTTGAAGATTATGAAGAGAATATAGCCATGACCGCCCTCATAGGAGGTCTTCAGAAAGGGAAGTTGTTGTGGAAACTCGCGGAAGACCCTCCCAGGTCCATGGAAGAGTTACTGGCAACTGCGGGAAAAGTCAAGAATGCCGAAGAGGCAATGGCTGCCAAGTATGAGGATGAGAACCGCGGTAGTAATGGGAAGTCCCAAAGAAAGAAAGATGGAAAGAAGAGGTCACCTGATGAGAAGTTCGCTCACTATACTCCTCTAACCGTGAACTATGAGCATATCCTCAACGAGATCGAGAATGATAGGACTCTAAGATGGCCAGAGAAATTTAAGGCCCCTCCGCATAAGAGGAACAAAAACTTATGGTGTGAGTTCCACCAAGACCATGTCCATGTTACAGACAGATGCTTCACCTTGAAGAATGAGATTGAGAAGATGTTAAAATCGAGAATGCTGAGGAAGTATGTTGATGGCAAAGATCCTAAGGGGGGAAGAGATGACCCTAAGAAAAGGAGAAACGACAGATGCCGTGATGATGCCCCAGCTAGAAGAGGCAATGACTCGAAAGATGACGATGAAGATGATCCGAACTTTCCGTCGAAAGATGACAACACCCTGGTGAAGAGGGTTGGCATGATCTCCTTTGGCGTTTACACCATATGCGGAGGACTTGTGGGAGGTGGTTCTGAAGTGGCTTACAGGAAAGCTCATGTGGCAGAGGCCAAGTCGGTGGCCAAACTTGAGGTTGTAAATATAACGTCTTCCTATACAACGCAGAAGAGAAAGAAGATGGACATGGACACCCTTATAGTCAGGTTCTCCCGACTCGACTTCAAAGGTATCTTAACCCCGCATAATGGCACTTTGGTAATAACAACAAGAGTCCATGGGTGCGAGGTGCAGAGGATCCTCGTGGACGGAGGGAGTTCAGCAGACGTAATATTTTGGCCTTGCTTCAAGAGCCTAGGTCTTAGCAGAGCTAGGCTGGTACCCTATCATCATCCCTTAATGGGGCTTCAGCGGCGAAAAGGTCCACCCATTGGGCATGTATGAGATGGACGTACGGATGGGTGATGAGTGGCCTAAGAGGTTGACCTGGAAGATAAATTTTTTCGTAATGGACGAAAATGTCTTCTCGGCCTATAACCTCATCATAGGAAAGTGGCCCTTAAGCAGTTTGAAGCTGTGCCGTCGACGGTCCACCAGATCATAAAATTTCGGACCCCCTGTGGGGTAGAGGAAGTGCAGGGTGACCAGACCATAGCACGAGAAGGTTACTTTAACTCGGTCGAAGAGAGGGAGGCCCATAAGAGGGTAACCACCACTAATAATAATTATACATTGGACCCGAGAGATGAAAAAAAGTTGAAGAAGGGAGAGGCCACGGAAGAGGTAGAATCCATCTTCCTCAATGAGGACGAACTAGAAAAAACCATCCAGATCGACAAAGCCCTAAAGACAGAAATCATGGAAGAGCTAATAAACTTCCTCAGGAAGAGACAGAGTGTGTTCGCTTGGAGTCACGCAGACATGCCCGGTATCAACCCTGAAGTTATAAGTCACAAGCACAACGTGACCAAAGAGTCCAAGCCTATCAAACAGAGATGAAGAGTTTACTCTAGAGAGAAGTATGACGTCATCCGGGAAGAGGTCAAAAAATTAGAAGAGGCTGAGTTTATAAGAGAAGTCATATACCTGGAGTGGTTGTCAAATGCAGTCATCATGACCAAAGCCAATGGGAAGTGGAGAATGTGAGTTGATTTCACTGACCTGAACAGGTCTTGCCCAAAAGACAACTATCCCTTACCTCGAATAGATAAGATGGTAGATACTACTACAGGGCATGAGGTCATGAGCTTCATGGACATGTATTCATGGTACAATCAGATCTTCATGGATACAGAAGACTCAGAGAAGCCAACCTTCATTACCGATAAAGGGACATACTGCTACAAGGTGATGCCCTTCGGTCTAAAAAAATACAGGGGCGACGTACCAACGTCTTATGAATAAGATGTTTGAAGACCAAATAGGCAAAACCATGGAAGTGTATGTAGACGATATGCTGATAAAGAGCTTAAAGGCCTGCACTCATGTGGTAGACCTTGAAAAGACCTTTGATACTATGGACTTGTATAGAATGAAACTCAGCCTCGCGAAGTGTGTCTTCGGGGTAGGAGCTGGGAAGTTTCATGGATTAATCATCAATCAAAGAGGAATCGAATCAAACCCAGAGACGATCAAGGCTTTGCTTGACATGAAGACACCAAGAAGCATCAAGGACATCCAAAGACTCACGGGGAGAGTGGTCGCACTCAACAGGTTTGTTTCCATAGCAACAGATAAGTGTCTTTCGTTATTTAAAGTGCTTAAAAAGGCCTTATAGTGGGACGAAGAGTCCGAAGAAGCATTTAACCAACTCAAGTCATACCTTGGGTCTCCCTTATTGTTATCTCGACCCATAGTAGGAGATAAATTGTATGTGTATCTATCAGTCTCTGAATCGTCTATCAGTGCATCCATAGTAAGGGATGACGGTGGAATCCAAAGGCCTGTGTACTTCAATAGTAAATCCCTTCAAGGGTCTGAACAAAATTACCCTCGTATGGAAAAGTTAGCCTATGCCCTAATACCTGCTTCAAGGAAGATGAAGCCCTACTTCCAAGCCCATTCCATGGTAGTCCTCACCGACTCCCCACTAAGACAGGTCCTGCATAAACCTAAGAAATCTGGAAGGTTGATGCCTTGGGGCATTGAGTTGGGGGAGTATGACCTTACCTACCAACCTAGGACAACCATCAAAGGGAAGGACCTCGCAGACTTCGTTGCTGAGTTCACATGGGAAGAGGCCGAGGTAGAGAATGGCCTGATTGGTGCTAAAGGGTTAAACTATAGTGTCTTCCGAGAGCAGGAAGAGACGACACCAAACGTCTTTCAAGAATATGAAGAGATGGCAACAAACGTCTTCCAGGGCCAGGAAGAGGTCATATCCAAAAAGATCAAGGGTAGAATGGCGAAGAACGAGGAGGATCGGTACCTCTTCAGGCAAGGAATCATGTCGGAAGGGGCTTTCTCATCAGATATGAACATTTGGAATCTCTTTGTTGATGGTTCCTCATGTGAAAGTGGAAGCGGCGCAAGGCTGATACTTTCAGCTCCAGATGGTGCCAATATTGAATACGCTTTGAGGTTCAACTTCAAGGCATCTAACAACGAGTCAGAATATGAAGCTATGATAGTAGGTCTCTCATTGGAAAAGACTATGGGTGTAAGATGACTCCTACTTCATAGAGAATCAAGGTTGGTTGTCAATCAAGTTTTGGGAGTCTATAAGGCCAAGGATGAAAAGATGGCCAAGTATCTGAAGAGGGTGAGAATGATGTTAGAATACTTCGAAGAGACAAAACTGAAGAGGGTACCTCGATAAAGTAACAACCACGCAGATGCATTGGCAAGGTTGGCCTCGGCGACGAAGACATATGTCAAAAGGACAGTTATGGTTGAGGTCTTAGGAAAATTAACCATTGAGGAAGAAGAGGTATGTAACCCTTGTCTCAATTTGAACCTAGGAGACTCATAGATGGACCCCCTCGTCAGATATATCAAAGAGGGAGAGCTACCCAAAGCCAAGCTAGAAAGGAGAAAGTTGAGATATAGGGCCGCCAAGTTCTCGATAGTAAGAGGCGTCCTGTACAAGAAGGGATTTATGTTGCCTCTCCTTAGATGTGTGCATCGCACCAAAGTTCCTCAAGTCTTACAGGAAGTTCATGAGGGTTCTTGCTCCAGTCACATAGGTGGAAGACCCTTGGCCAAGAGAATCATTACACAGGGATATTGGTGGCCAACCTTGGCCAAAGATGCTGCATCTTACGTGAAGAGGTGCGATAAATGTCTGAGATTCACCACTATTCCTCATCAACCTCATTAACCTATGACATCCATTACCTCTCCATGGCCATTTGCACTATGGGGGATTGACTTAGTAGGACCCCTACCGAGAGCCGCCAACAGTTATCGATTCCTGATAGTTACCATTGACTACTTCTCAAAATGGGTGGAGGCAGAGCCGATGATAACGATCACAGAACATAAGACCTTCCAATTTATTTGGAGGAACATCATATGCAGACACGACCTCCCAAACACTCTTATCTCAGACAATGGGACCCAGTTTAAGAACTCCTCTTTAGAGAAGTATTGTGTAAGAGTTGGGATAAAACAATTCTTCTCATCTCCTGGCCAACCTCAGGCAAACGGTCAGATCGAGGTCACAAACAGAACAACCCTCGACGGAATCAAGAAGAGGTTAGAAGAAGAGAAGGCAAGATGGAATGAAGAGGTTTAAGATGTCATATGGTCCTACAAGACCACGACAAGGACACCAACAAGAGAAACCCCGTTCATGCTTGCACATGGCTCAGAGGGCGTCATACCAACAGAAGTGGGACTCCGTACTCATAGGGTTCAGACCTATGACCCTGATAAAAATGGGGAAGGGAGGAGACTAGACCTAGATCTGATTAAAGAGAGAAGAGAAGACGCAGAAATCAGACAAGTAGCTTACCAGCAGAGAGCAACAAAGTTCTACAATCAGAGGGTGAAGTCAAGACCCATTGCTATGGGAGACTTGGTACTAAAGAAGACCTTACAAAAAATAAACAAACTCCACCCAAATTGGCCTGGCCCCTACAAAGTAACAGAATAGGTTGTACCTGGGACCTACAGGCTAGAAAATCTAGAAGGAGAACATTTTGACAATCCCTGGAATACTGATCATCTGAAGAAGTATTACATTTGATGTTGCAAAAAGTTATGTAAATGAACCATCTTATGAAGAGTTTATTAATAAGAGATCAGTTTCCATGACAGTTATTGCTTCATTGTGCTCTAATGGTAGGAATTAGGAGGGTAACATCCTAGGTGATGACCTCAAACCCTTACAACATCATTAAGTGGTGACAAGGTATGAAGTCGGACACCATAACTGGACGACCTCAGACCCTTAACATCATTAATTTGGTGAGATTAATAGTGAGGGTAACATCCTAGGTGATGGCCTCAGACCCTTACAACATCATTAAGTGGTGACAAGGTCTGAAGTTAGACACCATAATTGGACGACCTCAGACCCTTAACATTATTAATTTGGTGAGATTAATTATGAGGGTAACATCCTAGGTGATGACCTCAGACCCTTACAACATCATTAAGTGGTGACAAGGTCTGAAGTCATCCACCATAATTGGACGACCTCAGACCTTAACATCATTAATTTGGTTAGATTAATTTTGAGGGTAACATCCTAGGTGATGACCTTAGACCCTGACAACATCATTAAGTGGTGACAATGTATGAAGTCAGAAACCATAATTGGATGACCTCAGGCCCTTAACATCATTAATTTGGTGAGATTAATTATGAGGGTAACATCCTAGGTGATGACCTCAGACCCTTACAACATCACTAAATGGTGACAAGGTCTAAAGTCAGACACCATAATTGGACGACCTCAGACCCTTAACATCATTAATTTGGTGAGATTAATTATGAGGGTAACATCCTAGGTGATGACCTCAGACCCTTACAACATCATTAAGTGGTGACAATGTCTGAAATCAGACACCATAATTGGACGAGCTCAAACCCTTAACACCATTAATTTGGTGAGATTAATTATGAGGGTAACATCATAGGTGATGTCCTTAGACCCTTACAACATCATTAAGTGGTGACAAGGTCTGAAGTCAGACACCATAATTGGACGACCTCGGTCCCTTAACATCATTAATTTGGTGAGATTAATTATGAGGGTAACATCCTAGGTGATGACCTCAGACCCTTACAACATCACTAAATGGTGACAAGGTCTAAAGTCAGACACCATAATTGGACGACCTCAGACCCTTAACATCATTAATTTGGTGAGATTAATCATGAGGGTAACATCCTAGGTGATGACCTCAGACCCTTACAACATCATTAAGTGGTGACAATGTCTGAAGTCAGACACCATAATTGGACGACCTCAGACCCTTAACATCATTAATTTGGTGAGATTAATTATGAGGGTAACATCATAGGTGATGGCCTCAGACCCTTACAACATCATTAACTGGTGACAAGGTCTGAAGTCCGACACCATAATTGGACGACCTCGGTCCTTTAACATCATTAATTTGGTGAGATTAATTATGAGGGTAACATCCTAGGTGGTGACCACAGACCCTTACAACATCATTAAGTGGTGACAAGGTATGAAGTCAGACACCATAATTAGACGACCTCAGACCCTTAACATCATTAATTTGGTGAGATTAATTATGAGGGTAACATTCTAGGTCATGACCTTAGACCCTTATAACATCATTAAGTGGTGACAAGGTATGAAGTCAGAAACCATAATTGGACGACCTCACACCCTTAACATCATTAATTTGGTGAGATTAATTATGAGGGTAACATCCTAGGTGATGACCTCAGACCCTTACAACATCACTAAATGGTGACAAGGTCTAAAGTCAGACACCATAATTGGACGACCTCAGACCCTTAACATAATTAATTTGGTGAGATTAATTATGAGGGTAATATCCTAGGTGATGACCTTAGACCCTTACAACATCATTAAGTGGTGACAATGTCTGAAGTCAGACACCATAATTGGACGACCTCAGACCCTTAACATCATTAATTTGGTGAGATTAATTATGAGGGTAACATCATAGGTGATGGCCTCAGACCCTTACAACATCATTAAGTGGTGACAAGGTCTGAAGTCAGACACCATAATTGGACGACCACGGTCCCTTAACATCATTAATTTGGTGAGATTAATTATGAGGGTAACATCCTAGGTGATGACCACAGACCCTTACAACATCATTAAGTGGTGACAAGGTATGAAGTCAGACACCATAATTAGACGACCTCAGACCCTTAACATCATTAATTTGGTGAGATTAATTATGAGGGTAACATCCTAGGTGATGACCTCAGACCCTTTTAACATCATTAAGTGGTGACAAGGTCTGAAGTGAGACACCATAATTGGATGACCTCAAACCCTTAACATCATTAATTTGGTGAGATTAATTATGAGGGTAACATCCTAGGTGATGACCTCAGACCATTACAATATCATTAAGTGGTGACAAGGTTTGAAGTAAGACTATTGATTAAGTTTAAACAGACATCATTGTAACAAGACTTCAAAGCTAAAACATCACATGACAAAGAAGAATTCAACAAAACAAGTGAAGTGAAAATCCTCCTCAGAGGTTGTCATACAATTGAAAGATTCCAAAAAAATTTGAGTTAATGATGTTACTCAGAGATTACAAACAGTGAGGGGTTACAAAATAAAGCTTCGCAATTAAGCCTAAGGATTAGAAGGAAGAGTGTTGGCATCCTCGGCCTGATTTTCTTGGCCAATGTTTGTCACCTCGGCCTCGTCATCTCCGTGGTTATCTCTGCCTTTCTCTATACCATCCAGGGGCACAGTATCTGCAGGGGCAGTGACATCCTCTTCAACCTCCTGAAGTGCTTTGACAAACTGAGGGTCAGTAAAACCCAGACCTACGAAGTCAGAGGCCTTTAGACTCCCTGCCTCCTTCTCTTTGGCAGCCGCCCATTTGACAGTATCCTTGATACCTCTTTCAAGATATTTGAAGCCAAAGCTCATGAACTCGTCCAAGACTTTGTAGTCTGCCAAAATCTTTTTAGAGGCATTTTCAATGGCTGCCTTCACCGCAGAGTCGACCTTTTACTGGAGCACATCATCTTTGGCCTTCAGAGCCATAACATGGTCCTTTTTAAGCTTGGAGATCTCTTTCTTCAGATCCTTCACCTTCTTATCAGACCCATCAAATGCAGACTTCAGGCGATCGACCTATGCATTCAGAGAGTTCTGCAACTTCTCGGCCTCTTGACCCTTCTGGATGAGGGGTAACTTCCTCACAGTCCAATTGGCAAGATGATGCATGTCAGGCAGGCCCTACAAATAATGTGGTCATGTATATGAGTTGAAATTCAAATCAGAGGTTACACTTTGAGGCTATACAGAAACCTGAAGTCATACCTTAATTGACCTGTGGAGGCCGAACTCAATTAACAGAGGTGTGTCCATGGACCTACAAACATTCTTGTCAGCCTCAGTTATGGAAGAGCCGATAGCATCCAAAGCCTGCAGACTGTGGCCTATGATGCTGTTATTGATCTTCAGTTTCTCTATACGAGCCGGCAATGCATCTGCAGAGGATATGGGGATGGCAGAATCCCCGCCTTTCTTCTTCTACCTCTGATCTTCAGGGGCAGGGTCGCTAGCACCTCTATTTTTTGTGGACTAAGCCTTTAAGGTTAGAGGAGGAGGAGGAGAATTCAGACCTGCTTTCTTAGCAAGCTTAGTCAGACTCGATGCTGCCATTTCCCAGAGTTCGTCTGATATGCCCTTTGGACGCTCTGCAAAATTGAAAGGTTTGAGTTAGTGAGTCATACATGCATAAACTCAGAGGTATAACTTGAATAAAAACACTTACCAAGATCTGTAAGAGGACTACCCCCCCTAAACCAGTCTCAGAGAGGTAGTGGGCAGTCATCATATGTTCAAACTTAACGAGCAGACCATGTACCCCCTGGCCCACACAAATTGATACACATCATACACTTGCACAGTGGACGTAGGCCTAATTGGATGAACCACTTATATTCCAGTGTAAATCCTCTTCTCCTCATCTCCTTCTACTATGTGTGTATATACCCTATGCTGCCATTGTTAACATTGAGTTGAGCTCACAAACACCTTGAAGGGTGGTGCTGTTTCCAGCATCATCAACCCCTATCCAATAATTCTCTATAACTAAATCTTTTACACAAAATTTTCTATTAATTATCATCAAGTCTCTATATCAAAATAATTAGGGATATAATCTATTCATACTCATCCAAGTCCCCATGTTTCTTGTATTATCATAGTTTAATACGTGGATTATATAAAATAATTAGGGTGGGTGTTACAAACTTCCCTCCTTAGGATATTTTGTCTTAGAAATTATTGGTTCTTCACAACCTATGATCCTGTTACCCATGACTAGTTTTCAATCCTAGGCATCCTCGGCACCATGGCTTAAACCCAAAGATCCTAAGTTAATCAATCACTACTCCTAGTCCAATCACGACGGACCCCAAGACCGTATTGCTAACTATCACCATGCCTAATGTCTCTATCTTATCTAACCTTGAGATGTTCGATATTCAAAAGACATGGTACTAACGCCAAAAAACTCATTCATATATTTAATTTTCCTAAAAAATTCCAAATCACAACTAGCTTAGGGTGATATAACCTCAACACTCCTCATTGCACACTAATGATTTTCTTAAGTCAACCATCTCAATCGAATCGTCCTATTGGGACAGTATTCCCTACAAGATCCCTATAATGACCTAAGGTCACCCTGGTATCATATCACGGATAAATACAAACGTTCATCTCCTATTTCCTCAAAATTATTGAATCAAGTGTAACAATACCATCTACTATTTTATAAGGTTTCAATGTTTATAATATCCTCCAGTCACAACCTCATGACACATGACCAAGTCGTAACTAGTTACACTAATTAATCAACAAGCATGTTGACCTAGTCAATCAAGTAATATATGCAACTATATGTAAGAACGCGAGACCACACATACACATAAACTAGTGTAGAATAAAGGTGCATCTGAAGAAGGGCGCACTCAGTTATCGTGATGCGTCGACCACAACAGGCCTAACCCGCATGACTACTGAGCTTACGCCGTGCCACACCCATATCAAAACTAATCAATGACTTCCCATTACCGGGATCAAGGAAGGCATAAGAAGGCAACGAATCAGGTGATTGCCTTGCCACAAAAACTACTCTAATTCAGACAACGAATTTGACCACCTAAAGTACGAACCCACGACTTACACATAAGGTTTCCCATTTCTTTTTGGTATTCACCAAGCACTCCAATCTTTCCACATACCCGGGCTTGGCCTCTTAACCTTGATGATTTATATTCAAGAGTCATCTATTTGTGCCGAATGAACGGATCACAAAACTAGTTCCTTCAAGGATCCAAAATGCTAGGCTTCCCTCCTTACGACTAAATACACCTATATATCATTGGTAAGAACAACTATTCTATCTTAAGGAGAAGTTAGTTCTCTTAACACTTATCACAACTAGGTCTCCAAAATTTCAAAACATGATAGCTAACCTCAATTTTCCATATCACTCTCATTAATTGAAACACAATGCTCACGTAGTTTCAAACATTAAATTCATGAGATACTAAACCATCAGCACCTAATGGCATCTCATTTTTCAAACATCACTCATACCTATTGATTTCCTCCAATAAGGTCATTACTAACCTCACAGGTAGCACACTTAAGTGCTATAATTATGCCTAACACTTCACCCCATGTGTTATTTCTAAAATACATAACGAACCTCATCGTGTCCTAAGTCTCCCAGGTGCACCACCTAGAATTGATCAACCTATTTCAGAAATATCCTCGAAGGTCATATCATGATACATGTCTACAAACCAAAAATCATAGCACTAACTCCATGTCATCGCTACAAATTGACATGATCTAATTGTAATGCATTCACTAATGGTCTACCATCACTCATGTAAATTTCAATACAATTATGATTTCTAATGCCTCATGGGAAAGAATTTCAAACTTGATTATTTCCCAAAATAACTTACACGTCCATTACCAGAAATTGCAAGTCAAATCAGGGCCTATGCTACATGACATGGAGTCTACTAATACGAATGTGTATCACCACATAAAGCTCGATGTAAGAATGAATCCCAAGGGTTCTGAAGAGAAACACTATTGTCATTGTAATACACAGTATGAAGCATCATTACTGGGAATTATCTACCACTCGTATTAACATCTATTGTCATGGATTACGTATGAGTCAACCCGATCCGAATCGGACATTAGGTGTGAAGTGTAATGAAACAATATAAATAATGTTTTAAGCCCAGTTTTATTTAATTAACACTTCACTTGTTAGCATGTGATCCGATTTTTAAGATTTACTACATGAGGGAACCATGGGGAGCACCCCAAAGTCCAAGTAAGCAGAGCTACTAACGTAAACATGAATAAAGTATACTTACCTCCAAAACACCATCAAATACGGAACCTCTCCCAACTTGACATAACAAAGTGGGAACATGATTTTATACCCATTGAGGTTTATACAATAGTATAGAAACAAAGGGTAGAAAGGAATACTCAAACATTACAACCACATGCATGCAGAAATACGTATATATCTATATACGTATACCTTTGACATATACATATTTTCGAAAACCTTACTTACCAAGATTAATAGACCTTAATCTTATTAAAGGTTTTCATTATTCACAGTAAGCAATTCCCACCTCATTTAACAAACTCGGTACAACACTTGAAACAACTACACTTTATTTTATTTGACTCCATCCTTACCGTAATTTTACCCTTTTAATTATTTGAACGTACTTTAGTATTTTCATTAAAAATCATCATTTCAACACACGCATTCGTCGTGGTAGAAAATAATTACTTGCCTTTCGAAATTCCTTTTTACATCACATTCTTGTGTTAAATATGGGTCTCCCCATTTAGGTTGCTTAATGACACTTTTATCCACTTTCTTTAACTTTTTTCCCTGTCTTATGGACATTAGTAGATTTGCGCATTAGCTTGTCCATTTCACCTTTACCAGAATAATTACTACATCCATTCGAGTTTGGTTATTTTAACACATTTACCACACAACCCATTTCTTTATATATTCCATGTTTCATGAAACATGCTCGGAATCTTCCTATACCGCATACTTACACGGTCTCTACAATAACGACTATACGCACCATATGCTCAAGCCAGTGGTTTAGTGCGTTTTATCCAAAGGCTTCGGGTAGTTCCTGCTTTATCCCGACGTCATCCGAGTACCTTTAACATGTTTTAATATTTTACATATTTTCACATTATCTCCTTTCTATTTTATCCGACCGAAGCAAAAACCCGGGACTTTACCACCCCAATTTGTTTTACACTTGAAAATTTACCACTTTGAGTCCTTTATACTTTAATCTTGAGTTTTATTCCAAAAATCATATTCATTTAGGACCACCTTGTGTAACACCCTTTCCAACACTTTTATTGCCATTTTACCCATTTATTTCCAAATCACACTTTTACTCCATTTTCACAAGTGTTATTTTCACAAAAACACTATTAAGTTACATATACCAACTCTTTGGTGTTTTAACCGTTTAACATCTTTTTACACTTGGAGTAATATTTTACTTGATTGGAAACGCTTTTAAACCTTTACTTCCTTTTTATTCCATAAGTGTTAATATTTCACTATATTAGTAAGTTATGCTTACTAATCATTCCATGTGTGCCCATTAACACTTAACTAGTACTCTTTTTTTTACCAACATTCATATTATTTACTTATTAATTCAAGAAATACACTTATACTGAAGACTACTTCTATAAGAAAATTCTCATTTCCTTTATTTAACACGTCTTTTAACATCTTACCCATTATGTCTTTTAGTCCTAATTACACATAATTTGAAGAATAAAATTCCAAATTTTACTATCTCATGTTTACCCCAATAAAATCTACTTTAAACTTGTTCACATATTTATTATCAAAATACTACAAGTTGATATGCATAGAAAATGGAGTTTAAATACTAAAATCCTACCAAATGGATTAAACGTTCATTTCACGAAATAAAGACATTTCATCAATTTCTTTAAAATTGACAAATGTTCGTTTATTGATAAAGTATCCATGTTTCAAGAAACTTGAAAATATTTATTTCATAAATATTTGGACAACATTGACATTTTTAATTCATAAAAATTCCCACTGCTTCTCTTCAATAGAAATACACCAACAATGACATTTCTTACAATTTTTATTCCATAAAAATGTATATTATCTCTTTTACTAGATTACATGCAAAACTAATATTTCCTTACATTTTTATTCCATAAAAATGTCAAGATGATTAATAATCAACTCTAGGATGCAAGCCAATACCCTACACACATATATTTAATCTAATATATGTAAATAACATGTTGAAATTATACTACCCATTAAACTCAAATCCAAGTTATTCTTGCCACCTCAAATGAATCTCAACAATGATGGTAATGGTGTAGAAGGTGGAGGACCTCCATTTCCAAAGGTGGCCTGGAGGGGGTCTCTAAAAGCCCTCCCAAATAAGCTTCATGGAAACTTCTTCTTTTTCCTTATAAATCTTGATTCTTCTTCCAACAAGCATTCTATAAACCTCCCCCAACTCCAAATATACCATCCCCTTCATTCCCACATATTTGTCGAGTGTCATATATGGTGTTAAATTGTGGTTCAATTATTCCCTAATGGCATTGCTACATGGTGTATTGTGGTAATGAGATGTGGTAGTGGTTTGAGAAGAATGGAATCACCCCCCCCCCCCCCCCCGAGAGCCCAAGCTAGAGAGAAAATGGGATCTTATATCTGTTTAAGAAAAAGAAGTGGGTATGGCTACCCATTGTTATGTCTCTCTTATAACAAGACTACCACCTTTTATGGCTTCAAAGGAAAGGTCCTTGCACCCAATATTTCCATATCTGATGCTAAAATTCCCACTGGTCAATAGCCCATAAGGCCCAACCATTAGTAAGCTGGCAGCTTAAAAAGACAGATGCAGATATGTCCTTCGCTTGACGTCGTTCAAATGATTATGGCCATTGTTTGAACGATCGTCAACGTCATTTTAACGACCAGTTCGAGCGACCTGTTGAGCAACCAAATTTCTGCCTTCAAATGTTACTTCTAATCAGCACTTTCCCCTACTGATTTTTTTCCAAATTCTTAGAATATATATATATATATATATATATACTTATATAATTCGTAACTACTAATTCTATAATTTATATAAAATTCATATATAGCCCCTATCCAATATTTCTCTATAACTAAATATGTTACACAAAATTTTCTAATAATTACCATCAAGTCTTTATATCAAAATAGTTAGGGATATAATCTAGTCATACTCATCCAAGTCCCTATGTTTCTCGTATTATCACAGTTTTATGCGTGGATTAAAAAAAAATATTTGGTGCGGGGTATTATAGTCCTCGCGTCATTTGGTCATACCCAACTACTCACAAGAGGTCGACAAGGGAAATGTCCTTCAACTTAGATTATAGGATGGAAGCCATATTACCTCTTGAGGTTGGCCTATCAACAAAGAGGTCGACTATTTCTGACCAAAGTATGAAATGAAGAAATCATAAGGACTGACCTCATCTCGGCCGAGGAAAGAATGGAACAAGCCTTAATTAAGTTGGCATCTTACGAACAATGATTGGAAAAGAAGTATAAAAAAATCAGTCAATTCGAGAAAACTCCAAGTCGGGGATTACATGCTCAAAAAGGTAATAAACAGTGCGAAGAAGCCATCGGACTACAAATTAGGACCCAATTTGGAAGGCCCATTCAACGTGATTATAAATAACATCCATGGAGCCTACAATTTATAAACAATGGAGTGCATGGAGATAACTAGGTCTTGGAACACAACCGAACTTCGAAGTTTTATTTTTGAATTTTTTATTAACGTTTCATCTTTATGAAATCTTTTTACCCCAACATTTTGGATATTTGAAGTTTAATTAATACAATTAGATTTCTTGTTGTTCCAAATCACAGGTCAATGCCATTGAAAGTTTTTACAACCAAATTATATTTGTCATTATGGAAAGTCCATCAATATTTTCTTTTTACGACATCAAGTTGTGATCGTCACACTAATACTTATATAGTATTACACTTACTCATGTTTTAAGTTCACATGCTTGAATGATTAACAAACATGAAATCATCACAAGTTTCCCAAGTAAGACAAAAGACCAAGGATGGATCCCTAGACAGTACATATCCTAACCAGATCTGGTCGGGTTAAAATCCTGAGCGGGTGGATTACCCAACCACTAGGTGCATTCTTACCTCAATTTGGTCCTAGTCCTAAGGAAATATGACAACATATTGTTAAAAGGTAATACTAAAAAACAAATGCAAGGCATAAATGAAAAGTGGGGAAATGTAAAAAAATAGGAAATAAGTTATATCTCATTCATAATATTCATTATATATAAGGATCATAGTCGATTAGTTAAAAAATGGAAAATAAATAAAATACATGGATATCAGGTGCAAGTATGACTACATTCGACTATCCAGTATCTCTTATATAGTAGCCCGTCGACTATTGTGGGGGTTGTGATGGAACTCACACACCATAAACATCGTGCTCGATAAGATAATCCCTCATTAGTTGTATTTCCACTTTATTATGTTGAATCCAACACTCACTTCTCCTTAAGGAAGCTAATAGAGAAAAAGGAAAATCCACCTGGTACCAATATTAGAATGGGTAATCCTTGTGGATTTTGCAGTCATCCAAGGCATTTAGCTAGCCATGCCTATTAACCACCTATTTGGCTTCATCACGGTATAGTGGAGTGACCATCCAGCCTTCATCATAGCCATCGACCTAAACTTCACGCGAACTCTTCAAGAATTAGTACTTAAGCTCCATGATATGGCTATGCTATCAAACTCTGATTGTCTCATTCTTCTCAACAGACTACTGGGCCTTGCCGAAATCCTCACTTATAGAATTATTTTCCTTTTGTAATAAGCCAACTATGTTGCTGACCTCCCCAAGCTCGAGATGAAGAGTGGTGACTAACCACATATGTCTAGTCGCATTAAGTACTTGTTATTTTTAAAACGCTTATCGAATAGAAAAAAAGTCTCCTGAGCTCTATCATAAGCATCTTCACCAAGAATGAAGTTAAAATATTTACTTTTTTAGGCTATTGTCAATAAGGCTAAGCTATCCTTAGGCTACAAATGAAGATGAAAGGCATCCAGAGATTAAAGACAAACCAAGGAAATGCAAACAAGTAATCAACAGTAGACGAACAAAACATAATTGAACAAACAAAGAAAATTCATTTCATTGAAAGAAGAATGAGGAAAACCCTTATAAGAGAATATCCAAAAAAGACAGGGAATTTATTAAAAAGAAAAACTTAGACTAGTCTAATTAGCAAAAGTTTCCTCCTCCGTTATCACATTGTCTTGATCGTCCATGGTATTTTCTTAATGTGTGACCTCCTTCTATTGTTTGGCACCATTTTATTTTATCCTCTTTGTCTAGATTAGGGGGTGGGGGGGGAGCGAGACACATGCTCAACGAATAATTAGGACTCGAAGGGAAACCTAACCTTGATCAAATCTTCATCCCATCCTTTATTAAAGAAAGACATATTGTCCTTGGCTTTTGTCATCAAAACTGTCCTTGGCTTTTGATGCAACTAACAATGCCTAATAAAACTCTTCAGTAACCTCATCCAACTGCTTTACCCTTGACCTCATCTTTGCACGCTCCAAGTCTTTGGCTTTCATGGAAACCTTAGTGTCCTTCCTTTCATATTGGGCAGCATTAAGGGCTTTTTGCACCTCCTCTCATGCATTGCCCATAATGTCATTATCCTTCGGCTGGTCGGTCCTCCTGTCTAGGAGGTGGATGACATACATAAAAAATTACAAGTAAAATATGAGAAAAATAGTTAGTGCATGAAATATTTAAAGGTCTGAAGATCCGTTAAAATAATATCAATACTTTTCAATCAAAGAGTCTAGGTAGCATGAGATACAATCTTGTCGATGGACAAGCTCTCAATCATTGCTTGGTCGGATGGGAAAAAAAACCCCTAGAAAATTAGGAGGCGAGACTATATTATTGGAGTTTGACCCTTAAGTAGAGGCCTTACCCTTATTGGGGGCATCCACCTTCTTTTTAGGTGGGTAAATTTACCATAGGACTTGATCTAGTCTCTTATTCATCGGTTGGGCCTATGTCTTATTCGGGTAATCTCCCAAGTTGGCTGGTTAAAATGGACCCCAAACTTCCTACCTCTTAGAATATTGTATAGTTAGAGAACAGGGGGAAATTGCACCTCCTTCAAGTTTGAAATCCTTTTCCACGGAGCCATTCCCTCCTCAGATATGTAAGGGGTAACGGTAGGGATGTTGGTGATATCAAAAAATTCAAAAGAGCATGAAGTGCTAGCATAAGAAGTTTCTTGCTCGCTAACAAGTTCAGGGATCTTTGGCTCCCTATTAACTGGTCAAATGACCAAATAGGTAGTGGTGGATGTGTAAGAAAGAAACGATAAATCTAACATTGGGTATTCGAAAGAAGTAGTCAAAGGTTTCTCGAGTTTCCAAGCTTTCTTCAACTCAGCAAAATTAATGTGTCGCTGGTTGGGATCCTGCTTTTTCTTCTTGGGCTCCTGCTTTTTCTTCTTCTTCTTCTTCTTCTTCTTCTTCTTCTTCTTCTTCTTTCTTTCTTTCTTTCTTTCTTTCTTTCTTTCTTTTTTTTTTCTTTCTACATGAGCAAGGACCATGCCATCAGATAAATGAAATAAGTTATGGGCAAATAAGAGAAATATCAAAAGTTAATATTAGACATATTATATATCCCCTTTCAGAGTACCTATAGGGTTTACACCCTTTGAAATGGTAAACTTCTCCTATTCCCTTACTACGAAGTAGGGTGACTAATATTCATTATTGGAATCTGAAAGGTTTACTATGGGGGGTCCTCTTAGCCTTCCTCACCTTCAGGTAATAAATGTTTTCATTGGACCAGACCCACGTGTAATGTTATTATATTTTTGGGATTCCAAGATTGGTACGATGAAGTTCATTAGTTTTATGGACCCCATTTACTATCCTCCAAGTGTTAAGAGAACACTGGGTTAGGACCACGCTAAAAAAATCACAAATCTCAATGAAGAGTTTGTTTGGAGGAAGGTGATCACAACCTTTACAATAAATTAAGAGAACACACAATGACCCCTTCATTGTTATAATAGTCATTCGGATGATCCCCTATTTCAACAACTACCCATTCTAGGCTGTAAAGACTCTAAAATTCCTCTATTGTATTGTCATTAATGGGGTAAATCATACTCACAACCAAATACTTGAGAAAATAAAATAAGTATAATGAAAATCTTCAACAAGAATTTATAGAGAGTTAAAGAGTTGGGGAAGAAATGAACTTATAGAGAAAAATGAGAAATGAAAAAATGAAGCTTTGGCATGACATGAACAGAAAATCAAATGACGATAGGTCAACTAATAGTTAGAAAATGGTTAGAAAGGCATTAGTGGGGGTCTCAATATCCAAGGCAGTTCCCATTATTACAAGTGTGACCCCAAATAGTAGCACATTTACCAGTATGTGCTTAAACCACCGGGGAAAATTATACCATACTTTCGCAGTATAACGAGAAAAAATATGAAATTTCACACTTGAAGAAACATGTGTCATCATCTTCTGACCATCGTTCCTATAAATGACTAGTTCTCATTTCTGATCATAGGCGGGGTTCGATTTCAGAATCGGGGAAAACTTCAGCACCCTAATGAGCTTTAAAGCCTTGGGTGAAATTATGGGGGAATTATTCGACTATACGTGTAAAGGTGGCTCGTGTCCCCTAGTCTCATAAGCGAGCACATTCAAGAAGATAAACACATAGTTCAAGATGATAAGAACGGTTGAGGCCGATCAGCGGAGATCTCAAAATTAGTTATTCTCAATCATGTTCAAATTTCCATATATAGTCATTAAGTCCCAAACGGCTTAATCTATTTATTTTCTTTATAAATATAAAACTCACCATTGGAAAATGGTCCTGCAATCTTCATTATCAAGAGACAATCAATAAATAGAGAGAAACACCCCATGGACATAGGCACATTGTCGAACCACGTACATATTGTTTTCTTGTATTATTGTGCATGATTTTCTTTTGTTCGTCTTTAGTTGTGTTGACTTTATACCAGTAGGATTTTGCCACCTACAATATCTATAAGGAACTAATCCGATTAAATATAATATATATCAAATTAATTTATATATATATATATATATATATATATATATATATATATATATATATATATATATATATATATATATAAGGAGAAGAAGTTTTGACACTATTCCATAAGTTGATAACTTAATAAGGGGCTAGGATTGAATGGTGCAAAATTGAAGCCAATGGCTCACATTTTATTGGACTAAGATGATAGGGTTTTCCCATTCTCACCTTCACTTTGTTTCAAATTGATGGGTATTTTTGTAAAAAGCCTAACCTCCCCTCAATGACTTCACAATCAATCAACTGGCTATACTCATGCAATCTCACACCATACCTACTCAACCTCTACACTTAACCTCTCACGATATATCTACCTTCTTCGCTCGTATGCAGTCATTCAACTCTCCCTCTCTCGATTTCCTCTATCCCTCTGTCAGAGCTCGGTCTTGCCACGCTGGGGAGGTAAAACCCATTCGTTAATCTCTAGATCTTGCAAAATAAGTTTTATTTTTCATTTGGGATTTTTGTAGAGGTAAATCCCATTCGTCCCATTTCTATGGATGTAAATCCCATTCTTCCCATTTTTTTCTTTTTGCAATGCCATTTGTGTGTGGCCTCCTGTGTATTTTTGCAATGACATTTTTTCTTTCTTTACTTGAGTTCTTATTATACTTTATTGGCTGAAACGACCTCATTATTATTGTTGTGTATTGGTTAAATGTATGTTTGATACATTTTTGATGTAGTTCCACCTGGGTTTTCCCATATTTTCAGTTTTCACATGTGTTTGTTCACCGTGTGTTTGAAAAAATGTCTAAAATAGGGATTTGGTATTATACCTTACTGATATGCGTTTTAAAAATACTCAAATTTGTATTTCCATCTATTTTTTTGTTACATGATTTCTGAAATGAGAATTTTCTTTCCCAATTAATTGTTATGGTTAACACTTAGTTGCTGATTATCGAACTTTCCTTCGTTATGAAAATATATTTTGGAGAATTTTTTCATCATGAACCCAATTTCTTCATCATGATGAAATAGATTTTGGAACTACTTAAAATTTATATTAAGCATGTATACTTGTTAGAAAACATATAGTAGTTTAAGATGGTATACCTGATGAAATATATTTTAAGAAATAAACTACTACATTGTGTATACCTGTTATTAGCTGTACAGATCCTAAAGGACACTAATACATCAAAGAAAGCTCAGCGGAATAAGCCATAGAGATCCTAAAGGACACTAGAACCTGATGCTCAGATACCACCTGTGACACCCCGACTAATTAAATACCGGGTAGCTACTCCTTTATTAAATTAATACAAAATGCCAAGTTGGTTCAGTTAATAGCATCATTGTCGAAAATATTTTAATAATTACTAACCACCTTGTATTTAAAAAGTAAGATGACAAATTTTAAATTAAGTCTGATTAACATGCAATAAAAAGATTATGAGGGAAATAACATAACCATTCACCATAAATAAACAATAGAATAACCAACAAATAATAATAATAAGTCTGGAGGAAAATACTCCTCACAACAATCCTAGAACTGAATAAAATAAAACAAGTCTGAATCCTGAATTAATTACAATCCACAATCTGAATAACTGAAATATAAATGTCTCTAATAGAAATGGGCGACATGCCCTACAAATGATGGAACTGAATATGGAGTCAAAACTAAAGGAAGCGTCTACTAGCAAGGCCCTGTAACTTCCACAACAGCTACAGCTCGTCACCTGAATCGAAATCCTATGCATGGTGTCCTTGTAGCTGGGCACCTAAAAGATTTTTACAAAAATAGATTTGAAAGCAAACGGGTCAGAGCCCGAAAGTGGAGAGTATTTTAAAAATAGCAAGTGCTTTAATAAAATTAAAACAATGAATGCAAAATACATGTTAGGACGTGTACTCACATGAAATTCTCACCTCTCGACTAATTGTGCACTCCTAACGTACAGTACCCATCTAAGCGATATTCGTAACTAACTAAACCGTCATAAGTTCTAACCTTTCTACTCGATTCACAATATAAATTTCCAGCATTATCAATTAAATAGAAGGCTTTACTTAAACTCGGATTCTCAATTGTTAGCAAAACAATTCAGAGCAGGTTTTCCCTTTTTATCTTTATCAAGACGTTACTACAATTATTCTCGCAATTAAACATAACAATTCCTTTTCATTTAACCATATATTATTCACATCATAAATATACAATACAAGCACCCCGAGGCTAAGCTGCGGTGCACACATACTCTGCTATCCATCCCGGTACATCACGTACATAAGGATCACGCATTTCGAATCTCTCAGGAATCGTTCTCAGATAACAACAATCACAAACAATGGAGGCGAACACCGTCACATCACATGGGTCACGCACATACCTACGCTCCCATGATCAGCAGACTTATTAACTTCCCAATAAGTCCTTCTCTGACCTATGTCCTCGAGGTACCAATCTAAATCCCCCCGTAGGCACACAAAGATTAGATGGCCCTAAGCGAACGCAAACCTCCCGTGATAGCAAGTATAGTAGGTATGTCATACACAAAGATCATATATATACTCAGCATGCACACCTCTTAGTAATTACCATAATTCTATTAGTGGTATACTTCTCATTCTCATACCAACTTATAATGTTACACAATTCACATATCCCCGGTTAATACAAATATTTAGGCCGTCACTTGTTCTCACATCGTAATAGTCACCCACGTCCTAATCCACAATTTTCATTTGGTTCACTCCTCAATATATCCCAAATCTCCCAATTATACCAAATAGTTAACAAGGGAAGGTTATCTCTACAATTAAATATGGTTACGGGACACTAGAAATCAAATCAGGCTAAAAAGGCCAATCTGTCAACTCGTTAGAAGTCTCGTTCGAACGAGGTCGTTCGAACGAGAGTTCGTTCGAACGAAGTGGCCATCTAACGAGATCTCGTTCGAACGAAAGGCATCGAACGAACATCCCACTCGTTAGAAGTCAAACTGTCAACTCGTTAGAATCTCATTCGAACGAGCTCGTTCGAACGACCTGGGCAGGCCTTCTAACGAGGTGACAGTTTCGAGCCCAGAATTCTCCTATTTCGTTTGTCCCAATCTTCTTCACCTCAAATCTCATCTAAACGTCATTCCAACAGTAATTCAAGGCTTCTAATCATTCCTAAACATACTTAAATCGTATTTTAACATATATATGGGGTCTAGTCATCCTAAACCACATCTAATCATCAAATCTCCCCAATTATTCCCAAATCACATGAACATGAACCCTAGAAATTTAAAGTCATCAATAACCATAATTAAATCCGTTTTTGTAACATGAAAGATGTATTTCGAACAGTAGAATCACCCAAATACAATTCTACGTACAATCTCTTTATCAAAACATGATTTTCTAATTTCAAATTTCATGGGTTTTTGTCATTCTCCCAAAACGATGCAATTATATAAATTTCTACGCATGGAAGAAGCATTCATTGAAAATAACGTAATTAAAACACTTGCCTTGGAGTTTTCTCTGAATTTGGTGTTGAATTGATGAAGGTTGCTCTCTCCTTTTTCTCCCAAGGTTGAAGGTTGAAGATGGAGGTTGTTTTTCTCTTTTGGGAACTTCTCCTAACCTCTCCTAAAACTCTCGTTGCCCTCAACTCAGTTAATTTTTGGTAATGGGTTAGTGGGTTATAAAATCCCCTATTTTAAACTCCCAAAATTCGTTGGTCATAAATCCTCAAATTCCAAAATTACCAAAATACCCTTTTTAGTTGCCAGTATGGCCTACAAATGCCCCAGGACCCAAACTAAACCCCCGGCTAGTGTTTTTTGACTATTGCGACCCTTCCGGACACGTTGGCGCACTCAAAATGACCATACGGTTGATAAAAAATAAAATTCACTTTTTAATTAAAATAATTATATTCCTGACGCAACTGTCACACGCGTCCCAACAAAATTTCCAAATTGCCGTATTTCTATGTCACGACAAATTCAATATTTTCAATATTCATATAACGTTATAGTCAAATACCAACTCACATATTGTTAGTATTTTATCCGGATTAATTCCCAATTAATACACATTTAGTTTAATTAATCCCATAAATTAAATAAATATCAATAAAAGTACGGGGTATTACAGTTGAGTAGTGCCAAGTTTCATGTGTTGCTATGTCTATTAGTTTATTAGTTTTATGTATTGTCACAGGTGTTCAGTATTACCATTCAAATATGTTTTAAAAGATGTATACACAATGTTATAGTCTGACAGTAGTAACATTTTAACATTATGTATACCTGTTTTAACATTGTGTATACCTATTTTAACATTATGTATACTTGTTTTAACATTATGTAAACCTGCATTCCAATATGCTTCAATTCAAGAACATCATCAGGTCACACGATAGCAGGGAACATAAATAAACATGGGATCATTTTGGTTTGATGATACTAGCCGTTTTTACAGCCGTGTCAATGATTCAATGTGTATAACTCTTTTAATATTTAGCAAAATTGTTTTAACATTGTGTATACCTGCATTCCAGTATGTTCAATGACTATTTCAATCCTAGTTGGTAGTTGACTTATTCATATTTTCATTTTGTAGTTGATAGTTGACTTCTTTTTCCACATGGAGGACATTACTGTATTCGGCATAGTACGTTACTTATAGTTCTTTACTTTTTTTTAACCTACTAACTCCGTTCTTTACTTTTTTTCAACCGACTAACTCCGTTCTTTACTTTTTTTTTTCTTAAAGGTTGATGAAGATGCACAAAATGCTATTACAATTGCCCCCTCTCCTCTATTCATCTGTTTGGCAATTATATGTTTTTCTTTTTAACTTTAAGTATTACTTTTTCACTCAGATTCAAAGGTTGTGCATAAATAATATTGGTGTTGTTATCCATGGTGAATTTCGCTCAATGCTATTGGTTATGTGGTAACATAATGAAACTATTTAGTGTCTTCGTACTTAATAACAAGTTCCTTTATTTTTAGTTTATTTTCCTTTTTCCCTTTTCCCCTAATTCCATGGGAATGCAAAATAAAATGTGGCACCAAATGTGGATAAAGGGAAAGGGAAGGAGAAGGAATATTCACAAGTGGTATGTTTAACATTTCAATGGTTATGACTATCACAAGGAGAAGGAATCTTCATTTTTTCTTAATATATTCTCTTTAATCTACCCTCTTTCTTTTAATTCTGACTATTAACTTTGCCTTCGTATTATATAGATTTGAAGGGCTCATAAAAATACCGGTTGTATCGTTATACGTGATGATGTTCAAGTCGATGCTCTTTGTGTTGTTGTAACTAATCGTCTATGTATATATTTTTTCCACTCACAATTCTTATAATCTTGTTCTTATTGACATTTGATTAATGCCTTCGATGTTATTTCATTTACATAGCCGTATACTTAACATAACAATGGCAACGACAAAGGCAAGGGGAAAGAGAAAGAAAATGTGGCGCCTTGGCTGGGTAAGGGGAAAGATACAACAAACAAGTTATTTCTCAGCAACTTTCTACCGTTTTCTTTTTTCAGTTACAAAATCGCACCTTATAATCCTTTCATATCTTTTTATATGCTATGATTATTTCTATAAGCATCTTCGATGGGTATGGGAAATGTCTCTTCTGGAGATGTATGTTTCTAACATTACCTTATTTGTTTTTATAATGCTCCCTCTACTTATAGGGTCATATTTTGCATTTACCCTATAGGGTGACTATAATGTTAAATACACCATTCTGAATAACTTACATCTTTAATTTACCACCTTGCTATACATCGTACGATTTAAAATATTTACCTCATTTTAAATACCAAACTATTACCACTTTCCATTACTAATGTTACTATATAAGACTATTATTCAAAACCCCTTCATTATTGTCACGTTATGTGCTAATAATCTTATTTCTTCTTTAGGCACCCTATGTACCCTTAATCTCAAAACGTGCCCTGATATAACGAATGCGATGGGAATGAGAATGGGAAACATTTATTCCTTTGCCAACTACAAATGAAATCTTCTTGCCATCCCAATATCTCCCGTCTAATGAACATTTAACACTTCCTGATAACTTAATCTCAAGTCATGTTCTGGCTCAACGATAAAGCTGAGAACATGAAAGACTTTCTCTCTTTCAATCTTTTTGTGATGTTATGCCTCCAAAACCTACATCTGTCAATATCCACCACTCTGCACCACAATCCCCCACAACTATTGAATATATGGAACCATGTTATAGCTTAAACTCAAAACGTGCGCTTGGCCAACGACAACGATGTGATCGAGAAAGAGTACTTCAGTTACAAAAAACACTAGACAATCAATCATCTACTCAGACTCCTAATGTTTGCAAGTCAATAACACCACCTACCCTTGCAAGCACATAACGTATCGTCCTCTACCGATGCAAGGGTTAAACTCCCTTCAATAATAATCAATAATTTTATGCAACTGAGAACCCCTAATCAATTGGACTTTCCTCTATAAAGACTTAGCCCTTTGACTGATAGTTTACCAATCCTAGTTGATCAAATTTATATGCCCCCAATAGTTTTGCCTCGCAACATCTGTCAAGATTTTAACCAAATTTAACTTGACATATTTATTAATCATGCCCTGTTAACAATCAGAAACTGTTCAAGATCTCCATGCCACTGATATATATTGTATTTAACGTCTCCCCCAAACTAAAGATAACCACCCTATGTAAATATTTTATATATCTTTTATTATTTGGTAATTTATGTAATGACATATTTCATATTCCTTAACACATTCTTTTCATTTTATACTTAGATCCACTCTATCAGGTGTTAGTAATGTAGCAAGCACGATCACAAATTGAGCATCATATGTTGACTGTAGTAGATATTTTCTTGGCCCCATGACTGTTCTGTGCCCTTATTATCACGCTTTACATTGGATGGATGAAAACTTATCCGGCACATTGAAAGTGCACCCCTATTTGGAAAGTGTTGCAAACAGGGACAAGTTCGTTTGCCAAATCTCATTGAACCCCCTCCGAAAATTAAACATTTGTTTGATGGAAATGATCTTCAATGTAAGTATTTTCAAAATCATATTAGGGATTATAATGTTGTTAATGCATTTACCAGTCTAGGTGTCCAGATGGATAATATAGTCCTCACAGGTAGGGGTCCCATATCTTTCACCATTCATGGTGAGCTATGTCATCATAACGGGGCCTTATTACTGGAAATGGGGCTCGAAGTTGAAGCTGCATATGCACAATTATACATATACGATCCGTATGTGGCATTGAAAATTAGGGAATGTAGAAATCCATGTTTACGTACTGATGTCTCTCAAATAATTCAAGGTTCCATGGAGGCAAATAATCCATTTATATATAAAGATCGTAAGATATTTGTAATATTAGAAGAATCCTTTTGAGCGAGCCAAAATTTGCCAGCATGCCTTCATTATAATACTTCAAAAAATCATAGAAGGTATAATTTGCCGTCAGCCGATGAGATTACTATTATTTTGCCTGGCGATGGCCACAATTCCTCTGCAATGAGAGATATTGTTGTTCGCTTATATGGGGGAAATCAAATGATGCAAATTAGTGAATGTCACCCGTCATACCTTCCTGTGCATTACGTACTTTTATACCCTCATGATCAGCTTTGTTGGGAGCTTGAAATGAAGTTGTGGGATGTAGTAAATAATGTTGAGCAAGATAATCGACCTACTCAGTTGCATTATTACAGATATCGTTTGTTTTAACACGATACTGAATACTCTACAATTTTGAGAGGAGGGAAACTTTTTCAGGAGTTCATTGTGGATGTCTGGGCTTC
Source organism: Sambucus nigra (assembly GCA_949130495.1). Lineage (NCBI taxonomy): Eukaryota > Viridiplantae > Streptophyta > Magnoliopsida > Dipsacales > Adoxaceae > Sambucus > Sambucus nigra. The sequence goes on along the minus strand of OX422216.1, from coordinate 60,506,846 downwards.
TACAAAACAAAATCGGTTAACTTATTTTAGACTTATTCAAAACACCCTCCGTGCCGAATTATACAATGATCTTATGGATTGTATATCTAAGCGTTTTGAACCATTGTAAATTGGTAGATGAATGATTTTTCCCTCTTCCTTCACTGGTACTGCATGAAATATGTTTAAGATCTACCAAGATTCGATGGCCATAACACGATTCCATCAACACCCAGATATTTTTCTCACAATGACTGCCAATCCTAAATGGCCTGAAATCACTAAGGAACTATTACCTGGTCAGAATACGGTCGATACTCCCGACTTGGTCTCACGTGTATTTGAATTAAAGTTAAAATCATTAATGAACGAGATCAAGGATAAAAAAGTTTTTGGTAAGGATGTTTCCGATGTTTTTAGGATCGAATTCCAAAATGGGGTTTACCCCACATGTACGCTCTTTTTTTCCTTGATAGACAAAGTAAGATTAAAACATGTGCCCAGGTAGATAACATCATTTGTGTAGAGTTTCCAGACCCCATCGACGATCCAATGCTTTTCCAAACCATTATTGGTTGTATGGTTCATGGTCCCTGCGGCTCCTTGAATCCTAATTCTCCCTGCATGGAAAATAGTAGATGCACGAAGAAATATCCACAAGCATTTACAGATGCCACTTTAATGGATAGTAATGGATATCCAATCTATCGTTGTCTTGACAATGGTAGGGAATATACTACTTACAATGGGAAAAAGGTACGAAATAACGATGTTCTGCCTTATAATATGTATTTGTCTAGGTTATTCAATTGTCACATCAATGTTGAGGTTTGTGCTGATTTAAGATGCGTTAAATATATTAGCAACTACATTTATAAAGGCCATGATCGCACGGCTATGGTCTTTGAAGGTGCTGATGAAATCCAACAATATTTAGATACAAGGTACATCGGCCACCCTAAAGCAACCTGGCGAATTTTTGGTATTCACATGCATCAGGAAAAACCACATATTACGCGGTTAGATTTACATTTTCCTAGGATGCATCATGTTGTGTTCAATCCCATAGAATCTATAAGTACGATTGCTCATAGGGCTAGGGTTCAAATGAGTTCATTAACTGGATTTTTTCTTTATGCGCATCGAATGTTTCTGCATGAGCTTACACCTACCAAGAGTTTTCGCAACATTATGTTTGGAGTAATACAAAAAAACTATGGACTCCGAGGAAAACACGTGAGTTTTCTATTGGTAGAATGTACTTTACTAGCCCTAATTTGAGTGAAAGATTTTGTTTGCGATTGCTTATGAACGTTGTCAAAGGATCTACATCCTTTGAGTGCTTATGCCCGGTCAATAATGTGGTGCACGATACTTTTAAGGCTGCGTGTGTAGCGAGGGGATGGCTTGAAGATGATAATGAATGGGTTCAATGTTTACAAGGGGCATAAATCATTCGAACTGGATATCAACTTAGACGTCTTTTTGGTGTTATACTTACATAATGTTTCCCTTTGCATCGTGATTTATTATGGAATCAATTTTCCACTCGCATATGTGACGATCTAATCCATAAGTTACGTACACTCTTTGTTATTCCAAACCCAATGGACGTCCAAGTTCAGGATATGGTTTGTTTCTTCTAAATGAGGTGCTTCAGAGTCTAGTAAGACTTTATCTAACTTTCCTCCAATGCCTCTACCAACTTCAAATTAGAGTAATCTGGGTGGGAATAGGTTAGTGTGGGAACATCAACAATTACAATCATTAGTAGAGTACGGTGACACACAACTTGATGTTACCCGCCTTAACAAGGGGAAGCGTTTGGTTTACATGGAAATAACTTCATCCGTTTTTGAAAATAAAGGAACTATTTTGTTCTCAAATGGGGGTGCTGGCACTGGCAAAACATTTTTGTGCAATATAATTGTAACTTTTTCCCGTAGTTTGGGTCATACAGTTATTACTGTCGCATCATTAGGGATTGCTTCTTTATTGTTAGTTGGTGGTCAAATTGCGCATTCAACCTTCTACATTCCATTAGATATTCTTGAAAACTCCAATTATGGATTTACAAAGCAGTTAATCCATGCGAAGCTATTTAAATCGTCCAAACATATCATATGGGATGAAGTCCCAATGCAACATAGGCATTGTATTGAGGCTATTGATCAGACTCTTCAAGATATCTGTAATGTTCATAAGCCTTTCGGGGGAATAATTGTTGTTTTAGGTGGCGATTTCAGATAGATCTTACCTGTTACCCTAAGAGGAGTTCGTGAGAAAATTTTAGCTCCGTCACTAAGGCGATCTGCGCTTTGTAAACACATCCATGTTTTGACCTTAAGTCTAAACATGCGACTCAATTATTTGGAGCCTGAAACTATGAAGTTTTTAACTTTCTTGAATCAGGTATCACCTTTTATTTTATAAATATGTTCAATATTCTTCATTATACCTACTATGTTAGTTTAACTTTTCCCCCATTTCATTAGATTGGGTCCAACCCACTTGAAAATATAACGTTGACTTCGACCATACAAAAGTGTAATGATGCTAAAGATTTAATTTCTAAAGTGTATCCATTGTTGAATGTGGATGGTACTGTTACTCCAAGCTTCCTCACTGAACGGACAATTCTTTCTGCGCGGAATGATGATGTGAGTGCTATAAATAATTTAGCCTTAATTATTTTCCTAGGTGATACAAAAATGTATTTCGGTGCCGACTAATTATTCGATGATGAATTAGGTTCAGACATACATAATAAATACCCGAACGAGTTTTTAAACTCTCTTAATCCTTCTGGTTTACCCTTATTTAAGTTTGAACTGAAAGTAGGGAGTCCAATTATATTGTTGAGAAATATTGTGCTGAAAGATGGTCTTTGCAATGACGCACGTTTGGTCATTACGAAGCTTGGAGAACATGTCATTGAGGAACAAATTCTAACTGGGGATAAGTGTAATACCCCGTATTTCTGCGTAGTTAAATATTTAAATTACGTGAGTAGAGTAATTTAATGTGAAAATATGTTTTATTTAAATTACGTGAGTAGAGTAATTTAATGTAATGTGAAGATACGTTTTACTTAAATTACGTGAGTAGAATAATTTAATGTAATGAGTTTTAAATTAATTTACGTGAGTAGGGTAATTTAATGTGATGTAATAAAAATAAAAATTTACTAAATGTGAATAGTCAATATTAAAAGTTGATATGTACGGCCTAGCGATTTAAATGGATGTGCCGAGATTATCTCGATCGAGTGTCGCGTGTAGACAAATTTAAGGTGAGATGAGACACATATTTTTAGAGACTCAAAAGACAATTTAGAGTCCACGGATGATTTCAAAAGGGTCAAATTAGTCAAAATAGTGTACCCGGGGGTACTACTTGAGTGTCGGGTCATTTTTGGTCTAAACCGGGACCATACGAGGGCATTTTGGTCTCTTTAAATTTAAGGGTGAGGAGACCTACGAATTTTGTAACCCTAAGTCAGATTATAAGAGTTAGAGGCTAGGGTTAGAGAGGAGGGAAATACACCATAACCATTAGAGAGAAGACAAAGACAATTTCCTAAGGCAAAAGAAGGAAGTAGGGAGAATTCAAAGGAGAATTCACTACCAACTTGTTGGGAAGAAGGATTGAAGGATAAGAATCATTAATCATCAACAACAACCACGAAATCAGACCCAACAAAACATAAGCCAAGTGGTTATTTACAAATTAAATTGAGTTATAATACCCATATATGAGCTTTTGGAAGAACATGATTTTTATGATATTTTTGGAAGCAAACACTTGAATATGATCCATGATTGATAGGGATTGCATGTATAACGTTTTTGATCTCCAAATAATCTGATATGATAGAAGACTTGATGATTAAATTGAACTAAAAATCTCGACTTATGATGAAAAGATGGAAAGATTGTATTTTTAGGGTTATTGAATAATAAAAAAGATTTTTGGTTAATCTGGATGAAATTTGTAATGATTTTGTTGTTTTAATTCGTTAGTAGTCATCCCAGAATATATAGGAATGATTAGAAATCGTTAGTTGCAAGTATGGTGACTATCATGGGAGATGGTTGAACAAAAATGGTGTAATCCGCATGAAGAAGACGATCTGGGTCTGTCACTGCTCGATCGATCGATCGACCCTTGAATGTCGATCGATCGAGCAGTCGATCAATCAATCGTATCCCCTCGATCGATCAACCCCGGCTGTACTTGAGAGAATTTTATGAAAATTTATGTTCAATTATCGTCACTTAATGGGAAATTTTAGTGATGAAATTTTATCTATGAAGGGACTTAATAGATACTAGTAGGTGTACCATAAAATTTCTTCATAAATGATTGAGTGTGAAATTTGGAGAAATGGACTGACGGGAAAGTAACTGATTGAGTCGGGTGTCGAGAATGTGAGAATTTAGTTACGAAAAGAGTGAGAGTCAATTCCGAAAATGTACAAGTATGTTACAGATAGCTTAACTACTGAATCAAGGGAGGGGTAACTAGGCCCCTTAGAGTTGCGTGAATACTCGAATAAATGCGATAGTAAAATAAATCGTAAATTAATAAGTACAGTGAATATAAGTAAAATATATTACGTTCGGGCATGATTTTATAGGTTGGGGGTGTACCTACTAAATTATATGAATTCTTGGGCTAAGAGAATTATACCTAAATTAATTATGTTAGGGTCGATGAGATATTCCGAACTAACATAAAGTTACTATATGTTTGGGGTCCATGTAAAATGCCGAACCAAACCGCGATGAAAGAGTCCTGAACCAGAATATGTGTATATATATATAAATAGTTGGGGTCGATGGATCATTCCGAACCAACTCTCACTTTGGGTCGATGAATCATTACGAACCAAGAGTCCTTTTTGTGTGTTAAAATGAAATATTAGTGATAACTAAAATTTAATACATGTTGTGTGATAAAATGTATTCCATATGCATAATCTACTGACTTAAGATAGTAGATAATTAGATAAATTGAAAGTATATTACTAATAATTAAGCAGCGTGATATAATTATTATGAGAATAAGGATAATGAGAAGAAAGTAAGTTATCTACGTTTATAACATATGAGATATGGACTATTAAATTACTGCGAGTATGTTATGGGGACTTATCAAGGGAATACATGCAGTGGGGTATTCTGATCTAGTTAACTTTGGTAGTATAACTAGGTGAACTAGGTATCATCGTTAGGCGTGCACTATAGAAGAGAGGTGAGGAAATTCAGAAGAGTGTGCGAAGTCTTAATATGTGTAATCAATAACTAAATTGTGATAACTGCTTGCAAAATATTTTTAAATGTTTTTTAGTACTAACTCTTGCTATGTACAAATCTTTTAAAACCTTTTAGGTTCTCAGCCACAGGGACACCCAGCGTGATTTCCTTCTAGGGATTTGAGAGCTGCAGCACGTGTGGATGTTGCAGGGATTTTTTAGACGGCCTCCCTCTTTTCAAATCTAGTACAGGACCTCAGTTTTAGCACTCTCAGTTGGGACATGTTGTCCAATCTTTACTTTTACAGTTATTATGTTATTGGATTTTGAGTTAGTTTTCTTGGCCGTGGTTTTCGGCAAGACTTATTTTATTCAGTTATTTATGCAAATTGGTGTAATACTGCTTGTTGTGTATCATTCCGTGTCTGTTGTTTATTTCTGTTTAAGGAAGATAAAATATTGCACTAGCTTAATGGCTTTTAGGTGATTAGTAATTTTTAAAAGGCTTTCGACAGTGATGCTAAGAATGAACCATTTAAGAAAACTGTTTTAAATTAAATTAAGGCTTGATCACCCAAGGTTTAATTAGGCGGGGTGTCACAATAAGTGTGGCAATTTAGTTTTTATTCCAACAGTATCTTTAATTAATTCATCTGCAGAAATGCCTATCAAAGTGACAAGATGTCAATTTCCAATTCGACTCGCATATGCCATGACAATTAACAAATCCAAGGTCAATCTATAAAGTTTTTGGGAATTGACTTCCTCATACTGGTTTTTAATAATGGGCAGTTATATGTAGTGTTATCTCAATGCACAAGTGCTAATCGAATCAACATCCTCCTTCCCGATGGTGGTTTACTTTTCACGACAAACATTCTGTACCCGAAAGTACTCTTATAAACGCTAATGAGATGTATGTCGTTAATTTTTTATGCACAATATCTTTATATACATGTTACGATTATATATCAACTTCTAACCATTTTATAACCTTTATTAGGATTGGGAGCTGATGGCTAGGCATCAAAAGTGGATAAATTCCTGTAGATTATTCAAATGGGGTTCCCACAACAAGGTACACCATCAATATGTCGTCTATATACTGCTCCTTCATTTCATCAATTTTCTTTAATCAATACTAACTATTAATGTTTCTTTTAGATTGTCGTGCACAACCCTAATCTTCATTGGAAATAAGTCGATCTTGATACAAGGACATTTCGTAGAGTGATTCAGAGAATGTATCCCAAGAATGCAATGTGATGCCTTTCAATGGGAGATTAATTTTTTGATGCCTAGCTATACTAATTTTGTAAACTTTAGGCTCCCACTTTTGTATAGTTTTCTAGGCCTTTATTTTACCTTACATAATCTGTATGTATTTTTGTAAGTGCAAATTGGCAAAAGTTAGTTTTTGACTTTCGGTTTAATGCATTATAAAGAACGATGGCATAATTCTAAAATGGCTCAATCACGTCTTTTATCTCACATGTGTTTTAACTTATTCATTTTTATTATTGTTTTGGGTGATGCTTCAGAATTTCAGTTGCCGTATTTCCAGGTATGCTAACTCATTTGTATCCCTTTATGTTAATAGTTGAATGTTAATATTTAAATGACGCTTTGCGCATGATGTTTTTTAAGCATACAAATGTTTTTAATACATACAAATTATGTTATCGATCATTTTATTGTTTGTTTTTGTGCAGTGTCGCAACTGTGGTAGGATTTATGCAGTGTCACATCAGACCTCATTTGTTTCTTCTCTACCTCACCAGGACATCAATTCATCTCTTAAGTCTGTATAACTATATACTTAGAATGCACATATATACTTGGAATGGGATTTTTTTTATATCGAGAAAATGACTTAGGCTCAATGTATGTACAACGACCAGTTTCCTTTTCTACTCCAAACACATGAAAAAAGAGAATCTCAAATCTGAAGGCGATATATATATATATATATATATATATATATAATAGGCTGGTCAATCACCCGTGTGTCTCATAATAGCAGAACCGAATGAATGTTTAGTTCGTAAGATGAATGTAATAGGAACTGATTTTATAATAGGAGATGATTGAATATAATAGGAACATATTTTATAATAGGAAGTGATTGAATATAGGTACTGATTTCATACTCCAACGGTATGAATATAGGAACTGATTATCGAAACCCCTGCCAATCAGCAGTTGCAATATCAGGCTGATTGAATATAGATTGATTGAGTGTTTAGGAACTTCAACGTTGTTTAGGAATTGATTTTATAAATTAATATAGATTGAATATAGATTGATTGAGTATAGGAAATGATTGTATAGGAACTGCATTATATAGATGAATTGATACTGAGTTTATAGGAACATCATCATATATATGTCTATATATGTTTTCGGTGTAGAAATGATTTGATTTAGACAGATATTAATATTTATTGTGGGTGGAAGGATTACATATATACACTACTATACTAGATACAAACCAGATCTGAAAGTGAACAGTGTACATTCCTATTCTTTGAAAACACATGTCTAAATTATTGGCCCTGTTTTGTAAATATTAGATAAAGTTGTAATAAACGTGTTGTTCAAATAATCAAGATTTTAATACCTATCAGATCATGTAATTCAAACAATCAGGTTATTCAACATTGTAATAAATGTTACATAACAAATCAGTTTTTTTTATATTACTAACATTTTATTGTTACAACTGGAAATGGGTGGAGCGCTGCAATCGAAAATAATTAGAGTCCTATAAATTATCTGAAGTCTGTGAGCATGGAAGAGAGACGTGGATCACTTTCCAAGCTGGTACATGAGTGTATTGCTAAGCATGGATGCTGATATGGTGTGTTCAAGTTGACTAAAAAAACTCATGTTCGACTTTCTACAAGAGTATTTTAAAGTGATCGATGGAGGTGGTAATCCGAATTAAAATGATGCAAATGAGTATCGAGACCTAAATACTCATCAAAACTAAAAGAAGGATTTTTTTGTGAGTTTAATTTCTAAACATATGTCCTGCTTATGTGAAAAAACTAATGTCTTGCTTATGTGAATGTCCTGCTTAGGTGAGCATATGCCCTGCTTATGTGAAAAAACTATAGAAACTCAAAACATGAACATATGTGTTGCTTATGTGAAACCTCTTAGCACTGTCAAGCCCCCCTATTAACATTGTCTTGGCTATGCCATTTTGGTCAATTCCATTCATAACCACACATAATGTTAAGAGTTTTTTAATATATTTAGGTTGGTTGTATAAGAATCGTTGTTACTTTTCATTTGAATGAGTATCGAGACCTAAATACTCTTCAAAACTAAAAGAATGCTCTTTTGGTGAGTTTAATTTCTGAACATATGTCCTCCTTATGTGAAAAAACTAATGTCCTTCTTAGGTGAGCATATGTTTTACTTATGTGAAAAAACTATAGAAACTCAATTTAAATCTTATTTCTCTTACTCTTCCTAAGGCTGACTATATTAATCTGTTTAGTCGAATTTCTCTGGATAATTTATCATTTAAGATCATAACAATTTTTTGGCAAATAGGGTGTCTTCTATTATTGCTAAAATCATTTCTACCAACGAAACTTCTTTCATCCCAAGTAGAAGTATCACTCACTATACATCTTTTTCCTCATAAAACATTAATCTTATTGATTATAAAGGCCTTGGTGGCAATGTTGCTATTAGACTTGATATGTCCAAACCTTTGATAACGTTGTTTAGGATTTTTATTGAATACTATTTAGTCTTTTGATTTCAGTAACAAGTTAATTCAATGGATTTCTTCAATTATGCAGTCTACTAAACATTCTATCATTATCAGTGGATCTTCAGTAGTATACTTCTCTTTCTCTAGAGGGATTAAATAAGGTTTCCCCCTTTCTCCTCTTTTATATTTTTTGGCTGAGGATGTGCCTAGCGGAAGTTTGCTCTATAAAGTTCAAACACCTACTTGTTCAAGAATTTCATTTGGATTCAAATAGCGAAAGCTGTGTTAGTTTTGTCACATTTAGGTGTACTTATGTTTGGTTTTATCGTACTTATTCTCTTGAATACAGGGGCAGGAACTTTGAAATACAAGGGCAGTCCCAACTTGTGTTCATGGTAATTGAGAATATCATTTTGTTTATTTCTCGATACGTGTGAATTTTTTTAATCTTGACTTTATGCATTTTATATTTATGCAGATTTTATTTCATTATATCCCCGGGAATTACAATATTCGACCTCATCAACGACAATATAATCGAATTATTCTATTTCCTGAAGCACTTTTTCTTTATATGCAGTTTTGGTAGATCCGTACAAACTCAGTTTCTTTGGTGCTTTCAATAATTTGTTGGCGAACGTTGTGTACCTGAGTCCGTGTATGATTACGTATACTAAATCTTTGGTATACAATTGGTATGTTATACAGGATAACCACGAGAAGAATTAGTTTGCATTATTGCATCAATTTTCAATCAAGATCCGGTATTTATAAGTTGTTATTGTGTGTTTGAAATTGAGAAGGTCATTTGAGGCAGCTAAGTAGGTCATTTTGGCAACAAACGTTCGGCCTCAAAACCTTATTCCGGGGCAGCTTTTTAAGAAACCAACAACAACCTAAAGGACCCGCCAACTAAAATCCATCCTCTCAGTCCACTGTCCAGGCTCTCCCATAACTGAATTGAAGTACATATGAATTGATTTTTTTATTTAGTCTCTTCCTAATATTGAGGGTCATTGCCATAAATTTTATTAGATGAGCTAAACTTTGTTTAGGATTTTGATGGAATAGATTGTAGATGTATCACATAAGAATTTGAGGACCACATATTTCTTTGTATTTAAATTTATAGGGGTGCACATGTTTCGTTGCAAACCCACTGAATGTTTTTCCAAGATAGATTTCACTGCAACGCACTAGCTATTTTGAGTTGGTTAAAAAAAGATTTTGGACTATATTAGTTGAGATTAATTTGTCCCTTGGAATTTTATTTTATTTGGGGTTTCGACATTCATTTCTATTTTAGATGCAATAATATTCTATGTGGGATTTTATTGCAATCATTCATTTCTCACATTATTTAGAATTATACATATTTTTTCTATTTTTCTTGCATATACCGTTATTCTTGGTCAAAGTAGATTATGCCCAATTTTTTAAAAGTACTCTTTGTTTTGTTGGGGAATGATATTTTTTTCGTTTTGTAATTACGTATGTTGAAAAGTTTTGTCGTTTTGCGATTACATGTTTTCGAAATTTTCAAGGTCATTCCTCTAGTAAATATATATATATATATATATATATATATATATATATATATATAAGGAGTAAAACTTATGTATGTCATAATATAGAATTATGATGTCATCTATATGAGTTTTTTCTCCACTCCCTCTTTTGCCCATCAAATTTTTGATTTCCCCCTCTTTTTTAACCTACCAAATTTACACTTCAATTAAAAATTAGGGTTTCTTTGGTCAAAAGCACAACCTCTCTAAAAAATCAAGGGTACATATTCTCTCTCTTACGCTCATTTCCCCAAACCCTAGCCGTCTTCCTCACTTTATCCATATCACTCCTTACGGGTCTCTACCCTTTTCAAGACATCCCCTCCCAAGAAAAACCTTATCCCCCGCCTCCTCTACCGTCCACCGTTTCCTTATATTGTCGCCCTACTCATCCTCCATTATTTCCTACCTCAGGTAGTCTCTCTCTATCTCTCTGTCACCTACACACACATATATTCGTGCACTCACCCACACGCACACATACTATTTTCTATTCAGGTTGTTGACTCTAATCTATTATATTGTATATTTTTTGTTCAAAGAAATCCAAATCTCAAATATTTTTCTCTTCTCTAAAACCATTTATCTTCTCTCCCTCGACGATCAATAAAGTTACTCAATATCTCTCATATATTTTTTATGAATGTTTTGAAATTAGTATTTCAACAACTTTGATTTCATGATCTATGTCACTCTTTTAGCCTAATTTCACACTAATATATGTCTCTCTCGCACGCCTTCTCTCTCTTTGCTCCTTATTTTTTACATCTACATCTCTATTTTTTTATTTTCAAAAAATGGGGTTTTAAATCAATGTTTTTTGGGGGGTTTCATTTTAGAGTTTTGAAACTAGGTTTTTAAACAGTTTGTTTCAAAGTTTATATTTTTTTTTTTAAATTCAATTGGGATTTTCTTGAAATAAGAGTGATAAAATGTTATTTAGTACTTGAGGCTCATTTTGGTCATTGTAGACTCGAATATACGAATATGGATGTGCCAGAAAGATTTAGTAAGTTTCTTGAATAGTGTGATAATAAAGGCTTTCTAATTTGAAGCTCTGTTGTTATTTGGTAATATGTTTTGACCACAATCACAAAAAGTATTTTAATAAAATGAGAGAAGTCAATGGAACTAGCAGCCTTGATGATAGGAGAACAACAACATCAAGAGAAGGAGATGCAATGTTTGCTCAGACGGTTGATGCTCGAAACCTTTCATTTAACCTTGGCCTTTTCTGCCTTTTATTCTCATGTTCTTCAGTTAATAATAACTTCATGCTCAGTATTTCCTCTGTTGACAGAGTTGGCTTCAACTAATCGTGAAGAGTCCGAGATTGGTCACGATCAGTTGGTCAAGGTGATGGGCTTTTCGATTTTATTTCGACCTTTATTTTCTACTTTTGAAATAATGTTTTTTTCATCTGAGTGTAACAAAATATATGTTTTGGTATAATGCATAATCAAATTAACAAAACAAGTACGCTAGAAACTTATGCAATTTTGGTATAATGCATAATTATGGAATATTTTCTGCAAAATTCTTAACACTATCCATAACCAGAGCAAGGTAAAACGCATGTTCCCATGGCAATGTTGAGGGAAGGGTTTTGTTCATTTTTTTTGTGTTTTTACCGAAAAAACGGAATTTGGAGTTCCATAGCAAGCCTTTTGTAGTAATTAGAGTGCCGCTAGACCTTGCAAAATGCATTATCGCTAGGAGAACACCCACATTTTGGTTACTCAAATTGCATTTTTGCAAGGCCAAAAGGCACTTTTTTTTTATTCGAAAAATTGTATCAGCTTCTTTAATATTTTGTTTTGTTATTGTTATTATTTTTCACTTGCTCCTTGCCTTTATTTGATTTTCGGGTTATGGAATTACAATGAAACCTCAATAATACTTGCATGATGCAGGCTCGGAGACACGATATTGATTGGGGCAGGAGGGAGGCACCTTACTTCTAATATTCAGATCAAGAATACACTTTACCTGTTATGTTAAGTCTCTTATGAAGTTTCTCTATTCACATCCAACTCCTGAAAAAAGGTTATATTTTTTCAGAGTTTATTTTATATATATCGACTTACCCCCTATAGCTAATGTAATATTTAAGATACCCCCTATTTCCAAAATCACCCCCTAGAGAAATTACATTAACATCTTTGTGCATATAATCTATGGGGTATTAAAGTTAATAGCAACTGAAGTCGCTAATTTATCTTCACCATTTCATTCAAACTGAAGATGCTAATTTATCTGATGATCTGCAAATATACGAGCGTTAGATGGGCTAAATCTCCGTTCCTTATATAATCCTGATGTATTTCGTGGGGTTAGTGAATTTAAGAGCAACCCATCGACATTGGTTATCCTTAATCTTACCATATTATTATTCTATATTTGTACGTTTTCTTTGGTGGGAGAGGTATTGTACGACCCAGGCTATTCATCCCAATCCTTAATTTTCAACCTCTAAACTATAGTTGATTCATAGATGGTAGGCCAAATTCTGGGTACTTTTGGCAGAGATTTTTTCATTAGTTAGGAACTTTAAACCATGATCAAAGGATGAAGCATATAATGGTGTTATAAATGAGGCCAGTAATCTCTAAGATGTGCCCCAACCTCGGCCATCTGAAAATGAGACATCTTGTCTAGCCCGCAAACATTTAGAAGCAATTGAATTTTCTTACCTTCTGAGATTGATGTGTTTGTTAATATCAGTATGAAAGCAACAACATCCTTGACAAAGACAAGGCGACGGAATTTATCATCACATGATTCCAATTTATCTCCTTTTGAAAGGACACTACCATCTCGGAAGATATCTAACTTTCCATAATTTTTGTTCTGTTGTTTTCCAATAGCTACTATGTTTCTCTTTGTATATTTATATTCCTATTTGTAATTTTTAAGAATTTTTTGTGAGTCCTGGGCAGTCTCATGCCTTGAATTTGTATTCAAAATTCATGTAGGGACAGTAGCGGCTCAGGAGATATCATCATTGTGCCACAGTTGATTATTGTTTGGTAAAATGTTTATTCCTCTCCGTTTATTCATTGCTCACTGATAATAATCTAAACTGATTTACACGTGTACAACCCAGTTATCTTTCATCAGGACATCTTCAGAAGGGTACGGAGACTGAAGAAAAAAGTATGAATATGAATAAAGGAAATGTAAGTGTTTCGTTCGATTTTAAAAAATTATTACTAATAAATGCATAATATTTTTTATGAATTTGTTCTATGATCACCTCTTTTCAACATTTTTAAAAGTTTTTATGTGAGTTTATCATAAGTTATGGCACATGATCTCAGTTATATGTAATGGTTGTCTCTCTGCGATCTCTTTTAACAATTAGAGATGGTTCTTATTATTGTTGCATAATGATCTTATCTCTACAATATCTTTATTTTTATATCTCATACATTTTGTTTTAGTTTGATACCTATTATGTATGTGGAGTAATAAGTTCATTTCCAACTTTAGCTTGCTATCTAAAGGAGTTGTGTTGCACTTTACTAGGTCAAACACTTGCATCTACAACAGCTTGACCATGTCAGAAAATTACAACAATAGAAGCTTGGTAGTCGACCAATTATAAATGCCTCAGCTCAGCCAACTCAGCCACTTACAACTGCAGTAGCTTTGCCGGCTATGCCACTTATTTCGTAATCGTTTGTGAATTCTAAATCAATGATTATATGTTTTATTATAATGTTTGACACGTGTAACTATAATTTTTTGGTTTATGAATTTAATATTATTTTCTTTTTGTGAGGGAGTTTTTTTAATTTCTTTATAGATTGTTATGTGAAATTATTAACAGAATTTAATTCATGGACTATTACTATTGTTGTTGGGAGTATCTTTTATTTTTTTAATAGGGGGATACTCCTACAAACAAAGGATATTTTTCCCAAAATTTTTAAAATATTTACAGTGTTGTAAAAAAACTTTAGGACTTAAATTAGGTTTGTGGGTGTGATGTTATTCATGCGAGGTCAAAGCGGACTATTAGTGCTATGGACTATTTTTTATTTCTTAAATATGGTGAAGAGTCATATAAATACAAGAAAAATCATAAAATTGTTTACAATTATTTGTGTTGTAAACAAGCCTTTTGACTTAATTATACAAGATTCAATACTTTGGATTTTTTACCTTATTGTATATTTTTGAAATGTAGTTATTAATGTGCAAGTTTTGTTGGGATTGTTAAATGAAAAGATCAAAGAATATTATTTTTTGGGTGTCAATTTTATGTTTTAGGACAGCACAAGGCGATATGTTTTTTTTGACAAAGACACAACATGACATGATTGTGTTATTTTTTATTTCACACGAACACGACCCATTTATGATGTGAAATGACACGACTTACATGGTTTAAAATTTTGATAGCCAACGTAGTATGATGATACATGAAAACACGAGTAAAAATACAACTAAAACGATAATATACGATAAAGCTACTTATGGACACGACGTCACACGACATCATATAACATGACTTAAACAAATGAAACTTGTCCCCTTTTTTAAATTAACAGGTTTATACCATAGGTTATTTCAAAAATCATTAAAAAAATTAAGTATTCATTTTTTTAGTTGGAATTGATTAAAAGAGAACACACTTGAAGCAAATGAACTCTTATAATTAAGAATATTCCAACTTCAACGCCGTCTATAATGCAAATGTAAATATGTTCAGACTACATTATTGCCGATGGCCATGATAATCCCTTAATTTTTTATAAATATAATGTAAGCTTATTTCCTCGTTATTGCCCACACTTTCAAATGGGGAATATTTTACTTTGTCGTGATAAATATTCTAAATGATGGCATAGGAAAAAATATGGGCAATGTCAATACCAATCCTTCAACATGTTTTAACAAAATAAAAATAAAAACATCTAAATGATTTTTCGAAACCATCCACAATGAAGGATCGGTTTGAACAGTACTCTAAGAAAATATTCAGTTTTGAAATTCTTGCATGATATATTGAAATTCTTCTTGCTAGTACCGTTTTTTAGAAAAATTGTATTTTCCAAATCGATCCACGATTATGGATTGTTTTGAAAATTATTTTTAATGAGAGCTTTTTTTAAAAAAAATATTATAAGAGTCAACTACGAATATGACATATTCTACACAATTACTTCATATGATTTAGCTCATCTTATGATGAATGGCATACAAAGAATCATTAGGATGAAATTTCTGGATTGATTTTCCTAGGGGTGTTCACGGTATAGTAAAAAACAGTACCGTATAGTACTACTGAAAATTAGTGGTAATGGTTTACATTTTTTACTTACTGAATTCGAAACAATCGAAATCGAAATTACTGAATTTTTTGTGGTTTGTTTTGGTTTTAGCATTTTAAAAACCGATTTACCGACTGAACCGTACCGAATGATATTCTGAAATTAATATACCAAAAATATCAAAACGATATTATCGAACTTACCAGATTGAAAATAACAAATTAACTCAAGAAAGAATACCCAGTGCTAAAAATAAACAGAACCGCACTTATTTTATAGGTTCCTTTTTTCTTTAAGTGGTCAATATTTTAGTATCCTTTGGATCAGTACAAGATTTTATAGCCCTTAGATAATTCAGAATAGAATTTATAGCAAGACTAGGGTTAATGATTCAAATTCAACACCACAACTTATGACTCTCTCTCATTTCACAAAATAAAATTCTTACCTTTACCCTCCCTCACAGAGCCCCTTAACTCGGCTCTCTCTGTCAACCCATTGTTACATCGATTATTCCTCACCTCAGCTCACCTTATCAGTAATACTTCACAACTTATGACACAATTATGTATGCTATTTTCTATTTTTTTATATAAATATGCATATAAAAAGGTTTAGATAAGTGGTGAAAAAAATTACCATTATATACCGAGCGGTACCATATTTACCGAAACCCATCATATTTTTTGAAAAACTTATTTACCGCAAAAAACTATTTTTACCGCTGTATGGAATGGTTTGGTTTCGATTTATGGGTTGGTGTACCGGCTAGTAAAACTGGTAATTTTGGCTTGATATTTACGAGCTTGGTATGATTTTGGTATGCTCTATTTACCGACGAAACTGAAAAAAAACCATCCTTAGATTTTCCTCATAATATGACACCACTCTTTTATTATCTTGTAGTATTAGCATGCAACCCACGTGATGTACTGGCGCATATCAATGAGACTCAAAATCTAAATATTATTGAAAATAGCTTTCATTAACAATATATTGTCATTTTCTCTGTGCAAGGTTATAACTCTATAAAATTCAAAATATCACAACATATAGTGTAAAGAACATGGATTGTGGCTGAAAAAAGTAAGAATTAAGGCGTGACTTACGAAAAATCAATAACACGTGTCATAATTTTTTACATCTTCTCCATCCGAAGTACACACTTTCGCGCGTGCACGCACACACAAATATATATGTATATATATATAATGGCTTTCATTAATAATGTATTGTCATTTTCCTTGTGCAAGATAATTACTCTATAAAATTCAGATTAGCACAACATATAGTGTAAAGAACATGGATTGTGGCTAAAAAAAAAGTTACAATTAAGGTGCGACTTTCAAAAACTCAATAACACGTTTCATAATTTTTTACATCATATTTATCCTGAGTACACACGCAGTCGCGTGCAGGCACACGGAAACATATATATATATAATGGCTTTCATTAACAATGTATTGTCATTTGCCCTGTGCAAGATTATAACTCTATAAAAGTCTCATTATCACAACATATAGTGTAAAGAACATGGATTATGGATGAGAAAGTAGGAATTAAGGTGTGACTTTCAAAAAATCAATAACGCGTGTCATAATTTTTTACGCCTTCTTCATCCGAGGTACACACACACACACGTGTGAATGAGTACCCAAACCATCACAATCCTACCAAAGATATTGGCAATAACAAAATTCTCACAAAAAATAGTGCTTTAATTAAATAATACTCAACATATCAAAATAATACAATTTTCGTCGAATTATTATTTGAATTTTAAGATTTTAATGTCGAGGTTTTGAGTTGCAAATTGTGTATTTGATTTGTAGATTGGGGTTTGCAGATTGAATTCGTAATTTATGGGTGAATGGGGATTGGTATAGTGGTCCAACATCGGGTTTTTTAGTTGTTTTTTATTTTTTTAATATTGAAATACTACGTGGAAATTAATTTTCACCAGCTTAATACTTTGGAGCTAAATTAAAAGTAAAATAATGTGAAGGAGTAAGATTAAGGAGATGACACTCGTTAAACTCTGCAAGAGACGAATTTGTATTCGAAACCAAACATGTATTTAGAATATCCTTCAATCTCCCAGTTCCTCTTCATCACCTCCGAGACCTTCTCCATTTACAGATGTTTCGTCGGTGGGGTCGCTTGGGCCACAACCAATTAAAATGGTAACCAATTTGATGGGGCTGAAAAAATTACATATTTAATTTCACTTCATCGATTATGCTCCTGATGGAGCATAGATGTTTTCGCATAAACTTTTTAGGACGGGATCATTAAATATGGCAGCGACGGTCGCAGAGCTGAGGCCGAGGAAAAATAGGCAAATTCATTAGTCATATATTTCTCTATTGAGAAGAGGATGTTTGCGAAAATTTAAAACAGGAAAAAGACACAAAATACTCCACACCACAGTGTTGCTAAAATGGAGGATATGTAGTTATGGACCCATAATAAGGTGAAAATAATAGAGGATATATAGTTATGGACCCAGGTGAAAATTTATATAAGAGTGTGCACGATCTTAATGGATTAAATTATTTAATTAAATATCCAATAACAAATCCAGTTTTATCTTATTATCCTAGGACATAAATTTAAGAGATAAGGTAGATAAATAAAATATGCAATCACACGGCAACTGAGAAAAAATTCCTTTTAAGGGAAAAACCTTTTATATCAGCACTTTAGAAACTTTACAAGATGGTCGGCTTATAATACTACTTGATACAACCACAAGTAAATGTTAAGTTTTCATAGAATCTCTAAAGAATATTTCTTGTTGTTGAGTAGTCCACATGTAATGATCCACCCTCAATATCAGCCGATCAGACTTCAGCCTTCAGTCTTCAGCCGTGATCCCTCCGGGTTCACAAGTCAGTCATACAGATGATATTTCCATAATGAGTATAACTTAACTATCGTTCAAATGGATTCACAAAAATCTATTTTTATGAATCAAAAGTATTTTATATAAACAAAAAGTTGAAAAGTTTTGTAACATGTATGCAGAAATCGTTTTGACAAAATTCTTAGAAAAAATAAATGAAACATGTATTTATAGGATGCAAACAAAAATCGAAGCGACGGCTCATTAGAATGAAATTGGAACTCGTTCGAATGAGATTGTCATTTTGTTAGAGAAAAAACTATAATTTTTTCGAACGAGAGAGCAATTTCATTAGAACTAGCTTCTAGCGAGCTTCTAATGAATTCCAATAGTGAACACCCATTAGATGTTCGTTCGATGTACACATTAAATGACCCTTCAAACAAAAATGCAATTTCGTTCGAATGAGGTTACAAAAATTATTTTTAAAACTAAAAATTCATGTTCAGTTTTAGTAAAAAAATCAACATCCAAAATAAAGCTTATGAATAATTTTAAAAACCAATTGTTTTATACCTTTGTGGGATGTAGGGAAGTCTTAAATGTTGGATTTGGTTTGTCATGGCGGTATGTGGTGGTTTGTAATGGGATACACCAAATTAGCCTAAATCTAAAACTATGAGCAATACCAGAAAATTGCTCTTACAAATCTCCCCATTTGGCTAGGCTGGTACAAAACTATACAAACCTAATTGAAATTTAGTTTACATAAAATACCCCTACAAAATAAATGACAAAAAATCTAATATCCTAGAAAAGGAATAGCATAGGAATCTTTGTCTTCATTTTCTTCTTGTGCTTCGCTTGGGCACTTTGTCATCATCTGATGTAATATGATTTTTTGTAAGTACCTACACACATGAAGCAAAGAAAATACTCGTGATGCATAGATTTTTATATAAAATAAAACTCATAAATCTTAAAGCTCAAACTCCCCCTTAATTTGTTCTCCCCTTTTTATTCAAAATAGACAAAGGAGTAAAAACTAAATATGACATATAGAGAACATCACAGATAAGAAGAAGATATCATCACAAAGATATAGAAAAGATGAACACGCAATAATAATAATATCAAAGTCACCACAAATTATTTTTGAAATTTTTCAAAAAAATTCAAGTATAAAAGTTTACAAATACAACACACCATGGAGAAGCACAAAAATACTCGAAGCATGGAAATAGAATGTAGGGATGTGAACATATTCCGTAAACTAATCAGTTTAGACAAACATAACACATGTGTACGAAAAATTGAGGTACCACTATTGAATGATCTCAATGTCTACCATGGGTGTAAAAGATTGTGAACTCATGTGAAATTGACTTAACCTAGTCAACAAATCAAGACCGTAAATGATTTCGCACCAATGACGCCAAAAACTATGTAATGTTTTTCTGAGATTTTTACAGTTTGTGCAAACCCATTGATATTTGACTTAACTCCCTCAAAATATCACATATAGCAATAATACTCTCAATTATTTTGAAGAAATTAATGCTAATTTATGGTGAAGTATCAATGTTCAAACAAAATGGACTGACATTTATATTTTTATGTGCCTCCAATCTTTTAAGGTTCTTTTCATTGCAAATGGAAACTTTTAAGGCAAAGAATTTTGTCTTTCATATCCTCTTTCCATTGCTTAATATTTAATAAAAAATTTGAAAAAATGATTTTAATTCAGGCAATGGTTTTTACATGCATAACTTTTTATCTCGTTTTTCACATTTGGTTCATCTTGAAGAAAAATTGAGATGAAAACACTATGATCGGCATGTGACAGGTAAGCGCAATACTCATATAAGCTCGTGCTCATGTGCATTAAAGGATATAAGAAGTCAAACATGTAACTTGACATCATCAAATCAGAGATTAAGGACTCCACACATTATTAAGCACATATATGAAATGATGTCATGTCTCAAAACACTACAAAATAGTCATGTGGTATGGAATAATGAGTTGACTTGGACATCTTTAATGTTCATCCATATATGGTGTAAAAAAAATACAAAACTCTTTTTGTCTTTTTGAAAAAATTTATCAAAATAACAGCTTTTTTCCTTTTTTTCTTTTTCTTAAAAGAAAGTGAATTTTTTTGTATGTTTCAAAAATTTTCAACAAAATCAAAACCCTTTTTGGATTTCTGAAAAATATATCAAAATAAAAAATATAAGTACAATGATAGTACACTCTAGTAATAGGGACATATGATATGAGCTTGAAAATCACCCTATTCTAGAAATAAGTCTCGATCTCAATCATTAGGCCCGGAGAAGATCTCAAAAGGATATGACATCCTAAGAAATTCCTCATCAAATTTTGTGAAGTTTTGACCAAATACTCTACTTGCTCTCAAAGACGCTGAAAATATCTCTAAAGTGATGTGCAGGAGCATGCGGAGTATTATATGTGGGAGTGTGTGCGGGAACTATGTGGGGGCATACCTATGAGACACTCACCCTAGATTGAAATAATAAGCCTAAGGTAACCTCTTTGTTTCCAATGGGAACAAACATAGATGGGATTGGGTCCACCTTTCTCAAAACATCTAAGACAAGCTCTCCTAGGGGGGTTATGCCGAGGGTAATAAGGATCTAACACAAACTTGGGAACCGACTCGGGTGCGACATGGGAAGTGGATGCACCATCATAACCTATTCCTTGCCTCTCGGTGTTACCTAACGCATGACCAAGGATCATCTTTTCAACCTTCTTAGATGTGTCCTATAAAGTAACTTTGACCTCCTGAACACATTCGAGATCTCTCTCGAGCTGGGATAACTCGGCTTCAACTTTATCATGAGCCTCCAATGAAGATTGAAGATATTTTGGTAAGACTAGCCACGGTGTTAGTCAAATCGATATTTTTTCGACCTAAAATGATCAACTGCTCACATAAAGAAATATTCACCTTCTCGAGTTGACTCACCGACGCTTCACACTCTCTCAAAACTTTTGCCTCTCTTTCCAAATCTAACATCCTAAGAGAAAAATTCATATTTAGCTTTTTCATTTTCAAAGTCTCGGTGTAAAGATCACCAAAAGCCGTTTGGAGACCACCTTCTCCCTCACTCAAAATATCATCCTCACTCTCACTATCTCCTAAATGGCTTGAAACATCATTAAGGCTTTCATGTTTAGATATCTCCCCATTAACATGGAACAAACTAAAAGTGCTAATGTGACTAGTCATGAATAAAACACACGATTCATATGGTGATTCTCCCCCTGAAACAATTGACTCGGCATCACAAATTATATTAATCGCTAAGAATGGATTTATTTATAACTTTTGTTCCCTTAGTATTAATCCCAGTGGGACACTCATAAGCCTTTTGACTTTAACCTTCCCATTCATAACACCTAATTGTAATACCCCATAATTTTAATGTCTTTTAATATGAGATTAATTAAAGCTTAATGGGCCAAATTAATGGGATTAATTGGAATTAATTATGTGAAAATTATTTGGGATTAATCTGGATTGAATATTACTAGAGATTAAAGTAATATGTGATTTTAAAAATATGATTTCGAATATTACTTAGTGATTTAAAATTAATATGTGAATATGATAATTATTATCAGGAGTTGCAAATACAACAATAATGGAAATTAAGTCGGGACACGCTTATAAGTCGTGTTAGGACTAAAGTTGGGAAATAAAATGAGATTTATTTTTAAGTCATTTGAATGATCATTTGAAGTGTTCCATTGATTTCAAAAAATAGTCAGATAAGTCTACCCGGGGGTTTGATTTGAGTCTCGGGTCAATTGAAAGATGAAAGGACATCCCGAAGGGGCATTTTAGTCGTTTTTCTTGGAAGATGGATAGTACCTACATTTTTTTGTCTTTTATCTAACCTTGGAGACTTATTATATATGTGAGTTTAGATTGTACATAAGATTAATTTCATCTAAACATATGTGAGGTCTTTTGAGAGAGAGTGAAACGACATAGAGAAAAAGTGAAAGGTTATCTAGAGGAGAGGAAGAGTTGTTTGGAAAGGAAGAGTCACCTAGGGAAAACTAAGGGGGACAACCACCATATCTACACCTTGCACCACCATCGAATTGTCATCGAAAAAAGTAAGAAGAGGTGTCATACACTTTTCGATATGCAAATTCAAACATACAAATAAGGCAAGTGTAATTCTTACTTTATTTTGGTGCTTATATTATCCATGTTAGAATAGGATTTCATTTTGGATTGATGAACTATGAATTTGGATTGATAAATAATGTTTAATCGATATGAAAATTCATGTAGTTGGAGATTTATATATGTAGAGACTATGAACATGAAAATGGATATACACGTAGAGACAATGAACATGAAAATGGATAGCTTTTACATGTAGATGATTTATTTATTTATTGATGATATGAAAATGATGTTAGGTATTACATGTAGATGAATTCTACTCATGTTGAATATGGAAATTTTATGATTTAGTTATGAAATAATAATTCTAAATTCGGGGTTTTTAAAAGGTATAAAAACGGAGGATTTAGAGAAATTGGAATTTTAAGGAGCTTATGGGTTTGATGATAATACCCTTATGAATATATGATTTTGTTGTTATTCTTATGTGAAAATTACTCTTGAACATGTTATAACACTCTTAGTAAATCTGAGTTTTGGGTAGAATATAATCCAGAAGGGTTTGGGTTTAAGAACTTGAAGAAAAATGCAGAAAACTGAGGTTGAAGATGAACTAGAATGACGCTGATATCGTTCGAACGAGACATGCTATCGTTCGAACGAGATGCCATCTCATTTCAATGTGAATTTTGGACTTCTAACGAAATTTTAGAAAGTTCGATTTTAAGCCCAGAAAAGTTTAGAAATTGGCCATTTGTCCCACGGTAAGATTTGATTAATTTTAGTACATTAACAAAGAGTGAGAAACATGGGTTATTGTTGGGAAATTAAATATTGAATTAAGGATAGAAAATTATGTGAGTGATAACCACATAATAAAATACGATGAATGATGTTTGAATAATTTTGGTACATTAACAAGGAGTGGGAGACTTGGGTTAATGTTGGAAAATTATATGGAATTGCGGAATAAAATTATGTCAGAGATATCTACATAATAATAATACGATTAAGAGATGAATAATCTTCATGGTAAAGTACGGGTAATATTGGTGATATATATAGATACTTAGGATTATGTGAGTGATAACTACATAATAAATATAGGATGATAATCGTGATTAACAAGTACGGGTGGTATTCGAGAAATATGATGGGTACTTGGGGTACGATGAAATCCTAATATGATATTGGTTGATTGCATACCGAATTTTATATAGGTTTATGTGTATACCTATTGGTTGTTGATTTATGTGTATGAAATACCTAGCCTACTTGCTATTGACGGGAGGTTTGCGCGTAGAGGATACTCATATCCTGATGAGCCATATGGGGTATTTTTGACTTGTGCCTCAGAACATAGGACTTATGTTGGATTGCCATTAGTGATAACAATGGTATTGAACGCTCTTTTGGGTGCATAGGTATGTGCATAGCCCAAAGGATTTGGACTATGTTTGCCTCCATTATTTGTGATTTGTTAATTATGGTTCGAGGGATACAAGAAACCAGCAGTCCTTTGTACAGTGATGAGATGTACCCGGACTTGATAGCAGAGTATGCATGCACCACAGTTGATTCTCGGGGTATAGTAATGTATATATATATAATAAGAGTGAATGTATATATATACTTGTGATATTTTTTACATCTTGCACAATAGCTGAGCATAAGGGTGCCATATTAGTGTATATATATTATAGTGTGAAAATGTATATATACATGGGTTATTATCTACTATGTAAATTAAGTAGTCGTGAAAGATAATGAAATCTGAAATGAATTAACTAAGTGAATACTTAATCATATTGAATTTGAAAAAGGGCTTATCCATGTTAAAGAGAAATTGGATATATATGTATTACCTGTATTGCGAGAGAAATACGTGGGAAAGATATGGGCTATGAGTAGTTGGCACTGATATGAACTAGTTAGAATGGGAATAGTAACTAGTATGGTTGTAAGGTACGTTAGGTCTGCACACTAGATGAGAGGTGAGGATTTTGAGAGAGAGTCCGATAATCTAACATATATATAATTTCTGAATATAGCACTTATTCACTTGCTATTTTTTAAACTATTTTTACAATGGCCTTTGACCCGTTTTCTTCTATATTCTCTTCTCTCTTGTATCTCCTATATCATGTGTCCAGTCGCAGGGACACCAACCATAGAGGATTAAGATTTTTGACGAGCTATGGATGATATGGAGTTTTGGACTTTGCTTAGACATTTTCATCTTAATTGATTCATACTCAGTAGTTGATCTTTTATTTAGGGCATGTCGCCCAAGAGGATTTAAGTATTTCCATTCTATCCCAGTCAATTAATGTATAATGTCAGTTTTTGATACATTTGGTTATATAGGAGTTTATTGTATTAAGACATTTAAAATGGAGAGTTTTAATCCAGTTGCATTAAATCCAGTTTTGATATTACTCAATTGTTATTCATTGTGTGAATGGATTGTGTTAAATGGTGTATGTTTTAAGTGGAATTTTTCATTAAATAAAAATTGAAAATTTTTTAACACCTGTTTAATTGAGTAGTAGGTGAGTATGTTTTCGACAATGATGTTAAGAATGATCGAACTATATATTCTGTTTTAATTTAGTATGGGAATGATCACCCTGTATTTTATTAAGCAAGGTGTTACAGGTGGTATTAGAGCATCGGGTTCTAAAGTCTTTTAGGATCTATACGGATTATTACATTTCAGCGTAATGTTCTTTCATATAGAGCCTTATCATATGGATCATTGTATTCCTATTTGTATTGCGACTTACATTCTCCTTCGAGAGTCGTTAGAAGGATAGCAAGAGGAGGACTCAACCGAAGACTTAGATATTTTTTTAAATGGTGATTGAAATAGAACCCCTCATAATTGATGTTCAAGCTGAGGATAATAAAGAAGATGTTCGGGAGATTTAGTTTCCCAAACACCATCACAAATGACATTTGTGTCATTCCAGTCTCACCAGCATAACTGGATTGGAAGCAAGTCAGACGGGTCTTTGAAGTAAACCATCCGTAGAAATATTATAAATGCGTAGATTTTGTGTGTTAGCCAATTGATCGAGAATATTCAGGAGTTTTGGCATATAAAAGAGTGTTGAATACCTCAAGTGAAAATTGGGGTCAAATTTTTATTGGCTCGCAGGAGTAATTTTGTAATAGCGATAGTCAATCACCATATTTGAAAGGTAAAATATTATGCCAATGTAAGGGTCTTAAGACAGTCTTAGTGTAAGTTCCTTCATCTTTTGTTCGGAAGGTGATGTGAACGGAATTTTGAACTTTGTAAACGAAGGGATAGGTACAAAGAAAAGATCCATTGACTGGGCGATGGAGTCACAAGAGTAGTCGCCAATACTTAAGGGAATTTCTGTTTGGATGCTCAATGCTAATGGAGACGATGTTGTGTTTTGACAATGAACATATAAATGCTTCTATGTGAAGGGATCAAAGAGTTCAAGTATCTAGACAAGGAATAAGATTGGACGTCACAGTGTTAGTGAAGCACTACGGTGGGAGACCCATCAGGGGACCCATTTAAATAATTCAGATAGTCGAATTCCTACCAAGTGATTGTGAATTTTTTAGTCAAGGTTATTGAACTTAGCAGTGTGTTCCTTAGGGCCAGCGAAATAAAGGGAACAATGAAGGTGGCCATCGGAGTTGAGGCTACTAGGGATCGAGAGAAGGAAGATCCTAAACTATGGTCTGAATGGCCCAGAATAAAGAATTATATGAAAAGGTATTACTTATGGAGAGTAAGACCACATGCATTGAATTTTGCCTAAAGCAAGTAAATGGGACAAGAGTCTGGTGCCTATCAGGGGCAATGATTAAGATGAGTTTGGTTCAGTTCGGACAAGTGTGTTGAATCTGGGAGCCATTTGAGCTGTCAGGGAGATTGGCAAGTATGGAAACATGGGTTATCTTCGGGAGAATAAGGTATGCTTTATGTGACATGAGCAAATCACGGTATTTTGATTAGTACTAGATTCGCATGTGAGACGATTTTAGTGGTTATATCAATACCATTATGGGTATTTTTATTTATTTTCGTGGTTTAACGGGATTAAAATTTTGTCTCATCCACAGGGGAGTGTGTATAGATAGTGAGAATATTTTTTATTGATATTACTTATTTTTACTGATGTGTTATCCAAGTATGATATCATCTTGCATGTGGTTATTGATGGTTAATAATGATAGTGGGTTGTTATTTCAAGGCTATCATGGTCGTTGTTCCAGGACAAGATGTGTTGTTTTGGCGATGCTTAGAGGGTTGAGCTTGCATTTATCTGAGATTTAGTAATGTTAAAAGACTTCAAAAAGTGTAGTCGTCTTAAGATATTTGATCTCGGTGCATAGGTACTTTACTGATATGATTTAGAGATTTTGGGTTTATTATCGGGCATAGAGGCTTAGCTCATTTTTATATGTAGCGCTCAGGACTTGGTGATAGGTAGAGAGCATTGTTATATCACTCCTTTAGAGACATAGGAGTTGAGATTTATATTTATATGTATCGGGATCAGGATTTTGAGTGTCTAGATTATGTACCTTGAGTCTATATATCTCGATGACCGATAATGTTAGGTAGTAGTATATCAAGGGGTTCCTTGTTTGGATTTTGCTTGTGAGACATCCCACGCATGAAACCCAGTGACTGTTGGGAGTTAATTGATGTGTTAGGCGATAGGGAAATAGCTATAACTTTAGTTGTTCCTTGTTTTATGAGTGGAACAAATCCTTTGAGTGTACGACTTGAGGCTAGTGGAGCCGGTCAACATTTGTGTAGCGATGCATGGATTGGAGGGTGTATGGGCGCCCCGGTGAGTTTGATTTCATATCGTCCGAGATATAAGGACGTGAGAATGAATGCGTGGAATATATGCCCATGAGGCAGTTATAAACAAAGTTGGAATGGTAGGATGGATTGAACGGCGCGTGAAGAATATGATAATCCAAGTTTATATGTACGATGAGAGTAATGTACCAGAGGTGGGTTGAAAGACATTGTGAAGCCAATTATAAGGATATCTCTGGAATAGAGGAAAATTTAACTATTGTGGAAAAATAGAAAAGAGTATTACTCAGTTAAAAATTGAGAGTGGCTCACACATAAATATAATGTTGATATCTTTAAGGTAAAAAGCGTCGAGAAGTGTATGCTATGTAAAAAAAGTACACGGAGAGAGACTTTTGGTATACGCCAAGGAAAGAAGGGGAGTATAAAATATCACTTAATGTGAGACGTTATAAGTGGAAATTGGTATTAAGCGGGACATATTGAATCTATCTTCGGAAGCACCACTCTGATGGGAATAGGTTGATTCGAGAAGATCAACCGAACTTTAGTATCAAGCCGATAATTCTAGAGACAGAATGGACAGACGGGCTAGTATGCCGCCCAATATTGTCGTGAATCAGGATGAGATCCTTAAGACCCACCTTCGATAAAGATTTTAAGAATAAGTGGGGATAACTTTTGGTTTGGGTATGGCATGTCACCGAGGGCCCGATGAGTAGACGGGAGGTGATTATTTACTAGTGGACCGGGATGAAAATAGACATTGTTAGTTCATTTCTAAGTGTGTCACTTTTCAGTTAGTGAAGGTGGATCATCAGAAGCCAAAAGGGTTTCTTCATTCATTAGAGATCTCGATGTGGAAATGGGAAAACATTTCCATGGACTCCATCACAGGACTACCTACTACGCAGAGAGGTCATGATTCTATATGGGTGATTGTAGATCGGTTGACTAAGTTAGCTCACTTTTTGCCAGTTTAGACTAATTACGCTACAACATAGTACGCTCAAGTTCCTATAGCTGAGATAGTGAGGTTACATGGTGTACTGCTTAATACTGTGTTCGATCAGGACAAGATTTTTTTATCCCGATTTTGGAAGAGTTTTCACGAGGCCATGGGTACCGAGGTGCTATTGAGTACGGGATATCACCCATAAACAGATGGGCAGACATAACGTACAAATTAGATATTGGAAGATATGTTACGTAAGTGTATCTTGTACTTTAGGGAAGGTTGGGAGTAGTACCTTCCACTTGTGGAGTTTGCATATAATAACTCATATCAGTTCACCATCGGTATTGTTACATTAGAGGCAATATAACTAGGCCTTGTCATTTTCCTACATGTTGGTTAGGGGTGGGGGATAACAAGCCACTTGGACCAGAGGTGATTCAGGACACGTTTGCCAGAATTGAGATCATTTGTAGTCATATTCGGGTAGCCCGTGATAGACAAAAAAGTTATGCCGATGTGAAGCGGTTCTTTCGGTAATATAGTGCGGGGAACCAGGTATTATTGCGGGTATCTGATATGAAGGGGATAATGAGATTTGAAAAGAAAGGGAAATTGACACCCAGATATGTAGGACCATTTCCTATAACTAACAGAGTTGGACCGGTTGCTTATAGATTGTGGTTGTTGGAGCACTTGCATTGGATACATGATGTGTTCAATATTTCTTCGCTGAGGCGATATCTCCAAGATGAGTTGGCTCAAACTCATGTTGTATTAGAGGATATCGATTTGTATCCAGACAGTTCATACAAGGAGAGACTGGTAGTGATCTTGGACCATAGCGAGAGACGGTTGAGATCGAAAGTAGTTCCGTTGGTGCGTGTCCAGTGGGAGAACCATAATCTTGAGATTTTTACTTAGGAGCACGAGGATGAGATGCGCGATAGAAACCCGGAGTTATTTTTACCATGTATGCTTTTATTTTTTGAATTTCGGGACGAAATTTCATTATAAGGGGGGAAGTATGTAATACCCCATAAATTTAATAACTTTTAGTATTAAATTAATTAAAAGTTTATGGGCCAAATTAATGGGATTAATTGAAATTAGTTACGTGAAAAATTAATTGGAATTAGCCCGGATTGAATATTACTAGAGATTAAAGTAATATATGATTTTTAAAATATGATTTTGAATATTACTTAGTGACATAAAAGTAATATGTGAATATAATAATTATTCTCGGGGGCTACAAATACGTCAATAATGACAATTTAGTCGAGACGCGCTTATGAGTCGTGTCGGGACTAAAGTTGGGAAATAAAATGATATTTATTCTTAAGTCATTTGGATGATCATTTCGAGCGCACCGTTGACTTCGAAAGGGTCGAAATAGGTAGAAAAGTCTACCCCGGGGTTTGATCTGAGTCTCGGGTCAATTGAAAGATGAAAGGACACCCCGAAGGGGCATTTTAGTCATTTTGCTTGGGAGATGAATAGTACATACGTTTTTTGTCTTTTTATCTAACCTATGAGACTTATTATACATGTGAGATTAGATTGTACGTAAGATCCATTTCATCTAAACATAAGTGAGGTCTTTTGAGAGAGAGTGAAAAGACTTAGAGAGAAAGTGAAAGGTTATCCAGAGGAGATGAAGAGTTGCTTGGAAAGGAAGAGTCGCCTAGGGCAAAACTATGGGGGATAATCACCATCTCTACACCTATCACCACCACCGGATTACCACTAGAAAAAGGAAAAATGGGTGCCAAACACTTGTCTTCTCCAAAGGTTCAGACCTACACATAAGGCAAGTGTAATTCTTGCTCTATTTTGGTGCTTATATTATCCATGTTAGAATAGGAATTCATTTTGGATGATGAACTTGTGAATTTGGGATTTAAAAATGATTGATAAATCAACTTTATTAGATAGGCAAATTCATGTAGTTGGAGATTTATACATATAGAGACTATGAACATAAAAATGGATATACATGTAGAGACTATAAACATGAAAATATATAGGTTTTACATGTAGGGGATTTATTTGTTTATTGATGATTTGAAAATGATGTTAGGTATTACATGTAGATGAATTCTATTAATGTTGAATATGGAAATTTGATGACTTAGTTATGAAATAATAATTCTAAATTATGGGTTTTTAAGAGGTATACAAATGGAGGGCTTAGAGAAATTAGAATTTTAAAGATTTAATGGGTTTGATGATAATACCCTTATGAACATATGAATTTGATGTGATTATTATGTGAAAATCACCCTTGAACATGTTAGAAGACTTTTAGTAAATATGGGTTTTGGGTAGAATATAATCCAAAAGGGTTTGGGTGTAAAAACATGAAGAAAAATGCAAAAAACTGAGGTTGAAGACGAATTGGAATGACGCTGATCTCATTCGAACGAGACATGATGTCGTTCAAACGAGATGCCATCTCAGTTGAACGAGAATTCTGGACTTTTAACAAGATTTCAGAAAGTCCTATTTTTAGCCCAGAAAAGTTTGGAAATGGGTAATCTGGCCCACGGTAAGATTTGATTAATTTTAGTACATTAACAAGGAGTGAGAAACTTGGGTTAATGTTGGGTAATTAAATATTGAATTAAGGATAGAAAATTATGTGAGTGATAGACACATAATAAAATACGATGAATGATGTTTGAATAATTTACTACATTAACAAGGAGTGAGAGACTTGGGTTAATGTTGAAAAATTATATGGAATTGAGGAATAAAATTATGTGAGAGATATCTACATAATAATAATACGATTAAGAGATGACTAAACGCCATGGTAAAGTACGAGTGATATTGGTGATATGTATACATCTACTTGGAATTATGTGAGTGATAACTACATAATAAATATACTATGATAATTGTGATTAACAAGTACGAGTGGTATTCAAGAAATACAACGGGTACTTGGGGTAGGATGAAATGCTAATATGATATTGGTCGAGTTCGTACCAAATTTTATATAGGTTGATGTGTATACCTATTGATTGTTGATTTATGTGTATGACATACCTAGCCTACTTACTATCAATGGGAGGTTTGCGCGTAGAGTACAATCATATCCTGATGAGCCTTGTGGGGGATTTTTAACTTGTGCCTTAGAACATAGGACTTAGGTTGGATTGACATTAGTGAGAACATTGGTATTGAACGATCTTTTAGGTGACTATGTATGTTAATGTCCCAAAGGTTTAGGACTATGTTCGCCTCCATTATTTGTGATTTGTTAATTATGGTTCGAGGGATACACCGAACCAGCAGTCGTTTGTACAGTGACGATATGTACCGGGACATGATCCAAGAGTATGCATGCACCATAGCTGAGTCTTGGGGTGCGGTAGTGTATATATATATAATAAGAGTGAATGTATATATATACTTGTGATATGTTTTACATCTTGCACCGCGGCTGAGCCTAAGGGTGCCATATTAATGTATATATATTATTGTATGAAAATTTATATATATATGGGTTATTATCTACTATGTGAAGAAAGATAATGAAATATGAAATGAATTATATAAGGGAATACTTAATTATATTGAATTGGAAAAAGGGCTTATCCATGTTAAAGAGAAATTGGATATATATGTATTACCTATACTATGAGAGAAATACGTGGGAAAGATATGGGCTATGATTAGTTGGCACTGATATGAACTAGTTAGCATGGGAATATTAACTAGTATTGTTTTAAGGTAGGCTAGGTCTGCACATTAGATGAGAGTTGAGGATCTCAAGGGAGAGTCCGATAATCTAACATGTATATAATAATTGTTGAATATAACATTTATTCACTTGTAGTTTTCTAAACTATTTTTACATCGGGTTCTAACCCGATTTCTTATCTATTCTCTTCTCTTTTGTATCTCCTATATCAGGTGTCCAGCCGTAGGGACGCCAACCATAGAGGATTAACATTTTTGACGAGCTATGGATGCTATGGAGTTTTGGACTTTGCTTAGACGTTTTCATATTTATTGATTCATACTCTGTAGTTGATCTATCATTTAGGGCATGTCACCCAAGAGTATTTAAGTATGTCCATTCTATCCCAATCAACTGGAGAGTTTTAGTCCAGTTCCATTTAATTCAATTTTGATATTACTTAATTGTTATTCATCGTGTGAATGGATTGTGTTAAATGGTTTATGTTTTAAGTGGGATTTTTCATTAAATAAAAATTGGAAAGTTTTTAACAGCTGTTTAATTAAGTATTAGGTAACTATGTTTTCGACAGTGATGCTAAGAATTATCCAACTATATATTCTGTTTTAATTTGGTATGGGACTGATCACCCGGTATTTAATTAAGCGAGGTGTGACACTAATCTCTTCTCGTTTCTCTCCCCCGCTCGGACCCTCTTTCTCATTTTTATTCTTTTAAGAAATCTTTTCTTTGGAAGAATTTCCTTTGGAAAATTGGAAATTTTTTATGAAATTTTTCGCAAAAAGGGCTAAGGATCTTAACATTCGGACTCAAACTCTATCTTTATTTTTTTTCCTGGGTTTATTTCTTTTAAGTAATCCCTACACGCTTAGGTTTAATAGTTTTAGGGAACATATCAATCTCATATATTTGAAGATCTCCTACAAGTTCTTCTTACCTAAGAGTGTTTAGGATTCCTAATGAATTAAGTACGGTAGCCTTAGGAATAAAGCGGGCTGGGAGTGACCTAAAATTTTTCTTAACAACTCTCGTCTCAGGAATTTTCTCACCCAAATTAAAACTACAATTGACTATGTCTGACAAATGCGCATAAAACTTATCAAAAGACTCGTACTTTTGCATGGTAATGGTCTCAAATTAGGTGATCAAAATTTGAAACTTTGACGGCTTTACAGCGTTGGTACCCTCATGAGTGAGCAGGAGGGTATTACATTCTTTCTTAGACGTGGTGAATCTCATGATGTGATGAAACTCATCAGGGGAGACGGCTCTGGAAATGACACTCAAATCGCGAGAGTTAAAATTGATTCACATAAACTCATCGTCAGTCCATGAAGAAACAACTTTAGGGCCAGCGACATTATGAATAGTAACAGTGGGCAGTATCCACACCCTTTCACAGAATAAACAAACGCGTTCATCAAATGACATACGAGTATATCTCATTCTATCTTTCCAATATGGATAGTTGGTACCATCAAAGATGGGCATTCGATTATACAAATTATTCCTTGAAATCCTTCTTTTCAAGATGAACAATTTAAATAAAATGATATCAAAGAAAAAAATTTCTAAAAAAGATGATCTCTCATTAGATGTTCATTCAATGTAGAGATCAAATGACCCTTCAAATGAAAATTCCATTTCATTCGAACAAGATGGGCATCCCATTTGAATGAGGTTAAAGAAAAAAAAATTTAAAAATAAAAAATCCTATTTCGGTTTTAGCAAAAAATCAGCATCCTAAATAAAGTTTATGAGTAATTTTAAACACCAATTATTTTATACCTTTGTGGGATGTAGGGAAATCTTGAATGTTGGAGTCGATTTGTCGTTACGGTGCGTGACGGTTTGTAATGGGATAACCCAAAATAGCCTAAATCTAAAACTATGAGAAATACCAGAAAAATGGCTCTTACATTATACATTGTATGAAATAGGATAGGGTGAAGAAGAAACGATGGGTAGTGAAAGAGTTGTAGAGTGGTGAACTTATATGAGGAATAAATAGTAATGACGAAGAGATATTGTGAAGTCATTTGCCTACTGGTGGGAAAATGATGTAAGAGAAGGAGTGATTATAGGTTGCCATGTGGAGTAATGGGATGATTGTAAAAATTTAATAACGTCTTTCGTTTTATAGTATCAATATAGATGAGATCACTCTTTTCTTAGTTTTATGAGTTTCCTTCATGTTTTATTCTCTCCATCTCTCTTGAACTTATGAAAACAAGATAAAGACTTCAATTTATATGAAGTTTTCATATATTTTAATGTAAATCTATGTTATGTACCACATAAATGATATTCGGTCCTTACTAATTTAAGGAATGTAGAACGAATATTTAAATTTGGCTTTATTTTTGTGATCTGAGACTTTTCTTTTTCTTCAAGTTATCCTTAGAAATGACCTCCTTCCATTTATGAATTGATCTCTATGAGTACATATGAATGACTATAAGATTCATTCCTTTATATCCACGAAGTGTTAAAAATCTTGTGTGTAGCAAACTATTGTCCCACGTCGAACTATTTAGAGTTTAAGTGTGTGAGACCCGTTAACTAACACTGAGACCTTTTGGGTTAATACTCCACAGTGGACTAGACCCAAGTGGTCAAGTTGGGGACAATATGTATAGCTACTTACGAGTCTGAAACCTAACATCTACCATTTGTTTTGTGATTTTATTTTAAAATGGTCATAAATGGTACAATATGCGAAACTACTTCATGACCAAAGGGGCTATGATCTGCTCCCCCCCCCCCCCCCCCCCGAGTCACACACTAAATGGTTTTTAAATAAACTACATTTCAACTTTAAGGTTGGAGGCTTAATTACGTGTTTAACACACCTAGGTTCTCTAATGCGTACCTTTAGCTTAATTCATTTAAACATTATAGACTTAATTATATTGCATGTTAAATAATTATTGTATTAACCTAAATGTTAAATGGTTTGAATTGAATAATTTTGGTAAGATTCATTGATTGCAAATCAAAACTAAGTTTTGTTTAGATTCAAACTAATTTTAGTGTAGACTAAGATGTTGTTTATTTTTACATCTTAAGTCTGAATCTGAACCATTAAGATTTAAGAGGTACCAAAGAGTAATTTTTTTAAACAATTAAGAGGCTAATGGCAATGTTTGACTCTTAGTGATTAAGATGTAGAGTTACATTTGAATTCTGATTCCGAATCTAAAGTTTAAATCAGTCTACATACATTCATTCCGATGTACATTCAAACGTAAAAACAAACATATTTTTTTAGATTCAGATTTCAGAATTCAGATTCAGTTTTCAAACTTCAGATTCAAATGAAAAAATAAACGCAAACTAACTAATTTTTGTGTAGACTAAATAATGTGATTGTGTAGCTAATAAATATTTTGTTCTAGTTTAGTAACATAGTTTTTCTCCCTTAGTGTATACTTTATATGTTAACGTATTAACAAAGCTCACACTTATGTAATAGGAAAATTCACATATACGTGTCTTAAAAAATCGCGTATACCTACATGGACCGCAATGAAAACAAAAGCTTATTTTTAAATCTTTTTTTCGTACTTTAAACCCTTAAGAAATATTTACGAGGTAGTACATCTGATTTTTTTTTATCTCTTTCTATTTTGTGTGTCATATCTACATAGTAATTAGTTTTTAGAGTGTCTAATCTACTTATATTACAATATTACTTTTTCATAATTTATAAAAATATATTCAGTATATGATTCAATTTCGACATTGTCAAGCAAAAACATATAACACATAAATAAAAAGGAAAAAAACTTTTTATATAGTTTTTGGCCCTCCAAAATTTATATTATGGCTTCACCCGTGGAACTTACCACATGTGTAAGCATTTTATAGCTAAAACTAGTGCCATGAGTTGTAGTAGCATAATTTCTTAATAACAATATGTATTCCTTTTGTTTCTGGTGTTAAGGGACCCTCCACATGTGGACATGTAGATCCAATGAATAAGGATGGTACGTGTTTCATATTTTCCAAGCTTCTACATTGATATTGTCACTCAAAGGACTGGAACACACTAGATAACTAAATTTGTAATTGTAAAAACATATTACACCAAAAACACTGTTTACTTAAATTGCAAAGAATTTTATTGATAATATTATCCACTAAAGGTGAGATAATACTAGTTCAAAAATTAGTAGCATCAATAAGTTTATGCTTTTACTACATCACACTTTCCTACATCACACTCTATACATCACACATAGTTCGAAGCCCTAAGAAATATTTTTCCTAAATTTTTTATTTTTGTACTAAAATTAACCTTTCAATCATTAAAAAATTAGGTCAAAATACATTTTGTAGCTATTTTTAGAAAATTCATAAAATTATGCTTGCGCAGGCCCTTATAAATATGGTATTTTCAACAGTTTTTTTTGTTGAAAATTTTAAAAATAGCTAGAAATTGTATTTTGACCTATTTTTTTGAACATGTGTTGACTGGAAGGTTAAATCAATGGGTAAAATAAAAAAATTAGGACTTAGAACTAGATGTGATGTATAGGTGATATAGGAAGCATCTCTATCTCTCTCTCTATATATATATATATATGTGTGTGTGTGTGTGTGTGTGTGTGTTTGTGTACACACACACACACACACACACACACACTAGGGTATATCCGTGCTTGAAGGCACGGAGATAAATTTACCTACAATATTCATACTTGTACTTACAACACAACGTCATTACAAACACCAACTCACATATAAACATGAAATTGAATAAAGGTATTTGATGAATTAAATGACTCAAGGCTATGGGTGGAATTAGAGATCTCGAGTCAAGAAGGCAAATATGGGGGTACTGAGGATGTAGGGTGGGATGAGGACCCGGGGGGTTGGAGGGAGTATTTGTTAGATTCTTTTAGCAAAGATGCGGGTGTTGAAATTGAGGGGTTTGAGAGTGAGGCGTGGAACTTGCTTTGAGAATATTTAAAGTGGTGTGAGGGGATGAGAGGGGGGTAAGGTGGGAAGGTCTAAAGTGTGCAATTGTAATTAATGAAATTATGCATTATTTCGTAGAATGTGAGGGGGTTGAATGACACTAACAAAAGGGGTATTGTTGATGGGGCCATTGCTAGGTGGAAGCTCGATATTTTATTCTTACAGGAGATAATGATGAGCATTATGGATGAGTGTAGAATTAAATCAATCCGGGGAGGACGGGGGATCAAATGGGTTAGTTTGGATGTTGTAGGTGTGTCTGGAGGGGTGGTAATTTTGTGTAATTCAGTAGTAGTTGAATTAATAGGGAGTCTGGAGGAAATATAGTATTTATCACGTCTCTTTAAAAAATATTAAGGATGGATTCACTTGGCATTTCTCGGGCATCTACGTGCCATTTGAGGACATGAGTAGGTGGGAGTTGTGGGAGGAATTTTCAGGAGTGAGTAGGGTGTGGGATATCCCTTTTTTCATTGGAGGCGATTACAATGTGGTGTGTTTTGGAGAAGAGAAAAGTAGTGGGGGTAGAACCTTCTTATACATGAGAGAGTTTTCCATCACGGGGGTAGAACCTGAATATACATGAGAGAGTTTCCCTATTTTATTTATGAGGTGGCATTGATTGACTTGCCTCTTGAAGGTTTTTTTTTTATACTTGGTCCATTTTTAGGGACATGCCACTTATGTCTCGTTTGGATCGCTTTCTTATTTCCACGAGGTAGGAGGAACATTATCCAGGAGTTATTCAATCTTGCTTACCTAGTGTAAATTTTGATCATTGCCCTATATTGTTATATTATTGGAGTGGAGGGAGGTCATGATTCCTTTTAAATTTCAGAACATATGGCTTAAGAAGCATGATTTTGCTGAGAGAGTCGGAGATTGGTGGTCGGGTTATGAGGTGGAGGGGAATGCCAGTTTTAGATTGGCTGCTAAATTAGGATTGCTCAAAGAAGATATTAAAAAGTGGAATAGAGAGGTCTTCGGTAATGTGTGACTATTCACAACGAGTTATATGGAGGAGGTAATGAGGCTAGATGATAAAGAAGGGGGATTCGGTCTCTCGGGTGAGGAGAGAAGGGGAGAGGAGGGAGGTTAAAAAAGAGGAGATAGGGAATAGGTTAATTCAAGAAGAAATTAGTTGGAGGCAAAAATCGAGGGCATTGTGATTGAGGGAATGCGATTCGAATACCAAGGTCTCCCATAAGGTAACTAACTCACATAGTAGGGGTAGCCACATTGGTAAAATCGCAGTGAGGGAGAGGTGTTCGAAGACGCTAGAGAGGTGAGGGGTGCTATTGCTCAATTTTTTTTAGGATGTGTTCAGAAAAGAACAGGATTGGCGCCCCTATCTTGATGGGGCCTATTTAGAGAGTATTTAGGCTAGAGAGGCTGAAGGTATCGAGGCCCTCTTCACTAAAGAGGAAGTTGTGCAGATTATTAAGTTGATGAGAGGGGATAAGGCGTCGGGACCGGACGATTTCACGATGGCTTTTTTTCAGCATTATTTGATTATCGTCAGGTCTGATGTGATGGCATTCTATAAGGAATTCCATGATAGAGGATAGTATGAACGTGACCTTCATCACCTTAATATCTAAGAAGGGGGCTCTATTGATATCAATGACTTAAGACCAATCAGTTTTATTAGGAGTGTCTACAAGCTTCTAGCCAAAGTGTTTTTGGTTCGGCTATGTAAGGTCATTGATCCTCTAACTTTGAAGTCTCAAAACGCCTTCATTGGTGGGAGGCAGATTCTTGATGATGTATTGGTGGCTAATGATTACATGGAGTCTAGGATTAGAAGTGGGAATCCTGGCATAGCATGTAAGATCGACATAGAAAAGGCGTACAATCATATTAATTGGAAGTTACTTCTTTACTTATTAAGGAGGACGGGTTTTGGGGATCGTTGGTGTCGGTGGATTAAGAGGCGTGTTTCTATAGCTAGATTCTAGGTGCTGATTAACGTGGAGTCTGAGGTTTTTTTTTCGAGTTATTGTGGCCTTCGACAAGGGGATCCATTATCATCCTTTTTGTTTATCCTAGTCTTGGAGGTGTTTAGTCGGATGATGGGGCGGGTGGTCATGATATGGTGGATAAGGGTTTTAGGTTTTGGGTCTTCAAGTTCTGACTTGATTACGTTTTCACATATCTTATCTGTTGATGATGCAATTATCTTTTGTGACTCCAAACGTCATCAAATTAGTGCTCTAAAGTTACTTATGATTTGTTTTGAGGTTGTATCGAGACTACAGATCAATGCGGGAAAGTGCGAGATGATCCCGATAGGGGGAGAGGGGGTTGCAGAGGATTAACATGTATTGTTGGTGGTAGGTTAAGGACCTTCCCAAATACTTATCTTGGTTTTCGCTTTGGAGCCAAGTATAAGTCCAAGGCGGTGTGGGACCCAGTTTTGGAAATATTGAGAAGGAGGTTGGCAGGGTAGAAGAATGGGTTTCTATCGAAAGGTGGGAGGCTAACTCTTATTAAGAGTTATTTGTCTAGTCTGCCAACCTATTACATGTCCATTTTCCATTACCTACAGTTGTGCATACTAAAATGCATAATCTCATTAGAGATTTCTTGTGGATAGGCATTAAAGATAGATTTAAGCAATGCCGGGTTGGTTGGATGGAGGTGTGCAAGCCCATTAAGGAGGGGGCGGGGGTGTGAGGAACTTGGGAATTTTTAATAAAGCCCTGCTAGGGAAGTACCTGTGGAGTTTCATCGGAGGAAATTAGATTATGGAGAAGGGTGGTAGGAGCGAGATGGGGGTCTTTGCATATGGGGTGGAGGCCAAATGTGGGATATGTATCACATGGAGTGGGTATGTGGAAGCATATTGCGAGGGAATGGGTGGATTATTCTAGGCACACTAAGTTTCTTTAGGGAAAGGGTACAAGATCATATTATGGAAAGATAATTGGGGCGAGAATGGGTCTATTTAGGAGCTTTTTCCCGGAATCTTTAACCTAGGAAGGAATCAAGATGATATGGTGGATGATCATCTGAATGACAATGAAGATGTTGTCACGTGGAGTCCTCATCTAAGGATAAGGCTTTGGCACTGGGAACTACAGGAGGCAGACTTATTTTTCGAGTGGTTGAGTTCAGCTCCCCGCCCAACGGTTAGGGAGGATTCATTGAGGTGGAAGGGGGGAAGGATTGGTGGATTCACAATCTATGGCTACTATGATATATTGAGCGATAGTGGGATCCCTAGGGTCCTTTTCCCCTGGAACAAGATTTGAAAGATTAAGGCGCCGCCTAAGGTCCGATTCTTTGTTTGGACTACGACTAAGAAGTCCATTTTTACGCTGTAACGTCTGCAAAAGAGAAGTTATCGTCTGGCTAGTCGGTGTTGGTTATGCAAGGAGGAAGAGGAGAATACCAACCATCTCCTACTGCACTGCAGGGTTACGAGAGGTTCGTGGGACATTTTTCTGGAAATATCTAGGACCGTATGGGTTATGCCTGAGTCAATGAGGGCGCTTTTATAGGCGTGGAACCCTCCTTGGGGGTGGTCGGGTGATAGGCGGGTCTAGAGGATTGTTCCTCACTGCATTTTTTGGACGGTCTTGAAGGAGAGGTATGCTCGTTGTTTTGATGGAATTGAGTTGGCACCCTCTAGACTTCATTTTCTATTTTTGAGCACCCTTGTTAGTTGGTACAAGGTGAAGATCACCATTATAACTCAGGATTTTCTTAAGTTTGTGGAGGAGATCCACACGGAATTGTAATTTGGGAGTTCATGATGGAGGTGTTTGTTTGTATCATCTTTATTTTCTAACTTGGCTTTTGTTTTGTATACTTCCAGTATACGGGTTCGCTCCCTAACTGATTGATTTATAATACAATCATTTATTTATCAAAAAAAAAATATGACCGCTCAATTGAACATATACACAGTTATAACCAATCAACATATAAGAAATTATAAATAATGGGAACCAGAACGACAAAAATTTTGTGTATGAGTGATCGCACGTTTGGACATGACATGTCATGTGATATAATGTTGTTATTTTTATACATATCGAACCAATTTAAATAATCACATAAAATATATTTATTTTTTTGAAAATGCACATCATATTGAAAGTAAAGTTAACATATAACCCAAAATAGGTTGAAGACAAACGAAACCAACTCCTTATAGTCGAACATTATAAAATGGCAAAGAGAATCAAACACTCAAACATGCACGTAATTTATTTGAGTACAACCATGCATTTAAACCTCATGTATGTGATTTATTTTACTACAACCATGCATACATAACTGCACGCATGTAATCATTAAGAAGTAATGAATAGCTAAAAAATATAACTAACCACTCTCCCCATAAGATTTGTAAAGTATCAATACCATACCAATGCCATTGTACAACAAAAGGGATGTTTTAACTAAACTCTAAAACTAAAATGTTATTCCACATCTTTCCAAGCATGCAATTACATATAACAATTAATTAGAAAATACAATATTTAGTCCTGCATAATTTAAGTCAATAATTTTTTATATATCAAAAATAATTATAAACAATTTCAAACATTTAGGCAGAGTTTTGGCTCCTCTGTTATGAGTTAATGGGAAACCCGACTCTATGAACCCAAGGAAAGGCTGTACAGAAGTAGTAGGGGCATTAATATCGGAGCTTTTTGTAATGCTAGTAGGAATTCAAGTGAATGAATACCATCCCTTAGCGAGTGAAGTGTTTACGCCCTTTTAGAGATAGGGGCGAGTAAAAAGGCTTGCTCTTCCATTTGTAGCCTATTTATAGAACTATGCACCCTGTTTAAGAACTAAATATACATTACAGTTGAACTCAAATAAAATAAATTTATATAATCAAACTATTCAATTATGTCCATATCACAAAAAAAATTTATTATGCTAGATTTACTAAAGACCAAATAGACATTGCGACAACTTATAAGAAGAAAATTGTACACGAATATATTTTTCTTTTAAGTCTAAAACAGTAATGCTTGCATACAAAGCCTAATAGAGGTGGCCCTGTAATAATCCCAGAATACTCCAATTTCATCTAATGTGTAGGAACCTATAAATCACTTGAAACATCAAGAACAACATATGATAACTCAAGAAACTTTACCAACACCATCTTTTTTAGCCCTTGCATCAGATATTTTTTACCTCTACTTCACATAAACATGTTGTTGATATTAGATTACAAATTAAAACCTCCTATTATAATGCATCAAAAACTGAATTGGGGTGAGAGAAAAAAGGAAAAAAGGGAAACACACACAAAAGCATGTAAGTAGCTTAATACTTTTTCATTAAGGAACAATTTACATAGTAGTTGAAATGGTTATAAAAAGAAAACCTATAATTTTCATGTTTTATAGTTCCAAGAGAGGATGTATGGATGTTCACTGTACATGAAAAAATTAATGAAGACCAAAATCAATATAAACCTGATTAAAATCGAAAAGAAAAGAAAAAAGAAAAACATTTTTCCGTACAACTTAGCAAACAAATATAACTTACTTTGGACATAGAAAAAATAGAGTGAATAGAGTATACCTGACATTGCAAACTAAATAAACGCAAGAAAAAAATAGAGGGAGTGGAAAGTTGCACCAAGCGGCCCAGTAAATGTTTTCACCTTCATTGAAATCTCTATGGTTTCACCTTAAAATGAAGAGACTACCCCTAGGCAGAGTAAACAAAATTGTCACTCACGATTTTCACATCCAATATTTATGAAATTTCCAAAAACACAGATACTCCGAAAAGGCGACAACAACAGTGAGACTATAAATAGAGAAACATTTTGGATTATGTAAAATAAATTCAAACAAATAAACCACAATAGGGAATAACTGAAAGTGTCATAAAGATAATAATGAAGCTAATAAAGTAATGCCACTTGAAGGTCTGTGAAAGGCAAATTCACAAATACGACCAATTTTACCTATCAATATTAAGTAGACTGATGAGATAAGTAATACACATTCCAAAACATTTCGGAATATCTGTGACAAGCTTGAGTATTGCAATTGATCTCTTGAAAGTAAAAAAAAGACAATCTATGTAGAGCCCAAATAATTATACATATAGATGAAAAATTCAATTAATTACCAATAAAAAATTTGCATCAAATGAAGTACTTAATATCAGCTAAATGACACAATACTGTTAACACCAATGCAAATGTAAAAGTAAAGAGTCAGGATATAAAGTATTTAGCCCTCCTGATTATAATTTTGAATATGAAAGAAGAAGGAAAAAATAGTTACTGACCACAAATGAATTAATCTAACAACAATATTAATTCTAACAACACCCAAATAAGAGCAACGCAATAAAATATTAATCCGAAATTAAAAAACCCAATTCCGAAAGAAAAACCATTTTCGATATCAAAATTAAAGAGATATTCACTTTTAAAAATCATAGATTGACATTGGTTGAATAATGAGAGACTCCCTTTAGGATAAATTTGGTGGTGAGGGAGGCAACGCGGAGCTCAGAGGACGTAGGCATGGGTTTATTGTGGGGTGAGGGCAGCACGGAGAAGAGAGGAGGGGGATGTGGAAGACGGAGGGGCAATAACGAAAAGGATGGGGAGGCTGATTTGGGGGGGGGGGATGAGGAGAGGGGTAGGGTTTAGGGGCAACATCAGATGAGTGAAAGGGAGAGAATGATGGAAAGTGTTGGGTTTCGGGGTTCAAGGAATCATTTGTCCCATTTGCCATGTCATAAGTCTTTCCTTATGACATGTCACAATGTGACACCCTTAGATCACAGTAAGAGGATAAATCTTAACCATTGGATTGCTTGAATAGTAAAACACCCTTCTTCCATATATATATATATACTAGCCCCCCCCCCCCCCCCCCAATAAAAAATAAAAACCCTTTCTATAACAAAACCCCTTTTTTTTAATTTGCTTTTTGCATGACATTTCATGCATGGACATGAAATGAGAAAATATCATGCCTGAAAAAACCCCTCCCCATAGCTACATATTTTTTATATATAGGGAGAGGTTCAGAAGCGAACATAAAAGATGAACATTTTGATGAACCTTAACAAAAAACAGCTAACACCCAATTAATTTTAATTCCTATATTGTAATTGGTCTGCTCCACGGGCAATAGACACGGATGTTTTTTAATACACCCCGTGTGACACTTGTGTCGGTTGCTGCTGGCGCGTGTCACACGCGTGTTTGTTGTCGCTAGCGCGTACCAATTATAATATAGAAATTAAAATTGATTGTGTGTTAGGTGTTTTTTGTTAAGGTTCAATAAAATTGTTAATCTTTTGTGTTCACTTCAAACTCTCTCTCTCTCTCTCTCTCTCTCTCTCTATATATATATATATATATATATATATATATATATATATATATTATGGCCAAAAACATTTCCCTTCCTCCTCACCCCGTGCTTTTATCACTCATCATTTTGATTTTAACACAAGGTACAATTAAAGTACAACAATAGACATAAATTCGAACATGAAAATAAGAAATATTGATAACTTATTCATATTTTCATTAAT
Source organism: Sambucus nigra (assembly GCA_949130495.1). Classification (NCBI taxonomy): domain Eukaryota; kingdom Viridiplantae; phylum Streptophyta; class Magnoliopsida; order Dipsacales; family Adoxaceae; genus Sambucus; species Sambucus nigra. Next base: position 60,462,005 of record OX422216.1, on the reverse strand, counting down.
TTGTGTAACCAATGTAAAACCATTTTCAAGAACACCATAATATTAATCATTGATACATTAATGATTAAATTCTTACATACAATTATTCTTAATAAAAAGATTTTGGATCTTCATTATAATCACATCTAATCATTATGTGGAACAGAAAATGGTATTAAAATAACATACATCCATCATGTCACAACTAGAAAGATTGATGGACCTGTCAACCTTAATGATGTCCGATTGGGCTAAATTTCGGAACATAGCTTCATCTTCTATATGACAAGAACATACTCCAATTTCAGCGCATTCCAACCGTTAGATATTCTTGTATAAACAAAAAACTATTTTGAAATTTTCTCTCCTTGAGAATTTAGATTTCTCTCCCTTTCCTATAATTTCATTATGTTGTCTTTTAGTGTCAGAATGATGGAAATTAGTCACTTAGGGAAGGATATAACCTAAATCTCCAACAATCACTTAATATCAACCATCCATCAATGTAGATGCCCAAGAGTCTTTTTGACTTTTGGTATTTGGAGTACCCTTTCATTAACCAAAGTGACTCTTAATATTAATATAATCATGGAGCACATAATGTAGAATTATATAAAATAATACTAACAGTCTCCCACTTGATCCATAATTATTATAAAGTACGCAATAATCTTTGAGTAATCCTTAAATGGTTTTCTATAAACACCTTCATCAAAAAACTCATTAATGCGAGTCATTGTGCTCACACATTAATTCAAGAGTTTGATCTCTTCCATGTACCACAACATTAACAACTCATCCAATAAGGTATATAAATTGGGTTATTCAATAATGGTCCAATAATGTCATTGTAAAAGACTATTTCTATTATATTCTTTCATTCACATTCATGTATACAATAACGACAGAAATAAATGATTCTGAAACACTGTATGATATCATATGGTAGTATCAAAATAAGCACTAAAAAAACCACTACATCAAGATTCTATCGGCTATACTTTAAGACTCGTATCTTAAGCATGTTTCATTAATGTATTTCATGATAGCCCAATCATGTGGATTTTCTATGTTAACAGGTTTACAAATGTGTTAAATGACACTTGTTTCAGAATTTCTACTTTAAAAGGTATTTACATTAAATTTGCTTAGTCACTCACATAATACCCAATGTATCTTAATAAAGAAGATTGAAACGATAGTATCATCATATTTCAGCAACTTGATAATAGCGTCGACAACTCCCAGTCCCAAAATTTAAATTACGTTCCCGTAATCAATAAGTTGTAGCATAAAAGCATGCTACATATTCAAATTTTCATAATAGTCAATGGATTGTGTTGCACCCCTTCATTATATTGGTCGTTAAACCAAAATAAACATAAGTAGATAAGGGTGAACGTTATATTTTCCATAAAACCAGTAAATCTGAGTTGTAATAGCTGATCGTACAAATATGAACAGTCAACTTTAATGTGATCATATTTTCTTTTAGTATCTAATAACTTCATCCATTATATATTGAAAATTCATGTAACAATTTGTTTCTCTACTTTATAGTAAATTGAATATATAAACTTACTCCCACTGATCATAAGTTGTATAAATTGAATATACAATTACTAGAAAATATATAATGGTATTACTTCTAAAAATACCATATAGGGGAAACTTAATTAAGTTTATACAATCATTTCTATATCATAAGCATAGTAGTTTTCACATACACTAAATGTAATTCTCTTCATATTACTCATCTCATAAGAATTTTACGTCCTTGAAAAAAATGACGTACTTGGAAATGGTGAGAAGGTTCATTTATAACCATTTCACATTATACATAAAATATTTTAGTACAATTTAACTTTATTCATGTAATTACAATTAATATCGTGTTTGGTCTTGATGACCTCTTCATACTCAGATTAAATGTAATTCAATGAGATCTCGTAGTCCAGGAAGTTTTCTTCTTATGATTTGTGAAAATAAAACCAAATATTTATTTATCGTTATACCAAATTCATATTCATGTAGATACACCACATAATCATTTAGGATAGTAGACTCCATTTAGGATCTTCTTAATACTATTCCTTATGCTTTTATCTACACTTGTCTCATAATTTAGTGGTTGATCATTTATTTGTTCTTTATTGTTTAAGCAATTCAACAACTAAAGAACAGGTATTTAAGAATGTTATCGTTAATGGGATAAGTACACTACCTTCCTTTATAACCATATTTCATGATTTTCAACACCCACTAATTTCATCATTAATAATGAATTTGACATTTTATTTTCGATAATGCAATAAGCACACATCAATGACGATTATATGATCTATGTAGATCCACTTTAAGGGAATTTTCTCATAATCTCCCACTTGGGCCACATAGGTCAACCTTATATTAGATATTGTAAAACCTTAATGGTATCACTCGAGTATCAATATTTGTAGGAAATATTCCAAAAATCTTGTCCACAAAAAAATTACCAAAAGGAATCTAGATTTAATTTGGTACAAGATTAAAGAGCTTCATCAATAAAACTATGATTATAATGTGAGATTCAAACAATATTTAAAATAAATATATTCAAATGTTGTTTTATACAAAACACCAAAGGAAAATCATAACCTTCGAGAAGGACTGAAAAATACTTTAAAAAAATGTTCCTCACAATCAAGTCGAGACAAATATTTTTCAAGAAAATTGGAAGTTGTAACACCCCGTATTTTTAATGATTTAAATAATTATGGGATTAATTGAACTAAAATGTGCGAATTTAATTGTTAATTAATCCGGATTAAAATAATTATTAACTAGAGTGCCAAGGGTTAATACTTATTGTTGTGAACTATTAAATATTACAGTGTGATATGTGATATGGAATTATGATATTTGATAAATTTTCGGAAGTGAGAAATACGATAGTTTGGTAATTTAAGTCTGACGCGCATGTGAGTCGTGTCGGGACTGATTGATTGGGATAAAAAGAGAATTTATTTTTATTAACTTTTATGGTCAATTCGAGTGCGACCTTGAGTCCGGAGGGTTGAAATAGTCAGAAAAGTCTACTCGGGTATTTCATTTGGACTCCGGGAGATTTTAGGCCAAACCGGCACCCCGTATGGGTAGTTTTGTAATTTGTAATTTTGAAAAAATTAAATGGACAAAAATTAGAGAATAATTATATCATCTACAGGAGTTCCATTAGGGTTAACTTGCACAAAAATCAAGGGAGAGCCATAGAGGATGAGGGAGAGCAAAGTCCCAAGGATGGGAGCCACTTAGCACCACCTTGCACAACCACCACCACCATCGTATAGATCGGAAGATGAGAAACGCATCTATACCAACATCACCAACGGATCAGACCATCCTATTCGAGGAAAGTGTTCATTACTTGCTTTCTTTTAGTAATAATCATACTCATGTTAGAGTAGGTGAAATTAATCATGATTTACATGTTAATTGAGTGAAAAATGGAGATTTAAATTATGATTAAGGATTGGGTTAATTAGTGGTTGAAATTCCTTTATGTATGTAGAGGATTAATCACGAAATAGAATTATATATTGATGAACGAATCTGGATTGGTAAGGTTCTTTAACTGAATGTTTGCAAACTAGGGTTCATATGAATTAATTTGGGGGTTTCATATAATTTTGATGATTGACAACGGATTAATGATCCTAGGGTGTTAGGAACGTTATATAACCTATTATGGCTTGATTGGGATTGATGATGAGGTGTTGGGTGATGAATCTTAGAGGTTTTTAGGTTAAAAATGGTGAAAAAAGTTGATTTCTGGGTAAGGGGGATGAACCAGTGCGCGTCGCGCGAAGTCTCGTTCGAGCGAGACCGGTATCGCGCTCGAAGTTTCTCGAACGACACGTGGAAATCGTTCGAGCGACAACCCTTCTGGTTCGAACGACGTTGAAAATTTTTGGAAATTTTTCTTAGAGTCAAGTTTTGAGTTTACCGGTTTATTGGAGTGAGAGAAACTGCCAGATAGTAAACTTAAACAAGACAGAATTTCGAGAAAGTATGTAAGAATTAGTACTTTACTTATTCAGTATAGAGAGAGAATGTACCCTGGAGATTACGAGAGAGATATGAATCTAAATATTTATACTATACGTAGTGTCGTGGTTAAAATACATATGAGAAGTATATATGTAGGTTGAAAAAATACCTATAAATTCTAATAGGACGTGTGTATGACTATTATGCGATATTATTGCTAAGAGAACTAATGGGTGATAACTCGGGGGTGCAAGAATCTTATAATTAAGCGCACTAATGAGTGATAACCCAGGAGTGCAGAAACTCTATTGTTAAGTGTACTAATGGGTGATAACCTGAGGGTACAAGGATGATTATTATTAGGCGCACTAATGGGTGATAACCCGGGGGTGCTGGATTATTATTGATAGGTTCATTAATGGGTCCTAACCCGGGGATGCAGGATTCTCATGAAAGGTGCACTAATGGGTGATAACCCGGGGGTACTGGATTATTATTGATAGGTTCACTAATGGGTGATAACCCGGGGGTGCTGGATTATTATCGATAGGTGCATTAATGGGTGCTAACCCGGGGATGCAGGATTCTCTTGATAGGTGCACTAATGGGTCTTAGCCCGGGGGTGAAGGATTAGTATATATATATATATATATATATATATATATGAACTTGTGAATATTTCTACGGTGTGAAATTAATAGACTTGGTAACAATAATAATAATCATTACATTGTGCTAAATGGTCTTAACCTAAGGGTGCATGATTAGTATATATATATATAGGGATGATGAGACTATATATATATATGAGCGTACTTGGAGAACTTTCTACTTTGTGAAACTAGTAGATACAGTTGAAATGATAAATAAAATAATCTTAATGGATAAAAGATTAATCATTCGAACGGTGAATAATGAAACTTAGTATGTGTGATAAACTATCTGAATATCGCATTGTATGGGAAATACGGGAATACAACTAGTGAGCATAGTTAGTGTTAGTATGGTTTCTGACTAGTTAGACTGGGTGGTATAACTAAGGGGAGATTAGATGTACGTTAGGCGTGCACAATATATGAGAGGTAAGAAACTCATGTGAGAGTTCGATAACTAACATGCGTATAAGACTTGTTTTAAGAACCAGATTTAAATGCTTGCTAAATCATTTTTAAACCTCAGGCTCTGACCCGTTTGTTGTATCTCTTCTCTCTTTTGCTATATATATATATATATATATATATATATAAGGTGCTCAGCCACAGGGGTACCAGAATTAGAGATTGGAGTGTCAGACGTGCTGCAGCTGTTGTGGAAGCTGTAGATCCTTGCAGTAGACGCATCTATCTTTTCCATTCAGCTTCATCTATACCTCTTATTTAGGGCATGTGTCGCCCACTTCTAGTCCTTCATCAAAGTTATTGTATTCAGTTTACTTTATGGTTTGGAGTTTTGAAGTGGGAGTTTTACCCAGTCTTATTTATTTCAGTACTTGATTCATGTTCAGTATTTATTATATTCCTATGTATAGTGAATGGTTTATATTTTAAGATTGAAAGAAAATGGATTTACTTAGTTTTACTAAAATTGGAAATGTTTTGACACCTAGCTTAATTTTACATTAGGTGATTAATATTTTAAAATCTTTTTCGACAGTGATGCTAAGAATTAACTAACCGAACATTCTGTTTTAAATTGGTACAGGACTGATCACCCTTTATTTAATTGAGTGGGGTGCCATAGAAGCATTGAGGTTTTATGACAAAACAAATGACTTGATTCCCCAAGAATAAAAGACAAGAAATCTTATTTGCATTTCTAGTTTGTTTTGTAAAAAATCCTTGCAACAAAAGTAAATACTTTTTGTAACACAATAATTTTAACTTGCAAACTCTATTAAGATGAAAACTCGTTTCAAACCATAAAAGAGACATATTATCTCTATCATTATTAGTTTGAGTGTGCAACATGTAAACAAACTTAATTTTTTTAATTTCTTCAAACTTTATATGGAGTGTTACAACAATATTGATCATCAATGGTGGGCTAAAAAAATCCAACATAATAATCGAGAGAAACAAAATTAGATTATAATTTGTTAAGGATGTGAGATAAATTGCTCACTACATTAATACTTTGATTTGATAACGCATACGTTAATATCTCTCTAATACCTAATGTGCATTTTATTTTTCTCATTAGTAATCGTTGAATAGAAATTATATGATGCTTGTAGATACTGGAGTATTAAATATACATGATATATATAGTTCATTCAATGAGTCAAAATCAATTCCATGTAAGGCATAATCTTGGCTGATGATTAAACTCAATATACTCCACAGTTATAAGCATCAAAGGTTACCACTGCTACCATCTTTACATTTAATATTCATTTTCATTACAGTTGGGTCACTGTGGTGACTACCCAATATTTCACAATATGAATATTACATTAAGTAAATACTTACATACACAAGTTAATAAATTTTTCATTTCTGTTCATAAATATCACATTAGCAGGGAACTAATTTATTCATGTTTAAATTTTATAAACTTAATTGATGATATAATGATGAAAGAAACAATGACATCAGCATTTGATGACTATTATTGTCTTCCCAAAATATATATCACCACTTAATTTTTGCTCAATAATTGTAATTGAATATGCAGGCTACCGAATGACAATAATTGACTAAATAATAATATGTATGCAACATCATAAACTTAGAATTTAATACCTTACATGGACCGATAGGCAACTAAAATATGCATGATATGAACACATTAGTCCAATATTTATTTTTTATGGAAGGGAGTACTTTAACGAACACCAGTCCTTAAATTATATAAATATTAGAGATAAGCATATATGTTTAAAATACCCGTAATACATGAATAAATTATAGAATTATCTATTTCTTTATTTGAAATTCACGAAAAAACTAGACAATGTGAAAATCAAATAGACAAGGAGTTTGCATGAGATATTACACGAATAATAGTAAATGAAAAACATGAATCATTTTCACTTCATCACTTATGTATGAGTAATAAATCATAAATATTGACCCAAATCATTTATAGTCATACTAATTCACAATATGATTATAACATTAAGTTGTTGGTGTTTGATATATAATTCAACTAGCATTAGAATAAACAATAATTCTGATATTCAACTACCTGAATCGTTGGCCTGTGTTTGACACGAGACTCATTAAAACATGAATATCATAATATTCAACAATATGAATCATTGACATGTGTTTGGCACGAGACTCATCAAAATTTTAATATGAATAATAATTAATATTCAATAATATGAATCATTAGCATGATTTGGTATGAGACTCATCAAAACATGAACATAATATTCAACAATATGAATCATTGGCCTGTGTTTGGTACAAGACTCATCAAAATACGAATACATATAACATAATATTCAACAATAAGAATCGTTGGCCTGTATTTGCAACGAGATTCATCAAAATATGAATATTAACTATAACATAAGTCTAATATCCTACCATATAAATATGTTGACTCGTGTTTAGCATTTAAATGCACATAAAACAAGAAAAATATATCCATACATTCAATATTCACGAAATTATCAGAACATATGTTTGGTTTCTAATCAAACACAAACATAAGTTTATGAATAAATAAAATAATTCCCATAGTGAGAACACACGCATAATATTTAACAAAATTGTAGCTTTTGCCCTCAAAAAATTAGTTAACACTATAGGGATGTAGATAATTACTCCAAAATATCAAAATAAATTGCGGAATTCCAAAATCAATTTTATGGAATGAAATATTATCGTAAAAATTATTTATATAAAATTAATGCCCTCTAAAATATCATACTCAAAATTTAAATATAATTAATGGTCCAAATATAAATGCATACACAATAATCTAATATTTATCATTATAGATTAAGACACTTTAATGTCTTCCCTATCTAACATCATAAAAATATTAGTGTCGAAATATTAATTGCATTATGACCTTTGGGCTACAAAATATAAATTATGTACAGTAGTATAATTTTACCGAAATGTTATGGTCAAACATGTAATCATACATCTAATATTCAAAAATTTATATTGAACCTTTGGTCAATACAAAGAATACATAACATGAATATTTGAATAACCATTTACTAAAAAATATATGTACTAATTTTGTACCATAACATATGGAAAAATAATTTATTTTTCCCCAAATAGAATTTTTTTATTTATCACCACAATAACATTAACAATCTAATTAGGATCACTCTCCAATTTGCAGAATCGTAAAATCAAATTTTAAGCGAGAGTTATGAGCATTAACATTATTCTCAAAAATGGCAAAAACGCATTTTTAAAGGTCAAAACGACGTCAAAACGTAAAACTGGGGCGGGGCCCATTGTATTCAATGAGTTTTGTTTATTTCAACGTTTCCAGTCAACCATGAGAGTTTTCAAAATTTGTAATCAAGTTTTGACGTTTCATTCTGATTAGTGAGTATAAACGACAGAAGAAAATGTCACAAAAAATCCGAGGCATTATAGGGAAACATCAATAAAGGAAAATTATGAGATATTAAACTTTAGCTCTGATACCCCATGTAAAACCATTTGGAAGAACACCATAATATTAATCATTGATACATTAATGATTGAATTTTTACATACAATTGTTCTTAATAAAATGATCTTAGATCTTCATGATAATCACATATAATCATTATGCGGAACATAAAATGGTATTAAAATGACATACCTTTATCATGTCACAATTAGAAAGTTTGATAGAGCAGTCAACCTTAATGATGTCCGATTTGACTGAATTTCGGAACATGACTTCATCTTCTATATGACAAGAACATACTCCAATTTCAACGCATTTCAACGGTTAGGCCCTCTTATATAGCCAAAACACTATTTCGAAATTTACTCATTTCTCTCCCTTTTTCTATAATTTCATTATGTTGTCTTTCAGTGTTTGAATGATGGAAATCAGTCATTTATTTATAGACAGGGACATAACATAAATATCCAACAGTCACTTGATATCAGCCGTCTATCAAGATAGATGGTCGATAGTCCTTTTGACTCTTAGTATTTAGAGTACCCTTTCATTAATCAAAATAACTCTTAGTATTAATATAATTATGGAGCACATAATGTAGAATTATATAAAATAATTCTAACAACTAAGTCATGAAAAAAGGGGTGGCTAAACCAGATCACTTGAAGCATCAACATCGGACTCAAAAATAAAAATTTTATTATTATTTTAGCTTATCACTTGTAAAATTGAGGACTTTTATTTCTGTCTTCCAATTTTAACTAGTAACTTTGCGATTGAGCATATTGCCAATCAATTTTTTCATTCTAATTCATTACCATATTTTTTTCCTCATCGTCGTTTATGCGAACCTAACACGTATACATTAACAAAAATTTATTTATACATTACAAGATAAGGACCACGTTGAAAAGGATAACGTTGAACTTTATATTTAAATATTTTCAATATGTTTAAAGTCCAAAAAAATAATTTATAGACTACCAAAGTTAATATTTTTTGTATATAATTAACTAATGAGAAAAATATTTCAGCTAATCAAATGTAAAGGTCGTGAATGACTTTTTAAAACGAGTAAACAAATCTAAACTGTTGAATTATCTGGTCAAAAAGTGTATTCAAGGTGTGCTTCATGTGCTTTTTAATTGCATGTAGATTAAGCAATCTGGCTTGTAATTATCAAATTCTTCTTTTCAAAAAAATATATTTATATGCAATCAGCATTTAAAATTAATGGATTCCTACACTGTTATAAGATAAGCAATGAAAAGGGAGTAAGAAACCATATAAAGTCACAAAAGTTGCCTAGCTAAAAGTAAACTCAGAAAAGAAAGCTTAAAAATAACCCACAAAGAGAGTGCAAAAAGTGAAGAACTTTGTTTTAAAAGGGCTGTCCACTTTCTGCATTTCGCTTAGATTTTAAAATATCCATGATGGAGTATCTTTGCTTCCTGCTTTTGAGGGAAATTAGATTCCAAAGGCATATTAACATCACATTAAAATAAGAGGGTACGTGTTCGAGTGGGTTGATCATGGGTTATTTACACAGGTACTGGATTACTTTTTTATTTATTTCATAAGAGAGAAGATATTATAGGGGCAATCATTTTTTAGATAAACAAAGTTAATAAAAAATCACCGTAGAAACAAATATAATTTTTTTGTATTTCAATGGAAAAACTCATTTTTTTTTTAGGATTATTTTTTTAGATGATTTTAATAGTGAGAAAATCGTCTATAAAAAAAGTTAAATGAGATGATCATCAAAAGTTTCAACGATTAAAAGAGATCTCACCTCATCTCACTCATTTTGAATTGAATTTTTTTACAATCATTTTTTAAGATGTTGACAAAAAATCGTCAAACAATTCTACCACTTTTACCATTTTTACAAAATATATATATATATATATATATATATATATATATATATATATATATAGAGGCTACCAAAGAAAGCCTTATTCTTACACTTAATGTCATCTTTTTACATAACTTGCAAGAGAATATCTTCAACGCAACATCTCCAAACTCTCCTCTCAAACATCATTTATTGGTTAAGAAATTTAAGAAAATGTGGATACATATCCTTTTGTTACAATTCAATGGAGAGATGGATTACATTTACATATTAAAGAAGGAAGTTTTTTAGCTGAAGTTTTTGTTTCTCCAATCCCTCGACTGAACAATTTTTGGGCTAATGTCAGTAATGATGGGTTAGTAGAATGATCAAGACAGAACTCTTTTGTACTAAGTTATTTACGTAATTATAAGTTCTTATGTTTGCCTCTCTCTCTCTCTCTCTCTCTCTCTCTATATATATATATATATATATATATATATATATATATTCACACTTAGTTGTAGAGCTTTAACAAAAAAAATCCATTTTTTTTAAATTAACCTTCCAATAAATCTATGTTAAAAAAATTAAGTCAAAATACATTTTGTAGCTATTTTTAAAAAATTCATAAAAAACTGCTCAAAATACCTTATTTATAAGGGTCTGCGTTAGCAATTTTTTGTAGATTTTGTAAAAATAGATACAAAATGTATTTTGACCTAATTTTTTGAATGTGTTGATTGCAATGTTAATTTCGAGGGAAAAATTAAAATTTTGGACAAAAGGTTTCTTAGGATTTAGACCTAGGTGCAATATATCGTGTGATATATACATCATGATGTAGGTGAGTCTCTATCTCTCTCTCTCTCTCTCTCTCTATATATATATATATATATATATATATATATATATATATATATATATATATATATATATATATATATATATAGTACTGCTCTTGTGCGGATCAGTCCACATTTTAAGAGTGCGGACCGAACATGTATCACCTGACGATGAGCGTAGAAATTATCGGCTAAATTATAGGCACACTCTTTCTTTTTTCTGCGCTCAACGCCAGGTGACACATATCCGATTCGCATTCTTAAAATGCGGAGTGGTCCACACAAGAGCAGTACTGTATATATATATATATATATATATATATATATATATATATATATAATGTGATACTAAGAAATGAACCAAAGTATCCAAACGTATTTAACAAATAAATGTGAGACAAAGAAAAGAGCATGCACTACTTTATTTTAATGTTTTCTTCTGGTTTCTTTCATCAAGTGATGTCATATTGGCTCGTAAAAGGTTTATTGAATCTTAATTCTTTTAATACTGTATTTTCCACCCAACTTTTATTACTGATATAAACTAATAAATAGAGGAAGTCGAAACAACCTTGATTGCATTTTTTCCTATCGTAGAATGTTTGTGGATAGATTGTAAAAAATTGTGTTGCATTACACACAAGTTATAAATATCTCGTTCAACTATTAGTTTTGCGAATAGCTCTATGTCCTATTGACATTGTTTATGATTTTCTACTATGTTTGTAAGAAAATATATATTACGACATACAAAGTGAAGTTTTTTCAATGGTTTTTGTTGGCAAAGAAATGTCCCGTAATATATAAAAACATAGCATGTTGTTTCAAAAATCATATCAAAATCAAAATTGTCTTTCCCATACTTCGACAATAGATCCGCAACTCTATCAGCCTCTCGGTAACAAAATAATAGCCATACATCATCGAAACTTCTAGCCAAGATTTGGTAACCCTTTAGTATTGGGTCAAGTGTTAGGCAGGTAGAGTGGAACATGCAACACATTTGGAAGGAAGAGATATAGTCCACTTCAATATGAATATTCTTTATCCTCTAATTTTTTGCTAATATAAACTCTTCTCCAATCGCACATAATTCAGCATTATCATTAGTTGTATTCCACGTTACTGAAGGGGATACCAAAGTCCTTTGTCCTTCCATTCCTTGTATAGATAGGAGGGGGGGGGGGGGGGGGGGGAGAGCTTTTGGTTTGTTCATATTGTCAAAGAGTTGAACAATGAAAATAGATGGTGAATACCTGATCGAATTGATCAGGTCATGTAGGACCAAGGTTTCGTATTAAATTTATAACAATATTTCGAAGGTTGCCATTTGAATTTGTGGATGCATTTTTTCAAACTACGTTTTAATTAAACTTTAGGATTAATAATAAGTAGATTAATCAAGTCATTACTGACATTATATTGAATAACATAAATTCGAATCGGATCATTATTAGAATAAACAAGCATTATGTGTTTGCTAAAGGTGCCACATAGAGTAAACATTTTAAAAAATAATTACATCATTATGAGGGTCACAATTCTTGATAAATGCATAATCATCTTTGGGTAGATTTATCAAAGAATCAATAAAAGGACTAGAAATAGGACATTCATTAAAAACATACATGTTACAATCATTTTCACCACAAAAGCTACATTTATAATTAGGAATTATATGATGCTTATAAAGAACATCCGTAGTAGATAATGGTTTATGATATAAAATATAAAGAAAATATTTAGCTTTAGTATTAAAAGGTAGAGTCCCTATATGATTCCATGATATCTGAGGTAAAATAGGAATATGTTTTTTATTATATAACAAAGATTAAGTTGATTTGAGAAAGAATTTGCCACTATTGTTTGGCTTCGAGATAGGAAAATCATTACTTTCATCAATTGGCCAAGTAACACTACAAAAAAGTAATTTTGAGCACTCAAGCTCTTAATACGATTAAAAATTTTGTCCCTAAAATATACTTTTTGAGAAGGGTATAATCCGTGGTATTGAAAATTAGAAGTATTTAAAATCATTTTTCTTACCCGTCTTATAAAGTTATATTAATGGCACTATAAGGAATAATATATATGCCAACGTTTTTTTAGGCGTTTTAATAAAACGCTGGCATAGAAATTTGCGACGTTTATTTAAAAAGGTTACTAACTTTACTGGCGTTTTATCTAAACGCCGGGAATTAATGATGTTTAAGTGCAAAATGCCGTAAATTACCGATGTTTGTTATTAAACGCCACAAAAAAAGAAACATTTTTTTAAGAAAAACGTCGGGTACTATTTTTCCGCATTTAATTCCTCCACATAATATTCCAAACAAAACGTGGGACTCTAAATTTTCAGTACCTATGCTAGTTTCCCTCCAATACTCAATCTTATGATCTACAATTTTCATCCAATACGCCATTTGATCCTGTAGACAATCAAGCCGTTAAATTGCAATGGAGACGATCAATCTCATGAGGTAAGTAAATAATTTTTCACTTTGCTAATCTGAGCGCATCAATTACTATGAAATTATTGTAGTAAATCTCATCAAGTAGTTGCAATCAAGATTTATAGTAGTCGCAATAGGCAAATAGTTGATAGGGTTTTATTTGGAGACAATCAATCCCATCAGGTCGCAATATCTGTAGAGTCCGTCTCCCTAATTCCTTCCCATAATCAATCTCTCTCGCAATATCTCGCAATATCTATAGACTCGTTTTGGTAGGGTTTTATTTGGAGCCAGGTGTTAAAGTAGACATGAGCATTTGATCGGGTGATGGAAGATATGAGGGTATGGAGGTGGCAATTCGGGTCCACGGGTCGTGTTTCAGACCGACACGATAAGTTTTTTCGGACACAAACACGACACGACACAAATTCATGTTTTTTAGTTGACACGAACACGATCCGAATAGAAAATAACACGGCACGACACGAATACCAGAATTTTCTAAATTTCACACCTAAAAACACGATAACACGACACGACACGACACGACTCATAATTCAGACACGAACACGACACGAACGCGACATATCGTGTCAATTTCGTGTCGTTCCATGTCATTTTTTTGTATCGTTTCTAAAATTGTCACCCCTAGTATAGATCTTCGTTTTGGTTGTAATTTGTGATTTTTTACGCCTTTGATTTTTGTTTTCTGTTCAATCGCCACCTTTTCGTTCTGATCGGAGATGGATTTTTTCGGTTTCTATTCTAATAATGTTTTTGTGATGTCTGTTTGTCTATTTAATTAATTAATTAATTAAATGTTGGTTCTTGTAATTAATTAATCAAAAGTTGAAATGCTCTTAGAAAAATTTGCGATCAGAGCAAAGTTAATAATTTAAAAAAACTTGGACACATAGTTCCAATGGTATTTTTATCATGTATATATAAGGTGGTTGATTTTGTTTATTTTATTTTTTCTTATAATATGAAATTGCAATTTCACATATAACAGTTCTTGCAATTTGGTATAGTTGATCGTATCTGGCAATTTGCAATTCTTGGTATAGCTGATCATATAGGAGTTCTTGCGATTTGTTCTTGCAATTTGTTATAGCTGATTGTATAAGAATCCACAAGTATTTTGCATCTTATAGCAGTTCTTGTAACACTTCATATCTTATAACAGTTCGTATCTTGCAAGACAAAAATCTAGCAGTTCTTGTAAATCCCGAATTTCAGTTTCATCAAATCCCCAATTTCATATAACTGCTCGTAGTTTTGTGATTGACTATTTCAGTTTACTCTGAGGAATGTTTATGCTCTTTTTTGTTCAGACTATGAAATTATTCACAAACAAAACATGTGTTAATATTATTTGGTTGCACAAATTTCATTTTACAATAATATTAAATATTTAATAATAAAGTTAGCTTTATTATTAAATATTTGAGTATGTATAAGTGTTTGTATATGTATAGATATTTGTGTGTTTCAATCTATCATGATTTTGGTTTCATGAAACTTGGGTTCGGAACCCTAAATTTAAGATAAATTTCTTATTTGCATCTCGCTTCATAGTTCAAAATAAATTCATAACTGAACCAATTACCAATGGTATCACCCCATTAGCAAATCCACAAATTTGTTTACCTATAATCATTTAATATGTAAGTATGTTTTTCAATACTTATTTGAGTCATAATTGTTTACCTATAATTGTAAGATCTATGTTACCGATAATGATTTCTCGCATTAATTTCAAATCTTTTTTTGTTTTTGTTTTCACTAGGCCGAATATACTTATGGATAAGAGTTGGATTAATATAAAACATAGGGGCCATCCTTTATACGAGAAAGGAGCAGAGTAATTCCTCAAATTTTCCTCTGATAATAGACCAAATGCTGAAAGAATAATGTGTCCATGTAAGAAGTGCCGCAATATGATATTTGTGAAGAAAGATGAGGTGGTGGAACATATATTACTAAATGGCTTTCTAACGAGTTATACTTATTGGACTTTTCACGGGGAATCTTCCTCATATTCAGTTCCCTCTTCCGAATCAGTTGTTGGTGATGAAATGCGAGAGATGATACGCGATGCCTTTGGAATTCCTCCTTCAAACCCGCTTAACTTTATGGGTGGTGATGAGGAGCATCAACATATGGGTGGGGGTCCCGTTGAATAAACTAAGAGATTCTTTAATCTGATAAAAGAATCTGAGCGAGAGTTGTACCCAGATTGTAAGAAGTATTCTACACTCTCATTTATTGTATGGATGTTGCATATAAAGTGCCTCGGTGGATGGAGCGATAAGACCTTTACAATGTTGCTTGAATTATTAAAAGATGCATTTTCCAAGGGTGAAACATTGCCAAAGTCTTTTTATGAATCCCGCAAGCTGATTGCAAACTTGGGGCTAGAGTATAAGAAGATACATGCATGCCCTAACGATTGCATGTTGTATTGGAATGAGGCAGAACATGATAGTGAATGTAGAAAGTGCCACGCCCCAAAATATAAGCAATCAAAGGATCAAGCAAATGACGATCTTACAATAAATTGAAAAATTCCTGCAAAGGTGGTAAGATACTTCCCTTTTATACCAAGACTCCAGAGGCTATATATGTCATCGAAGACAACATCATAAATGAGATGGCAAAACGAGGAACGTATTGATGATAGAAAGGTACGACATCCCGCTGATTCTCTTGCTTGGAAAAGAATCGATGACATTTATCCAGATTTGGTGAGGACACACGAAATATCAGACTTGGATTATCCAGTGATAGATTTAACCCATCCAAGAGCTTGAGCATTGTTCACAGCACGTGGCCCGTAATTGTAATAATATATAACTTGCCTCCATGGTCGTGTATGAAAAAACCATATATGATATTGCCGATACTAATTGATGGTCCTCGCGGGCCTGATATTGACATTGATGTTTATTTGCACCTTTTAGTTGACAAGTTGAAGGAATTATGGGTTGGGGTGGATACTTATGATGCATCGTGTAATCAGATGTTTAAAATGCGTGCATCATTGCTATGGACAATAAGTGATTTTCCCGCATATGCAAATTTATCAAGATGGAGAACTAAAGGTAAATTGACATGTCCTTATTGTCACAAATATACTCTCTATTGTTGGTTGGAAAAGGGACGTAAACAATGCTACATGGGCCATCGTCGATGGTTTCCGGAAGGGCATAAATTTCGAACAGATAAATTCTCTTTTGATAGTAAAGTTGAGTTGGATATACAAAGCCCATTCGACTATCTGGATCTGAAGTTTTTGATGAGGTAAGGGACATCAATAATATGTTTGGGAAGGATCCGTAGCCGGAAGTTAAGACGAAAAGGGATGATAATGAAGATGGTGGGAACCACATATATAATTGGAAGAAACGAAGTGTATTTTTTGAGTTACAATATTGGAAGGACAATTTAATACGCTACAATCATGATATAATGCATATCGAGAAGAATGTATCTGATAATATGCTTTAGACGCTATTAGATGTTGATGATAAGGGAAAGGATAATCTAAATTCTCGTCTTGATCTACAAAAAATGGGTATTCGTATGTCATTGCATCCACAAAAATGGGAAAACAATAATTATTATTTACCACCAGCGTGTTTCACATTGGATAATAAAGGAAAAGACATAGTTTGTAAAGTATTGAAGGGGGTGAAAGTTCCAAATGGTTATGCTTCGAACATATCGCGTTGTGTCAACCTTAAAAAACGTACTATATCGGGACTTAAGAGTCATGACAACCATATCTTAATCAAAGAGTTGCTTCCTATTTCCCTAAGAATGTTTTGCCTAAAAATGTGCTTTGGCCAATAATTGAGTTGACTAGATTTTTTAGGAGTATGTACTCAAAAGTAATGAACGTAACTGATTTAGATCATGCTCAATCTCGTATTGAGCTCACGCTTTGCCATCTTGGAGGATCTTTTCGCCTTCACTTTTTGATGTCATGGAACATTTGGTTATTCATTTAGCAAAAGAGGCGAAGATCGGAGGACCACCATAATATCGGTCGATGTACGCTATTGAGAGGTGTGATATTAGTTGTGATTTTTTGTGTTCTTTTTGTCAGCATTTGTATCTCCTTCTAAAAATTAAAAATTTCCCCACGACAGATACTTGTTCACATTGAAGAATTATGTGAAGACCCGTAGTAATCCGGAAGTTTCAATTGCACAAGGATATTGGGTGGAAGAATGCTTGAGGTTTTGTTCAAGGTACCTCCAGGATGCTGAGACAAAATGTAACCGAACAATAAGGAACGATGAAGGCAATACTGTTGATAAAAAATGTGGTAGTAAGTTAGGAAAATCAGTGGGATTTATGCTTGATAACATTGCATATGTACATACACATCTCCATGTGCTTGTCAACACAGATGAAATTGCTCCATTTCGAGAGTAAGTATCCTAATTAAATAATTTCTCCCATTTTTAATCATGTAAAACATAGTGTAATGGTTCATTTTAATGCAGGACTCACCGTGCGTCAATTAGGAGTAATGCCCATCTTAGACCATATGACGTGGATCGCATTCATAATGAAACATTTCATTCATGGTTTAAAGATCATGTAAGTAATATGTATTCTGAAACTAAATTACATTTTTAATTATATTATTACGAAAGCATTGTGTTTAATATAGTTTTTGTAAATGTCAACTAGGTGCGAAAGTTACTTGAGACAACGAACATAGAACTATCACAAGAAATTCGGATGTTAGGTTTCGGACCCTTAAAAAAAGCAAAAAGATTCACGTGGTATATTATTAATGGTGTTCGGTATCACACTAGGGCTCGCGAGAGGAAAAGAACGACGCAAAATAGTGGAGTCATTCTAAATGCACTTACTGAAAGTTATGCAAGTGCTAGAGATAGGAATCTCGTATCAGGAGATGTTAGTTTCTATGGAGTTTTAACCGATATCATTGAATTGTATTATTGTAAAGACTATAAGTTTGTGTTGTTCAAGTGTGACTGGGTTGACAACAATAGAGGTCTCATTGCGCAAGATGATTTTGGATTCACGCTTGTAAATTTCAAGCAGTTATTGTATCTAAGGCAACAAATAAATGATGAGCCTTTCATACTAGCATCTCAGACGAAACAAGTATTTTACGTACAAGACCCAATGGAGGAAGACTGGAACATTGTAATTAAGACAAAGCCTAGAGACTTTTTCGATGTATTTGGACAACAATATACAACCCAAGGGACTATGGTAGATCAAACAAAGGTATGGAGAGATTAACATTTGGACGCCACACCATTCACACGAGATGACGATGTTAGTTGGGTCAGGCGAGGCGTTACTGGAATAACAGTAGATATGGAAACACAAGTAGAGACAAATGAAGATGACTAGAAAATTTTGTTAGCTAGGCATTTGAACTTTTAATGATAACTTGATTTGAATTTTTTTTAACTCATTCATATTAATTGAATTTTCCTAATAGGTTCCATATACAGAAGTCTTGGTTTTGTTTATTTCTTTCATTCATTCATTATTCTTATTAATTTTAGATTTTAGTAGTTTATTGTGGTTTTATTTCTAGTAATTATTGTTATATGTTCTCTACTTGCTCGAAAATCATGTATGTGCATTTGAAGTATTTGGATTTTGAAGGTTCCCAATTATGCAAGTGCAAAAAAGAATAATGTGGGTAGTTGTTACTCTACACATCATCACTTCATAACTGTTATGTTTGTAAAAACATAAATGCTCGTCGACTCATTACTCCCAGTAAACATTTGGAAGGGATTGGCCGTAAATTAAATGATGTTTCGCTTGCAATCCTTAATAAACCCAGGTAATGAGACATAAATGATGAGAATCAGTACTGATAATTAGATGCCATGGGCATTAATGATGAGTATTGATAATTACAAAGCTATTCCTGTATGTCATATCATTGGCATAAAGGAGTGGTTGGTTGAATCCATTGTCGTGTATAAATATGTCATGTGCATATTTTTGGTTATTGTCTTTTGTATTTGAGCCTTTTTCTTCCATTTGTTGTGTAAAATTGGGTCTTTGTGCTCTTTTTGGACTATCATGGAGCTATAGAGAAAATGTAGTTGGTAATGGCAATTATAGTCTTTTGTAATTGTTAAATTAGTGAATTTATTTAGGAGTAAATTATTGGTGCATTTTAAAGAACAAAATGTAAGATCCTATTACCTCTTTTAAACATACTAGACAACTCATAATTTCTCTAAATCCGTATCCTTCTCCTTCCAATACCTACAGTTCAAATCTATAAATTCATATTTTATTTTGAATTTGGATTTATTTATATCAGAAACTCCATCCACTATAGTTATTGGACTCTTATGTTTGTTGCTTAGATTATGAAGCTCGTTTCTAACAAGTTGTATAGCATTAGCTTGCTTAGATTCCCATTGTTTTACAAGGTATGCTAACTGAGAGGAACCCTTTTCAGTTTAATTGGCTAGCTTGAATATCTCCAACATGTGTAACAACTATTGTTTGTATATAACATCTATAAAATCTATACAGCTCTTACGCAACAATGTATTGAAAAATAGAAGGGAAATTACTCTCCATAATTCTCAACACATTTCGTTTAAAAGTGCTGCATTTTCTTATTAACAGCACGGACTACATAGTTCTAATACAATAATTATTTCTTCTAAGTTTTACACTTGTTATTTTGTTTATATATTCGTGGGTGTGTGTGTGCATATACATGGTAACCCACACGAGTCTAGGATTAAATGTACGTAGCTATACACCGTGTGTACACAGACTATTTCATTTAAATATGAAACTTGGATTCATGACCTTCATTCAAATCTGTAACAGATTTCATACCAAAATTTTTCCCACCATGTTAAAATTTTTGGCTAAAGATGTTCATTATTTCTATTTATCTTGTGAAAGTACACTGTTTTTACTACTTTGTTTCTATTAGCCGATCGTTAATAAAATATCAGTAATCTGTTTTTGCTACTTTATTTCTATTAGATGTATTCATCCGTGGTACAAATAACATTAATGTTTTCTTTTGTTTTGTACAGTACGATGATAACAAGAAGATCTCAGACCCAACACGTTAGAAGAGCTATGCCATCCCCTAGGGAGCCGCAAGAGCATATAGGTGAAAGACTATTTGTCATGCCTCAACCTCCATCGAATTGGCCACCTACTAATGCTACTACTACACCATTTTGCCCTCCGTTGTCAGGAAATAGTGAACAACAAGAGCATGATGCAAGTAAGACAAACTAATATTACACAAATGATTTTGTGATTTTTTTTAGTTGGATGTTCAAAAAGACGACTTACTGAATTCCCGTACCTAAATTATATTACTGAAACTAGTGTCCAGAATCACTAATTTTTATGTACATGTATATATATAACAAGATTACTAATTTTTATCTTCGCCTACTTGATACTTAGATCCTAATTCTGATCAAGCAGAGGAGGAGTAAAGAAGAGTTTGTGGCCCCATGTTAATGCATAGAGGGTGGGGTGAAGATGGTGGAATTTTAAACAATGAGGTGAATGAGCATGGACAACCCATTGAGAAGACAACATCTAGACTCGCTTCAAATTTGGGGGTTTTAACACGCAATGGGCAGTTAGAACCATTGACATTCCTTGATTGGAGACATGTTTCGAAAGAAGCGAATAATTGGAATTTAGACTCATATCACGGTATTATTTACTATTATATAAAGCTATGGGTTGTCAAATTTTCAATTTCTTATAATACCCTCACTTCACTAAACATGAAGATAGATATATGGGTAATTTTATACATACTCGTGGAGGTAGTTTTATAAAAATTACAATCATAAATGGATCTTTCTTTTATTCAAATTCAACCATAATTTGCATAGACATTTGATTTTCATTTATACAATCTAAAATAACATTGGTTGATTCTTTTGGTTCCGAATTTGTGATTTAGTTCTCTAACATGTCGTTTATACAAGACAATACAAATGCCCCAAATGAGATTAGAAAATTCCTTATGGAGTCCGTTGGAAAAAAGTGGAAGGAGTGGAAGGCCACAACAAAGAGTGGGGGTTATACTAAATATATGACTAATGAGGAATTCTTGGTGCATTGTCCCCCAAGGGTCGAGGAATATCAATGGAAAACACTCGTCTATCATTGGAACTCGATTGAAGCAGAGGTATATTTTAGCAATATTGTTAACATGATTATACGTTCGATTGGGTGTTTTATCACTTTGATCATAAGAGCCATATAGTGATTGTACATGTGTATACGTATGCACTAGTGGAGGCCCGTGACTAAAGACACATGTATACTGTAGTGTTTGACACCGACACATGATATATATATCAATTATGTTTTTCATGTATCAGGCAAAAAGTGCAAAGAACAAATCCATCCGTGCACGTTTGGCAACGCCACACACATCGGGTAGGACTAGTCATGCTGAAGTTAAAAACAAGGTAAAAGTTTGATACTTTTAATGATTACTACATTCTTTTTTCATTGCGGACAAATTAAGTGAAAAGATATGATATCGTGACTCTTAAAATCTTGTGCTCGTAGATTGCTAAAAGAATTGGACACCAACCAACTCGTAAGATGTTATACAAGGAGACACATATAACTAAGGATAAGGGTCCAGTTAATGAAGAAGCTGCTCGATTAATTATATGTATATTTTGGATTTTAATGACAATTTAAACAACTTGAATTTTGTTTGCGTGTCTATTATCATTTGAGAAAACATTATTTTTCACTTTAAAATGGATTTAAGTGCCAGTTAAGTGTTAGTTGTCAAATTATATTTGTTGGAACGATATTCATTATGATAGATTGATTTCATTTTTACAGCAAGAAATGGACGAACTAGAATTGCAACATCCAGAGATTGCGGATACTGTTGTTGCACAAGATGACATATTTGGACTAATTATGGGACCTGAAAGGCATGGTCGTGTGCGGACGTTTGGGCTTGGTGTCACGCCAAGTATGGTCTTCGATCGATCATATACGATGTCCGAGGCTCAGAGGAGGGATATTGATATGCGACATCAACAAGAGTTAGAGAGGATGCAACATGAGATGGAGGCTGAAAATGAGCGGGTGCGGCGTGAGATTATGGATGAAAATGAGCGGGTGCGACGTGAGATGGAGGAAAATTATGAAAGGAAGAAACCCGAAATGAAAGAGAAGATGGAAGCTCAAATTCAAGAAAAAGTATCTGCTATGGAATCTCGGATGGAAGCTCTGGAGGCTCATATGCGTGCGAAGGGTAGTTTTACGCAATCTCCACGAGATGTATCTTCAAGCACTGAGCATGTCAACGATTATTAATTATAGATTTATACGAGTACGGTCGGCTAATTTTCATGCATTACATCTGATATTTTTTGTATTCCTATAGGTTGCTAACGGAGCCAATCTTGATCCTTTAGCATCATTGCAACCGTCGATGCAATTCCGGTCAGAGGTTCAATCGCAGTGACAATTGCAAGCACTAAGGAAAACACCGCGACAAATGATATCACGATCCCAACTTCAAAATTATTGTCAGGTTAGTCTATTTTATTACGAAAATATTTCTTTCTCTTTTTTTTCATAAGTTAATCCTGTTTCAATCTACTCGCATAAATCCATAATTTTACATACATACTTGTGTAAAATCTTACACATCATATCGAATTTGGATAGATGTCTTAGAAGTGTGTGTATAATTGAATATATATGTATTCAATGCTTCTATTTGATTCAAATAATCCAATAAGGGGGCCTTGATTTGTCTTCTAGATTTTCCAGATAGTTACAAATAATGTTTCATTTGCTACGGCGCATCTTTTCCTCTCTATTTGAACAATATTTTTCTTCTCCCTTTGTCTCTCATCCAAACTCAATCATCCAAGAAAATTAGAGACTGCATTTTGAATAAACATCATTATGCTAGTTATCAAGCTGGAAATGTGTTCTCGGATCTTTACTGTTTCGATCATGGAATATATATTCTCTTTGACCCTCTATATATTGTGTGCGTTGTTTGATTAACAGTACCACTACTTAATCATTGGATACTTAAAGTAAATAACTAAAATACTTAACTGTTCATTATCCCTTCATACTTAATTGTTCATTCGATGTTGTTTAATGTATCATTTTAAATATTTTGAAAAATAGAGTAAAAATATTTTCAAACTCCTCACATGAGGTTCTGCTCATGCTATGAGTCACAATCATAGCTATATCCCCCAAATCATCAACCAAATTAGTTGGATTCAATGTATGATTGTCTGTCATCTATATTATTAAAGACTAGGTTGCCAACTTCAGCCTCTACTACTTTAACCTTTCTAGTGCCGAGTTTTTGGGTTTTTACTTGATCAGTTTGGTAATTTGTTCTATATATAATCAGTGGAAGGTGACCTCTATGTCTTAGAGGAATTAGAGGAATTGATTTCAGTTCCTTTAGATGAATCATATCCATAAAATATCTTTCTCATTAGAACATGTATACTTAAATATGAGGCCAAACGACTTGTCCAATTCCTCAGGGCAAACATAAATGGTTTCACTTGGCATCCTTATGATCTTCCAGGGATAAGACATAGAGGTCACCTTCCACTGATTATATATGACAAATTGAATATGACAAGTTCGATGCACGTCTGTATAAATTGAATATAACAAGTTCGACGCGCATCTATATAATCGATTAGATAATGATATGCATATTAAAGGTTGGTTTTGAACTTTTCTTATTACTCCACATTATTAAACTTATTTTTTTAAAAATTTCTATAATTTTTCAAACTTTTTGTGCTCTTAAAATAGAGTATATTTGTGTATTGCCCGATACCGCGACCGAGTTGAAAGGCGTCCAATATGGGGACCGGGATCGAGACCAAGAATTTGAACCATGTTATTTACGGTAGAGTCTAGGATGGCCAATAAAACCATATGGAGTCTTCTTTTTTTCCTCTAGAGCAGCCACCTGCATTCAGAAAAATATGGTTGTTGCATATTTTCAGAATTCACCCACATCCCTGAATTTTGAAAAAAGCTTAAGGACGAGCTTGGTTTTATGTGTATGATATTACGACATTATATACACATGTATGTTACCGTTAACAAATTGTATCAATGTATTTTGGAATTCAATGACTGATGCAGTCGAAATTGATACTGATTTATCCAAGCACTTGAAATCAGAACATGTTCGTGAGCAGGTCACAAATCTTGGTGAATGAACGAGGAGTCTGCTTTAAAATTGTTCTGTGTACCTACTCTTTTGAGTATATGCTCCAGCAATGAGAACATAAGACATGGGGTCCCATGTGCATTTGTATTCTCTGATAAAGAATTTATTGTTATGTCATTCCTACGACCCAAATGAAACTTACTGTTAATAATTCCAAATATTTAGAACAATTTCAACCTCTACTGCTTTAACCTTTCTAGCACTGATTTTTTGGTTTTTTACTTGATCATATTGGTAATTTGTTCTATATATAATCAGTGGAAGGTGACCTCTATGTCTTACAAGAATTAGAGGAATTAATTTCAGTTCCTTTAGATGACTCATATCCATGAAAGATCTTTCTCATTAGAACATGTATACTTAAATATGAGGCCAAAAGACTTGTCCAATTCCTCAGGGCAAACACAAACGGTTTCACTTGGCAGCCTTATGATCTTCCAGGGATAAGACATAGAGGTGACCTTCCACTTATTATATATAGAACAAATTACCAATCTGATCAAGTAAACATTGGTCAGTACTGATTATGATAAAACTTAATTCACACCTTTACAGTTGTGAGAAAAGTCTTGGGGGCTTTTCTTATACCATATTTGTGAACAACACCTCATAAACGAAAACCTCGACCCTGACCGAGAGATGGCAGTTCAAGAGGTCGGACTAGCCATGATCTCGACAATATTCCTTGCTTACGTGGATGACAACAAGACAAATTAACAACTTATAACCTTATAGGCTAGACAACATCATCGATCCATCTTTTCAGATGGTATCCATGTGATACGCCCCCCACCTGATAGGAAAACCCTTAAATAACTCAACAAGTGCTCCACTAATTTAAGAGCCCCGCACCTAGCCCATGTTGGATAGCGCACCTATTCATTTTACAAGGCTCACTATAAATGGACGAATCCCCCATAAAGAAGGGGGAGCCCAATTGATTTTAAAATGAAACTTGTAACAAACATACATAATCATCCTTATTGTCTAAAAACCTTAGGTACGAATATATCATCTAAGACAAATCTAAGAGTAGTAAATCACCCTGTGGACGTAGGTTAATCTTTAAGGCTGAACCACCTATATCTCACTGTTTATCCTCGTATCCTCAGCTTCTTCTCTTACATATTATATATCTATTGTTTGTTATCTCTAATTTTGTATTTTTCTAGCCAAGACACAAATTAACTTCCATCTATAGATGATAACAGTAATCGCATCGCCATTAGTTTCTAAAATTTACCTCAAAACTGAGATACAAAAGTCGAATCCCTATCTAAAATAATTGTCAAAGGTACCCTGTACAACAAAGCGATATTTTCTACATAAAACCATGCGTACTGCTCATCGAAGAAATTTGTGGGGACAAATAAGAAATATACCACCTTCATCAAGTAGTCCATGATAACCCAAATTGAATCATGACGTCGAAGCATTAACATAAATATTATGATGCAATCCATCATAATGTTGTTCCACTTCCACCTAGGAATGGGTAAGGGTTAAGGTGTACTTGATGGTCGTTGATGATCTAGCTTTACCATCTAATAAATGTTGCAATGGGACACAAGCGTAGAAATTTCTCACATCATATCTTACCCAAATACTACCTCCACATATCTTTGTATATCTTATCTACATTAGGATGTAAAGAGAATAGCGATGCTAATAACCCCCCTCTGTACACCAACCACCATCAGAAGTGGTCGTGTAAAGAGGTACACCAGTAGCTAAAAGCTCATCCAACTTCTCCTTTCTCACCAAATCATCTCCCTATACCTAAAATATTTTAATAATTTTGTTGAGAGTCACTGTGAGCATCCTCATAAAGCATCGACCAACTCACCAATCACCTAAACTGAACCCACAACTATCAACTTAATAGTAGGCACACTATCATTTGGTCATTTAATCAAGGCATCTACTACAACATTGGCCTTCCACAAGTGATACTAAATTGTAAATCGATAATACTTGGTAAACCTAAATAGACATCTCCAACTCATATTCAAGTCTTTATACATGAACAAATACTATAGGCTCTTGTCGTCGTTGTACAACAGGCACTTCTTACATAAAAATATTGTCTCCACAGATGTAGTGAGAACACTATTTCCACTAGTTAGGAATCGTGATCCAGTAGTCAACCTCTTAAGGATTTATTGTTTTTCATGCATACCAAACCGATCGATCCTCCTGCATTAATACCCCACCTAGTCTTTACAAGGAAAAATCAACATACACTAAATACTTAACCCCACTCATAGGTAGAGTCAAAATTATATCCAAAGTTAACTTATCCTTGATAGTGTCGTAAGATAACTGACACATCTTAGTCCACACAAATTTAATCCCTTTTTGAGCTATCTCAATCAATGGCCCTTCTATATCCGAGATACCCTTAACAAACCTCATATAGTAGCCTTCCAAACCCAATAAACTCTGGACCTATGTAGGTGTTGTGGGTTGTCCCTAATCCAACATGGCTAACACTTGTCATGGATCCATCGACAAACCCTTATATGGAACTACATGACCCAAGAACTTCACCATTAACTTCCAAAACATGCACTTATTTGCATATAAACTACCCTGTCATAATGTATGAACTGAAATCTTTAAATGCTTGGTATGATCCTCCTATGTGTATGTATAAATCAAGATTTTATCGATGACGACTATGATAATTTATCCAAGTATGATTAGAACACTAGTTCATAGAATCCATAAACATGAAAGGATTTTGGTATGACTAAAATACATCACCCTGAACTCATACAAACCATACCGAGTGAAGAATCTAGTATTGATACATCCATGTACCATACCATTAAGTGATGATAGCTTGAATGTAAATCGATCCTTAAGGAGAAGGAAACACCCTATAATTGATCAACTAAATCATTAGTTGTTATCATAGAGTATATGTTATTGACTATCACCTTGTTCAAATCATATTAGTCAATGCATAACCATAATGAACCATTTTTCTTATTTATAATGATAATTGGAGATCCCCATGGTCATGTCCTATGCCCAATCAATGCCCGATCTAACAATTACTTAATGTACTCCAACAACTCTCTCATCTTCAATGGAGCCATTCGATACAGTTCCTTGGTAATAGGCTTAGTACTACGAGTCAAGTCAATTAAAACATAAACCTCTAGAGATTATCGTCAAATACATGAGTAAAATCACGAATGATTGGAACTGAATCTAACAGAACAATGATCTCCTCCTAAGTATCCTTATCAATAAAGTATATGTGAGTCATTTCACCATACTCCCGCCTAAGCATAGGAAATGTATAAATATCCTGACCCGATATCGTGAATATACTCATTAGACCCGCACAATTTACATGATCCTCATATCGAACAAACTAATCGATACCCGATACCATATCATAAGAGTGGGTATCGGAAACTAACAAATCATCCATAAAATGTAGCCTACCAATTTCTATCCAAACATCCTCGCAAGTCTTGAAAATAAAAGTTAACAAACCTAAAAGAGTAGATATAGAGAAATTCGCATCATAAGGTGTAGGCAATAAACCATATCTTTCAGTAAAACTACATTATACAAAGGAGTTTCGGGCACTATTGTCAAATAAAACTCAAGCTTAGGTTCTAGAAATATAAAATGTATCATCAACTTCCTAGATCAATCCATGCTCTTCCTGTTGTGGCTGTGCAATATGGTTGGAGGTGCTGGGAGTGCAATTAGTTATTACCATCTTTGTGTCAGGAGTTGTTGAGGGAGATTTTCGTGTTTTTATGACTCCTATGTCCAAAAACCCTACTGTCCCTATCTCTTCTATCCATGTGCCCCCACACTAGGGAAAACTCTATATCTATGTCTTATACCACCACAGTTGTAGCATACCATTGTGAATAGGGATGAAGGATCCCCCTAATGTATCTAATGTTGCTGATCGTGTCCTATTTAGTAAGTCTCCACTGCTCTTGGCACTGTTAACTCAAATATCCCCTCCGATCTCCCTCTGAGTTACTCTTTGCCTTGCACCCACTAAATCATCTCATATTTTTTTATCTTCCATTTATGCTCTCTATGATCCTATCAATGTATTAAGGAAGAATTTACCACTTGGGCTTAAGTGTAATAACCTACTTGACGTGCTGTATCAATCTTCGAATTAAACACTACATATTTGCCATGACCGTTCTCACCTCCTCTACCACAAATAAAGATAATGACACAAACTTGTTCTAAAACTCAGCTACAATACGAGCTTCCTGTTGCAATATAAGGAAATATCTATTCTTTTAAACCCGCAAAGACAAAGGGATATACTTCTTATCAATCCTTGACACAAACTGGGCATAAGAAAAGTTCTCTTTCTCAGTTGTTGTTGTTAGATTGTGCCCCCACTAGAGGGCATCCCTGATAAAGAGAATTTTTTATGACATTCTTCTGCACATTTGTGAATTCTAATAACCTTAAGTGACGCTTAATATCTTTTAACCACTTATGTTCCACAATCAGATCCTTTGAACCACAAAGGTATGTGAACTATTCTTTATAAAAGAACCCCATACCTTCTCCCAAGTCAACATTGGTGCTATTGACACTGCTCGACTTCTTGGGCCCTCTCTTAACCGCTCGGTACCATAACCACCACTACAGACTAGCATATGATCTCAACCAGCTCCTGAGGTAAAAAACAATACTAACCCTGTGTAGGTGAAGATGGTACTACTAGTGCTTGCTCTACTGGGACTAAGGGGTCTGCCCATCCAGCATGTGCCATAATTAATCGTGCATTTCTTTGGGACATGCACCATCTACTGGGGAATATTCTGGTTATGGGAAGCCAGCTTCACTACCTATTGATAAAAAATAGGTATACAATTTTGGGGAAGACATTGACTAGTACGTGGCCAGACATTCTCCTTGGCGATATCTTTTCGGGAATAATATCTAGCAGTGTAGTTTTCCTAGCTCCGCTAGGACTTGCAATGGCTATAATCTTTCCTGGCCTTGCTTCACAATTTATATTCTTCAAAATTTCTTTGGGTGATCTTTTTGGAGATATGCAGGAAAACACCTAGGGCTCGTTTGGTTCGAGGTTTGGAAAGAGAATTTAGGATTCTTAGAATTTAGAATTCCCCTCATTTAGAATTACAATGTTTGGTTGGAAATGTAAGGGGGAACTTAGAATTCCTGGAATTTAGAATTCCCATGAAATTAGAATTCTCCTTTCCCCTCTAAAATGGGGGTAATCCTATATTCCCGGACATATTATCTTACTTTTGTGGTAAGACAAAAATACCATCTCACATAAATTCACACGCACTCTCTCTCTCTCTCTCTCTCACACACACACACACATACACTCTCTCACACATAAACACATACTCTCTCTCTCTCACACATACATACATACACACACTCTCTTTCTCTCTCATTCACACACACTCTATCTATCTCTCTTACACATAAACACACTCTCTCACACATACACACACACACACACACACTCTCTCTCTCTCTCTCTCACACACACACACACAAACACATGCTTTCTCTCTCTCGCTCTCTTTATGTCACACACACACACACATAGACATACTCTTTCTCTCTCTCTCTCTCTCTCTCTCTCTCTCTCTCTCTCTCTCTCTCTCTCTCTATATATATATATATATATATATATATATATATATATATATATATATATATATATATATATATATATCACACACACTATCACACATATAAATACACACACACTCTCTCTCTCTCTCATATACACTTACACTTACACACAAACACTCGCTCTCTATCACACACACTATCACACATATAAATACACACACACACACACACACTCTTTCTCTCTCTCTCTCTCTCTCTCATATACACTTACACTTACACACACACACACACACACTATCACACATATAAATACACACACTATCCCTCTCTCACACACACACACACACACACACACACACACACACACTCAAACATAAACACACACACACTCATGCGTACACACTCAATGGTATTTTAGTTAAATGATATTTGTTCCTAATCTGGAAAAATAATCTGAGATGCGTGGAAAAAATAATTCATGCTTAAACCAAACAATGGAAAGGAATCTTAGATTCCACGAACTTAGAATTCCTAGAATTATGGATTCTCATTCCCTTTCTAAACCTCGAACTAAATGAGCCCCTAGTTGAATTCATTATACAAGTTGTGAAATGTGCAGGACAATTTTTTGGTTTCTATTATGTATGAAGCTTTTTGGGACTTTATTGGTAATATTTCCATTTAGGTTGAATTGTGGAGTGAGAGAGGAAAATGTCTATATGATACACTCCCTATAATTTCACACACTGGAAAATGTTTATAGTATCTTGAGGTTAATTTGTTATTCCTTCTCAAAACTACACATGGTTTTAGGCCTATAGAGTCTCAAATAGACTCAATCCTAGTTTTATCTGAATACGACTTAATTCTACCATGAGCTTGTTGCAATTTTTCACCAAGGAGTCAATTTATACAAGCTTATTG
Organism: Sambucus nigra; assembly: GCA_949130495.1. NCBI lineage: Eukaryota > Viridiplantae > Streptophyta > Magnoliopsida > Dipsacales > Adoxaceae > Sambucus > Sambucus nigra. Next base: position 60,430,442 of record OX422216.1, on the reverse strand, counting down.
GGAAGAGGTGGTAGGAGTTAATGAGATCAATGGTGTGGGATTTTTCCTTGTGGAGTTGGTTTATGTGGAGGCAACAAGGAGATATTGTAGATGTATTGTACAGGACCTCCTCCCGGACCCGTTATACAACTACCCTCTACCTTACGCTGCCACAGAAACCTGTAGGCCTCTCCTCCCTCCCCGAGTTGTTTAAACCTCACACATTGGTAAAGAAATACTAATTATCCAAGTATTGGAGCTAAAAGGAAATATTTAAAAAAAATCAATTACTGTGAAACTCAATAATCCTTTTTCACACTAGATTTAATCACTTTTCTACTGTATGCCTCCGACAAATGTTCTCTTACTTGTATATAATAAAATCTCAACAAGACCAACTATGTAAGCCACTAAACTAGGAAAAAGTGTAATATTATTTCATTGTTAATGTAAATTTGATTTAAACATGTTAGTTAAATTTTAATTAGTTATTTGTTCCCTATTTTTTGTACTTGCATTTTTAATGTAAATTAAACTATGTCCATGTAACTTTTGTTAATATGATGTACAATTAATATTTATTTTGTGTATGTTTTAAATTATAATTTTATGTCGCCATATAATATAAAAAATATTGAAAATAGATTTATTGATCAAGTGTTTCTTTTTTCTCTCCTATTTCAGGATTGCGTGGCATCAAAGAAGGCAAAGAAACACAAGTAGTCAAAATTTACAATGTAAGTCATGATATTTTTATAACTTTGATGTATTCATCTTTGACACTTTGTTTTTCTTCATTTTTACAGGTTTGCATTTTATCATGCTCATGAACAAGGTGTTTTCACGGATGTTAGACATATGTTTAGTATTAGGCTATGGGTAGAATGTTAGTATGGATATTGTGTTTGGGATTTAGATGATCCGACGTTTTGGACTTATGTTTAATATTGCTAGGGTGTTGGTGGAGAACGTTATACTATTTTGATGTTATACATGATGTTTTTTTGGACCATGGTATATAAAGGGTGACAAGTTAATATAAATGGCTCAAATTATATTATTTTTATAATTTGGTGTCATCATAACATCCTTAATATTTGTGAATAGGCAAAAAAAAATTGTGATGTTTTTGAAAGGGGACTGTGTTTTGTTCCGACGTTTTTAGTTCAAACGTACGTTTTTAGTTCAAACGTGGAAAATTATTCCGACGTTTTTAGTTCCGACGTTTTTAGTTCAAACGTACGTTTTTAGTTCAAACGTGGAAAATTATTCCGACGTTTATTGTTCAAGTGTGGAAAGTGATTATGACATTTTTAGATTAAACGTGGAAAATGGTTAGCAGGAAAACATATAACCCGACATTTTAAAAACGTTGGTACAAACGTCAGAATAAAGATGACAGACATTTTTCATAAACATTGTGAATTCCCGACTGCGACAATGCCAACTTATTAGAAAAACGTTGGTAAATGTTTTCCCGACGTTTTTTTTATTTTTGTGACATTTTTTAAATGTTGTCTAAACCTAAAATTCTTATAGTGAGGGACTGCTTCTTAGTAGTCGTTCCAAATACTACAGCTTATGAGATGGTGGAAAACTTGGGTTCCCACCTTATAGCTTTTGAAAAGCACCCAAAATTTTTCAAATTTTACCCTAAATAGATGGATTTTAATTACTAGTTCTTGATGAAATTGGTCGTACCTCACATTCAAAATACCATCACCATCTCTCTCATCACTTTCACTCCGATCAAACATACACCTTCTCTCTCTCCCACCATTAAAACTCACCCCAAAATTATAAGACCCATACCAACCTACCCAACCACCACATCTTACCACATTATCTATTGCCTACCATAACCCAAACCTTGGCAGAACCCATCATATCCCTTGCCTCAAACTGCCGACAACCACCGGTAGGTGGTTACATCGCGCAAACCGTCGTTGTGCCACCACCATAACCTGAACTAGCTCAGACCCTAAAGACATAATATAATCTCAAAAAAATATAAGAAAAAAAGATTATATACATATGGCACCGGCTTGAGCATAGAGCAAATATATGGGACTAATACATAAAGGGGGGAATAGTGCCGAAAGTAATAACAACATGTGCAGGTTGGTTCGTGGCTTCCAAGGTAAGAATAAAGAAAAATCAAAGTAGGTTCATTTAAGTTAACTAAGGTGGGCTTAAAGAATAAAGAAAAATAAAATATAAAATGTACATGATTTTGAGTTGTTTAATGTGGGTCCTTGGTCATAATGAGGTTTTGGATGTTATAATTTTTGGCTACCCTAGTCAACCGTTATAGGTTTTGTATGTTATACGCATGCAGAGGTAACCTTGTTAACTTGTGGGTTTCATGTATATCTCGTGGGTAAAGGAATGAAGTCCTGCAACTTTTGTCTTAATTCCATCTCTGTGAAAGGGATAGGACATACAAACCCACTTGCACTGTCGAATTCGTTGTCAATTTTATGACCGTGGATCACTTATATAGTGTTAATCCTTGGGCCAGACGATGATTAATTTTTTAGGAGTTTTTTTGTGTCTCCTAGTATATGTAAGAGGGAGGGACGTGAGATTGGACACTATAAATCCATTTTATACAAAAAATAGATGCAGTCGCTCCCTCTTTGTGGGTGGATATACCTTATACCATTTATTTCCCAAAGGGTGCCGAATACTTTCAAACCATAATAGTTATCCCCCACTGTTGAAATATAATAGTCTCTGTTGAGGGTTTGGTGGGCATTGAGGAGAAATTATTAGGAGATGATGTGTATATTATTGGAGGTTTTGAAGTGGGTTTCAATGAAGCTTTTTTGGAGTGTATTGGAGTTTCTATGGAGGTTTGTTTGGGAAATATTTTATGACTCCCCTTGGGCCCACCTTTAGAGGCGGGGGAGTCACCCATCTTCTTCAACACCACCACCATATTTGGAGTGTTTGAGGTGGGATAAATCTACTCTTTATATTTGAGGCTCTATTTAGTGTATATAGTAGTCTTATCATTGTTGGGTTTTGAGAGTAGGATTCCGATGAATAAGATGATTAACTGAAAATATGCATTTCTAAGGAAGATAAAAATGCAAAAAAAAAAAAAAAAATTGAAGATGGCACATACCAGCCACAACCCCTCTACCCACTCATGCAAACTCGAGCTCATACCAGCGATAACCCCTCCAACATGGAAACCATCCCTCTACAGTCCCAACCATGAACCTGAGAACCACCCCTATCTCTCATCTAATCCTAACCACTTACTAAGTCTGGCGAACCCACCTCTGTCCATCATTATACCACAAACCCAAAATTGATCAGCACCTATCCATCCATAACCTCTCTGACCCAAAACACATACCTGGACCACAACCTTATATCACCATCCCCAACCCGAGTCTCTAAACCAACTGGGGCTCAAACCGAAGACCAGTAGCACTTGGTAACCGAATCAACCCAAAATTCATTACTCCCTTTCTTATTATTCTTTTTCCATATGCTCCTCATAAGACCCACATAACCTAAAAGTTCCCTTTAACTTCTCTCACACTCTCATTACCTCACAACATAAATGCACGTATGTGTTTTCTAAAATTTCCCTCACCTAAAACCCAACCCTTACCTCATAATTTCATGCATCTTTACCCTTCCAAATATACCTCTTACCCCATGTAACTTCCTATAAAGAGAAGACTCAAGAATCATGTTAAGAGAGCAGAATTTTTGTGGAGAAAAGTATAGAGAGAGAAAGTCACTTTTAGAAAATTGTTAGGTTTTAGTAGATAAATAATTTGAGTGTTGTAATTTAATTGAGATGATTAGGATGCCTTTTCACGAAGTGTAGTCTTAATATCAATTCAACAGTTGGTTTAATCATTTCTTCTCCCTTATTTACAGTCGTTTAGTCTACATATGAATTTTATTGTTTATCTTATGTTTAGTTAGTTCATTATGGTAGGCTAATCATCCTATTCAAGGAGTCAAATGAAGCTCCCATGGATTCAATTAATTTAGTTTGTTAATTTCCTTTTTGTTTAATTTCCCTTTATATTTATAATTCCTATACTTGTTTATGCATTTAGAAATGGTAAACCATGTTTGATTAAAGATGGAAAGCTAGTTTTAGAATTATGTTCTAAGATTTAAACTAGAGATGGCCTTATCTTTTGATTAAACTTGTATTATAATTTTCTACTAATCTTGTTCTATTTTTGATGATTTAAAATTAGGTACATGAATTTTCTCTACGGGTAGTTCATTTAATTAAATTTAATCTATTTGGAGTAGAGTTTGTAGGAACTGAAATTATTTTTCTAAAATAATATTTGTTTCAATTCATTAGTGTAATGAGAATAAACTTTTGAATTAGATGCATATTTTGGAAGGTAATTAAATTGTAAAGTTTTGAACTAGTGTTAATTATACGAAATGGGGATGGACTTCATTCCTTATCTCTTTCTCATTGTAGTTACATCATTTAATATACTGCTTGTAATTTTTGTCATTCACTACTTAGCATACTGGATATTACTACTCATTTAGTTAGTTAGCTTTAATCACCTCTTGAAATTATTTTTAAAAGGAAAAATATTTGAAAGTAAAATTTTCAATTATCTTCACACTTTTACTCTCACACTTGAAAGTTGGATTGATACCCCACTTACATTTATATTAGTTTTTATCACGTTTTGTAGGTATTAATTGGGTTTTTATTGAAAATATTTGTTCTACAACGACTATACAAAAGACTTTCTATCAAATGGCGTGATTGTTGCTTTCTTAAATTTGGAGACCTGTGCGAAGACTTGTATTTTATTTTCAGTTGTAGTTGCATTTTTATTTTCCATTAGATTGGTTGTATTAGCACTATTGAGGAATTTTAGTCATTTGGGTGTATTTTTTATTCCATTTATTTTTAATAATTAGTCTCACACACACACAAAGAGAAAAAAGAAAAATGGGACAAAATAAGAGAGAGCACCATTGGAGTGGATTTGAAGTTTCTTAATTTTGGGTACCTAAGACTCCTGAGGACGAATGAAGTTAGGTGAACCTCCCCCCGGTTGACTCATATTGATCTTCACCCTATGTGTGTAAAATTCGTGGTAAGTAACTTTCTAAACACTTGCGAATCTCCCATAAGTGAGTCAATTTTGTTTGCTCCATTATCCTTTTACGCAAGTTTTATTTCGACAATGTCTTATTTTAGCATGGCATGATGAATTATTCAACTTAAGACTTATACTCGTTCAATGAATGAGTTGGGATTTCATTACACACTCAATCACTTGTCCCATTTGCTTGTTAACCCAAAGTTATAATTTAATTAAAATCAACAAACTACCAAGATTAGTAGGATTCGGTATTCATAGGATCTTTTCGGGATGAGAAAGCCAAAGGATACTTTTGTAAGTCATTTTCACCCCTTACACTCCTTAATTGATTTTCTTAAGACAGTTGTCTAGAAAAACTTGGTTTTAAGTGAGGCCTCCCAGTAAAATGAGCTTGTGCTTTCCTCAATGTGGTATCAGACGATTGATCATCGTAGTAGTTAGAGTAACGAAACTTTAACTAATAAGACTCTTGTTCTCTCAGGAAGAAAGTAGGAGCACAATTTTCAAAGGCGACGCATAAAACTCAATGATATTCTCATCCACAGATTAATTAAAATTTGACTACCCCCTCACCTGATTGAATATAAAATTGGCTATGCACTTATTAGGACTTCTCCTTTGCTTGTACCTGACCAATAAATCTTTAGGTAATCCATTTTACACTTCATTCTCCACTTTTCAAGCACGAGTCCACCATCACTATTGTAAAAAAATACAAAAATATTTTTTATTTTTTTATAAGAAAAAAATCCAAAAATCTTTTTCATTTCTTTATAAGAAAAAAATCCAAAAATATTTTTCATTTTCTTTTTTGAAAAGCCCCAAAACCCGAAAATACTTTTAATTTGAAAAATCCAAATATATGTTTCATTTCTTTTCCCATTTATCAAAAATCCAAAAAATACTTTCATTCCTTTTATGACAAAATGGCAACATTTTGATCATCGATTAATACGCTCCCCTAGTAATCCATCTTTCAATTCTCTCATAGGTGTTAACATTCTCATCATTGATATTATGCCTCATGTACCCGATTCGAGTTTTTCATCTTCGAAGACTCTAAGTTCTCCCACTTTCCCACCCTCCATGGCCGACGAACTTGCCTTAAGGGACTATTTTATCCATATAATGGCCAGCCCATCATCATGTGTCATTTTTTCCCTTATGCTAGATACCCAATTCAAAATTTGTCACGCAACCATTTCCATGTTACCGAACTTGCATTGTGTTGAACGTGAGTCCCTATATACTTACTTGCGAAAAAATTTCACTATTTGTGCCACATTCAAAAACTAAAACTTGGATGAAGAAAATATTCGTCTATGATAGTTTCCATTATCTCTATATGATAATGCATCCATATGGCTCCATTAATTGCCACTGAATTTTGTCCATACATGGGAACAACTCGTGAAAAATTCATGTCTAAGTTTTATTCTATGAGAAAAACCAATGAAATGCATCTACCCATCCAAGGTTTTGGTCAAAAGACAAATGGGAAATTTTATAAAGCATGAATTTATTTGCAAGATTTCATCAATAGTTTCCCACATCATGGCCTCAAGAAAACACATTTAGTTCATAACTTCTATAATGGTCTTATTATCTCTCCTTGATCCATGATTGAGTTTATGTATAAAAGTGAGCTACTGCATTTAATCTCTACTACTGCCTACAATTTTCTTATTGAATAAGGCGATGACTCTCAAGACTGGGAGGGAACAAATGAGTTTTTAAGATCCAAACCACCCGTCAAGCGAGCACTTATGAGGCCAAGAATGATTCAGATTTTAAAACCTTACTAAATGACTTAATAACTTTGACCAAGACCATTGATGCTCTTACTTATTCCATGTAACTAATTTTTTCTTTATCTAACCCAATGATGAATGTCAACTAGTCTAAACCTTCTTCTTGTACCATATGCTTATGTCGTGACCATTTTTCTCATTTGTGCCCCTCATTCAAGATTATCCCGAACTCACCATGGCGCGAGCATGTGCCTTTGATGCTATTAGGAAACACATTCCTCAATCGTTTATTACCATACCAATAATAAAAATCATTTAAACATTCCATTTAAGTATGAAAACAACCCCGCTCCATCACAACACAACAATATGCTGGTGGACCCCTCGAGTTTCAACAAAATCCACCACCGCACCATCGTCCTCCTAACCACAACCAACATGATCCATACAATAAATAACACCATCAATCACCCTCTGTCACCCACAGAGGACCTTCACACACCAACCATAAACTTGTACCCATTCCACCCACGTCTTATGAGTATTCCCCACCACTTAGTTCACAAAGATTGTTATTAACCCAACCCCCTTACGTCCCTCCACCTCAATCTTTCACCTCATTTCTCGAGAATATTCTCACCCAATTCATCATAACTCAACGATAAACCACATAAGTGAAAAATCAAGCCATCCAAAGGCTTGAGTAGTGCTTTAATCAAGTTGAGATAAATTCTTCGTATTTATCCCGTAATTTAGAGTCTTTTAACATTTCATGCTATGTAATTCTAGTTGATTTATCTCATATCTTTACTACTGACATTTTCTAACAAGTTCATTGAGTTTTCTCATCGATCTTGCAGGTATTTAGTGCATGTTAAGAAAGAAAGAAACCAGAAGAAAGAAAGAAGAAATAAGAAAAATGAAGAAAAGCTAAAGGGAAAAGAGTAATTTTTATCTGGAATTCGAATGAGAAGCCCAAAGAAGAGTTGAATATCTCGATCCTACAAGCACATAGGAAGAAATGACATCCAAATTCAAGTCCCGGATCACAAGTTATGAAGCTTTGAAGATGAGAAAAAATCTCATGGAAGAAAAATGTTATGCATAAACCAAACCAAACCCATTAAGAAGAAAATGAACCGGTCTCGTGCTTGTCAAACTTTCTGTACATGTAGAACTAAATCGATGGTGATGAAAAACGAACTGGTCCGATAGTTCAAAATCCTTAATATAAAGCGAACCGAATCGATATCTCTGGACCCGATCGGTTCGGCTATCGAATTTCAGAATTATCTTCTTTGAAAATTAGAGTTGTGTATGGATCAGACTCGTGTAAAAACGTAGTGTTTTTATTCCAGCTTTTTATTAGACATTAGGGGGGTCTTAGAAAGTGTTTTAGCATAATTTTAAATATATAAAGTAGTCAAGAACCCTAGGATCTCAATGCTACAACTTATTGATTTTCAGTTTAAGATTTATGCATTGAAGTTTGTTTCTTCTTCTTCTTTATTGTTTGAATTCATCATTTAGTGCATGGTTTGTTTATCTCCAATAGTTCATATATTCTCTTTTTCTTCTAAGTTTGATTTCATGATGGTTTTGATTTTGTGCACAGTAGAAAACATAATTATAGCTAATTACACCATGCTAGGCTAGATTTCTAAGGGTTGGGATGCATGAACCCAAACTGATGTGGTTTGTACGAATAAAAAATTAGTTCTTTGAATTAAATAATGATTGAATCGTGTTGTACAGTGATCATAACCATCGTAGGTCTTTTAACATCGTTTGCCCTAGGTACCGGGGTGTCTAAGAATATGGCCCATGTGATATCTATTTTGACACCGTTTTATTCTTGCTCATGATTATGTATGATACGGGATAGTACCCTCATATATGTAATGTGTAGACACCCCATTCTATTACCCCCTAACTCTCCTTAGGTCCCTAGTACCTCCCTTCATCAGTATAAACCCAGGTCACGTCCCGAGTACTGACCTGAAGGCCATCGGGCATTCCCCTGCTCAGTTTGACCCAAAGTCAAACTCTTCATCTCGATCGAGACTCAATGAATCTTCAAAGGGCACTTAATACCCTTTCCAATGGTCTACCCCGTGCATGATGCCGACTTACCATGTGGACGAACGATCCGTTTGCGCCCGAAACCTGACTTAGAGGCCACCGGGTGCTCCCGGGATCTATTTGACCTAAGTTAACTCTTCATCTCAACCGAGGCTGAATGAATCTTTGAAGGGCACTGAACACCCTTTCCAACATTCCGTCCCGTGTGTGATTCTGACTTTCCATGCGGATGAACGATCCATTTGACTCCGGGAGGCCACCGGGCGCTTCCCGGGCTCGGTTGACCAAAGTCAACTCTCCAAACCGGGTCAAACTCTTTGGAATGTCAAAGTACATTTCCTTACCTTTCCAATAGTATGCCCCGTGCGCGATTCTGACTAACGTTTTGCCCTCGACGACCGATTTTTCGAAAAAGCCTAAAGCGCACTGCCAAATGACAGGTTCCAGACCCTGCCTATCGGCACCTGCCGATAGGCAGGAACAGGTCTATGCCGATCGTCACTCACCTGGGCCTATAAAAGGAGACCTTTACCTCATTTTCAAGGGGAGCCCAGATCTGATAAAAGTCTCTCTCAATGAATCCCAGAAACCTCTCTCGAAGGCAGCGTGATTTCAACTCCCAAATCCCTTTTTTACTTTCACTTTTCATCATCCTTTTCATCAAACTTGGTGAATTAACCACTCTCTGTCATCATCCAAGCTCAAGGGCTTCTATTCAACACTCAAGATCAAGCTCAAGATCTTCAAGAAGGTCTAACTTTCTCTACTCTCTCTTGAATTCTCTTAAATTCCCATAACTTGTTTTCTTATTTAGCTTTTTATTATCGTATCTCACACATCCTAATATACTTTTTATTTAGTATTATTGTACCTCTTTTATTTTCATAAAACCCAAAAAATAAGAAAAAAAAGGTTTGCCCATAAATTCCAAGTAGGGATTCTCACACTTTTTCCACATTTTTCTCACAACTAAAAGACCTTTTTCTACACACACACACACACACACACTTATAAATAAGAGATTCCCCATTTGGATTTATGGGATAAACCCCACCGCTCGTTTTGTATGCGAACTACGTGGACTTTGATGCCTTTTTAGGCTACGTAGGCATCTCGAGGTAAAACCCGAGACTCGAGTCCTTTTTCTCACTTTTTTTCTTTTACTTTATATTTTCTCTAAATCCATTTTTCTTATATTCTATATACTTGACCTTAATAACGTATTGCTCCATATGTGTTATCGTTCCATTATAACGATCAACGTAGGGGTAATCGCGTAAATCTTAATTTTCTAATATTACCTTTATATCTTCCTACGGATGACTCGCTTTATCTTTTCCATGATATAAGTCGAGGATTCCTACCTCCATTCTATATATACACATGCACACATATCACGGGGGGAAACAAAAGGAAAATAGCAAATATTCATGAGAGACCGAAAGGGAGGAATGGGTGCCTAACACCTTCCCATTTCGTAACTAAGCCTCGGAACCCTTCTCGAATCATCTTGGTTTCGCACGCACCATTATGTCTTTGGATGCCATCCTTCGGGGTGGCTTCCCCTTTTTCTTTTGTCTGTTTTGGGTAAAATAGACTGGCGACTTTAAATCTCTCTACATTTTTACACCACATCTCAAACGACGCCGGTCAAAGCGCTCCCGAGAGGGATGCGCGGGACCCGAAGGATCCTTCTCCTCCGCGGCGGGGATCGGGGATGGCCACAGTGGCGACTCCGCTGGGGAAATTATTTTTTTATATTGGGGGCTTGACTCTATTTACATGGATGCTATATTTTCTTATGTATCCCCCCATATATCCATGTTCCCCTTTTTCCATGTGTATCCCATGTTTATGCTTACATTCACACACTTATAGAAATTTCTCCATGTACACTTCACACCACGTGCACCTAGGATCACATGTATATCCCCATGTTGCACGCATCACCCATCCATACTTGGTGTACCTTTTGGGGTACTTGTACTTTGCTCCCTGTTTGGCATAATTAAGAAAAGCATTATCATCATAAGATACTAATAAGAGGATCATGCATGATTCACACAACATCACCAAAGAGCATTTCTATTGACCAAATTTTACCTGGTAACTGAAGGGTCACTTCATGATGGGCGCTGGTCCGACAGGTCGCAGTTAGCCTAAGCAATATGACTCTCACCTTCCATTGGCCAAGTACCTTCGACGTATATCGAACGGTTCCCCTGCATCGTACCTCTTGACTGAAGTCATGACGGGATGTATATCGCAGGGAATTTGTTCACGTACATCGAGTATATCTATTTCACTCTCACACGTACCGTCCTCACTAGGTATATGGTGAGTCAATTCACGTACACTCAGGTATATCAAATGGCTTGTCCACACGTACCAATTTCCCTCAAGAGCAAGACGTATATCTTGGAAGTCACGCCAAAGGGGGGAACCCATGGTGATTCACCCAACCAACTGCATACCTGTATATAGGTGTCAGAACTAGGACACGCACGTTAGATTATCGATTTTAACCCGAAACTCTGCCAAAATTCCGGGTCGGCCTGCCGCCCAATTTTTGCATATTTTTAAAACAAGTCCCTATCCATGAGCCTGGTTACAAGTCCAAACTGTAGCTTTGCATCTATTAAGACCCCCACTTTTCCAGGCTTGGGTCCCGTCCGACATTGCATTTAGGAGAATTAAATATAAGTGAAAACATAACAATCATAATAATCATACTGAGTTCCGTCTCCAAACACATTTCTCCCTTCTTTATCAAAAATCAAAAAACATTTCTCCCTTCTTTATAAAAAATCCAAAAACATTTCTCCCTTCTTTATAAAAAATCCAAAAACATTTCTCCCTTCTTTATAAAAAATCCAAAAATAGTTCTTCATTTTTTCTAAAAAATAAATCTCATCCTACGCCTTCTCAGGTCGATCGCAAGCCCTTGGCCTGGCTCCCTATTGGCTTTGGTCTTCAATCAAATCACCCCGGAGTTTCATCCGTTCTTATACTACTTCTTCAAGTCCGAAATCCATCCATCTTCCATGGAGAATACAGATCAAACACCAGTCATACAGCCGGACCTGCCAACATTCCTGGCTCAGCTCGTGTCTAAGATTGACAACCTCCAAACCGAGGTTCGAGAGATGAAACGAAACCAAGTTCCTATTCCTCAAGAGTTCGAGGCCCTATTCCCTCGTGTTATGGGTCCACCCGAGCCTATCTGGATTCCAAAAGAATATCAGCACGTTCCACGTGCCCCTCTTGCCAATGGGTCGCCACCTGCCCAGCTTCTAATGCCAAACATTGCCCACTCTATGGCTAACCTGCCTGTGGTCACTGATCCAAAAGAGGAGGAGTTGAATAAAGTCAAGGAGCACCTTAGGATGCTCACTAAGAAGTTTAACCAAGCCAGGATCTCTAGGAATTACATGGACTGCACCCATATGTCTCCTTATCCTAAAGCAAGGTTACTCGAGAAGTTCAAGATGCCAAATATCGAGAAGTTTAGAAGGAGTGGACCCCTAATTGTTCATCTTCAAAGTTATCATAGTTCCATGACTCTACTAGGGGCTTCTGAGGAGGTGATGACCCAATTGTTTCAGTAAACTTTGAAGGATAGTGCCCTCCGATGGTCTTTCTCTCTAAAGGAATCCAGAATCCGTAGCTGGGAGGATGTAGCTTGAGAATTCATGTCTCATTATAAATACAACGAAGAGCTTGAGGTCAGCCATCGTGATTTAGAGCTGCTCAAATAGAATCCTGTAGAATGAGTCAGTAACTTCATAACCCGGTGGAGGGAGCAGGCAACTACCATGACTAATCGGCCATTCGAGGAAGAACAGGTCAACATAGTGAAGAAGAACTTCTTGCCCCATGTCTGAGCGACGATGGGAGGACAATACTATCCCCACTTTTAAGCTCTTAGAGAAGCAGGATTGGAAATCGAGGAAAGACTCGTTAAAACAGAGATTGAACCAAAGAAGGTGTTTGGACAGTTCACCCCTAGAAATTATGACAATCCTTCCAATGCTACTGTCTCGACCATCAACAACATCTATCAACCAACCACATCATGGGCACCAGAAAGCCGCCCTACTCCAATCCTAAGGGAATACACTGAGCTCCATGGTCCCCTCTCTAAAGTTTACCAAGCCCTGCTAAGTTGAAACCTCATCAAACCCTTAGATCCACGTCCATTGCCAAATCCACTCCCAAGAAACTTCAAAACCAATGCTCACTATGCCTTTCACCAAACTATTGGTCATACCACCGACCAATGCTTTCACCTCTGGAACGTAATCCAAGATCTCATGGAACGGGGTACCATTGCCCCACCAGCCAATCCTAAGCCAAACACTACTCACAATCCACTTCCGAATCACACCAATGCCATCTTCTTAGAAGAAAACCCAGATTTTGATCCCTCAACTCAAATCACACCCATATACTCTCCTAAACCTCTTCAAATTTGCCCATATTTCCTCCTACACCCTACTAGCCTCGCTGACCAGGCACTGTTAGTCCTTACCAGAACATGCATCGCTGCCCGTACCCGTTCTGAAATTCGAAGTATGGAATTATCAGAGGTGTTAAACCAACACCTAGAGTTCGGGCTGAAATTTCCCTCACAGATGGTCATCGATTTCCAGAAGTTCAGCACACTGTTCTTGGACGCACGGAAATGGGCCCGGGATTCAAACAAGTGGGTGGTACCAACTGACGAAGTCAGCTTAGATGATGTTGTCCAGACTATGGCAGGATTATTCGAGAAAACCAATAGCATTTGTAGTATCACCAGGTTACTTAACACTTTGAAGTTATAAGAGCGCTTGGTCCCTCCAATCACACATATCCCCACAGAATGGGAGAACTTGTATGAAGAAGCCGTTAAAGTTGTGGAATGCATTGACTTTACATGGAAAGATAAAATTGTTGCCACTGGATGGGGAGAAGAATTCGAAAACTCAAGCGAAGAACAAGATTGAAGAAGAGCTGGCCCAAGATTCGACATATGTGGGATGATCTCATTTGAAGAACTCCTCGGAGAAATAAATAGGTTGGCAGAACAACTTGAGATTGATGAGGAAATGGGATTCATGTTCTTTCCTTCTACAGTAAATCACATGACCATATCAGGGAGACATTACCAGGTTCCCAGCTCACTACCATCAAATGACAAGGGGAAGGGCATTGAAAACCTTCCTATGCCAGAGATGACCATCGAGGAGAGCAAGATCCTCGATCAACTGAAGAAAACTCAAGCTAACATCACTCTATGGGGACTTTTCATGTCTTCCCAGCTACATAGAAATGCTTTAATCAAATTACTCACTGGACCCACAGTTCCCCCCTCTACCACACCAGAAGAAGCGATAAATCTTGTCAGATCCTTGACCTCTACCCGAATGCTATCATTTTCTGAAGAAAAAATCCCCAGAATTGGGCCAAATCACAATCATGCACTCAATAACTCCGTCGAAGTTATGGGAAAGTCCGTGCCACTCTCTCTTATCGATAACGGATCCACCTTGAATATTTTCCCTCTAAGAACCTTTAAGTTTTTAGGCCTGAAAGAAAGCGACCTCGTTCCAACCTCCGCCGCTGTGCGTGCCTACGATAATACTCTTCGCGAGGTGATGGGGTCCATAAAACTTGCAATAGGGGTTGGCCCTATAAACCCTGTCATTGAATTCCAAGTCATAGACATCCCAACTTGTTTCAAGCTGTTGCTCAGACGACCCTGGCTCCACAATATCAAGGGTGTGTCTTCCTCACTCCATCAGAAATTGAAGTTCTTCGCCGATGGGTGAGTCATCACCATTTTGGGCGACAACGAAAATATCGAGGACGAAAGCACTAGTAGTCCAATCCTTGAGATACAACACGGGTCAAATGATATGCTCCTATCAGGATTCCGAGTTGAGCCACTCCTACTCCCGACAGGGGACGGTTACAAAGAAAGGGTTTGTCCATAATATTACCCTTATGGCAATGTCAATGTGATTCAGATGTTCAGAAACATGCACTTCATACCCGGACTGGGGCTAGGGCGAAGGCAGCAGGGGATACTTGAGCCCATCGAACTAAAGAAAGCTTTCCCTCCTTGCGGCTTTGGGTATCAACCATCAGAACAAGAGCTTAGAATGATCCGCCAATCTCTACCAGATAGAAGATTAGACTGTATTCGAACTATCTTAGGAGACTCCTTGAATGGACGATTCATCAAAGAAGGTGAGGACTTCCCCTTTTATGGTTTTCCAGAACCATGGTATGACCACACAGACAAGAAGATGAGGCCGGGAATCGAGATCTTTTTCCAAGACAGCTACCCATGGGCCGAATGTTTCCCATACCAAGTACAACTGCTCATCAAAGATGCCGAAGAGATTGAGGAAGGCGATTCCGAAGATTCCTTCAACTTACAGATACTGGGGTTGGCACTTTGTATGGTTTATTCAGGAACTACATCAATGAAGCCATCCCGTCTGATTAAAGCTGCTGCTACACCTCTCCTCAACTGGCATAATGCGCCAGTTCTACCCCTTGAAATCTCCCCTAACCCCAATGTTTACCCTATTTCTTTTTCTGTTGTCTACCCTTGCTCAAATGTAATCAAAACCTCTTTTGATGAGGTTCTCAATGTTGTTTTTCCTATCAATGAAATAAACGAAGATTATGAGTATCTTGCTGTGCCTTACATTAATTATTTAGATTCTAATCGAACTTTTGATGATGATGATTTTGCAAATGAACAATTATTAACTGATCTAAATAAGGTTAATAATAAACAACATAACCGCGTTCAAGTTAATGAAGAAGTGACTGTTGTTATTAATCTCGGTTCTAGTAGCCAATTGCGTGAGATTAGGATAGGGGCCACCCTTGATGAGCATGAGTACGCACAACTCGAAGAATTACTGAAGGAGTTCGTAGATGTCTTTGCATGGTCCTATGATGATATGCCCGGAATCGATCCTATATTACCTCAACACGAGATCCCCACTCTCCCAGATTACAAGTCGGTTAAATAAAAATTGAGAAAACTCCGCACCGAATGGTCGCTCAAGGTCAAAGAAGAGGTGGTCAAACAGTTAAACGTGGGTTTCATTCGGGTAATCGAATATCCCACGTGGCTATCCAACATTGTACCTGTGCCGAAATTAGGAGGGAAGGTTCGAATGTGTGTAGATTATCGAGATTTAAACAAAGTTTCTCTGAAGGATGATTATTCGCTACCCAATATCGACATGATCGTGGGCAACATAACCAGTTATGCTCTCAAGTCTTTTGTCGATGGATTTGCCAGATACAACCAAATCAAGATGCACCCCGACCAGTAAGAAAATACCGCATTCATCACCCCATGGGGAACCTTTTGCTACACCATTATGCTATTCGGTCTCAAGAATGCTGGGGCTACCTACCAAAGGGCTACCACAACCATCCTGCACGATCTGATCCATAAGGAAGTCGAGGTTTATGTGGATGATATGATTATCAAGTACAAAACTAGAGAAGGTCATGTTCCCGCTCTCCAAAAGTTATTCAAAGGACTGCAATGGTATCAGATGAAACTTAATCCACAAAAGTGTGTCTTCGGCGTTACAAAGGAAAAACCCTTGGGATTCATAGTCAGCGAAAAAGGGATAGAAGTAGATCCTGCAAAGGTGAAGGCCATACTTAAGATGCCACCACCCCGAACAGAGAAAGAAGTCCGAGGTTTTCTTGGGAAATTGCAATACATCAGCCAGCTAACCTCCATTTGTGAACCAATCTTCAAGCTCCTCCGAAAGGATTCAACCAAGATTTGGAACGAGGCCTCCCAAGAAGATTTTGACCAAATCAAACAATACCTAACCCAACCTCCAATGCTCATACCACCACATTCTGGTCTCCCTTTGCTCCTATACCTAACCATAACCGACACTACAGCCAGAGCTTTACTATCCCAATACCTTGAGGACTCCAGTAAAGAAAGAGCCATCTATTACGCCAGTCGCAAATTGGCCGGGTACGAGGTCAACTACACTGCTTTAGAAAAGGCATGTATCGCGCTTGTCTGGGTCACCCAAAAGTTGCGACACTACATGCTCGCCTTCCCCATAAAACTTGTATCCTGAATTAACCCCATCAAATACCTGCTTTAGAAACCCGACTTATCTAGTCGAATGTCTCGATGGTTGATGTTCCTAACCGAGTTCGATATCGTGTACATCACAGAGAAAGCTGTTAAAGGAAGAGCCATCTCTAACTACCTCGTTGAATACCCTGTAGAAGAAGCAGATGTTCGAATCTCCGAATTCCCAGATGAAAATGTCCTCTGCACCACTTAAGACCGCCTTCAATGGAAAATGTTCTTTGACGGCACTGCCAACAAAAAGGGATATGGCATTGGGATACTCCTGATCGCCCCAGAAGACTCCCACACTCCCATCACCATAAAATTGGATTTCCCTTGCACCAACAACATGACAGAATACGATGCATGCACAGTGGGCCTCAAGGTTTCTCTCGAGAAAGGTATTCAATACCTTGATGTCTACGGGGATTCTTCCCTCATCATCGGTCAAGTTCTCAAAAAATGGAAAGTCAAAGATGAAAAGATCCAACCCTTTCATGCCCAATTAGAAGAGTTAGCCTCCCGATTCCGAGATATCACCTTCCATTACCTACCCCGAGCAAAGAATAACCTAGTCGACGCTCTCGCTACCTTGGCCTCCATGGTCGACATGCCCAAAGGAATAACAATGACCCCCTTCCTAGTTCAAAAGAAAGACAAACCAACCCATTTCTACAACGTGGAGCTTGTCTCCATCGAAGATCTCGAACTAGCCGATTGTTGGTACTATGATATTTGATGCCTCCTCAGACATGGTAGGTATCCCGAGGGTTCCAACAAGAGAGGTCGAACAACCCTACGAAGAATGGCCCCCCAGTACATCATCTGTCATAAAGCTCTACTCAAGAGGAATTTCGATAGAACTCATCTACACTCCATCGCAGGGGCTGAAATTGAGAAAATAATGCAGAAAATCCATAGCGGGGAATGCGGACCCCACATGAATGGTCACATGCTCGCCAAGAAGATCATCCGACAGGGCTGCTACTGGACCACCACGATCCAGGATTGCATCGCCTATGTCCGTAGGTGCCTCAAATGCCAATAATTGTCCAACTTTCAACACCTACCTCCGCGAGAATTATACAACATGACCTCTCCCTGGCTGTTCTGCACCTGGGGTATCGACATCATAGGGAAGGTTACACCAAAGGCTTCAAATGAACATGAGTTCATCCTGGTCTCCATCGATTACTTCACCAAATGGGTCAAAGCTGAGTCATACGCAGTGTTGAATGCCAAGAAAGTGGCCAAATTCCTCAAGAAAAATATCATCGGCCGATATGGGGTGCCGTATGAGCTAGTGTCAGATAATGGGTTGCATTTCGAAGCAAAAGTCATAGAAGTAGTCAACGAGTACGGGATTCAGAGACACAAATCTTCTCCCTACCAACCTCAGACCAATGGTGCAGTTGAAGTCGCCAACAAGAACCTCAAAGACATCATCAACAAGATGACCGAAAGTTGTAGGGATTGGGCCGACCGGATCCTGTACGCCCTCTGGGGCTATCGAACCTCAATCTGAAGTTCTATTGGGGCTACCCCTTACTCCCTGGTCTATGGCATGGAAGCAGTCCTACCTGTGGAGATGGAAATACTCTCGTTACGCGTCATGCTCGAAAGCAAAGTTAGTGAAGAAGAATGGTGCCAAAGCTGTCTTAATGAACTAGCCATCCTAGGAGAAACAATATTAAAATCTCTTTACCACATATAGGGGTACCATCGCCGAATAGCGCAATCATTCAACAAGAGAGTCAAGGACCGCGGTGTTCGGGAGGTGGATTTAGCCCTCAAAGTGATAATAGAACCCATCTGGGACCCTAGAGGGAAATTCAAGCCCAATTGGAGCGGCCCCTACATTGTGAAGAAAATCTTATCCGGCGGTGACGCCATGCTCACTGACGTGGATGGGGAAGAGATGGCTCACCCAGTCAATCTGGACCATCTCAAGAAATTCTACCCCTAGTCTGAAATGTCGGCGCGCTATGACTCTTCTCATCCCCCTTCTATTCTGAAAAAAAAAAGAAAACTCTTCATTTCCCTCTACCCAGAACTACGCGGGCCTGATCCTCTACAAAAACTATTTTTAAAACTTTTCAAAAAAACCCAGAGGTACGTAGGTAGCTCATACTCCTCACATGAGTGCGGCCCTTTCTTTTTCACAAAATATTATTCTTTTCTTACCTCCGAGAACGGCGGTTCATTCTAAAATTATTTGAACAAAAGGATTATGTATGCCTTAGCGATCAGTATAGATAATTCAAAAATACAAAATTCATCGAGAGAAATATCTGGATGATCAAAAACTTATTTATTTCAGTCTTAACCATCTTCGAAAAGACCACATCACCCCCTTCCATGGAGTCATATAAAACAAACCATCTTTGTCCAGTCTCTACTACCAACATCTTGCTGACTACTTTCCTCCGCAACCACTTCATATAATCTTTGGGGACATGGCAAACCTTCCGGACAGACTGAGAATGACGGGTCGATGGGCACCGATTTTCCCACAGAGACCTAAGAAACAGATGCAGGCGCTCAGTCAAATATTTTACCGGAAAGAAATTTGAGGTCCGAGGGAGAACGACCTGTGCCCAGCCGAATTGGCGCAAAATCCACCAAGGTAAATAAAAAGATGTCTGTCTGAGACCAACCAGCCGCACATATGAATACTTTCCTAGCTCCAGAATGGGCTGCAACGGCCCCCACTAAGGCACTGACCAATACAACCCACAAGCCCCATGCTCTACAAGACAATTCTCCCAGTTCTCAACATATAGGCCAACGCGGATGAGGTAGGACGAAAAGAAGTTGGGTACGGCCGACAAGGGATATTTTGGAGGAGTCGACAAGCGGAATCTTTCAGACAACCACATAAACAGCATCATAGGGCTACCCCGCAAAAAGTCAGAACGGCCTTCTCTCGAGGCATCCAGGCCATTCAGAGTCTCCCCCAATATCACTGCCGCGGGATTGCGACTGTATGACATCCATGAAGTAATGGTTGCAAGTTGTGGGTCCACCTGTAATTCCCCAGTCACTAGCAATAATTTTGAAACCAGACCCAGAATAACGGCTCCATCATAGCCATCATCACCTACTTACCACAAATGCACAGACTGCAGCACCGCCGGGAGGGAGATCATTCCTCCAACAACCAATGATCTGGCCGCCGAAGGTGAAATATGAAGAAGCCCGACCAACAAATCCCTAGGAGAACGGGAAAATTCGGGCAAAGCCACAGCAACACTGGGATTTACACCCAATATGGCAGAAAATTCCTCGTAGGTAGGACAAACCTCCTTCTAACCCAAAGCGGAATACATGGTCTTCGGGGTACCAGAATTGTACTTCCGCTATCAGCATATTTCACTCAAAGGGTCGATTGCGCCACAAGGAGACCCGACGCATGTTGAAAGCATCGTAGTCGACATTATAAGAGAAGATAGCTTCCAAGGCTTCGAGGTAGTTGGCAAAGTCGGTGCTACCAGGGAAAGCCATCTTACAAGTCTAAGAGATGGTGGGCAAGTAGGTGAAAATGCAAAAGTGTGATGAAAACACTCCACCCTTCACCCCTTTTTATACTTGAAAATCCTCACAAGGGACATAGTCCCTGCAGAAATCGGAGGGAATCCTACCCCACAAGGTACGAAAGGCTGAAGAGGGTACCAATCAAAGCCTTCAATTGATGGGACTGGACTGAACTGCCGATAGGCAGGACAGGGTGCTTGCCGATCGGCAACCCCCCTCCCCAAATTTAGAAATTTCCCTTTTTTTCCTCTTTTGCCAAATCAGAAACTCAAATAAAAATAAATTGATATTCTCAAAAGAATTTCAAAATCCTTTTAATTCTCCCTTTTTAATCAAAAACTTTCCTTAAATTTTTTTTTCTTTCGAAAATATTCCTTTTTATGGTCTTAGCAGCAAAGTAAAAAGCGCATGTGCATGCATTCATTCATCATTAATAAAAGATAATAAAAAAGCACCATTGCATTGCACATGCATTCATTCATCATTCATAAAAGATAATAAAAAAGCACCATTGCATTGCATATATTTGTGTTTTGTATTACATCAGTTTTGCAGGAAATAAAAAGAAAAGCCAAAAATAACGGGACTCAGCCCGAACCCCTATTTCATTCTCTCTATCTCTCAAGAGCTTCCACCCCTGCGACACGCTCTCTTCCCCCTACGGCGAGACGACACACCACCACTTCCCGAACCAGAGTCCTCTCCAGATGAAGAAGAAGGCACCAAGCAAGAAGGAATAAGAACCGCATACCGAATATGGGCAGTCGCCGAAGATCTCCAGTCTCTGATGTCCCTTAGCCAAGTGGTCGACACCCGGACTTGCTGCAAGAAAAGGTGAAATCAGTATCAAAGCAGAAATGACCAAAACATAAAAGAAAGAGAAAAAGAAAGGAGCAGAAAGGTATATCGCAGGTCGAAGGACCTCCTCTGTCAAACCCAACTCCTCCGGATCCATCGCATGAGGACGGTGCAGCATAGGAACCATCCCTCCATCATCTCGCCGAATGTTGTATGAAGGGGTATACAGCCGTACAAAAGGGACCTCCGAGGTCGCCTCTGTCGCAGATGCCGACGGGCCACCACCTTTGTGAGAAGATCCCACCACCCGAATCGAACCCACCGGAGGGAAAGGCAGTGCATAGTATATGCTGGGCGCCATCAACCAGCTCATCAAGAAATCCATATAGTCATATGACGCAGCTGTATCGGTGTATAGAAAGTAGGACTCGCCGATCATCGCCACGATCCTCTCATCCTCCAACATCAGTCGCTCCCGACTCATAGACGTAGGAGGTTGCGCGGGTGGCACCACCACCTCCTCCTCAAAAATCTGGCGAGTCACCCTCTCCCTGAGGTACCAGGAATGGTCAAACTCATGCGCCAACAAACGCCTCATCCGCGCGTTTACCCCGGTCGCCCCCGCATCCTGAATGGCTGTCCCCCACAGATAAAAGGTCACCTGAAAATCTCCAAGTGAGCATAAATAAATACAAGACCATAAGAAACAAAAACCAAGATTGAAATGGAAAGAGTCTCACCCTACCACTTGTCAGGTCATTCAAGACCTGACGCACCGCCTCCAGGGAAAGAGATCCCTTTGACTGTCGATTGGCCTTACGCCATTGATACAATCGACGGAAATCCCCAACAGTGTCGTCTTTCAAAGCAATCAGCGGGGTATTGCACCCAATCACCTCATAGAACCACGTCTGAATTCACAAGCAAAAAAGAGACGCATAAGGAAAAAGCGAATGCATGAAAGGAAAATGCAAATGCATGAAAAGAAAATGCGCGAATTAAAGAATAACTCAAGAAGGTATGTGGCCCCAGTAAAGGTCTGTCGGCAGCACCGGCTGAATGCATCCAGAGAAAAGTTAATGGTCGCCAAGGTCAGACTCCCCCAATCATAGAAAGGGATGTTCGAAAACATCCTCAAGTACGGAAGAAACTACAAATGAACGACGTCGCCGCTCGACGCCACCATGAAACCTCCCAGCACCAGAAGAATGAATGACCGGGCCATATGCCTCACTTACTACCCGTCCTACACATTGATCTCCCTACCCAACAGAACATCCTTCAGCAGGGACAACCGGATAGAATCCCCATAAACTATCCTCCCTACATCACCAAGTGCCGCTCGCACTGCCTCCGGTCTCACCCATAAAGAGCGATCCACCTCTATCTGCCCTCCATCACAATCCATCCCCAGTAGCTGCTTCACGTCTATGGGAGTCACTGTCATCTCCCTGAATCCAAAATGAAAGGTATGGGTAGTGTCCTACCACCTCTCTCCCAAAGCGCACAAGACCACTATTGAACGAGGCGTCTCATCCAGCGCAGATGCCAACCACCCAAAACTCGCTGATCATACCATCTAGTGCACCACAGGCAGGAGATTCTCCCAGACATCCTTGAACCCCGTTGTCCCACGGGCACGCATGTTCTTCAAGGAAATATCAGACTGGCAAAAAGAAAAGTCTCATCAAAGATCAAGAAAGAAAGATCACCAAAAAGAGAATAATGCCAAAGATCGGGTTACTTACATAACCACTGAGGATCACTCTCGAATAGCGATGATGTGATGGCTCCCGCAGCAAGGTCCTCTCATTCGCAATAGGCTCAGACGCATCAAAGGAGTTCTCATTCCCCAAAGCAAGAGGCGCCCTAAGGGCATTCCCTAGCTCAGTTTGACCCAAAACTCAAACTCTTCATCTCGATCAAGACTCAATGAATCTTCAAAGGGCACTAAATACCCTTTCCAATGGTTCTCCTCGTGCACGATTCTGACTTACCATGCAGACCAACGATCCGTTTGCATCAGAAACCTGACCGAGAGGCCAACGGGCGCTCTCGGGCTCTATTTGACCAAAGTCAACTCTTCAGCTTTACCGAGCCTGAATGAATCTTCGAAGGGCACTGAATACCATTTCCAACGGTCCGTCCCGTGTGCGATTCCGACTTTCCATGCGGACGAACGATCCGTTTGACTCCGGGAGGCCACCGAGCACTTCCCGGGCCCGGTTGACCAAGGGCAACTCTTTGGAATGTCGAAGTAAATCTCCTTACCTTTCCAATAGTATGCCCCGTGCACGATTCTGACCAACGGTTTGACCTCGGCGGTCGATTTTTCAAAAAAAAGCTGAAGCGCATTGCCAAATGACAGGTTCCAGACCCTTCCTATCGGCACCTGTCGATAGGCAGGAATAGGTCTATGCCGATCGGCACTCACCTGGGCCTATAAAAGGAGGCCTTTACCTCATTTGCAAGGGGATCCCAGATCTGATAAAAATCTCTCTCAACGAGTCCCAGAAACCTCTCTCAAAGGCAGCGTGATTTCAACTCCCAAATCCCTTTTTTACTCCCACTTTTCGTCATCCTTTTCATCAAACTTGGTGAATTAACCACTCTCTGTCATCATCCAAGCTCAAGGGCTTCTATTCAACACTCAAGATCAAACTCAAGATCTTGAAGAAGGTCCAACTTTCTCTACTCTCTCTTGAATACTCTTAAATTCCCATAACTTGTTTTCTTATTTAGCTTTTTATTATCTCATCTCACACATCCTAATATACTTTTTATTTAGTATTATTGTACCTCTTTTATTTTCATAAAACCCAAAAAATAAGAAAAAGAGGGTTTGCTCATAAATTCCAAGTTCGTATTCTCACACTTTTTCCACATTTTTCTCACAACTAAAACACCTTTTTCTACACACATACACACACACACACACACCCACACACACACTTACAAATAAGAGATTCCCCATTTGGATTTATGGGACAAACCCCACCCCTCGTTTTGTATGCAAACTACGTGGACTTTGATGCCTTTATAGGCTACGTAGGCATCTCGAGGTAAAACCCGAGACTCGAGTCATTTTTCTCACTTTTTTTCTTTTACTTTATATTTTCTCTAAATCCATTTTTCTTATATTCTATATACTTAACCTTAATAACGTATTGCTCCATATGCATTATCGTTCCATTATAACGATCAACGTAGGGGTAATCGCGTAAATCTTATTTTTCTAATATTACCTTTATATCTTCCTAAGGATGACTCGCTTTATCTTTTCCATGATATAAGTCGAGGATTCCTACCTCCATTCTATATATACAGATGCACACATATCACGGGGGGAAACAAAAGGAAAATAGAAAATATTCATGAGAGACCGAAAGGGCTGAATGGGTGCCTAACACCTTCCCATTTCGTAACTAAGCCTCCGAACCCTCCTCGAATCATCTTGGTTTCGCACGCACCAGTATGTCTTTGGAAGCCATCCTTCGGGGTGGCTTCCCCTTTTTCTTTTGTCTGTTTTGGGTAAAATAGACTGGAGACTCTGAATCTCTCTACATTTGTACACCACATCCGGCCGAAGCGCTCCCGAGAGGGACGTGCGGGACCCGACGGATCCTTCTCCTCCGCGGCGGGGATCGGGGATGGACACATAATGCTTAAGATTAATAAATACCAAGTTTAGTCAATTTTCTAATTCAGAAGCTAGTTTTACATCCAGTAAACATACTAGGGTTCGGGGGAGTGTATTCTAACCTATCTTCATTATTCATATTTAATCAACTCTAGTTGTTTTAATTTTTCTTACATAGTTTAGTTAGTAGTTTAAATTTAATTTTCACCTAGTTGTTAGAACTCAATCTCCAAATTAATCACCTTTTCGATTCTTTTTCTAGAGTCAGTTTTGGGTTAGTCATATTTCCTACGACGTCACGAGAGATCATCCTATTTCCCTATGAATTTGACCCCGTCTTACCGGGTTATTACTTATGCGATCGGTTTGCACTTGAACCTATATAAGAATGCACTAGAGACACATTTTGAGTCGCGTTAAGTTTTTAGCGTCGTTTTCGGGGAAATAGGTAGACTTTTAGGTTAGCTATTTAATTCAAAATTAATTCCAAAACATAAAAAGCCAAAAAAATAAAAAAAATCCAAAATCCCCAAAAAAAATCATTTTTTAACATCTCTCAAAGTACGCTCATGCAAAATTTGCAACAAACTCCTTAATCTACTCCCACCCACATTCACGAAAATCCGATAGTTGAGTACGACCCCAAGAGCGCACACACTCCTAACGTACCGCAGTTTTGGGTTCCAGCTCCTACACCGCCTAACTTTATCGCAAGTCACACATTGGGTCACACTCCGAGCATGTCGAGTGAGGATTTTGAGTCATTGGGAAAGAGATATATGTCAGATAACACTAGTTTTGGTACGTGGGAGGGAGATCTACATAATCGTCCCATGAAAGAACTCTTATACCCTGAGCGAACTGTCACCCCTGGTTGCATTCTACTTCCATACAATGCAGGATAGTTCCACTTTCTAGCAATCATGTTCCCATCATTCTAGGCCTCATATTCTTATCCATATCTAATGCTTTAATTAATACATGCAATAGGCAGATGAAACACACTTTCGGGAACATGACTGTCGAGACAAACATCTTCAATATTACTAACCAAGTGGGTGAAGAAGAAGAAATTCACCCAGTCGATCTCATAGATGAAGTAGTCGAGGAGCACATTGAGATAACTATTAGTGGGGTCACCTTAGAAACATTCCTTGTGAGGAGTGATGAGAGCGAGGGTACCAATACCGAGTTTGAGCGAGAGGTAGAGGTAGAGGGGTTAAAAGTTATATTAGACGAGGGAGATTCTCTTGAGGACTTGATATAGATTAACTGTGTTTATAGATTAGAGGAGTTACCCCTGAGGAAGTATTTCATGATCCCCTTTGAAGAAAAATCTCCCACCCTAAAACTAAAGAAACAACCCTCTAACGTAAAATATGCTTATTTGAGAGAGGATGAGACATTTCATGTTGTTTTCTCCTCGAGCCTAGATAAAGAGCAAGAGTTTAAATTACTAGAAATATTGAGGAAGCACATAAGTTATTTTGGTTGGAGCATCGGGGATTTGAAAGGTATAATTCCCTAGATTTGTACCCATAAAATACACCTTGAGGAGGACTTGAAGCCCTCGAGTGAAATGCAAAGAAGATTGAACCCCACAATGAAAGAGGTAGTGCGAGTTAAAAATATTAAGTTATTGGATGCTAGGATCATCTACCCAATCTTGGATAGTAAGTGGGTGAGTCCTATCCATGTCGTCACAAAGAATTCGGGAATGACTGTGGTCGAGAATGCCAAGGGTGAGTTAATTCCCCAATGTACCACCACTGGGTGGTGCGTTTGCATTGATTACTGAAAACTCAATGCGGGCATAAGGAAAGATCATTTCCCCTTACCATTCATCGACCAAATGCTAGAGAGAGTAGCATCAACAAAATGCTAGAGATTGTGTAATGCGCCCGCGACCTTTCAAAGGTGAATGATTAGTCTCTTTAGCGATATGGTTAAAAGAGGCCTTGAGGTCTTTATGGATGATTTTAGCATTTTTTGCCCCTCTTTTGACCTTTCTCTTGTGAATCTTGAGAAATTACTTGCCCGATGTGTGAAAAAGTACTTAGTACTTAATTGTAAAAAATGGCATTTCATGGTTACCGAAGGAATAGTTCTTGGCCACATAGTGTCATCTAAGGGAACCAAAGTCGATACGGCCAAAATAGATGTCATAGCTGAGCTTCCCCCACTTAAATCACTAAAGGATATTCGCTCCTTTTTGAGCCATTCGGGGTTTTACAGAAGGTTGATCAAGGATTTTAGGGCCTTATCTAGGCCCTTGAGTAACCTCCTTATGGAGAATGCCCCCTTTGAGTGGAACGAAGCATGGCAAGGTGATTTTGATAAATTAAAAATCATGCTTCTTTTCGCTCTCATCATGCAAGCTTCGAATTGGTCCTTACCATTCTAGATTATGTGTGGTGCAAGTGATTACGTGGTAGGGGCCGTTTTGGGCCAAAGAAAGGATAAAAAAATTCATGTCATCTACAACGCTAGCTGAACTTTAACCAGACTGCTACTTAATTACTCCACCATGGAGAAAGAATTTCTAGTGGTAGTGTTTGCCATTGACAAATTTCTCTCGTACCTCATCGATTCATCCATCACATGCCTTATCGACCACGCGACGTTGAAATATCTCCTTTCTAAGAATATTGCTAAGTCGTGCCTCATAAGGCGGATCCTACTCCTACAAGAGTTTAATCTCACCATTAAAGACAAAAAAGGGTGGAAAACGTCGTTTCCGATCATTTGTCCTAGCTCTCGTCAGACGTGCCTAGCAATCCCATACATATAAACGAGTATTTCCTGAATGAACAACTATTTTGCACCTCTTATCTTCCCTAATTTATGGACATAGTTGACTATCTTGTCGTAGAAGTCATCCCTCCCAATTGGACATCGTAAGAAAAGAAGAGGTTCATTACTTGGTCGTGCATGCTTTTCTATGACAATCCATTTCTATTTAAATATTTTGTGTACTAAATCATCTGACGTTGTGTACCGGATGACGAGACTCATAGCCTCATATGTTTCTCTTATACGAAAGTGTGTGGAGACCAATTTTCCATGAATAAGACAACTGCTAATATTATTCAAAGAGGACTCTATTGACTCACAATCTTTCGGGATATAAACGCTTATTGTAAATTCTGTGATATGTGTCAAAGGATGGGAGCTATCACGTGATGAGACATGATGTCCTTAACCCGTATACTCATCACCAAAATATTTGATTGTTGGGGTATTGACTTCATGTTCCCTTTCCCTCCGTCCTTTGGCTTCCTATACATCCTCGTTGTGGTAGATTACGTGTCTCAATGGGTAGAGGCCACAACTACCAAAATGAATGACAATAAATTGGCGATCAAGTTCCTGCAAGAACACATACTCTCCCGCTTTCGGTGCTACGAATACAATAATTAGTGATAACGATAATCATTTTTGCAATAGGCCATTTCAAAATCTCATGAGAAAGTATGGAGTTTCTCACAAGGTTCGAACAACTTATCATCCTCAAACAAGTGGGAAACTCGAGTTAGCGAATCGTGAAATAAAAAACATTCTCAAAAAATTGTCGATCCTAATCGAAAGATTTGTCCCTGATAATACGCAAATATTACCTATTTTATCCCTCGAACCTATGCATTTTAGCCTCCTCGAGTGCCTTAATCTCTATGTTTAAGCCCGTTAACCAGACAACCTCAGTTTATATTGTTAACAATCTATATGAGGTATAATTGGGCTTCTGTAGGTATTTAGGTACTAAGTGTGAAGTTCGGACGCATTCCGCTCGATTTTCGTACCCGATCGCACGTTCAAGGGCATTTTAGTCTTTTCACAACTTGGTGAACTGGCCCAACTTCTACATGTAAGTTGTAGGCTTCCTCGTAAGCTTCACGAGGCAATGAACGGTGCATGAATCCGATTCAGAACGAAGAAGTTATGACACTTTTGGCGGAAGAGAAAAATAATAAAACCAAAAGAGGGGAGAAGAGAAGGAAAAGGAATGCAGGGGGCTCACACCTGCTTGATCGATCGATCGATCCTTCAACATTTTCCAATCGTGGGCAGACAGTGGGCTTGAATTTTCACCATCAATCGATCGATCACAAGGGATCGATCCCCTGTTTTCTGCAGATATTTTGGCTTTTCTTTTCTTTTCTCTTTTCTTTTCTAATTTAATTCATTTTACTATATAAAGGAATTTTGATGTAAAAACAGATATAAATCATTTTAAGTTAGAATATCTTAGGGTTTGGGTGATTTTGGAGAGTTATTCTTCATTTCTTCTTGTATTGACACCCTTTTGGGTTTGTAAGTTGACTATTCATTCACCCTCTCCATTAATATAGTTATTTTTACTTAATTCTTTCTTTGTTAATTAGGTTTACAAGATTTCATTATTAGATTTACATGCTTTATTTACTTTCTTTCTAGGTAGATTTATCGCGTTTTTACCATGCTTTCTAGCTAATTTAGTCTAGGTTGTGTTTGAATGGAACTCACTCGGGTTGACGCGTTGCTTTGCTTTGGTGATTGTGTTTACGGGTCTATTTTGGGTGCGTTATCCTAGTTATTGCGCCTAGGAGATTTGATGGGACATATCATGTATGTCCCATGCTTACGACCTTGCCTGCGTAATTTCCGAGATATTTGTTGACACCAAAATCATATTAGGCTTTTATGAGGATTTAGGGGCGTGATAACCCTTGATTCAATTAACTGTCGAAATGAGACGCATTTGTAATAACTCGTCGACCCATGCGACCATTTTATACTAATTAACTCGGGTGAAGGATATTCAACGCAACCTATAGTTTTTACTCACTTTATTAGTCTAGCTTTATTTTCCCTCGCCTAGATTAAATATTTTGCTTTTATGCATCTTTTCCTTTTTAGTTTGTATCCATCTTTTTCCCTTTTATTCTGGAGTATTAAATCATATAAATTCTAGCAACTCGTCTCAGTGGATCTTTCGATACCCGACTTACCACTATACTTGTATCGCAAGTGTAGTCGTAATTAAGGTTTTTGTATTGAGGTGGTAAACAGAATGTAAGAACACAAATTTCCAATTGAGTCCATGTATTGTATTGGCTCAATTCCTGACAAAAACATTTATTCATAGGATAGAATGTAATTGTAATACTCTCAAGCCTATGAAGTGTTTGTTGAAGACGTAGCGGCAAAGAATATAAAGCTTCATCAAATATGCCAGTTTGCGTGCCTCGTTTCTACGTCCTCAACTATGGTTCCATGCTCCCAAGGTATGAATGCAATATCATATATATAGGAGCTTGGAACAAAGTTTATTGGGTGTTAGGTTTTATAAAAACCATGTTTTAATTTTCAGAAAGAATTATATAAAACTTTAAAATAAGTTTATAAAGTTTTCTGGGCTAAAATCGAATTTTCCAAAATTCTGGAAGTTCGTTCGATAGGTCGTTCAAATGAGTTTTTCGTTCGAACCATATGTCGTTCGAACGAGTTTGCCAACGAATTCCCAATAAGGTATATTAGTCCGTCGTTCGAAATGTCGTTCGAACGAGATTATTCGTTATAACGATATTTACAACGAGCTTCTAACGAGTCCATACTGGAGCGTCGTTAGAAGACTCGTTCGAACGAGATTTCGTTCGAACGAAATGTCGTTCGAACGAGATGCCAGGCGGGAACAGTTTTTGGCAGTTTTTTGGCAGTTTTTCACCCACTTCCCCACTTAGTTTTTAACCAACTTTTTCAGACTTTAATATGTGCGGTAAGAACATTTTCCACCTTAACTTTTCCAAACTTTTCCATTCCATTCCATCTCTTAGAGAGAGTTTGAGAGCTAAAATTGTTTAAGGAAAATGTTCAAGTTTTGAGTGCTATTTTACAAGAGAAAATATTTTATCACTCTAGTTTTACACCCATATTGTTTATCCAAGTTCACATATATACATATCAATTGCTTGGAGTTTGGCACCGGTTTATCTCTTCCGTTTCAAAGAGAAGTTTTGGTTTGCTTCTACATCCATCAAAGAAGAAGACGTTTTGTTGCGATTCTACCCACTTGGAGAAAGGCTCCTTGCTCGGGTGACGGTGACCATATAAAGTACTATCGGTGGATTCCGAGACCGCGGTGGAGTTCCAAGGTTATCCGCTAAGAAGAGGTGTCTACAAGAAGAAGCGTCGAGGCTTGAGAGGGATCGAGTCGTGCGTTGTAAGTCTATCTGTCTTGTACTTGTAATTCTGTATCTAGTGGATTTGTGGCTAGGGCCGTCCGAGGTTGTTTCCCGTCTTGGGTTTTTCCTCGTACATCGCGGCGTAGTGTGATTGATTTATTTTATCTTGCAAAATAACGTAGAACGCATGTTTAGAATAATTCAAGATAAAATTTGGTTTAAATCATCACACTCATTTAATTTGGTGCTAAATTAAATATTGGGTAAAGTTTATTTAATTCAAGTCATTTGCTAAAATTTGGTTTCACCTAATTTGCTAATATTGATAAATATGACTTAGGCAAATTCTAGGACTTCGATTAATTAATTGATTTAAGTGAATATATTAATTGATTAATTTTACTTCACTTGGTGTAATTTTAATTTGTTTAAGAAATTAAAATTTGTTGTTTTAAAGTTGAACCATCACACCGCTTCCGCATCGAGCTTACATAAAAAGGAAATAATAAATTAGAACTTGGGGGCCTCGCGCTCCAACAAGTGGTATCAGAGTTTTGATTTAGAAAAGCTCAACGCTTACAAATTGGTATCAGAGCCGGAGCGCTAAGTTATCGCGTTAGAGATCCGTTTTTTTCGGCTTTCTGTGTTTCCTTACCTTTTAGGTGGTTCAAAAATTTTTATCACTCTTATTTTTTTTCTCTCGATGGGACGTCTTAATGAAAATTTGTCCAATTTAAATTAAAATGATATTTTTGATTTTCGAGAGGAATTAAATGGACTTAACAAATCTAACGAAAATTTAAAGGAATTAAATTTGAGATTTATAAAAAGAATTAAATTTTTTGAAAATGAAAATTCTTGTTTTAAAGCTCACATTGGGTCTTTGCAAATCTCCTTATCTCAAAAAGATATTTTTCGTGAAAAGTTCATGGACTTACATTCAAATTTTGATATTTTAGAAAAGTCCAAGAAAGAGAGTGAAAATCGTGAAAAGACTCTTAGGGACAAGTTTGCTCATATTGAGGGAGAGCGTGTTAACCTTCTAGGAATTATTAAAAATTTAAAGAAGGAGTCCCATAATTTTGAGGAGTCTAATTTATTACTTGAGTCCGAAATTTTAAAAATGAAAAATTATTTTCAATACTCTAGTAGTAGTTCTAATGGTTCTAGCACATCATGCTCAAATTCTTCCATTGCTAAAGCTAAAGCCATTGTTTGTTTTAGAGGGTCAACTTTGTCCAAGGTCTTTAAAAAGGGTCAGACCTTAGGTAACATTCCTTGTGTTTACACATGCTTGCATTGTGGTGGGAAAGGTCACCTTAGGTCATTTTGTTTTGATCTTAAAAGAAGTCCAAGGAAATCTTTATCTAGCATTTCATTATTTCCTAATCCCCATCATGTAAAATATAAATCTATATGGGTTAGGAAATCATTATTAAATGCGCTAGATACAAGATTTGTTGATTCTCATTTACTATCACATGAAACCTCCCTTGCTAAATTTAAAGGTTGAATGTGTTAGTGTTTTATGCATACTTTAGCTTTTTGTGCTTCATATTATATATCATTGCTAGATGTATGTATGTTTACTCATTTTCTAGTCATTGCCTCATTTCATATCATATGCTAGAAATTATGACTTGTTTATCTTTTTGTATTATATTTCTTTTGTTTGAATTAACTGAATAATATAAAAAGATTTTTGTTTATCATTTGTGTTTTATCTGTTTCATTTGAGATTAATGAAAAATACAAATGATTTTTGTTTTTCCTTTTGAGTAAATATTTATTTTTGATTAAAAATGTTAAAAACTCAAAAAGATTTTTTTGTGTTTATTTTTTTTTGACACACTTTATGTGGCATATATTTGTGTTTGAATCCCATCTTTTACGCTCCCACGTGGCTAGAACTTTTGGTTTAGATTTTCAATCCTTAAAATGTTCTTTACCGTGTTTTATATGGAGTAGTTGGATTTTGTATTGTTTAAATGGATTCTATTTTTATATGCCTCTTTTCACACATGCACGAGTTCTTTTGAAATCTTAATGTCACATGTAATATTTGAGCTTTTTGAGGTGTTCTCCTACCAATCTATTCATCTACATATCTATGACCTAGGAGGACTAGTGCATGTCACAATCCGTTGCACGTGAGCTTTGTGAGATAAAAAATTATATATCTAAATGTGCACGGGGAAGGGCTCTGAAAGGATGAATTAAATCCTTTGCGATAGTAAGCCACCGTTTATTGGATCTAAAAGAAATACGTGATCCAAAGGCCTAAAAACAGAATATTTGGCATTAAAAGAAAAATAATTGCCAAGGCCTATGTTTGTTTGATATATTCATTCAAAAGAAAAAAATATATATATGCTTACTGAGGGAGAATTGGATGGTATATCAACGGTTTGCACAATGTCCGTTTATCCTAGTTGTCTTTAATGTCATGACTCTATTTGGTTTGTAGAATCATCATCATGCTAGGCTTGTATGCATTGTGTATGTTTGTTCATTGAGTTCAATCTTCATATTGTCACATGAGGTTATATTTAAATGTGATAAAGTTTGCAATCAAATGAGAACTCCGTGAATGTTTATTAAGTGTTTGGGTCTAAATTTAATTGTTGCTAGTTCACACCCCAACACTTACGTTTCCATATGACACATTTTTTTCCATACGAGTGTGCAAACTTATTGTATTTTGTGTTATATGTGTGTTTATATCTATATATATATATATATATGCAAGTACTCTATTATTATATTTCTAGTATATATATATATATTCGTTTGTCTTTGCCTTGTTTTCTAGTCCATCCATGCTTATACTTCATTATTGGTATCTATCTTGGATTAGTTATGCTTTTGTTGCTCATATGCTTTAATGTCTTAACACTTTAAGCTTCAACGTGTTTATTAGTTCTTTATCCTTTGCCTATTCCTGAACAAAAAGGGGGAGAATGATAGGGGGAGAAATGGTATCTAATCCTATTGTAATAATGATAGGGGGAGAAATGGTATCTAATCCTATTGTAATCGTACCTTAATTTAGGAGATTTAACTGAGGGGGAGTCGCGACCTTCTTTGGTAGATTGTTTTGATAAAGGGGAGAATTAATTGTGGGGGAGTATTTATTTTAATTGCATTTACTACTTTGATATTCCCTATGCGTTTGATAGTTTGCTTAAGTGTGCAGGAATTCTTCTAAAGCGGCATCTTTCAATGGTAAAGCGTTTGATCCTTGGGTTGAGTCAAGTTTGGGTGGGTTATGTTTTGAGTCTAGTAGAGCTTGACGGCCCTTTAGGATTTTTGTTTGGTTTTTGTCCCGGAATATCCAAAGAGTGAGATTTGTAAGGACACAAATTTCCAATTGAGTCCATGTATTGTGTTGGCTCAATTCCGGACAAAAACATTTATTCATAAGATAGAATGTAATTGTAATACTCTCAAGCCTATGAAGTGTTTGTTGAAGACGTAGCGGCCAAGAATATAAAGCTTCATCAAATATGCCGGTTTGCGTGCCTCGTTTCTACGTCCTCAACTATGGTTCCATGCTCCCAAGGTATGAATGCAATATTATATATATAGGAGCTTGGAACAAAGTTTATTGGGTGTTAGGTTTTATAAAAGCCGTGTTTTAATTTTCAGAAAGAATTATATAAAACGTTAAAATAAGTTTATAAAGTTTTCTGGGCTAAAATTGAATTTTCCAAAATTCTGGAAGTTTGTTCGATAGGTCGTTCAAACGAGTTTTTCGTTCGAACCATATGTCGTTCGAACGAGTTTGCCAACGAATTCCCAATAAGGTATACTGGTCCGTCGTTCGAAATATCGTTCGAACGAGATTGTTCGTTATAACGATATTTCCAACGAGCTTCTAACGAGTCCATACTGGAGCGTCGTTAGAAGACTCGTTCGAACGAGATTTCGTTCGAACAAAATGTCGTTTGAACGAGATGCCAGGCGGGAACAGTTTTTGGCAGTTTTTTGGCAGTTTTTCACCCACTTCCCCACTTAGTTTTTAACCAACTTTTTCAGACTTTAATATGTGCGGTAAGAACATTTTCCACCTTAACTTTTCCAAACTTTTCCATTCCATTCCATCTCTTAGAGAGAGTTTGAGAGCTAAAATTTTTTAAGGAAAATGTTCAAGTTTTGAGTGCTATTTTACAAGAGAAAATATTTTATCACTCTAGTTTTACACCCACATTGTTTATCCAAGTTCACATATATACATATCAATTTCTTGGAGTTTGGCACCGATTTATCTCTTCCGTTTCAAAGAGAAGTTTTGGTTTGCTTCTACATCCATCAAAGAAGAAGACGTTTTGTTGCGATTCTACCCACTTGGAGAAAGGCTCCTTGCTCGGGTGACGGTGACCATATAAAGTCCTATCGGTGGATTCCGAGACCGCGGTGGTGTTCCAAGGTTATCCGCTAAGAAGAGGTGTCTACAAGAAGAAGCGTCGAGGCTTGAGAGGGATCGAGTCGTGCGTTGTAAGTCTGTCTGTCTTGTACTTGTAATTCCGTATCTAGTGGATTTGTGGCTAGGGTCGTCCGAGGTTGTTTCCGGTCTTGGGTTTTTCCTCGTATATCGAGGCGTAGTGTGATTGATTTATTTTATCTTGCAAAATAACGTAGAACGCATGTTTAGAATAATTTAAGATAAAATTTGGTTTAAATCATCACACTCATTTAATTTGGTGCTACATACTCTCTTTCTCTTTCTCATATTCTAGCAGAACCAAGATTTCCCATGGCCAACCAAGCTCTCCCCGCCAAATACACCTCCACCCAAGTCCTCCCCAGTGGTAACGTGGACTTTCGTTCTCGCATAGAACGAATATGGTGCGAATATTTTTTCAGCTCCTCTCGAAAACTCCACATTTAAAAACTAGTTAAATGGAATGAACTACCCACCACCATCACCAACTTTTCTTCCCGAGGGGGTGGTGCCGGATTCTTAACGAGCCCCACAATGTGGTATGGAAAGAGGAGGTCCGGTCTTTCTATGGCTCTCTCGTCCGCACGGGCGAGTTCGAGGACTAAAATTTTGTTGATGGTCGCTCCATCCCCTTCTCGATGAACATTTTATCCCGGAAGCCGCCAAGGGGGTTCTGATCCGAGAACGTTTTGACTAACCAATTAACGTCGCACCGATTCCCAAAAGTACTTTCATAGCCCGACTTGGACACAGAGAAAATTCCCATATCACCTTCCACGTTGTCTGCGGCATCCTACTCAAACTTCAAATGATTCGGCGATACTCCCTCGCCAATCTACACTCGTCTACCACCTTTTCTATTACAACACTACCATTCACCTTGGTTGCACATTATACGCCGATATCCTTTATGCGGCCTTGAATGGCCTTTCTCCCATATCCCCGCCTCATCACCTCAATCCTCTACAACGCCGACATTGAGCTTCCCCAAGCGTTTTCTCGCCTCACAAAGCCCATTGATCAGGAATTATGCACTCAGAGTGCAAAACAACAGCAGGTTATAAGAGTAGCGAGGGTATAGGATGATAATGAGGAGGAGGAGGAAAAAGGCAAGGACATTGAAATGGATGAGAGCACGGAGGAGAAATATGATGAAGAGGTTGATTCTAATTATGAGCTGACATGAGTGGAGCTTGGTAGTCGCATTTTCGTGTTGGAAGCATACTTTGACGGCTTTATTAATGAATATCGTACCAACCACCAAGCGGACCGTCGAGCGTACTGGTGCGATACAAGTATGGTGCATCGCCTCCAAGCTGAGCTTTATCGACTGCACATGGGTGTGCCACCACTAACCTATTTTTATGACCTAAATGCTCCCATCTCGTCCAACCCACCCCCTAAGTAGACCTTTGTTTTTTTGGTTGTTTGTAGTTTGTAGTTCTTCCAATTGTCTGTCCTTAACTTCTTGTACTTATTTTTTTGTAATGATGAACTATGAAATTCCTGTCCTTTCATTTCGTGTACTTGCTAAAAATTATTGTTGCATTTTGTACTTTATTTATTTTTTTATGAATCCTCTCTTTATTTTTTATTTTCATCCTTTTGCATAGGGACTTTCTAAAAGTCTAAGCTAGGGGTGTACGCACGCGCTTCTAAATTTCATAAAGTTCAAAATGCCAAAAAAAACAAAAAAAATTGAAAAAATCTAAAAAAGCCAAAAATATTTTCTTCCAAATAAATAAAAATTGGAATTTAAATTTTTAAATATGTCACAACTTTTTCTAAGTCTCCAATTGTAAAAATCAAAAGCACTAAGCTGAAATTGACCAAAGATGGAAATTGAGAAAAAAATGACGACTTTACGAATAAGTGTAGAGATTATTAACCCGGTGAGATTTTGATCCTATCAATTTTTTAGAGTATTTTATATCAATCCGAGTTAAAATTAACTCAAAGTTTAATTTTTCTATAAAAAAGTCATTGAAGATCTATTTTAATTTGTTTTGATCAGTTATGGGAAACGTGTGAGATGTTGTCTTGAAAACCGCATTAACATATCTTTAAACTTAATTAATCTCGAGACGCGTATGGTAAATTAATGAGTGATTCGGACAATGAAGTAGGCCTTTATTTATTACCCAAAAATATTAGCCATAAAAAGTTGTGAAATTTTTTCCCTTTGCAACCAAATTTGAGCCTAATAAAATTTGTCCTTTTTGTTTAATAACTCGAAAAACCCATTTAGCCTAGAATTGTGAAATATTAAAAATTCAGAATTTAAGTCCAAATGGTGCAATAAAAAGGGGCAAGAAAAAAATAGAAAAAATGTTCAAGAAAAATAACAAGAAGAAAAATAGAAAAAACAAAAAAAGAAGAGAAAATTAGCAAAAGCACGAAAAGTACTAATGGACATCCTAAGTAAATTTTCCAATGCCGACATTTCAAATCATTCCCAAAAAATCCCAATTTTACCCAATACACCTTATAACCCAAGAAAAGTCCCAACCAAGTCTGAATTGTGAAATCAATTACAACGCGTATTCCCATGAAGAGATCCTTTGACCCAAATAATTTTTGCCTTTCAAGTTTGTGTGCATGAATTTGTGTTCCATTACATTTACTCTTTATATCACGCACATTGAGAGAAAATATCTACATTCCAAGTGTTTCATTTGTGATAGAATAACGTGAGAATTGAGTCAAAGCGAACTTTTAGAAAGTAATGTAATGATCAATCGGTGGAAGTTAGCGATTTAAATTTTCGGCGTCGCACACACACACTATGAATTGATACTTTTGAATATGAAAATACGGTGAGTAGGGGTTTAAATTTTACAATTTTTAGGTATTTTAATTTTTCTTTGAGTTCAAAAAGGAATTTTGTGGGTATATTCACTGCAAACCCTCATGAGACACAACTCGTCCTACTAGGGTAACCTAGGGTTTTAAAGGCTTGTTGCATACACTAAATGAAATTTCTTGCCCACAAAGGAGGTATTCTATCCCAATAAGATGTTTGATAATATTTTGACGATGCTTTGATTCTTTTACATTGCTCGGGACGTACAAAGTTTTAAGTTAGAGGGATTTGATTGGGTATAAATTCTTTGTATTTATCCCTGTAATTTAGATTCTTTTAACATTCCGTGCGATGTAATTTGAGTTGAATTATTTCATATCATTGCTACTGACATTTTTTAACAAGTTCGCTGAGTTTCGTGTATTTCTCATCGATCTTGCAGGTATTTAGTGCATGTGAAGAAAGAATGAAATAGGAAGAAAGAAAGAAGAGAAATGAATAAAAGTCAAAGGATAAAAGAGCAATTTACATCTGGAATTTAGGAGAGAAGACTGAAGAATATTTGAAGAACTCGAGCCTATGATCACATAGGAAGAAACAACATCCAAATATGAGTCCCTGATCACAAGTTATGAAGCTTCGAAGATGAGAGAAAATCACAGGGAAGAAAAATGTTCTGAATAAATAAAACTGAACCCATAAAGAAGAAAATGAACCGGTATGGTGTTTGTCAAACTTTCTGTAAATGTAGAACCGAACAGATAGTAATGAAAAACGAATCGGTCCGGTAGTGCAAAATCCTTTGTATAAAGCAAACCGAACCGATATCTCTGGACCCGATCGGTTTGGCTGTCAAATTTCATAATTATCTTCTTTCAAAATTAGAGTTGTTTATGGATCAAACTCTTGTAAAAACGTAGTGTTTTTGTTCTATCTTTTTATCTGACATTAGGGGGTGCTTAGAGAGTTTTTTTAGCATAGTTTTAGAGGGAGGAAGTAGTCAAGAACCCTAGTAGCTAAAAGTTACAACTTATTGATTTTCAATTTACAATTTCTGCGTTGAAGTTTATTTCTTCTTCTTATTTATTGTTCGAATTCATTATTTAGTGCATAATTTTTTTTATCTCCAACAGTTCTTCTTTATGGTTTTGATTTCCTGCACGGTGGAAAACATAATTGTAGTTAATTGCACCATGCTAGGCTATATTTCTAAGGGTTGGGATGCATAAACCCAACCCGTTATGGTTTGCACGAACATAAAATTAGTCCTTTAAATTAACTAATGATGGAATCGTGTTGTGTAGTGATCACAATCGTCGTAGGTCTTTTACCTCATTTTCCTTAGGTAACCGGGGTGTTTAAGAATGTGACG
This sequence comes from Sambucus nigra, assembly GCA_949130495.1. Taxonomy (NCBI): domain Eukaryota; kingdom Viridiplantae; phylum Streptophyta; class Magnoliopsida; order Dipsacales; family Adoxaceae; genus Sambucus; species Sambucus nigra. The sequence goes on along the minus strand of OX422216.1, from coordinate 60,390,636 downwards.
TGCATGATATCTATTTTGGCACTGCTTTATTCTTGCTCTTGATTATGTATGATGAGGGCTAGTACCCTCATATATGTAATGCTTGAGATTAATAATGATTGGGTTTAATCAATTATCTAATTCAAAAGATAATTTTATATTCGGTAAATATACTAGGGTTCATGGGAGTGTATTTCAACCTATCGTCATTATTCATATTTAATCAATTCGAGTAGTTTTAATTTTTATTAGATTGTTTAGTTAGTAGTCTAAATTTACTTTGCATTTAGTTGTTAGAACTCAATCTCCAAATTAATCATATTTTTTATTCGTTTTCTAAAGTCTGTTTAGAGTTAGTCATCCTTCCTACGTCATCATGAGAGATCGTCCTATTTCCCTGAGGATTCAACCTCGTCTTATCGAGTTATTACTTACGTGATCAGTTTTCACTGAACTGATATAAGAACGCACTAGAGACACATTTTGAGTCACGTCACTAACCCTAAGCATAATGAAAATAAGTTCGCTTATAAGGTTGGATTCGCATCCAATCCACGCATATACCAAGTGGACATGAAAGCGGTGACCACTCTAAGATCCAGGAAACAGGTTGACAATAGTGTTGACATACCCTAAGATGGTCTAAACCAATCCATCCCGAAAACTCCAATTAACCCGTCCCTAAGGTTTTCCAGCCCGATAAGTCCACAAAAAGTCTAAATCAAAACCTAATGAGAATACCATTATTTATGTGCAGAAAGCACCATTTCCTCATAGGTTGGCTCCGACAAAGAAATCCAAATAATTTGATGAGATCCAGCAAGTTTTTCCGAATGTTCACATTAACATTCCTTTACTCACGAAGATTCAATAAGTCCTATCATATGATAAATTCTTGAATAACTCTGGCACAATCAAGTGATGGATGAATGTGCCTTTTGATGCCTTTATCATCGATCAACACAAGTCTCTTATTCATGAGAACAGTGTTATTATGTACAATGACCCCCTATCATCCAATTGTCACTTTTATCTTAGGAGATAAGTTCACCACTCGGGATTTACACTATCTTAGCGCTACTGTCAATTTGTTACCTTACTCCCTTTAACTCGAGCTAGGTTTATAAAACATGAAACCTACATGGGTTACTATTCAACTAGCATACTATTACATGAAAGTTCCTAAAGAAATACTTGGAGATGTTTTAGTAAAAGTGTATGACTTTTACTACCCTGTGGATTTCATCATTTTAAACAGTCCCGTACTCGACCCAACCCAACAAATATTCCTAGCATATTGGGTCTGTAGTTGTTAACCACGTCTAATGGAATAATCAATTATCATGATGGGTCTATGAATCTTTATTTTGGCAATATGACCATTAAAGTCATTAATTTCCACCTTATAAAATAGAAAGACGATGTTAAATCCACTCATGACGTGTGCATGACTGACTCATCGATCGAAGAGATGTTAGATCAAATGTAACTTGAAGATCCTATCCAACAGTGTTTGGATCACTTTGATTCTAATTTTTGTATAGATTACTCCATCTCTGAATTGAGTGCCTTTTTTGAGCTCATTCCTTGATATTTCCATGGAATATATTTTCCCATCTGAGTTCAATATCTTTCCATATCCTCTACCTAGTTTGGAGCTTACGTCATTACCCTTTGAGTTGAAATATAAATTCTTAGGCCCAAACAAACAACACCCATTCATAATTGCTTTCGACTTAACCCAAAATAAGGAAGAGATATTGGTCAATACTCTCACCAAATACAGAGCTGCTATAGGGTAGAACATTTTAGACATTCACACCGTGAACCCCAATATTCATAGTCATCACATTCATTTGGTGGAAAATGCCAAGACTTCTCATAAGCCCCAACATCAACTCAATCCTACAATGAAAGAATTTGTGAGAGATAAAATTTTAAAATTTCTTAATAATGGTATCATTTACCTAATCTCGGATAGCTAATGGGTTAGTTCCATTCATATTGTGACTAAAAAGTCTGGTGTCACCGCCATAAAAAATAGTGTTAACGAGCTTGTGCCAACCCGTATGAAAATCGGTTGGCGGGTTTGTATTGATTATAGAAAGCTCAACGCTGTCACTCAAAAGGACCATTTTTCTCTCCCGTTTATTAAACAAGTGCTTGAATGGTTAGCGGGACATGCTTACTACTATTTTCTTGTAAGATATTTAAGGTACAATCGAATCCCCCATTTCCCCTAAAGATAAAAAAAAACTATATTTACATGTCCCTTTGGAATATTTTCTTACTATTACATACCCTTTGGCCTTTGCAATGCACCTGTGACATTATATAGGTGTATTACTAGTATCTTCAATGACATGGTGGAGCATTTTCATGAAGTCTTTATGGACGATTTCTTCATCTTTGTATCATCTTTTGATACATTCCTGTCTCACCTCACTATAGTCCTCTAGTGATGTCAAGAGAATAAATCGATCATCAATTAGGAGAAATGACAGTTCATGGTAGAAAAAAGGGTATTATTTTAGTCCATATTATCTTTGGTGCTGGTATTGAGGTAGATTAACAAAAATTGACTTGATTTCCATGATTCCCATTCCAAAGTCTGTTAAGGACAACATCTCCTTCTTAGGACATGTGGGTTTCTACCGGCATTTCATTAAGGATTTTTCTAAAATCTCATGACCTTTTACAATCTTGTTATCCAAACTTGCCCCATTTGTTTTTGACGACGTGTTTCTCGCATCCTTTGGGCGCCTTAAAACTGAGCTCATTTTAGATCCTATCATTTAACCTCCTAATTGGTCTCTCCCTTTTGAGATATTGTACGATGCGTATAACTTTTAATTTGGTATTATGCTCGGTTAGAGGGTTAACAAGAGACCTTATGCTATCTATTATGCTAGCAAAACCCTCAATGATGCTCAACTTAATTAAACGACCAGAGAAAATAGTTGTTCGCGGTAGTGTTTTCTCTTGACAAGTTTTGGTCATATTTCATAGGTTCCCCCATCACGTTTACACAAACCATGCTGACCTGAGGAACCATCTTCACAAGAAGGATTCTAATCCACAGTTGATAAACTTCAATAACTTAACCTTGAAATACGCAAAAAAAGTTATGAAAATGTCGTCGCCGACAATCTCTCCCCCCTTATTGTTATAACCATCACTGATCATATACCGATTTTTGAGTTATTTCTTAATGAATAGCCTTTTCTATTTCCACCTCGCATTGGTATGCTGATATAATCAATTTCCTCGTTATCAAAAAATATCCATTCATTGGTAGAAACACGATCGTTCCAAATTCGCGGTGAATGTGAAGTTTTACTCTTGGGATGATCTGTTACTTTTTTAATATTGCCAAGATCAATTATTTAGTCGTTATTTCCTCGAATGTGAATAATTCAGTATTTTATACTTTTGTCATGATAGTGCCTATGGTGGCCACTTTAACTCTAAGAAAAATACCGCCAAAATTTTACAAAGTGGTTTCTATTATCCCACTTTTTTTTAAGATGCCTATCAATATTGCAAAGCTTGTGCTAAGTGACAAAACTTTGGGAGTATATCTCGACAGAACATGATGCCTCTCGCACCCATCATTATCATTGAAGTATTTGATGTGTGGGGTATTGATTTCATGGGCCCATTCCCCTCCTCTCATGGTTTCTATTATATTTTAGTTGCGATTGACTAGATCTCCAAATTGATTTAAGTAATCACTTGTTGAACCAATGACCATCAAGTTGTCGTAAATTTTCTTAAGGAGTATACCTTCACCCATTTTGGCACCCCCAAAGCTATCATTAGTGATGGGGGTAAATATTTTTGTAATCGAGTCTTTGAACACCTTGTTAAGAAGTATGGTATTACCCATAAGGCTGGTCTCTCTTATCATCATTAGAATAGTGGTCGAGTTGAGGTTTCCAACCATGAGATAAAGCGAATTCTTGAGAAAACCATAAATCCTAATAGCAAAGACTGGTCCTTATGCTTGAATAACGTATTGTGGGCATACCGTATTGCATATAACATTCAGACTCGTATATCTCCACATCATTTCATCTTTGGCAAGACTTTCCACCTCCCCGTTGATCCTGAACATCATGCATATTAGGCTACCAAATCCATTTATTAGGAAATTGGATAGGTGGGTGTCCATAGGAATCTACAACTTAATGAATTAGAGGAGATACGAAATGATGCCTATTATTTTTCCAAAAAGTACAAAGACAAGATGAAATGGATCCATGATCAAAGAATCATTATAAAATAATTCCACCCCAGTCTAAAAGTATTGTTATACAATTCCCATATTCATCTATTTCCCGAGAAATTGAAAACCAGGTGTTCAGGTCCTTTTCCCGTTGAGTCTAACACTCCTTATTATGCCATCACCATTCAAAATCCGAAGGATGGTAGAGTGTTTGAACTCAACGACCAACATTTGAAGCCTTTCTTGGAGTTAAACTCCACTCACGTTGATGAAATTGACCTTAATGATCCAGTTTATGAAGACTCATTTTTTAGTCTTGTTTGGAGGTGATTCTTACCACCCTCCATTTTTTTCTACCCCGTTTTATCCTTGTTTTTTTCTTATTTTTTGGTGAGTTCCATTCAGTCTGGTTGAAGACATGAAACTTAACGCTACTGGGAGGCAGCCCATCATGTCTTGTTTCTAAGTATGAGTCTTATCCTATTTGGGGGTGGTGTTCTATCTTTCTCCCGATTCTTTTCATATGATTTATAGACATGTACATATTTTTGTGTTGTCGTTGTTCTTCAGGTTCTGCCATTGTTTCCATAATACAGTCCATTTTTCATTAATGGTTGATTATGGTAATTTTTCCACCTTATGATTTAAGTTTGAACATATAATCTTAACATTGAGGGTGATGTTCTCTTTTGTTTAGGGGTGGTAAATTTATCAAAATCGTACCTCATTTGAAAAATAATCAGAAGCAAGTCATTTTAAACTCTTTTTGTGTTGTTTATCTCAAATTTTTTTATAAAGTGATTTGTTTATCACTCCCCTTTTGAAAGTCTCGGAATACCCTTGTTCGGACATAAAATTATGCTTTCTACCGTAAAATAAAATAATACTTTTTAAGACATACTTGCACTATGAAATATGTAAACTCGAAAAACATTTAGCTTATCATGTTTTACAATAAAAAATTGAATAGTAAAAATATTCTAAATAGAGTCTTAAAAGCTCACTTTTGGAGATGTAAACTCGTGAGATTTCTTTTCACCTTATTGAGGATTTTTGTGTAATCTCCGAGTCACAAGTAGACTTAACTTTCTTTGGGTTCCTCATCTAGTCATTTAATGGTCTCATTATTCTTGAATTTTTTTCATAATCAATGAGAATGACAACACTTTTGAGTTGTAAGAAATATTTGTCTTGTAATTTTTTCGAGCACCAAACCATTTTTGACCGCACACTTGCCATTTTTCTATATGACATTATCATTCACTTCACCCATTATCTTTCCTCATTTTCCTTATCAATATATATTCCCCCACATCATCCATTTATCACTCCCCATATTTACTTTATTTTTGATAAAGAAGTGTTTGAAATTTCAAATGTAAAAATGTCTTCATTCGTGTTATATAAAGAGAATTTCCATCGAATAAAAAATGCAAAAGAAAAATAATATAAAAAAAGAAAAAAAAGAACAAAACAAAAAAAAGAACAAAAATGCAAATAAAAAATACAAAGCATACGATAAAAATTATTATGAAATGAAGAATTAGTTGGTCAAATTGTATTCCACTCTTGTCAAAAAACCCATCATCATATCATCTATCATTACTATCTCATTTCCCTTCTCATTTCTTACATAAACCCCATTTTGACTATTGGTGAGGTGTTCGGGCGAATACGAATTCAATATAGTGAATAACTCGACATTCTCAACATAGACCTCGTTCTTTCGTGATATTATTTTTCTTGCATGTATTCGTTCGTTTAGTTATATATGTGTGAGACGTTTGACCTTGTTTATATTTACTCCCCTCCTCATACACTAGATAGATACACTATCCCAAGTCTCAGAGAGATTCGATTCAGAGAGATATATCCAGTGAGATTTAAAGTGAAAGTGTTGATTCTAAAAGGGTAATCTAGGATTTATTCTTGTGATACTTAAGATTGTTTCACACAACACATGATGAGTTTTTAGGGAAAATTTCACCTTGGGTATTAAGTAATTTTATTCCACACACTAATAGTTGAACATTGTATTCCTTGAAGTCTTTGTAGATAGGCTATATAACTTTTCATTATCTAATAAGATACAACCTTTTAAAAAATCATTTTTAATAAATATTAGAATTTTATGGATTTATTAAATGCAAACCCTCATGAGACAACACTCATCGTGTAGGGTAACCTATTGGTTTAACGGCTTATTACTGAAGCTAAGGGCAATCGTAAGTGCCTGCGAAAGTGATACACTTTTGATTACTTATCTTTCTTTCTCTCTATTTTCCCTTGAGGACTACCAATGTTATATTTGGTGGTGGTTTCATAAGCATCCAAAAGTGTTAAAATTATACCCCAAATAGACACATTTTAATTGCTAGATCTCAGTAAAATTAGTCGTATGCATGTATTTGCTTATCTTGTTGGTCAATTTGCATTTCTGGTTTCAAACGCATTATATCAAGGAAAATGTGAAAATGATGCAGTCAAACATCCCTAAACCTAATCCCTCACTAATTACGCAATCCAAAGCCATTTTCCTAGCTTTGCACAATTCCTCGTGTGTGTATTGTATTTGTATTACTATTTTATACATATTATTTTGAGGTCTATTACATATTTTTAGTATTATATCTATGTGCATACCATTTTATATATAGTAGTGTTTAGGTTTTTTATATTAGTATTTTAGTGTGTGTGTGTGTCGTTAACATATTTTTCTTTATTTTATTTTTAGTGTTATTTGTTTAGTTTAATTTTTAATTTTTTTATTTGAGTCTTTTATTTTTTTATGTGTAGGTTTTAGTTTTTAAAATTAGTATATTTTATTTTTATTATTTTTGTGTGTGTTGTAAATATATATTTTATTATTTGTTTTGTTACTATAAATATATATATATATATATATATATATATAGATAGAGAGAGAGAGAGAGAGAGAGAGAGAGAGACGCCATCTCAGGTGCGGACCTCTTATGTTGCGAACTCCATGCATATCATTTTTTTTTAAATAGTAAAAAAATGAATTTTTTAATGAAACTTCACGAAAATCATCTCCATGGTGAGGAGATCATCTACAAATCTTTTCAACAAAAAAATCAATCATAAAGTGGGTGATATAATCATCAAAAGTTTCAACGGTCAAAACAACATATTTACACCATTTTTTGCATATCTGCTCATCTCACCCACTTTTTGATTGAATTTTTTGATGCAAAATTTGGAGATAATTTACTCACTATGAAGATCATATCCATGAAGCTTTATCAAAAAATTCATTTTTTACTATTTAAAAAAATAGTTTGTACCAAAACATGTAAGATAAGGAGTCCTTACAGGAGACTATATATATATATATATATATATATATATATATATATATCACTACACCAAAATGGTCAAATTGGCACCTTTCAAACAGCCAGCCTTGTCACGGTCAATGACCGTGACAAAAAAAAAATGCATTTTTTGTCACAGTCATTGACCGTGTCAGGTCCATTACAAAGGGTTGTCACGGTCATAGACCATGATAAAACCATGATAAGTACAGTTGTCACGAACTTGTCACGGTCATTAACCGTGACAAACCTTATAAACTTGTCATGGTCAAAGACCGCGACATGTCCGTGACAACTTTCGCAGTAAAAAAAACCCTCCCTCTTCTTTTTTCCCATCGTTTTCAATTCCCTCGATTTCTCTCTCTCTCTAAGCAAGGATGATGATGTTGATTATGATGATGTTGTCTATACTCGGTGGTAGAGGAGGCGATGAGGGCTTCCCGGCTACTAAGCTCCCCAAATATGGCAAATTGGGGATGGCCGTCAAGAACAAGACGGGGCTATTAGCGAGATCCCTTGAGCTGGTAAAGAAGATCATCGGCCCGGGGTACACTAGTTGGAGGGATGTGACAAATGAGATCAAGTTAGCCATTTGGGTGGCACTACAGGTAATGTATTTATATTTATATTTATATGAATATTTCAATTTCAATTTTGATTTCAATTTCATTTTATATTTATATTTATATTTATTCGCAACTAACATTGTATTTGCTGGACATGAACAATTCAGCCTGTCCCCAGAACTACGCGATTTCTTCTTAGAGCAGTTGAGGGAGAAACACAAGATGTGAAAGAAAAATATGAGGACCCGGTACTTTGGGAAGACCCAAGACTCCGTTATCCGAATGCGTGACCCCGTCCCGTCGAAGGAGCCGGTCTCACTGGCACAATGGCAAAAGTTCATTGACAATGAGATCAGGGAGGACAATTGGCATCTCGCCAATCGGGGAGGGAAAATCGGGCGAAAAAGATGAACCTTCACTACTCCGAGTGGATGTCTTACGCCGAGGTGGAGCATAGGATGATGGTAAGATTTTATTTTTCTATAGTTATATAAATATATTATTCTGCATTATTTTACTTTACGGGGCCGATACTAATTTTGCATTATTTTATTTCAGGGTACGGGGAATGGCCCTTGGGGTAGGCCACATAGGCTCGATGCTTATGTGGCTATTCGGACGAAGAAGGGGAAGGATAAGGAGGTGTCCCCGATTGTCGCGCCCACGATTGTAAGTAATCCGACAGTTTACTTTTTCTTAATTACATTATAATTTTTTATTTACTTATTTAACTAATCATGTGCTTTTTATCCTTTCAGACAAAGCTTAAGGAAGTGCATGAGTCATAGTTCGATGCCGACAAGGCATCTTTGTCCACGGATTCACTCAGCCAAGTGCTTGGCGCTGATTTCAATGGGAGGAGAGGGGGTGAGCTCACGGGTGGCCAAATCTAGGATCATCGGATTGGAGATGAGCAACACTGGGTTGGCTCCAACCATTAACTCACATTACGAAAAGTTGTCCCATTTGGAGGAGACGATCCAAGATATGTTCTCACTCATGAAGAGCTCGCTAGACGGAAATCATATGCGAAAAGTGGAGGAGAAGGAGAAGGTGGTGGAGGAGGACGGGGATGTGGACCTCGCTGCTTCATCGCCGACACGTGAAAACTCTTATGATCTAGTCCCCTATTTGTCGCCCTTTGACCGACCGATGATGATACTTGGATGGCCGAGTGTGTTTATACAAGATATATTTGATGGCCAGGGAATAGGGCGGGGGTTGAGGAACCCGAATACCGTTCAGGGTATGTCAGTTCGTGTACGTGAGCTTCAAGACATCAATGCCAAGGTGCTCGTCACGCATATGATACCCGGGAAGGATAACACCCCATTCTGGTTGCACAAACAATGCAGCACGATGAATATACAAGGGTGTATCAATTCGTATATCGTGTAGCCTACTCACCTCCTTAGACCTACCCCAGACATGTAGTGACATTATTTGAATTGAATTGTTTTGAGTTGTTATGTTTGAATTATATTTGGATTATATCGTGATGCATATTGTTTTGAATGTATATTTGCATTATCTCTATGATGCATATTCTTTTGAATGTATATTTTCATTATCTCTATTTTATTTGGATATATGATGTTTGAACAGGTACAACGTTGCTATAACAAGTACAAATATACTACTCGGTAGTGGCCATAATGCCCAATAAATTTTTTTCAATTCTACCCAAAATTGTCACGGTCATTGACCATGACAAGTCTGTGACAAAGAAAACTTGTCACGGTCAATGACCATGACAACTTTTAAAAAAAGGTCACTGATTTATCACGGTAATTAACCATGACTAAGCTTGTCCCAGTCAATGACTGTGACATGATCGTGACAAGTCTAATGAACTTGTCATGGTCAATGACCGTGATAAGTCCATGACAATAAACGTTGTCGCCCCCAGACTTATCACAGTCATTGACCTTGACAAGTTAGACTTGTTACAGTCAATGATCGTGACAATCCGACAGATTTGGTGTTGTGTGTGTGTGTATATATATATATATATATATATATATGTGTGTGTGTGTGTGTGTGTGTGTGTGTGTGTGTGTGTGTGTATACATACATATATACACTCACAGACAATAAAGTATACACACATTAATCACATACACCCTCGTACACTCTAATATCCTACTCACCTACACGCTTTTTCCATACACTAACACATACCAAATAACCTCCCTCACCTCACATTTAAAATACCATTAACCTCTCTCTCATCACTTTCACTCCAACCAAACATATACATTCTCTCTCTTCCTTCATTAAAACTCACCCCAACTTTTACCACCCATACCAACCAACCCAACCACCACATCCTACCACCTTACTAGTTGCTTACCCAAACACAAACCTTGATTGAACCCATCATCTCCCTTACCAAAAACCACAGACAACCACCAACAAGTGGTTGTGTTGCCCAAACTTTCATTGTGCCACCATCATAAATCGAACTAGCTTAAAATTTAACCCCTCTCCCCACCAGTGCAAACTAGAGCTCATACCATCCAGAAACCTTCTAACCCTCCCCCATCTACCTCAACCACTAACCAGAGAACCACCTCCCTCTCTCTCTTCTAACAACGAACCCCTGCCAACTATGGAGAACACACCTCTAGCCATCCTTATACCACAAACCCAAAACTGTCCAGCACCTAACCATCTATAACCTATTCGACCCAAACAACCTACCCTAACCACTGACTTATACCACCAGCTCCAACCTGGGTCTCTAAACTAACCCAATCTTAAGCCCAGCATTAGTAGCACCTGCTGACACCACGCAAAATGTGTGTTCAGTGCATGTATCTACAGCTCAAGTGCAAGTTGGTCCCTCAATTAATAGTCCCGATAAGTTGGTGTCAAATTTGTAAGGAATAGGATGAATATCATGACGAAAACTACAAGGAAGGCTTCTAAAACCTAAATGTCAACTCTCAAAAGGAAAATGAAAAGGTCGTGATTTTTCTAAGGATTTCTACTAAGCTAAAACAACTTATTTTGCAAATTAAATTAAATTAAAAGAAAGGAAAACTGGAATTTTAATTTTTGGAACCTATTTGAGCAGAGTGGAGTCGGGATCCAATCCCCCGAACCTATTTTCTTTAGATATAAAATTTACAATAATTATATATATAATTAAAATAAAGCATCAAATTTTTCAAAGCACTAAATATATGAGAATTTTACTCTGCACAATATTTAATCAATAATTAATTTGACGTTAATGACAAGATTGATGATACATGGATTATATTTTAAACACTCTGGTTGCCTACGACAAATGAAGCTAAGAAGCCTATAATAGTAATCTCAACAAAATATCAAACATTATAATTATAAATATAATTTTATCCAATTTTATATCCAACTCATCTACATAGGTAGGGCTCATGTATTCCAACCATTTAATAATTTAGCCGAACGTGTTGAATTAACTATGCATGCATTAATGACGTTACATGAAGACACGATGATTGGATAACAATAATAAATCATGTAAATAATACCACTAAAGAAGTCAAGAAGGATGAACATGCACAATCCAAGCCTTGAATGATATACCAAGTATAAGCCTCGTCCACAGATAGGACTCACTTGGCCCAAGCTGACCAGTGTTAGGCCATCGAACAGAGAAAGTTATAATGCAACTCGGGACTCACAGTCTCATCCTTGTCCTCTTGCAGATCACATGAAGCCTCGTCCTAATCTCAGAATGCAGTCCCCAGCAACAATATTACTCGTCTTGGGGTTCAGGCTCCCCAGCCTCGTCCATTGCTCAGAATATGGAGGTCGAGGAAAGACTAGGCCCAATACAGCACCTAGCACACTATCAAAGGACCTTGACTAAACAAACCGACCTCGACCTACATCAAACGACCGAGGGTGAATAACTATCATAACACGTGGATTGGGGGATGCGTGGAAGAGTGTGCCGGGGATACAAGCCCACGTGCACAAAACTGTTATAACCAGATCTCTCTCACACGTGAGGGAATATTTCATCGTCATGATCTACATGTGCTAGTGATAGGTGGCTGCTACATATTGGCCAATGCATGTTGTACACTCCTATTACATGCTTGTGGGGGTACACTACACCACCCAACACTATATATACTTTATCTTCTCCTACATTTATAGGATTGATAATTCAAAACCCTAGGAAAACTCAGTTAAAATTACAATGGAGACAGAAAGTTGAGTGAATTGTTATCACATGCCTTTTTTAGCATAGATTTATAGTAAAGCATACACTCACCTAAAGAATGCAGTAGGCTTAAGGGCTGAACCACTTACATTATAGTCTTTCTCCTCTTTGCCTAACCTCCACCTTTACTTATTCTTCTATCTAAATTCTATTGTTTCACCTGCAATATTTGTTTTGGATTGATCTTGAACTATCTCACTTGGTGGTTGTGTTATATTTAGCACCATCATTTTTGGCATCGTTTGTGGGAAGCAAGATCATCTTCTTCCCCTCATTTGTAGTTTCTCCTCGTCAGATTCTCTGGTAGTGGTACAACCCCATGCTTGGCTAGGCTTGAACCACCATTGAAAGATCTCTGGTTTGATTTACTCAAGCTTCCTTTTAGTTCATTCAGCTCTTTTAGTGTACTTTTTGGTCTTTTCGTTCATCAAAATTCAATGGCATCAGATTTTTCCAGGCATTGGACCTAGTTCTAGTAAAGCACCGCCACAATCTGAGATGGTGGAAGTCGTAGGAGTTTTTTGATCATTGGCAGCCAGTAAAGTGAAGATGCAGGAGTAGTTGACTACCTTCAGCCAGAATATATTGTCCAGGCCCACTTGCACGACGGAGGAGATAATAACTCTGGACGCCAGGGAGGGCGGACATCAGGCGACAAAGGGACCACCCTTGGCCTTAGATAAGAAAACACAGCCGCAACATAGGCGAAGGGACATTTCTGACCCCAGGTGTCTATGCTTTGGGGGGAAACGTCCTTCGATATTTGATAGGCTCAATAAAAGTTTATCTTTTGATAGACTCGGACCTGTGAGAGATCTCCAAGACTAACTGCCTAGATCTCACAATAGGGAAGCATCGAGGAGAAATAGAGGATGCACTGACAGACGACCTTCTCAAGGCCGAGATAAGGAGCAATGTGAAGTCAATATCCATCAGAGGATGACCGACTGAGAACCCATACAACTCCAACAAGAGAGGGAGGGGTTCGATGATAATGTTGTTTTGGTCAAAGGAGGTAATGCCATAATAGCTGCAACCGCCAAACCATGGAACAACTATACTCAGAGACTTGAGGACAAGATTGGCACTACAAAAAAGTACTTTTTAAGACAAATACTTTTGAGACGGAAAAAAATTGGGTCTCTAAAACTGACGTTTTAAGATAGATAGAATTAGCCGTAAAACTATTCATTTTTAAGACGACTAATTTTATCAGTCTCAAAAGAGGATACTTAAGAGACAACATATTAGAAGTCGTCTCAAAAAGTATACTTTATGAGACAGCTAGAACTAATTTGGATTCCCTCACCAATTTTCATTCCCCGCTTCTTTCTATTAGCCTAAACCTAAGGAAAAAAACAAAGGAAAATAAAAACCCACCCCTCTCATTTCTCTTCTTCACCGCTCAAGCCCTTGCCCTCGGTCGCATGTCGGACACACCGTTCAAGACCTACACATCACCGCCCTATCCTTATCCATCTCCACCCTAGCCCTCACCATAGCTGAAGTCGATGGCTAAGTAGATAAGATCGTCTAAGTAGTATTTCTTTTTTGTTGACTATTAGTTTCAATAATTTTATTTCAGATTTGTGTTTCAAAGTTGGGATTTTTCTTATTCTATTTATGTTTCAATCGTTGCAATCATTGATACACGGATTGTGTACACTTTCGTGACACAATTCCTACAGTTTATACATTTTTTCATGTTTTTTCATTGAATGATTTCAATATGTGAAAAAAAATCATTGGTGTTTTTAATTATTGTGTTACCATAACTGAAATATAAGGCAATGATAAATTTTCACTCTTAATGGACAATTATGTATATATATATATATATATATATATATATATATATAGTATTTATAGTTATATGTTATATATAAATATCATAGTTATGGGAATCATATGTTTTTTATTGATGGATATTTGACAGGGTTCATTGGCATTTAAATATATGATCTAGGTCCGGACATTCAAGTCATAGTATCGTCGACCTGATACGAATAAAGGTAATTTTAATTCTTGGTTATTGATTAATATCACTAATTTTTGTATTGGATTGATTTGTAGTGGTGATAGGAGGTTGAGGGTGAGCCAATTGAAAACATGGATTGTCAATTGGTTGTTGTAGTTTAGTTTTAAGATTAATTATGAGAATATGCACATACTTATTTGTGTGAATTTTAGTTAGAATTATTGATATTTTTGTCTCATTTTTTTAATTCATGTCCTTTGCAAGTAGTTTATGCCAATAATTTGATTTACTATTCAATTATGATTTTATTTTGTGATATATGTGATGGGCCCAATTAATTCAAACACGTGTCATCATTGAAAAGATCATTAATCAGTATGGAATCAAATGAGATAATTTTTGGTAGAAATGGACATAAATAGGTCCATTTCCTTACCTACATTTTTGTCATTAGTTTTTTTAGTTTTTATTGTTAGTTTCTTTTTTGTATTTGAATTATATTATTTGTTTTGAGTGAAGTTTACGTATACTTTGATACCCTGTTAAATTTGTATTTGGACTACATATATGTATCTACGAATATCACTATTAGCCTGTTGAATTTATGTGATGTAGTTTGGAATGTACTTTACTTTTTCAGTTCTTTAGATAGGGTTTGGTGATGTCAAAAAATAGAAAAGTTAGGGTTTGGGTGAATTTTTTTTATTATATTATATAAAGTGAAATGAAAAATTAATCCTAATGCTTGGATCATTTTCAATTTTAGACTCGATGTTTCAAAGGTTGCAGGATGTCAGTCATGGTTCAAAGTCAATTAACCAGGTATTTTTACCCACCAATCCGATTCCGAGTTTCGAGTTCAGTTTTTTATTATTACTATGAATCAACCCTTTACTAGTATCCTTAAAGTGTAAGATTACTTGAATTATATATATCCTTAACTAGTAATAGGTGCTATTATAACATTCACGAAAAGAAAATTCCTGAAAGGTTAAGACAGATTGTGTGCTCTGTAGTTGTTATTTTGGTTGCATACTGAATATCATAATCAGTATTGTAGCAACCAAGGATCTGAAGTTGCTAGTGTACTATCAGTGTGTGAAAAAAGAAAAAGGCATGCTAGGTTCTCTATTAACGAAGCATAGACACCATTAGTCATCATCACTTAATGTGCTATTATTGATGTATTAGTCAATTGGAACACGATCTTGTAAATCTACCTAAGCTTGCCTATTGGGAGAATCGGTGAGGGGATATATCATAGTTTCTAGAAATCAGTGTTGCAACGTGAATTAACAATGCTTAGGTTTATAACTTGAGGTATTTATTTGTATTGGATCTTTTTATTTCACCAAGATGTTGCAATGCGAATTGTATTAGTCTTGCATTAGATTTATAACTTGACGTATTTATTTGTATTGGAAATCAATGTTGCAATGTGAATTAACAATGCCCGTTGACGTAAAAAGTGTTGCTAGTGGAACTGAATCTAGTAAAATAACTATTTTCAAGATGATCATATTGAAACTTAATTATCAACGAGTTAAAATAACTATGGTTTCTCGCATAAATGTGTCATGTTCAAGTCTTTTCTCCTTTTCTCCTGATCTTTGAAAGATTGGTATTACACACTCACTTTGCCTTTTAAGATTGTTATTTGTTGAGTTTTTAGCAAGAACATTGTTCAAACATCATTGCCATTGACATTTTCAAACTATGTTCACCAATTGTTCATCATAATGCATGAATTTTTTTTTCAACCAATTCTGAGTAATTTACACCCTAATTTCTTTTTTTAATGAACCATATTTCTCCCGTGGCCATTACCAGGGCTACTGATTCTAAACGTAACCTCATCTATTCAGCCATGGACGCTGATTCTAAACATAACCTCGTCTATTCTAAACATAAATTCTAAAATTAACATGTGGAATAGAAATATTTTTGGTAATATTCTCCAAAATAAAAAAATAATTATGCAACGCCGACGTCATGTAATCTAGCATGGGAACTTCATCGAAAGTGACGTACTTGTGTTGGATCCTTGGTGGGGACTCTTATGGAGTACGAAGGGCACAATAATCGTGTGTCTACACTCTCTAATCCAAAATTTTCAACATAACAATTGGAATACCATTATTGGTAACATTCCTATTATTTTTCTTGTTATCCCATATCCATCGCCCTTTTGACACGTTCTTTCAAACCATATCACATATCCATGAGAGAAACTATGTTATAAAGGACCCCAAGTGTACACATCATTATTGTTAATAGATGCATGTGGGACATACATCTCTATGTCAGGAGGGTCGTTTGACATATACTTGGGACTACTCATGTCATTGGGTCACAGGATCATATCATGGGATCGTGATGTACTTATTCCATTTGATCAAGGGGAAACATGCAACTTATGCCCTTGTACAATTTCTTGTGTCAGTGGGAGTAAGTTGGGATACATGGGTTAGCAAGTGTACTTTAACTATTAAGAGTGTCCTATTTGTCCCCTAGGGATAAGGTGGCCATAAAAGGCATTTACCAACTAATGATTCAACCTCAGTTTACTATTATATAAATATGTAATATTAACACTAATATATAATCTCCAATGCATAAATATCTATATCTATGCATTTACACTTTGTGAGCATGATTTTCACATATTTTGAACAAGATACTATATGTTGGTATTTATGAGAGTGTGAATCGTAGGTTTTTGGAGTGAAAATGCCATAGTTACCACCTTTATCGGATAAAGGCAAGGCCATAACCTTATCCACATGAAACTTTTGAAGCAATTTTGATTGAGAATTTACATAGGATAATACTCAGTAAAACACCACACTTGATGTGCTATTAGTGATAGGGTGCTCTTTCTATCTACCCTGCCTTTGTTTATAAAGATTGTTGTTTCCCCAAAACAACTCTGATGTACTTATAAATGCTTAGGGTGTGTATTTTATGGTTTTTGAGATCACTTTTACATATATTCTTTTAAAATTGTTTGTTTGGCATGGTCAAAGGCCAAATTAATCTACTTTCTGGAAGCAGCATTGTCTTTGGACTATTTAATTACCCATTCTCTAAATTTGAGCCTCGTCTTTGGGTTGTCCAATTATCCATATCACCATCCCCAACCATTTCTCCACCGACCTCTTCTCTAACTGAATATATGATGGTTTCATCACCGAAGCATCCAACTTCTCTAATGACCTCTCCATTCAGACCCAACAAACTACCCGGTGTGAATTGGTTGTTTTAATAGTCTAACCCTTGGAATATCCAACTTCTCTATTGCGGTCCAATATATTCTTAGATTACCACGTGTCGTACCATCATTTGTTTGAAAGGTGGAATATAAGGAATACTAGGGAGACACCCGATCTATATCAATCATCGACCTCCTTCAAACCAGAAATTGTATCATAACTACTATCAACCATCGTCAGCTACTAAGATATTATTATCAAATCCATTAACCTGGTGACCTTGACAAGTGTGAATCCCATCTCTCCGGCGGCTAGGGTGTCTCTCAGTCAAAGTTCTATATGCACTCTCTCACTCTTTTGAGCTCTTACGAGACTAGGCCTCTGTGCTTGGCACATTGATGTACATCTATTGTACTCAGTAGCTGGACTAAACACCCTCCATTTAACAACTTAATTAAAGATCACTTGTTCCATTTTATGAGATCAAGTTTTAACCCCTTTAACTTGAAGGCAAAACTATTCTTTTTTCTCCCAGTAGCTGCCATGGACTAGGAATTGGAAATAATCTCCAAACTTGAAGTTGTAATTTGCAGTAGTAGTGGACTGTGATCATAACAACTTCTGTTAACATGAGAAATATGAGAGTTTGGAAAGATTTCAAGGCAACTTTGGTTCATTAACCCCCTATCCAACCTCTCCCATATTCCAACTCCATGAACATTCCTAACCCATGTGATTTTGATCCTAACTAGACCATATGAATAAGATCAGCATCTAAAATGAAGGTCTTAAACTCCATAGTAGCATTTTGGTGTATTTCTTAACCTCCAATTATTTTAATGCTGGAGGTACTATATTAAAATCACCAATGATTAAGCAATTATAAGAAGGACTTCCCAAATAATTCTTTTTTCTTCTTTCCTCTTTAAACCTGAAAGTTTTGATGTAGAATTTATACCTGGTTTTAGAGAATGATTTTAGAATGTTGGCTACTATTATATTCTCTCTTATCTGGATTGAAATTTCGGGTGGAATTCTTTTCATTATTTTTGGAATTCAATCCTTCATATCGACACATTATAATGCGAATAACAAAGATACTTCAAGTGCTAACTGTTTTGCATGAATCATGTTTTGTTCATGTGATTTAAAACTAAAATTTCAAACAATTTAATCGTGATTGAACATGAATCCAATAGTATTATAATTGAACAGTTATAGTATAAACATGATTGGCTCGAAGTATAAACTGCCTTCTATCAGTTTCAAGTATAGTTATCAAGACAATGGTAACTCTCGGTGATGGTATTTGTGTATATATTAATTAAGACAGACTTATTTTATGTCATATAGGCAGGCTATGTATCTAAAAATGTGGTTACATTATTCTCTGAGAGATCTATAAGTTACATGGTATTCCACATCTCATCATTTCTGTTTGGGACCCTAAGTTTCTTGGGTACTTTTGGTGTATCTTAGGGCGAATGTTGGGTTTTTATTTGAATTTATCACTTTTTTCATCACCAAACCAATAGTAAAACCAACGTCATGAATCAAGATTTGGGGATTAGGCATGAAGGGGGATGAAATTGGGCATGACGCTGTCACTTGCATAACTTTTTGTTATAACTCCAAATGTTATATTACGGGAATGTTCCATTTTAGGGTGTTTACGAGGGAAGTCAAAGTAGCAAGTCAGTTGTGGGCCAGATTCATGAGAGCTAAACTTTAAGCCTCTCCAGCTGATATAAAATCTCCTTTTTTAAAGAGAATTAAATCAGGTATTGATGAACTTGAGAAAAATTCAGTTAATATTAATGGGAAAAGCTATTGGAGGTAAACTTGTAAAGGGAATTTCAGTGTCAAAAGTGATTTTGAATCTATCAGAAGTTCCAAACTAAAATATTCTATTGCTTCAGTTCCTTGGAGTCATATTATTCCCTCTAAAATTCCTACGTGTATGTCGAGACGTCTGAGCAAGATTATTCACTTAGAAGACAAGATATAAAATATTAGATTAAATTTAGTTTCAATATGTAGATGTTGTTATAACTCCACTGAACACATCAAGCACCTGTTCATTCAAGGAAGAAACTACTTTGGAGGATTGTTGGTATCAAGTTGAACTTCTCCTATTAATAGCATGCTCATGATGTGGTAGCTAAGACGAATAAAAAATGATGTTTTCACTTCTTTTCGGGCTTACCAACCTTATGCTCGGCTTGGCTCGACTCAATTACACCCCTAAATGCACAACATTGTTGGACGTTATTTTTAAATATTCCAGGATATAACCAAACCAAAAAACTTGTGACTATTTAGAATCATGAAATGATGCTACAAAATCAGACCGAAGATCTAATATTCCAAACTTTTATTGGGCATATACTCGTAGACGAACACCCTCTCTTCTCCTTCAAAGTCGAACAAGATTACAGTGTTCGTAGTTTGGAAATCAAAATAATTTCATTCTTAAATTCTTGAAGACTTTGTCATGAATCCCTTAAATTCTTAAATTCTTCAATTCTCGTCCCATTAATAATTAAACCAATTTTAGTTTATGAAGTTTCCTTTCATTGAATTAACGCCCATTTTAATGGTTTGATTAGTTTGCTTTATTAAATTTTGACCCCCGTATTCTTTATTTATGTCTAATTTCATATAGGATGGGGAATGTGATGAGGGTATTTTGGTCCGAAATAGTGAGGGTAGGGGCAGACCTACCCCATCTCCAATGGGGGTAGCCGCACACAAGCAGTAGGCTAGAAACATAAGCAGTAGGTTAGCATCCCTTAACGAACACAAGCAGCCCCCCTTTTTCCTTTGTTTGATTATGTTTTTTTTAATAGATCTCATTTCATACTTATTAGTTACTTTTTTTTAGTTGTTAGTTGTTACTAGATCTGATTAGTTTTAGTTGTTAGTCTTTTGTTGTTATGCTGAAATTTTTTGAGTAAGCTGAAATTAGTTTTAATTTAGTTGTTAGGGTGAAATTTTAATTAGTTATTAGTATGCTGAAATTTTAATTAGATATTAGTTGTATGACAATTGTATGACAACTCATTAAGTTTAAGATGAGTCTATTTACATCTAATTCATTACTAACATCAAATTTATTAATTTCTAACTTTTTTTATAGGATATAGAGAAGTAAAACTCCAAGAACCGTGAAGGTGAATGTTCTTACTCAAGGACTGGGCGAAAGCCACAATTAAAAATTATTAAGGAAGTTAGAAATTTGGTATTATAAACACTTCTAATGCATAATTTTTATGTTTAAGGATTGGGCGAAAGCCATAATTTTTAGTTTAATACTCATGCAAAAATTATCGTTGTTTTTGAGGTAATTTTTATGTTTAAACAGGTTGGTTTTCATGAATATACAAAGGAGACTCTGCCGAATTTGTTTAAAAATATTAATTGTTTGAAAGTAAATAATACCAAGATATACAAATTTGATAAGATTTTTAAATATTGTCATCAATAGGAACTATTTAAAAAGATTACTTCTTTGTTTACAGTAACTGACATTAAATAAATTTTATCGCAGGTCCAAATCTTTTGTGGATAAGGCAAGACGTGTTTTGATGGAGGTCATATGCTTCAAGATTGCGAGTTTACTTTGCTTAAATGTTTTATGATATGAATATATGGATTTTTATGTATTTATTCTAATGAGACGATAGAAATTTTGTAGAGATATTTAATTTGGTGGGGACAATGTTGAAATTGTCTATTTTATCTTTGTATGAACTCTAATTTTAGTTGGATGGAAAACAAGGTGTTATATTTGTTGAAATGGGATGCCAAATATGTCATATATTATTTTTAAGAGTTTTTATTTAAAAGTATATTGAGCATATTATGGAATGGATGAAATTTTAATTTTGGCGCAAAAATTATTAAAGACGGCTTCTTTGTCGTCTCAAAAGGGTTCCATAAATGAGGACCTTTTGAGACGGCTAAGTTTCTGTCTTAAAAAACACTTTTGGGATGGTTGTTGTCGTCTATAAAAATAACTTTAAAAGATGGGTTTTTAGCCGTCTCAAAAGGGTCCTATATGCAATGATCTTTTGAGACGGCGTATTTCCCGTCTCAAAAAACCTTTTTGAGACAACTTCTGTCGTTTAAAAAAGCTTTTAAAATGGGGGTCTAATACTACATCCATTTTCTGTCTCAAATGGTGTCACAAAAGGCTTTTGAGATGGCTAGAGGACTTTTTGAGATGGCTGGAGCACCCTAGTCAAAAGAATTTTTTTTTTAGTGTGGGGACCTGTTGAAGAGTTGAGACCCTCTACAAAGGGGTTATATGGAACAGTCACCATCTGTTTCTAGAATTATGAGTTATCTGAACCCGAATTATTTTAAATAACCGATGGTGACACCGAAGTATGATGGGAGTACCAATCCAGTCCACCATGTTGAGATGCATCAGTCGATCGCAGATATATATTCAGTCTCTGATGAGATGTGGTGCCTGACTTTCTCCACCACCCTCACTGGAGTAGCACATGTATGGTATACCTCTCTCACAAGGAACTCAATTGAGAATTTCAAGCAACTAGCAGAGAGGTTCATTCATAATTGTTTCTTTGAAGTAAAGTCTAGAAAGAAGATCACTTATTTGATGTACGTAAAGTAAGGAAAGAATAAGTCCCTGAGGGACTACATTGCCCGCTTTAATAAATAGAAATTAAAGGTGGACGACTATGATGAGAGAATTTCAATGAATTCCATGATGGGAGGATTACAAAAGGGCAAGCTCCTATGGAAGCTACCCGAGGATCCTCCAAAGTCCATAGCAGAACTTCTAACTTTGGCTGAGAGGGTCCTGAACGTGGAGGAGGCCATGGCGGCCAAAGGAGAAGATGAGAATGTAGCAAGTGGGAGTAAATTCCAAAAGTTTAAAAGGTAAAGGAGATAAGAAGAGGTCAGTGGATGACAAGTTTGCTGACTACACCACGTTGACTGTTAGCCCTGAGATGATCCTGAATGAGATCAAGAATGATAAGTCCTTGAGATGGATGGAGAAGCTCAAAGCCCCTCCTCATTAGAGGGATAAAAGCAAATGGTGTGAATTTCACTAAGACCACAACCACATCACTAACAAATCCTTCGCACTGAAAGACGAAATAGAAAACATGTTGAAGCAATGGAACGTTAGAAAGTATGTGGATAAAAGTGTTTCAAGGGGTGGTCGAGACGACAATCAAAAATGAAAGAATTTTCGGTGTAAATCGGATGCCCCGACAAATAGAGACAATGATTCCTCCGATGATGGCGATGAGGCCGACCTAGACCTACCACCAAAGATACCAGATCCTAAAGGTCGACTAAATACAATCTCGCTGGGGGTGAAAATAATCTGTGGAGGATTAGGAGGTGGCTAAAAAGATATTGTTGATAAGAAGGCCTATATAGTAGATGCCAAGGCTCTCCCAAAGCCTAAAGTGGTAAACTCGATAACTTTTGATTCAAAGTCGAGTAAAACAAAGAAATTAGACATGAACACTCTGGTAATTTGATTTGCAAGGTTGGACTTCAAGGGGATTATAGATCCTCATGAATATCCTCTAGTGATCACCACTAGGGTATATGGGTATGATGTACCTAGGATATTGTTCGACGGTGGCAGTTTGATTGAGGTAATGCGATGGAATTATTTCCAAGGATTAGGATTGAGCAAGAAGATACTCATCCCATATCATCAACTTTTGATCGGCTTTAGCAGAGAAAAAGTCCACCCTATTGGGGTTTATGAAATGAACGTAAGTATGGGAAACACTTGACTGAGATGTCTCGCAAAGAAGATCAATTTCTTCGTGATGGATGAGTGATTTTATTCAGCCTGTAATATCATTATGGAATGAGTAACCCTCCAAGAATTTGAGGCCGTGCTTTTGATTGTTCACCAAATGATAAAATTCCAGACTCCTTATGGAGTAGGGTAAGTTTACGGTGACTAGGTCGAAGCGCATGAATGCTACTTCAATTTGGATGAAGAAAGAGAATCACATAAGAGTTCCACCACTACTTAGAACATCAACTCTCTACCCTAGTCATGAGACAAAGATGAAAAAGGATGAGGCCATCTAGGAGGTAGAATCCATCATCCTCAAAGAGGACTTGCAAAAAAACTGTCCAAATTGGCAAAGCCCTAAAAAAAGAGGTCAAAGAAGAGTTAGTAAAGCTGCTAAGGGAGATACAAAGTATTTTTGCATTGAGTCAAGAAGATATACCGGGAATTGACCTGAAGATCCTTTGCCAAAAACTGAATGTAGACGAAGGAGCCAAATAGGTTAGACAGGGCTAGAGGATCTACTCCAGGGAGAAATATGAAGTCATAATAAATGAGGTGAAGAAGTTAGAGAAGGCCAATTTCATCAGAGAGGTTATTTATCCAGATTGGCTATCCAATTCAATCATTATGCCTAAGCTCAATGGCAAGTGGAGGATATGTGCGGACTTTACAGACTTGAATAAGGCTTGTCCCAAAGACAACTCCCCCTTCCAAAAATAGATCAAATGGTAAATACCACAGCTAGGCATGAACTAATGAGATTCATGGATGCCTACTCGGGCTACAATCAGATCTTCATGAACCTAGTTGATGCAGAAAAGACCTCATTAATCACTAACAATGGTACATATTACTATAGAGTGATTCCCTTCAGCTTTAAGAATGTCGGGGCAACCTACCAGAGGTTAATGAAGAAGATATTTGAGGATTAACTAGGCATGAATATGGAAGTATATATTGATGACATGTTAACAAAATCCTCAATACCAAGATGCATACGGCCAACCTCGAGCGCACTTTCAACACGATGGGTAAATGTCAGATGAAGCTTAATCCCACAAAGTGTGTGTTTGGGGTTGTAGGAGGTAAGTTCCTAGGGTTAATTATCAATCAATGAGGGATAGAGGCTAATCCTGATAAAATTAAAGCATTGCTGGAGATGAAGACCCAAAAAATAATAAAAGACATTCAGAGGCTAACTGGAAGAGTTGTTGCTTTGAATCGATTTATGTCAAGGGCCAGAGAAAAATGTCCACCCTTCTTCAAAGTGTTGAGAAAAGCATTTCGATAGAATGAGGAGTGCACAAAAGCCTTCCAGCAGTTAAAGGCTTACCTAGGCTCCCCACTTCTATTATCTTAGCCTGTTCAGGGTGAAATTATATACCTCTACCTAGTCGTATCTATGTCAGCAATCAGTGCGGCCATTATATGAGATAATGTGGGGGATCAGAAGCCAATTTATATCAATAGCAAGGCTTTTCAAGGGGCAAGCAGAGGCGTTTAAAGATAAAGAAGTTGGCTTATGATTTTATTCATGCGTCGAAAAAGATGAAACCCTACTTCCACGCTCACACAATGGTCGTCTTTACTAACTCTCCTCTTAGATAGGCCCTCCATAAAGTCGATAAATTGAATAAGTTGATGGCCTGGTCGATAGATTTAGGAGAATATTACATTGTTTACTAGCCAAGATAAACCATCAAGGGACAATCTTTGACATATTTTATTGTGGAGTTCACCTGGGATAAGGCTGATTGTGAAGAGTTTACAGATCCAATGAATCAGTCAGAGAAAGTATTTCCTAGCCCGATTAAGGCCAAGAAGAGTAGTGGAGAAGCTATTGTGGCTAAGAATGAGGAAGAAAAAATATTGTTCAAGTTTGGAGTCTTGGAAGAGGGCATCTTCTCTAAAGAAGGTACTATTTGGGTTTTGTTTGTTAATAGCTCTTCAAATGAGATAAGGAGTGGAGCCGTCTTGATAGTGTCGTCCCTCGACAAACTAACATAGAGTATGCTTTAAGATCCAATAATGAATCAGAGTACAAAGATATTATGGTGGGTCTTTCCTTTCTAAATCACTGAGTGACTCCAGGATGGTAGTAAATCAAATCTTAGGACTATACGAAGCAAAAGATCAAAGGATGTCTAGATACCTAGCAAGGGTAAGAGTTGCGTTAAAAAACTTTAGGGAGATGAAACTAAAATGGATACCTCGACTAGGCAACAATCGAGTTGATGCCCTAGCAAGATTAACATCTACGACTAGGATAAAAATCAAAATATGAGTGACAGAGGAGATCTTATACCGACTGACCATTGAAGTAGAGGAAAATACAGTAGAGTTATGCTTAAACCTTGACATGGGTGCATCCTGGATAGATCCTCTCATCCAATACATTAGCGATGGAGAATTACTAGAGTCAAAGCTAGAGAGGAAGAAGCTGAGATACAAAGAAGATAAGTTTTTTGTCATAAGAAATGTATTGTACAAAAAAGGGTCCCTCCTCCCTTTATTGCGGTGTGTTTATCCTACAGAGGTAAAATATATATCGAAATTTATTCACGAGGGCTCTTTCTCTAGTCATATAGGAGGGAGATCATTGGTAAAAAGGGTAGTCATGCAGGGGTATTAATGGTCGACCTTGGCCAAGGATACGACTAGTTATGTGAAGAGATGTGAAAAATGCCAGAGATATGACAACATCCCTCATTAACCTCATCAACCTCTGTCATCTATTAATTTTCCTTGGCCATTTTCTATTTGGGTAATTGATTTGGTAGGATACCTGCCTAGAGCAATAGGTAATTATCGGTATCTTATAGTGGCGATTGACTATTTCTCTAAATGGGTAGAGGCAGAGGACATGTTAACTATCACCGAGACAAAGACCTTTAAATTGATTTGGAGGAACATAATTTCTAGATATGGTCTTCCCCACACCTTGATCTATGATAACGAAAAATATCTCAAAAACTCAGCTTTGGAGGCCTATTGTAACAGGGTCAGCATCAAGCAGTTTTTCTCAGCTTCAGGCCGACCTCAAGAAAATTGCTAAATGGAGGTGACTATACGAACTATATTGGACTAGAATAATAAGAAATTAGAAGATGCTAAGTGTATTTCGTACTGAAGAAGTGAATGACATGTCGTGGTCCTTCATGATGATAAATTGAATAATAACAGTACAGACCCTTTTCATGCTTGCGTACTAGTCAAATTTTTTTATACCTTTCGAGATCACTCTACAAAATCATAAAGATCAAACGTATAGCCCAGAAGTGAACTATAAGGAATGAAGGTTAGACCTAAACTCCATTGATGAATGAAGAGAGGATGGATAGATCCTCCAGGCAGCTTATAAGCAAAAGCTTATTAGATTTTACAACATTGTTGGACGTTATTTTTAAATATTCCAGGATATAACCAAACCAAAAAACTTGTGGCTGTTTAGAATCATGAAATGATGCTACAAAATCAGACCGAAGATCAAATATTCCAAACTTTTATTGGGCATATACTCGTAGACGAACACCCTCTCTTCTCCTTCAAAGTCGAACAAGATTACAGTGTTCGTAGTTTGGAAATCAAAATAATTTCATTCTTGAATTCTTGAAGACTTTGTCATGAATCCCTTAAATTCTTAAATTCTTCAATTCTCGTCCCATTAATAATTAAACCAATTTTAGTTTATGAAGTTTCCTTTCATTAAATTAACGCCCATTTTAATGATTTCATTAGTTTGCTTTATTAAATTTTGACCCCCGTATTCTTTACTTATGTCTAATTTCATATAGGATGGGGAATGTGATGAGGGTATTTTGGTCCGAAATAGTGAGGGTAGGGGCAGACCTACCCTATCTCCAATGGGGGTAGCCGCACACAAGCAGTAGGCTAGAAACAGAAGCAGCAGGTTAGCATCCCTTAACGCACACAAGCAGCCCCCCTCTTTCCTTTGTTTGATTATGTTTTTTTAAATAGATCTCATTTCATACTTATTAGTTACTTTTTTTTTAGTTGTTAGTTGTTACTAGATCTGATTAGTTTTAGTTGTTAGTCTTTTGTTGTTATGCTGAAATTTTTTGAGTAAGCTGAAATTAGTTTTAATTTAGTTGTTATGGTGAAATTTTAATTAGTTATTAGTATGCTGAAATTTTAATTAGATATTAGTTGTATGACAACTCATTAAGTTTAAGATGAGTCTATTTACATCTAATTCATTACTAACATCAAATTTATTAATTTCTAACTTTTTTTTATATGATATAGAGAAGTAAAACTCCAAGAACCGTGAAGGTGAATGTTCTTACTCAAGGACGGGGCGAAAGCCACAATAAAAAATTATTAAGGAAGTTAGAAATTTGGTATTATAAACACTTCTAATGCATAATTTTTATGTTTAAGGACTGGGCGAAAGCCATAATTTTTAGTTTAATACTCATGCAAAAATTATCGTTGTTTTTGAGGTAATTTTTATGTTTAAACAGGTTGGTTTTCATGAATAAACAAAGGAGACTCTGCCAAATTTGTTTAAAAATATTAATTGTTTGAAAGTAAGTAATACCAAGATATACAAATTTGATAAGGTTTTTAAATATTGTCTTCAATAGGAACTATTTAAAAAGATTACTTCTTTGTTTACAGTAACTGACATTAAATAAATTTTATCGCAGGTCCAAATCTTTTGTGGATAAGGCAAGACGTGTTTTGATGGACGTCATATGCTTCAAGATTACGAGTTTACTTTGGTTAAATGTTTTATGATATGAATATATGGATTTTTATGTATTTATTCTAATGAGACGATAGAAATTTTGTAGAGATATTTAATTTGGTGGGGACAATGTTGAAATTGTCTATTTTATCCTTGTATGAACTCTAATTTTAGTTGGATGGAAAACAAGGTGTTATATTCATTGAAATGGGATGCCAAATATGTCATATATTATTTTTAAGAGTTTTTATTTAAAAGTATATTGAGCATATTATGGAATGGATGAAATTTTAATTTTGGCGCAAAAATTATTAAAGACGGCTTCTTTGTCGTCTCAAAAGGGTTCCATAAATGAGGACCTTTTGAGACGGCTAAGTTTCTATCTAAAAAAACACTTTTGGGATGGTTGTTGTCGTCTATAAAAATAACTTTAAAATATGGGTTTTTAGCCGTCTCAAAAGGGTCCTATAAGCAATGATCTTTTGAGACGGTTTTTAGCCGTCTCAATAACACCGATAGGGGGAACTGTGTGACAACATCAATTTTGGTGGCGACAAACACAACAAATTCAAAAATTATTTGACTATGGTTCATTTAAACATCAATAACTTGGTGATGAGGGTCAAAACTCTCTCGGCGAGACTACAATGTAGGACGAGCCGACACTCGCACATACACTCTCAAAATGACGAGGGGACTTATGATTAAACACCATTAATTTGGGGAATTCAAAGTCAAAAGTCATTTAATTATGGCTCATTTAAACATCACTAACTTGGTGATGAGGGTCAAAACTCCCTCGATGAGACGACAGTGTAGGACGAGTCGACACTCACACGTACACTCTCAAAACGATAAAGGGGACTTGTGATTAAACACCCTTAATTGGGTGAATTCAAATTCAAAAATCATTTAATTATGGATCATTTAAACATCATTAACTTTGTGATGAGAGTCAAAACTCTCTCGGCGAGATGACAATGTAGGACTAGCCAACATTTTCCCTCACACTCTCAAAATGACGAGAGGGGACTTGTGATTAAACGCTATTAATTTGGTTCATTCAAATTCAAAAACCATTTAATTCTGGTTCATTTAAACATCATTAATTTGGTGGTATAAAAGTCAAAACTCTCTCGGCGAGATGACAGTGTAGAATGAGATGAAACTCATTCGTACACTCTCAAAACGACGAGAGGTGACTTATGACTAAACAACATTAATTTGGTGCATTCAAATTGTTAAATCATTTAATTATGGTTAATGGTGGTAAATTATGCATCATTCATTTGGTGACTCCTTGTTTAATCAGAAATTTGGGTATTATCTTATGACTCAAGATGAGGGAGAATTCAAGCATGTAAGTCGAGACAAGAATAAACTGGCAAAAAGATAAAGAAAGCATAGATATGAGGCAATACTTCATTCAATTAAATATTCATTCAGTACATTCATTACTTAAGATTGTTCTAATAACAAAAAGGGATTAAAAAAAGGATTACAAAATAAAGGGTGTTGACCATAAACAACCACTCTACAAAGTTGGTTCATTGGTAGCAACCGACCCGTCAACACCATCCTCGATTGGAGCATCCCCGATAAGAGCAATAGTGTCGCTATTACACTCAATTGGGGCCTCAGACATTGTCTCATCTTCCTTGGATTGAGGTATGGACTCAATATAGTCTAGATCCGAGACCAAGAAGGGATCTTCCAAATCAGGGCGGATGGACAAGACGACCTCAGAAAACTTACTAACGACCCATCGATGGGATGTCTTGATACCTCTTTCAAGGTACTCCACCCCAAAGATGGAAACATTCATCCGATGGTTTATAGGACTCAATAACATCGTCCTAAAGTTTCTTTAATCTCCTCGGGAGAGAGATCCTCGTCCTTGATTTTCTGAATAGCCTCGGCCGAAAGCGCCTCGTCCTTATCCTTCTGAACAACTGCAACAAGGTCTGTGGCATATCTCATAGCTTGAGAAATTTTCTCCCCATTCGTGGCCTTAAGATTATTGGTATGATCAAGGTTAAGCTGATCAAGAGATTTATTATATTCTTCTCAATGCTCTTTCATCTTCTTCTTCAGTTCGTCCACATCCCGAAGAGCTTTCTCACTTTCTTAAATTTTGGAAAAATTCTCGGTTACCCACTTAGTAGCTGAGGTAAAAGCGCACATAGACTGCAAAATAATGAAAATGATAGTGTCAGAACAGATAAATGTAAAAATCATATGATAGGACATTAAAGATGAAGACGAGGCCAATAATCGTGTAAGATGATGCAGACCAAAGTCGTAGGTCTTCACAGGATGCACCTTCCCCATAAACTACTAATCACCATTAGAAGCGACAAGAAACATAGTATCCCTCGACCTCAGTACCGATAGAATAACCGAGTCAGGGTATGAATTCAGTTGGGATATGTTGGCTACCTAAAAGGTATCAAAATCCTATGATGAGCCGCCAGAAGAAATCGGTACAGATGTAGGCGGGGGAGGGTTCACTATCTGCCTCTTCTCATGCTCCCTACAAGTGTTTGAAGGAAGAGTGGGATCTTTTCTTTTATGGCCGACCTCGGGATTGGTCAGCCCACTGGCAGTCGTCTTCTTTATGGGTTGTTTGCCCCCCTTCTTGATAAAGAACCCTTTAGAATGGGGGCTATCATATTCATGATCTCGTCATAAATATAAGGAGGATGATCCACAAAGGAAAACGAAAATTGGTAAGTCATGAAATTAAGATATGAGAAGAGACTTTATCAAAAAAAAATTAGCAACTCATATAGAGAGTCTAGGGGATAACCCTAGACTAGACTCCTCAAGATAGTCAAGAGTCATGAGATCCTCAAATTCGGGAAGATCACATTCCTTACCTTGATCCCTCAGATAGTTTACCATCTCCCAGTCGTTAAGGCTGAGGTTGGGGACCAACTTAGCGAATATAAATGGGTTAGCCCAGGCGCATGGAACCCTCGTCTTATCCTTAGAAGAGTCAACGTTGGTCAGAAATTTCCAAGCCCTAAAAATGAAAAAATGACTTCCAGTAGTGATTTGATGTCTGGGCGACGTGAATAATCTTCTTATCTGGCTTCCTAGACCCTAAGTGAAAATAGCCAACCTAATTATTTGAAGACAAGATGTTATAATAGGATCTAAAAATTTCTACTGAGGTCTCGTCCTCGTATGTATTCTTAAAAAGGGAGATGTATCTGAGAATAATCCTCTAGGAGTTGGGGGCTAGTTGGGAAGGAAAAACACTTAGGATACATAAAATATCTCATATGGAAGGGTGGAAAGGCGTCCAAAGACTGACTCTAAATATCTGGTCATATACGACAACTTCACCCTCTCTACTATCGAATACTCTCTCGTCCTCATTCGGGATGCGCATTACTATGTCAGACTTAACACCATATAAATGTCTCCAAAGGAGAAGGTCGAATTCTTTGATAGTGGATTGAAAGGATTTTGCATATGTGCAGTCAACTGGTTCCTTGACCTCAGAGGCATCGTCGTCGACAACATTTTTAGCAGTCGGGTCCCTATCGGGAAACCTCTCATGGAATTCACTCAGAGTCATGTCCGAGAGAGGAAAGGAAGGTGGAGGAATGGCCAAGTTAATAATCGGCCCAGTTTGTTCTGACTCAACATTATCATCCAAAATTTGGACTGAAGAGTCATCTTTGCTAGATGACTCGACTTGATGAGAAGATGAAGTCTAAGAAGAGCTCTTGGTTGACTCAGACCCCACAGATTTTGTGGGTGACAATCTCATGGCTTCTTCAAAGGAATCCATACTCTCGGTTGGGGTAGAGGAAGAGCTAGGTATGTCATCTCCACCGACCTCAGAGGATAAGGGTAAAATAGTCTTTACAGGAATAGGAAAGATAGGGCGAGTAAGGTCATCCTCGACTCTATGTTGAGCCTCGTCCTCCTCCTCAATCCTATGGATTTATTAGAAACACCTCTCTCTGAGTGTGGGAAATCATTCTGCTAAATCAAAGAGGGTTTTTAACATTCAAAAGGATGGGGCTTAATTTGACAAAAATAAAGGCTAAAAAGGGGCAAACAGTTTGTTATTTGACCAACGTTGACCTAAAGATCAAAATGGAGAAATGAAATGTTCTTGCCAAGAACACTTAAGAACAGTGGCTTAAATGCCACCGGAGAATACAATCGAAGAAGCTCCAACAACACTAGAAATGTCCAAGAAGACCGAGAAAAGGTAAGGAAATTCTAAATTTCCTAGTCTATCCACAAAAGTTCCAATATAAGCCTCTGAAGCACCCCCAATACCACAAGCTTGACTGTCGAAAAACCTTAAAATTCACCAAAAAATTAAAAAAAAAGCTTAAACTAACTTCAAAGGGGAAAAATCTTGAAAACAATGGGTGGAGAAGTTTACCTGGAAGGAGTGGAAGAATGAAGAAGAAAATTGAACTCTAAATTCTCGTCTGAAATGCCTAAACAAAAGGAGAGAGAGAGGGAGAGAGACTGGTTTTAGAAAGAGAAATAACTCGCGCGCGATGAACAAGTAAGGACCAGAAAGAGGTTTTCAAAACATTTAAATACTTATAATCATTTTGCACAACTTTCAAGGAAGACATCATTAGAGAAAAATGCCCTAAAGCACATGTATATCCACAATTCTCGAGACACGTGGAAACCCATAGGATGGCTGCCAAGTGTCAGTTCAAGGGCTATATTCAATGTTCCAGACTTGACATTTCAAAAGACCTCAAACCTCACTCAAAGATGATTCATCCACTTTTGCACATGCCATATGTCATTCAGGTGCATCCCATCCACACCTACCTAGAGACACTTTATCCCTCATCCTTTCATTCACACAAAAGACTAAGGGATAAGGTTGATTGATATACTAAGTTAAGACTCGACTCAAGACTCATGATCTCTTCCTCGGCCCCTACAGATCACATGAAGCCTCACCCTCATCTCAGAATAGAATCACCAGCAGCAATATCACTAGTCTTTGGGTTCAGGCTCATCGGCCTCGTCCATCGCTTAGAGGTTGGAGTTCTAGGAAAGACTTGTCTTAACACAACACCTAGAACACCATCAGAGTATCTTGAAAAAATATTCAGCCTCGGCCTACATCAGACGACCGAGGGTTAACAACTATCATAGCGTGTAGATTAGGGGACGGGTGGAATAACGCACATGGGATACAAGCCTACGTGCACGAAACCGTCATAACCAGATCACCCTCACATGTGAGGGAATATTTTTTTATCATGATCTACTTGGTCTAGTGATAGGTGGCTACTACATATTAGCTAATGCATGTTGCATACACCTATTACATGCTTGGGGGTACACTGCACCCCCAACACTATATATACTTATCTTCTCCTAGATTATAGGGGATGTATAATTCAAAACCCTAGCTAAACTCTATTAAAATTACAGTGGAGAGAGAAATTTGAGTGAATTGTAATCACATGCCTTTTTAGCCCAGTTTTATGGTAAATCATACACTCACATGCATAATAGAGTAGGCCTAAGGGCTGAACCACTTACATTATAATCTTTATCCTCTTTGCCTCACCTCCATATTCACTTATTATTATGTCTAAACTCCATTGTTGCACCTGCAATACTTTCTCTGGATTGAGCTTGAATTGTCTCACTTGGCGGTGTTATATTTGGCACCATAATTGAAAGAAACTCAAAAATATTTAGCTCTTTATTAAATTTCCATGCATGAAAAGTATTGAAATTGATCCTTGATGTTCCTATCCTTCTATAGTTTTATAATGAATGAAAAACTAGTCTTAAATACTCCTAATAGGTGTTTATATAGGTCCTAAGTCATTTAGAAAAGTCCTCAAAACATAAAACTCTTTAGGTTAAAAAGTAGGTCAAAAATAAAATTTTTACATCAGGGAAACCGAACCTATTCGCCCTACTATCCATACTAATTTCCCCAGGAGAAATAATTTTCCCCAGGCTCAAACCGGTTTGGCCTTTGGGACTACCTAAGATGCCTTATTTTGGACAATTTCTTCATATTTTCACTTTTCCCCTGAATTTTTATCCCAACTTCAAACGAGCATAAGTTCTTCACCGTAACTCGGATTTGGGTGTCGTTTCTTCCAGCATGCTCATGAATTTGAAATATTTTCCTTTTCAGTTGGCTCCTCCTTTGGGTTCCAGATGGAAAATTACGAATATGTCCATGTCTCTCCTTTCTTTTGATTATTTTGCCTTTTTGGTTTTTCTCTCGCATCCACTTGCACGTAATACCTGTAAAATAAGAGAGAGATACACGAATATGAAATGCTCACCAAAAAATGTTAGTAGAATAAATATGGGATAAAATCGGTCTAAATACATTGCATGGGACCATAAAAATACCAAAATTAAGGGGATAAGTA
Organism: Sambucus nigra; assembly: GCA_949130495.1. Classification (NCBI taxonomy): domain Eukaryota; kingdom Viridiplantae; phylum Streptophyta; class Magnoliopsida; order Dipsacales; family Adoxaceae; genus Sambucus; species Sambucus nigra. The sequence continues at coordinate 60,356,201 of OX422216.1, read as the reverse complement.
TGAAAATTTATGCCTAATCAAACCCCCTAACTAGAACGTTGCTCCTTCCGAGCAATGTAAAAGAATAAGAGCATGAGTTAAAAGGAACTTATAAATAACTAACGTGATAGGATACCTCTTTTCTTAGACATAGATTGCATGTAGCGCATGCAATAAGTCATTAAACCCCTAGGTTACTCTAATAGGATGAGTGGTGTCTCGTGAATATTTGCAATGAGTTTATCCACAAAATTTAATTTTAGACTCAAAGAAAAAATATCAAAATAATTAAAAACCATATAATTTAACTTCTAGAAAAATGGTCACTTCAAATATGTATTCAATAAATCTCTTTTCATATTGTGTTTATGTGTGTGTGCGAAGCCGAAAATTAAACCGTTAACTTTCACTGATTGATCATCACGTTACTTTCCAAAAATCCACTTTAATTCAATTTCTCATAGAATTAACCACGGATGAATAACTTGGATTGTTACTATTTTCTCTCGACGTGCATGAGATTAAGAGTAATTGCAACGGACACGAGCTCATGCACACAAATTGAAAGACAAAAATATTTAAGGTGAAAAGGCCTCATGAACTAATTACGGTCATTGGAAAATGGAAAAATGTCAATCTTTATTTGCACCATTTTATTTCTTTATTATCTTTTCGTGTTTTAGCTCTCCACGTGGTAAGTAATTTCGTTATTCAGACTCGGTTAGGAGTTTTAAGGGTTAAGGTGTTTTGGGTAGAAATAGGACTGGTTGAGAATTTTTTGGAGTTGGAAAAATTTCATGCGATGTTCGTTGGCACTTTTTTGGGCTTATGCTCATTTTGTCAATTTTTTCTCTCATTTTTCATATTTTTCTCCTTTTTGTATTTTTTTTTCATTTCATTTTTTCTTTATATTTTTGTTTAACCAATATTTTCATTTTTGCTGCCCTTTTTTATATAACGGATGAATTTAATTGATAAATTCTTGATTTTCAGAACTCCGGGCCAATTGGATTTTTTAGGCTAACAAACGAAAAGGTATAACATTTTTGGGCTTAAATTGGCATGCAAAAAGAAAGATTTTTCTTTCATAACTTTTTATTACGAATTTATTTTGGTAAACAATTGATGGCCTAACTTCATTATCTAAATTACTAATCATATTAATATATGCATCTTGAGATTAATATTAATTTTGAGACATTTTTAGTGCATTTTCAAAAAAAAATAGTTCACTCATTTTCTGTAACTGATCAAGCAATGATTTAGAGATCACCAACAACATTTTAATACTAAAAAGAACTTTGAGTTAACCTTTAAATCATATTAATTTAATTTCCAAAAAAAAGTGATTGGCTCAAGAATTTCACCGGGTTAAAAATCTCCACACCTATTCGTTAAATCATCAATTTTCGCTCAATTTTCATTTTTGGTCAATTTCAGCTTAGTGCATTGGATTTTTACAAATTGAGACTTCAAACAAAAATTTAGTAATATTTTTTAAGAATGTAGTTTTCAAAATTTATTTATTTTGAAGAAAAATATTTTTTTTTTCTCTTTTTTTCACTTTTTCAGTTTTTTTGGAAATTTTTGATAAATTTCCCAAAAAAAATCGGCATTTTAAAATTTTTGGGCTTAAAAATGCATGTCTACCTTCCCCCCCCCCCCCCCCCCCCCCCAACTTAAAATGTTGCATTGTCCTCAAGCATACGAGCTAAAATCTAAATAAGAAAGAATAGTGGTTAAATGAAACAAGCAAATATCAAAATGCAACAAGACACCAATAATGTCAAATAACAATGCATAAAAAAAAGAGATAGATGATTACATAGTTCTTTTGAAAAAAGGTACATCGATAAAAGTAAAGAACTGTATAATAAAAGAAAAAACATGCCCAAGCAAGCTAGTGAGAGAGGTCAGGTGCATTGGGATCATGTGTGTGTGGGTTATAGAATTATTCCAAAAATTGTGAACTTGGACCCATGTCCAGGCGATACATGTCCTCTTGAAGGCTCATCATCATGCTCATATCATGCCTATATTCCCGACGATCTGTGTCACACTCCTCACAGTACTCGGTAATAAACCTGTCAAGGCGAGTCTCTAATTGGTCAATACGGCTATTAATGATCATTGTATTATACGCGTGCTCATCAAACTCTGTCTTGTAATCCGGGACAACTTTCTCCTCACCCTCATAGTCCATTCCCTTAACTTGAACTTCCTCGTCACATTCTTCATCATCATTTCCCTCCTCTATTTCGACATCCTCAAAAATAGGTGGAAGAGGATGCACATTTTGCATTTGACTCATGTTTCGCCCAATGGAAGATGCATTAATTAGCTTAGGGTCTCATATGTAAGAACCCCCTCTGTGGACATAAGCATCACTACAAAATGAGTAAATGAGTCGCGCATATGAAAGATATAGTTTACCGGTCTTATCGAATGCGATGGTAGTGATTTCTTGGAGATATATGTGAGGTGGGATAATGTGGAATTGCTCGTCTAGGAAGTGATATAGAATAGTACTATGGAAAAGGAGAAGGGTAGAGTTGTTTGTAGTGGGGAGTATGGTGATGCATGTGATGATATGGGCATAGGAGACGTGCTAGGGAAGTTTTTCGATTGGAAAAGTGCCTTTTTTCCACTCATTTCCAAGCGCCTAGCGATCGACACATGCTTGCTTCGAGAGGAGGGGAGCGACATTGGAGTAGATATGATTTTGATAAATGGTCACCGTTTTGGTCCACATTTTACGTTGAATGATTTGGAGGGATAACTGGATAATTTTTTCATGGATGTATGCTTCGTATTGCCCCGGAAATTTACATACAAGCGTCCTATAAAATAGACAAAAAATTAATCTTGGATTCGATCGAGTGGTTTAACCATTGGCACCACCGTAAACAATTAAAAAGTGTCGTGACATTGGTGGGAAGGTCATCCCGTATCACTTTTTGCTCGATGAAAACTGTTCGGGTTGGGCCAATAAAATCTCAACCCAATTCTGCTTTTGGCATGATCGAAATCCCTCATTTTCTCCCTCGTCAATTATATCGATGGAGTCATATTTTGTTGGTCAAGCCATTACGAAAGTAGGAGATTAGGACTTGAGAGAAAATTGAAGAAATAATGGAGTAATTTGATGTGGGGAAAAGGGTGGGGATGGGTGGGTATTTATCGGTGTTTGGGTGGTGGGAAAGGGTGGTGATCGATGGGTATTTATAGGTATTTGGGTAGTGGTAAATGGTGGGGAATTGAAGGGATGGGTGGGAAATTGGAGGGGTGAATTTTTGGTTTATTTTGGGTTGGAGGGAGGATTCTCACGACGAATGGACTGGTGGACTACGAATGTAACTTATCGGGAAAAAGTGGAGCTGCGAGTTTTACAAAAGCACTTTTTGTCCTGAATAAAATTCTTTTTATTGATATTTCTCTCGTGTGTTTGTTTCATGTGTTCTTTAGCAATGAGAGTGCTTTGATACGCATCATTGAGTATTTCTTCCAACTCGTGCAATTGAAGTTTTCGCACTTCCCCAACTTTATCAAGATTATTGTTCAACCTTTAAATAAGACAATATTCTTTTTGATAAAGCTCAATGGGAGGATGGCAAGGATTTCCATACACAGAGAAGAAGGGGGACACTGGACGGGGGTTCTTATACGTAGTCCGATAAGTCTATAGCGCATCGACTAATCTATTGGACCAATCCGTATTGGGATCAACATTGTTTTCGAGCATGAGTTTGATCCCTCGATTTTGTAACTTGGATTTACCATTTTCTTGTGGGGGGGGGGGGGGGGGGGGGGGGGGTAAGTAGTCATATCCTCGTGGACGTCATAATTCCTCATTTACTTTTTAAATGGACTATTTCAAAAATGCGATCCGTTGTCAGAAATGACAGCTTTTGGAGTACCAAAATGAGAAAGTATGTGTTCATGAATGAAGTTAACCACCACCTTGCTACCATTCATCCTAGTAGCTATGGACTCCACCCATTTAGACACATAGTCTACAACGACAAGGATGTTGAGGGAACATAAATAAGGAGGGAAAGGTCTAACGAAGTTGCTACCCCAACAGTCGAATATCTCAATGATGAGAATATGGGTTAATGGCATCATGTCACATCGAGTAATGGCTCTCATCCTTTGACACCTATCGAAAGATTTGCAATGAATGTTCACATCCCGAAAGATAGTCGGCCAGTAGAGACCACATTGAAGAATATTTGTATTAATCTTTTTTAGTGGCAAAATTACCTCCACATGCTTATGAATGATAATACCGGATGACACTCGGGATCTCATCATCTGACACACATATCCGAATTATTTGATTGGAACAACATATAAAAAAATAGGGATCATTATAGAAAAAAATGCGCGACCAAGTTAAGAATTTCCTCTTCTCTTATGGTGTCCAATTGGAGGGGATGGGCCCTTGAATAAATAATTAATGATATCCGCAAACCAAGGAAGAGACAAAGTGGAAAATAATTTCCCATCCGGTAAGTAATCTTCTATGGGTATGGGATCTTTATGTACGTTGGACGAGAGCTTAAATAAATGATCATCTACGACATTCTCTACACATTTCTTGTCTTATATGGAATGTTTAAACTCTTGGAGTAGCAAGATCCACCTAATGAGGCGCATCGCATCCTTATTGGAAAGGATATATTTGAGATCCGCATGGTTGAAAAAGAACGTTATGGGTGACCCGATAAGATATGAACGAAATTTGTCTAGTGTGAACATTATCACTAGAAACTCTGTATCCGTAGTGCAGTAGTTCAATTGAAGTCCGGTTAAGGTCCGACTATCATAATATACGATGTGGGATTTTTTCTCTCCCTGTTGCCCTTTAACAACTCCTATCATATAATAACTCGTATCACACATAAGCTCGAATTAATGGTCCAATCTAGAGCTTGCATGATGGGAGCGGTGATTAGCATGATTTTCATTTTTTTTAGAACTTCTTGGCATGCCTTAATCCACTCAAAGGGGGGAATCCTTCACAAGTAGGTTAGGTAAAGGCTTAGAAATGGCACTAAAATCTTTAATAAACCCTTGATAAAACCTTGTGTGGCCCAAGAAAGAGCTCACATCCTTTGGTGACTTGGATGTGGGAAGTTCGACAATAATGCCAATTTTCGCCCTATTGACCCATGTCCCCTTGGATGACACGATGTGGATATGTACTACTCCTTCCTAATGGTACTTCTCCCGATTTAGTACCAAGTTATTTTTCACATACCGGGAAAACACCTTTTCTAGATTAGTAAGGCAATGGCCAAAAGAAGGGCCGAATACACTAAAATCGTCCATGAGCACCTCAACGCCCCTTTTGACCATATATCTAAATAAACTAATCATGCACCTTTGAAAGGTGTGGGTGCATTACATAATCCAAATGGCATACGTTTGTAGGAAAATGTGCCAAATGGACATGTGAACGTAGTCTTCTTTTGATCTAACACATCCACCTTAATTTGGTTATACTCGAAATAACTATCCAAAATTAGTAAAATGGGTGGACCAAGACGATCTCAAGAATTTGGTCCATAAACAGCAAAGGGAAGTGGTATTTTTTAGTTTTTACATTGAGCTTCTAGTAGTCAATGCAAATGCCCCACCTGATGGGGGTACGTTTTGGGATAAGGTCCCCCTTTACGTTCTCGAGCACAATCATTCCTAACTTCTTCGGGACAACTTGAATAGGACTCACCCATTTACTATCCGAGATGAGATATATAATGACCACATCAAATAACTTAATAATTCCCATTCTTACAACGTCTTTCATGATTGGGTTCAATTGTCTTTGCATCTCCATAGAGGGCTTCACATCCTCTTCAGCTGGATTTTATGGGTACAAATCAATGGAGTTTTGCCTTTCAAGTCCATGATGGACCACCCAAAAGAACCTTTGTGCTTCCTCAAAATGGTTATAAGATTCCCTTTTTGCTCGTTATTTAGGCTCGAGGAGACAATAACGGGATATGTCTCATCCTCTCCCAAACAAACATATTTGATGTTGGAAGTAAGCTTCTTCAGTTAGAGTTTTGGAAATTTATTATTGGAGGGAACTGTGAATAATGCCCTTAGTAGTAATTTTTCAAATTTGGAGACCTAGCTAATATCTCCCATGTCGTCATCTCTCTCACCCTCATCCAATAATTCTCTCATCTCCCTCACCTCTCGATCAAAATTGGTGTAGGCATTATCGCTCTCACTTGTCGTAAATAAACGTGCCTCAAGTGGATCCCTAATGTGATTACACTCAAAGTATTTATGTACTGACTCATCTATAAGATTCGACTTTTGTAACTCATCATCATCACCCATTTGCTTGGTGGCATCGAGGATATTCATTTTGAGTGTCACGTTCCTGAACGTAAGTTGCATTTGACCATTTTGTATGTTAATTAACGCATCAGCCGTGGCTAGGAAGGGGTGAAAACTAATCACGAGAACATGATGACTTGGAGGAAAGGAGGGTTCTATGTCCCAAATGATAAAATCTATTGAGAAGTTGAAAGTGTCAACTTGGATTATCACGTCCTCAACTTTCCCTCGGGGTACCTTCATAAAATGATCCACGAGTTGGAGAGTAATTATAGTGGTATTAAGATACCACAAATCTAGCTTCCTATAGATGGAATAGTGGGGAATGTTGACAATCTCCCCTAAATCTAGTAGAGATCTCTCGATTATATTCTATCCAATGATCCATGAAATTATAGGTACACCCGGATCTTTATACTTGGGTGGGAGGTCGCTCAAAGTACTAAACTCACATTTTGTGCTAAGAACACCTTCTTTTTTACCTTTAATTACTTTTTACTGTGAGCAAGTCCTTAAAAATTTCAATATACGTGAATTTTCTTGATAGCCTCAAGAAAAGGTAAATAAAGCTTCACATGCTTAAGAACTTCTAGGATATCATCGTGAGAGGCCTGCATAGGAGGATGGACCAACCGTTGATGGTAAGGTGAGGCTATATGGAGTTTTACAACTACCTCGGGCATAATTGTGATTCCTTAGTCACTCTCTTCCAAGGGGGCATCTTCGGCCTCTTGCGTGATGGGTAAAACCTCCTTGTCATCTAGCACGTCGTGTGGGAGAGGTGACTAGTCAATAACTCTCCCACTACTTAGAGATGTTATCAATTGACATTGATCTTTACAATCATCAGGGGCAGAGATAAAATAATATTAATCTTGGGGAGGTCTTTGGCCTTGGATGTGAAACTTTCCATTCCCTTAGACACTTAGGGAAGATTTCAACTTAGAAAGTCAAGCCTTTAAGTCGGGAAAATTTTGGGTATTTTGGGCATTTATCTCTGACTGAGTTTGTATGAATTGAGCAAGAGTGTCCCCGAGACTCTTCCATTGTGGAATCACATGAGGCACGCAAAGGGGGGCTTGCATGGGTGTTACTTGTTGGTAAGGTGGGAATGATGGAAATTGTTGGGCAACGTGTGGATTCATATTCATCACCATATTCAGTTACCTATAACTAAAAATAGGGTGGTTTCACCATGATGGATTGAAATAATTCTAGTGAGGGACGTTAAAATTACCCAATGAGGGACATTAAAATTACCCTTATGGGTCCTATCACCTTAACTTGCTCTTATAGCATAACTTTATAGGCAGGTATAGTTATACATTCCTTTGTTAATTATCCCGCCTCACAAATCACATAACTCTCGTTCGTTAAGTCTCGAGATGGGTCGGATATATGCCTCCCCAAGATTCGACCACGTCTTCTAGATGTTGGCTAATTGGTTAATTTAGAGATTAAACTCGACTTCCTTGTCCAAGTGATAGAGTTCGGACATGAAAGGAGTTATGGACGTGGTTCTAGCTTTGGGTTGGGTGTTCGGATCTGATGTGTCCCAAGCTTGTGTAGTCTCAGTGACATACTTATAGTGGGCCTCTGCATCGTACGCATCTATTACAAAGAACTCTCAAGGGTAGAAGGTTTCAATGAGTTGTTTTAAGCTTAGGCTAAGACCATAATGGAAGTAAGAGATGAGCCTCCACTTCTCAAATCCATGACGTGGGTACATGTTAACTAACTCATTGAACCTCTCCCAACACTTATAAAAAGGCTCATTATTGTTTTACATAAAGGTCTAAATATGAGCCCGAATAAAGTTGGTTCTATGTGCGGGAAAGAAATTTTAGAGAAATTTTGCATACATGTCTCTCCGTGTAGCTATCGACTTCTGTGCTAATGACCAAAGCTATGTCTTGTCCTTGTCTTTAAGAGAAAATGAAAAAATCTTGAGGCTTACTATGTCTTGGGTACAAGCTTGAGCGTTAAACATCTCGCAGGCCTCCTCTAACTCTTTAATGTGGAGGTAAGGCTTCTCCGAATCCATAGTGTGGAATATTGGGAGAATACAAAGCATCCCATTCCTAAAAGAGGGATTGCCCGGCATTATACGAGAATATAATGCATAGTAGAGTGACAGTTTGCTTGGGATATACGAGTTCTCTTATGGGGCAATACAAAATCACCCCCTCACCCGTTTAGAAACTAGCATGATCAGACATTACACTCACGCTTGTAGAATCAGTTTCTTCACTAGAGTTACTAGACATATGACTTGTGGTATGACTACGCGGTGTAGGAGGTGGTATCTAGAAATTTGGAGAGTTTGGAGTGTGAGGGATAGCAGGAGTGAGTTCAATTATAGATTTCATGTACCGTAGGAGGATTTTGATTGGGGTTAGTATTGGGATGAGTATTTTTCATTTAAATCTCGAGAGAATATTCATATTTTTATAATTTTTTTTGCATATTTTTTATCTTTTTTATTTTTTATTTTTTAGGAATTATGAATTTTTTTTGGCTTTTTAAGAATTAGAGTCAAATTCGTAGATTAATTCAAACTAATCTAGCGTGTCTACCAAACCCTTAGCAACGACGCCAAAAACTTGACGTGACACAAAATGTTTATGCGGTGGTGTGTGTATCTACATCTCAAGTGCAACACAATTGCTCAAGTAATAATCCCGACAAGTCAGGATCGAATTCGTAGGGAATAGGACGAATATCATGACGATAACTACAACGAAGGCTTATAAAACCTAAATATCGACTCTCAAAAGGAAGAGGAAAAGAGAACGGTTTTTATAAGAATTTCTACTTAGCTAAAGCAACCTATCTAGCAAATGCAATTTATTTAAATAAAATAAAGAAAAATGGGAATTTTGATCTTTGAAAACTATTTCAGAAAAATGGAGTCGAGATCCAATTCCCTGAACTGTCAGTATTTTCGTTAGATATAATATTTTCAATAATTATATATATAATTATAAGAAAACATCACAATCTTCAAAGGACTAAATACATGAGAATTTTAATCCCCACAATATTTAGTCAATAATTAATTTAACTTAAATGTCAAGATTGCCAACACATGGATTATATTCTCAAACACTTCAGTTGCATGCGACAAACAGAGTGAAGAGACCTATGATAGTAGTCTTAAAAAATATTAAACCTTATAATTATAAATATTATTTTATCTGGTTTTATATCCAACTCATCTACCTAGGTTGGGTTCATGTATACAAACCCTCTAATAATTTAGCCTGGCATATTGAAATTAACTCATGATGTTTCACGAAGACATGATGATTGAATAACAAAAATAAAGCACGTCAATACTATAACTAAAGAAGTAAGGAAGGATGTTCATGGACAAACCAAGACTTGAATGAAAACCAAAAATATTTAGCTCTTTATTAAAATTGCATGTATGAAAAGTAACACAATTTATCTTTGATGTTCTTTTCCTTCTCTAGCCTTCCAATGAATGAAAAACTAGTACAAAAGACTTTTAATAGTTGATCACATAGGTCCCACGTCGTTTAGAGGAATCCTCAAAACAAAAAACTCTTTGGGCCAAAAAGTAGGACAAAAATAAAATTTCTACATCAAGGTACCGAACCGGTTCACCGTAGCACCTGAACTGATTCGTTCAGTTGAATCGACCAACCCAAGATCAAATTGATTCACCTTTTCGGACTACCAAAGTTGACTTATTTTGGATGGTTTTTTCATTTTTTCACTTTTGCCCTTGGATTTTTATCCCAATTTCAAACGCGCATAAATTGCTCACCATAGATCGGATTTGGGTGATGTTTCATCCAACATGATCGTGACTTCAAAAGACTTGACTTCTCAGTTGGCTCCTCCTCTGGGTTTTGGCTGAAAATTACAAATATGGCATTTTCTTTTCTTTCCTTCAATTCTTTTACCGTTTAAGTTATCCTCTCGCATCCGCTTGCATGAAATACCTGTACAATAAGAGAGAAATACACAAAACATGAAAAACTCATCAAAAAGATTAAGAGCATAAATATGGGATAACATGAGTCTAAATACACTATACAGGACCGTGAAAATACCAAAATTAAGGGGATAAATATGAAATATATAGGCCTAATCACCTGCTATTATGAATCAACCAAAAATCCATTACTCCCTTTCTTATTCTTTTTTTTCACATGCTCCTCACAAGATCCACATCACGTAAAAATATCCCTTCACTTCTCTTACACGATCATTACCTCACAATAAACATATATATATGTGCATTTTCTTCAATTACCTTCACCTATTTTTTAATCCTCATATCATTATTTCCATGCACCTTTACCTTTCCAGATATGCCCCTTACCCCATGTAACTACCTATAAAGAGAAAATTTAAGCATGATTTCAACAAAGCTTAATTTTTGTGAAGAAAATTATAGAGAAACAAACTCACTTTTAGAAGATTGTTAGGTTTTGCCATGTTTTAGTAGATAAGTAATTGGAATGTTGTAATTCAATTGAGACGGTAGGGATGCCTTTATAAGAACTGGAATCTTAATATCAAATCAAATGTTGACTTGATCATTCCACCTCCTTTATTTACATTTGTTAGTCCATATATGAATTTTATTATTTATCTCATTTTTAGGATGTTCATTATGATAGGCTAATCATCCCATCCAAGGGATGAAATGAAACCCTCATGGATTCAAATAATTTAGTTTGTTAGTTTCCTTTTTTTTTTTTAATTTCCTTTGGTTAGTAATTTATAATTTCTACACTTGTTTATAAATTGAGAAATGGTAAATGATCTTAGAGAAAAATTAAAAGTTAGTTTTATAATTTTATCCTAAGATTTAAAATAGAGATAGGCATAACTTTTGATTAATCTTATACTCTAACTTACTACTACTCTTATCATGTTTTTCATGATATAAAATTAGTTACGTGAACTTTATCTAGCGGGTGGTTCATTTGATTAATTTTAATGTATTTGGAGTAGAGTTTGTAGGAATTGAAATTCATTTTCTAAAATAATATTTTTTTTTTCAATTCATTATTGTGATGAGAATCAACTTTTGAATTAGATAAATATTTTGAAAGTTAATTAAATTTGGAAGTTTCAAACTAGTATCAATTGTATGAAATGGGAGTGGATTTCACCCCTTTTCTCTTTCTTATTCTTGTTACATCATTTAATTTATCCTTTGTTATTTTTTCCATTCACAACATATCATACTTTAGATTACTGCTCATTTAATTAATTCAATTTAGTCACCTTTTAAAAGAAAAAAAATATTTGGAACTAAATTTTCAATTTTCTTCATACATTTAATCTCACACTTGAAAGTTGGATTGATACTCCACTTACCTCTATATTTGTTTTTGTCATTTTTTTAGGTATTACTTGGGTTTTGGTTAAAAAGTATGGTTCTACAATGACTATACAAAAGTCTTTCTATCAGCTTTCCCACTTACGTTCCTTATAATATTATCAACCAAAAAAACATCAACCTGCTCCCCCCCTCGTGTATATCTTTTCCCAAGGAAAAATGGGAAACCCCTAAAAACTAGCCGTGTATGCCTCCCCATCCGTTATTCTCATCCAGATCTAGGGTTTCATCCTGACTCACTCACCTTCATCTCAAAATCGTGTATGTCTGTAATTTTCTAATTATTGTGTCTATTGTTAACTATATGTGTGTGTGTGTTTGTGTGTGTGTGTGTGTGTGTGTGTGTGTGTTCATATATTTTTTATATAAGATGGCCTTCTCCTCATTTATATGACTATGTATGGTCTCGTGAAATTGAATTCTGTAGAAAATAGCTTTGCAATTATGTTTTTGATTCACCATCTGTTTTCTTTTTGGAACAGTGCGTATGTGCCATTTGGCATTGGCTTTGGTTAATAGCACTGCCATTACTCCTTAAATTCACCCACATATGTGTAGAAACCTATAAGATCCGTAGGGGTTCTCTTTTACACATTTATATGAATATTGCTAAAGGCCATTGTTTGGTTATTTATTTCATGGTATTTAGGATTTTCAAAAAAAAGTTTGGGTTTTTCCCCTTTCCCAAAAATCTCAACATTTTTGGATTTTTCCACAAAATCAGCAATAACAAGTTGGATACCTATTTTACTTGATAAATAAATGACCTGATTTTTAAGTTTTGTAAGAGATGAGTAAGATTTGATAAGAATTAGAAAGATTCTATTAAATTTGAAATAGATATTAGTTTCGGCCCCAATTATCAGTTGTTTTCGAGCCAAAAAGAACTAGCAAGCAATGGAGAGTTTCATTTTTTGATTTTTTTGGGTATATATGGTTATAATGAATATATCTATAACGACACAAATTTCCAATTGAGTCCTTTGTTGTTTTGGCTCAATTCCAGACAAAAACGCTTGAGTCATAAGATAGAGTTCTTGACCATCCTTCAAGCCTATGACATACTAAAGTTGAAGACGTAGATTAAAGCTTCATCAAATGCCGAGTTTGTTGTTCCTCGCTTCTACATCAGTAACATGTGTTCCGTTAACACTTAAGGTATGAATGCATTACATATTTATATAGGAGCTTGCAATAATTAGTATTGCGTGTAAGTTTTGTTTAAACTGTTGTTTATTTTCAGAAGGTTTCTTTAAAACTTTAAAATAAAGTTTCTGGACTAAAATCGAATTTTTAAGCTTTCTGGATTTTCAATCGAAGTTGTCGTTCGAACGAGAATTTTGTTCGAACGAGGTTTGTCAACGACTTGCCTCTAGAACTTCGTTCGATATTGTCGTTCGAATGAGTTGGTTTGTTCGAACGAGAATGTTGTTCGAACGAGTTTTGGTAACGAGATTTCCCATCAGGACACTAGAACTTCGTTAGAAGGGTCATTCGAATGAGACTTCATTCGAACGAAAATCTCGTTCGAACGAGACTTTCGACGAGAAATTAAGTTGGAAGTTTTGGGTAATTTTTCACCTCTATCCCACTAATTTCCCCCGCTAACTTTTGACTGACTTATCAAGTGCGGGAATCAAAATTTTGGTATTAACTTTCTCACATACTACAATATCTAAGAGAGAGTTTGAGAGAAAAATTATAAAAAGAAAGAGTTCAAGTTTTTATTGTTTATTTTTCAAGAAAAAAATCTTTGAACACATTTATTTTACACCCATAGTTTATGTATTCGAAGTTTCCATATAAATATCTTGCTTGGAGTGTTTGGCACCGAGTTTACTCTACCGAGTTGAAGAGTTCATTTGGGTTTACTTCTACATCCCATAAAGAAGAAGTTCATTGTTTTGCTGCGGCATGATCACATGGTGAAAGGCACCATGTGTGGTTGATGGTGTTCCTAAAGCTCCATTGGTGGATTCTAAGGTTCCGGTGGTTTTCGAGATTATCGGCTAGGCAGAGGTAGTTACAAGAAGACGCGTTGGGGCTTGAAGGAGTCGAGTCGAGTGTTGTAAGTCATCCTGCATGTAATTGTAATTCCGTACGTAGTGGACTTAAGGCTAGGGCCATTCGATGTTTTTTCACATTGTGGGTTTTTTCTCGTACATCACGGTGTAGTGGTTATTTGTTTATTTTTTCTTTTGTAAAATCACCTAGAATGCATGCTTAGTTAAAAAAAGATAAAATTTGGTTTAAATCACTACTTGTTTAATTTGATGCTAACATGAATTTGGATAAATATTAATTTAATTTAAGTCATTAATTTTATTAGTTAAAATTGGTTTAGCCTTTTTGGTAATATTGGAAATATGACTTAGGCAAATTTTTTGGACTTGGGTTAAATTGGTTTACGTGAAATATCCACGTGTCGTTTAATTTAATTTCACTTTGGTTTAATTCTAATTTGAAAGAAATTAAAATTTGGTGTTTGTGTGTGTTTAATTGAACCATCTCGCTTCCGCATCTCAAAAAGGAAATTGAAATTACTTTTTGTAGTAAAGACTATAAAATTTGGGGCCTCGTGTTCTAACAAGTGGTATCAGAGCATTGATTTAGAAACAAACTATCACTTTCAAATTGGTATCAGAGCAGGATCGCTAAAATATTGTGTTTAAGATCCTTTTAAATATTTTTGACAAACATAGAATTTTTCCCATTTTCAAAATTTCCTATTTTCGATGATGCTAATTATGTTTATTGGAAAGCGCGAATGAAATCGGCACTAAAATCTATCAACGAGAGAGTTTGATTGTCTGTCGTTAACGGGTGGTCCCCACCTACACATTTGGTAGATAATAAGCGTGTCCCAAAACCCGCCGATAGATGGACTGAGAATGAATTTAAACTTGCTAATTTTAATTCCCGGGGTTTAAATGCCTTGTTTAGCATGGTCACATCAGATGAATTCCAACACATTATGACGTGTGAAACTGCTAAAGAAGCTTGGGATATTTTACAACTCACTCATGAAGGAACTAGTATTGTTAAAGCTTCAAAACTCCAAAACCTCACCACTTAATTTGAAACTATCAAAATGAATGAAAAAGAAACTTTTGATGAATTTTATGCTAGGCTTTCCGATATTGTTAATTCATCTTTTAATTTGGGGGAGAAAATACCCGACAACCGTGTAGTAAAGAAAATTTTAAGGTCCTTACCCGATAGATTTATTCCTAAGGAGATTGTGTTAAATTCTTTACCAACTTTAGCCTCTACGAAATTAGAAGAGCTCGTAGGTGATTTACAAACCTATGAACAAGACACGTTTCCCTCCAAAACCGAAAAGAAAATTAAGAAGGGCGTTGCTTTGAAATCCCGGAAGGAGGAAAAATAAGTAGTAGAGAGTGAAAGTGATAGTGACTCAGAAAATATGGATATGTTTGCTAAAAAGTTTTGAAAATTTCTTAAATTTAACAAAGATAAATTTAAAAATGATTTTAAGAAATTTAAAAAATCTAGGCATGACAAAGTCGAGAAGATCCCAAAATCTTCTAATGAAAATGTAAATAGGGACGAGTCTGATAAGTGTTTTGGTTGTGTAGGCTATGGCCATAGGGCTTTTGAGTTCCCCACTAAACTAAGGAGAGATGGTAAGAAACCAATTTATTTTAATGCAACCCTTAGTGAGAGTGATAAGGAAGAGGGACCCGATTCCCTCATTTTGCGCAACTTTACCACGTTCATTGCTAGTTATGTTAGTGATAGTGAGGCATCATCTAATGATGACATCTTAATACATAACACTTCCGAGGCCTTTGTTTGTGAAACTATAAAAGATGATGGTAGTGAGAGTGGAGAAGAAAGAGAGAGTGAAAATGAAGAAGAGGTTGATGTGAGTGAACTTCAAAATGCTTTTCAAGAATTATATAAAGAATCTATGAAATTAAAAAGATCTAATTTGAAGTTAGAAGCGTATTTAAGAGAGCGTGTGAAGGTCATTGATTAGAGTTCGTTAGTGGAAGACCTTAGGACACGTGAGATGACTCTTCGAGAAAAGCTTGAATATATAGAAGGCGAGAGAAATAGACTTAGAGGTTTAATGGAATCAATGAAAAAATATCTTCTTGAGTTTGAAGAGAGAAATATTTTGTTACAGTCTAGAATTTTAGAATTAGAAAATAATTTAAAAGACTCTAGTAAAGTCAAATTTGATTTGGAGTGTAGGTCCGAAAAACTAGATAAAATTTTAGTCACGGTCCAAATAAAAAATGACACTTGTGGTTTAGGCTTCGATACTTGTAATGAATCAACTCATAAAGCCAAAGCTAATGTTTTAAGAGAATCGCCTAGGAAATCCTTTAGAGATCATTCCTTAGGTAAATCTTTTTGCTGAGTCTTTAGATGCTCACATTTTGGTGGAAAAGATCATCTCAGGAAATTTTTTTTTGATTTTAAACGAGGTCCTAGAAAATCCTTACATAAGGCAACCAAGGTAGCCAAGATTCCTACGCCCGAAATCATCATTCGTCATTAGTTTGGGTTAGGAGATCCGACTTGGTAGCTTTATAAGATATGTTTTTTTATTCTCATTTACTTTCACATGCTTCCTCCCTTGCAAAATCTAAAGGTTGAATGTGTTAGTTTTATTTGCATACTTTAGCTTTTGAGCCTCATGCTATATAACCATGCTAATTGTATGCTTGTTTTAATCATTCTCTAATCCATGCTCCATGCTTAATCACATTCTAGAATTATGATGTTTATTTATCTTTTGTATTATATTTTTTTCATTTTAGGTTGCAGTTAATGGAAAATAAAAAGAAGATTTTGTTTATGATTTGTGTTTTACCTTTTAGTAATTTAAGATTAATGAAAAATATAAATGATTTTTTTTGAGTAAATATTTTTTAGTTTTGGTTAAAAATTGTCAAAAACTCAAAAAAAAATTGTGTGTATTTTAGTTTGACACATTTTATGTGGCATATACTTGTGTTTGAATCCCTTATTTTTTGCTCCCATGTGGCTAGAACTTTTGGTTTAGATTGTCAATCCTTAAAATGTTCTTTATAATGCTTACATGGAGTAGATGGATTTTGTGTTGATGTAATGGATTCTATTTATATATGCCTTTTTTCACACATGCACAAACTCATTTGAAATTTTAACTTCACACGTTATATTTGAGCCTTGTGAGGTGTTCTCCTACCAATCTAGTCATCTACATATTATATGATCTAGGAGGACTAGTGCATGTTAAAATCTGTTGCACGTGAGATTTGTGTGAGAAATAAAAATTATATATATATATGTGCAGGGGGAAGGGATCCTAAAGGAAATATTATCCTTTGCGAGTAAGCCACAGTTTGGTTTGGACATAAAAGAAATACGTGGTCCAAAGGCCTAAAATAAAATATGGCATTAAAAATAAAAATCATTATCAAGGCCTATATTTAATTGATATATTCATTCAAAAATATATATGCTTATTGAGGGAGATTGGATGGTATATCAATTGTTTGCACAATCTCCGTTTATCCTAGTTGTACTTTCAATATCGACTCTATTGGTTTGTAGAATCATCAAAACTCTAGGCTTGTATGCATTGTGTATGTTTGTTCATTGAGTTCAATTTGTATTGTCACATGAGGTTATATTCAAATGTGATAAAGTTTTCAATCAATTGAGAAGTCTGTGAACATGTTTTAAGTGATTGGGTCTAAATTTAGTTTTTACTAGTTCACACCTCAACACTTCCGTTTCCATATGGCACATTTATGCTATAAGAGTGTGGAAGCCTCATATTATATTTTGTGTGTGTCATTTTGGTTTTTATATCTATATATGTGTACTCATGACTATTTGGTATATATTATGTATACATATATTTGATATTTGTTTTTGGTATTTGGCTTGCTATCTAGTCCATTTATGCTTCAATTCATAATCGATAACTATTTTGTTACGTAATTTTTTTGATATCACATGCTTAGAATCTTATTTGTCAAATTGGTATCATCTGTTTTCGCATCATAGTTGATATTCATTAATATTGTATGGATTAGTTATGCTTTTGTTGACCATATGTTTTCATGTCCTTATCACCTTATGCATCATCTTGTTTATTAGTTCATTTATCCTTTGTCTATTCCTGAACAAAAAGGGGGAGAATCACACGGGGAGAAATGGTATCTAAACCTATTGTAATTTTATCCAAGTTTAGGAGATTTAACTTAGGGGGAGAGCGCTATCTTCTTAGGTTGATTATTATTGATAAAAGGGAGAATTAATTTAGGGGGAGTAATTATTTTAATTGCATTTAATATTTTGATATTCCCTATGCATTTAATAGTTTTCTTAAGTGTGCAGAAATTCTTCTAAAATGGCAACTTGCATCGTCGGCAATGATATCGATCCTTGGGTTGTTTGAGTCAAGATTTTATTTTTTATTTTGGGTGGGAAGACATTTTTATCAGTCTAGTATAGCTTGACGGCCCTTTAGGATTTTGTTTTGGTTTTTGTCCCAGAATAGCCAAAGGGGGAGATTTGTAAGGACACAAATTTCCAATTGAGTCCTTTGTTGTTTTGGCTCAATTTCGGACGAAAACGTTTGAGTCATAGGATAGAGTTCTTGACCATCCTTCAAGCTTATGACATACTAAAGTTGAAGACGAAGCGGTCAAGATTAAAGCTTCATCCAATACCGAGTTTGTTGTGCCTCGTTTCTACGTCAACAACATGTGTTCCATTTACTCCAAGGTATAAAAGCATTACATATTTATATAGGAGCTTGGAAAAATTAGTATTGGGTGTAAGTTTTGTTTAAACTGTTGTTTATTTTCAGAAGGTTCTTTAAAACTTTAAAATAAAGTTTCTGGGCTAAAATCGAATTTTAATCTTTTTGGATTCTCATTCGAAGTTGTCCTTCGAACGAGTTTGTCGTTCGAATGAGGTTTGCCAACGACTTGCCTCTGGAACTTCGTTCAATGTTGTTGTTCGAAAGAGTTGGTTTGTTCAAACGAGGATGTCTTTCGAACGAGTTTTAGCAACGAGATTTCCCATCAGGCCACTGGAACTTCCTTAGAAGGGTCGTTCGAACGAGACTTCATTCAAACGAAAATCTCGTTCGAACGTGATTTTCGATGAGAAATTAAATTGGCAATTTTGGGCAGTTTTTCATCTCTATCCCACTACTTTTCCCCACTAACTTTTGACTGACTTATCAAGTGCGGGAACTAAGATTTTGGGATTAAATTTTTCACATACTACAATCTCCAAGAGAGAGTTTGAGAGCAAAATTCTAAAAAGAAAGAGTTCAGGTTTTTACTGTTTATTTTTCAAGAAAAAAAAATCTTTAAACACTTTTGTTTTACACCCATAGTTTGTGTATTCCAAGTTTCCATATAAATATATTGCTTGGAGTGTTTGGCACCGAGTTTGCTCTATCGAGTTGAAGTGTTCGTTTGGGTTTACTTCTACATCCCACAAAGAAGAAGTTCATTATTTTGATGCGGCATGCTCACATGGTGAAAGGCACCATGTGTGCTTGACGGTGTTCCTAAAGCTTCATTGGTGGATTCCAAGGTTCTGGTGGTGTCCGGGATTATCGGCTCGGCAGAGGTAGTTACAAGAAGACGCGTCAGGGCTTGAAGGAGTCGAGTTTAGTGTTGTAAGTCATCTTGCTTGTAATTATAATTCCGTACTTAGTGGACTTAAGGCTAGGTCCGTCCGAGGTTTTTTCCCATTGTGGGTTTTTTCTCGTACATCGCGGCGTAGTGGTTATTTGTTTATTTTATCTTTTGCAAAATCACCTAGAACGCATGCTTAGGTCAAAAGATAAAATTTGGTTTAAATCACTACTTATTTAATTTGGTGCTAACATGAATTTGGATAAATGTTAATTTAATTTAAGTCATTAATTTTATTAGTTAAAATTGGTTTGGCCTTTTTAGTAATATTGAAAAGATGACTTAGGCAAATTCTTGGACTTGGGTTAAATTGATTTAAGTGAAATATCCACGTGTCGTTTAATTTAATTTCACTTTGGTTTAATTTTAATTTGAAAAAAATTAAAATTTGGTGTTTGTGTGTGTTTAATTGAACCATATCGCTTTCGCATCTCAAAAAGGAAATTGAAATTACTTTTTGTAGTAAAGACTATAAAATTGGGGGCCTCGTGTTTCAACAAGTGGTATCAGAGCATTTATTTAGAAAAATATCGCTTTGAATATCCGTTCTATTTCAAACAAGTTAATCAGTTAATTTAAAGAGGAAACATGATATGGTCAATATGCATGTGTATTATTTTACTTGCTCCACTACTCGTCTTCAACTTTGTATAACCCATTTATGATATTGCTTATAGTCTGAGGATTATCTACTGAATTTTATCCCAAGGTTCTTCCAAATTTGTTAGTGTATATACATCATTTCTACCACTAGGTTTCTAATCTTTTTGTTTTGTTGTGTTATTTTAAAGTAAATCGTTGATTAAGTTATCCAATACTAATCATTGATTTACAAATATATGTGATTTAACTTTTTTTTTTATTTTAACAATGACGAAAAAGCGTGTTTAAGTTACACCAACACTAAATTGAAATGGCTAAGAGGTAATTTTAGTTACTAGTTATTCATCCGTATTATTATTTTCCGTACATATGATATTGTCTTTGTGTTAATGTACAATTAAATTGATAAATCTCTCCTTCAGTTTTATTATTGTGTAATTCACTTAATAAACCTAATTATCTATGTTATATACACATCATGGGGGATAATTATAGACGTGGTCCAAATATATGCATTATCATAGTTGATGAAAGACCACGTGAGAAGAAACCACTCATAACCCTTTTGGAGATGATTTATGGAGGCGTGGATCAATATAGGTAATAACACATCTTTATCATTAGGAGACCACTATTAGTGTATAACTATAACAACATGAATGTGTGTGTGTGTGTATATATATATATATATATATATATATATATATATATATATATATATATATATATACATATATATATATATATGTATATATATATATACATATATATATATATATATATATATACATATATATATATATATATATATATATATATATATATATAGAGAGAGAGAGAGAGAGAGATTTCTAATTACATATATATTTTAACTTATTACAGAATTGTTTCTTTATATATATGTATGTGAGGGAGTGTTTAAGTAGGATATATGTATTGCGATTTCCTGCCCCTAGGATATATTTAGTATATTTTAATTTTTTTGGGCTAAAAATCTCATTTTCTAAAGTTCTAATTTGTATTGATGTAATCTTGATTTTTATCAGGTGGTTAGCGTATGTGTCTATTGTTTGGGGGTTAAAGTCATTGTTCGGAGACACCATAAGATTGTACATTGTTACAAATTTAAATATAAATAGAATTGATTAATAGATATACTAATGAAATTATGTTAAAATTTTATTACCGTGAAACATAAATATCTACTTAAATGAAATTGAGAGTGTTCTTCTCAGAATCTTATTTAAAAATATCAACAAATGTAACATTATGGTTGAAAAATTGGGTGTTATGGGAGAAAACTAACATATTGTAAGTGTCCTCATCGGAATCCCATACACTTATTTAGGGTTAAAAGTGGACTTTAAGATTTAAAAAAAAAAATCAGTGAAGTGGCCTGAAAAGAAGCATGAATATCCCAAACGGCACAAAAGTAACCTATAGTGAATAACCATTTCCTCATCTGCAATCAAATTTCCAAAATTGATGAGTATACACTCGTTTTGTGGGTGAAAATGTGTTTCAGGGTTTTAAAACTCAAAATAGTGATCTAGCAAACCACAGAAAGGCATGAACACACTAAAAGTTGCAAACGCAACTTGTACGAAGTGTTTGTACCCTCATGGGACTTATGGTTTTTGAAATTGAATAGGATACTCACATTTTGAGGGTTAAAAGTTGGATTTAGGGGGCGAAGACTTAAATAAACAACTAAGAGTCATCGAAACCCAATAGGCATCAAACCTACCAATTGGAATTGAACTTGTCCTCGTTCAACTTCCAATTGAATAAATTGACTACTATACACTTGTATTGATGTTAAAAATTGATTTTATATGCGAAGACACAAAATAATAATAAAGTGGCCCAAAACGGAACACGAACATCCGAGGATGTACAAAATAAACTTATGGGAAGTGAGTGATCGTGTCCACATCGGACACATGAATCACAAAAGTAACCCATGGAAAGTGATCACATTCTCATCAAATATCCATTTTTTGGAATTGAAAAGTATAGGGTCATTTTGTGGTTAAAATGGCGACTTTACGGGGCAGAAACTGAAAAAATCACGAACAACGTAATTGTAACAACCAAGGCTTTTGAGCGACTATTTTATATTATTTTGCCTGATGGGCTAATTTTATAAAATAGTGGAAGCTGGAGTAAATATTATTTCATGTGATATTTAGGGATAATATTTACTATGTTTTGTCTATTTACCGTTATGAGAAGGTAAATGGCATTATATTGTGATTTAATGCATCGTTATATGTTATGCGACGATTATGACTCATATTTATATTGGAGTATAATTAATGAAATAAAATGAATTTGGAACAAAAAAATAGTTCATGATTATTCTGAATGCCAAAATAGGAGGTGCGGTTGTTTTTAGAATAGTTAAGATAGTCAATATAAGTGCCAAGTTGTATTTTTGAGTTTTGGGTTCTTTTGGGGTGTTATGACTCAATTATGTGGTTACGAGTCATTTTATTGGTGTATTAGCAATTAAATGAGGGGAATTTATGTTTTAGACCGTATAAGTCTTCCCACCCCTTTTATTTCTTCATCTTGTGTTATAAGCCCAGAGAGAGAGAGAGAGAGAGAGAGAGAGAGAGAAGAGAGAACTTGGGAGAAATGGAGAAAGAGAGAAAAATGGAGATTGAGGCCGAAAATCGTTGCCACCGGAAGAGAATCCGAGACTACAACCTCGAGGAAAGTTTCTTACTTGCTCAATATTGATTTAATGTGATGAAATTGCTTCTATAGTTAGTTTTTGGAGATTTAAACCATTTATGGGTTTTGGGTGTTTTTGGAGTATAACCCTTAAATCTTTGTTTTAATTTGCTTTGAGGAGAAAATATAAGTTAGTTGTAGTATCATAATGATGTAGTATACTTATTTGTTGTTGATGTTGGAAGAAATCAAGGATTTTAGGATTTTGGGATTTTAGGGTTCTTAAACCCGTAGCCCAAATTGGTCGAATTCGTAGGGCCGAATCGATTCGGCTCCTTTGCGAATCGATTCGGTTTGGGGGTAGGCTACAGGTCTAGGAGAACGAATCGATTCGGGTTAAGGCCGAATTGATTCGGATAGAGGAAGAACATTGGTTTTGCTCACCGAATCGATTCCCTTTTTAGCGAATCGATTCGCAACCAGGGGCAAATCGATTTGCCCCTAGGGCGAATCGATTCGGTTGCCCTGTTTTTGTGAGATTTTCCTAGTTTTGTTTTAGCCCTTTTCTTTTAAGTTCAAGGTTTAGGAACCTTCCTTTGGGAAGTAATGGGAACTCCTAGAGGGTTGTTTTGGGTAGACTAATGTCCTAGGATAAAATAAGGATGATTGGGCTTACCCGAGGGCTAGTGTGTATAGGTTAATGTCCGAATGATGTAGGGTGTTAACCTAAAAATAAATTTGAGATAAAATGTTAATGTTGATACTTTTGGGAGAAAATCATTGAGGGAGACTCACGTTGATGGTTTATGAAATTGTATGAACCTTTGGAGACTAGTTTGAGGATAATGGCACTTCGGGTCTTAGGTCATTAATAAAATATAACTTAATGAGAATGAAATACATATTTTAAAATGTGGTACTAAATGAATAAGTACAAATGATTTTGAGAATGTAAAAATGGATGTTTTCAAAAGGAAAGATAAATGATTTTCATAAATGTTAATTTATGGATACACACCTCTCTAAATCGCTATCATAAGGGAAGTTACGTGCGTATGGTGAAGCCCCTGGCTAATGAATGCGGGATGGATATAGTCCTAATCCATATGAGAGTTTATTGTATTTTTCTACGCTAGTGAGGTGATTCTGGGTGTGGTCATGACTCTCCCGCAGGAAAATGTCCGCTTCCCGACGTTTCGAGACGATCCCAGGTTGTCTTGGTGATAGGCCCTGGAAGATGATAGTCATTTAGGAGCATGCACTGTGGGGAAACCCGGACGAGCAATCTTAGATTGTGTTATATAATATGATATATAACTATAAATAGTAATGTGGGACATTATTGATATTAAGGCATTTTATGATAATGAAATGGCTTTAAATTACATTTCCCGGATGGAAGAAGGGAAATGGGACGTTAAATACATTTTTCGGATGGAGGAATTAAAATGGATGATATGATACGAAAAGGTTAAGGCATTTTTATGATAAGAAAACTTGCTTTAAACTTATATATATTTTCGGATGGAAGAAGGAAAATTAAAAGTTATGAAATGCAAAGGTAAAGCACTTTTATGTTAATAAAAGTTGCTTCAAATTATATATTTTTCCTTGATGGAAGAAAGGAAATAAAATTGGTAAAGAAATTTTTTAAATGAAATTAAATGGTAAACATTTGATAAAATGAATTGCCATATATGTATTTCCTAAAGAAATAGGAATTGTGCATGTAGAATTGTGGATATTAATCTGATGACTCCTTGAGTAGTTGTAGATGAGACCTCCCATGCATATATATACATATTGATTACGTGCTGAGGGTCTAATAAATCTTGACGATCAACCTTGCCTAGTAGTAGTGTATCGGGGGGTTCCTTGTTTGGATTTTGCTTCGCGAGACACCCCACGCACGGATTGGGCATAGTTTTAATATTGGGGAGAAGTTCTCCCTTAGTACTTGAGTTAACTAGAGCATCATCATTGGTATTGCGCTAGGTTATGCTTTTAGATTGAGAGAGAGAAATATTATTGTTAATTGCGAGAGAATTACGCACTTAACTGTCATGCATTTTAGTCACTTGGTAATCATATCAAACCGGGCCCTGACCCATCTATATTTCTTTGTTTTTGCATAAAATCCTTGCCGTAAAGGTGTTCTATCGCATGGACACCCGTATTTACATTTACATTCTGGTTGTCTTGGAGCTATAGCATATTGCGGATGTTGTAGGATATTTGTTTTAGACGCCTCTATCTTTTGTACTCTAGTTATGTCAGTTAATTTATTCGGGAGTGTTGCCCAAGATTTGCATTCATTTATTATATTGTAATGATGGAATTGTAATACTCGGTATAACTAATTGTATTGGCCTATTCACCGACAGCTTATTCGGTGATTATTTATCATATTGTTATTCTTTTACCCGTTGATTTTTTTATACCCACTGTTTTTGTAAATTGGATTATCTAAGTGTTTTTTCTTTTATTTACAAATTTTAAATTTGACAGTCCGTTTTCTAAAATGATTGGTGGTTATCTTGTACTATTATTTTAATAGTTAGTGATGCTGAGAATGGGCCATCTATGATTCCTGTGATTATTAGAGTATTGGGTTAGCCATCTATTATTTTAGTAGGCGGGTTGAAATAGATGGTATCAGAGCATTAGGTTCCAGAGTCCTTAGGAATCTGTGTGGACGTACTACGTCTTCTGCGTTTCTTTTGATTTGATATAGAGCCTTAAGATTAAGATCATTGATTTCTCTTATGAGGTTTCGTTCTCATGCTATGATAAGAAAACCCCGAAAATCTTTTGCGCATTCGTGTGTGACTAATTAGTCGTCAGATGAAGGGCATCATGGAAGGCCATTGTGAAGGCGTCATGAGACGGGATTACTAAGAGCTGTGAGATGAGTCGGGGATGAGGTCCGCTTTAGAGGTCGCTCCCTTTATAGCATTACCTCGTATTGCTACCCAACTACTAAGTACAGTATATATTATTTTCCAAGTACCGCTACAAGCAGAGCGTGGTACTGAGATTGGGATTCCATGCGATGTCAATCTGAAGTTGAGAAGTCCTTGACGAGGACCAAATTGTGATGTTCGATCGGATGGAGGAAGTGTAACCTCATTCGGTAGAGGTATAAGGCCCGGGAGACTTGGCCTAGAGTGGGGTATAGAAGTGCCCAGGTGCGAAGAGTGGGGGGAAGTATTTCACCCATAGGAGTAAGGTTGAACTGGCGAAATTGATAGTCGCCACATTTTTAGTGGGGCAGGAAGTTTTGCCCATAGAGAAACCCGGTAGATATTTTCAACAGGGAGTTTCTCTAGGATGCCAGGAATGACGAGGAAGTAGATCCTCAAGTATTCACATTAGGTTCGGTGAGAGGCCGGTCGTGAAAAAAGAGTTACAGGGTTAAGGAAACCTTGAATCGAAGTGGGTTGATACAAGGGAGAGAGGGACCTTCAGTGGAAGGACAGGCTCATGTATAAGCGTTGTTAACACTTGTAGAGAAGTAGTGTTCATGAGACCCCATTCGGTGGAGATCCACCCGAGGAAGATTCATTGAACTAAGGCCGGGGAGGTTAGTAGAATGTTCTCTTTATTGAGGAAGTTAAGGGAACTACGCGTTATGATCTTGTCGATTGGAGGACAACCGACAAGAATAGGGTGCCTAGTTGGGGCATAGATGGAAGTGGTTTGGTTCGGATAAGACTAGAATAATGTGTCTAGGAACCATTAGTGGTGGCCAAAGAGATTGGCAAGAATGTTGGTGGGAATTTCCACCTTAGTAGAGGAGGGTGGAGAAATTCCTTATGATAAGATGGAGTAGTATGGTATTAACCCTAGATTCGGGTGTGTAAATCGAGCTTGTGGTAGTATCGATATTATTATAGTGATTGTATCTATATGACTTCCGTGGTAGGGAAGTTCTATATTTTTCCTTCACTCGTTATAAGGCGAGTGATGATATTTTAGAAGTATATGTGTGGTATGTGCTACTTGTATTATATGTATTATACGAGTAGAGATATTCTTAGGTTGGTTGGTGTGATAGAAAGCGAATAAATCGCGAGGTTATCCTATTTCTAGTTCTAAAGAGGAACTAGTTATTCTATAATATCTCTCCTGGATGCAGGTTGAGACTTTATAGAGGTGGATTGAGGTAGGTAAGAGATTTTCATTACTTGTTTTGTTTGCCTTGTTTGTGTATGATGTTGCCTTATCTCCACGACCAACAAAGTTATGTAGTAATGTATAGGAGGGGTTCCTTGTTTGGATTTTGCTTCTGCGAGACACTCCACGCATGAACCTTAACGACGTTGGGAATGGAGAGATGCTTTATTTTACTTCTTTCTTTCTTTTCCTTTTTTGTTGGTTAGATGCTGGGTTGGAAGGTTTAGCCAAGAACCACGTGATTGAGTGATTCAAAGGCTAAGTGGATGTGCGATATAAAAGCACTGAATAGTTTTTCCTCTGATTGATGTGGGGAAGACTAAGATATGAAAGTCAAATTGAGACTTATGATTATGACTTAATGAGAAGGCCATTTATAAATATGTATGTGTGTAAATGGGGATAAAGCATTTGTGGCATCTTACTGAAAGTAAATGCCATATTAGTTAAATTTTCAGTTAATTGAGATGGTAAGACTTAGAAGTAGAAGTGCATTAGTAGGGTTACGAGTTAGGACTTTAGCAGTCCCGATCATGTGTCTTTGACCGTTACTTCTCGATGATCGACGTTGTGAGGTAGTAGTGTAACGGGAGGGTTCCTTGTTTGGATTTCGCTTAGGCGAGACGTCCCATGCATAAAACCGAGCGAATTTTTGAAGTCGAGAAAGGTCTTGGACACAAAGGATATAATTAGGATAGATTATACGACTTGACTAGGATATATAGATCGACTTTAGGACTTTCAGGACGTAAGGCCCTTAAGGCATGTAATGCGGTTTTAAGAAGGTAGTAGGGAGTTGATCACAATAGGTTTGTGGGTTAACTTCGAGTAGGATTAGGTCCCTAGAATGAAGATGTATGGAATTTCGAGCGATTCGGAATGTTAGGGCAAAAGAGATGAGTCCTCTCTTTGATAGAGCGTGGCGTCGGTAACTTCATTTTTGAGGAGTTGAAGTATGAGCTGACTTTTACTCCTGCACTTGTGTTGTTAAGATCGAGAGTGGATTTAACGAATGAGTCTCTTCTAGGAACGGGAAGTATTAATACGGGAGCATAGACCCATTGTTTATGCGTCTCACAGACTTAAACTCCGTGAGAAGTATTATCCCATGCTTGATTTAAAGTTTGTAGCAGTAGTATTCCCCTTAAAGAAACGGAGGCACTACTTTCTGGGCAGGAAATTGGTCTTTTTACAAGCAATAAGTTGCAGTTCGTAAAGGACTATCAATTGTATATTCCCATTTTCCAAAGAAATGCGAATGGGAGTAGTTGATGCGCCGAGTAGAAAATCGTCGGAGAAATTAGTGAGGCATGGAATGCCAAGTGGAACGAGCGTAACTGAGGGGACACTATAGTAAGAGCATTCAGGTCCGTGATTGACCAATTCACCTACTGGTGTAAAGAGACTAGTGGTGGAATAAGGAAGTATGTGAGTAGTAGTTTGTATGGATTGGAATTTCCATACAATAGTTCGAATCGTTTCTTATACGTATGGTGCCGTGTGTGTGGCCTAGTGTAGTCGGCTGAGCAATTCGCTTGTTCGTTGGAATGGAACCAGCGAACAATATATTCCTTGGGCTTGGAGTGGTCCGAGAATATTTCTTTAATGATTGGGCTCCTTTAGCCGCATACTTTTGAGGGCTACACCAATGTGAATAGAACTAAGTAGCGTTGGGGTTGAGGGATTAAATGTTGGTATAGTTATTCCCTAGCAAGGGTATAACGTGATTCGGGAAGAAAGGCAATTTGTGCTGAGACATGTAGGTATCTCCTTCCCTAGTAGAAAGGTAGGATCGATAGTTCATGAGGAGCGGTTAGATGCTATGTTAGAGCACGAAGAATGTAGACTGAGATCGAATAGTGATGACCTTAGTCCGAGTCCAATGGGGATGTTGCACTGCCGAGGGGTTACTAAGAATGATAGAATGATAGTTTAGTATAATTTACCCTTAGTATGATTATGGGGTACGCCTGAATTTTGAGGGCAAAATTCCCTTCTAAGGGGGCGAGTATGTAACAACCCAGGCTTTTGAGCGACTATTTTATATTATTTTGCCTGATGGGCTAATTTTATAAACAGGGGAAGCTGGAGTAAATATTATTTTCCGTGATATTTAGGGATAATATTTACTATGTTTTGCCTATTTACCGTTATGAGAAGGAAAATGGAATTATATTGTGTTTTATTGCGTCGTTATATGTTATGCGACGGTTATGACTCATATTTAAATTGGAGTATAATTAATGAAATAAAATGAATTTGGAACATAAAAATAGTTCAAGATTATTCCGAATGCCAAAATAGGTGGTGCAGTTGTTTTTAGAATAGTCGAGATAGTCAATATAAGTGCCAAGTTGTATTTTTGAGTTTCGGGTACTTTTGGGGTGTTATGACTCAATTATGTGGTTACGAGTCATTTTAATGGTGTATTAGCAATTAAAGGAGGGGAATTTATGTTTTATACCCGTATAAGTCTTCCCACCCTTTTTATTTCTTCATCTTGTGTTATAAGCAGAGACAGAGAGACAGAGACAGAGAGAGAGAAGAAAGAAGAGAGAGCTTGGGAGAAATGGAGAAAGAGAGAAAAATGGAGATTGAGGCTGGAAATCGTTGACACCGGAAGAGAATCCGAGACTACAACCTCTAGGAAAGTTTCTTTCTTACTAGATATTGATTTAATGTGATAAAATTGCATGTATAGTTAGTTTTTGGAGATTTAAACCATTTATGGGTTTTGGGTGTTTTTGGTGTATAACCCTTAAATATTTGTTTTAATTTGATTTAAGGAGAAACTATAAGTTAGTTGTAGTATCATAATGATGTAGTATACTTATTTGTTGTTGATGTTGGAAGAAATCAAGGATCTTAGGATTTTGGGATTTTAGGGTCTTAAACCCGTAGCCCAAATTGGGTAAATTCGCAGGGCCGAATCGATTCAGCTCCCAGGTGAATCGATTCGGTTTGGGGGTAGGCTACAGGTCTGGGAGACCGAATCGATTCGGGTTAAGGCCGAATCGATTGGGATAGAGCCAGAATGTTGGTTTTTCTCACCGAATCGATTCGCTTTTTGGCGAATTGATTCGCAACCAGGGGTAATCGATTCGGCCCTAGGGCGAATCGATTCGGTTGCCCTATTTTTGTGAGATTTTCCTAGTTTTATTTTAGCCCTTTTCTTTTAAGTTCAAGGTTTAGGAACCTTCCTTTGGGAAGTAATGGGAATTCCTAGAGGGTTGTTTTGGGAAGACTAATGTCCTAGGATAAAATAAGGATGATTGAGCTTACCCGAGGGCTAGTTTGTATAGGTTAATGTCCGAATGATGTAGGGAGTTAACCTAAAAATAAATTTGAGATAAAATGTTAATGTTGAGACTTTTGGGAGACAATCATGAGGGAGACTCACTTTGATGGTTTATAAAATTCTATAAACCTTTGGAGACTAGTTTGAGAATAATGGCACTTCGGGTCTTAGGTCATTAATAAAATATGACTTAATGAGAATGAAATACATATTTTAAAATGTGGTACTAAATGAATAAGTACAAATGATTTTGAGAATGTAAAAATGGATGTTTTCAAAAGGAAAGATAAATGATTTTCATAAATGTTAATTTATGGATACACACCTCTCTAAATCGCTATCATAAGGGAAGTTACGTGCGTATGGTGAAGCCCCTGGATAATGAATGCGGGATGGATATAGTCCTAGGCCATATGAGCATTTATTGTATTTTTCTACGCTAGTGAGGTGATTCTGGGTGTGGTCATGACTCTCCCGCAGGCAAATGGCCACTTCCCGACGTTTTGATAGGATCCTAGGTTGTCTTGGTGATAGGCCCTGGAAGATGATAGTCATTTAGGAGCGCGCACAGTGGGGAAACCCGGTCGGGAGATCTTAGATTGCGTTATATAATATGATATATAACTATGGATAATAATGTGGGACATTATTGATATTAAAGCATTTTATGATAATGAAATGGCTTCAAATTACATTTCCCGGATGGAAGAAGGGAAATGGGACGTTAAATACATTTTTGGGATGGAAGAAGGAAAATGGATGATATGATATGAAAAGGTTAAATCATTTTTATGATAATAAAACTTGCTTTAAAATTATATATATTTTTCGGATGGAAGAAGGAAAATGAAAAGTTATGAAATGGAAAGGTAAAGCACTTTTATGTTAATAAAACTTCCTTCAAATTATATATTTTTAATGGATGGGAGAAAGGAAATAAAATTGGTAAAGAAAGTTTTGAAATGAGATTAAATGTTAAACATTTGATAAAATGAATTGCCATATATGTATTTCCTAAAGAAATAGGATTTGTGCATGTAAAATTGTGGATATTGATTTGATGACTCATTGAGTAGCTATAGATGAGACCTCCCATGCATATATATATATATATATATATTGATTACGTGCTGAGGGTCTAATGAATCTCGACGATCAACCTTGCTTAGTAGTAGTGTATCGAGGGGGTTCCTTGTTTGGATTTCGCTTCGCGAGACACCCTACGCACAAATAGGGCATAGTGTTAAGACTGGGGAGACGTTAGCCCTTAGTACTTGAGTTAACTAGAGAATCATCATTGGTATTGTGCTAGGTTGTGCTTTTAGATTGAGAGGTGAGAAATATTATTTTTAATTGCGAGAGAATTACGCACTTAACTGTCATGCATTTTAGTCACATGGTAATCATATCAAACCGGGCCCTGACCCGTCTATATTTATTTGTTTTTGCATATACTCCTTGCCGTACAGGTGCTCTACCACATGGACACCCGTATTTATATTTCCATTCCGGTTGTCTTAGATCTATAGCATATATTGCGAATGTTGTAGGATATTGGTTTTAGACGCCTCTATCTTTTGTACTCTAGTTATGTTAGTTTATTTATTCGGGCGTGTTGCCCAAGCTTTGCATTCCTTTATTATATTGTAATAATGGAATTGTAATACTCGGTGTAACTAAATGTATTGGTTTGTTCACCGACATCTTATTCGGTGATTATTTATCATATTGTTATTCTTTTACCCCTTGATTTTTTTATACCCACTGTTTTTGTAAATTGAATTGTCTAAGTGTTTTTTTCTTTTATTTACAAATTTTAAATTTGACAGTCCATTTTCTAAAATGATTGGTTGTTATCTCGTACTATTATTTTAATCGTTAGTGATGTTGAGAATGGACCATCTATGATTCCTGTGATTATTAGAGTATTGGGCTGGCCACCTATTATTTTAGTAGGCGGGTTGTCACAGTAATATTTACACCCCTAAGAGTTACAAAAGTAATTTGTTGGAAATGGTTGCACTGTCATCAGACTCCCTGCTTTCTAAATTGACAAGTAGATGGTCATTGTGTGGTTATCAATGGGCTTTGTAGGGTGGGTGGGGAATTAAAAACAAAAATGAAGTGACCCCAAAAGAGGCACAAATCGCCACAAAGGTATTATGGTTACCCGAGGGAAGTGACCTTGTCTTCATCCGACTCCAATTTTATAATTCATTAGTATACGTTATTTTTAGGGTTAAGAATGGGATTTTGGAGAAGAAAACTCAAAATATCAACACTGTAATTTAAAAAAAGCTCCAACACCACAAGAGATACCAAAGTATCCTCTAGGAAGTGACCGTGTCGTCATTGCGAACCTGGTTTCAAAAATTCACAAGTAAACTCATATTAATGGTTAAAAATGGGATTTGGGGGAAAAACATAAATCTATAAATAAGGGCCATAAAAAGAGGTACAAACATTCTAAGAGGCAACACAGTTACTTATCATAGGTGACCTTGTCCTCATCGGACATTTGACTACAAAAATTGACTACTATAGCTCATATTAAGGGTAACAATTGGTTTTACGGGGCAAAAATGAATATAACAAATAAGTTTCTTAAAAAGAGACATAACATTCTAAGAGGTGTAAATAGACTTACGGGAAGTAATCATGTCCTCATCGGACACCCGGTTTTCGAAATTGACTAGTAAACACTTATTTTGGGGTTAAAAATGTCTTTTAGGGGTTAGAAACTAAAAAATCATCAAGATAACATGAAAAGAGCCATGTATACCCTAAGACACACAATAGTAACCTATGGGAAGTAACCATTTCCTAATCGAACTCCTAGTTGTCAAAATTTATCAATATAAGCTCGTTTTATGGTTAAAATGGTCTTTGTGTGAAAAATACTCAAAACATCAATCGGGTGTCCTACATAGAGGTAGGGACACCCAAAGAGGTATATAAATTTTTTATAGGAACTATTCATCATCTTATCGAACTCTCTGTGTTTGAAATTGATAAGTAAATGGTCATTTTAGGGTTGTTAATGAGCTTTGGTGGAAAAAAAATTGAATTCAAAAATAAAGTGGTCTTATGTTCATGAATATTAATTTAATGCATATTAAAGTGGATTGAACGTTTTGAGTGTCTTCTCTTCATCATTGTCATTCTCTATGTCATAGAAATGATGAAAATAAAAATGTAATGATGGATGACAACTCTGAAGAAGAATTCCAAGTAGACGATGATGAGTTTTGCAATACGCGCGTGATTTCTTAACTGTTATATCTCATACTAAATAAGTTTTGAAACTTTTTCAGGCATACTCAAGCAACCTAGATAACGAACTCAAGAGTAATAGTAAATAATGACTTATATATTTGTTTCATTCATTACATCCTTATAATTTATGTGAGTTCAGTTGTTTACAATAATTCTCTAATAAACTAAATCGTTCAAAGAATAACCTATGAAGCAAATTGATTTGTCCATATTTTTGGGTAATCTTAGACGTGATAATTGTGACACTATGCGTGGCTGCTGAAGAATATTTGATGGAAACAACTTTAAAGTTCGTAGTAAGCATTTTTGTTAGGACAAATCAAAGGTCCATAACTCTTTGCATGTTACCTTCTTATATGTGCCTCAAGTATTTTTTTTTACTCTGATAGAATTGCTCTAATTTATATTGTTGCAATAGATGTGTGTTCGCGCATGTAGATTCATGTTGGTAAATTGTTAAGTCTACTTTTTATAAATAACAATTGTACAGAATTATGAACAATTAATATAATGACAGAATTGAAACAGAATTATAGAAATGAAATACTTACTAGAATTTGCAGAAATAATAATAATTAGAAAGAAATCCGAGCCCTGTTGAACAGTCTCCTTAAGACAAAATTATTTCTCCAACGTGTTTGAGTTTAATGAATAATTGTCTCCCAAGATAGAACGGATTTTCGGATTAATCAAGCAGCACAGCAATGAGTAATCCCAGCGAACACAATTTCTGTGTTTTGTACTCAACACAACCAAGAACATGTAATGCAGAAATGAAGAAAAGAATTTTCTGGGCAGAGGAAATAATGCAGTAGCATTTTCGAAAATTGTGTTCGCTAGGATTACTCATTGTTGTGCTGCTTGATTAATCCGAAAATCCGTTCTATCTTGGAAAACAATTATTCATTAAACTCAAGCACGTTGGAGGAATAATTTTGTCTTAAGGAGACTGTTCAACAGGGCTCGGATTTCTTTCTAATTATTATTATTTCTGCAAATTCTAGTAAGTATTTCATTTCTATAATTCTGTTTCAATTCTGTCATTATATCAATTGTTCATAATTCTGTACAATTGTTATTTATAAATAGTAGACTTAACAATCTTAAGACAAAATTAATAGTTCTACTGTTTTTAGTGTACATATTTTTTTTTTTACAGAAAATTATTTGTTGGAAATAAATCTGTTTTGACTGAATAAAATTAATTAATTTACTGCTTTATTGTAGAAATTAGTAAAACAGTTTTGATATAGAAATTAATTTCTATATTGTTTTTATATTCTGTTTTAGAAAATAAATTTTATTTGTGTACTCTTGTTAAAATCTGTTTATCTATATTTTTTCTTAAATTATAATTCTGTTTTGTATGGAATTCTTTTTATTATTAAAATTAGAGTGTCACGGATTTTAAAAATTTTAATTATGTTTTGTACGGAATTCTGTTTTATATTATACTTTAATTCTGAATTATTATTTGAATTCTTTTGGAATTCATTTATTGTGAATTATATTTGGAGGAAATTGGTGCACAGAATTTTGTATTCTGTTTTGATTAATTCATTATATATGAATTTTATCATTGATAAAAATTCTGTTTTTGTAACAGAAATGGAATCACAAAGTACGAACACTACTCCTACGAAACTGATTGTCACCAACACAAATGTGACTGCACCCGTATCTATGCCATAGGGGGAGAAACCGAAAAAGTTCATTGGGGCTGACTTCAAACGTTGGCAAGGACAAATGTACTTCTATCTCACTACCTGCCAACTGGGCAGGTTTGTATATGAAGATTGCCCCTCTATTCAAGAGGGAGATGACACTGAAAAAGTTGCTGCTGTCGATGCTTGGAAGCACTCGGACTACCTATGCCGAAATTATATTTTGGCCTACTTGGACAAGACTTTGTACCATGTCTATTGCACTATCAAAACTTCCAAGGAATTATGGAATTCTTTGGAAAAGAAGTATAAAACTGAAGATGTTGGGATGAAGAAATTTATCGTTGGGCATTTTCTGGACTTCAAAATGGTTGATTCTAAATCTGTGATCTCGCAAGTGCAATAATTCCAAGTGATCCTCCACGACATTCATGCTGAAGGAATGTCAATTAGTGAAACTTTCCAAGTTGCTGCAATTGTTGAAAAGTTGCCACCTTCTTGGACTTTGTTCAAAAACTATCTCAAACACAAGCGTAAGGAGATGAATGTGGAGGAGTTGGTAGTCCGGCTAAGAATCGAAGAAGACAACCGTGAGTCTCAAAAGAAAAGTAGGAAGAATCCGATGGAAACAAAGGTCCATGTCGTTGAAGGTCCTAAAAAGAACAAACGAAAGTATGATGGGGAAGGCACTTCCAAACATAACAAGAAAAAGTTCAAAGGAAAATGCTACAATTGTGGTAAACCGGGACACCGCTCAAGTGAGTGTCGTAAGCCTAAGAAGCAAAATAAAAGTAACTCTCAAGCAAATGTGACTGAGGGTGAGAATATCACCAATGATTTGGCGGATATGAATCTTTCTGCCGTTGTCTCTGAATGTAACTTGGTTGGAAATACCAAGGAATGGTGGGTGGACACTGGAGCCACACGACACATTTGTGCAAACAAATGGATGTTCTCCACCTATAAGCCTTTGGAAAATGAGGAGAACCTTTTTATGG
Source organism: Sambucus nigra (assembly GCA_949130495.1). Taxonomy (NCBI): domain Eukaryota; kingdom Viridiplantae; phylum Streptophyta; class Magnoliopsida; order Dipsacales; family Adoxaceae; genus Sambucus; species Sambucus nigra. The sequence continues at coordinate 60,320,109 of OX422216.1, read as the reverse complement.
GAAATTCTTCCACTTCTAAGGTGGTGGGATAAGGAAAGATTGTTTTGAAAATGACTTCTGGAAAGGAACTTACTCTCAACAATGTTCTTCATGTGCCTGATATCCGAAAGAATCTGATTTCTGGATCTCTCCTTACTAAGAATGGTTTCAAGCTTGTGTTTGTGTCTGATCTCTTTGTGTTGTCTAAAAATGACAAGTATGTAGGAAAGGGCTACCTAAATGAGGGGCTCTTTAAACTGAATGTTCTTACTGTAACCCCTAAAACATCTGTTTCAATGAATGAAGTTGCTAGTTCTTCTTACTTGATTGAGTCATCTAATATTTGGCATGCTAGATTGGGACATGTTAATTTTGATACATTGCGTAGATTAATTAATTTGGAATTTTTGCCAAAATTCAATATTGATAAAAATCATAAATGTGAAATTTGTGTGGAATCTAAATTAACTAGATTACCTTTCCATTCTATTGAAAGGATAACTGAACCTTTAGATTTAATTCACACCGACATTTGTGATTTGAAATTTGTTCAAACTAGAGGCGGGAAAAAGTATTTTATTACTTTTATTGACGATTGCACAAAATATTGCTATGTATATTTGTTACATAGTAAAGATGAGGCTATTAATGTATTTAAACAATATAAGAATGAAGTTGAGAATAAATTAAGCAAAACAATAAAGGCTATTAGGAGTGATAGAAGAGGTGAATATGAATATCCATTTGAGGAATTTTGTTCTAAAAATGGGATTATTCATCAAACAACCGCTCCTTATTCTCCTCAATCGAATGGTGTTGCTGAACGCAAAAATCGTACTTTGAAAGAAATGATGAACTCAATGTTATTAAGTTCACGAGCTCCACAAAATTTGTGGGGGGAAGCCTTACTTTCTGCTAATTACATTCTCAATAAAGTACCTCACAAAAAGACTCACAAGACACCTTATGAATTATGGAAAGGTCGAAGACCTTCCTATAAATATTTACGAGTGTGGGGGTGCTTAGCCAAAGTGATGGTTCCTAAACCTAAAAAGGTAAGAATAGGGACAAAAACCGTGGATTGTGTATTCATCGGTTATGCTACTAATAGCAGTGCATATCGATTTCTAGTTTGTAAATCTGAGATTTCGGACATTCATGTAAATACGGTTATTGAATCGAGGGATGCTTCATTTTTTGAAAATGAATTTCTGTATAACATGACCCGAGAATCTGGTCCTTCTAAAAGGACAAATCAAGCTACTACAAGTGGTACTCATCAACCTATTGATTCAATAGAGGATGAACCAAGACGTAGTAAAAGAGCAAAAACCTCGACTTCTTTCTGTCCTGATTTTCTAACATATTTGTTAGAAAATGAACCTCAATCGTATAAAGAAGCTATATCCTTACCCGATGCTTCCAATTGGAAAGAAGCAATTAATAGTGAAATTGAATCCATATTACAAAATCATACATGGGAACTAGTGGATCTTCCACCAGGTTCAAAACCGTTAGGTTATAAATGGATCTTCAAAAAGAAATTAAAGGTTGATGGATCAATTGATAAATATAAAGCTAGACTTGTAGCTAAAGGCTATAGGCAAAAGTAAGGGTTGGATTACTTCGACACATACTCACCGGTAACAAGAATAACGTCCATTCGGATGTTAATAGCAATAGCTGCTATTAATGGACTTGAAATACATCAAATGGATGTAAAAACTGCATTCTTAAACGGCGAACTAGATGAGGAAATTTATATGGAGCAACCTGAAGGGTTCAAAGCTCCTGAACAACAAGGAAAAGTGTGTAAGCTTGTTAAATCACTATATGGATTAAAACAAGCACCTAAACAATGGCATGAAAAATTTGATAATGCAATGTTATCAAATGGTTTCAAAATTAATGAATGCGATAAATGTGTTTACTTTAAATACATTCATAATGGATATGTCATTGTATGCCTCTATGTTGATGATATGCTTATCATGGGTAGTAACTTGGAAATTGTCAAAACTACAAAACAAATGTTGAGTAGTAGATTTGACATGAAAGATATGGGAATCGCCGATGTTATATTAGGAATTAAAATTTCTAGAACATCGGATGGACTTATATTATCTTAATCTCATTACATTGAGAAAGTACTTGAAAAATTCAAGAAGTATGATATTAGTCCTGCCAAGACACCTGTAGATGTAAATTTACATCTAGCAAGAAATAATGGTGAAAGCATATCTCAACTAGAATATTCTCGTATTATCGGCAGTTTAATGTATATCATGAACTGTACGCGACCAGACATAGCATACTCAATAAGTAAGCTAAGTCGATTTACGAGTAATCCAGGAAGAGATCACTGGAAAGCAATATTGAGAGTTTTGGGTTATTTAAAATATACTCAAAACTATGGATTGCATTACTCAAAATATCCAGCTGTTCTTGAAGGACATTGCGATGCAAATTGGATATCTGATACAAAAGACTCTAAGTCTACAAGTGGGTATGTGTTTAGCCTCGGAGGTGCAGCCGTATCTTGGAAATCCTCAAAACAAACGTGCATTGCTAGATCGACAATGGAATCTGAATTCATTGCACTAGACAAAGCTGGAGAAGAAGCTGAATGGCTTCGAAATTTCTTAGAGGATGTTACAAATTGGTCTAAACCTGTGCCCGCAATATGTATACATTGCGATAGCCAATCAGCGATTGGAAGGGCACAACATCACATGTATAACGGAAAGTCACGACATATTCGTCGTAAACAAAATACCGTTAGACAACTTCTCTCAAACGGAATTATCACAATTGACTATGTAAAGTCAAAAGATAATATATCGGATCCACTAACGAAAGGTTTAAACCGAGAGCAAGTTGAAAGATCATCGAGAGGAATGGGTCTAAAGCCTATAAATAAATAAGAATCAATATAGTGGCAACCCAACCTAGCTGACTGGAGATCCCAAGATCTAGGTTCAATGGGAAAACCGAACTACGTTGTATTCAGTAAGCACTGGAGGATATATATTCCTATCCATTCCAAAGATGAGACAGTTCATATCTGCCGCAAAATTAGGATAAGTTATGCTTTTAATGACATCTATATCTTAGTACGTCTAAGTGGGGTATTGTAGAATACTCTTCATGGAAGTCACCTACGTAAGTAAGAAGGGGGCCACTTCTATGAGAATAATGAAAGGCATATTCTCTAAAATACTTGCGGAACCAAGTGGTGTTCACGGCCAAAATGAACACAAACGTGAGAACCAACTGTGTTTAAGAATTGTTGTGTGAATACTGTTGTCTAGGTTTACAAAAACGGTTGACGGTTCAAGGACGTGAAGTCTACTAATTAACCAAGTAAATCCGATAGTATATCACTAAGGAAAGTTCAAGGCCACTAGGCTACTTCTCCCGATGCAATAAGTCTTCAGTTTTACTCAACCTGTGTCTGCATCTGCATCAGCATCTATTTTGTTTTATTTATAGCGATATATCATTCATGTGGGGGATTGTTGGAAAATTGGACTTAAATGGGTATTATAAAGCTGTCCAGATTTTTCTGGACAGATTTTTGAGCAACTTTGAGCTAAAATTTAGGTGGGAACCACACTACAGAAATTGTGGGACCATATACGAACGCGTTCACCTCCGCAAGGAGATTAACGTATTATATTCATATGTCCAATTTCAATAAGTTATGAATGATAATTATGTCCCCAAAGTGACTCATAAAGAAATGAAAGTTAATGTATTGGGTATGTTTTAACTCTTGTCCCACATTGGAAGAGTAGAGGAAAAATGATGAGTTAATAAAACCCAATTGATGGACTACGGCTTGGATGCCTTTGGGGTATCCCAACTCTTTGAAGGGGAGATGACCTAAGCTATGCTTGGGTTGACTTTTGGTCAAAGGTCCACACGCGCGCGGGCGCGCGTCCGTCCGTCCGGCCGGCCGGCTCGGCTCGGTCTCGGGTTCGGGCTCGGGCTTAGGCTTATAAAAATTCTTAAATTTTTGGGCCGAACTTTCTGGGCTTTAATTTAATTAATTAATTACGGAATTAATTAATATTTAATTAACTGATAATCAGTTAATTCCAAGAGTCAGCAGTTAGCGAAATTAACTGCTTTGACAGTTAATTTCGGTTTTGACTGTTCCCAACAGTCAAAACATTTACTATAAATAAAATGTTTCCCCCTCAGTTTTAAACACCGAAAAATAAACCCTCCAAAATTCCGAAAATGCTACTGCATTATTTCCTCTGCCCAGAAAATTCTTTTCTTCATTTCCGCATTACATGTTCTTGGTTGTGTTGAGTACAAAACACAGAAATTGTGTTTGTTGGGATTACTCATTGCTGTGCTGCTTATCTTGGGAGACAATTATTCATTAAACTCAAGCACGTTGGAGGAATAATTTTGTCTTAAGGAGACTGTTCAACAGGGCTCGGATTTCTTTCTAATTATTATTATTTCTGCAAATTCTAGTAAGTATTTCATTTCTATAATTCTGTTACAATTCTGTCATTATATTAATTGTTCATAATTCTGTACAATTGTTATTTATAAATAGTAGACTTAACATAAACGTCTTATGGATCTTGTTGTTGTTGATTGGATTAAATACTCAAAACAAATGGACCACATTTCTAGATGGATTAGTTGTGCTGCACAAGTAAATATTTGCTCAAAAATTTATTTTCTATATAATGTTGAATGGAGGTGAAAGATATTAATGCCATTAAACTACTATAATTGTGGAATCGAATTCAGAAATAGAATACGATAATTGTATGTCTGATATCCTTACCAATGATTCTTCATTGTAATAATTGATCTTCATAAGCTATTTCTCTTTCGTTGTACAAATCATCAAAGACATTCACGAGAAACCATAATTTCTTGTCATACAAAGTAAATCATAACAAAGTTGTTATAACTTTCATCTCACCAGTAGTAAATCATATCAAAGTTGTTATGTACTTTGTTCTTTCCTATAAAAATTATATTGTTTATATTTGTCAAGTTGATGCATATACTTATTGACGATCTCTCTCACTCTCCATTTTATGTTTACATGAACAACAGATAGAGGATTCATGTGATTGATTCTAAAGTAATTTGGATAAGTCATTGGTGAATTGGGTTGATTCAATATGACTTCTTCCTTATACTATATGTTCTTTTTTCTATTATGTTAAAAATATTGGATCTATAATAAACATTTTCATAATGTTACACTGATTGGTTGAGTAAATTTATTTATGTAACATTGGAAAATGATTTACTACTATGGGACTAAAAGGATATGATAACATTGTAAATTGGATTTTAATTTTCTCTAAAATGGTAGTTTTTTTTGTTCTATTAATATTTGTATAGTCTACAATGTTCTTAAAAATGATAGGTGTACTCGATTATCATATTATATGGCGTTGGTTACAAAAGTTGTATTTTTACTGAATATTTATTTGTGAAGTGAAGACGTTTGATTTACTTAATTTTTGCATTTCTTAAATCCAAAATAATATGCAACATATAGGAACTCCATCTATAATTCGAGTTACCTTTACTTGGTTTATATGACAATATACATACATATGTACCTCTATGATCTTTGTGTCTATCCATATATGTTTGTCTATACAGTAACATATGATCAAAAAAGTGTCTGCTACCAAATTATTATATGGATTTTTGCTTTAGAATTTACTCATACCATTGTTGATTGTTCTGTTTTGTGATCCTGTGTTTTGTGATTAGACATTTGGACTGGTGCTTTCATATTTTTAAACTTTTCTTAGATTCATCTACGAAAGTATGATGTTAAATTAAGTTGATATTTTATTTGTTCCTGTCACCTATCACAATTAGTTGGTGTGTGTATTTTTCTGTTAATTGATGGTTAATTTTTTGTTATATTTCATTTTGATATATGTTGATGTGCTATACCATTCATTTTTCTCTTCATATGCATGCATAACGTATTTTGAGTTAGTTATTTCATCGAATAAAGAAAATGGACACTCTTAGGGTTAGCTTTGATGTAACATACTTGTCATTTGAAGTTATGGGATTTGCGTCATGTTTTTATTTTTTCAAGTTTGGAGACTTTAATAGGTGAAGGGTGGAAGAGCTCAAGAAATAAAAAAAAAGAAAATTTATTATTGTATGGGATAAACTTGGAAAACCAATATATTGTGTTTGTATACTAACACTCAATCAAGAGGTTGATGTTAAAAGAAAACATGATTTAAACTAAATTTTAGCTATCAAAATGATAATTATTTTCTTACTTATAGTATTTCAAAAATTGGAATTTATTTTGTGTTAGGAGGGAATCGTTTGAATATGAATGGAAAAATAAGACAAAAAAGCATCTCATACCTATGTGAATAACGAATGACCTTTTGTATAGAGATGTTCATTTCATAGACTAGATATTCTTTATACAGTTGATCCCATAACTAGTTTGCCTTTCAATTACTCATTTTTGGGGGAACTCTATTGGTTTGAATTATTTAACAATTAGTAATAGAGGTCTTTTGATTCCCAATGTTTGGTTACTTCATTCGTTTCGCAATTCCTACTCCAGTTATTATTAACAATAGTTATCAACAAATCATAACTTCAATATATGTATGCTAAATGCTTCAATAAATTATGTTGTTAGAAGAAAGATTTGAAATTCAATCATTCAAGTCTTATAACATTTTTTCTTTTTATTGCTTCAATTTGTTGGATTATGATGTCTTAGATGAAATGTTGGAATCAAAATTGATGAACTTAGATAAGATTAGTTCATTTTGGATAGGAGTTAAAGATGAAATTATCCAAATTAACTTTCATGATCAATGGGCCATTGGTAATGGTTTAAATATTACTGTTTAAGGAGATAGTTGACATAGATATTGCAATTATGCTAAATTTCCATTCGTAGGTCAATACAATCTTACCTTGCCCTTTATCAAACTAATTTAAAGATGTCAAATGGTTAATTCCTGATCTTTTACTAACATTTTTCTCCATAAATATTATCTTATTCCGCAGTAACGACTCCCCCATGCCCAAGGCAAATTCAATCATTTGTCCTACCTTCCATGCAGATGATCTTTCATTTATGGAAGATTATTCATTTTCCAGTATTCATGATCAAAAGATGACGTGCCTTGATCATATTTGGCATAATTTTTTCCTCCAAAATTCTCAGCTATGTTTAAGAATGTTTTGATCAGTAAGCTTCCAACCATGTCAAATCACATCAAAATTAGATTCAAATTTGTTTATAGATGTGGTATCTGTAAGATTCATACGGAAAGTGATTCTCATTTATTTATTTCTCGCAAATTCTCTTTTGCTATTTATCAGTGCATTCATCAAATCTTTAGTCAAGAGGTCATGTCTAATACTGGAATTATTTATTATTGAAAAGAGTTTACAAAGCTCGCATTTGGCCCAAAAGTGAAAGATCTTTGGACTTTTTCTATTATTACAAGCTCTCAGTCCATTTGGAAGGCTACAAATCAAGTTATTGTTAAATACAATATTTTAAATATTAAATTTTGTATCTCATTGATTAAAAGTAATCTTATTCTAATTAGAGGGTTTATTAAAGATACTATGAACAACATTGGTAATGACACCCTTATTTAAAGAAGCTTCATATTACATATAATCACAAAAAATCTCGATCTATGTTGGTTTCTCACCGGCTTAGATAATTCAAATATGATTTTCAGAAAATTTGTTCATGAACATTTGTTGAGCATTGATGTTTTTATCGTAATATATTGCAACGATGTATACTAGTTAAATGTAATAATGTCACGCGATCTTCTGTTTTCATACTTGTGTGAAGTGACAAATGAACGAAATTAGCTATGACTAAGAGTTAATAATATAATGGAATCAAATGCAACACTTAGTTCAGAAGTCAAAGGTCATCAACAAAATATCACGAAATAACTCACAAATTTCTATTTTTTAGTCTGAGATTGAGAGACAAAATGAGACTACCAACAGGGTGAGAACAAAGTCTAAAGTTGATTTCAGAATATTAATCCTCATCAAGCTTCTAGTACCTCAACGAACCATACCGACTAGGTAATAACATATATTTTTCATTATGAGATTGATACACTTTATATATACCTACTTATATAGAGAGATATTTTGCTAATTGCACATGTATTTTACCTCATACCAAAATTATTTTATGCATAAATATGTATGTGCTACATAGAATACATGTGTCGATATTGTATTCTTTTAGCATATATTGTATATGTTTTACTATGTTATAGATGAAAAATTCTCCCTCTTGTTTATAGTACTGTGACTATTGTTGTTTTTGTTTTTGAGTTAATTTTAATGTTTAAGCAGGTTAGTTTTCATGAATAAAAAAGGAGACTCTGACGAATTTGTTTAAGATATTAATTATATTTAAACATGATTAATAGGAAGATTTACAAATTTTATATTGTTTTTAAATATTGTCATCTATAGGAATTCCTTAAAATAATCTTCTTTGCGTGAGGCAATTGACCCTAAATAAGTCATATTGCAGGTGAACACCTTTTGTAGATAGTAAATCATTGAAGTTATTTTATTGGAGGTCGTATGCATCAAGATCGTGGATTTACTTTGCTGACAAAATTTTATGTTAGGAGTAGATGAATTTTTATGTATTATTACTAATGAGACTGGTGGAATATTACAAAAACTTACTATTACAATTTATATTTTAGTAGACATGATGTTGGAGGTGTTGATTATGTAAAGATAGATTTTACTTGTATGAACTCTTATTATAGTTGGATTAGAAATTAGTTGTTGGGTTATTGATTAATTTGTAGATGAGAAATGTTAAAATGGGTGCCAAATATGTTATATACTGTTTTAACACGTTTTTATTTATAATTATATAATATATATATATTGGAATGTTCAATTCTAAATTAAACTTTAGGAATAGATTTTACCATCCATAATACTTAGGCTAAAAAAATTTGGCATCCTACCTTTTTTAGGATGGTCAAAAGTCATCCCAAAAATATTTATTAAAGACAGCGTCCTTGTCGTCTCAAAAGAGTCCCATAAATAATGAACTTTTGAGACAAATTATGTCTCGTCTTAAAAACCCTTTTGCGACAGTTGTTGCAGTCTCAATAATTATTTAAAACAAGCTGCCAATAAAACCCCTTTTAATTGTTCCAAATACTATCCCAAAAAGTATTTGAAATGGTTGAACTACCTTTTGAGACGAATGGAATAGCATATCAAAAAGAATTTTTTTTGTACAGCTCTTCATATTATTTATATTATCATTTGGTAAATATGATCATAATTTTTCAAAATTTAATTGTTTAGTTCATTCAATAGGAAAATCATTAATAAAAAATGTTTAACGAATTTCCATGATTAATACCTAATAGTTCTTCAATCATGTACTTACCAATCTATTTATCTTTCCAAAAATTAATTTTTTCATCACCAATTAACATACGTATTCCATTTTTAAGGGTTGAAATTTAATTATGGATACCCCCCCATGCCCAAGAACAAAAAACGAGTCTATAAAGAATTATTATTGGTCAAAAGATTCCAAATTCATTTATGCATATTAGACTCATTTAAAATAGTTAAATATTTAATATCAAGACCACCAGAGCTTAGGTCCAAAGAGTTTTATCAAGAAAAAAGTTGATTATGTCTTATAATCATTATTAGACTTCCAAAAAAATATCTGATTTTTCTATTGCACTCATTCAATAGTCACTGAATTTTTAAAGAAGAAATAGTATTAGTTGGAAATGAAGTAATAATTGATTTAATAAGATTAGTTCTTCAAGGGTAAGATACAAAATTATTATATCAAAGATCCAATTTATTGCATAATTTTTCATAACATTCTGTAAAAGATTTTTTGTGACCCTACCTGTAATAAGAGGATTACCAACATACTTATCAAGACTTTTATAAATAGGTGTCCTGAGAAGTTGGCGTAAACTTCCTTTTCTATGAGCAGGAATTTTATTAGAGAAAAACAGGGAAGATTTTTCTTTATTCATACTTTGTACACTATGTTCACAAAACCTATCAAGTAAGTTTTTGCTATTTATTATAGTTTTATTCATACCTCTTAAAAATAACATGCAATCATCTGTAAAGTCTAAAATAGTTATCTGAGTTCTGGAATTCGAGGCACGTAATGGAAAATTTTTCCTATCATTAGTTTCTTCGATAAAAGATCTAATAAAAGTGTCTAATGTTAAAGTAAACAAACACAAAGATAAAGGGTCATTTTGACGTAAATCTCTGGTCAGGATGAAACTATCCAAGATATTACCATTAAGAGATATAGAAAACTAGTAGTTGTAACACATTCAGTAAGTTTAAACCAAAAGAAGGAAATCCATGTTTAGTTAAAACATTTTTAATAAAGGGCCATTATACCATATCATAAAATTTTGAAATATCTAATTTAATAGGTAGGCCACCCATAATGAATTTAGAGTATCTCATAGTATGTAACATTCAACAAGTGATTAAAATATTGTCCTCGATATGACATCCTTTAATAAAAGCAATTTAAAGAGGAGTTATTAATTTAGCAATAATAAGTCTTAACCTACTAACCATAATGAAATAAATAATTTAATAAATCACATTACAAAGGCTAATAGGCTGAAAATATTGTATTCTAGTATGATTCTCAATTTTAGGTAAGAAACACAGAAAAGTTTGGTTAAGTGCATGTAAAATGTGACCCGAATGGAAAAAAATACAAAACCAAATTAATAGCATTTTTACGGATAAAATATCAATTTGCTAAAAAAACCTCATTAGTCAGACCCTTCGGCCCTGAAGATTTATTATGAGGCATGCACCCAATTAGTATTCTTAATTACATTTTTAGTTACGGGTTCTAAAAGAGAAATGAAAGCATTTGTGGAAATAACAGGAGTTTTTTATTAATCAAAATTAATATAATTCTATTGAGGATTAGTAGTAGTGTAAAGATCAATATAAGATTCCGTAAAAGCATTCTCAGTATCTTTTTTATTAGAAATTAAACCTCTGTAAGTATCATTTATTGAAATCATTCTATTTCTTCTTATAAGTTGATTAACATTAGCATGAAACAATATTATATTAACATCATCATTACCCCCCCCCCCCCCCCCCCCCCCCTCCACAACACACACAACAATTTATTTTTCTATTTCCAAAATAATCCTCACGAAAATACAACTATTGCAACTTAAGTTGAAGTTATTTTTCAGTTTTTAATTCATAGTCATCGGGAGTACTATAAATTATAACCCTAACATAAAATAATAAAGCATGACTGTTATAAACAACTTTTTTTGCTCTACTAAAAAGAATTTATTTCCAAATTTTTTTATCTCACCTGAAGTTCTTTGTTCTATGAGAATTGAAAAGCATGAGAACTAATTATATGAATATCCCATCAATTTTTAACTAACATTTTATAAGTATTTTCATTATTCAAAGCAAGATTATAAATATAATGATTATTATACTAAATTTAGGAATAGTGTCTAGAAAGACAAGGAAATGATCACAAGAAGAGTTAACGAGGTGCTTAATATTAGATTGAGGAAAAACATCCAACCATTTATTATTACAAAGGCAATAATTCAATCTCTCTCTAATATAATTATTAAGTTTTTATTATTATTATTATTATTATTATTCCAAGTGCGTGTTTGACTAGAGAACCCTAAATCTACAAGTTGGCAATCATGTATAACATTATCGGATTCAGGATTTTGCCAAAACTAAAAGGTTTACCACCTAATTTTTCACATGAATATAAGAGAGAATTAAAATCACTAAACAATAACCAAGATAATTTCATATTCATATAATATGGCGTATAGAATCCCATACCTGGGCACGTAGTTATGGCAAAGAATAATTATACACAGGAGTGACCATCACTGACGGGAGAAGAGGTGCCATTTCTAGCGATATATGCGCCAAACAATTTTCATGTCACACCAGTCACCATCATCTTAGTCTTATTGCACAACATCCAGATACCTCCATACAACCTAGTATAAGGCACTATGAAATTCCCATCAAACGGAAGGTTAATGAGAATATTAGGAGAAGAATGAGAATCAGTTGTGGTGTCCATGATCAGAATGAAACTAGGTTGATGTTAATTATGAGGTTTCTTTATATATTGCACACAAAAGGATAAAAAGAAAATCTCCAAGTCTACTGATATTTTAATTTGAAACTTTATACAAGCACTAAACTTAACTTCATTTAAGAATTATATGGTGAACATTTATGAAGAATTTTGGGATATATTATGAATTTATCACAATTATAATTAATAGAAATTATTATCAATAAACAATTAGGTTGGCCGATAATGTTTAATGGGTAATTTGAATATAAAGAGTTACAGCACGAAATGGTTGCTTAAGAAAATGAATAGATCTTATATGCTATCCAACAATATAGGTCACAATCAAGGACCGTGACAATTCTAACGAGAACGACCAACTTAAAATCTCTAGTTCGGCCCCATTTTTCTATTTCCCTCTTCTCTCTCATCAACCCCGCTCTTTCTCTATCCCCTAGGTCAAAACCTGCCATTTTCATTGACTCGAGAAGAATGATTTATATATAATGTATCTGTAGTTCTTTAATATGTGTTTAATTTAGTTGTATATACATGTATTGTCTTCTTATTCTTTGAAATCATGTTGTGCAAAAATTAGGTTTGAACATTCAAACCATTGTTCATTATAATGTGAATATTTGACTTTATATATTTTTAGGCTTCATTACAATGTTCTTTTATGTCGTAAACTAGTTATATATACACGTATGTCCTTGATATTGTGAAAATAATTTGTACACTAATTAGGTTTTAATATTCAAATCATTCATCATTAGAATGTGAATATTTAATTTTTATATTTGTTTGATCTTCATTATAATGTGTTTGTTTAGGCTAACTGTAATCATATTGTTTAAAACATATAATTATGGATTTTTTTGTTAAATGTGAAGTATTTTGGGATTTCTGGTAAAAATTGCAAATGACACAATGAACATTCTTTGATAATTTTAATTTTCCTCACATGTACATAGGTTTTGAAAGTTGTATTCGATTGGTTCATAGAGTATAATTAATACCATTTTAGTTTATATATCCATCTTAGGGTTTTACCATGATAGTGTTATAGACATCATAAAACTGGACCTCACACAACACATTATTATTAGCCCATACTTGTTAAGACTTAACCTCTTTATTATTATTATTATTATTATTATTATTATTATTATTATTATTATTATTATTATTATTATTATTATTATTATTAATTTCATTAATTAAGTTGTTAGTTAGGTTGTTAATTAGGTTGCGCTTATAATTTAGTTAACTAGTGATTTAATTACCCCATGAGAATAAACTAACTTGTAGAAACAACCGGTATAGTCATGTGACTAACGAGATGAGAATTGGTTAGAAATTTAAAAATTCGAAGTCGATGTCCTATCAGTAATTTGATTAATGTGTTCAATTATCCAAACGTTGAAGCTAAAATACTTCTAGCATGAACAAAGTGTTGTTCAAAGGGGATTAATCATATTGGGGAATAAAAAGCGGGTCCAATCAATGTTGTGTGGATCCCATTGGTTGAAACGCAAGCTGCTAGCCGGGCTTTCTATATTGGACAAATTTTATCTATAAACATCTTTTTGTTGGACAAGTATATAAGCCCTGCTTAAAAAATTTCTCCAACATAACTCGTCGAACTTATTCAAGATTTTTAACATAACAAGGTTAGGTCATAGTCTTGTTATGAAACTAAAAAACTCGAATGAGTTGGACAAGTTATACATTGGAGAAAATTTTCAAGACGGGCTTATAGGATTGTCCAAAAGAAGATTTTTTATACATATAATTTGGCCAATCCTATAACATTGGCTAATATCAAGTGTGGCAATCGAAGAATTCCACACAACATCTATTAGGAACACTCTTGATGCCCCAATAAGATTAATTCCCTTAGAACAACGCTTTATTGATGCTAGTAAGATTTTGGCTTCATTATTTAAATCGTTGAACAAATTAATCAAATTATCAATTGGACTTTTACTTTTGGAAATTTCTAACCAATTCTCACCCCGTGAGTCCCATGAATGCACATATTGTTTATACATTAAGCACATTATCAATAGGATATTCATTCAATTTTAGCTATTTTGAAGCAAGTTTTTTATTGGGCAGTAATTATTGCTCAACATTTTTTTTGGGGGGGGGGGGGGGGGGGGGGGGAATAGTTTTATCACGATCGTTAAACATGACAATACCGTAACTAGGCTTTTGTTGCCACGGTATTTTACCGTAACAAGAGATTATTTTTCATGGTCATTGATTGTGACACAATTGTGACACTATATGTGTTGCCATCATCCCTGATCGTGACAACACATTGCTCACCCTTAGGTGTAATAATCTTTTTAGGGTTAAAAGGATCGTGACAACAATGAGTTGTCGCAGTCCTTGATAGTGACAGGGTATTATCGTGCCAAGAATTATCACGATTGTTGACCATGATAATCCATTTCTTTCACGGTAAAGGACCGTGACAATCTGACTATTATGGTACAGTGGGATGGCATAAAACCACTTCAAAATTTGGTATATGTTTTCATTAGAGTCTTCTCGCAAAATTATCATGGATTTCTTCCACAAATATCATATATTCTTGTCATCCCCAATGTCATCATCACATGCTTCCAATTCTAGCACTAAGGTTTGTGGTGTTGTCACATTAATACTTGTAACTTTATCTACACGACTATAACTATGTCCCACTTTGATATTGAAACCCACCTAAACGATACCAATCATCAATTAATGCATAAATGACTCGTTAATCTTTGTCGTATGTCTTGAAGATCAGTTTCATGTATGGGAAACTCCAAATTCTCAATAGACACTCTATTGGATAACATGTAACTGATATTTTGAGTGCTAGGAATATTAGCAAGTGTTAATGCCCCATCCTCTAAAAAAGTTTAAAGTAGCACATGAATTCCATTCTTTTAAACAACTTTGATGTGTTTTTAGGGAAATGCGGTGATATGAAGGTGGGAATATTGTAGTCATATCACGATAGACTTTTTTTTGACCTTTTTTGTGAAAAAATAAATTTTCATTAATTAATCTTAGACTATGGGGATGCTCTTAAGATTCAAAAGTTCACTTAAAAAAGGTCGACTTTAGATTCAATGAATTATGTCCTTGGCCTCATCTTGTCATGTCAAGGGTGATCTAGTCTAACGAACAAGAAATATGATCCCCAATGGGCTGAAAAAATAATAATGTTTAAGCTTCTTACCAAGACCCTCACTGAGACCATGTCATTTTATTTGGAGAATTTTTTCTAAACAATTTCCCTAGGAGTGTAGATAAGTAGTCGGCGGAGGACAATAGTCCTCTAGTTTTATCCGTCTAATGGTTTTGTTGAAGTATGATGTTATACCATGGTCGAGATAGGTATATGATCTTGACTTGGAGATTGAAATATGATCTTGGTGTTTTAATGGTTGAGGCTTATTTTAAGTCCTCAAACTTTTATCTTCTACGTGTGATTAGATTATACGAAAAATGGATCAATAATATTAATACCCAGAGAGATAGTTTGGAAGTTTCTGGAAGAGAGGGTATTATGTTTTAAGGTTGCCAACACTTTTGAGTAAGTGTGTGAGGAAGAAAATGAGAGGGTTTCAAGGATTATTAGATCATTAGGAGAGAGGAATGATGCCACAGACTAAGTTGTAGAGTGGGTAAGAAGATGAATATGGATTTTATTTAGGATCCCATTATATTTGATAGAGATTTTGGAGGTTTCAGGTTGTTTTTGTCAAGGTACATTTGTGAATATGACTTCCATGTTGATTATATGTCCTAGGATAATTGAATTATGAATGCATGGGTGCTAGTTTCATAAATTTCATAGCTTTCATGAACATTGTATGAATATTTTCTCAACAGTGTGCAGGGATGGAATTTCTAACACATTTACTTAATTATTTTGGGAATTGAGGTAGGTGTTCTTCCTTCCGTGGTTATTTTGTGTGATAGATGTATTAATCCTTATTTTTATACGTATCTTTCATGCTATGTTTTGCATCTTTATATGTTATACTTGTATGTAACTATCATCTATGTTCCACACGTGTTTATTTGATCTTATTAGGAAAAATCATAACTAGATCATTTTACTTATTTATTGGGTTATAAAAATTGGGTAGAATAATAATACTTAATTTGTGTAAATATAATATTGATAAATATATTATATTGAGATATTGTTATTGCTATTGTTATTTGAGTATACCTAGACACCCCTTAGCCAAATCACACGTTATACATGGTGTGCTTTTGGGTTATTTTATTATCTCTTATCTTTTGAACCAAGTCATGGTCCCTGAGTGTACTAATCCATTTTAGTACGGTATCCTAAGATTTCATGGTAGGAATATAAGGGAAGTTCCCTATCATGCCTTGTGATTGTGATTGTATTAGTTTGGGGTCATGTAGTGTTGGGAGGATAATTGAATAGAGGATGATTGTGAGTCCACAACATACTGAGGGGGGAGAGGAGGATATTTTGATATATGGGGAACTTTGGGATTTGTAGTGGTAAGCAGTGATATACTGGCATGTGGTATTTATCTATAATCAATAGTTGAGTGTTCATATCGATACCCTCTTATATATGCGCACAAGTATGTGTAGTACACTTAGAGAATTTATATGAGCATACTGATTTTCTTGCTCAAACGTCCATAATTTATATATCCATTAAAAGTATTATATGAGTGGTAATTTATTATTGATGTCGAGTATTCGTATTTGGAATACATAGACGAGTAGACAAGTCTGTATTTTATTCTCTTAAAATCATTGTATATTTTTCTTATAAGGGAGTTTTTGAGATTAATGAGAATAAAGAGTTTATTTATTCATTTATTCTTCCATAAATTTTTATTTATTTATTGGACATCATTAAATGGTTCAAAATTGGATGCATTTCGCTATATTTTTATAGTACCCATTTGGGCGTTATTAGTAGTATCAGAGCTTAGGTTATATGATTACTCGAGACTTTTGGGTTATTAGTTTATTGATGTTTTCGTTGAGTGATTATTCAGGTTCATTTTGTGATGTTTGTGAAATATAAATAAAGAGAGGTCAAGGGGTGCTCAGATCATTAGAAGGGACGGAGAACTCCACATACCTAATGGTAGTTCAAGGTCATAGTGCCCAATGTTGGAATTTTCTTTGGAAAATAGACCATTATGTAATAGATGTTACATTCTCAGCACATTTTCAACCGATCCCTTATACCTCCTAGTTCTAAATGGGTTTATTTTTCCTTGCTAGATATAAACAATTTGGACTCTAGATATGAGGTTAGTGTCATATTCATATGATTGGTGACCTAAACTTTTAGTTAATTGATTTTATTTTATCATTCATATCAATTTATGAGTTATATTTATTGTTCACACTCCATTATTACTCTCCATGAGACCGTATGCTAGGTTTTGGGGTTTGGTCTCTAATATTAATGTTTAGAAACTGTTTACAACAAAACTATGAATTTATAAAACTACCCTTGTCTAGTTCGATGATCAAGAATTTTGACTCCCTCATGTTGATGGGGAATTTAAGGCCATATATATATGAATCATTTTTTATTTTATTACATCTTGTGTTCTCTAGTGGTGAGGCTAAAGACAGGGTTATCTCATTAATGTCGCGACCTCTATGTGAGATTGTCTAATAAATAGCTAGACTAAGCCTTGAAAATATGCCATTGAACAACAAAAAATGCAAAAAAGCCCCCAAACGACCCCGTGAAGGCACAACACCTCCCACGGGACCAACGTAATACGTAGTACCTGACCACGTAGTCATGGGATGCCCGATTGGAGAACATGATCAAAAGTTACAAATAGCTAGAGTTAAGCTTTAAAACATACTGTTAAATGGAGAAAATGCTAAAATTCCCCCAAACGGCCTCGCAAGAGGCACGAACACCTCCCGCGGGACTAACGTAACACATAGTAGCTGACTGCATAGTCATGGGACACTAGGTTGGAGAACATGATCGAAAATTGAAAATACTTAAACTTAGGCTTAAAAACATGCCGCTGAACAATGAAAATGTAAATAGTCCCCAAATGGCCCTTGAGAGGCACGGACACCTCCCACGGACCATAATAACATGTAGAAATTAATTGTGTTGTGACGGGATTCCCGGTTAGAGAACGTGATAAAAAATTATAAATAGCTAGACTTAGGCTTGAAAATATGTCGTTGAATGGTAAAAATACAAAACAACCCCAAACTTCCCCATAAGAGGCATGTACACCTCCCACGGGACCAACATAACAGGTAGAAACTAACCGCATATTCACGGGATGCCCAGTTACAGAACATGACCAAAAATTTTAAATAGCTAGACTTAGTATTAAAAACATATCATTGAACGAAAAAAATGCAAAACGACCCTCAAACTATCTCGCAAGAGGTATAGACACCTCCCACGTGACCAATGTAACACATAGTAACTAACCTCGTAGGCACAGGATATTCGGTTGGAAAAATGACAAAAAATTGCTAATCGATATGTTTAGGCTTGAAAATATGTCGTTGAATGGTGAAAATAATGTAACATTGTTACTTATCACTTATGACATTTTTAAAGTCCATTGTTGCTTACCACTTGTTACAGATCACTTGTGACATTTTTCAAGTCCATTGTTACTTACCACTTGTAACACTTTTGAAGTTTTGTTTGTAGGCCTCAATGGAGAAGGAACATTTATAACATATTCACGCAAGCATTTATTGTATTTTTTTTAGGTTGTAAATATTCATGCAAAATGTGTTGCATTTTACTTTATGTTGTAGATATTCACACAAACATGTGTTGTATTTGATTACATATTCACGCAAGCATGCATTAGTTAACCTGTGTTGTATTAGTACATATTCACGTAAGCATGTGTTGGTTAAATTTACATATAGGATAAATATTTACAGGTTTGAAAAATGTGCATGCTTTTTTGGAATGTAGAAAAAAATTAAAATTTATTTTTTGTAAATTTTCTTATTGGGCCATGATTCTGGACCGTGACCAAAAGAATTTTTTTAAATAAAAATAGTGGTGGTCATGATTTTTTACCATGACCAACCTCGCAATAGTGACCAAGGCTGGTGAGCATGACCCAAAATCTCCCATATGGGTCACAGGCCTCGATCGTGACCCAGTGTGGCGCCCTAATCACGGGTGAAGACCATGACCCACGTTCTTCCCCGTGGATCATGAGTGGCGATCGAAACCCATAATTTTGTCACACTTAATATTGTCAAGGATGAAAACTGTAGCCTACACTTGTGGTCACGGGTGAAAACCGTGACCATTGGCGATATATGATGTAGTAGTAGTGGAGTAAATCTATCAGGAAAGTCAAACTCACCTCTACTATATGCATTAATTTGGTAAAAGTGACAAATTGTAAGTCTTTCAATCTATGCCTAATCGTAAATAGAGTTAAAAGAATTTTGTAGGCTTTGGCAATTTTTTTCACATACTAACAAAGGATTATTATGTCACACACATGACTACTTACATGTAAGTAAAACCACCATTGAAAGAGAATTAAATCAAAAAGTGGTAGGAACGCACTAACCAACTCCTAAACCAACAAAAATATTGTTGCAAATGAAATACCCCCAAAATGAGGGTTGATCTTTAGAAAAAAATAATATAACCTACGACATGAAACTGAGCCATAAATTCTAGCACCTAAGTCTAAAAATGAATAAATAACTCCCCATCTTTCCCTATGGACATACTGAAGGACGACCTTACTGAACCATTTACATCATGTGCATTTTTTATTTTCTTGTTTATGTCCATTCAAGAATATCCTGGTCAATCCATATTATTCTAGATAAATCCCCCATGAAGTCCATTCCATTGTTTTAAATGATTTATCGCCTTCATTTCCCGATCTCATACGAATATAATGATATCCACAGTAAAATTCTATCTTTGAAAAACTAATAACATCATTTCATGGAATTCGAAATAGGTATTGGCTGGTGATCTTATTTACCGTCCTTCTATTAAAACACAAAAGATAAAATATATCTTTCTTTGGAATAAGAAGAGTCGAGACTATACATAAACTTATAATTTCTAGTGTTAAGACTTTTCTTTATA
Source organism: Sambucus nigra (assembly GCA_949130495.1). Lineage (NCBI taxonomy): Eukaryota > Viridiplantae > Streptophyta > Magnoliopsida > Dipsacales > Adoxaceae > Sambucus > Sambucus nigra. The sequence continues at coordinate 60,299,821 of OX422216.1, read as the reverse complement.
ATAAATCATCGAGTTTTCTTTTCGACATCCACATGTTCTCTCAGATTTATTATATAATATGGATTGTTTGGAAAACTGCACTAGGTAAAAAATCAATAAAATGTTTAAATTGTAAAACCATTTTTAAGAACACCATAATATTAATCAATAATATATTAATTTAATTAAATTTTCACATACAAATGTTAATAAAATGATCTTGGATCTTCATGATTATCACAAATAAGCATTATGCGGAACATAAATGGTGATAAAATTGCATACCTCCATAATCATCACAACTAGAAATATTGATAGAGTAGTCAACCTTAACAGTGTCTGATCGGGCTGAATTTTGAAACACAACTTAATATTGTATGAAGAAATAACATAATCCAATTTCAATGCATTCCGACAGTTAGATCTCCCAGTATAGTGAAAACACTATTTCGAATTTTACTCTCCTTAAGAATTTAGATTTCTCTCCCTTTCCAATAATTTTATTATGTTTCCTTTAATTGTCTGAATGATGGAAATCAGTCACTTATTTATAGATAGGGACATGACCTAAATCTCCAACAGTCACTTAATATCAACCGTCCATCAAGGTAGACGCCCAAGAGTTATTTTGAATCATAGTATTTGGAGTACCCTTTTATTGACCAAAGTGACTCGTAGTATTAATATAATTATGGAGCACGTAATGGAGAATTATTTAAAATAATTCTAACAGACTCCAACTTGATCCATAATTATCATAAAGTTCGCAATAACCTTTGAGTCGTCCTTAAATGGTTTTTCATAAACACCTTAATCAAACAAATCATTAATGCGAGTCATGGCGCTCATATACTAATTCAAGAGCATGATCTCTTCCATGTACCACAACATCACACTACACCAAAACTGTCGAATTGTCACAGTTATTGACCGTGACAAGTCCAACTTGTTAAGGTCAATGACCGTGATAAGTCTTGGGGTGATATGTTTTGTTATCAGGGACTTGTCACGGTCATTGACCGTGATAAATTCATTAGAATTGTCACGGTCTTTGACCTTGGCAATGATTGTCACGATTAAAGACCGTGAAAAACTAGTGAAAAACTTCAAAAAATTGTCACGGTCAATGACCGTGACAAATCTTGGCAGAATTTAAAAAAAACTACTGGGCAGTTTGGCCACTGCCACTGCCCAGCAGTATATTTGTACCTGTTATAGCAAAATTATACCTATTCAAACAACATATATCCAAATAAAATAGAAACAATGCACCAAATCATTCCGTATATAATTAAATATAAAAAAAAATAATAATACAATCCATATTTAAACGAAAATGTAACAACTCAAAATAATTCATATATAATCAAAGTGTCCAAATAAAAATAAATACAAAAAATGTCACGCCATAGTGAATGGGGTAGGTTCGAGGAGGAAGGAAGGCCACACGATATAGGCATTGAGACACCCCTCAATATGTGTCACACCGCATTATTCACGCAACCATAATGTTAAGTTCTCCTTGGTGGTAATCACATGCATGACGAGAACATTAGCCCCGATGTTTTGAAGAATACGGTTATGAACCGCATACCCAGGACTTTATTCGGGTCCCTCAACTCCCTCGCTATCCACTTGCCATTAAATATGTCGAGTAAAAATACGCTCATCCAACCGATTGTTGACATAGGCCGCTCAACGGGAGCTAAGTAGTGTAGTGAATCATCAAGCGGTGAGTCTGCGCGTATCAGCGATGAAGCGATGATGTCCACATCCTCATCCTCCTCCACCTCTTCCTTAATCACCTTATCATTTCCCTTGCCCTTTCCCTAAACCTTTTCGCCTAACTCGCGCTTCATGAATGCATACATATCTAGGACCGTCACCCCCAACCTTGATAGGTTCGTGTCATGCGTGTCCACCTAACGAGCCAACCCGGTGATGCTCATTTCCATTATGAGGATCCTAGATTTACCCACCTGCGAGCTCACCCCCTATCCCTCCCCTTGTGATCAGTTCCAAGAACTTGGCTGAGTGCATCCGGGACAAAGATACCTTGTCGGCATCAGATTGCGACTCAAGCATTCCCTTAAGCTTTGCCTGAAATGAAAAAAAGCACACGATTAGTTAAATAAGTAAATAAAAAATTAAAACGTAATTCACAAAAAATAAACTATAGGATTACTTACAATCGTGGCCGCAACACTTGGGGACACCTCCTTATCCTTGTCCTTCTTCGTCTGAATTGTCACATACGCATCGAGCCTATGTGGCCTACCCCCAGGGCCACTCCCCATCCCTTGAAATAAAATAATGCAAAATTAGTAAGTAACGCAAAGTAAAATAATACAGAATAACATATTTCTATAATTATAGAAAAATCAAAACATACCATCTTGTGGTCCACCTCGACGTAAGACGTTCGGCTGGAGTAGTGCACGTCCGTCTTTTTCACCCGATTCTCCCTCCCTGATTGGCAATATGCTAACTGTCGCTCCTCAATGTCATTGTCAATGAACTTTTGCCATTTTGCCAATGTGATCAGCTCCTTCAGTGGTACGGTCTCACGCATTCTGAGAATGGAGTCCCGAGTATTCCCAAAGTATTCTGAGAATGGGGTAGGCTAAATTGTTCATGTCAAACAAATACAAAACAAAAGCAAAGTAAGTGTTAGTTGGGAATAAATTGAAATTGAAATTGAAATTGAAATATAAATATAAATATAAGTACATTACATTTAGTGCTGCCCAAATAGCTAACTTGAGCTCATTTGGTATCTCCCTCCACCTACTGTACCCTGGGTCGATAATCGTCTTCACTAGCTTGATGGATCTAGCCAATATGTCCATCTTGTTCTGAACGACCATTCCAAATTTTCCCAATTTGGGAATCCTAGGGGACGATGAGCCCTCGTCACATCTGCTACCGCCGAGCCCTGAAAAAGACATCATCATCATCATCCTTGCCTTACTCTTTGAAGGAGACATTTTGCTGTAATTTTTTTTTGTTATTAGTACAAATCCAAATGAATTAAAACAATACAAACATACTTGAACACACACACACACCTGAAGAAGATATACAAACATTTTCTGTGGTCGTGTCACTCTCGAATGGGTCGTGACATGAAGTACCTCTTTGCGTATTTCATATTATGACATCTCTTTGTGTATTTCACAAATTCATTAGCACCTCCACGAAACACATCCCCCAATCTATATGTCTCACCCATCCACTCTTTGTATTTAGCATATCCCATCACACCTACTACAAACAATCACCTATTAAAGGTAAGAAGCGTATATTTGTGGATTAGTAAAAAATAAACTTAGATTTATAGTATGTTTCATTTAATTATGTCTTATTTATATTAGATTTTTAAATTTTAAATTCAATTTGAATTTATAATATCAATTCCTATTTCCTCCATCTCCTCTAAAGGGTGAGTGGTCCTATCCCATTTAAGACCGCATATTTCTAAAATATACTTAACAACTCATGCACATTGTTACAATTTGAGACAAATTCAATAGCATATCCCCATAGTTCTCCAAGTACACGACGTAGATTGGCAAGTGTGAGTGTTATTTCAATTTATTAATTGAAATAACACTTAATATCGCATCATCTAGTATGTACCCAGAGAACATTAAGATACAACTGCAGAACTTCCTCTAATAGTAACAAGTTTGAGCCACTAAGAATATTATTATACAGAAACTATATAGTTCCAAACTGTCCAAATGGGACAATTCGAGAGATCTCATTACAGGGATAATGACTCTCGAATGGGTCTAAGGGCTATTGAATGCGTACGCCGAAGAACTAGAAAGATAGTATCTATGCGCACTATATGTAATTTCAAGTATGTTTCATTTAATTATCATAAGTCTGTGGTAGTGCCACTCTCGAACGGGTCGTGACACGAAGTAATTTTAGAAAAAAGTTGAAAACTCCGCCTCCCCCTATTTTGACAATAATCGAGTGGTCATGCCACTTTCAAAAGTAACCAACCCAATAAATTAAGACAATATAATTATTTAAGGATTCATTAGTGTGAATTAAATTAAGGATTTAAAAAAAATAAACAACCAACTTCCATATCCAACCACATCCATCCAATATAATCCAACAGCAATAATAAACCAACAAATGTGTATCCTGTACTCCTTCTAATTCTACTACTCAATTAATCCAACACCAATAATTTCTAACTGATTTCAAACCTAAATAAGAATGTACAAACAATATTTATAATGTTAAAAAATTTATAACCACTTTCAAACCTAAATAAGGATATACAAACAAAATTATAATGTCAAACAATATACAAACAAGTTCTAATGAATTTCAAACCTAAATAAAAATATATACCCACTCAACCCCCACACCGGGACCCCCTCTCCCCCCACCACACACATGGACATACACACACACACACTACCACCACCACCCTGCCATAACATGTTAAAGATATGAGATAAATTTCTCACTACATTAATGCTTTGATTTGACAACACATAAGTTAATATCCCCCTAATACCTAATATGCATTTTATTTTTCTCATTAGTAACCCTTGATTAGCAATTATATGATGCTTGTAAATGATTGAGTATTAAATATACATGATATATACTTGAATAATGTATATGATATATAAAGTTCATTCAATCAGTCGAAATCGACCCCCTTTAAGGAACAATCTTGTTTGATAATTAAACTCATTATACGCCATGATTATAAGCATCGCATCTTACTACTACTATCATCTTTATATTTAATATTCGTGCCCATTATAGTTGGGTCACTATGGTGACTACCAAATATTCCATAATATGAATATTACATTAAGTAAAGACTTGCATATAGAAGTCAATAAATTTTCCACTTATGTTCATTAAATATCGCATGAGAAATGAAATAAATTATTCATGTTTGGTCTTCATGCATTTAATTGGTGATATCATGATGAAAGAAATAATGACATCGACATTTGATTACCATTATTACCTTCTAAAAATATATATCACCATTTAATTTTTGCTCAATAATTATAATTGGACTAGTAGGCTACCAAATCACAATAATTGAATAAATAATAATCTGTGTGCAACATCATAAATCTTAGCATTATATATCATACATGGACCTGTAGGAACAAAAAATATGCATGGTATTAACGCATTAGTCCAATATTTATCTGTTAATGGATTACTTTATCGAACACTAATCCTTACATTATATAAATATTAGAGATGAGCATACATTTGTGAAATACCCGTAATACATGAATAATTTATATAGATGTCAATTTTTTAATTTGAAATTCATAAAAAACTAGACATAATATGAAGATCAAATTGACAAGGGGTTCACACGAGATATCACACGAATAATAGTAATTGGAAAATATGAATTATTTACTTTGACTTCATCACTTATGCATGAGTAAAAATCATAAATATTGACCCAAATCATTCATGGTCATACTAATGCACAATACGGTTATAATCACAACTACCAAACTAGTGGCATCTGTAAATATAACTATATAACTTTGATGTCAATTATTTAATATTCATAAAAATTACAATGTTTATTTTATTCAAATTTCATCATGTGTTGCGCTTCAATTTAACCTTATAACAAACATTAGGATAATCTGAAATGACTACAAGTATAATATCTTCACATGATTAAAATGAATGAATACCTACTTATAAGTCTTAAAATTGCAAGTCATGCATTCAAATATGCATGCATGCAACGAAATCATAAATCTAGTGTCCGCATATATGAATTGTAGACTATGTTTTACATTTAATTCAACTAAATGGGAGTACTAGTATTAGAACAAACAATAATTATGATATTCAACTACATGAATCGTTGGCCTGTGTTTGGCACGAGACTCATTAAAATAAGAATATCATGATATTCAACAATATGAATCATTGGCCTATGTTTAGCACGAGACTCATCAAAATATGAATATTAATAATAACATAACATTCAATAATGTGAATCATTATCCTGTGTTTGACACGAGACTCGTTAAAAAACGAATATCATAATCTTGTGTTTGACACGAGACTCATCAAAATATGAATATTAATAATAACATAATATTCAATAATATGAAACGTTTCCCTGTGTTTGACATAAGACTCATCAAAATATGAATATTAACAAGATCATGTTATTGAATAATATGAATCGTTGGCCTGTGTTTGTTACGAGACTCATAAAAAATATGAATATTAACAATAATACAAGTCCAATATCCTACCATATGAAATATGTTAGCATGTGTTTGGCACGAATATTCAACTAAAATAGGATTATTAGAATAAGGTTTTATAACAGTTCTAGATAAAACATACATGAAATATGAGAAAGCTTAATTTTTTTTCAAAAAAAACAATGATTTAACATTATGGAACTGTAGAAAATTACTCTTGAATCTCAAAACAATTTACGGAATTCAAAAATAATTTTTCTGAAAATCATAAACATTATGTATGTAAAATCAATGCCCCAAAAAATATTATACTCAAAACTTAATGTATAATTAAGGGTCCAAATATAGATGCATACATAATAATCTAATATTTATAATTATAGATTAAGACATTTTAATATCTTTCCCATTTAACATCATATAAATATTAGTGTCGAAACATCAATTCATAATTACATTAGGACCAATGGACTTCCAAATATAGATTATGCATAATAATCTAATTTATTAAAATGTTATTTTCAAACACATAATCATATATCTAATATTCAAAATTTTATATTGAACCTTTTGGTCAATACAAATAATACATAACATGAATATTAGAAAAATCATGTAATAAAAAAATATATGTAGTGATTTATACCACAAAATACCAAAAATAATTTATTTTTCCAAAAAATGGAAAATTTTGAGTTATCACTACAGTAACATAAACAATCTTTTCAAGATCACTTTCTAGTTTGCGGAATCACAAAATAAATTTTTAAGCGAGAGTTATTAGCGTTGACATTATTCCAAAAAATGGTAAAAACACATTTTTAGGGGTCTAAACGATGTCAAAACGCAAAACTGGGGTGGGGCCCATTGTATACAATTGGTTTTGTTTATTTTGAGGTTTCCAATCGATCATGTGAGTTTTAGAAAATTCCAATCATGTTTTGACCTTCACATTCCAACTAGTGAGTCTATGCGACATAAGAAAAATGTCACGAAAAATTCCCAGGCACAAACAAAAATTGATTTCATGCAGACTCCATTATAAGCAAATATCAATAAGGAAAAATGATGAGATCTTAAATTTTAGCTTTGATACCACATGTACAACTATTTTTAAGAACACCATAATATTAATCAATAATACATTAATTTAATTAAATTTTCACATACAAATGTTCTTAATAAAAGGATTTTGGATCTTCATTATTATCACATATAAGCATTATGCGAAACATAAATGGTGTTAAAATAGCATACCTCCATAATCATCACAACTAGAAATATTGACAGAGCAATTAACCTCAACGGTGTCTGATCGGGCTGAATTTTGAAACACAATTTCATCTTGTATGTAGCAAGAAGATACTCCAATTTCAATGCATTCCAACTATTAGATATCCCGGTATAGTCAAAACACTATTTCGAATTTTACTCTCCTTGAGAATTTAGATTTCTCTCCCTTTCCTATAATTTCATTATGTTGCCTTTAAGTGTCTGAATGATGAAAATCAGTCACTTATTTATAGACAGGGACAAGACCTAAATCTCCACCAGTCACTTAATATCAACCCTCCATCAAGGTAGATGACCAAGAGTCCTTTTGACTCTTAGTATTTGGATTACCCTTTCATTAACAAAAGTGACTCTTAGTATTAATATAATTATGGACCACATAATGGAGAATTATTTAAAATAATTTTAACAGACTCCCACTTGATCTATAATTATCATAAAGTGTGCAATAACCTTTGAGTCATCCTTAAATGGTTTTTCATAAACACCTTAATCAAACAAATCATTAATGCGAGTCATGTAGCTCATATACTAATTCAAGAGCATGATCGATTCCATGTACCACAACATCACACTACACCAAAACTGCCAAATTGTCATGGTCATTGACCGTGACAAGTCCAACTTATCAAGGTCAATGACCGTGACAAGTGTGGGGTTGTCACGGACTTGTCACGGTCATTGACCGTGATAGATTCATTAGACTTGTCACAGGCTTTGACCTTGGCAAGGTTTGTCACGCTTAAAGACCATGACAAAGCAGTGAAAAACTTCAAAAAAATTTCATGATCAATGACCGTGACAAATCTGGGCAGAATTTAAAAAAAAAATACTATGCAGTTTGGCCACTGCCACTGCCACTGCCTAACAATGTATTTATACCTGTTATAGCAAAATTTTACCTGTTCAAACAACATATATCCAAATAAAATAGAAATAATGCAAAAAATCATTCCATATATAATTCAATATCCAAATAAAATAATAATAAAATCCATATACAAACAAAAATGTAACAACTCAAAATAATTCATATATAATCCAAGTGTCCAAATAAAAATAAATACAAATAATGTCACGCCATATTGTATGGGGTACGTTCGAGGAGGAAGGAAGGCCACACGATATACTCATTAAGACACCCCTAGATATGCGTCATGCCGCATTGTTCGCGCAACCATAATGCCAAGTTCTCCTTGGTGGTTATCACATGCATGACGAGCACATTGGCTCCGATGTTTTGAAGGATACGATTATGAACCGGCATACCCAGGACTATATTCGGGTCCCTCAACTCCCTCTCTATCCGCTTTCCATCAAATATGTCGAGTAAAAACACGCTCGTCCAACCGATTGTTGACATAGGCCGCTCGACAGGAGCTAAGTAGGGAACTGAATCATCAAGCGGTGAGTCCGCGTGTATCGGAAATGAAGCGGTGATGTCCACATCCTCCTCCTCCTCCACCTCTTACTTCACCACCTTATCCTTTACCTTAACCTTTTCGCCTAACTCGCTCTTCATGAATGGGTACATATCTAGGACTGTCACCTCCAACCTTGATAAGTTCGTGTCATGCGTGTCCACCTGACGAGCCAATCCGGTGTTGCTCATCTCCATTATGAGGATCCTAGATTTACCCACCTGCGATCTCACCCCCTAGCCCTCCCCTTGCGATCAGTTCTAAGAACTTGGATGAGTGCATCCGGGACAAAGATACCTTGTCGGCATCAGATTGCGACTCAAGCATTCCCTTAAGCTTTGCATTAAGTGACAAAAAGCACACAATTAGTTAAATAAGTACATAAAAAAATTATAACGTAATTCACAAAAATTAAACTATCGGATTACTTATAATCGTGGACGCGACACTCGAGGACACCTCCTTATCCTTGTCCTTCTTTGTCCGAATTTCCACATACGCATCGAGCCTATGTGACCTACCCCCGGGGCCACTCCCCGTCCCTTGAAATAAAATAATGCAAAATTAGTAATTAACGCAATGTAAAATAATGCAGAATAACATATTTCTATAATTATAGAAAAATCAAAACATACCATCTTGTGGTCCACTTCGGCGTAAGACGTCCGGCAGGAGTAGTGCACGTCCGTCTTTTTCACCCGATTCTACCTCCCCGATTGGCGAGATGCCAATTGTCGCTCCTTGATCTCATTGTCAATGAACTTTTGCCATTTTTCCGATGTGATCGGCTCCTTCGACGGGACGGACTCATGCATTCTGAGAATGGAGTCCCGAGTCTTCCCAAAGTATTGGGCCCATAAATTCTTCTTCCATGTCCTGTGTTGCTCCCTCAACTGCTCCAACACAGAATTGCGGAGTTCTGGGGGTAGGCTGAATTGTTCCTGTCAAATAAATAAAAAATAAAAACAAAGTAGCTGTTAGTTGCGAATAAACTGAAATTGAAATTGAAATTAAAATTGAAATATAAATATAAATATATATACATTACATGTAGTTCTACCCAAATAGCTAACTTGAGCTCATCTGGAATCTCCCTCCAACTACTATACCCTGGGCGGATAATCATCTTCACCAGCGCGATGGATCTTGCCAATATGTCAGTCTTGTTCTCAACGGCCATTCCCAATTTTCGCCATTCGAGAAGCCTAGAGGGTGATGAGCCCCCGTCGCATGTGCTACCTTCGAGCCTTGAAGAAGACATCATCATCATCCTTGCCTTAATCCCTGAAGGAGACATTTTGCTGTAAATTGTTTTGTTATTAGTACAAATCCAAATGAATTAAAACAATACAAACACATCAGCAAACATACACACACAGACACCTGAAGAAGATATACAAACATTTTATGTGGTCGTGCCACTCTCGAATGGGTCGTGACATGAAGTACCTCTTTGCGTATTTCATATTATGACATCTCTTTGCGTATTTCACAAATTCATTAGCACCTCCGCGAAATACATCCTCCAATCTATTTGTCTCACCCCTCCACTCTTTGCATTTAGGATATCCCATCACAGCTACTGTAAATAATCACCTATTAAAGGTAAGAAGCATATATTTGTGGATTAGTATAAACAAAACTTAGATTTATAGTATGTTTCATTTAATTATGTCTTATTTATATTCGATTTTTAAATTTCAATTTCAAATTCAAATTTAGTTTATAATATCAATTCCTATTTCCTCTATCTCCTCTAAAGGGTGAGTGGTCCTATCCCATTCAAGACTGCATATTTCTATACTATACTTAACAGGTCATGAACATTGTTACAATTTGAGACAAATTCGGTAGCATATCCCCATAGTTCTCCAAATACACGACTTAGATTTGCAAGTGTGAGTATTATTTCAATTTATCAATTGAAATAACACTTAACATCTGTAGACACCCCATTCTATTACCCCATAACTCTCCTTAGGTCCCTAGTACCTCCCTTCATCACTGTAAACCAAGGTAACGTCCCAAGTACTGACCTGAAGGCCATCGGGCACTCCCTGGCTCCATTTGACCCAAAATTCAAACTCTTCATCTCAATCGAGACTCAATGAATCTTCAAAGGGCACTGAATACCCTTTCTAATGGTATGCCCCGTGCTCAATTCCGACTTACCATGTGGACGAACGATCCGTTTGCATCCGAAACCTGACCTAGAGGCCACCGGACGCTTCCACGCTCTTTTTGATCTAAGTAAACTCTTCATCTCAATCGAGGCTAAATGAATCTTCGAAGGGCACTTGATACCCTTTCAAACGGTCCATCCCGTGCGCGATTTTGACTTTCCATGCGGACGAACGATCCATTTGACTCTGGGAGGCCACCGAGCGCTTCTAGGGCCCGATTGACCAAAGTCAACTCTCCAAACCGGGTCAAACTCTTTGGAATGTCGAAGTAAATCTCCTAACCTTTCTAATGGTCCACCCCATGTGCAATTTTGACTTTCCATGCGGACGAACAATCCGTTTGACTCCAGGAGGCCACCGAGCGATTCTCGAGCCCGGTTGACCAAATTCAACTCTCCAAACCGGGTCAAACTCTTTGGAATGTCAAAGTACATCTCCTAACCTTTCCAACGGTCTACCCCGTGTGCGATTCCAACTTACCATGCGGACGAATGATCCGTTCACGTCCGAGCAATTCCCCGTCCAATGGACCGACAAATGCTTCCGAGCCATATTTGACCCAAAGTAAACTCCTAAACCCGGGGGCGGTCCAAAGGACTTTCAAAGGTATCTGAATTACCTTTCCAATGGTATGCCACGTGCACGATTCTGATCAATGGTTTTCCCTTGGCGACCAATTCTTCGAAAAAGCCTGAAGCGCACTACCAAATGGCAGGTTCCATACCCTGCCTATCGGCACCTGCCGATAGGCAGGAACAGTTCTATGCCGATCGAAACTCACCTGGGCCTATAAAAGGAGGCCTTCACCTCATTTTCAAAGGGGGCCCAAATCTGATAAAAATCTCTCTCAACGAATCCCATAAACCTCTCTCGAAGGCAGTGTGATTTCAACTCCCAAATCCCTTTTTTACTTCCACTTTTCATCATCCTTTTCATGAAACTTGGTGAATTAACCACTTTCCATCATCATCCAAGCTCAAGGGATGATATTCAACACTTAAGATCAAGCTCAAGATCTTCAAAAAGGTCCAACTTTCTCAAACTCTCTTGAATTCTCTTAAATTCCCATAACTTGTTTTCTTATTTAGCTTTTTATTATCTCATCTCACACATCCTAATATACTTTTTATTTAGTATTATTGTACCTCTTTTATTTTCATAAAACCCAAAAAACAAGAAAAAGAGGGTTTTGCTCATAAATTCCAAGTAGGGATTCTCACACTTTTCTAACAACGAAAACACCTTTTTCTACACACACACACACACACACACACACACTTACAAATAAGAGATTCCCCATTTGGATTTATGGGATAAACCCCACCCCTCGTTTTGTATGCGAACTACGTGGACTTTGATGCCTTTATAGGCTACGTAGGCGTCTCGGGGTAAAACCCGAGACTCGAGTCCTTTTTCTCACCTTTTTTATCTTATTTTCTATTTTCTCTAAATCCATTTTCCTTATATTCTATATATTTGCCCTTAATAACGCGTTACTCCATATGCGTTATCGTTCCCTTATAACGATCGACGTAGGGGTAATCGCGTAAATCTTATTTTTCTAATATTACCTTTATATCTTCCTCCGGATGACTCGCTTTATCTTTTCCATAATATAAGTCGAGGATTCCTACCTCCATTCTATATATACACATGCACACATATCACGGGGGGAAACAAAAGGAAAATAGCAAATATTCAGGAGAGACCGAAAGGACGGAATGGGTGCCTAACACCTTTCCATTTCGTAACTAATCCTCTGAACCCTTCTCATATTATCTTTATTTCGCACGCACCAGTATGTCTTTGGAAGCCATCCTTCGGGGTGGCTTCCCCTTTTTCTTTTGTCTGTTTTGAGTAAAATAGACTGGCAACTTTGAATCTCTCTATATTTTAACACCACATCTCAAACGATGCCGTCCGAAGCACTCCCGAGAGGCACGTGCGGGACCCGAAGGATCCTTCTCCTCCGTGGCGGGGATCGGGGATGGCCACAGTGGCGACTCTGCTGGGGAGTTCATTTTTTATATTGAGGGCTTGACTCTATTTACATGGATGCTATATTTTCTTATGTCTCCCCCCATATCTGCATGTTCCCCTTTTTCCATGTGTATCCCATGTTTATGCTTATATTCACACACTTGTGGAAATTTCTCCATGTACACTTCACACCACGTGCACCTAGGATCACATGTATATCCCCATGTTGCACGCATCACCCATCCATACTTACTGTACTTTTCTCCCTGTTTGGCATAATCAAGAAAGGCATTCTCATCATAAGATACAAATAAGAGGATCATGCATGATTCACACAACATCACCAAAGAGCATTGTTATTGACCAAATTTTACCCAGTAACTGGAGGGTCACTTCGTGATGAACACTGGTCCGGCAGGTCGCAGTTAGCCTAAGCGATATGACTCTCACCTTCCATTGGCCAAGTACCTTTGACATATATCGAACGGTTCCCCCACATCGTACCGCTTGACCGAAGTTATGACAGGAGGTATATCATAGGGAATTCATTCACGTACGCCGAGTATATCGAATTCGCTCTCACACGTACCGTCCTCATGAGGTATATGGTGAGGCAATTCCCGTACACTCAGGTATATCAAATGCCTTGTCCACACGTACCGATTGCCCGCAAGAGCATGACATATATCGTGGAAGTCACGCCAAAGGGGGAAACCCATGCCGATTCACCCAAGCAACTGCATACCCGCATATAGGTGTCAGACCTAGGACACGCACTTTATATTACTGGTTTCAACCCGAAACTCTGCCGAAATTCTGAGTCGGCCTGCCACCCAATTTTTGCGCATTTTTAAAACGGGACCCTATCCGTGAGCCTGGTTACAAGTCCAAACCGTAGCTTTGCATATACTAAGAACCCCACTTTTCCAGGCTCGGGTCCCATCCGGCATTGCATTTAGGAGAATTAAATACAAGTGAAAACATAACAATTATAATAATCATGCTGAGTTTCGATTCCAACAAAATTTCTCCCTTCTTTATCAAAAATCCAAAAACATTTCTCCCTTCTTTATAAAAAAATCCAAAAATAGTTCTTCCTTTTTTCTCAAAAATAAATCTCATCCTACGCCTTCTCGGGTCGATCGCAAGCCCTTGGCCTGTCTCCCTATTGGTTTCGGTCTTCTGTCAAATCACCCCAGAGTTTCATCCGTTCCTCTAGTACTTCTTCCGAGTATGGAATCCATCCATCGTACATGGAGAATACAGATCAAACCCCAGTCATACAGCTGGACCTGCCAACAGTCCTAGCCCAGCTCGTGTCCAAGATTGACAACTTCCAAACCGAGGTCCGAGAGATGCAAAGAAACCAAGTTCCTATTCCTCAAGAGCCCGAGGCCCTATTCCCTCGTGATATGGGTCCACCCGAGCCTATCTGGGTTCCGGAAGAATATCAGCATGCTCCACGTGCCCCTCCTGCCAATGGGATGCCACCTGCCCAGCTTCCAATGCCAAACATTGCCAACCCTATGGATAACCTGCCTGTGGTCGCTGATCCAAAAGAGGAGGAGTTGAATAAAGTCAAGGAGGACCTTAGGATGCTCACTAAAAATTTTCACCAAGTCAGGATATCTGGGAATTACGTGGACTACACCTACATGTCTCCTTATCCTAAAGCAAGGTTACCCAAGAAATTAAAGATGCCAAATATCGAGAAGTTTGGAGGGAGTGGACCCCCAATTGTTCATCTTCGAAATTATCATCGTTCTATGACTCTACTAGGGGCTTTTGAGGAGGTGATGGCCCAATTGTTTCATCAAACTTTGAAGGATAGTGCCCTCCGATGGTTTTTATCTCTTGAGGAATCCAGAATTTGCAGCTGGGAGGATTAGCTCGAGAATTCATGTCACAGTACGAATACAATGAAGAGCTTGAGGTCACCCGTCGTGATTTAGAGATGCTCAAATAGAATCCTGGAGAATCAGTGAGTAACATCATAACCCGGTGGAGGGAGCAGGCAGCTACCATGACTAATCGGCCATCCGATTAAGAACAGGTCAACATAGTGAAGAAGAACTTCTTGCCCCATGTCCGAGCGACGATGGGAGGACAATATTATCCCCACTTTCGCGCTCTCAGAGAAGCAGGAGTGGAAATCGAGGAAA
This sequence comes from Sambucus nigra, assembly GCA_949130495.1. NCBI lineage: Eukaryota > Viridiplantae > Streptophyta > Magnoliopsida > Dipsacales > Adoxaceae > Sambucus > Sambucus nigra. The sequence goes on along the minus strand of OX422216.1, from coordinate 60,284,561 downwards.
GCGTCGTTAAAACAGAGATTGAACCAAAGAAGGTGTCTGGACAGTTCACCCCTAGAAAGTATGACAAGCCTGCCAGTGCTACCGTCTCGACCATCAATAACATCTCTCAACCAACCACATCATGGGCACCAGAAAGCCACCCTACTCCCATCCTAAGGGAATACACGGAGCTCCATGCTCCCCTCTCCAATGTTTACCAAGCCCTGTTAAGACAAAACCTCATCAAACCCTTGGATCTACGTCCATTACCAAATCCACTCCCAAGAAACTTCAAAACCGATGCTCACTGTGCCTTTCACCAAACTGCCGGTCATACCACCGACCAATGCTTTCACCTCCGGAACGTAATCCAAGATCTCATTGACCGGGGTACCATAGCCCCACCAGCCAATCCTAAGACAAACACTACTCACAATCCACTTTCGAATCACACCAATGCCATCTCTTTAATAGAAAACCCAGATTTCGATCCCTCAACTCAAATCACACCCATATACTCTCCTAAACCTCTTCAAATTTGCCCATATTTCCTCCTACACCCTACTAGCCTCGCTGATCAGGCACTGTCACTCCTTACCAGAGCATGCATCATTGTCCGTACCCATTCTAAAAATAGAAGTATGGAATTGTCAGAGGTGTTAAACCAACTCCTAGAGATCGGGCTAAAATTTCCCTCACAGATGGTCATCAATTGCCAGAAGTTCAGCACACTATTCTTGGAGGCACGAAAATGGGCCCGGGATTCAGACAAGTGGGTGGTAACAACCGACGAAGTCAACTTAGACGATGTTGTCCAAACTATGGCAGGATTATTCGAGCAAACGAACAGAATTTGTAGTATCACCAGGTTACTTAACACATTGAAGTTACAAGGGAGCTTGGTCCCACCAATCACACATATCCCCACAGAATGGGAGAGCTTGTATGAAGAAGCCGTTGAAGTTGTGGAATGCATTGACTTTACATGGAAAGATAAAATTGTTGCCACCGGATGCGGGGAAGAATTCGAAGACTCGAGCGAAGAACAAGCTTCAGGAAGAGATGGCCCAATAGCCGACATATGTGGGATGATCTCATTTGAAGAACTCCTCGAAAAAATAAATAAGGTGGCAGAACAACCTGAGATTGACGAGGAAAGGGGATTCATGTTCTTTCCTTCTTCAGTAAATCACATGACCAGATCAGGGAGACATTACGAGGTTCCAATCTCACTACCAGCAAATGATAAAGGGAAGGGCGTTGAAAACCTTCCTATGCCAGAGATGACCATCGACGAGAGCAAGATCCTCGATCAACTGAAGAAAACTCAATCAAGCTAACATCACTCTATGGGGACTTTTCATGTTGTCCCAGCTACACAGAAATGCTTTAATCAAATTACTCACAGGACTAATAGTTCCCCCCCCCTCTACCACACTAGAAGAAGCAGTAAATCTGGTCGGATCCTTCACCTCTACCCGAATACTATCATTTTCTGAAGAAGAAATCCCCAGAATTGGGCCAAATCACAATCATGCACTCAACATCTCCATCGAAGTTATGGGAAAGGCCGTGCCACTCTCTCTTGTCGATAATGGATCCGCCTTGAACGTTTGCCCTCTGAGAACCTTCAAGTGTTTAGGCCTGAAAGAAAGAAACCTCGCTCCAACCTCCGTTGTTGTGCGTGCCTACGATAATACCCCTCGCGAGATGATGGGGTCCATAAAACTTGCAATAGGGGTTGTCCCTATAAAGCCTATCGTCCAATTCCAAGTCCTAGACATCCCAGCTTGTTTCAACCTATTGCTCAGATGCCCCTAGCTCCACAATATCAAGGGTGTGTCTTCCTCAATCCATCAGAAATTGAAGTTCTTCGCCGACGGGAGAGTCATCACCATTTTTGACGATAACAAAAATACCGAGGGTGCAAGCACTAGCAGTCCAATCCTTGAGATACATCACGGGTCAAATGATATGCTCCTATCAGGATTCTGAGTTGAGCCACTCCTACTCCCGGTAGGGGACGATTACAAAGAAAGGGTTTTTCCAGAATATGACCCTCACGGCAATGTCAATATGATTTAGATGTTCAAAAACATGCACTTCATGCCCGGACTGGGGCTAGGGTGAAGGCAGCAGGGGATACTTGAGCCCATCGAACTAAAGAAAGCTTTCCCTCCTTGCGGCTTGGGGTATTAACCATCAGAACAAGAGCTAAGAATGATCCACCAATCTTGACCAAAGAGAAGATCAGACTGCATCCGAACTATCTCATGAGACTCCTTGAATGGACGATTCATCAAAGAAGGCAAAAATTTCCCCTTTGCGATTTTCCAGAACCATGGTATGACCACACAGACAAGAAGATGAAGTCTGGAATGGAGATATTTTTCTAAGACTGCTAACCATGGGATGAAAGTTTCCCACACCAAGTACAATCCCTCATCAAAGATGCTGAAGAGACTTAAGAAAGAGATTTTGAAGATTCCTTCAACTTACAGACACTGGGGATGGCACTCTGCATGGTTCATTCAGGCACTACATGAATGAACCCATCCCGTTTGATTAAATCTGCTGATACACCTCTCCTCAACAAGCATGATGTGCCAGTTCTACCCCTTGAAATCTCCCCTAACCCTAATGTTTACCCTATTTCTTCTTCTGTTGTCTACCCTTGCTCAAATGTAATCGAAACCTCTTTTGATGAGGTTCTCAATGCTGTTTTTCCTATCAATGAAATAAACGAAGATTTTTTAGTATCTTGATGTGCCTTATATTAATTGTTTAGATTCTAATCGAACTTTTGATGATGATGATTTTGCAAATGAACAATTCTTAACTGATCTAAATAAGGTTAATAATAAACAACATAACCGCGCTCAAGTTAATAAAGAAAAGACTATTATTATTAATCTCGGTTCTAGCAGCCAACTGCGCGAGATTAGGATAGGGGCCACCCTTGACGAGCATGAGCGCGCACAACTCGGAGAATTGCTGAAGGAGTTCGTAGATGTATTCGCATGGTCCTCTGATGATACGCCCGACATTGATCCTGAAATAGCTCAGCATGAGATCCCCACTCTCCTAGATTACAAGCCAGTTAAATAAAAATTGAGAAAACTCCACACCGAATGGTCGGTCAAGGTCAAAGAAGAGGTGGTCAAACAGTTAAACATGGGTTTCATTCGGATGATCTAATATCCCACATGGCTTGTTAATATTGTACCTGTGCCGAAATCAGGAGGGAAGGTTCGAATGTGTTTAGACTACCGAGATTTAAACAAAGCTTCTCCAAAGAATGACTATCCGCTACCCAATATCGATATGATTGTAGACAACACAGTCAGTCATGCTCTCAAGTCTTTTGTCGAAGGATTTGTCGGATACAACCAAATCAAGATGCACCCCGACCACCAAGAAAAACTGCATTCATCACCCCATGGGGAACCTTTTGCTACATCGTTATGCCATTCGGTCTCAAGAATTCTGGGGCTACCTACCAAAGGGTTTCCACAACCATCCTGCACGATCTGATCCACAAGGAGGTCGAGGTTTATATGGATGATATGATTATCAAGTCCAAAATAGAGAAGGTCATGTTCGCGTTCTTCGGAAGTTCTTCAAATGACTACGACGGTATCCGATGTTACTTAATACACAAAAGTGTGTCTTCGGCGTTACAAAAGGAAAACTCTTTGGGCTCATGGTCAGCGAAAAAGGGATAGAAGCAGATCTTGCAAAGATGAAGGCCATACTTGAGATGCCACCACCCCGAACAGAGAAAGAAGTCTGAGGTTTTCTTGGGAAATTGCAATACATCAGCCAGTTCATCAGCCAGCTAACCTCCCTTTGTGAGCCAATCTTCAAGCTCCTTCGAAAGGATTCAACTAAAATTTGGAACGAGGCCTGCCAAGAAGCCTTTGACCCAATCAAACAATACCTAACCCAACCTCCAGTGCTCATGCCACCACAGTCTGGTCTCCCTTTTCTCCTATACCTAGACATAACCGACACTGCAGTCGGAGATTTGCTAGCCCAATACCTTGAGGACTCCCGCAAAGAAAGAGCCATATATTACGCCTATCGCAAATTGGTCGGGTACGAGGTCAACTACACTTCTTTAGAAAAGGAATGTGTCGCACTTGTCTGGGTCACCCAAAAGTTGCGACACTACATGCTCGCCTTACCCATCAAACTTGTATCCCAAATGAACCCCATCAAATACCTGCTTGAAAAACCTTCCTTATCCAGTCGAATGGATCGATGGTTGATGCTCCTAACCGAGTTCAATATCGTGTACATCACACAGAAAGATGTTAAAGGAAGATCCATCTCTGACTACCTCGAGCCATCTCTGACTACCTCGCTGACTACCCTGTAGAAGAAGCATATGTTCGAATCTCCGAATTCCCAGATGAAAATATCCTCTACACCACTCAAGACTGCCTTCAATGGAAAATGTTCTTTGATGGCACTGCCAACAAAAAGGGATACGACATTGGGATCCTTATGATCGCCCTAGATGACTCCCACACTCCCATCACCATTAAATTGGATTTCCTTTGCACGAACAACATGACAGAATACAAGGAATGCACAGTGGGCCTCAAGGTTGCTCTCGAGAAAGGTATTCAATACCTTGATGTCTACTGGGATTCTTCCCTTATCATTGGTCAAGTGCTCAGAAAATTGAAAGTCAAAGACGAAAAGCTCCAACCCTTTCAAGCCCAATTAGAAGGGTTAGCCTCCCGATTTCGAGATATCACCTTCCATTACCGACCCCGAGAAAAGAATAACCTAGCCGACGCTCTCCCTACCTTGGCCTCCATGGTCGACATGCCCTAAGGAATAATAATGACCCCCTTCCTAGTTCAAAAGAAAGACAAACTGACCCATTACTACCATGTGGAGCTTATCTCCACCGAAGATCCCGAACTAGCCAATTGTTGGTACTATGATATCTGGTGCCTCCTCAGACATGGTAGGTATCCCGAGGGTTCCAACAAGAAAGATCGAACAACCCTCCGAAGACTGGCCGCCTAGTACATCATCTGTCATAAAGCTCTACTCAAGAGGAATTTCGATGGAACTCATCTACACTGCATCGCAGGGTCTGAGATTGAGAAAATAATGCAGAAAATCCACAGCGGGGAATGCGGACCCCACATGAATGGTCACATGCTCACCAAGGAGATCATCCAAAAGGGCTACTGCTGGACCATCATGATCCAGGATTGCACCGCCTATGTCCAGAGGTGCCTCAAATGCCAATAATTCTCTAATCTTCAACACTTGCCTCCGCGAGAATTATACAACATGACCTCTCCCTTCCACCTAGGGTGTCGACATCATAGGGAAGGTTACACCAAAGGCTTCAAATGGACATGAGTTCATCCTGGTTTCCATCGATTACTTCACCAAATGGGTCGAGCATGAGTCATATGCAGTATTGAATGCCAAGAAAGTGGCCAAATTCCTCAAGAAGAATATCATCTGTCGATATGGGATCCCGCATGAGCTAGTGTCAGATAATGGGTTGCATTTCGAAGCAGAAGTCACAGAAGTAGTTAACCAGTACGAGATTGAGAGACACAAATCTTCTCCCTACCCACCTCAGACCAATGGTGCAGTATAAGCCTCTAACAAGAACCTCAAAGGCATCATCAACAAGATGACCAAAAGTTCTAGGGATTGGGCCGATCGAATCTCGTACGCCCTCTGGGGCTATCGAACCTCAATCCGAACTTCTACTGGGGATACCCCTTACCCCCTGGTCTACGGCATGGAAGTAGACCTACATGTGCAGATGGAAATACCCTCGTTACGCGTCATGCTCGAAAGCAAAGTTAGTGAAGAAGACTGGTGCCAAAGCCGTTTTGATGAGCTAGCCCTCCTAGATGAAAGAAGATTAAAAGTTCTTTACCACATATAGGGGTACCATTGCCGAATAGCGCGATCATTCAACAAGACAGTCAAAAATCGTAGTGTCCAAGAGGGGGATTTAGCCCTCAAAGAGATAATAGAACCCATTTGGGACCCCAGAGGTAAATTCAAGCCCAATTGGAGCGGCCCCTACATTGTGAAGAAAATTTTATCCGGCGGTGCCGCCATGCTCACTGACCTGGATGGGGAAGAGATGGCTCGTCCAATCAATCTGGACCGTCTCAAGAAATTCTCCCCCTAGTCCAAAATCTCGATGCGCTATGACTCTTCTCATCCCCCTTCTATTCTAAAAACAAACACTCCTCATTTCCCTCTACCCAGAACTGCGTGGGCCTGATCCTCGACAAAAACTATTTTTAAAACTTTTCAAAAAACCCCAGAGGTACGTAGGCAGCTCATACTCCTCACATGAGTGAGGCCCTTTCTTTTTAACAAAATACTATTCTTTTCTTACCTCTAAGAACGGCGGTCCATTCTAAAATTATTTGAACAGAAGGATTATGTATTCCTTAGCGATCAGTATAGATAATTTAAAAATACAAAATTCATCGAGAGGCACAGCTGGATGATCAGAAACGTGTTTATTTCATTAATTAGAAATTACAGTACTGATTACATAAGAAAAAGGAACGGATAACTCCCTTCCCCACTACCATAAAAAGCCAAATAAAATCCCCACACCTATTACACAAATAAACTCCGAAGGAGTCCTACCCACAGCTACCAGAGGAGCCTGCACCCTCATCATCTACATCCTGAGGTCCCCAAGTTTCCCCTACTTGAATAGAGTGGCTTAAACACTCCATGGATCGATGAGCCTTAACCATCTTCGAAAAGACCAAAACACTCCCTTCCATGGAGTCATATAAAACAAACCATTTTTGTCCAGTCCCTACTGCCAACATCTTACTGACTACTTTCCTCATCAATCACTTCATATAATCTTTGGGGACATGGCAAACCTTCCCGACAAACTGAGAAGGACGGGTGGATGGGCGCAGATTTTCCTACAGATACCCAAGAAACAGACGCAGGCGCTCAGTCAAATCTTCTACCGAAAAGAAATTTGAGGTCCGAGGGGGCACGACCTGCGCTCAGCCGAATTGGCACAAAAGCCGCCAAGGGAAATAAAAAGAGGTATGTCTGAGACCAACCAGCCGCACATATAAATACTCTCCTAGCTCCAGAATGGGCTGCAATGGCCCCCACCAAGGCACTGACCAATACAGACCACAAGCCCCATGTTCCACAAGCCAATTCTCCCAGTTCTTAACATACAGGCCAATGCGGATGAAGTAGCACGGAAAGAAGTTGGGTACGGACGATAAGGAATATTCTGAAGGAGTCGACAAGCAGAATCTTTCAGACAACCACATGAACAGCATCACAGGGCTACCCCTCAAAAAGTCAGAACGACCTTCTCTCCAAGCATCTAGGCCATTTAAAGTCTCCGCCAATATCACCGTCGCGGTATTGCGACGATATGACATCCATGAAGTAATGGCTGCAAGTTGTGGGTCCACCTGCAATTCTCCAGTCACCGGCAGTAATTTTGAAACCAGACCCAGAATAACGGCTCCAGCATAGCCAGCATCACCTACTTCCCACAAATGCACAGACTACAGCACCGCCGGGAGGGAGATCATTCCTCCAATAACCAATGATCTGGCTGCCGAAGGCGAAATATGAAGAAGTCCGGCCAACAAATCCCTAGGAGAACGGGAAAATTCGGGCAAAGCCGCAGCAACACTGGGATTTACACACAATATGGAAAAAAATTCCTCATAAGTAGGACAAACCTCTTCCAACCCAAAGCGGAATACATGGTCTTCGGGGTACCAAAATTGTACCGCCGCTATCAGCAAATTCCACTCAAAAGGCCGATTGCTCCACAAGGAGACTCGACGCATGTTGAAAGCATCGTAGTCGACATTATAAGAGAAAATATCTTCCAAGGCTTAGAGGTAGTTGGCAAACTCGGTGCTACCAGGGAGAGCCATCTTACAAGGCTAAGAGATGGTGGGCAAGTAGGTGAAAATGCAAAAGTGTGATGAAAACACTCCAGCCTTCCCCCCTTTTTATACTTGAAAATCCTCATAAGGGACATAATCCCTGCAGAAATCGGAGGGAATCCTACCCCACAAGGTACCAAAGGATGAAGAGGATACCATTCAAAGCTTTGAATTGATGGGACTGGACTGAACTACCGATAGGCAGGTCAGGGTGCTTGCCGATCGGCATATCCCCCCCCCCCATTTTTAGAAATTTCCCTTTTTTCCTCTTTTGCCAAATCAGAAAACTCAAATAAAAATAAATTGATATTCTCAACAGAATTTCAAAATCCTTTTAATTCTCCCTTTTAATAAAAAACTTTCCTTAAATAAAAATTAAAAAATATTCCTTTTTACGGTCTCAACAGTAAAGTAAAAAGCGCATGTGCATGCATTCATTCATCATTAATAAAAGATAATCAAAAACTCCATGGCATTGCATATATTTGTGTTATATATTACTTCAGTTTTGCAGGAAATAAAAAGAAGAGCCAAAAACAACGGGACTCAGCCCGAACCCCCATTTCATTCTCTCTCTCTCTCTCAAGAGCTTCCACCCCTGCGACGCGCTCTCTTCCCCCTACGTCGAGACGACGCACCACCACTTCCCAAACCAGAGTCCTCTCCAGACGAAGCAGACGGCACCAAGAAAGAAGGAACAGGAACCGCATCCCGAATATGGGCAGTCACCAAAGATATCCAGTCTCTAATGTCCCTTTGCCAAGTGGTCGACACCCGAACTTGCTGCAAGAAAAGGAGAAATCAGTATCAAAGCAGAAATGACCAAAACAGAAAAGAAAGAGAAAAAGAAAGGAGCAGAAAGGTATACCGCAGGTCGAAGGACCTCCTCTGCCAAACCCAACTCCTCCGGATCCATCGCATGAGGACGGTGCAACATAGGCACCATCCCTCCATTAGCTCGCTGAATGTTGTATAAAGGGGTATGCAGCCGTACAAAAGGGACCTCCGAGGTCACCGCCAATGCATATGCAAATGGGCCACTACCGCTGTGAAAAGATCCCACCGCCCGACTCGAACCCGCCAGAGGGAAGGGCAGTGCATCGTATATGTTGTGCGCCATCAACCATCTCATCACGAAATCCATATAGTCATACGGCGCATTCGTATCAGTGTATAGAGAGTAGGACTCGCCGATCATCGCCGCGATCCTCTCATCCTCCAACATCAGTCGCTCCCGCCTTATAGACGTAGGAGGCTGTGAGGGTGGCACCACCACCTCCTCCTCAGCAATCTGGCGAGTCACCCTCTCCCCGAGGTACCAGGAATGGCCGAACTCATGCGCAAGCAAATGCCTCATCCGAGTGTGGAAAGAGTCTTACCCTACCACTCGTCAGGTCATTCAAGACCTAACGCACCACCTCCAGGCAAAGAGATCCCTTCGATTGTCGATTGGCCTTACAGCATCGATACAATCGACAGAAATCCCCAACAGTGTCGTCCTTCAAAGCAATCAGTGGGATGTTGCACCCAATCACCTCATAGAACCACGTATGAATTCACAAGAAAAAAAGAGACGTATAAGGAAAATGCGAATGCGTGAAAGGAAAATGCGAATGCATGAAAAGATAATGCGCGAATTAAAGAATACCTCAAGAAGGTACGTGGCCCCAGTAAAGGTCTACCGGCAGCACCGGCTGAATGCATCCAGAGAAAAGTAAAGGGTCGCCAAGGTCAGACTCCCCCAATCATATAAAGGGATGTTCGAAAACATCCTCAAGTACGACAGAAATCACAAATGAACGACGCTGCCGTTCGATGCCACTATGAAACCTCCCAACATCAGAAGAATGAATAAACGGGACATCTGCCTCACTTGCATCCCGTCCTCCACATCGATCTCCCTACCCAATATAACATCCTTCAGTAGGGACAGCCGGATAGAATCCCCAGAACCTATCCTCCCTACATCACCAAGTGCCGCTCACACTGCCTCCGATCTCACCCGTAAAGAGCGATCCACCTCTATCTGCTCTCCATCACAATCCAGCCCCAGCAGCTGTTGCACGTCTATATGAGTCACCGTCATCTCCCCGAATAAATAATGAAAGGTATGGGTAGTGTCCCACCTCTCTCCTAAAGTGAACAAGACCGTTGTCGAACGAGGCGTCTCATCCAGTGCAGATGCCAACCGCCCAAAACTCGCTGATGATATCACCCAGCGCACCACAGGCGGGATATGCTCCCAGACATCCTTGAGCCCCGTTGTCCCACGGGCACGCATGTTCTTCAAAAAAATATCAGATTGGCAAAAAGAAAAGTCTCATCAAAGATCAAGAAAGAAAGATCACCAAAAAGAGAAGAATGCCAGAGGTTAACGACCGGGGATCACTCTCAAAGGGCGATGATGCGATGGCTCCAGCAGCAAGGTTCACTCATCCTCAACAGGATCAAACGCATCAAAGGAGTTCTCACTCCCCAAAGAAAGAGGCGCCCTAGCCCTCCACTCCACATTCGCCCAATCATCAACGGTCAACCACTCCGTTTAGGGTTTAGGGTTTAGGGTTTAGGGTTTAAGGTTTAGGGTTAGCATCCGCAGGGACCATCGCAATGCTTTGTTTTAATGAAACAGTCGGATTCCCCTTGTCCGTACCAGTTCTGAGTCAACTGTTCGACGCCCGGGGAAGGCCCCCGAAGGAACCGTTCCCAGTCCGTCCCCCGGCCGGCACGCGGCGACCCGCTCTCGCCGCGGAAGCAGCTCGAGCAGTCCACCGTTAAATCTCCCCCATCGTTTCGGGGGGATGCCAGGACATCGCATCTCCCCACGAGGGTAATCACACAGTCGGATAACCATCCCATCTTCGTGATTCCGAAGCTTCACGAAGATCGAATGCAAACACAACTCACGCGCTTAAGGTGCCGCACAAGCAAAAAGTCGTGGTCGAAATTCCAGCAACACGAAGGAAACTAGAATATTCGATTTTTCGTCGGCCGACCGACTTTGCCCATTTTGGGCCGACATTGCCTTGGTTCTATGCACCACCCTAAATACTTGTTGGGTGGTTTGGGTATTACCTTGGCAACATGGGTCGAGTTTTCTAGTGCACGCGAGGCCCGGTGGACTGCAGTGCTCACGAAAGCGGCCATTTCTTAAAGATCGGAATACTGATAATGTGATGTCTAACCTCCAATAGTATTGTTATTAGCAGAATAATGATCCTTAAATTAGCTGATAATGTGATGTCTAACCTCCAATGGATCAGTGATAATAGTGCCCTCATTCTTGAACTGGGAGATTTGATTTAAAGCTCTTCCGTGTTTGACGTCCTTAAGGAAGAACTCAGTACTTATGTCACGTTCAAAAAACCACTTAAGTCTTGATTTGTCCCTCCAATAAATTTATTCAGCTTTGATAGCTCCAGTTAATTTAATATGTGCCTATTTAGATATCATCAGTTGGATAGCTCCAGCTTTGATAGCTCCAGTCAATTTCTTCAGCATTTGGATATTGTCCCTATTTAGAAAGACACTATATTGGTCAGGCAAACCATATATTTTATGTCCTCAATATCAAATCTGTAAAAGAAAAGAGAGCAAACGAAACAGAGCATGTGTCAATAACACTCAATCACAAAGAAAAGCCATATAACCTGCTTGTTGTAAATCTTCGGTGCTTGGAGGAATACCTTGAGAGTAAATACTACTATACATTTAATCACCATATGTGCTACAAACCGAAATGCAAATCCAATAGACTCCTAATAGCACAACATATCTTTGGTATCCATCATATTTAACCTTGTACAAATAGTTCCCACTCATACGTACAAAAATCAAGCAGTTTTATAAAATAGGGGAACTAAGTCTAAACTGTTCATCAAGTTGAACTAAAAAAAAAGGAAAATGAAATAGAGGAACTAAAAGAGGCAAGGAAACTACATTGCATAAGCATATAATGTAAAATATCATCAGTTAGTGTATACACATTAACCAGAAAAAAGATAACACGGCCTATATAGTCATAATATAATATACAATGTTGATGTGCTTTGATTCCTTCCTTGAGAGCCTCTGATCTACTCTCTTCGGACTCGTTCATCACCACAGGCTTTGGACACTAATATGAACGACCTCATTCGATGTGTAGGCTTTTGGACCAATCATGCTTATAATTTATAGGTTCTTGGTCATAAAGAAACAAAAACCGAGAAATATACCTCATACTTGAGCGAACCAAACAAACGAACTAAAAGAGTATTGAGATAAAATAAACGACCAAATGCCACAAAATGAGTTCAATACCTCATATAATTTCAAATTTCTTTGCTTTTTTATCAAACAATTATAGACATAACTTCATATTCCAATGTTAGTATAATCCATGATTTCTCGTTTCTTTATTTTTATTTTGTAAAGTAGAATGGTGTCTATTGCAATGGAGGTATCATTAAGAGGAGAAATTCTTTGATCCCATATTAATTGCTTGGCTTTTTTCCTATTTCTTTTCTTCCATTATATTTTTCATATTTTGTTGCGTAAAAATGTATTTGCATTGTATTTAATTAAGTTACCCTTTTTAGTAGTTTATATTGACAGTCTTTGTTATTAAATTCTTACTTGGAACTGAACAATTGATGATTTTTAATTTGTAGATTCGTGATACGGAAGGACTAAAGCAGAAAGGCGTGTGCAGTGGAAGAGGTTGCGCTACTTCAGAGGCAGAGTCTTGGCTACTGCAGCAGCGCAATCGCAGCGGGCAACCAAATCATGGTATTCATTAAGGTGTGTGCAGTGGAAGTTGAAGGAAAGCATAGGCAACAAAACCAGTAACTGGAAGTTGACACTTATTTGTGCTTAGAGGAGATAAAAAAATGCAATATTACAAACATGGTGTGAACGGAGATGATGCAATCACTCAAGGTATATACACTAATTATATTAAATACAAGATGTGATGTTATTTTAAATCCTTCCTTCAACTACATGAAATTTAAATTCGTACCTATGAACAGAATTCAATGACGAAAATGGGTTATTGATGTGCGAAATAAATTTAAAAAATAAGTTTGGACAGTCAGCAATTTTTGTGACTTGGACTTCGATGGTTGAAGGTGGAGTTCCACCTTCTTTAAGCCCGACAGCTCTTTTGCAAAGCTAATATCTCTGCTTTGGTCATTCATCACAGATTTACTCAATAAACGGATTCGTAAGCTCATTGTCCTTTTAGTATGTGTTATGTTCTACTGCAATTGATGTGTGTTGTCACCAAACAATTGTGACTAGAGCGTTGGCATACTTTGTTGTTGCCTCTTAATTTTATTTGATAAACTCCCATATTCTATGTATTGTTAGTGTGAATTTATTTCACTCTGATAGTTTGTAAGTTTTATGTTGATAGAACATTAGGTGACTATAGAGGAGCTACTATTCTATAAAAATAAAAATTAAACCCTTTGACTTTGTTTGACTGTGATAGTGTATAGAAATAGTGTATGTTTTAAACATGAATACTTATATTTTGACTTTATTGGTGATATATACTACTTCGACAACAGCCTCTTGGAATTCTTTTTTTATGTGTTCTTCTCCTTATAGGTACCAAGATTGACATGTTTAAAACATGTTGGTCTATTCAAATATCTTTTTTTACTGAATGTTACTCAGTTAAAATGATTTTCTATTGAAAGTGAACAGGTTTTGACTTTGAAATGAAAAAGCAGGAATCTCCCCACCCAAGTATAATGAAAAAGCATGTATTATTTCAAGAGAAAAATCAAACTTCAATCAATGGGAAAAAATTATCATGTTGAGGTTAGTCGTCCCGATCCTAAAATCAACAATATTCCTTCCCAAGTGGTGTTTACTAATTGTTGGAGATAATTTATAGATTATTTTAATTGAATGGGGTTCAACTTGATAGTAAACAATCTGATGTTTTGTATATTATGGATTTTACTAGGCATAGTCTATAATAGATGTTCAAATATGGCACATATCCTATTCGTGTATGTATAATACGTGTATTTTGAATCTATTACAAATTTGGGCATCTTTTGCAAGCAGGTATTGTATCTGTTTACGTTTGATTTCAATAATTGTTTTAGGTTTGGGGTTTTAAATATTGGATTTTAACATGTTTTTAATTAGAAAATGTTATCGCGGTGACTTCAGTGAGTTTTCATATTGGCTAATATCCCGCAACACTATCTGGATCATCGAAAACCATGTAATAGTGTAAGAACCTCAATGGTATGCGAACTTAGTTTTCCCTCTCTATATTGAATTTTAATTTTTGCCTTTATTTGAAGTTGAGGTTCAATGTGAAATTGAACATGTTTTTACCTTTATATGAACTTATCTGTTACTTTTCTTGGCTTGTAGGATCCCTTTTCTCATGTTAACAATATTTGTTATAAAGATTCCTACAGTTGTCACACAACTGTGATTACAAGGTTTATACCAGAGGCATACATACTTTGAAGCACGAGTACTTTGTTGCAGACCTTCATACAAATGTCGAATACTCTAGGACACAGGAGAGGAATACGCCAGACCATGAATATGTGTCCAACTTTTTCCACATGAAATGTCGAACAAATTAGGTGAGAGACACAATGGGGATGTGGGGGACATGGCACGAACACGCAAGGATATGATAATGACATGCGATGAACATGGAATAATTATACTTATCCTTCTTACTTTTTGTATCTTGTCTCCTTTTATATTATCCATTTAGTTTCAGTAGCGTTAGATGTATTCCATATTTTCTACGTACGATGGAATGAGTATGTGTTGAGTTTGTGGGAACTTTTTTTCTCAATAAAATAAAATATTGTAACAGTTGTTTTGGATGAATTGGACGTTTGTTCCCATTTATAATGGAAGGATATATAATGGGATATTTTCTTAAATGTAAATTTTGCAATAATATGGTGTTTGTTCCTGGTTCTTTGGTGATGGTTTGCATATCTTTAGTGATGGTTCACGTTTATTTCCAATTGACGATTTGGTTACATTTTTTCTATGATATTTAGTGATGGTTGCTTACATATTTGGTGGGGCGTGTCATACCCGAGAAAATTGTCATTGTGCCTTTAGGAACGCGCATGACTTTGGAAATTATGACCAATTCTTTTAAAATTACACTTTATTTTGCTGGGGAATGATTTTTTCTCATTTCACAATTACGTACTTTTGAAATTTTTTGTCGTTTTACGATTCCGTACATTGGAAATTTTCATCATGCCTTCAGGAACGGGTATACACATGCCTTCAGGCCCAATAGCAAACTTGGATTGAAAAGTTGGGACATTCTTCATTAATGGACTGGATCAGATAATTTTAAGGATCCTTTATTTCATTTTAATATAAGCAATAATATAGTGGTGAATCATTCACTGCAATATTTTTCTTACTATTCCTATGACCGAGTCTTTTAGGTCTTGTGGTAACACTATCAAATTTAGGGGGTCAAGTTGGGTTACCAAGGAAGGAGTAAAATAATAAGTTTTGTTTGAATGTAAATGATATAGTTAGGTTAAATTATCTTCCTATCAAGTTTGTATAAGTATAATTATTATTATATTCTAAAAAGTTGTTAGTTCACAAATTCCCATTGATGACTCTGCAATTAAGAAATGTTTATGGATTGGTTAATTAGAATATGGCTTGACTAACTTTAAGGTTTAAACTTAATTATAAGTACCTGGGTTTGGGTGTGTCAATACCAACCAATAGTTTAGACAACCCAACCCCTCATTGTCGTAGTTATTTTAAGTAACACCCCGCCTAATTAAATACCGAGTGGCCAGTCCCATACCAAATTAGAGCAGAATATACAGTTGGCTCATTCTTAGCATCACTGTCGACAAAATTTACAAATCATCCAATACCCAATTAAGATGGTGTTAAAAACTTTCCAAATTTTAATTCAACAAAATCCATTTTTAGTTCAAGAATAACACTTCTCATTTTATTCTACCATAATAATAATTGAACAGATAACACAAAAGAATTTAATTTCAATTGGAATAAACATTCCCAAATAATAATCCAATACAGTAATCCCAATAGTATTAAAATAACATGAATACAAGAGTATTTGACTCGGATAGAAGGATGATAACTGAATTCCTCTGGGCGACATGCCCTAACTAAAAGAATACTGTGAATCAAATGAAGATAGGCGTCTAAGAAATACTCCATAGATCCATAGCTCGTCGTAATCCTCTAAGGTTGGCATCCCTGTTGCTGGACACCTGATATAGAAGATACAATAGAAAAGAAAATATGCAAGGAAACGGATCAGAGCCCGATGGGAAAATGATTTTGAAAACAGCAAGTATTTAACTAGTGCAATTAAGCATTTATTATGTACATGTCAGTATCCCACTCTCACTTGTTATTCTCACCTCTCATCTAGAATGCACGCTTAACGTTTTCTATTAACCTCCTAGTTAATGGTTCCTCTTCACTGTAATACCCCGTAATTTTAAATGACTTTTAAAATGGGTTATATTTTAAATTAATGAATTAATTAGATTTTATTATTAATTAATTCAATCGGGTTTATCCGGACGGTGGATATTAAAATGGATGATTCTGAATATTACTTAAAGATATTTAGGTAATATATGAATGTGATGTCATTGATATGACTGTATGATATAAATTCGGTAATTTATATTTTTAGTCAGACGCGATATGGGACGTGTCGGGACTAGTTTATAAAATTAAAAAGGAAATTTATTTTCTATCGATATAATAGTCATTTCGACCGCGTCGTTGCGTCCGGAAGGTTAGAAATAGTCAGAAAAGTCTATTTGGATGTTTATTTTGAGTCTCGAGTCATTTGGGAATGAATAGACAACCCGAAAGGGCATTTTGGTCATTTTCTAGGGGGGATGAATAGTGATTTCGGATTTGGAACTATTATAAGTATTGATAGATTAAGTGTATGGGGGTTATTCATCTCCTCTTCACAAATAAGAGCAGCCATCTTCCTAGAGAGAGTGTAAGAGTGCTTGGGAAGGGAAAAGTCACTTGGGAAGGAGAAGAACAAGAACCAAGGTTCACCACCACCAACCACCACCGGAGTTTGACCAGAGAAGGGACAACTAACTGAGATATACTACACCAAGGGATCAGACCTACAAGAAAGGCAAGTGTTTGATAATGTCAATTTAAGTTTGTATATTGTCCATGTTAGAATAATATGAAAAGAGAAGATTATGATTATTTGGAAGAAATAATGGAGTAGTAAATGGATTTCTGGAAAACTGAAATGATATAGGAATTTAACTCATGTTTTAGGATGATAATAATCCATGAAATAGTCTGGAATCTGTTGAAGAAATTATGAAAACCATTGATGTGTTCTTGAAGATGATATGTTGATAAATTCTGGAAATAAGGAGATAAACATGCTTTTTAATCCAATCCTTTGATGATTCTAGGATGTTTAGTGTACTGGAAATCGTTCATATATGTTGGCATATCATGTAGTAATAATAATAACTCATTTTGGAAGTTAATATGAAGGTTTGAATGAGTAAAAATGGTGAAACCCGTAGTTGCAGAAAATGCAGAAAAACCAGGCTGTGACCTGAGTGATCGATAGATCGACCCCTACCTTCGATCGATCGACCTCCCCAGATTATGTAAAGTTGTTTCTTTTTAAATGTTGATTCTTATCCCAAACCTTTTGTGGACCTTTGGTGATTATTATTTGGAGATTATGTGACCTAGAAAATATCAGTAAACCCTTGATAAGATTTGAATTAATTTGATTTGGATTCGAGTGATTTAGATGATGAAAATTATAGTGAATGGAATTTCGGTTGCTAGATTCATTTGTTAAAATTCCAAATGGGGATGGATGAGAATTAAGATAGGACCAGTAGGGGTGATTTAATATAACACCTGGGTATCCTTAAGTTTACAAGAGGGTTTAATCCTAAGTGAAAGAATATGTGTTTATAAGAGATTTGAAACTATCGATTTTAACCTTAATTAAAAGGAGAACTAAACTCGTAGTAGTTCGGGAGAAATGATGTTATGGACCAGTAGGATATTAGTGACATCTTACTGAATATATGTTGAGGAAAAACCTATTTGAATCTTATGAGATGGGAGCCTAGAGGATATTTGATTGAAAGAGGGTATGAGGTTATCCCGATTGCATAGTTAAAGTTTTCGGACCACCTCGATCGACAAAGTTAAGTAGTAGTGTATTGGAGGGGTTCCTTGTTTGGATTTCGCTTTGCGAGACACTTCGCGCATGAACCTTAACGACGTCGGTAGTGGAGAGATGTTATAGGATGCGAGGATAATTAAATTATGAAGTAAAGATATGATATTTTAAAAGCGATATAATGCTACGTATGGGAAATATCTTAGGGTAGTGATAATTACCTTATTGACATTATATTATAGGTATGATAATACCTATTTGATTGATTGATGATTATGTGTATGGCATACCTAGCTTACTTGCTATCGGTGGGAGGTTTACGCGTGAGGGCAGTCATATCCTGATGAATCTATGGGATCTTTGATTTGTCGCTCGAGAACATAGGTCTATGAAAGACTTATCGGGGAGTTGATAAGTCCACTGACTGTGGGTACGTAGGTATGTGCGTGACCCATGGAAATGAGAACTATGCTCGCCTACAAATTTGTTTGTTGTTGTTTGTGGTTCGTGGAATCTTACCGAACCTGTAGTCCCCTATTCGGCGACCTGCGATGATGGGACATGATAGCAGAGTAATGCATTGCACCACAGCTGTGACTCGGGGTGCCGTATTATATATGAATATATATATAATGGATTAAATGGTTACATGAATCTGTTGTGGTTAAATCTATCTACGGTAATAATTGTAGATAATGGTGAATAGAGAAAGATAATGGAACTAAGTGAATGAATGTTTATGCTTATAGAATTGAAAAGCTTAACTCATGTTAATGAGAAACGATTCATATTAATGAGTAATGATTCATGTTAATGAGAAACTAATCATATAAAGGAGATATGTAAATGAATAATAATGTGACATATGGTATGGGACATACGGGGATTATGATATGGGAATGGAATTATAATATGGAGACTAGAAAAGAGGAACCATTAACTAGGAGGTTAATAGGAAACGTTAAGTGTGCACTCTAGTTGAGAGGTGAGAATTGCAAGTGAGAGTGGGATCTAACATGTACATAATAAATTCTTTATTGCACTTGTTAAATACTTGCTATTTTTAAAATAATCTACACATTCGGGCTCTGATCCGTTTCCTTGCATATTTTCTCTTCTATTGTATCTCTATATCAGGTGTCCAGCAACAGGGACGCCAACCATAGTTGAATTTGACGAGCTATGGAGCTATGGAGGTTTTTCTTAGACGCTTGTCATCTTTTTGATTCACAGTATTCTTACATAGGGCATGTCGCCCAAAGGATTTATGTTATCATTTTCTGTCGGAGTTAAATACTATTGTATTTGTGTCTTTTTAATACATTTAACATTGTTGGGATTGTTGTAAAGGATTTATATTATTTGGGAATGTTTATTCTAGTTGCATTTAAATTCTTTTGAGTTATTTATTTAGTGATCTGTGTTGTAGAATAAAATGTGTTGTGTTATTCTTAAACTGGAAATGGATTTTGTTAAATTAAAATTTGGAAAGTTTTTAACACCAGCTTAATTGAGTTTTGGGTGAGTTGTATATGTTTTCGACAGTGATGCTAAGAATGAGCCAACTGTATATTCTGTATTAATTTGGTATGGGACTGGCCACCCGGTATTTAATTAGGCGGGGTGTTACAGGTGGTATTAGAGCATTAGGTTCTAGTGTCCTTTAGGATATGTATGGCTTATTATGTCTTCAGCTTAGCGTTCTTTGATGTAGAGCCCTATGAGTAGGATTATTGTTTTCCTATTTACGCTTACGATCTTCAGCTATTTTGAGATATTAAATACTTATAGTGTTCTCTCGTTTCAGATGCCTCCTCGACGTGCACCTCATCCCGCCCCAGCTCAGGGTACAATGACTGTAGCCGAAGTTGCTGCAATTGTCGCTCAGGCAGTCAATGCTGCTGTAGCTGCTGTTCAGCAGGCTCCCGCACCGGCACCGGTTGTGCCACCCGCGCAAGGGCAAGTGTTTCCTACTGCATGGGAACGAGCGTGGGATGCCTTTCAGAAAGCGCACCCACCCGAGTTTCAGGGAGGATCAGATGTTGTGACTGCTAGCCAATGGAAGAAAGATATCCAACGGCACTTGAGAATGATCGAATGCACTGAGGTTCAATGTCAGATACTAGCCACATTCAAGCTAGTAGGAGAAGCTTTGCAATGGTGGGAAGCTATGACCACTATGGAGGAGAGGGACATAATGACTATCCAAGACTTTTGGATACGATTTGATGGGAAGTATTTTCCTTCCGCTATCCAAACAGAGATGAGGCGGAAGCTACTTGATTTGAAACAGGGAGAGAAAACTATGGGGGAATATGAGGAAGAGTTTACGAGATTAACTAATTTGGTACCAGCTAAAGTACCTACTGAGGAGAGGAGAGTCTTAATGTTCACTGATGGGTTGAACTATAAAATTCGCCAACATTTATTGGGGAATCTTTCACTATGTATGTATGCAGATGTTCTTAATGCTGCAATGCTCCACTGTTAAGATAACCGCATCCATAATCAAGGTGTCAAGCGGGGGTTTGGGTCAGGCCTGCAAGGAAAGACTATTGGGGAAGTTCTAGTGGGACTCAGCCAGGGCAGAGTCATCAGCGTCCGAGTGAGCAGGGTTCCCAGACAGGGGACTATGCTAAGCGTTTGCGATCTGGAGATTCTTGATTTGAGGATAGAGGGGTTGGGCAAGGACAATAGGTCCATCAGGGCCAGAAACAAGCTCATCAGGGTCAAGGGAAGGGAGGTAATGGCCAGTAGGTTCGGGGTCAACAGGGGCAAGGTGGTGGAAAGTTTGCGGGAAAATGTTTCGTGTGTGGCAAGTATGGCCATAAACGTCAAGATTGTCCTGAGAAAGACAAATTCCCTCAGCAACAACATGCTCGACAAGAGCCACTGGTACCAGTGTTTCCACCAGCTGCTCTTCCAGCTCCAGCTCCGGTGCTAGCACTACCTCCCATTCCAGCAGCACCCACGCAGCAGGGTCAGTACGGGCGTGTATACAACGTCCATCAGGCAGTAAATCAACAACCACTACCCACGAATGAGGGTATGTTTCTATCTAAGGATTATGAATCGTGTATTGATTTTGTTATGATTAATGTTGTGTGGGCAAAAGGGTTGCTAAACTTAGCCTATAGCACAGTTATTTATGTAGACTCACTGATGGGTGTGGGACACCTTTATATTACATGTTATAACGTGGGTTTGATTTGTATCATGGGATTACTTACCTAGAGCATGTCCGAGTGTGATTCGACTATCGGCGTGCATTGATTTGTGGTATATGAGAGCATATGTCCGCATCTTCTCTTCTATAAAAGAGTAGATGCGTAGACCTTATTTGAAATCGATAAAACCAAATTTTTGTTTTAAAATTGATAAACCTGATATTTTTTTAAACCAAAATTTTTATATATTATTGACTAAGGACCTTAGGAGTTTCGATGACCGACTACTTTAGGAAGTAGTGTATCGGGGTGGTTCCTTGTTTTGATTTCTCTTGCGAGACACCCCACGCATGAAACTAATAATCATTGGGAGTCAAAATAAGTTAGGTCTTTGGGAAATGAGTTTATAACCTTTGCAAAACTTTTAATATTGAAAGCGGTACGAGAGGGTGTATGGGCGCCCTGGATGACTGGATTGTAGTATTTTTCATAATTGTGAAAAAGGTAAGTAATTGAGACTTCAGGATATATTTGTTCACTACGAGAGGATCATTTTTTTCTAAATTTTGTCACAAGGACGGTATAGAGAAGTTTAGATAAAGTCTAAACTTGATTCAGTTGAAACGATATGGTGGGGCTTGGCGTATAACATCGATAGGGAATTTGTTAATGTACTGTATGGGTGGTACATCATGGATTTCTTGCGATGTGAGATTTATACTCGGAGTTGACCTTACCGGTATGGCTTATATTCCTGAATTTCGGTACGAAATTCTATTATAAGGGGGGAAGTATGTAATACCCCGTAATTTTAAATGACTTTTAAAATGGGTTATATTTTAAATTAATGGATTAATTAGATTTTATTATTAATTAATTCATTCGGGTTTATCCGGACGGTGGATATTAAAATGGATGATTCTGAATATTACTTAAAGATATTTAGGTAATATATGAATGTGATGTCATTGATATGACTGTATGATATAAATTCAGTAATTTATATTTTTAGTCAAACGCGGTATGGGACGTGTCGGGACTAGTTTATAAAATTAAAAAGGAGATTTATTTTCTATCGATCTAATAGTCATTTCGACTGCGTCGTTGTGTCCGGAAGGTTAGAAATAGTCAGAAAAGTCTATTTGGATGTTTATTTTGAGTCTCGGGTCATTTGGGAATGAATAGACAACCTGAAAGGGCATTTTGGTCATTTTCTAGGGGGGATGAATAGTGATTTCGGATTTGGAACTATTATAACTATTGGTAGATTAAGTGTATGGGGGTTATTCATATCCTCTTCACAAATAAGAGCAACCATCTTCCTAGAGAGAGTGTAAGAGTGCTTGGGAAGGGAAAAGTCACTTGGGAAGGAGAAGAACAAGAACCAAGGTTCACCACCACCAACCACCACCGGAGTTTGACCGGAGAAGGGACAACCAACTGAGATATACTACACCAAAGGATCAAACCTACAAGAAAGGCAAGTGTTTGATAATGGCAATTTAAGTTTGTATATTGTCCATGTTAGAATAATATGAAAAGAGAAGATTATGATTGTTTGGAAGAAATAATGGAGTAGTAAATGGATTTCTGGAAAACTGAAATGATATAGGAATTTAACTCATGTTTTAGGATGATAATAATCCACGAAATAGTCTAGAATCTGTTGAAGAAATTATGAAAACCATTGATGTGTTCTTGAAGATGATATGTTGATAAATTCTGGAAATAAGGAGATAAACATGCTTTTTAATCCAATCCCTTGATGATTCTAGGATGTTTAGTGTACTGGAAATCGTTTATATATGTTGGCATATCATGTAGTAATAATAATAACTTATTTTGGAGGTTAATATGAAGGTTTGAATGAGTAAAAATGGTGAAACCCGTAGTTGCAGAAAATGCAGAAAAACCAGGCTGTGACCTGAGTGATCGATCGATCGACCCCTACCTTCGATCGATCGACATCCCCAGATTATGTAAAGTTGTTTCTTTTTAAATGTTGATTCTTATCCCAAACCTTTTGTGGACCTTTGGTGATTATTATTTGGAGATTATGGGACCTAGAAAATATCAGTAAACCCTTGATAAGATTTGAATTAATTTGATTTGGATTCGAGTGATTTAGATGATGAAAATTATAGTGAATGGAATTTCGGGTACTAGATTCATTTGTTAAAATTCCAAATGGGGATGGATGAGTATTTAAGATAGGACCAGTAGGGGTGATTTAATATAACACCTGGGTATCCTTAAGTTTACAAGAGGGTTTAATCCTAACTGAAAGAATATGTGTTTATAAGAGATTGGAAACTATCGATTTTAACCTTAATTAAAAGGAGAACTAAACTCGTAGTAGTTCGGGAGAAATGATGCTATGGACCAGTAGGATATTAGTGACTTCTTACTGAATATATGTTGAGGAAAAACCTATTTGAATCTTATGAGGTGGGAGCTTAGAGCACATTTGATTGAAAGAGGGTATGAGGTTATCCCGATTGCATAGTTAAAGTTTTCGGACCTCCTCGATCGACAAAGTTAAGTAGTAGTGTATTGGAGGGGTTCCTTGTTTGGATTTCGCTTTGCGAGATGCTTCGCGCATGAGCCTTAACGACGTCGGTAGTGGAGAGATGTTATAGGATGCGAGGATAATTAAATTATGAAGTAAAGATATGATATTTTAAAAGAGATATAATGCTACGTATGGGAAATATCTTAGGGTAGTGATAATTACCTTATTGATATTATATTATTGGTATGATAATACCTATTTGATTGATTGATGATTATGTGTATGACATACCTACCTTACTTGCTATCGGTGGGAGGTTTACGCGTGAGGGGGTCATATCCTGATGAATCCATGGGATCTTTGATTTGTCGCTCGAGAACATAGGTCTATGAAAGACTTATCGGGGAGTTGATAAGTTCGCTGACTGTGGGTACGTAGGTATGTGCGTGACCCATGGATACGAGAACTATGTTCGCCTCCAAATTTATTTGTTGTTGTTTGTGGTTCGTGGAATCTTACCGAACCTGTAGTCCCCTATTCGGCGACCTGCGATGATGGGACATGATATCAGAGTAATGCATTGCACCACAGCTGTGACTCGGGGTGCCGTATTATATATGAATATATATATAATGGATTAAATGGTTACATGAATATGTTGTGGTTAAATCTATCTACGGTAATAATTGTAGATAACGGTGAATAGAGAAAGATAATGGAACTAAGTGAATGAATGTTTATGCTTATAGAATTGAAAATCTTAACTCATGTTAATGAGAAAAGATTCATATTAATGAGTAATGATTCATGTTAATGAGAAACTAATCATATAAAGGAGATATGTAAATGAATAATAATGTGACGTATGGTATGGTACATACGGGGATTATGATATGGGAATGGAATTATAATATGGAGACTAGAAAAGAGGAACCATTAACTAGGAGGTTAATAGGAAACGTTAAGTGTGCACTCTAGTTGAGAGGTGAGAATTGCAAGTGAGAGTGGGATCTAACATGTACATAATAAATGCTTTATTGCACTTGTTAAATACTTGCTGTTTTTAAAATAATCTACACATTCGGGCTCTGATCCGTTTCCTTGCATATTTTCTCTTCTATTGTATCTCTATATCAGGTGTCCAGCAATAGGGACGCCAACCATAGTTGAATTTGACGAGCTATGGAGCTATGGAGGTTTTGCTTAGACGCTTGTCATCTTTTTGATTCACAGTATTCTTACATAGGGCATGTCGCCCAAAGGATTTCAGTTATCATTTTCTGTCGGAGTTAAATACTATTTTATTTGTGTCTTTTTAATACATTTAACATTGTTGGGATTGTTGTAAAGGATTTATATTATTTGGGAATGTTTATTCCAGTTGCATTTAAATTCTTTTGAGTTATTTATTTAGTGATCTGTGTTGTAGAATAAAATGTGTTGTGTTATTCTTAAACTGGAAATGGATTTTGTTAAATTAAAATTTGGAAAGTTTTTAACACCAGCTTAATTGAGTTTTGGGTGAGTTGTATATGTTTTCGACAGTGGTGCTAAGAATGAGCCAACTGTATATTCTGTTTTAATTTGGTATGGGACTGGCCACCCGGTATTTAATTAGGCGGGGTGTTACATTCACTAAATTCCATAATATGATTCCATCCCATATCATAACCCCGTATGTCCCATACCATACGAAGTATAATCGTTCATATACATATCTCATTAATATGAATCGTTTCTCATTATCATGAATTAAGCTTTTCAAATCTATAAGAATAAACATTCATTAACTTAATTCAATTCTCATTCTCTATTCACCGTTATCTACAATTATCACACAGTAGATTATTTAACCACTTTACACACATACATTTAATTCATTATATATATATATATATATATATATATATATATAATGCGGCACCCCGAGTTACAGCTGCAGTGCAATGCAATACTCTGCTATCATGTCCCAATATCGTTGGTCGCCGAATAGGGGACTAAAGGTTCGCTAACAATTCCTCGAACTACAAACAACAACACATAAACTGGAGGTGAACATAGTTCTCATACCCACGGACCACGCACATACTTACGTTCCCATAGTCGGCGGACTTATCAACTCCCCGATAAGTCATTCACAAACCTATGTTCTCAAGCGGCAAATCAAACATCCCATGGATTCATCAAGATATGACTCTCCTCACGCGCAAACCTCCCAATCGATAGCAAGTAAGCTAGGTATGTCATACACATAAATCATCAATTAATCAAATAGGAATTATCATCTACCTATAATATAATATCAACAAGGTACTCACACTACCCTGCGATAATTCCCATACATAGCATTATATCTCTTTCAATCATACGTATTAAAATATTACGACTTTGCTTCTTAATTTAATTATCCCCGAGCCTCACTCATTACTTAAGGTTCAAATAGATTTTTCCTCAACATTTTATTCAGTAAGAAAATCACTAATATCCTACTGGTCCATATCATCTTATCTCCCGAATTACTACAAATTAAACCATCCCTTAATTAGGGTTATAACCGATTGTTTCTAATCTCTTATAAACACATCTTCTATCAACTAGAATTGAATACCATCACCACATGGCTCATATTTTATAGTGTTTCATTCACACTATATTACTTGTCAACAAAATCAACATCCTCGCATCCTATAACATCTCTCCACTCCCGACATTGTTAAGATTCATGCGCCGAGCGTCTCGCAAAGTGAAATCCAAACAAGGAACCCCCCCAATACACTACTACTTAACTTTATCGGTCGTGGAGGTCCGTCAAATTCAAATACACAACCGCGATAAC
Source organism: Sambucus nigra (assembly GCA_949130495.1). Lineage (NCBI taxonomy): Eukaryota > Viridiplantae > Streptophyta > Magnoliopsida > Dipsacales > Adoxaceae > Sambucus > Sambucus nigra. The sequence goes on along the minus strand of OX422216.1, from coordinate 60,257,920 downwards.
CTCATCCCCCTCTTTCAACCAAATGTGGTCTGAACTCCCATCTCTATCTAGGAGCCATACCACTAAGCGCTTGTACTACACTCAGTCCTTGCACAATCAATAATGAGCTTAAACTCAGTCCTTGATGTTCAAATTGTAAACCTAAGGCTACCCAGGTGTTATATTAAATCTCCCCTACTGGAACTATCCTTAATCCTCATGCATACAAATTATAATCCAACACATGAATTTAGCAACCTAAATTTCTTTTAATTTACTTATCATAATTATGATCAATTAAATGCAAATCAAATTAATTCAATTTTTATCTAGGGCTTACTGATCTTCCCTAAGTCCCATAATATCCAATTAATAATCACCAAAGATCTACAAAAGGTTTGGGATAAGATCAAGAATTAAAAAGAAACAACTTCACAAATTCTGGGGAGGTCGATCGATCGATTGCCTAGATAACAACCCAGTTTTCTGCATTTCTTCTACTACGGGTTTCATCACTTTTGAACATTCAAAACTTCATATTGACAACCCAAATGACTTATAATCCTTACTACATGATATATCAACATATAGAAATGATTTCTAATGATATAAACATCATAGAATCATCAAGAGATTGAATTAAAAGCATGTTTTATCCTCTTTTTCTAGAAAATTATATACATGATATCTTCAACAACACATCAACGGCTTTCAGAATTTCTTCAACAGATTTATGAATATTTTGTTGATTTCTAACTACCTACAACATGAGTTTGATTCCTATATATGTTCATATTTCCATAAATCCATTAATAACTCTATCTTTTCATCTTCCAAACATGTAAAAATCTCAACTTTATATAGTTATCCTAACACGGACAATATACAAACTTAGATTGAAATTATCAAACACTTGCCTCTAATGAAGATCTGATCCTTTGGGGTTGTATAACATAGGTGGTTCTCCCCTTCTCCGGACAACTTCCGGTGGTGGTTGGTGGTGGTGACCTTTGGTCTTTGGTTCTCCTCCTTTCCAAGCAAGCTTCTCTTCTTCCAAGTAACCTTTCACTCTCTCTAAGAAGATGACCTCTCAATATTGTGTAGAAGAGATGAATGAACCCACGTTCAACTAATCTCCAAATACTTATAATAAGACAAAATCTGAAATCACTATTCATCCCCTTGTAAAAATGACCAAAATGCCCTTTTTAGTTGTCCTTTCATTTTTAAATGACCCGAGACCCAAAACCAACATCCAAATAGACTTTTCTTAATATTTCAACCCTTCCGGATGCAACGACGCAGTCAAAATGACTATAAGGTTGATGTAAAAATAAGTTTCCTTTTTAATTTAACAAATTAGTCCGGACACGTCCCATACCGCGTCCGACTAAAAATTCAAATTACCGAATTAACAACTCACAGCAATATCAATAATCATCACATTCATATATTACCTAAATATCTTTAAGTAATATTCAGAATCATTCTTTTTAATATCCACAATTCGGATAAAAACCAAATGAATTAATTTATAATAAAATCTAATTAATCCATTAATTTAAAATATAACCCATTTTTAAAAGTCCTTAAAATTACGGGGTATTACATTTTACTTATCAATCCCTATATAGGTTATCCCCATCACCAGCTAACTATCCTACTGCATACAATACCAATAAATATTAGGCTCCACAAAACTAGCTACAAAATCCCTACCTAGTGCTACATAACAATATAATAAATACCAATCATACACTAAGTGTTACAAGTATATGTAGTAACCATATCTACACTGTTTCCTAAAGAGCAAACATATAATAGTAATAATAATAAAAGAATCTAACATCCTCATATAAATATGTCCATCGCTTGACAAACTATACATATGATCTTAAAACAAAGCCTCGATACTTAGAGGACCTCTTGTGACTCTATCTTATCAATCCATATTAGGTCCCACGAATAATGGATTAAACTACCACACATAAATGTGGAAATGACTCCACTAACACACCACCACCTAACCACATGCCAATATTGCATGATAGATCAGGCCTACTATGTCTCCCTCTCATGAGACAGTTGAATCAAAGCATGAAGCATCGAGTAATGGATTTATATGTAGCCGCCATCATCATCCAGTGGCATAGTACCTAATCCAGCAAATAGTCCCCACAGTTTCCCACTAATAGATTCCCCGTGAATTACTCGCACACCTCTAGAATGTCCACATATAACACTTATAGCATAAACATCCAATATGTGTATAGGACTACATTATGGGTTCTTAATAGTTTATAACTCGGCATATTAGTCCTTATAATTTTCCTCAATCCGTATACCAATATCCATGCATATTTTTGGATATAAAAGATTCATCGTCTATCTATAGAAATCCTACTAGTCCTCTTTAAGACCCGTCAAGGGCTTTGCAAGCTCAAACCAGTGATAACAATAGTAGCACAAGATTATACTAAATATAAGTGATTGAGATGAGGAGAAGAGGATGAACACCAATATATAAGTGGTTCAGCCAATTAGGCCTACATCCACTGTGCAAGTGAGTGACTAAGGTCACTAAAATAAGGCACTAACGGCCATGGATACAATCTCTCAAGCTTTCTCTCTCTACTGTGTAAAATGACAGAGTTTCAGCTAGGGTTGTCATTTTGGATCCTTTACAAGGTTAGGGATGATCCCTATATATAGTGTTCGGGGGGTGTAATGTACCCCCCCCCCCCCCCCCCCACCATGCAATGAGCATGTGTGTGGTGATTTAGCCAATCCAATGAGGACATCTAACACTGTCATGTAGAGAATGATGATGAAATATTCCCCCACGTGAGGGGGTTGATTTAGTTGCAACTGATTTTGTCCACGTGTTCCTTCCCTTGCATATGCTCGTAAATGCTCGTCCCATTCCCTGACAGGTACAACCTCGGCCTGGAAGAGTACGAGGTTGGTGAAGTTTGACTGCTGCATTATCCGAGGTTATTTATGATGATCTCGGCTCAGTAGAAAAGCTGACTTAAGACAGTGGAGTTGTAACGTCGGCCTGGGCCGGGGTTACGCACGAGTAGTTGGAATGTCAGCTGATTCTCAGCTGAGGTTGATTACGATGACGTTGGTAGTCCTTACTGACCTCGATTGATACCCAGTCGAGTATGAGGTAGACGTGATGTTGGTTGTGGACAACCGATTGGATAACTGACCACATGAGCCATGTAGACCTCATATGTTGCCTGATAGTGGGGTACTAATAACTTCGGTCGTAGCCGACCTTATGTTCGATGAGATCGCCAATCGCCAATCTGGAGCCCTTGCTATCTCGGCCACCATCCTGGGCGAGGTTGGTGTCTTCGAGCTGTCAGGTATATTTTGGGCACATTAATCACCCCTAGCCCTTAGTTACTTATGTGAATAGGTGACTCTGGGGTATGCAGCTCCGAGGCCTTTCTTCATGGTGTGCCAATATTCCTTTGACAAGTGTCAAGTACGTAGTAAGTAGCGTGTTGGGCAAGTGCAATGATGGTTGCCTTTTATGATCCCAAGGAAATGATGGGACTTGGGGCGCGTGTACATGGGTTTGGGTGTTTAAACACCATTTCCTCCTCTCTCCTCCTTATTTTTCTCATTTCCCCGCCTGACTTTATCTCCGCAACTATCTCACTCTCTATAAGAGCCTTGGCTACTACGTTTTCAGGGATTTCCTTCCTTTCACACCTCCTCTCCTTTATTTTGAATTTCGACAGGTATTGTCTCTGCCTTACTCTGCCATTTTCAGCCTTTTTATTCTTGTTTCTTCATTTTTCAGTGATTGTTTGAGTTTCCTGGTGATTGTTGTTCTTGATTGTTCTTAGTTGTTTTTGGTTTACAACTCAATTTGATCCTTAGTGAAATTGAGTCAAGTTGTTTGTATTTTGGCCTAATATAAGTGTAAGGTCATCCTTCTATGCTCATACCTCTTTATCAGCTCTTAGAAGAATTCCATTCTCTTAGAGGGAAGACCTTAGAAAAGATCAAGCAAATAGAGAGAGACCAAGAAAAAGCTCGTAGGGCTGAGTCCTTCCCCCTTAGACCAATCTATCCACCCCCTGTGAGGGTGATATATCCTGATCCAATCGAGTCTATCGAGAAAATGGAGGCCCCATTGGAACCTACTCCAATGTCTGAGTCTGAGTCATCCACCTCAGACCCTATGTCGGTGGATTATTTTCAAGAGGCCATGGACTTCTTCATTAGGCAGGATCAGGTCCCTAATCAAGCCGAGGTTTCGAGCCATGCCTCGTCCCATAATGAGTCTATCTCTTCACGAATCTCTTTAGATGTTGAAGCTATTGGGCCAAGTGTTGCCTTTCCTCCGCCCATTAATGTTGTCCCTCTGTCGTCTGCTATAGAGGCTGAGTTTGCTAAGAGGTTCCTTGGTGGTGCTCCTATGCCTGCCCAGGCCGATGTTTCTAGGGATGATTGTGATGGTCACAAAAATGATGTTGACACCTCAAAGTCAGCCGAGATAGAGAGCTCTGTCAACGAATTCGACCTCCTAGTCTTTAGGCATCTTTATTCCATAGGCCCCTCTATTAAACTTAGGAGACCTCTAAGGGATGAGAGGGTCTTTGACGATCGAGATGATGAAATCTGCCTATATGAGCAGATGTTTAAGTTAGGATTTCATCTCACCATTCATCCAATCATTAGGGCCATATTGTCCCACATTAACTGGGATCCCTCCCAATTATACCCCAATGCCTGGAGGGTGATGATTGGAGCTATCGTCTTATAGAGGGCAGTCCATCATTTAAACCTTCCCTTTCAGGTCTTCACAGGGTGCTACGTGCCCTCCTCTATTAGGAACCATCCGAGTTACTACCACTTCCTATCTAGGAAGTCTAATAAGAAGATGTTGTTGGTTACACAGACTTCAAATCATAACTAGAAACCACAATACTTCTTCGCCTCAAGGGCATGGGAATTCGGTCCCTATGCCATCTCTTCATCTTTAGGGTCGAGAACACCTCTGAGGTGGGGAAAGGTGTCAATGGTTGCCAGGGTCGACCCCGGATTAAGCTAGGATAACCTTCAGAAGGTCAAAGACCTTCAAGATCAGGGGTCCCTTAGTCAGCTGGTCAAGTACGAGCATTTGATGACCCCTTACTACCTCTCTTAGACTGGCCTTGGGGGGAGTCCCCTGACTGAGCTTCGTAAGTTACTTTATTTTTTCAACAAGTTGTACTTCTGAATTTACTATGTCTATGATCTTTTAACTCGGACCTTTCTTTTTGAAGAACGCCCCGAATGAATCTCAGACAACCTCTGGGAAATGTCGACCCCAAGCTTAGTCAGGTTGGTGAAGAAAGCAAGACTAAATGCACCTCCTCCTCCCCCAACCTCTTCTAAGGACAATTCTTCAAAGAAGAGGAAATCCACCGCTGATGTCCCTGGGGATCAGAGGAAGAGCAAAGCCTCTAAGGGAGATCGTGCCATCCCTATTTTAACTGATGATGCACTAGATGCTCATCTGGAGCAGTTGAAAATCGACGATAGCCTCATAGGCCAAAGTATGTAGGCCATGGATTCCATCAGCTCTATAATGACCGATGTTGACAAACGCTTCTCCTATTCTTTGGATAGCCCTCTATTGGCCGAGTTTTGCCTCCATAGGTCAATCCAAGTAATACAAGCAACTTTTATACTTCAAGTTTATCCTCGGCCTTGAATTTTATTAACTCTTGAACTCATATATCTAATTCTATTTTGCATGGTATTATCACCATGCACCAGTTTATTGACTTGACTTTGAGAAAGCTTCCCCTCATTGAGAACGGGAAAGAGGCCCAGAAGGTGCAGGCTTCTTTGAACCCTGAGGTGGAACGTCTGAAGGCTTCTTTTGAAGGGTCTGAGACTAAGGTTAAGCAGATGAAAAAGGAGATTGCCAAACTAAAGAAGGACCACAGCTCTGCTATGAAAGCTAAGGATGATGCCCTCCAACAAAAGGTTGATGTTGTAGTGAAGGCTGCAGTTGAAGACACTTAAAAAAAGATCTTGGCTGACTATAAGGTCTCTGATGAATTCATCAGCTTTGGCTTTGAATACCTAGAAAGAAGTGTTAAGGCCACTGGTAAATGGCTGGCCTTGAAAGAGAAGGAGTCAGGGAGCTTGGAAGCTTCAGACTTCACTGGCTTGGGCCATACTGAGTCTCGGTTTGCTCAAGCCCGTTAAGAGGTGGAGGAGGAAGGAGGTGTTGCCCCTACAGAGACTGCCCAATCGGAAGCCATAGAGACTGAGCATGTCAACCCCCAGATGATGGGGTCAAGGTTACCAATGTCAGCCCAAATGATAGGTCGAGGTTACCAACCCTATGGCTGCACACCCTTAGGCCATAATTTATGAAGCTTTGTAATTTTTGTTAATATGTAACTTCATTACTTCTGATAACATTCTCTTGCGCATTTTGACTTGTAATTCTTAACTTCATGCTATATCATCCTCTGAAGAGGACTTTGCTTCTTTTAATGAATATTCCTTGAATGGTTTTATATGTCATGCAATGGTGTTTGTATTAAGGTCTGAAGCCTTCATATAATGATATCTTCATCATTAAACTATTATGTTACCCTCATAAATTTTCACCAAATTATGATGCTGAAGGTTTGAGGTCATCAAACTAAGATGTTACCTCCATAGACTTCACCAAATTAATGATGTTTAAGGTCTAAGGTCATCCAACTAAGATGTTTCACCTCAGACCTTGTCACCAAATTAATAATGTTTAAGGTCTGAGGTCATCAAACTATGATGTTTCACCTCAGACCCTGTCACCAAATTATGATGTTGAAGGTCTGATGTCATCCAACTATGATGTTTCACCTCAGACCCTGTCACAAAATTATGATGTTGAAGGTTTGAGGTCATCAAACTAAGATGTTACCCCCATAAATTTTCACCAAATTAATGATGATTAAAGTTTGAAGTCATCCAACTATGATGTTTCACCTCAGACCCTGTCACCAAATTATGATGTTTAAGGTATGAGGTCATCCAACTATGATGTTTCACCACAGACCTTGTCACTAAATTATGATGTTTAAGGTCTGAGGTCATCCAACTATGATGTTTCACCTCAGACCCTGTCACTAAATTAATGATGTTGAAGGTCTGAGGCCATCAAACTAAGATGTTACCCCCATAAATTTTCACCAAATTAATGATGTTAAAGGTCTGAGGTCATCAAACTAAGATGTTACCCCCATAATTTTTTACCAAATGAATGATGTTTAAGGTCTAAGGTCAGCTAACTATGATATTTCACCTAAGACCCTGCTAACAAATTAATGATGTTTAAGGTATGAGGTCATCAAACTATGATGTTTCACCTCAGACCCTGTCACCAAATTATGATGTTGAAAGTCTGATGTCATCCAACTATGATGTTTCTCCTCAAACCATATCACCAAATTATGATGTTGAAGGTCTGAGATCATCAAACTAAGATGTTACCCCCATAAATTTTCACCAAATTAATGATGTTTAAGGTCTGAGGCCATCCAATTATGATGTTTCACCTCAGACCCTGTCAATAAATTATGATGTTGAAGGTCTGAGGTCATCAAACTAAGATGTTACCCCCATAAATTTTCACCAAATTAATGATGTTCAAGGTCTGAGGTCATCCAACTATGTTGTTTTATCTCAGACCCTCTCACTAAATTAATGATGTTTAAGGTCTGAGGTCATCCAACTATGATGTTTCACCTCAGACCCTGTCACTAAATTATGATGTTAAAGATCTGAGGTCATCAAACTAAGATGTTACCTCCATAATTTTTCACCAAATTAATGATGTTTAAGGTCTGAGGTCATCCAACTATGATGTTTCACCTCAAACCCTGTCATTAAATTATGATGTTGAAGGTCTGAGGTCATCAAATTAAGATGTTACTCCCATAAATTTTCACCAAATTAATGATGTTCAAGGTCTGGGGTCATCCAACTATGATTTTTGACCTCACACCCTGTCCCAAATTAATGATGTTTAAAGTCTGAGGTCATCTAACTATGATGTTTCACCTTAGACCCTGTCACCAAATTATGATATTAAAGGTCTGAGGTCATCCAACTATGATGTTTCACCACAGACCTAGTCACCAAATTATGATGTTTAAGGTTTGAGGTCATCAAACTAAGATGTTACCTTCATAAATTTCACCAAATTAATGATTTTTAAGGTCTGAGGTCATCCAACTATGATGTTTCACCTCAGATCCTGTCACCAAACTAATGACGTTTAAGGCTCGAGGTCATCAAACTAAGATGTTATCCCTATAAATTTTCACCAAATTAATGATGTTGAAGGTCTGAGGTCATCCAACTATGATGTTTTACCTCAGTCCCTGTCACCAAATTAATGATGTTCAAGGTCTGAGGTCATCAAACTAAGATATTAACCCCATAAATTTTCACCAAATTAATGATGTTGAAGGTCTAAGGTCATCCAACTAAGATGTTTAACCTCAGACGCTGTCACCAAATTAATGATGTTTAAGTTATGAGGTCATCAAACTAAGATGTTACCCCCATAGACTTCACCATTAAAGCATAATGAACATAGAATTGACACAGGAACTGATCTTCTCATTAATAATCTCTTCATAAGATGATACATTTACATAGATACCATTGCAACATCATATGTAATACTTTTCAGATGATCAGCATTCCATCGATTGGAGAAGGGTTCCTCTTCGAGATTTTCTAGCCGGTAGGTACCGGGTACAACCTCCTCGATTACTTTGTAAGGGACATTCCAATTTTAGTGAATCTTGTTTGTCTTCTGCCATGTCTTCTTTAGCACTAAGTCTCCTATAGCTATAGGTCTTGATTTCACCCTTTGATTATAGAACTTTGCTACTCTCTGCTGGTAGGTTGCCTGTCTGATCTCCGTGTCTTCCCTTCTTTCCTCAACCAAATCTAAGTCATGTCTTCTCTCTTCCCCATTCTTCTCAGAGTCATAGGTCTGAACTCTGTGAGTGGGGAGTCCTACCTCTGTTGGTATGACGGCTTCTGAGCCATGTGCTAACATAAATGGGATTTCTCCCGTTGGTGTCCTAGTCGTTGTTTTGTAGGCCCATAACACAGTATAAACCTCTTCAGTCCATCTTCCTTTAGCTTTTTCCAACCTCTTCTTAATCCCGTTGAGGATTGTCCTGTTCATGACTTCGGTCTGACCGTTTGCCTGAGGTCGGCCTGGAGAAGAGAAAAATTGCTTTATCCCAACTCTCTCGCAATACTTCTCCAAGGAATAATTCTTGAACTGGGTTCCGTTGTCTGAAATGAGGGTGTTTGGAAGGCCATGTCTGCATATGATGCTCTTCCAGATAAATTAGAAGGTCTTCTGCTCTGTAGTCGTGATCATCAGCTCAGCCTCTACCCACTTAAAGAAGTAATCAATCGCTACTATCAGAAATCAATAATTGTTCGCAGCTCTTGGTAAAGGACCCACCAAGTTAATCCCCCATACTATGAATGGCCAAGGGGAACTGATTGACATCATAGGTTGATGAGGTTGATGGGGGATAGTGAATAATTGTGACACCCCGCCTAATTAAATACCGGGCGATCACTCCTTTATTAAATTAAAATCAAGGTGAACAGTTGGTTCATTCTTAGCATCACTATCATAAAAATAACTTTTCCAATTTAAACATCCTAATTAATAAAGCTAAGTGTCAAAAACCTTTTTAGACATTACTTTCCAAATTCTATTTATAACCAATGATTTAAAACTTTACTTAATTCAATATTAAAGAATCACACCACAATTATACACGAACATATAATCCAAATAATTTAAACATTCAACCACTAAATCCCAACATTTAAAACTTAAAGTAAAACATTCAGATAATAATAAATCCCAAAGTGACAATACTAGAAATGAATAAATCACAATGTCCAATAAAACAAATGGATAATGGAAACGGGCGACACATGCCCATCTGAATAAATATGCTAGGAGTGGAATCAAATAAATGAAGTCGTCTAAGCAAGAGGCCTGCAACTCCCACCTAAGCTGCAGCGCGTTCCTTGCAAAGGATCCTAAGCAAGATGCCCCTGTGGTTGGGCACCTGTAATATATACATATATATATACAAGGTAATTAACAGAAGTTCTCGGCTTCATCATCCAAGGAGGTCATCTTAGTGTTAGACTGCTCGGCCTACCTATTTATCATAAGATTGGACACACGTGTATTCTTTTTAGCACTTACACATGAGATATACCTTATTAACCAGATAGTATTACAACTGCTAAATTTGTTACCTCATGATTATCCGGATGATCGTCACCAAAGTTGTTTTGTACTTCAAGGCGTCTATATTTATTATGATAAAAATGTATCAAGATGTAACTACCCGACTTATAAGGGCACTCCATCTCTTTGTGAATATCATAAAACCACATATAAAGAGGGTAGATAGATACGAAACAAAGGACCTTTTGAATACCTTCTCAAGCCTCGACTTGTATGAGAAAACCTTAAATTGTAATCGGGTCAATAAGTGCAATACTAAAGCAGTACCACCATAGATGTAGGTTTCCTCTCCGAGAGCCGAACAACGTAAAAATAATTATGTTTTCACTGTCTCTCATCCCCATTCACTATATTTAAGATTTCTCTCAAATTATCTCTCTTGATTATTTATTATCTCCATTTTTAGACGTCAACAAATCGGCGCCATCTGTGGGAACCATTGCAACAAGCCATTATAGTTCCTACCTAAAACCACTTGTTCAAATCCTTAATGGAGATAGTTTTGAATGACGGATAACCCCAAGAGAATTTGGATGGAGGAGGTACAGACACCAAGTACCCCCATTAGGGAAGGCGACCTATACAGCATAATAATGAGTCTCGCCAAGGGGCAAGAGGCGATGCAGGAGAGTGTTAGGTAGTTGACACATACCCTCCAAACCAATCCAATGCCACTCAAACTAGATGACGTAACTCCTGGACCCGAGGCATATGGGAGTGGAGACAGGCGACTTCCCCCATCCTCAGAAGGAGAGGAAACACGAATATCGTAGGCGAGTGATGGAGAATCCTAGGAAATTGAACTTGGGGCCTTGCGCTAACGATAGTTCCTCCGAATAGACCGAACCGCAGTGGGACTAGACTTACTGCCTTGAGGCTACCTCCTCTATCCGATCTCTAATCCACTTTAATAATCAATCATATTCAGAGGAACGACCTAGCGAATTCGAGCGATTAAGCAAAGGGTCAGCGTTTGACCGATTAGGTCCGCATTATAACCACTGTAAAGTACCAGGGGTATCATGCAATCATTATCAAAGAAGTGTATTAGTTAGGTCCACTACTAGGATATCCTATCACTTTGCTCGAGCATCAGCTGAAGCTGAGCAGACTTCTCGAGAACAGAGTTCGGTAGAAAGTTGAGGATAAGCAGAAAAGCCATTTGAAGGTGATAATCAATCGTGGCAAGGCTCCATCCAGTGCTAGGAAAACCGCCTTGGAGAAATGGACAAATCGAGGAACCCCCTCTAGCATTATTTCACCAAAGGATCACCCTTTGTGCCCTCTATCGTGGCATACCCCACTCTAGTGAAGTTCAAGCCACCGGTCGTTACTCCAAAATATGATGGAAAACCAAATTCCATTCTGCATATCGAACAATACCAAGCTATTGCAGACATTTCCTCCATCCCGAATGAAATGAGATGTCGGTCATTCTCTAGCACAATAATCGGCTCAACCCAAATATGGTACAACAGTCTGCCTAAGGGACATATTAAAAATTTTTAGCAACTGGCCGACTTATTTGTCAGCAATATCTGCTCTGGAGCCAATCCAGGAAAGAAAGTTTCCCACCTACATGGCATTCGCCAAAAGGAAAATAAAAGCACCCATGACTACATCACCTAGTTCAACACTAAAAAACTAGAGGTAGTAGATTACAATGAGTCGACTGCCATTATGGCCTTGATGAGTGGGTTGCGACCAAGTAAGTTGTTCTGGGCATTAGCTAAGGAGCCACCCAAGACCATGACTGAACTTCTAGCCAAAGAGGGAAGAATCATGAACGCCGAAGAGGCGATGGAAGCCAAAGAGTCCGATAGCTCGAAGCCCTCGATCGGCTAGAGCAACGAGAGGCAAGAATAAAAGGACAAAAAGGGTGATAAGCTGAGAAAGTATGGTGAATACACTCCCCTAATAATTGGAGTCCACCACATCTTGGAGGAAATTTGGGTAACAAAAGATCTACGATGGTCGGGAAATTTGAAGTTGACGACAAATAAGAGAGACATAAATGAGTATTGTGAATTTCACAAGGACCATGGCCACAATACAGAGCACTGTATAACTTTAAAGAATGATATTGAATGTTTGATATGGAGGGGAAAGTCATCCAAGTATGTAGATAATAGTGGATGATCAAACCCAGAATAAGGAAAAGGCATGAGACTGTCAGAGTCACCCTGCCGAAGGGCAGGCGACAAGAAAAGGGCAAGGCACGATGACTCGAATGATGATCCAAATCATCCTAAAGAACCCAAGGAGCCTATACGCGACGTCATCATGATAGACTTCGATTCTCATTTCATCGTCGGAGGTGGAGCCATCGGAGGAAAAGACCCCACAGAAAGGAAGGCTTATCTCAACGAGGCCCAATCGTGCGAACCATCATAGGTTAACCTGATAGAAAGCTCTAGAAATCTATCACAAAAGGTGAACAAAGACAAGTTAATCATCAACTTTTCAAAGGACGATTTATTAGGGGTGTTATACCCCCACTATGACCCTTTGGGCGTCACTATGGCCATCCAAGAGGGACGAGTAGTAACAATCCTGGTGGACATTAGAAGCTCTGCAGACGTAATGTTCTATAGCTGTTACAAGAAGTTGAAACTGGAGGATATGGAACTCACACCTTATCATCAACCTCTGATTATATTTTCAGTAGAAAGAGTATACCCCTTAGGAACGGTAGAGATGAATGTTATGGTCGGCACCTGGTCGATCAGCCGAATAGAGAAAATATGGTTCTTTATCCTTGACAAGAACGTACTCTCAGCCTATAATGTTATCTTTGGAAGGATTGGCCTAAAGAAATTCAAAGTTTTCCCATCTATGGTGAACTAATGCTTGAAGTTTTCAACTCACTTTGGAGTAGGTGTCGTCAAGAGAAATCAAAAGGTGGCGCCCGAATGATATTTCATTTCAGTAGACTAAGAAGAACGGAAGAAGCTAATGACCACCTACCATATCGAGACCATCAATCCCCAAGATGAGGTCAAACTGGTTAAGGGACAAACTACTGAAGAAATCCAGACAGTCCCACTTGACGATAGCCACCCAGAGACGACGGTACAGATCTAGTCATCGTTAGACATTCTTTTAAGGAAAAAGCTTATCATCTTTATACGACACCATAAAATAGTGTTCACCTGGAACCACGAGGACATGTCGGGGATAGATCCCGACTTCATTTGCCACGAGTTAAACGTGATACAGGACACGACCAGTCATGCATAAATGATGGGTTTTTTATGCCAACAAAAATCTCATTATTCATGAAAAAGTTCTTAAAATGCAGAAAGCTAACTACTCGAAATGGCTGGCTAACGTGGTCCTGGTATGAAAGAAAAATGAAAATTGGAGGATGTGCATCTATTTCACTAACCTGAATAAAGCCTTCCTAAAAGATTATTTCACGCTACTGAGGATTGATCAACTTGTTGACGTCACAGCAGGCCATCAACTCCTCCGTTTCATAGACGCGTATTACGATTACAACCAGATCATAATGAATCCCTTTGGCAGAGAAAAAACCTCCTTCATAATCCACCGAGGTACCTACTGTTACAATGTCATGTTGTTCAGCATTAAAAATATAGGTGCCACCTACCAGAGGTTGGTAAACAAATTATTTCAAGACCAGATGGGGGTTAACATAGAGGTTTACATGGACAACATGCTCACCAAAAGCAAGGTATCTATCGACCACATTAAACACCTCGTCCAGACGTTCGACGAATTGGAAAAGTACCAGATGAAGCTAAATTGCGCCAATGTGTCTTTGGAATGAAGGAAGGAAAGTTATTGGGGTTTTATTGTAAACTAGCAAGGAATCGAAGCCAATCCTGACAAGATCCAGGATCTACTTAACAGGAAATTTAGATAACAAAGAATGAAGTACAAAGACTAACAGGGCGCGTGGCCGCACAAAAGAGGTCTATTTTCATAGCCACTGACAAGTGCTTACCTTTCTTCAAGGTGTTGAGAAAGTTATTTGAATAGAATGAGGAATGAGAAAATGCATTTATAGAACTGAAACACTATATGGGATCCTCGCCCCTCTTGTAACGACCAGTTGTAGGGGAAAAATTTACGTGTATCTTGCCGCATCCGAATCATCCATCAGCGCGGCACTGGTGAGGTAAGAAGAAGGGGTTCAAAAACTTGTTTATTATACCAGAAGAGCCTACCAAAGGTCCAAGGTCCCGAAAAATGGAAAATCTAATGCTATCACTGAGGGAAGCCTCGTAAAGGATGATTCTATATTTTTAGTCTCACACCATAGTGATCTACACAGACTTACCTTTATAATAATTCCTGCACAAACCTAAAAATTTTGGTCAGCTCATGATGTGGGCGGTGAAATTGGGTGTGTACGATATTTGGTACGAACCGAGGACCGTAATACAAGGGAACGTGTTGGAAAACTTCATTGAAAAATCAACCTACGATGAGAAACTGTCAGAGGAGACTCCTCTGGGAGAGATATCTACCCCTAGTAGCAAACCACCATACCCGGAAGAGGTCACAGGCCCAGATAACACCGAGCAGACTCCTCAAGGGGAGATCTCCCCCAAAGGAGATAAGGGACAACACGACGAATCCCACCGACTTTTAAAGTTCAAAAAAATAGAAGAAGGCGACTTCGCCCGAGATTGTCCAATCTGGAAATTATACATTGATGGATCATCCTGTTAGGCAGGAAGTGGTGCTGGCATCATACTAGCCCAACTAGATGACATAAATGTGGAATATGCCCTGTGTTTCCAATTCTAAGCATCCAACAATGAGGAAGAATACGAGGACCTTATCGCTCAACTCGGTTTAGCCACATTCATGGGCGTCGAGCACATCGTAGCACACAGTGACTCCCAAATAGTCGTCAACTATATATTGGGAGTTTATAAAGGTAGGGAGGAATCCATGGCAAGTTACCTGGCTATAGTTTGACAGAGGTTAGACGGATTTGCGAAAGAAAAAGTACTGAGAATCCCTAGTTTGGAAAACTTATGAGCAGGTGCCCTAGCCAGGTTAGCTCCAGCGACCAGAACATCATTGAGAAGAACCATACCAATTGAAGTGCTTGTGTAGAGAAGCATTGAGGCAACACCATATTAAGTAGAGGAGATAAACGTGGTACCTTCCTGGATGGACCCCATACAATAATACATTGAAGAAGGAAAGCTTTCAATAGACTCAAATAAAACCAGAAAGTTGCGTTATAAGGCAGCCCAGTATATCTTAGAAGCAGGAATACTATATAGGAGAGGGTACACCATCTCACTTCTAAAATGTCTTCACCTAATAGAAGTCAACAAGCTCATTAAGGAGGTACACGGCGGATGCTGTTGAGCACATTCAGTCTCATTGGTTAAGCGAATAGCAACCCAAGGATACTATTCGCTGACTATAAAGGTTGATTGCACAGATTATGGGAGAAGATGTTATAAGTGTCAAAGGTTTACAAATATCCACCGTTCCCCAGGGGCTTTATTGACTCTAATTGTGTCACCCTATCCATTCGCCATGTGGGTAATAGACCTGGCAGACCGTTGTCGAGAACAAAAGGATTATACAAGTACCTCGTTGTGGCGGTTGACTACTTTACTAAGTGGGTACAATTCGAGCCCTTAGTAGAGATGCATGATGAAAGGGTATTTCATTTTATCTAGAAAGTGATCGTATACCACTATGGCATGCCCTTCGCATTTATCACTGGTCATGACACGCAGTTTGACAAGTAAGATTTCGAAGACTACTAAACTAGCTCCAAGATTCAAAAGCTACACTCTGCACCCGAGCACCTATATTGCAACGGCCAAACCGAGGTCAATAATAAGACAATCTTAGATGGAATCAAAAAGAGACTCTATGATGCAAAGGGGAACCTGATCAATGAGCTCTATAGTGTTCTGTGGCAATACCGAACCACCCCACTAACAGCCACCGGATAAACACCG
The DNA here is from genome assembly GCA_949130495.1 of Sambucus nigra. Classification (NCBI taxonomy): domain Eukaryota; kingdom Viridiplantae; phylum Streptophyta; class Magnoliopsida; order Dipsacales; family Adoxaceae; genus Sambucus; species Sambucus nigra. The sequence continues at coordinate 60,241,663 of OX422216.1, read as the reverse complement.
TACATGCTCGCCTTTGGCGCAGAAGAGGTCGACCCCACTGAGATTGGGCTCCCTAGGCATAAAGTCCTCAATTTCTATTCATCAATAAGTGATTTGGCAAGAAGGCTGGACCTCGATCTGATAGAGGATGTTAGATAGAATGCAGTGTTATGCGTGTTGCCTATCAGCAAAGATTGGCATGCTACTATAACCGTCGGGTGAAGACGAGCATCTTGAAAGAGGGGGACTACGTCCTCAAAAAAGTGATTAAAAAGTAAAACAAGTTAGAGCTAAACTGGCATGGACCATACAGGGTGACCAGTGTCATCCGGCCATGGACTTACCGGATTGAAACCTTGAAGGGTGAGTAATTAGAAAAAAACTTGGAATTCAGAGCATCTTAGGAAGTATTATCAGTAGTGTGTTAGTTATTTTATTTATGTAGCAAGCACCATTTCAATTAATGAAACGATGTTTATTCTCTCGTTTCATTGATTTTTCTGTGCATATGATAAGCATATAAAAGTGGCCCTACTAAAAATAACAGCGTCAAAATAAAGATGTCAGGTCGACTGCATGACCTCATAGGCTGTAAACAATCAAACTTGAACAAACTTGTTTCCATAAGTCTACTAAACCTGTGTATGACCCCATAGGTCACGAATGAGGTGGTCGGCTACATGTACGATCTCACAGGTCACGAACAATGTGGTCAGCAAAAAACATTGTATGACCTCATGAATCGTGAATAGTTAAATAACTTGACTCCTCGAGTTTGACCAAACCCTTGTTGACTTCACAATCACGAACGAGGTAGTTGTCTATGTTCAATGTATGACCTCATAGGTCGTAACACAATGTGGTCGGCTAATATCTGTACGACCTCATAAGTGGCAAATAGTTATACTTGTATCAATTCACCATCATAGGTGCACTTACTAAAAGCTCTGTACGGCCTCACCGATTGTGAACATAAGCACCAAGTGATATACCCGTATATACCATCGGCCATGCCGAGGGCACCCTGCGCCTCATCAGGCCGAGACGACCCCTCAGGGGGCTGACCCTTCATTAGGCTCCGGACAACCCCTCAGGGGGCCAACCCCCTCATCAGGCTCCGGACGACCCCTCAGGGGGCCGACCCTTCGTCAGGCTCCGGACAACCCCCCGAGGGTACGACAGTATGAGGCCCAAATTAGGCCAGACTCATTACCGGAAGGAACTTTACCCTCGACATCATATTAAAGGCCGAGGGCGACATCATGACAACGCGAGGTTTGGGAGACGCGTGGAACAGTGCGTGTGAGGCTCACATGGCACATGGGAGACCGTTATAATAAAATCACACCCTCATGTGAGGGAATATTATGTCATCATTTGGCATCTACAGGTGTCAACAGGGGATTGGCTAGATCATCATTCACATTCACCATGCATACTTGGGGGGTACACTACAACCCCCAATAACTATATATACTTGTCACCTACAACCCTACAGGGAGATCGATCGATAATTGTAACCCTAGCAAAAACTCTGCTTGTACACACAGTAGAGAGAGAAAGTGAGCTTATGTGCATTGTAACCAAAGCCATTAGTGCCCATACTTAGTGGATCACACACTCACAGTGGATGTAGGCCTAGTTGGCTGAACCACTATACATCATTGTCTTATTCCTCTTATACTCATCTCCTTCTAAACACTTATACACTTACATCTCTGTGGCTGCCATGGTTACTATTGTTTGAGCTCATCATCACTTATCCGGTGGTGCTAGATTTCATCATCATCATCTGTTTGGCGCCATCTGTGGGAACGAGAAGACATCTCTTCCTTTGTACAGCTTGACCTCACTGGGCACTCTGGTGGTGAACCAGTTCTCCCCCTGAGGGGAGATGTTTCACCATTGAAAGAGACCCACTAAGGTTCTCAAGCTCACCAGTCCTTTTTCCAGTTCAGCTATTCGCAGCTCAAACACATGGCACTGGAGATGCCACCACCACCACTCCCTCCACCGGATGACGGAGGAGGACCTAGTTCCTGTCAGCTACTACCTCAGTCTGAGATAGCTAATGTGGTGGCAGCCTTGAAGTCTCTAGCAGCGAGCCAGTGGATCATGCAGGAGCAGTTTGCAGCTTTGAGCCAGAACATCCTAAGACCACCAAGGGTCTCACCTGAGATGATTACTCTAGCAGTAGCTCCAGGACAGCATGAGGCCAGGGGACCACCCCAGGCACCATGCAAAGACCTTCCATCCCCTCAACGGAGTAGGGATGTTGTTGACCCCCGGCGTCTACGCCTGGGGAGGCAAGGAAACCCTTGCCCTGAAGATAGGTATGATGATCTGGAGGGGGAGGAAGCCCCCATAGAATGCTGAGAGCCGTATGAGGTCTCCAACAATACCGTACGACCTCTCCAGGAGAGCAGAGGGAAGTGTGGAAGGCAGAAGCCTGACGATCGCCCGAGAGGCTCTGCTTTCGATCGCCTGAGCAGGGGATCGGCCTTTGAGAGGCTGGGCCCAGTGAATGACCTGAGGGAAAAATTATCTAGATCAAGGAGTGATGCGAGGTCCAGAAGGGAGCCGGCTGATGGCCGACCCCAAGGACGGGACGACGGTCAGGGGGAGGTAAATAGTCGACACAAGCCAGCCGCGGCAGAACCCTCAGTCCATCTCAAAGAAGCGGCAGGGGATAACATTGGCTAAGCCGACCCTATGAGGCCTTAGAATGACTCGATCCAGCGGCTGAAGGATAAGATCGGCGATATACTAAAAAGTCGCGACCCTCTTTAGAGGGGATACACCATAGGCTCACCCTTTGTGGCGAAGATAGTCAACTTTCCTACGCCATAAAAGTTCAAGCCACATGTGGTCACCCCAAGATATGACGGGAGCACCAACCCTGTCCACTATGTTGAGATGTATCAATCTGCAGCTGACATATACTCTATCTCAGATGAGATGAGATGTCGTGCCTTCTCTGGTACCCTGACTGGGGCTGCACATGTCTGGTACACGTCTCTTCCAAAAAATTCCATTGAAAACTTTAAGCAGTTGGCAGACCGGTTCATCCACAACTTTTGCTTTGGGATGAGGCCACAGAAGAAGACCACCCACCTACTCTATGTTAAGCATGGGAAGAATGAGAGCCTAAGGGACTACATAGCCAGATTCAATAAAGAGAAGCTGCAGGTGAAAGACTATGAGGAGAGCAAAGCTATGACAGCCCTAATTGGAGGACTCCAAAAGGGGAAGCTGTTATGGAAGCTTGCTGAAGACCCTCCGAGGACGATGGCTGAATTGCTATCAACAGCAGGAAAGGTGATGAACGCCGAAGAGGCGATGGCCGCAAAATACAAAGACGAAAAAGGAGGCGCTAGTGGGGGTAAATACCCTAAGAAGAACAAAGAGGGGAAGAAGAGGTCTACGGATGACAAGTTCGCTGGTTACACCCCTCTAACGGTCAGCTGTGAACAGATTCTCAATGAGATAAAGAGTGACCGATCCCTGAAGTGGCCTGAGAAGTTGAGGGAAGCCCCCAACAAGAGGAACAAGAACCTGTGGTGTGAATTTCACCAAGACCATGGCCACTTGACAGACAAATGTTTCGCTCTGAAAGATGAGATTGAAAAGATGCTGAAAGAAGGGAAGCTCAGAAAGTACGTCGACAGAGGTGCCTTCAAGAGGGGCCGAGGGGACGACCCCAGGAAAAAGTGAGGTGATTCATATAGAGAAGGTCCTCAAAAAAGAGGGGATGACCCTTATGATGATGAGGACGACCCTGACCTCCCGCCGAGAGACGACCAAGGCCCTGTCAAGAGTCTTAATATAATCTCTCTTGGAGTGGGAATGATCTCCGGGGGTCTAGTAGGAGGAGGGTCTAAGGTCGTTGACAGGAAGGCCCGTGTGGCTGAGGCCAAGGCAGTGACAAAGACGGTACACTCAACCTCTCTAGAGGTCAAGTCAGAAAAGAGGAAGAAGGTTGATATGGACACTCTGATAGTGGGGTTCTCGAGAATGGACTTTAAAGGCCTCCTAGCCCAGACGACGACCCACTCGTCATCACAACTAGGGTGCATGGGTGTGAGGTGCCGAGGATATTGGTCGACGGGGGCGGTTCTGCAGATATAATGTTTTGGCCGTGCTTCAAAGCCTTAGGTCTCAGTCGTGCTAGACTCATCCTATACCATCATCCATTGATTTGGTTCAATGGGGAAAAGGTTCATCCCCTTGGAGTGTATGAGGCCGATGTCAGGATGGGGGACGAGTGGCCGAGATGGCTTACCAAGAAGGTCAGTTTCTTTGTGATGGATGAGCATGTGTTTTCGGCCTACAACATCATACTGGGGCATGTGGCCCTCAAGGGGTTTGAAGATGTGCCGTCTACGGTCCATCAGATGGTTAAATTTCCTACCCCTAACGGGGTGGGGGAAGTTCAGGGAGACCAGACGACAGCGCGAGAATGTTACCACAACTCCTCTGAAGAAAGGGAGGCACACAAGAAGGCTACAACCACTTATAATATTGATACCCTAGACCCCAGGGATAAGACGAAGCTAAAGAAAGGAGAGGCCGCGGAAGAGGTAGAATCCATCATCCTCGATGAGGATGACCCAGAAAAAACCGTCCAAGTCGGCAAGTCTCTGAAGCCCAATTTCAAGGAAGACCTCATTAAACTGTTGAGGAGAAGACAAAGCATCTTTGCGTGGAGTTATGCAGATATGCCGGGGATCGACCCTGAAATCATGTGCCACAAGCTCAATGTGGTAGAGGGAGCAAAGCCGATAAATCAGAAGAGGAGAATTTACTCTAGAGAAAAGTATGAGGTCATTAGGAATGAGGTCAAGAAGCTAGAAGATGCTGAGTTTATTAGAGAGGTCATCTACCCTGAATGGCTGTCCAATGCAGTCATTGTCCCAAAGGCCAACGGGAAGTGGATAATGTGTGTGGACTTCACCGATCTCAACAAGCACTATCCCAAAGACAGCTTCCCTCTCCCCCGCATTGACCAGATGGTAGACGCTATCGCAGGCCATGAGCTCATGAGCTTCATGGATGCCTATTCAGGGTACAACCAGATCTTCATGAACCCTGAAGACTCGGAGAAGACATCCTTCATTACTGACAAGGGGACATACTGTTATAGGGTCATGCCCTTTGGCCTAAAAAATGCGGGGGCAACGTACTAGCGCCTCGTAAATAAAATGTTCGAAGACCAAATTGGGAAGTCTATGGAGGTCTATGTAGATGACATGCTGACTAAGAGTTTGAAGGCAGAGGATCAATTGGCAGACCTGGAGAGGACCTTTAATAAGATGGACAAATACCAGATGAAGCTTAACCCAGCCAAGTGTGTCCTCGGGGTCGGAGCAGGGAAGTTCTTGGGGTTCATTATCAACCAAAGAGGCATCGAGGCCAATCCTGAAAAGATAAAGGCCCTTGTTGAGATGAAGACCCCCAAGTCCATTAAAGACGTTCAGAGGCTCACAGGGAGAGTTGTTGCCTTGAACAGGTTCGTATCTAGGGCCACAGACAGGTGTCTACCATTCTTGAAAATTCTTAGAAAAGCCTTCGAATGGAGTGAAGAATGTGATGAGGCCTTCAAGGAATTAAAATCATACCTGGGGTCTCCCTTGCTATTGTCACGGCCCGTGCAGGGTGAACGACTTTATGTATACCTCTCCGTCTCAGAGTCAGCCATCAGTGCAGCCATTATGAGAGACAAAGACGGAGTACAGAAGCCGGTGTATTTTAACAGCAAGGCACTCTAAGGGGCAGAGCAAAGATATCCAAGGATGGAAAAGTTGGCCTACGCCTTGATCCATGCATCGAGAAAGATGAAGCCATACTTTCAGTCCCATACAATAATCATCCTCACTGACTCTCCCCTTTGACAGGTTTTGCACAAGCCTGAAAAATCAGGGAGGTTAATGGCCTGGGCTATAGAGCTGGGGGAGTTTGACATAGTGTATCATCCTAGGACGGCCATTAAGGGGAAAGAATTGGCAGACTTCGTGGCTGAGTTTACTTGGGAAGATGATGAAGCCGAGGGTGAGAGCCTCGGGAAGATAGATACCCGATAAGGTGAGCTCACCGACACACCTGCAGATAAGGCTGAGACGAACACCGCTAGAAGGAAAGTGGTTGAAAACGAAGAGGGAAGATATCTCTTTAGATGGGGGTCACTCACCGAGGGAAGTTTCTCAGAAGAACACACCGTGTGCAGTCTCTTCGTCGACGGGTCCTCTTGCGAAAGCGGGAGTGGAGCAAGATTAATAGTATCAGCACCCGATGGCACAGACATTGAGTATGCCCTGAGGTTCAACTTTAAGGCCTCCAACAATGAGGCCGAATATGAGGCCTTGATAGCAGGCCTCTCCTTGGCCAGATCTCTTAGTGTCGGCCAGATTTTGGTTCATAGTGATTCAAGGCTAGTAGTGAATCAGATACTAGGAGCCTACGAGGCCAAGGACGAGAGGATGGCTAGGTACCTTGAGAAGGTGAGGTCGTTACTGAAGGGCTTAAGAGAAGTGAAATTAAAGAGGATACCTAGGCTCGACAATGGCTGAGCTGATACCCTTGCTAGGTTTGCCTCGGTAACTAGGACAGACATCAGGAGAACGGTCCCAGTGGAAATTTTGCTTCGGCCCTCTATTGAAGACGCTGAGGGAACACTTAGCAATTGCCTAAATGTTTCGCAGGAAGCTTTGTGGATGGACCCTCTGATCAGATACATTAAAGAGGGAGAGATGCCAGAAGCAGGGAAAGAAAAGAAGAAGTTGAGATACAGGGCTGCAAAGTTTGCTGTCATTGGGGACACCTTGTACAAAAAGGGATTTTTACTCCCCTTACTTAGGTGTGTGCACCCATCTGAGGTCCCATCCATTTTGCAAGATGTGCACGAAGGGTCGTGCTCAAGCCACATTGGGGGCAGATCCTTAGCGAAGAGGGTGATCACCCAAGGAAACTGGTGGCCGACCTTGGGGAAAGACGCCGCGACATATGTAAAAAAGTGCGATAAATGCCAGAGATTTGCCACCATCCCTCACCAACCCCATCAGCCTCTTACCTCCATTACGTCCCCATGGCCATTTGCAGTTTGGGGGATCGACCTCGTAGGACCCTTACCAAGAGCAGTCAATAAATATCAGTTCCTCATCGTAGCGATTGACTATTTCTCAAAATGGGTAGAGGCCGAACCGATGGTCACAATTACAGAGCAGAAGACCTTCCAGTTCATTTGGAAAAATTTTATATGCAGATATGGTCTCCCCAACACCCTCATCTCGGATAACGGTACTCAGTTCAAGAATACCTCTCTATAGAAGTACTGTGAAAGGGTGAGTATCAAACAATTCTTCTCTACCCCGGGCCGACCTCAGGCCAATGGGCAAGCAGAAGTTACAAACAGGACAATCCTAGATGGAATCAAAAAGAGGCTTGAGGAGGTAAAAGGAAGATGGGTCGAGGAGTTATATGTCGTGCTGTGGGCATATAGGACGACAGTGAGGACCTCTACCAGAGAGACCCCATTCATGCTAGCTTATGGCTCAGAAGCCATCATCCCCACCGAGATTGATTTTCCTACTCATAGGGTCCAAATGTATGACCCCCAGAGAAATACAGAAGAAAGGAGACTCGACTTAGACCTGATTGAGGAAAGGAGGGAAGATGCCGAGATAAGGCAGGCCGCCTACCAGCAGATGACCGCAAGGTTTTACAATCAGAGGGTGAAACAGAGGCCAATCGCAGTGGGGGACTTGGTCCTCAAAAAGACTTGGCAAAAGCCCAACAAGCTCCATCCTAATTGGCATGGCCCATATAGGGTCATCGATGAAGTCGTCCCTGGGACCTATAGACTAGAAAACCTAGAGGGGGAACCCTTTTCCAACCCCAGGAATGCAGATCATTTGAAAAGACACTATCAGTAGTGTTGTAAGGTCTTGATAGACCATAATTGTAATAGGAGTTTCTCCAACAGAACACTCGAAAAATTAATGAGAAATATCAGTGTTTCCCCTCATCCTGTGTTTATCAGTTCTAGTACGCATGAAAACATCTTCAGAGAACGGTCCTCGGATATAATGAGGGTCAATGGAGGGGACGACCCCACCATTGTCCTCAAGAAAGATGAGGGAAGACTTGATTAAAAACCATTAGTTTGGTTATTGGAAGCCTCGGCTATAATGAGGGTCAATGGAGGGGACGACCCCACCATTTCCCTCAAGAAAGACGAGGGAATACTTGATTAAAAACCATTAGTTTGGTTATTGGAACCCTCGGCTATAATGAGGGTCAATGGAGGGGACGACCCCACCATTGTCCTCAAGAAAGACGAGGGAATACTTGATTAAAAACCATTAGTTTGGTTATTAGAACCCTTGGCTATAATGAGGGTCAGTGGAGGGGACGACCCCACCATTGCCCTCAAGAAAGACGAGGAAAGACTTGATTAAAAACCATTAGTTTGGTTATTGGAACCCTCGGCTATAATGAGGGTCAATGGAGGGGACGATCCCACCATTGTCCTCAAGAAAGACGAGGGAATACTTGATTAAAAACCATTAGATTGGTTATTGGAACCCTCGGCTATAATGAGGGTCAATGGAGGGGACAACCACCCCATTACCCTCAAGAAGGACGAGGGAATACTTGATTAAAAACCATTAGTTTAGTTATTGGAACCCTCGGCTATAATGAGGGTCAGTGGAGGGGACGACACCACCATTGCCCTCAATAAAGACGAGGGAAGACTTGATTAAAAACCATTAGTTTGGTTATTGGAACCCTCGGCTATAATGAGGGTCAATGGAGGGGACGACCCCACTATTGTCCTCAATAAAGATGAGGGAATACTTGATTAAAAACCATTAGTTTGGTTATTGGAACCCTCGTCTATAATGAGGGTCAATGGAGGGGACGACCCCCCCCCCCCCCATTGCCCTCAAGAAAGATGAAGGAATACTTGATTAAAAACCATTAGTTTGGTTATTGGAACCCTCGGATAATAATGAGGGTCAATGGAGGGGACGACCCCCCCCCCCCCCCCATTTCCCTCAAGAAAGATAAGGGAATACTTGATTAAAAACCATTAGTTTGGTTATTGGAAGCCTCGGCTATAATGAGGGTCAATGGAGGGGACGACCCCACCATTGCCCTCAAGAAAGACGAGGGAATACTTGATTAAAAACCATTAGTTTGGTTATTGGAACCCTCGGCTATAATGAGGGTCAATGGAGGGGACGACCCCACCATTGTCCTCAAGAAAGACGAGGAAATACTTGATTAAAAACCATTAGTTTGGTTATTAGAACCCTCGGCTATAATGAGGGTCAATGGAGGGGACGACCCCACCATTGTCCTCAAGAAAGACGAGGGAAGACTTTGTTAAAAAAACCACTAATTTGGTTATTATAACCCTCGGCCTATAATGAGGGTCAAGGGAGGGGACGAACCCACCATTGACATCAAGACAGACGAAGGAGGGGTTAGTGATAATATAAAAAATTCACAATGCAAATCATACAAAAGACAAATATGGAAGACAACAAGAGAGATGATGATATAAATGAAATATTACAAAGTGTTCTACAATGTAGAGTACAAAAATATTAATTACATCAAGAGGGTATACGCTACAGACCGCCACCCTATAGAGTGACATCAGAGGGCAGGGCCTCAACATCAATAAGAGAGGTCTCCCCAATGACCACGACTAGTTGGTCTTCATACGTGCCTACACCCTCGACGTGCACCTGAGATTCCACCTAGGTTAGAGCCTCGGCAATTAAGGGGTCGTCCAGTTGGACCACCTCTAGAGCGGGGCGGACGGACGACACTGCATCAACGAACTTTAAGATGACCCACCGACAGGCCGTCCTAATTCCCCTCTCCAAGTATTCAAGGCCGAAGCCTTGAAACTCGTCCGAGAGTTTGTAGGCCTCCACAGCATCGGCCTCGGCCTTCTTGACAGCCACTTCAAGATCGGCCTTGTGCTGAATCCCTAGATTGGTCAAGGCTTCATCGTTCTCCTTAATGAGCAAGTCTTTGGCCTTCAGGTTTTCATTGTGCTGCCTCGTAAGGTCGTCCAGAATCCTTGCATGTTCAGTTCTGGCACTCTCTAGCTCAGCCCTTGCAGTATCTAAGTTGGTCTGCAGATCGACCTCGTGTTGGATGGCCCTCTCGGTCTCATAAAATTTCTCCTGATTCTACGCCATCCACTTGGTGGCCGAGGTAAAAGCATAAACAGACCGCATAAGAAAAAGAACTTGTTAAGAAGCCGAGAAAATAGTTGGTGAAAGAATACAGTTAAGGGAATGAAGCAAGACAAGTACCTGAGCCAGGGCGTGCAGACCGTAGTCATACACCTTCGTCGGAGGCATCTTAGACAAGAGTCGGCACCCGAGGGAGCAGAGAACATTGACGCCTTAACTACCCTCAAGTTTGCGATAAGTGATGATGGCTTGGACTTCAAAAGTGCCAAGTTCTGGAACCAGAAGGCCCCCATGCTAGAAGAAGAGGCGGTTCCCTCAGACGCCTCAACCCTTGCCCTCGTCTGTGATCCTGACCGAGGGTCTATGGGGACCTCGGGCTCCTTCCTCTTCTGCCTGTTGACGGTCGGCTCAGCAGGTGTCGGCCCTGTGGTCTGCGTCTTCCTCGGAGCTTGCTGAGGCTCCTTGCCTTTCTTCTTGGCCAAGACTGATAATAAACTGGGAGCAGTCATTTCCCAGAGATAGTCCGATATACTAGTAGGATGACCTGAAAGGAGGAGGACACGTCAGAAAAATGCAGAGGCAATGATGAAACACTTGAAAAAAGTAAAGATGGAAAAAATAATATAACTCACATAGTTCCGTCAGGGGGCCTACCCTCAGACCAGCTTCCTTGAGGAACCGAGGGGTCATCAGATCTTCAAACTTTAGAAGTTCACTCCCTCTCCCTCATCCTCTCAGATAGTCAACTATATCTTTCTCTTCCAGACTAAGTCCGGGGTCTGACCTGGCCTTCATTGAAGGGTTATACCATCTTCTGGGGACCCTCGAACAGTCAGCTACAAGTTGTGCCTCGGTAGAAAACTCCCATTCCCCGGAGATAAAGAAGAATCTCTTCTTCCAATCGTGGTTGGAGGTTTGTGCCACGTGGAGAAGTTTTTTGTCAGACCTCCTCGCTCCCAGGTGATAATACCCAAGGCTGTTTGGACGAGGAGGTGATATTGTAACAGGCCAAGAATACGTCGGTCGAGGGCTCATCAGTGAAAGCATTTTTCCATAAGGAGACATAACCAAGGATCGTCCTCCAAGAGTTGGGTGGGAGTTGAGAGGGGGCAACGTCGAGGGCTGATAAATTATCTACGACAGCAGTATGTAAAGGGAGTCTGACACCTACCTTGAACATCTGTTCGTACACCGCTATCTCTCCCTCTTCACCCTCAAATACCCTCTCGTCCTCAGAGGGAACCCTCATAGATATGGTGGGAGGAACACCATATGTATGCCTCCACAGAAGGAGGTCACGATCCCTGACCGAGGAAATATAAGACGAGGCGTGAGATGTGTCAACTGGGTCATCTGTGTCCTCATCATCCTGAGTGCCCTCACCCTCGGCCTCGGCCTCGTCACCTATCAGAGGCCCTAAGGGAAAAGCCATCTGTAAGGCATGTGGAGATAGAGTTGACACAGGTACATCCTTGGAAGTAACCATACCCTCGGCCTGTCGGCCTGGGCTTAGGTCAGACGCCTCTCCTTTCCCAGAAGGTCCAGCGCTAATTGGCGACGATGCTCTCTCATCGATCTCACTCGAATAACTCTCGGCTGGACGACAAGACAACCCATAAGACTCAGAGGGTCTTATTGTGGCAAGAGGAATGGGGAAAATGGGTCGTACCCAATTAGGGCCGGCCCCTCGTCTTCTCTCCGCCTCTTCCTCTATTTGCCTAATCTCTGAGAAGATCTTCTCTCTCAAGGATGGGAACTCCTCGGCTAAACTCTAAAGCCTCCTAAGCATTAAGTGGGGGAAACCCTACACTTGGATGAATTTCTAAGCTAACTACAAACAAGTTTGCAATTGATGAAACTGGATTTTTGGATTGAAACAAAAGAAACCAAGTGTTTTAATCAAGAACACTCAAGAACCAGTCGCCGGAAAAGACGCCGGAAAAGTTATGAAACACCCTAAGGAAAACCCTACCCTACAAGCCTAAAATAAGAAAGCAAGCAAGAAATGAAGGAAAAGAGGATGCTAGGGCAGAAGGATTACCTGAGAGGGAAGAGTGAGACTGCCAAACTCGAAATGCTGAAATTTACAGAAATGGAGGTTTGTCTATAGAGAGAGAGAGAGAGCTTGGGCGCGAAGAAGAAGAAGAGAATGAATGGTTTCAAAAATTGCTTATATACCTTAGTAATGAGTGGGCCCATTACCCAAGCCAAATCACAGCCCAGGAGGAGGACATCATTAGGGCACAAAGCCCCAAGCAGCATGCAGCCACCGCGCCTTGAAAACTGGAACGACATTGGATAAAAATTTGACAGCTTTCACATCAACTTGACAGGTGTCACTCATCAAACAGACCATACACTTAGTCTCAAAAGAAATATTATCCCTCAGCCATCTCAGTATCATCTAGGGCTAAGGGCTGGGGGGTGATTGATATACCCGTATATACCCTCGGCCATGTCGAGGGCGCCCTGTGCCTCATCAGGCCCAGACGACCCCTCAGGGGGCCGACCCTTCATCAGGCTCCGGACGACCCCTCAGGGGGCCGACCCCCTCATTAGGCTCCGAACGACCCCTCAGGAGGCCGACCCTTCATCAGGATCCAAACGACCCCTCAGGGGGCCGACCCTTCGTCAGGCTCCGGACGACCCCCCGAGGGTACGACAGTACGAGGCCCAAATTAGGCCAGACTCATTGCCAGAAGGAACTTTGCCCTCGACCTCATATTAAAGGTCGAGGGTGACATCATCACAACGCGTGGTCTGGGAGGCATGTGGAACAGTGCGCGTGAGGCTCACAATGTACATGGGAGACCGTTATAACAAAATCACACCCTCACGTGAGGGAATATTATGTCATCACTTGGAATCTACAGGTGTCAATAAGGTATTGGCTAGATCATCATTCACATGCACCATTCATACTTGGGGGGTACACTACACCCCCCAAGACCTATATATACTTGTCACCTACAATCCTACAGGGAGATCGATCGATAATTGTAACCCTAGTAAAAACTCTGCTTGTACACACAGTAGAGAGAGAAAGTGAGCTTATGTGCATTGTAACCAAGGCCATTAGTGCCCATACTTAGTGGATCATACACTCACAATGGATGTAGGCCTAATTGGCTGAACCACTATACATCATTGTCTTATTCCTCTTATACTCATCTCCTTCTACACACTTATACACTTACATATCTATGGATGCCATGGTTACTATTGTTTGAGCTCATCATCACTTATGTGGTGGTGCTAGATTTCAGCATCATCACCAAGTATTATCTCCAGCAAAGCAATAAGATGCAAATAAACAAAGTCACATTTTAAAGGGAAGAGATGCAATAAGGATTATATCATAAAAAGGATGTTCAAAGTTAAAGAAACATTGTTAAGCAAAAATACGATTCACACAAAAATACATAAAAGTCTATCAAGTTCAAGCATCAGTGGGCGGAACATCACCCTCTTCTCCAGCTAGGTTGGTCGCCTCCTCATCGTCTCCTTGCCAGCCATTCACAATTTCAGCAATATCAGGGAAGTGAGTGGACACCCTCTTTTTGATCTCTTCATACCCATCCAAGAAGTAGCCAAGGCATTCAGTATTAAAGTTGGCTGATGACTTAAAGGCTTCAACAGCAGCAATACCAGCGTTAGCCAGAGCGTCTCGAGCAATTTGCAACTCTCTTTCAAACTTCTCTCTTTCCGCTTCAAGGGCATCATTTAATCTTTGAATTTTTACATCATTAGTGTTGGACTTCTCCTTGAGAGCCACATTCTCTTCCTCCATCTTACTCAGCTCCTCAGTCCTAGACATCAACTGTCCTTCCCTTTCCTTCATCTCCTTAGAAACCTTATCGTAACTAGCTTTTAGCGGCTTGTTCTCCTCAGTAAGTTCGTTGTAGGCTACATGATTAACTAAGGATTTCTCTCTCAAGATGGTGCATGCCATGGATGCCTAGGTAAAAAATAGTAAGGCATGGTCAGAGTACGATGAGGGTACACTTAAAACTAAAGACTAAGGATTAATAAGAAATACATACCACAAATAGTTAATGTTGGGCTAAGGTCCACAGGGAATCTGGATTCGAACAACGCAAAAACTCAAAGTCCTTTATGTGTCCCTAGTAGTCGAGAACTTCTAAAGCATTTTGGCATGGTAAGAGATAGAGTTCGAGTCAGATTTCAAGTCTTCATATGTGACTATATGCTTAGAGTCAAAGTCAAATTCTAAAACCTTCCCATAATGAGACGTGTGACCAAGACTTGACTCGACTTTGAATGAACAAGTCCCCTCAGAAGCTTGCGTAAGGGTTTCATATCTTCCTCATCTGCCTTTGACCTTTTTTCTCCTACTAAAGGCTCCATGGGGGCTTTCCCCTTACCTTTAGTAGCAGCAGTAGCTTCCTGACGTTAGGAGGTTTGGTCGGCTGCCCCAAAAATGGCATCTTGCTTAGCCTCTACATGATTATGGCCGACCCCAACCCTCTTTTTGACAATAATCAGCTAATTCTTTACGGTTGATGAAGCGAGGAACCATACCTAAAGTTTCTTCAGAAGGATGTTCTTGCACACCTGACAAAATAAGTAAACTCGTACATCGGTATAAACATATACTTGCTTCTAAGTTACTTGCCCTACCAACAGACTGATCACCAGTATCAAAATGAGTCTCCCTTACCACCTAATCTTCTTGGGGCACATCAAATTCCAATGGGATCCAGCCACTGGGTGGAGTGTAACACCTAGAAGTAATAAATTTCTCCACAGTAAACAAATTCTCAAAAGTGGGAGGTTTCTTTTCAGTATAAGAGATAATAAGGTCAACTAATGACTTGGGTGGCTTGGGAGCTTGCTTCACTAAAATACTCAAAAGCATAGCAATAACCTCATCACAATAAAGTAGCCAAAATGAGAAAATAAGAAGATGAAATAATTAGAAGAAGCGTTACCTATGTTATTGGGCCCATTCCATTTTATGGGGACCCTACATAACCTGTTCCGTTCATGGGCCCTAAACTCCCAATATCCTTTCATAAAAACATACAAGCCCTCCCAACTATGATTACTAGACTGAACCACCATCAACATTATATATTGAGGTTTTTCAGGTGAAAAAATAACAATAACTGGGGGCTTTGGCATTATCTTTCAAGCTGTACACATACCTAAAAATGCCCCTTGTCAAGTCAATCCCAATCCTAAGTTTCCAAAACATCATTGCCCCTAGTATAGTCCTATATGCATTCAGAGGCAATTGAGTTAAAGTCACATTATAACCTCTCATAAAGGAGAAGATGGTGGGATGAAGAGGAAGCCTCAATCCTACTTGGAGGGCCAACATGGAAACAACGCCCCAAGACTTTCTCTCTCTATCGCTCGGTGTAAATATTCGAAGTGAAGAAAATAAGGGATGTGGCGTATATCTATACTCTTTGATGAAAAATTGAAGAGATGCAGCAAAAAAAATGTCAATAAACTTGCAAAAATTGAAACGACGATACCAAGTATCGACGCGCGTGACAAGTTTCCATCATTACACCATAAAACCTTCAGTTCCTTGACATATGTCCTTGATATATCAAGGAAAAAACTTGAAGGAAATCTGATCGGACTCAGGCCGACCAACATGAGCTGACCATGAATGGGACAGTTCGAGAATCACATAACACCTCTTCCACTCACTTAACCTCAAATTGGGAAGTTCCTGCAAGAGGTCTTGGGGGCTTTATGTTATACCTATATAGTCTTAGTAGAGAATAAGTTCTAAATACTCCAAGGGAATTAACAGAAGTGCTCGGCCTCATCATCTAAGGAGGTCATCTCAGTGTTGGACTGCTCGGCCTACCTAATTATTATAAGATTGGACACTCATGTATTCCTGTGAGCACTTACACACATGATATACCTTATTAACCACGTGGGATTACAACCGTTAAATATGTTATCTCATGATCATCTGGACGCTCATCACCAAAGTTGTTCCATACTTCAAAGCGTCCATATTTATTATTATAAACATGTATTAAGATGCAACTATCCGACTTATAAGGGAACTCCATCTCATTGTAAATATTTGAAATCACATATAAAGAGGGTAGATAGATACGAAACAAACGACCTTTTAAATACCTTCTAAAACCTCGAGTTGTAGCAAATAACCATAAATTTGTAATTGGGTTAATAAGTGAAATACTAAAGCAGTACCACCGTGGATGTAGGTTTCCTCTCCCAAGGCCGAACCACATAAAAATCATTGTCTTTTCACTGTCTCTCATCCCCATTCACTATAATTATTATTTCTCTCAAATTCTCTCTCTTGATTATTTGTTGTCTCCACTTTTGGAAGTCAACAGATGCGTATGCGATTTTCAAGAAATTAAAGGCTAGGGTTAAAATGAGATAGGGTTAAAGATAAAATGGTTGAGATTCAATAATGGTGGCAAGTATAAAGATGGTGAGGTCATTGGATAGTACTGTACCAGGGACACTCCAAAAAACTGGCGTGGAGGAACGTATGAACTAAACATTGATCAAGAGAGATAAAAGCAAGCATATACAAACAATTCTACGCAATAAGTTCTGGGTAAAAGTGATTAATACAGTGTCCTACTTAATCAACCAAAGACAATCAATGGTCGTTAGAAAACAAGATACCAGAGGAGGTATGGAGCGAGAAAGATGTATAACTATCTTACTTCAAAATGTTTCAACTGTGTATGATATGTGAATATTAATGATTATGCTAGAGGTATGCTTGACCATATGTCACTAAAATGCACTTTCATTATCTACGGAGAAGATGAGTTTAGTTAGCTCTTCTAGGATGACCAAAATAGGAAGGACAAAAGAATAATATTCAATGAGAGGGGGATCTATAAATATAGAGACACAATACGTGCTAATGGGACATTATTTGATGATCTTATGTAAAATTATCTGGAAGATAATCCTAATACAAATGTGGCCAAGAAGACAATTTCGAATTCAGAGTCAGAAATTCCTACACCATAAAGTGCGCCACAAAGTATAACTCATACTCTTGCACTTAGGAGGTCATCTTGTGCTCACGTACCAAATAGAAAATGTATGTATTATTTATTGCTTACTGGTGGCAATGGACATGAATGCTCTACTATAAAGAAACATGTTAGGCAGGGCATGCATGCAAATAGGATCTAGCAATTAAAGATGAGATGTAGTATCTCATCTCTAACAATATATGGGAGCTAACTGAGTTACCAATTGAAAAAAAAATTCACAATAAATGGGTGTATCGAGTCTAGGAGGAACATGACTATTCTAAGAGATACAATGTGAGGCTCATAATCAAAGGCTTTTTATAACAAGAAAGGAATTGACTACGCATAAATTTTTCCCTATTTGTGAAACTGACTATCATTTGGTCAGCTTCAAACATCGTTGCAACATAGGATTTGAACGTAGATCGGTTAGATGTTAAAATTCCATTCCTCCAGCATGACCTATAAACACTACACCAAATTTGCCCATTTGTCAAGGTCATTGACCTTGACAAATCCAACTTGTCAAGGTCAATGACCGTGACATTTCGAGGCGAGACAACTTTTTTTGTCACGGTCGTGTCACGGTCATTGACCTTGACACAAAACTCGCGTTTTGTGTCGCGTTCAATGACCGTGACACGTTTGTCATGGTTATAAACCGTGACAAAGCCGTGACCCTTTTTAAAAAAATTGTCACGATCATTGATCGTGACACGTCCGTGATAACTTTTTGTCACGGACGTGTCACGGTCAATGACTGTGACAATTCTGGGCAGAATTTAAAAAAAATCTGCTGGGCAGTATGGCCACTGCCACTGCCCAGTAGTATATTTCTACCTGTTATAGCAACGTCGTACTTGTTCCAAACATCATATATCCAAACAAACTAAAGATAATGCAAATATATATTCATGACGATATAATCCAAATATTCAAAATAGAAATAATATACATGACGATATAATCCAAATATAATTAAAATGGACACACTTAAAAATAATGTTACTACATGTCTTGGGTAAATGTGAGGAGGTGAGTAGGCCACACGACATACGAATTGACGCACCCACTAATATACGTCGTGCCGCATTGTTCGCGCAATCACAATAGGGAGTTCTCCTTCCCGGGTATGACATGAGTGATGAGCACCCTGGACTCCATCTGTTGAAGCGCACGTCCATGAACTATTCCACCCTCGATGATATTCGGGTCCCTCAACCCCCGCCCTATCCGCTGGCCATCAAATACGTCCAATATGAACACGCTCGGCCAACCAAGTGTCGACAATGGTCTGTTGAAGGGCGCCAAATAGAGAAGTGGATCATCGAAGTACGAATGTGTCAGTGATGAAGCAGCGAGGTCCACATATTCGTCATCCTGCGCCTCGTCCTCCCGCACCTCCTCCTCCACCGCCTTCTCCTTCCCTTTCCCTTTCCCTTTACGGTCTCCGCACAACGTACTCTTCATGAATGCGTACATATCTTGGACCGTCGCCTCCAAACGGGACAGCTTCGCGTCGTGTGAATCCACCGTTCGAGCCAACCCGGTGTCGCTCGTCTCCAATCCGATGATCCTAGATTTGGCTACCCGCGAGCTCACTCCCCTTGTCCTCCCCTTGCGATCAGAGCCAAGCACTTGGCTGAGTGCGTCTCTGGACAAAGATGCCTTGTCGGCATCAGACTGCGACTCATGCACTTCCTTAAGCTTTGCCTGAAATGACAAAAAGCACATGATTAGTAAAATAAGTAAACTAAAAAATTATAACGTAATTAACAAAAATTAAACTGTCGGATTACTTACAATCGTGGCCGCGACGCTCGGGAACACCTCCTTATCCTTCCCCTTCTTCGTCCGAAGAGCCACATAAGTATCGAGCCTATGTGGCTTACCCCCTGGCCCACTCCCTACCCCCTGAAATAAAATAAAATAAAGTAAAATTAGTATCGTCCCCGCAAAGTAAAATAATAAAGAATAATATATTTCTGTAGTTATAGAAAAATTAAATCTTACCTGCATCCTATGCTCCACCTCGGCGTAAGAGGTCCGGCCGGAGTAGTGCACGTCCGTCTTTTTTGCCCGATTTTTCCTCCCCGATTGGCAAGATGCCAATTGTCGATCCTCGATCTCATTGTCAATGAACTTCTGCCATTGTGCCAATGAGATCGGCTCCTTGGGGGGGACGGATTCACGCCATTGGATAATCGACTCTCTTGTTTTCCCAAAGTACCGTGCCCGCATATTTTTTTTCCACGACTTGAGTTGCTCCCTAATCTGCTCCAAGACGGGATCGCGTATCTTTGGATCCAAGTTGAATTGTTTCGGTCCAACAAATACAATGTTAGTTGCGAATAAATATAAATTCAAATATAAATATAAATATAAATATAAATATAAATATAAATATAAATATAAATATGAAATCGAAATCGAAATTGAAATTGAAATTGAAATCGAAATATTCATATAAATATAAATATAAATATATTACCTGTAGTGCCGCCCAAACAGCTAACTTGAGCTCATATGGCACTTCCTTCCAACTCATAAACCCCAGGCCGATGACCGTCTTTAGCAGCTCGAGGGATCTCGCTAATAGCTCCGACTTGTTCTCGACGGTAATCCCAAATTTTTCATATTTGGGGAGCCTAGGGACGGAGGAGCCCTCGTCGCCTCCGCTACCACCGAGCCCAGACGACATCGTCATAAACAGCATCATCATCTTCGCCTTAATATCTGAAGTACACATTTTTGCTGTAAAAAAATGTTATTAGTACAGATAAAAAAAATGTTAATAGTACACATACACACACCCCTACCCCACCCCCACCACACACACGCACACGTCATGCCACTTTTAAAACTAACCAACCCAACATTTCATCAATTAAACTAACAATTAAAGTATACAATTATTAATTTACTAATTTACAATGAGGGACAATCCTACTTTCATATGAAATTGGCACTAATTATTAATTTACTTTCATCTAAAACTATACAATTAAAATTACAATTAAAGCTATACAATTTCTTAATTAAAGATATACAATTGTTAAAATTTCCCCTCCACACCCCCCACACCCCACCCCAACCCCCACCACACCCCTTGGCCCCCTCCCCCCGCCACGCACACACGAACACACACACACACCCCACCCCCACCACCCACCACGACCCCCACCCCCACCCCCTCCCCCCACCACGACCGTGACAACTACATTTATTGTTTATCAATAAAATTATGACATGATATAATTATAATTGGAGCATAAATTTCATTATCATAAAGGGATAAATCCAACAAAGTATAGAGATTCTACAAATTAAAGTGAGAATTAAATTTAAGACTTTCTAACAACATGCATGTGTATGGATTCTACATAGTTGGGCACGAAAGTAACTAATGATATTCCTAAAAACATACAATTGGCAACATTTTGTGAATTTACTAAACTTTATATAATATTATCAAATTCTGTTAAAAAATTATCTAGGGTTTTACCTAATTGAATTAATTTCATGAATAAAATTATTATCAATTTAAATATTTATATAATTAAATTTAACATATGAATTGTAGAACTTTTCTAACATTTACACAATTTTAACTATCACTAACATTTACACCATTCTAACTATCACTAACATTTACACATATATATACACACATACACATATACATATACACACATATATATACACACATACACACACACATACACATATACATATACACACATATATATACCCACCCCCTCCCCCCACCACACCACACCCCCACTACCCCCCTCCCCCATCACACCACACCCCCACTACCCCCCTCCCCCACCACACACCTACGCACACACACACACACCCCACCCCCCACCACCCCACCCCCACCCCCTCCCCCCACCACGACCGTGACAACTACATTTATTGTTATCAATAAAATTATGACATGAGATAATTATAATTGGAGCATAAATTTCATTATCATAAAGGGATAAATCCAACCAAGTACAGAGATTCTACAAATTAAAGTGATAATTAAATTTAAGACTTTCTAACAACATGCATGTGTATGGATTCTACATAGTTGGGCACGAAAGTAACTAATGATATTCCTAAAAACATACAATTGGCAACATTTTATGAATTTACTAAACTTGATATAATATTATCAAATTCTGTTAAAAAATTATCTAGGGTTTTACCTAATTGAATTAATTTCATGAATAAAATTATTATCAATTTAAATATTTATATAATTAAATTTAACATATGAATTGTAGAACTTTTCTAACATTTACACAATTTTAATTATCACTAACATTTACACCATTCTAACTATCACTAACATTTACACATATATATACACACATACACATATACATATACACACATATATATACACACATACACATACACATACATATAGAAATGAAAGAGAAAGAGAGGAAAAAAAATATACCTTAAAGAGAGAGAGAGCAGAAATCGCGGATGAGAGAGAGAGAGAGAGGGGGAAAACCAAAAGAGGTGGAAAAAAAGAATCCTAGGGATTTTTTTGCTGCAAAAGTTGTCACGGTTGTATCAAGGTCATTGACCGTGACACAAATCTCGCGTTTTGTGTCACGGTCATTGACCTTGACACGACCGTGACACAGAATTGTTACGATCGTTGACCGTGACAAGGCCGTGACAAGTAAATTTTTCACGGCCTTTTCACGGTCAAAGACCGTTACAATTTTGTGTCACAGTCGTGTCAAGGTCAATGACCGTGACACAAAACGCGAGATTTGTGTCACGGTCAATGATCTTGACAAGGGTGGCAGGCTGAAAGGTGACAATTTGGCCATTTTGGTGTAGTGAAAAGGTGATATATACGCAACAAATGAATGTTATCTTAATACAGGGGAAGGAGAAGTTTTTGTGCTAGATAAAGAAGATCTTATGTGATTTGAAGCAAGCCTCAAGATAGTTGTATAAGATATTTTATAGATATATGCATAATAATGGCTATTACAAGTTAAATGTTGAACACTTATTCTTTTTTTTATTAGATTTCAATCTAGTCACATTATTTTGCTAGTATATATTGATGACATACTAGTGGTAGGCTCTAATATCATTGAATTGAAGAACTTGAACAAGAAATTATCGAGTGAGTTCTACATGAAGGATTTGGGTGCAGAAAGCGAGATTATTGGGATGCAGATCAACAGGAACAAGGAAAATGGTATTTTGCAATTGTTTGAGGAAGATTACATTAATCATGTTTTGTTGAGGTCCAATATAAGTGATGGAAGGATAGTTAGCCCACCATTTGGTAGTCATTTTTTCTATCCAATTACAAGTCACGCGAGACGTAGCAGATAAGAACTTCATGGAAAAGGTTGTATATGCATCTACCATTAGAATTCAGATGTATGTTATGGTTTGCACGAAACTTTATTAAAAAATTAGGAAGTAGTGAAGTGGATAGTCGGGTATCTACGGGTTACTAGTAATAAATGTTTATGATTCAAATGGGGATAAATAAGACTAAAAGATATGTATATGTTAACTTTTCTAGTGAGGTAGATCATAGGATGATAACTACAGATTATATTTTAATAGTATAAACTATTATTATTTGATGGGTTTCATAACTACAAAAGATAGTTGAACTATTAACTAAGAAAGCAGAGTATGGGAGAGTAATAGAGGGTGGAAAATAGATGATTTGGTTATAAAGATTGTTAGCAAAATTTGGGTTCAGGTAAGTGAAGTGTCTTGCATGGTGACATTTAGAGTGCTTTACATATGGAAAATAATTTAGCATTTCATTCGAGGACCAAGCACATGGGACTTTGTCATCACTTCATCAGATTAATTATGTAGGGTGGGGTGTTAACCATTGAGAAGACCCAATGGAAAAAAAAGTCTATTTAACATATTAACCAAGATAGTGGCTACAAATAAACTCATTTTTTGCTGAACTTCAGTATATCTTCATGCTTAGATGACAGGAAAGTCTCGCACCAATTTCACTTGTCGAAAATTATTTAGGACGATCAAATATGTAACAAGTTGTGGCCTTTTCTCTGCATTGGTGTTTAAGTGTTTTATTCAGGAGCACCCTCCCAAATTCCTACAAGTCCGTAGAAGTTTCATAGTTCATTAATTGGGCTTAAAGAAACTCACTAGGTTAATATCGGTTTGCACGATCACAATTTACACATAAAACGGTCATAATTCACTCCTCAGAAGTCCAAATAATGTGATTCAAAGTTCATATAAAAGAAGTATATGGTTCGCTTGGCAGATTAATTTGAGAATATAAGCATACTTTTGTCTAAGAAATGAATTCTTATTTTTTTACTCCTAACCTTTGGTGGAATTTAATTGGTGACGAGTGTTGCTCCCTCTCTCTCATGGATTCCTTAGAGTGTGAGTGTGTTACTTCAGTTAACACTTGTGTTATCTTATTCTCTTTCACTATTCGGTGTCACTATTGAAGTGTGAAGACAGACAATGTACTTGGTGACAAAATAAACTTGGTGCCCAAGTTGGAGTATTTTGTGACCAAGTAAACTTAGTGACTAAACCACCTTGATGACCAAATATCAATGGGAAATTGATGCTCTTACCTAGGCCTATGTGTATGGAGTTAGAATATGAGTAAATCATCGGCACCAAGTAAGCAAGATTTGAGTAGTGTAAGCAACCAAAGAGAGGAGAGAAAAATAAACATTGTGTATGTGCAAGAGTGAACCAAGATAGGATGTGTAACAGTCTAAAACAGTGAAAGTGGATGTGAGTTGTGAACTTAGGTAAAATTTGTTGAACCACGTAAATCTTTGTCTGGTGTGTTTTGACATATTTTCTTGCATTATTTTTCTCATATTAGTTTTTTCAACAGACTAATTTTAGATTCACGTCCAAAAATTGCGAGTTTTCCAAAAGAAGAAATCTTGTATTATTCTTTGACCCAATGAATTCCAATGTATTGGCTAAATTATTGGCAAAATTAGCCATGTGTATACAGAAGGAAAAGAAAAGCTGTCTAAGATGAATGATTCTTCCTTCCAACATTATAAAAGAAAGTGATAAAAAAGATGGAAAAAAAGTACTATAGAATATATTTCCTATGCTTGTTTTGATCAAACGAAGAGAGATAGAGAGAGCCGTTGTTCTTTAAAACTGCACTAATTCCCGAAACTCCTAATCTTTTTAAAAAGATATAGGCGACAAATTCCATACTTAATGCTTCTGGGTTTTAATATAAACCTGTGAAGATAATCCATCTTTTGGCGATTCTAAAGTAAAAACATCTTTAAGGTTTAAAGAAGAGATGCTTATCTTTATTTTTCCCTAATATTTTAACTTTCACTTTTGCTTGTTTATTAATCAATTTATTTTGAATCTTAATGCCATCAACTTTTTAGTGCTTTTCATAGATGAGAATGTCGGGTTTACGAAAATCAAAGGTAGAAAAGTTATTCTTTTGCAAAATGCATCACAAACCATTAAAAGTAGTGCTCTTTTGATATTTCTTAGGGAAGATTTTGCTTTTGCCTTCTAAAGTAGGAAAGTTGCCCCTCCTTTGCACAACCCTTACGTTATGGATCATACCTTAATCTTACTTTGAGCATTCCCAACATTTTCCTACTTATATTTTATTTTGTATTATGCTACAATTAATCTATTTCTTTAGCTTTCTACATATAAAAGCTACAAGCTTGTAATTATCTACAATACAGTGAGGTTCTAATATAACTTATTTAAGATTCACCGACATTTTAAAGATAAATTAATGATTTTTTTTATATAATATAGTTGAGGTGATCTTCATCAACATATTTTGAAGGACTACTAGTTACATTGAACTTCTTAAGTTTGTATTTGTTGATAATATTAATAGAGAATTAAGGTAAAGGTCATGTTCCTTCCTATATTTGGATTTTTAGGACAATGCTTTTCAAGTTTATAAATCTAATCCTTGTGGTATCATTTTTTTTGTCCGCGCCAGCTGCACCATTTTCACCATTTTTTCATGGTGTTTTTTTATCACAGGGACTAAATTTTTAAAATTATTTGGAGCGTCCTATTTTTATACACTTTGAGAATTATGAGGACATTTTTCCAAAACCCCCTAATATTAATAACATACTTCAAGTTTACAGGCTTTTGAATCTCAGTATTTATTATTGTGAATCATTTTCATTCATAGTTAATTGGTATGGGATGGTATGTTGTGACATCAAGTGGTATTAGAGCAAACACTGCGGATATGAGGAATTATTGTTGTTGTTGTTGTTGCTAGTATTATTGTTCTATTCTTATAGGATTACTATTGATTTTTTTTTAAATAAAAAATATAATTTTAAAATTTGATTTTCGTTGTTTTTCAATTTAAGATAAGGTTTTCCCAAATCTTGAAATATTATGGTTTCATTTGCCCTTGGCCCTACTGCGATTCTATAACCGCCAAACTGATGGGGAGACATAGGATACCTCGAGTTAGCTTTGAACATTAATCATCCGTCGTGTGGGTGTTAAAATGAGCCCGGTGTACGATGGGTGGTCGATCATCACAAGAGATAACGTAAAGTTTGAATCTTAATTTATCAATAATTTAATAATAATGCAATAAATTTTACATTTGGGAAATATATTATATATCCCCATCAATAAAATCACTAACACATCATTTAATATGATAACTTCTTGCTTATGCTTTGTGTTCTATTGTTGACACGTAGTCTCATAATTAATGTAAAGAATTTAGTTCATAAACTGATATTTTTTTTATGCTCCAATTATAATTATGAATTTTGAAATTTGAGTTCCAAAAACTCAAGCCAAACAAGCACTTAAGTGAATACAATTGGCCTAGAATTCAAAGAATGTTAGACCTAACTTAAAACTTTATAATCATGTTAGATACTTTATAAATGATACGTACTAGTTATCATGAGAAAAATAAAGTCCATGCAATGCATGGTTTGGACAAAACCAACTATTCTTCGGTGGATATTTGAGATAATTACGAATACAACAGGTCCAGCTATTTTAAACTAAACAAAAATAATGCCTTCTGCTGTAAAGTAAACAAATTCTCAGTTTTCATTAGAAGCTTTGTGAGAAACATGGGGAGCTTTTCCCTTGTCCATGTTCGTTTTTCATCTACAATTATACCTTTGTTGGCGATGTGATACACATGGCTAGCTCTGATCGATATTTAATTCAGATTATATTGAAACATACGACCAATTTATATTGAAATATACCTTATGAAAGAAATATTTTGGAACTTGGTAAAAAATACTCCCCCTTTCCCATAATAATATTCTCGCTTTTTTTCGGTCATCCTAAATTAATAAAATGTTTTTTTTTACATAATCAACGAATCAAATTCCACGAAAGTGAACGGGACTCAATCTTTGTCGTTGATTGGGTGAATTCTTAAAAAATTATATTTTCAAATAACGACTATTAATTTGCGATGTAAGTAGTATATCTTTTAAATTAAGTCTCTTAGCGCAGTGGTATAAGGGTGTCACTGGGACAGTCTTGGGGTGGATTGAGTTTGGTTCCAATTCGATCCCCGACACTGTCAAAATAATAATCCTTAGCCAACGGAAGCTACGAACAGTGAATGAGGATTAGTTGAGGTGCCGTAAACTGGCCCGGACACCTCATGGTGTGCAACAAAAAAAAAAATAGAATATCTTTTGGATTTGGTTTTGTTGGTGCCTTTCTTATTATAGATTAATATGTATTGTCTCAATTTTTGTTTTAATTTTTGGAATTATTCGTATAGTGAATTCGGGAACTTATCTAATAAGCATATAATTTACCCGGATTTCAGCTTTAATTTTACGGCTTCTAGTTCTACCTTTACCACTTTTACTTCTGATTTACATTTTCACCAACCTAAAGATAAAGCATGTTAGTTTTTTCGCTTTGGACTTTTACTTTTTGTTCAATATATTCTGCACAAAAGATTTCGCTCTATATTCTCCCTTACCACATAATATGAACCTAAAAGCTAGAGCATTATGCTTGCATCTCTGGATTAAATCCCCTTAGTTCGAACATAACGTAATTTGACTAGTTTGAGGGTTCGAAACATGAAGCCTTAGAGTATAACGTGGGTGGCATTTTTTTATTGGCCTTTTCTATATTCTGTCTATAATTTCAGTTTAAAATATTACGTCACTTGGGATTCAATGAATTGTTTCTACAAATATCAACTTCATAAAAAATAAATAGTACAATTAAATTTATTATATTCCAAACTTTTTGTATATTTTACGAACTTTGGGTGTATAATTAAAAAGTTTTGAAGTATAAGTTTTACATATTATTGAACCATTATCCACCTTCTTTTTTTTTTTTTTATCTTTTATCCAATATATCACTCTAACCCTGGGGATCAAAAAAGTTATTATTTTGTCTTCATTGATTTTTCGCAACACCAAATTTTTAATCATTACATAAATGCTAGCCAAAAAATATCTTCTCCAGAGAAATTACACAACTATACTGCCCTTTTCATGCTTATTAGATTGGTATAATTAAACATATCTGGATGGGTTTAAGATGAATAGAAGTTGTATAAACTAACTTATTTTTCTGATATAAATAAAACTCCACCTAAACTAAGAATATCCTCTATATCACTTTGTGTGTTCACCTATTGTTACAATTTTCATTTTCAGCGACACTTTTGTGGATGAATAATATGTCACGAAAAGTCATATAAATAAAGTATTGCAGAAAAATAAAATTGGTTCCTTAAGTAATAATATGTTAAACTTTATTTTTATGCTTGGACCTCTCTAGCGGGTGAAGCAACACACGGGCCACTCTCCTTCACGCAAGTAACTAATTGTAGTGGCGATCATTATAAGAAAGATAATGTACAATGTTGATGATCATTATTAATAGAGTCATCCACATTTGCAATATACATGTTCTATTATAATTAGGGGTGCCCCTTATGTCGGGAGGTGAAAATTGAGGCGTCGAACATTTGTTAAATTGTACTATCATTTTCTATCATTCATTAATAGGAGTAACCTCCCTCGTTAATGTGCACATGTTGCCGACTCACATGCATCTTATTTTCCTCTGTGTGGCTCGATACTAATTTGTGTGATTATTTTAATTTTTTTTACAAGTAAATGGTTCATTAAAACGTATCCCTCTAAAAGGACGGAATCCCTTATACAGTTAGAAACTCCACCTTATATATAGAATGGCACGGGGGGGGGGGGGGGGGGGGGGGGGGGGGGCTAAAGTTCAAATGAACGTTTTTGTAACAACATTCTCGGTAAAACTTTTTGCGCATTCATCTTACCTGGTTTAGGAAAAGGCATGACTCATCGCTAGATCATTTTCTTGACCTTTTGGAGGAATTTTAGGTGGTAGGCTTGGCTGTTCCGGGCTTCGGCCCTTTGTTTTTGTGCTTGGTATACTTCCTGTATACGGGATTCCGCCCCCTTAGGCGAGTTGTTTTTTATGATATCATTTGTTTATCAAAAAAAAAAAAAAAAACGTGGTGATTCTCTCGTTTTACTTTTTGTAATCTAACCCCCGCAAATGCTTGTTTTCGTTTTAATATTTCTCACAATGCATGGTATGTATTGTGTACCAAATTCAAATTGTACAAATGATAGTCTCATTATGTTTTTTCTCTCACCGTGTGCAATGAATACACCCTCGAGAAGTCTCATTATTATTATTTTAAAAGATCCCACTTTTTTCACGCACAGTAAAAGAAGATCCTAGTTAGGGGTATATCTCTTGCAACTCGTTTCCTTCACAAATCTCTTTAAATTTTGTCATGAGACAACACCAACGTAGGTCCCACGACTCTCACATATACATAAATCAAAGAAGATTAAGGTTTGCTCTAATAAGTTGTGGGACTACACTATCAACGTGCACACACATACACACCAAATAATTTACGTGCTGCATATGCACACACGCTACGTCGTATTTCCCACATACCCGATTGGTTGTCTTAAAGGAATTAGTTTTATTATTTAAATTTTCAATTGAATATAAGTATATATTACATATGTTTTAACTTATTATAATTATGATTAATGATTTACTTCACTTATATACTTATATAATGTTATTAAAAAATAATCTAGTACTAAGGATTGTTTATTTTTTACTCTTATAACTCTGAATTTAAAAGCTATCAAATAGTATTTATTTTAATGAAAATTAAGTGACAAACAAACATATCTAACTAAACACATTCATTGAAAAGTTCATTCAAAGATATAACGAACATATGTATGACAATTAGATTCAGATTTCTGATTTAAAATTAGACTTAGGAATTTGATGACAAAAAAAGCATCATAACTTAAGTTCCATTTCATAGTTAATATATAGCTTTGTAAATACCAAAAAAAACATTTATTATATATGCACAAGCATGTAGGGCGGTCAACGGATCAGGTTTTTATCCAAATTTGATCCGATTTTGATCCACTTAACCGGATTCGGTATTGATTTTGAAATCTTATAATCCGTTTATTCTCTCTCTCTCTCTCTCTCTCTCTCTCTCTCTATATATATATATATATAAGACTAACACATTTTTTTAGTCTTAATTATAAAAGTTTTTTTTAGGGGAGACCCCTAGTATTTTATTAGATATCGGTAGAAAAACCCTACCAAGGTGGCCTTTACAAAGCTATAGAAGGAGAATCATTTAATTAATACAAATTATATCTTTGAATAGGCAATACTAGGATACTCTAATGGAGGGTAATTCTTGTTTATCCAAATTGAAGCAACCTCTGGCTGCTTTTGGAAGGAACTTGAACTATCTGAAGATGGTGAGAGCTTGAGATTCAATCCCATGATTGATAAGGTTGTCTGCAATAGAGTTTGCTTCCCTAAAGCGATGAAGATATAAAACTTGCAAAGGAGAGCTTTTATATATATAGTCTTAAGTTTATTTTTAAATACATAAAAATATGTAAAAAAGCAGATAATCGGATTTTCAGATCGGACCAGAGTATTCGAATCTTTGATGGATATAGATTCGGTATAACAGATCTATGATTCGTCGATTTTTTGGATCCGATCCGAATCCGAAATTTGTTAACGAAAATGCATTTGGATCACCCCGATCGGATCTAAATCCAGCCCGTTTATTGGCTTACAAGCATGGATGGACGAGTAGATATGTGCACACACACACACAGAGGGTAATTTATTGATTGTAAACCTAAAAATTTGTCTTCTTCATGTATTTATTTGTGTTGTAAATATTAAGAATTGCACGTGAGACTATACTCTCTCTCTCTCTCTCTCTCTCTCTCTCTCTCTCTCTCTCTCTCTCTCTATCTACCTATCTATCTATCTATCTATACACACAAATAATTGTTATTGTTGGATCATGTCTTTGGAAGCCCCATCGCCACCTCTCATTAGAATCGACTTCTGCAACCGTAACCCTCTCTCATCTCCACTACCACTAATGCTCCCGTCATCTTGTCAAAGCCCTTCCCCACGTACCCCAACCAAATCCCTACCTTGCCACAACTCCTTCCCTCGATCAAAATCCAAATAATATATATATATATATATATATATATATATATATATATATATGTTTGTGTGTATATGCATGCGTGCAAAGAGAGAGGCTTGAATATTGGTCCAAAATCAATTAATGATTTGCTTAATTAATGGAGGCCGATGAAGGACTTTGGAAGTAAGCCTATGATGTTGGTGGTAGACAACGGTAATGCTTATATTTAATCAAAATCTAATCTCTTCACAATTATAACCACAAATATATCCTCAAACCCGCAACGAAGGGGATGAAGATTTTTTTGAATCTCTCAATTTTAGATTGATCATGTAGATTTGATTTGACTAAAAATGTTACATGTGTTCTAAGTTTTCAATTACAGTGGTGGTGGGGGTGGATGAGGAGGTGGTGGCGGTGTAAGAGATATTGGTAGTAATGTCTACGTAGTGTACATATTAAGATATGAAGGTTTAATTATGTTTAATTACTAATTTGAATGGAACACTAATGATCCATCGATAAGAAATCTACATAGTGTACATATTAAGATATTAACGTTTAATTATGTTTAATTATGTGTCACCTGACGGTGAGCCTGAAAATTATCGGCTAAATTATACGGACACTCTCTCTCTTTTTTGTGCTCACCGTCAGGTGACACATGTTCGGTTTGCACACTTTAAATGCAGAGTAGTCCGCACAAGAGCAGTACTATATATATATATTAGAGAGAGAGAGAGAGAGAGGTTCATGTGCACCCTAAGTTTGCACATGTGCTGCCGCACACAATTTTTTTAAAATATTAAAAAAAAATATTTTTGAGTTGGTCAAACTTTCGCACCTTATAAAGTGCTTAAAAACACTGAAAGTTTGACCGATTTTTTAAAATTAGCAAAAAATATTTTTTTTAGCTGATTTGTTTTATATGGGTTCCTTGAAATGAATAAATATTACAAAAAAAAAATCAATTCAAAAATATTTTTTCTACTATTTTAAAAAAATGATGTGCAAACTTAGTATGTATATGAGTCTCTCTCTCTCTCTCTCTCTCTATATATATATATATATATATATATATATATATATATATATATATATATATATATATATATATATATATATATATATAGAGAGAGAGAGAGAGAGAGAGAGAGACTCATCTAAATCATGATGTATATATTATACCTAGTTCTAGGTCCTACGAAATCTCTTTTTCAATTTTTTTTGTTTTTTTCTTGAAATTAATATTCTAATCAACCTATATTAAAAAAATTAGGTCAAAATACACTTTGTAGCTATTTTTAAAAACTCCACAAAAAATTACTAGCACTAATCCTTATAAATAAGGTATTTGAACAGTTTTTTGTGAATTTTTTCAAAATAGCTATAAAATGTATTTTGACCTATATTTTTTAACTTGAGTTTATTGGAAGGTTAATTTCAAGAGGAAAAAAAATTTGAAAAATATTTTTTATGGTGTATAACTAGGTGTGATGTATGGATGAGGTATATAGCATGATGCAGGTGAGCCTTTTCCTATATATATAATTGAAAAAATATAGCTAATTATAAATTAAATAAATTTTATTACCTATCAAATATTAATATCAATATAAATGTTAAAAAAAATTATAATGTTTCACGAGTCTTGCACATGGAGTTTCCTATTAAAATAGAACTCCTTTAATTCATGCATTTTCATCCATTGTAAACATTATGAGAACCAAAAGACTTGATGAACAAAAGAGAATTCCAATACTAAGAAGAAGAAAAGAGAGAAACAAAAGCATTTTCATGACATAAGACAAATTCTCTCTTTTTCTTTTTCTTTTTCCTTTTTTTTTTACAACTCTTGAATCTTGAAAACAATGCATCTATCAACAGTCTCAATCAACCCAATATCATCAATTGACTGATCCTCACGACCAATACCTTCATCGTCATCATCATCAAAAGACATATTCAAATCCAAAGAAACAGAAGGACTTGTCTCCTCTTCATTCTCGTCCAATTTCTGCTTTATTGGAGGAGAACAAGCTCTTGATCTAGAACTAAAACTCTCACAGCTCAAAATAATAATCGCATCACACAAACTAACCTCATCCCCATTTGAGTTCATTATTCTCCCTCTCTCAATAGCCCTTTTAATTCCCATTTGGGAACGGTAATCAGCTTGCTCAACATCCTCAACAAAAAACACTCTATGAGGATTTATAGCCACTGCCTCAGCAAATCTCTCAATATAACTGCAACTTTGTTCATCCCTCAACCTCTTATTCCTAAAATCATCTGTTGAATCAGCTCTTGTGGAAGAAAAACTGCTCACAGCAATCGGAACAAAACTCGAATGGGAGCCAAACACGGCCTTAGCCAATTCCCTTGCAATGTTTTCCTTGGCTTGTGTATCAACACCTTGGAAAAAAAACCATGTTTCTTCTTTAACCTCATTTGTTTGAAGTTTCTTTTTTCTTCTTATCATGCCAGACCTACATTGCAACACAGTTCCAGCTATTTCTGGGACTATATCTTTTTGCCATGGCACTTTTTTCTCCAAAACACTGCAAAGGGTTTTTAGGTTTTCACCATTGAATTCTTTAAACCTTTGTGTATATTCAGTCTCCATGATATCACTTGTGGAAGGAGAGTTTTGTGTGGAATTAGGGTTTGATAAACTGATGAACATTCTAAAACTTGGTTGAGAGGTTTGAAAAGATGTCCATGCATGATGGGTTTGGTGTAGATTAGGGTTTTGTGCGTCATAGGAGAAGCAAGAGGTGGATGAAGATGGTGAGATAGAAGGGAAGGATAAGCTTCTCTCATATGACTTTGGTTGTTTGTGGACTGAGCTGCAGATTGAGTTCCATTTTTTGCATAGATCCGTGACTGATAGACAATCCTGAATAAGAGAAAACAGGAAAAAGAAGAAAAAAGTCAGTTTTTAACTCACATTGCTTTTAGTTAAATTATTTATTTTCTTTAAATTAAAAGTAATTATTAAAAACAATTATAGTTTTTTACCAAATATAAAGTCATTCGCAATCATTTCTTACAAATATAAATTTTAATGTGCATGTGACTAATATATAGTCAATAAAGTTATAAACAATTTTTTGAGAAACATAACCCTTAATGATTAAACACAAGCACAAATGTGAAATAACTGTGGTACATATAAATTGCATATTAGCTTAGTCTTGCACTTTTGTGTTGACAAATTTCTAGAATAATATAGTTATTTGACACAATCATACAGACAGAATGATCCAAGAACGAATCAACTAATTTTAATTCGATGTTACATTAACTGCCACAGTTTCAGTGACTAATGCACTTATTATGTCAGTAATGTTGTACCTCAAAACTATATCAATGTACATTTTTTGTGTAAAAAGTGTATCGTGAAAAGAAATAGTGTCTGAAAAGAAGAAATACTGATTAAGGGGTAGAAAGTTGATATGAGATAATAACCTGATCATTACTATTAAGTCTTCTATTCACATCCTTGAGCCACGATGGGAGGCTTGAGGATGAAGATTCACTATTAAAAGTGCTGTTTCGTGAGCTTCGGGCTTCTGATTCAAATTTAGCTGAGCAGTCAACACAGCAAGTTAGCTGTCTTTCCTCTGCCCCTTCAAGTTGCAGCCAACTTGACCCATTTCCAGTTTTCTTGGTTGAAGACTCACTTTGTATATCACTAATGGCAATTTCAAAAAGAAGATGACAATCAATTACAGTTTTAATAAACAAAACAATCAGGAAAAAAATGAATATTACTTATAATAAACTCTTTTATGAATGCATTGAACGGTGTGTGAGTTATTGCTATTAATAAAATATAGTTAAGGAAGATTTGAAAAAAGGTCCTTATAATGCTTAAAATGTATAAAAATAGGACACTTCGTATAATTTTATAAATTTAGTTATTGTACTAAAAACATCATGAAAAATGGTGAAAAATGATGTCGCTGACGCGGACAAAAAAAATAAAGGCAATTATACCACAGGAACTAGATTTATAAATGTTATTGTATCACAGGAACTAGATTTATAAACTTGAAAATTATTGTTCTAAAAATTCAAATATAAAAAGAAGCTTGACATTTACTTTAATTCTCTGTATAATTAATGCATTAAAAACATTTCACCGTGATAAATAACTGTGTGAGAAATTACTCCGTATCGTTACTATTACCACAATCAATCAAATAGTGTACATGTTAGTTTGTGCAGTTACTTTCTATGAAGTTTTTTTCAAATTTACGTTGAACTTTCTTATGTTATTATGTAGGTAAAAGCAAGAACAAGTGAAAGGGGAATGAAAATTTTCAAAATTTGTTTTTGTGGAAAAGAAAATTGAATAAAAAGGGAGAGAGAGAGAGAGAGAGAGAGAGAGAGAGTAAATAAACCTCACTGCCAAAACTCTATCAATCCTAAAAGGAAGAGAAAAGTTGAAATTCATTTTTTCCCGCTTGATCAACTATTAAACTTTTGCTAGAGACCTTAATAGAGATCACACACGAGGAAAAATAAAACTTAGTGACGAAGAAAGAACAAATAGAGCATCCAAGAAATGAGTACTGCTAACTACCAACTTTAACAACAGTTTTGTTTTTATCTCGGTTTTTTTTTTTACCTGTCATGGATGAGACTCAAGCCCAAATTGCACTCAGGAACAGTGAGAGGGTGCAAACCCCAAACGACTTCAAGTGAAGGGTTCCCATTTGTACACCTCGTGTAAGTTTGAAATGAAGAAATTCCCATAAGCCAAACCCTTTCTCTCTCCTCATTCCTACAGGCTAATCTCCCAAGCTCTACAATAATTTTCTCCACGCCACTGTAATCACTACCCCTATAGTCAGCCACCCATTTAAGGTCGCCCAAATATAAAACCACCCCTTTTCCCAAAAAGCCCCTCACTAGTGATCTCAACTCCCCTAGCTTCATCTCCATCTCCCCTTTAGAGAGAGACTCAAAATTGGAAATTGGCAAATTCATAATCTTCACTCCTCTCAAAACCTCAGGCACATCTCCTTTCTCAAGTTTCTCTATCACCCCTCCAACAACACTCTCAACACTAGAAACACACTCACCTAACAAAACCAAATTTTTCCTTTTTTGGCTTGATAAACCCTCTACCACACTCATAACATCCTCATCCCTAACATGCCCACGCCCTCTAGGTAAATTTACTAATTTGCCCGTGGGAGGGGTGTTTTGGGTATGTTTGTTACTTGGAGGGGTTGATTGAGAGCAAAGCTCCAAAGAAACAGCTTGTTCAACATTGCTTTTCACTTGGGTGCTAGAAAAACCAGCTTCTCTCATAACCCTACTAACACTTGGATCATCTAAGATTGAAATTATGAGCTGCTCAAGCTCAATTTTAACAGCTAGTAAGGGTTGTTGTTGGCTTTCAATCGACCCACGACGTTGATGGGCTTGAGCCCGTTTGAAGGCCGCAACGAGGGCATTGGAGATGGAAGGGCTTTGCGAATTATGCGGTCCTAACATTGGGCTTGAGGAGCAGGCCGGGAGGCGGTTTAGGGCCACATTGAAACAAAGCTCTAGGGCTTTACATTGGAGAGGGTGAGAGTGGGACTGGAGACACGCCGTACGGAGAAGGCCCGTGGGGGAGGAGAGAAGGGTGTGTGCCACGTGGAGGGGGGTTACTTGCGCATGTCCGCGGCGACGTGCTAGATTGACGGCCTGTTTTATGATGGTTGCTGCCTCTGAGGTGAGAGCTTGTTGGATTGTGAAACCACCTGCCCTCATTTTTTTGTCGTTGTTGATTTGTTGTGGGAGTATTGTAGTACTAGAGAGAAAATTGAGGTGGTGAGATTAATAAAAGGTGTCCAAAAAATATTGATTTCATAGGTATTCTAGAGAGCCAAGAAAGAAAAGATCATGTCTGTGAGACAGAGAGAGATTAGTTTTGGTACGCTTGAAGTATCTTGCTATCAATTCAAGTATCGAGTGAAATATATGGAAAATTGCACGTGTTTCTGTGAGAGAGAGAGATTTTGTTGTTAAGATTGAATCCTCTTCTTCAACTGTGGAGTGAAATATATGAAAGCGTAAGAAAGAGAGAGGTTTGTATTGATAGACTTGAAGTCTCTTCCAATATCTATTCAAGGATGAAGTGAAATATATGGGAGGTTGGGGTGTGCTTTGCTTGTGGTTGAGGTAAAATTTTGGGGTCCAAAGTCGATTTTGTAGTGGAAAGTGGAATGCATGTGCTGACAAGCAGGAAGAATGCACCAGTACCAAAGGCAACTTAGCTTTGCCCTCTCTCGCTCTCTCTCCCCGATAAAAAAACATACATATTTGGATAAAGATATGGTTTGCGAAAGTGGGTCACTCTCTTTCATGCAACAAAATTAAAATATTGTGTGCAACTTAGATATCAACAATTCCTCTCTAAAGTGAAATAGTGATGTGATGACAAGTTTCATCAATTAAACCGTGATAGTTGAATTTAAATCTAAAGTCATGATAATATATAAAAACATTTAATGTGTGTAATTTGCTATGGTCAGTTCAATATTAAAATATAAAATTCTGGATTAAATTTTAAGGATATTTTACGTGTCTAGATTTACTATTAAATGTAGTAAAGTACTACCCGAATAATTATAGGTGATTATTCCCAAGATATTTTTTTCAGATTAATATTGAAAAAATCAAAAGATATTAATGATAATGTCACTTATATTTACCATAAGTATAGCTTGGTCTTGTAGTACATAAATAATTAACCTTCTTTTGGATAAAGTGGAAAGTGGACACATCTTTTTCTATAACTAAAATTAGAAAAATAATGTTTCTTCCCTTATAGGTAGGATGTCTATCTCTTCGCACTTTCATCTGTTTTCACTAGTGAGAGCCCAAGACAGTGAATAAATGAAAGACAAAAATAATGATGCCTTTTTGTATGTTTAACATACAAATGTAACTATATTCAGTAATTTTTTTAATCAACCATATAATAGATATTGAACCATCTCCATATCTTTATTGTTGGAAAAAAATGCCCTCTAGAGCATTTTAATGGGACAAATAACAGTTGGGCATTTTGATCAAATCCGGTAACCGGTCGTATTGAGACGTGTTCATGTCAATTTCTATAATGTTCATATCTAGAACTTTTATCCAAGAAAAAAAAAATATTCAACCTCGACACATTATTTTAACGGATAGCATCGTGTTCACTCATTATTATCCCTTAATACAATAAATTATTATCAATTATATAAGGGACCCAATGACAAACTCAATTATCCTCATTGATTTATCAACTTTACTAAAATTATCAATTACTAAACTCTCTAAGACCAATTAATACTAAATTAATTTGGGTGAAATGTTTAACAGCTAAGTTATTAATTAATTATCGTATTTGACCTAATTGAACACTTATTCAACTCGAATTCATTAATAGTGTATTCATAATTCAATATTTGTGTGATATAAAATTATCTAATTTTGACGTGACAAAGCAATCCTAATGGTCTTCGAGCACAAAAAACGAGAGCCTGAAAAGAGAAGGGTGGAGGACTGCCTGTCTAAGAGAATCGGGAACTGTGTACGATATTCTTCGGACTCAAAGCAAAAGAATAAAGGGTTCGATTTAGTTATGTATATATATAAATGTATACTTTGAATTCCTTTATGCATGGGGATTAAGAACGCCCCAAAACATTCCTACAGTCCCTCTTCTCTTTTTCGCTCTCAATTATTTCATAAAGGTGTAGCTTTTGGGCCTTCTCTCTGACTCGTTCAAAAATAACAAACGAAGATATCATGACCAGGAATAACAAGCCAAGATGAACTCATATTCTCATCATATGACATATCCGTAGCCATCCGTCATTATAACAACAGGATAGCGTTCTTTGTGTACTGAAGTCAAGAAGCTCATATGTTTTGTGTTTTGCGTTTAACAATTTGATTAGGTTAAATATGAAAAACTTACAAGACTACTTCCGGTATCGAGCTCTACACAAGGACGGCTATCAGGTTTTCAAGGCCAAAGTCGATAAATATTATTTATTGTTTTTAAATAATAAACGACAAAACATATTATTATGAACTATGTACGACGTAAAAGATCAATCACAATGTAGCTGTCCGAAATTAGCCGCCTTGTATCATAAGAGTGGTGCTAATGACGAAGTTAATATTGAACACCACCTAGAAAAAACATCGCATTACAAAAAGTTTTACCTTTCGCTAAGAATGTTCTAAGTTCGCTCTGATTTTGAGGGGTTTTTCGGATCGAACCGATTTCATCGGTCCTCTGAAAAACGGATCAAGACCAGATCGAAATTGTCAGTTAACCGACCCTATTTAATCCGACTTTTACTAACGTTGATTCAGTTTAACTTGTTGGCCCTCACATCAATCAATTACATCATTTTTAAAGATCAAAATATACCTGAGTTTTTTCCCCAAATATTAGAAACTAAAAAATATCAAAATTTGCAATTGAAACAATCCTACTATTGTATTAAACTATAATTTAAATAAATCAAATGTTAAAATATATAATTTTACTATATATATATATATATAGCAAACCATTAAAATAGCTAACCAAACCATTTAAATCGCGAACCATTAAACATAAATGGAAAAAATAATAAATATGTAGGGTGTCACAAAGCAACATGAATTAAAGAGATTCAAAAATGAGTATATACCTTCCAAAGTGGGGATGAAGGAGCATTGGAAGATTATAGAAGTAGATCTTCAAATTTTAGGAAATGGTCGGAGCTTCAGAGAATGAAAAACGGAAAAATGTGGGTTAAGAGAGAGAAAAGGGTTGGTAACTGTGAAGAGGGTTTTCAAATTAAAGGATATGCTCCACCTCGAGCCACGCGTATCTAATAGCTGAGATACGGGTCATTTGGGAGAGATAGGTGATAGATTTCTGTAGTAGGTGTACGGATTTGGTAGAATGAGGTGAGGTAGCGTGATAAAAACAACTTGTCTGTAGATACACAACTTTTAAAGCAAAACATTAACTAAATTGTGGGGTGGTAATCTAAAAAGCAGGCGATTATGAATTAAAGTTATAACAATCAATCTCAACCTTTCATTTTAACAAAACGTGTAAAGATATGCTCTTGTTGGCTTTGATCTCAGCCCTTAATTGTCTTATAAACTTATTAAACAGTAAAAACACAATTGCTCCTTATATATATATATATGTAAAAATATTATTTTATATAGAGTCGCTCCGGAATGATCATAACATGGTTTTTGAACCGGTAAACCATGGACCGAAAAAACTTGGTCAATCCGCTAAAAAAAGGGCCCCGACTGGTCCGCTAAAAAATAAACCATTCGATTTTTTGAACACCCCTACCTTTCACTACAAAATCAACCACTCACAAGTCAAGGGTATTTAAATCATTCTTTTTACCAAATTCATTTTTTATCATCCTTGTCTCCCTTAAACTTATAAAATCATAACCCTAAATGTACCACCACCTCACCCCCACCCCACTGTCGCCTCTCCCCCGTCTCCCCCTTCTTGATTCCACCCCACCCCGCTGCCTCCCCTCCCCAACCACTCTACAAACCTTGTCTCTGCAGCCCGTGCCATTTTAACAATTCATTTTCTCCATTTTTAATTTGTTTCAGATCTATATTTGCATGTAAACAAACCTTAAATAGTTGTGACGGTAACATTAGTAAGGAAAAAATGATCAAGAAACTTTAAATGTATGTATGCTTCAACCATTAAAATAATGTGGTGGTGTTTTCTTTTTAAAAAAAACTTGTACATGTATAATCGACACCTAAGTGCCAAAAACAATTATATATTTCGACACTTAGGTGCCGAAATTTATCCCTACGTTCGGCATTAGGATACCGAATCAACTGAATGTCCTTTTTTTAAATGTGGGGCCGGTGATAAATTTTTCCTATCCTTTTGATGTTGGCGAGTGTTTTTGTATTATGGTGCTGAAATTTAGCAATGCTTTTGGTATTTGGCAAACGATCCAAAGTTTTGAAACTAGTCATCTTCATTCGACACATTAGTGCCAAAAACAATGATATATTTTGGCATTTGGGTGTCGAAATTTATCTATACATTCGGTATTAGAATACTTGAACAACTAAACGTCATTTTTTAAATGTTATGTTGGTTTCTTGCAACGCTGACAAACGTTTCAATATTGTGGTGCCGAAAAATGTAATCATTCTTGGCACTGTAACACCGAAACAGCTAGGAAGAGTTTTTTTTAATGTTTATTTCGACCACCTAATGCTTTAAAGGTTACATAGAGGTTACGAACATAGTTTTATACCTCTAGGAGTCCATATTTTTATGTTCCTTTAAGTTTGAAACATTGGGTTAATCCACATTGTTCTAACAGGTTCTTTTTTAGATTCATTATATATGAAAAGGTTTTTGCAATAACCAATTACACCAATGGAGAATTGTGATGGGTCTCGAAGAGTTTCAATAGAGGGTCAGGTGATGAGAAATTTTAATATAGTGTGGTAGTAGTGGTGATGTAGAATTTAAAGTTTGAAATAGTTTATGTCAAAACTAAGTTCTATATTCTTTAAATATTTAAAAGTTAAATTATAGAAAATAACTTTGGGCTTGACTTATATTTTTTAATAAGGAAATTATTCAATAACACAAACCCGCCTAAGGGGGCGGAATCCCATACACTAGATGTATACAAAGCATAAAGCAAGGAACGTAGCCAAGAACCGACTACTCTGACACTTGGAGCTCCTCCAAGAACTCAAGAAAGAGAGACACCGGTGAATCATGACTCTTCCTATACCAAGTGAGAAGAAGGCTCGAAAAATTATACCTAATACGAGAGGGAGCAAGTTCGACCCCCTCAAAGCATCGCATATTCCTCTCCTACTAGACGCTCCAAAAAATGCAATGGGGGACCATCCTCTAAACCACCCGCGAACCACTCCATCCCCTAGGCCTCCTCCAAGACGCCATCACCTCATGCACCGTGCATGGCATAACCCAAATAATCTGGCATAAAGAAAAGAACAAAGCCCAAAGGCTCCTAGTCATCTGACAGTGTAGAATAAGATGATTGCATGTCTCCTCCTCCATCTTGTAAAGCCAACATCTACTTGAAAACCTCCACCCTCTTCACTGAAGTCCCTACATAGTCAAAATGGCTTGTCTGGCAGCAGTCCACATAAATAAGCCAACCATGGGGGGGGGGGGGGGGGGGGGACATTCCAGATAGGCTTTCATGGAAATGAATCACCCCACTACCCCTAAACACATAATAGTATTTCTTCACATAAATTTTCCCATCCTGAGAGCTCATCCACCTCAACCCATCAGCCCCCAAAATGGAACAGGCGCCAGATTCAACCACTCAAAGAAATACTCCACCTCCTCCAGCTCCCAATCCCAAAGCTCCCTCCTCAACATCAGGTCCCACACCGAATGATCCCCTACCCTCCTTCTGTGATTCTCAGTTGACCCCTCTATATCTCTTCCAATCCGAAACATCCCCGGAAAGAGATCCTCCAGAGATCCCCCCTCCCCCCAAGTATCCTTCCTAAACCTGATGCGACTACCATTCCTGAGTCGAAAGGAACTGAACCTAGAGAAACTTCCCCACCTAAGTGCAATATTCCTCCACCCCCACCCTAAGCAGAATGCCCCACCGTAGGACCCCACCCAAACGAACCTACCCCATTCCTAGATACCACCACTTTCCTCCACAACCTATCGCCTTCCCTATTAAAGCGCCACAACCACTTGCCCAGTAAAGCTTTATTGAAATGGGTTAAACTCCGCACCCTAGTCCCACCCTCTTGCAGCGACTTGCAAACATGATCCCAACTCACCAAATAGTGTTTAAACTGATAATCATGCCCTTTCCAAAGAAAATCCCTTATCAGCTTATCGAGTCGCTTTCCAACAGAACCAGGTAAAGGAATAACAAGCATAAAGTTTGTAAGAAGACTCGATAAAACACTTTTGATCAACGTCAACTGACCCCCTTTGGAAAGATAACTATGCTTCCATCCTGCTAACCTCCTTTGGACTCTCTATCGGATCGGTTCCCACATCGAAGGAGTCTTAAACTTAGCCCCTAAAGGGAGGCCAAGATAAGTAGAAGGGAGCAATCCGACCCGACACCTAAGGACACTAGGCAAAAGACCCAAGTTTCCCACCTCTCCAATGGCAAGCATCTCACTCTTCCGGACGTTGGTGGGAAGACCCGATGCTGCCTCTAAACACACCAGAAGCAACCTCAATGTCCTCACCTCATCCACACACGCCACACAGAAAATGATAGTATCATTCGTGAACAGAAGGTGAGAGACCTCAACTCGATGGGGAGTCGAGCTCCCGATTGAAAAACTGGAGACCAAGCCACCTTCCACTGTATGACTCATCATCTGAGAGAACCTCTCCATAACCAAGATAAATAGGAAAGGAGACAAAGGGTCACCTTGCTGAAGACCACGAGAGATCGAGAAGAAACCCTCAAGAACCCATTCACAAGAACAGAGAATTTGACAGAGGAGATACACCTCTTCATCTACCTACACCACCGCTCGCCGAACCCCATCCTCCTTAGCAGATATAAAAGGAAATCACAACTCACATGATCGTAAGACTTCTCAATATTGAGCTTACAGATAATTCCATGATCCCTACCTCTCAACCTAGAGTCCATGCACTCATTAGCCACCAACACTACATCAAGGATATGACGACAACCCACAAACGCACTCTAAGCATCCAAAATAAGGGGACCAATCACTTTTCTAAATCTAACCAACAAGGCCTTAGAAATGAGCTTATACACCCTGTCAATTAGACTAATAGGTCGAAAATCTGTCACATCAATCGCCCCCCCTTTCTTAGGGACCAAAGTGATTAACTTGGCGTTTAAACTCCTCAAAAAATAACCCCTATCATAGAACTCGCTGAAAATATCCATCACATCCTCCCTGATGACCGTCCAAAAATGCTGAAAAAAGCCCATGGTGAACCCGTCCGACCCAGGTGCCTTATTGCCGCACATCGACCTCAAAATATGGACAACCTCCTTCTTTATGAATACCCTTTCCAACTGATCTACCTCACCCCCGCAATGCCCACCACTGGAAGATCATCCATCTTAGGGTGCCGAGGATCCTCCTCTGAATATAGTCTCTCGTAGAACTGATTGGTCTCCCTACGAACCTCAGTCTCGTCGGAGTACTCCACCTCACCTACTACCACCTTCTCGATATGGCTAAATCGGTGATGGGAGTTCGCCACTTTATGAAAAAACTTCGTATTACTATCCCCTTACAAAAGCTAAAGAGACGTAGACTTATGCCTCCAACTAATCTCCTCTTGAATCAATCTCTTTCCCACCTCCCTTTTTCTCTACCCTAGCCACCCTCTCCGCCCCCGAGAGGCCGCCCAACCCCTCTTTCTCGTCGAGAGCCCGAATATCCTCCATAACGTGCTCAATAACACCCTCCACATTGTCAAACACATCTTTGTTCCACCGAATAAGATCCCCCTTGAGATGAAATAATTTACTTTCCAGCCTGAAGCTCGCATTCCCCTCCACCTCATACCCCTGCCACCCTCCTGAATCTTCCCAATAAATTCCTCCTCCTTCAACCACATATTTTCAAATCAAAATGGTGTCCTCCCCCCGACCCCCCCCCCCCCCCTTCCACACTCCAGTAAAATAGGGGAGTGATCAGATGTGACTCGAGGCAGGCAAGATTGAGTAGCCCCCGAAAAATGCTCTTCCCACTCAGTAGAATGTAAAAACCGATCCAACCGAGA
Organism: Sambucus nigra; assembly: GCA_949130495.1. Lineage (NCBI taxonomy): Eukaryota > Viridiplantae > Streptophyta > Magnoliopsida > Dipsacales > Adoxaceae > Sambucus > Sambucus nigra. The sequence goes on along the minus strand of OX422216.1, from coordinate 60,197,107 downwards.
AAGCGAGGGCTCGTACCTAAGGCTGGACCGAGTGGAGACCCATCCCCCACTAAAGGGAGGTCAACCAGCTCCAACCCATCAATGAAATCTGAGAAATCCCGTATAAAATAATTCGAACTCCCCCCATCGCTTCTCTCGGAGAGGAATCTAACGATGTTGTAGTCTCCCCCGGTGCACCACGAAACACCCCAAACATTCCTGGGCCCCGCCAATTCTTTCCCAAAAGTAATGTTCGGTATAACTTCCGGAGGTGCCTTTAGAACCACTCATATTGTAAAGAGTTCCAAAGGCTAACACAATACATTTTTTATCACCCAAAACATAAATGTAGTATTCTTATTTAATTTGTTTAAATAGTGAGATGAGATAAGCAAGCTAGAGTGGATAAAAGGGGTTTATTACAAATAAAGATCAAAGGTTATTATTAAAGAACAAACTTGGAACTGTCTGTAAAAAAATCTCGAATGGATAGAGAACGTTCAATACGAATATATGACTCGCTCAAATTGGTTGGTATCCTTATCACTCTACTTCAAGCGGGATGGCAGTGGAGGAAGGACTCCAAGCTTGGATCTCATTTGGTGGGATGAAATCTTCAAAATGGGTTTAGTAAACACATCGCCAATTTAGGTAGTGGAAGAATAAAAGTACTAATATAAGAGCCGCGTTCGACTTTTTCTCTCATAAAATGATAGTCCAATTATATGTGTTTGGTCCAAGCATGAAATATGGGATTGGTCAACATGGAATATGCACTATCATCGTTGTAAAAACAAATGGGGCTTTGGCGAGACAGATTTCAATGCCACGTAACAAATATGTTACCCAAGTCAAATCCACGGTGGTCATGGCCATGTGGCAATTTCAGATGCATAACTAGATCGCGAGACCATAGATTGATACTTAGACAAAAATGAAATGCAATTGGAACCAAGAAAAAGGCAGGAGCCCTTAATAAAGTATCGTGTTTGGGCAACCACCCTAATCCTCATTAGAGAATGCACACAGGCTTAACGAAGAATAGTAAAGGAGACAAAGACCATATGAGACGGTACCATGTAAATGGCATAAGATGCGACTGACATCCTGCAAATGGATAGTTCTGGGAGCATGTGTGTATCGACAAACGAATTTCACGACATTTTCGGATGAGTCCAAAATAGATATTTTAAGGCGCCGACAAGGCTACAATATTCAGTTGAGTTAATGCATGAACCTCCATCACATTGCAACTTGAGTTTGGTAGCTGATGGAGTTTCTATGGAGCTATAATTTTGCGTGGAAGCTCTTTGTAAAAGTTATTGGCAATACTTTTATTATGAAAATAAATCTATCCTGAAAGTGAATAACTTCAATTACAAAAAGTAATGAAAATCAGTGAGATCTTTAATAGCAAATTTATTGCTTAAGCAATGAATCAATTGAGATAAATAGTGGGAACTGTTAGAAGTAACAAGGATGTTATCCACATAAAAAAGTAGAAAAATAGTAGGTGAACCATTAAAAAAATAAACAATTTTGAGCCCACCCAGCTATAGAAGAAACCCAAATGAAGTAAAAATTGGCTAAATCTATCCAACCATGCACAGGGGATTTTTTGAGACTACAGAGAGCTCTTTTGAGGCAATAAACATGATCCAAAAAACCAAGTGGTTGTTCCATGTAAACAACTTCACGAAGTGAATCATATAAGAATGCATTTTTGACATCAAGTTGGCAGATACTCCAACCATGGGATATAGTGTGAGAGAGAACAAGAAGAATGGTAGTTGGATTAATTATGACAATGTATGTTCCACTAAAACCAACACCTTCCAATTAGTTACATAACTTTGAAATGAGTATCACTTTAAACCACCCCATAGAACCATTAGACTTCAATTTTGAAAACCCAATATGAGCCAACAACATGCATTCTTGAATGATGAGGAACTAGAATCCATGTGTTGTTAATATTAAAATATTGAATTTCCTTTAATATTGCAGCATACCAATGTGGCAAAATTAAGAGCGGTGGGGATGAATTTTGGTAGAGATGGGTCATTTGGAAGTTGGTACGTCATGAATATTGCGTATATGTTCCCGTTATCTTTATGAATTCTAGGAATTTTGTGTTGATTATGCCTATATTTATACTTGTTAACCAAAAAACCTCCATTATATATGTTATATACTTTACGAGGTATAATTAAGCTTTTGAAGGGATTGGAATGCTTAACATATAGATTGGTTACATTTAGAGGAAGTTTTATCGTCTACCTCAACTTCAAGGGCAATTTAGTCATTTAATACTTCATCTCAAGTTTAGTGGAATTCCATGAAAGCTTATTTCATTGAATTAGCTTCGTGTGGTCATAAACTACACGTCGATTTGAGTCCGGATGAAGTAGTTATGGTCCATTCTATAATGGACCTTTTCTCCCTTGTAAAGACCAAACTCCCCAAGAAAATAGAGGACCGATCAACCGAAATTTAGACCCCGATTAACAAGTATATTATAAATTGCTCATGAATCAAGGTAGGGGATCTCAAACCCCAACCCCGGTCGATCGGACCCTTGGCCACGGTCGACCGGTCCCCACAAATTTTGGGCATTTTTTCCTAAATTTCTTTTTCCTTTATTTCTTTTCCAACTTACCATATAAGTTAATTTTTCATAAATATCTTGAAAATCTTCCATTTTAGTTTAGTTTTAGGATTTCTCTTTGGGAGCATCTCTCTCTAGGGTTTCAACCCATTTTTTGTGTTATACGTTACTCTTCATCTTCCCATTCCTTTAATTTTAGTTGTATTTTCTTTATTTCATGCTTTGTTGTTCATTAACTTGATTTGTATTTAGTTTTTTTGGTTATCTAGTTATTTTCATTGGTTAATTAGTTTTATTTCTTTCTTTAATTATGTGTTATAGCTAGTTTAACGGTTGGGGTCATATTTTCGCAATTAATGGGTCTCGAGGTTTGAAATCTAGGTTTTGGGTAAAAACCCATTAATTTGAAACCTTGTATATTAACATTGGAACATTAGGTATTTAATTTTCTTTATCACTCAATGTTAGTGTTTATAGAGATATTCCGAAATTAACATATATATGACCATTAATTAAATGTTTAGTCTTTCATTGTTGAATTAATTTTCTTCATGTTTGATATGCCCTAAGTGTCACCTTGGCCCAGAAACTAAAGCCTTGGCCAAGACATTGTCGGGGTGGGAAATGCTCTGGGACCGTGACAACATCTCTCAGCCATAGCAAGGTCAGCCCAGGCCGATACCACCACCAACCTCATCATGGGGGCACTGCATGTATCATAAGGGTCAGCGGCACTTCAGTTCACCTGGGGATGACAACCTCGGCCTAGAGTTGGCTGAGGTCTCAGGAAGCCATACTTCTACCAAGGTCAGACTCAACAAGAAATCAGTCGATGTTCCAAGCACATGCCAGCTCAACCTCGGCCCTGGACGACCCCAATCCCTTGTCTCGGTTTAACTTAAGCCGAGACCTTCATGGTCCATCTCGGATTGAATGAGAAACTAGACTTTATCAACCTCAGTTTCTCCCAGGCCGAGGTCATGACCAAGCACGATGGTCGAGCACCTATTGACATTTGGATAAGGACACGTGGACACAAGTCAGTTATAACAAATCATTCCCCACACGTGGGGAGAATATTTCGTCATCATTCTCTACATGTGACAGTGACAGATGTCTTCTTCATATTGGCTCGATCAACACACACATGCTCATTGCATGCATGGGGGGTACATTACACCCCCCAGGTACTATATATAGAGGTCATCCTCTACCTTGCAATGGATCTCGAAACCAGCAACCATAGATGAAACTCTGTTCAAATACATAGTAGAGAGATAATGTTTGAGAGCTTGTATCTATGGCCATTAGAGCCCTCATACAGTGATACATATCATGCACTTGCACAGTGGATGTAGGCCTAATTGGCTGAACCACTTATATTCAGGTGTGAATCCTCTTCTCCTCACCTCCTTCTACTATATGTGTATGTACCCTTATGCTGCCATTGTTAACATTGAATTGAGCTCACAAACACCTTGAAGGGTGGTGATGTTTCCAACATCATCAATGTTTAATGTTTATAATTAATTGAATAGGCTCGGTTAAATATTTTTGAACCAAAAGCCTTTTTTACGTGTTGTTCAACCCATGTAGTGGATATAATCCTACCCTTATTTTATTAATCTTATGTAATTTTATTACTTTTTCCCTTTTTTCTCTTTTACACCATAATCACCTTTTACACTTTTATTTTAGAAGTAATAAATAAATTAAACCTATCAAACATTCTCTATGAATTTTCGATACCCAGACTAGTCGCTATTCTCCATAGGAGTGTAGTTAAAATTTAAGTTTTTAGTCTTGTGGCCGGAAGTCGATAAGAACGATTAGTATATCTACACGGCTCGATTTCTGCCAAATCAAAATGGCGCTGCTACCTGTGAATGTTTGTTGTAGATTTTGAAATCTATATTATTTCCTAGTATTCTTTTCTTTGAATTTGTATTCTTTGTGTTTTCTTTCTTTTTGACTTGTGCTATATTGTTTCGAGAACCTTGAAATTTTGGTGCTCGCCGCGTTTTTTACTTGCCTACTTTGAAATTTATCGCTATAACTCTTTAGATAACTTTAATTGTTTGATAATGGTTCTCAAAGTTACACTCCCAAGAATATGAGAGAATGCATACAAATTCTTGAAAATGAACAAATTGAGCGTGAAATTCAAGAATTTATAGTTAATCCCTCATAGCCTCGGGAAGCATGGAATCCTCTAACTGTGAGAAAACCTCCCAAGAAGATGTTATGTCTTCTTATTGATTTGATCATGAGTTGTCTTTTAAGGAATTGAATAACCAATATGAGAGTCTTAAAGCTTGGTCTTTAGCAATAAATGGTCAACTCGATGAGATTATTTCTTCATCACAAAGCCCGGTTAAGGTTGAAACTTGCTTTTCACCTCCACCCCTTTTAAAGGAATAAATAATTGAGAGTGATCCAAGCACTTTCGAATTTCAACCTCTTATTAATATTTCAAATCCTTTTGAGGTTGATGGTCTTTGTTTCCTTTATTCCTCACTATTAATGAACGATTAAATTTATCACAAAAATCGGTTGAAAGTCTTGAGGACTTTGATACAATTCTTGAGCGGGAATGTTATTTTGAGATGTTTCATCTCATGGGCTATTCGATTGTACTTTTTCCACCTCCCCTTCCAATTGAAAAATCTTAGGGATGTGATTTTAATTTTTTCGAGATCAATCTGATCTTTTTACACTTAGTATCCAAATCCCCCATCACTCGCCTAAATTTTTTAGCTGGTGATGGTTCAATTTTTATGACTTACACATGCCTTCCGTTATTCAAACAAAATTCTTATTTTTGGGGAGGCATTCTTGAAAAGGAAGGTACACTGATTATCCCTCAAAGTCAATTTGTGTTTTGGGTGGACCCCAAAAAAATTTGACCTCTATTGTATAGTTATTTAGAAGTTAAAATTGTAGGTTGTAAATATTTTTCTTTCTTTTTTCTCTCATTTTATTTTTAGCCTAGTGTAATTAGTTAAAGTTTTTATTATTTATAATGTTTTGCTTAGTTCTAACATGTTCTATAGATTCAATGGATTCGTACTTATTGGGGATCGCTCCACATTGGGTAATATCTTTTTTCTCCTCTCTTTATGTTGTGTTCTTGATTTGCATTAAGGACAATGCAACATTTAAGTTAGGGGTGCAGGATATTCTATTCATTCTTTGGTAATTTCATTGATTTGATAACATGTCATTCACTAAGCATGGTTTGTTGTAAAAAAGTTAAAAATTTTCAAAAATATTTTCTTTCCATTTACGCCTTTGTTTCTGATGATAAATATTAATAAATGTTCGATCTAATAGACAATTCAATGATGCATGTTCTCGATTTTAGAAGCTATTAGACTTTAGTCTTCAAATCATTCATATTATGAATAACTTCATAAATTAAACTTTAATCCCATGAGCACATGCACTTTTCTTGTTTTAATGTTTTGGTTTAAGATTTTTATAACTCAGTAATCTTTTATTGCATTGTATATACTTACACCAAGTGAGCTTTGGGATTTTCTTCATTTGTGAGTTTTAAACACTACTCTTTCCTCCTTGAAAGCGTAAATTTCGTCAGTAATTTCTCTATTCTTTAATTTGATCGTTCATTATTTGAGTTTATTTACGAAATGTGTTTCTTCATCACGATTATAAAAATTATTTTGACTCAAGAATTGTGTAAACTTTAGGAAATAATCATAGGCCATCTTTGTTATATGACCCATATTGACTTTGACCTCACTTTATATGGTTTCCATCGTCAACCCCTTTGAGCCTTAATATAGCCTTTCGTTTCATAACCTACAAATCCCATAACCATATACAAAATTGAGTTATATACGATACATATTACCTCACATTCCTTTGTTTGGAATGTTACTTGGGACTGAATGATGTTATTTTTATATGGTTGCAATTAATCATGCGAGAACCAGAAAAGTGAAGAAAATAAAGAAGTGAAAAATAAAAGATAAAGACGAGAATAGAAAAGAAAATAAAAGACAGGAAAAGAAAAAGGTTTTATATAATGTATATAGTGTTCAATAATCCTTGTCGCTCTCTAATTTCAAATCTAATGCTGGTTATGGATATTATTTTCTAATTTTTCATTATCCACAATTTTTCATTATCCCAAGTTTTTCATACTCAAACACTTTTGAATCCGTAAATATTCCTTTCATTTCATAACCTTAACCCCAAACCTACATTACAACCTTATAAATTCCTATATAATCATTGGGTGAATTCAATTCAAAAGTTTAAATAGTTTTCACAATCTGTGAAAATACATTTCGCATTGTTTAATGGCGATATCTTTCATTGAGATTACACGTATTTATTTTTATATATATCTTTCTTCATTTGTAACATGTATGTGGCCTATTTTCCATTTACATTTACTCTTTATGTCTGCATGTCCCATGTAGTACCTCTCATTCATAATGAGTTCATTTGTTGAGTGTATACACCGGTGATAATTGACATATATGCACGCTTTAATGTATATTATCCTATTTATAAAAGTTTTGTCATACCATACTTTTCACGTGCTCTCTTTTCCTCCCTCTTTTAAGGTTTCAATTCTATAAAGTTTGTTCTTTAATGTTAATAATTCAAATATTTGAGTGAAGTCATTGACAATGCTAATAACGTGTTTGAAATCTTTTTCATTATTTTTGGGCTTGTTTCATGTGGGTTTCATCCGTGAAAACCCACACGAGACAACACTCGTCCACTAGGGTAACCTAGGGGTTTAATGACTTATTGCATATCCTAAATACAATCGTGTTACCTACGAAAGTGTCATTTATATTTTTATGCGTATATAGGTTTTGTGCCGCCATATGTTGGACTGGTTTTGTTTTGTTTCATCGTTAAGGACTAGGAATGTTCAAGTTAGAGGGTGTGATATGTCGCGAATATTGCATATTTGTGCCCGTTATCTTTATGCATTTTGGCACTTTTTGCATTCCTTACACCTATATTTATACTCATTAACCAAAAAACCTCTATTATGTATGTTTATATGCTTTATGAGATATAATTGAGGTTTTGAAGGGATTGGAATGCTTAGCATATAGATTGGTTACATTTCTAGGAAGTTCCGTCGTCTGACTCAACTTCAAGGGCAATTTAGTCATTTTAATACTTCATCTCAAGTTTAGTGGAATTCCATGAAAGCTTATTTCATTGAATTAGCTTCGTGTGGCCACAAACTACACGTCGATTTGAGTCCGGATGAAGAATTTATGGTCCATCATCTAATGGACCTTTTCTCCCTTGTAAAGACAAAACTCCCCAAGAAAATAGAGGATCGATCGACCTTCCTTGAGCCCCCAATTGATCGGCATATGAGAAATTAACCCTGAACCAAGGCAGGGGATCTCAAATCCAAACCCTAGTCGATCGATCCCTTGGCTGCGTTCAACCGGTCCCTACAGATTTTGGGCAATTTTTCCTACTTCATTTCTTTTTCCTTTATTTTGTTTCTAACTTACTATATAAGTTGGTTTTGTGTAAATATCAATCTTCCATTTTGGTTTAGTTTTAGGGTTTCTCTTTGGGAGATTCTCTCTCAACCCATTTTTTGTTATAAGTTAGTATTCGTCTTCCCCTTCTTTTAATTTGAGTTATATTTTCCTTATTTCATGCTATGTTTTTCATTTACTTGCTTTGTATTTAGTTTTTGTTAGTTATTTAGGTATTTTCTTTGGTTGGTAAGTTTTATTTCTTGCTTTAATTATGTGTTGTAACTAGTTTAAGGGTTGGGGTCATATTTCCACCATTAATGGGCCTCGATCTTTGAAATCTAGGTTTTGGGTAAAAATGCATTTAGTTGAAACCTCATGTATTTGACTTGGAACATTAGGCATTTGAATTTTTTTGTCACACAACGTTACAGTTTATAGCGATATTTCAAAATTAATCCATGTGTGACCATTTTCGATTAAAATTTAATCTCTCATTGTTTAATTAATTTTCTTCATGTTTGATATTTATAAATAACTGAATATGCTTAGTTAAATGTTTTTGAACTAAAATCCTTTTATTACGCATTGTTCAACCCATGGAGAGGATGCGATCCTACCCTCGTTTTATTAATCTTATTTAATTTTATTACTTTTTACCTTTTTCCCCTTTACACCACAATCACCTTTTAGACTTTTTAGTTTAAAAGTAATAAATCAATTAAAGCCAACCAAACATTCCTTGTGGATTTCTAATACCTAGACTAGCCACTATACTCCATAGGAGTGTAGTCTAAGTTTAGGTTTTTTATATTGCAGCCGGAAGCCGATAACAACGATTAGTGTATCCATACAAACTCTCTCTTTCCACCACATCAGCAGGAGTGACAAAAATGCATGAGTCCCCTCATGGGACTTACGTCATGTGAGCCTATGGTGTGTATTTGAAGTTGAGTGCGAGATAAGAGGGTCGAGAGGAGATATGGGTAATTGAACTTGTAAAGAAACCGTGGGAGAGATAGTAGATATAGAGTGTGGGACATTTTAGTTTGGCCCATAATCTTTGTAAGATGTGGGTTCTTAGAATACAGTTAGTATTAAGCGCGGCGTAACCCTTTATCAAGATCGGTATTAATGCATAGGATAATATTTAATATTGATGATAAATATAGGTGAGAGAGAGACAACAACATTCAATACTAGATCTAGTATTAAATAATATCTTTACACCATAAATGAACTATAACACTGTAAATAGATGGGACCAGCAAGTAACTTGGAGAGAGGGAGAAAGAGCAAGCACTCCAGGCACATAACAAAAGGCAGGAACCTCAAACTCAGTTAATACTCAATGATATGGGTATTAATGGATGTAGGGAGAATGATTAGAGAATAAATGTTCTCTCATATAAGCTCTCGTGTATGAGAAAAATCCAGTGGTAATTCGGGATCAAGATTACCGTCCTCGTAAACTATTTGGTTGAACTGTTTATATGAAGGCAAGGTTACTCGAGTAACCTTGCTAGTATTGAATGTGATTAACCGGCATTAAATTCTAAAGTACCGTTTCATTAATATCCAAGGGTACTGCATTAAATGCATGGGATACTATATTTTTGCGGGAAACCTTCTAACCTGTTAGAAGCATGATGGCATTAATGAGGGACATAAAGTGACAAATCTAAGGCTTGCCTTAGAATGACCATGAAATCGAGTTTGGTGGCCTTGGTGTGTCATCCTAAGGATAATATGAATTGAGTGTTATGATTTTGAGTTCCCTAACGCCAAATGATATGACGTCATAAAGTGGATGAATAGTGACTCCACTAGACATGTTGTCACTTCAATCAAACAGATGATGTATAGATTGAGGTGTCTCGATCGGTAGGTGGCTCGAAGAATTTAGTATGTTGTTTATTGTCTAAGAACTGTTTTAGGCCAAAGATACAATTGTGTTTCCTCGAGGAGGTTCCCCCCAATAGGTTTGAATCATGGTAGCTCGGCTGTAAGTGGCTCGAGCAACCATTTGTACTGGATTATGTTTTCCCCAAGTGTGCCAAGAGGGTTGGTTATTGTATTTCCAATGTTGCTTTGCTCTCAATCCTCCAAACCATGTCACTGCGAGGTTCCCAAGAGGAGGTAGTTCGATAGAGTAAGTAAGCTCTCATGCCGTGCTAGGCATAGTCCCTAAAGGGTACCAAACAACTTCTCCCATATTAAAAAGAAAGATTACTTAATAAATGAAGCACATAATCAAATACAGTATGCTCTATATTACAAGATATCATTTTTCGAATAACTTTGGCCTTCGAGGGGAGTCCTTCGAGGAATGTATATGGAAGGTCTTCATGGGAGCTCCCTCAAGCAATCATTATCTTCCTTCTTTATTTGCCAAGTATAGGTCCAATTTGGCTAATCAATATTTGGTGGGGACACCCCATTACATTTTCTCCTTCATAGAGATATTTGTTTATTGCATGAAGTAATATCTGTACGAAATACTTGGTTGATCTTATAACTTTTCTACAAGAATCAGTAATATCCATAAGCAAATAATCATATCACAATAAATATTAGGCTGCTCATTTAAAGAGAAATGTGCACAAGGAACTCATTTGGTCCTTCTTTTCGAACCACTTCTTTCTATGAAATGCCTTAAGATTTTCTAAGAGCGCTATTTCTTGATGAGACATTTTTGATTGCGTGTGACAGCTATCTTGGGTGACGTGAAGATATTTTATTCAAATTTCCCTCATAGCGCTTCGTCTCCCCCAAGTTGAAAAGAATCCTAGCATGCACCCTTTATTGCTCTGGACACATCTCATTTAACGGGGTTGTCCCTTGTACTTCTGCACTTTACACGTGGCGGCTTTAGGCTAATGCATTTTTCCCACGCGAGAGTATTAGTGCGTCACTTCTTAAAGCATCATCATTACGACCTTTGAATTCTTGCCCCTACGTGCACGTGAAAACCATGCGAGACCACTTCATCATCACTACATTTATCGAAGCGCTGCCATTTTTCGCCTTCTGGGGTTTGCGTTACCCCTATAAAACGGTATGCTTGCATTCCCAAACCTTCACCCCTATTTATTTTACAATTGTTCTTTTTTTGGAGAGAAAAATCCAGCGTTTATCCCCTGCTTTCTCTTTAACCCTAATCACACACTTTCTTCTCTATACCTACGGCTCCTATCATGAAAAGAACTCAATCTGCCAAAGTAACCTCTCCTCGTACTCAGGCGCACCAAAAGAAGTGGTCACTCAATCATTGTGCACCATACTTTGGTGAGTCCAATCACTTCGGGTCGGTGGCTGAACATTTCCTTAGTGATCTTGTGCCGGTGGAGCCTGCAAATTTTTTAATGGTGGAGAGTGATAATGCTAAGGATTTTGCCTCCTTCCCAACTTCTACCATCATGCGATTTCGTATCGAACGAGGTGATTACCCATTTTTTAAGGTGGATCTTGAATCCACTTTAGGTACTTTAGAGGGATTGGGTTCTCTGACCGACTACATCCACTCTAAGTATTCTGTTTTATTAACTTTTATTGGTTTGTCATATAATAGTTGGTTGGGTGATCTCACCCTTGAAATGAACAAAAATACTCTTCAGTTACTTGTATCTCTCTAGAGCCATATGTCCCACACATTGGTTGCCTATTGGGGTGAGTTCACCATTACCCTTGAGGATGTCTGTGAGTTGCTAGGTTTGGAAGCGACATATTTTGACACCTTCTTTGCGAAGGCTCTCTCTAATGCCGAGAAGGATACTCGAGCAGAGCTGGAGGTGGTTGTGAAGGATTGAAGACAAGTTCATTGAAGGCAAGTTCATGATTAAGGCACGTGAAGCGGCCAAGAAGAAACCAAAAGGGAAATAAGTATCCGAGTACCCACCAGCTGGGAAGGGGTTTAATTCGAAAGTGGATATGATTAATATGGCCATTCGCATGACTTAATATGGCCATTCGCATGACTTAATCATATCCGGTTGGATATGATTAATGGAAGCCACGGAAAGCTTGACACAATTTGGGTTGTGCTATAGAAGATATTTCTCCTAGGCAAACCCCATGACTTCACTAGGAAGGATATGATTAATATGGCCATTCGCATGGCCAACCGTGTCAAGCTTTCCCAGGATTCCATTAATCTTGGCTCACTATATACTTAGTTAGATCACATGCAAGCTGACTCAGATTAGAGCATTGGTAGGTTTGATGTATCCAATTATGTGAATCATGTACTGCTGATAGCCTTTCTGTACGCCCACTTTATGGAGTATGCCCCTGCAGGTAGTTATCTTAGCTCTCATCGCATCAGAGTCCCTCGCATTTGTTGTTGGAATTATAAGAGATCTAAGAAACCATTTGTGTCATTAATTGACAAGGTTGAAAAGTTTGTACCTCGCCCTTATGTTGGGGTTAATAAGTTTTTTTGAATCACTTCTTTGCCGACGCAGAGCGTCCCATCGCCCCCATCGAGGAAGCACTGGCTAGAAATTTCTCGATGAAAAATGTTCCCCTACTATCGATTCCCTCCTACCTGCCTTATTATATAGAATGGTACTCATTTTACTCCATTTACATCCCGAACCATGTAGCTATATAATTTGGCTACGATCAGGGCAATCTTATGTTAAGTCACTTCAGCCAAGATAAACCCACCAATTTCTCTTTTGCATGTAATAACTTTCTCACTTCCATCGCTTTTAATCTTTGTTCCAACTACCCCTACCAACCCTATTAGTTTGAGCAGGGAAGCTCGAGGGGGAATATCTGTAATGTATCTGACATTGTTTTGGCCAAATCAACTGGGTCGTTTCCAAAGTAATGTTCTGAAGGAGCCTCGGTATCCTGATGTTGAGAGGTACCCTCCGACAGAGTTGGGGTTGAGGAATTGCACTACTTTGACCTCTCTATTCCCTCTCAGTACTACCAACAGTCTTTTTCCCTCGAAGTTACCTTTTTTAGCTCCTGTGGATCAGGCTGTGGAAAAGAATAAGAAAGCGGTCCAACCTTCCCTTCCAGTCGAAGCCGCTGCCATTACCCCAGGTCCCTCAAGGCCAGTCTAAGGGGGTGATACTCCCCATATTTCTTTGATCGGAGCAGCTGTGAGGGCTACTAGGAAGGACCCTAAAAAGAAGCTTCATGTTTCCCCAGAGGTCTCACCCAATCTGACTCCTGATGCCCGGATCACTCAGTAAATTAACCAGATGTTTGAATGACTTCAGCAAACTTGGGATAATTTTTTTTATGGAAGATCGGGGTTTTATGTCAGTCGAGATGGCCTCTCATGATTTTCCTATGATCCTCCAACTGTTGGAGGTAGAAAGAAGAGGAATTTGGTTAGCCCTATAAAGATTATGCTGGAAGAAACGGGTGAGACGAGCGAGGAGGAGCATTCTGAGGAAGAAAAGGAAACTGTTGGTGAAGAGTTGGTAGGTGACGATGATGATGATAGTGAGGAGGAAGCAGAAGAATATAAATTAGTGGAGGAAGAAGAGGAGGAAGAATATTCTCTTCTTATTCAAAGACGTAGGTTGAGGAGAATGTTTTCTTTTTCTAAGCCTGATTCACTTCCTCAAGATTACGATGTTTTAGAGGATGTTTTGGATGAAGTTTTGGAAGAAGATGTATGTATGCTATTCTCCCTTTTAAGTTTCTAACTTTTCCTCTTTTCCCTTGTAATATTGACACATATTTCTCTTTTTCAGATTGATGTTTGAGGTGATATGCACGATGATGTTGAAGGCAGTGGATCATTAGAGAAGGTAGTTAAGGTTTCACTTACTTCAAAGGAAGTTGCACCTAAGGGTATAGATAGCACTATAGCCTCACAGGTAACTATAAATTTCCCCCTATGGGCATTTATATCTATCTGTTCTATGAAATCAAGTAGTGGCAATTGGTCTGACTTTGCCTTCTTGCACGAGCAGGCTGGTCTCGAGGCAGGTGCTCTCGATGCTATTGAGTTAGTTGGAAAATCCCCCTGTTATTATTGTACCTTCCGTTATGGTAAATTTTTTTTTTTCATTTTTTGAGGTCCTTATGCCTTTCTTTTGTTGCTCTTATCTTATTTTATGTTGTTCTTTGCATGTTTCTCTTCCTGAACAAACTTCCTTGCTAGTCCATCCCCCCTCCAATGACGAGGTCCTTGTTACCCTCTTTGGGCCTTCAATCTTCCATCCAGAGGGGGATGAGGTTGCTGTTGTGGGTCAAGTAGGAAGGTAGAAGGAGGAAGTTGTTGAAGTGGGAAGTTGCATTGTTATTACCTCAGAGCAACATCTCTTGGTGTCTCCTGGAGATTTGCACAAGGAGAAAGATTTAATACAGATGGCCACCAGGCAGTTCGCAAATGATTCGCAGTCGTAGGTATACTCTTATTTTATGTAACTCCTGTATATAAATGTTATTTTCATTGCCTAATAAATAGGACTTTAAATCGAGGGTTAGTCAGGCCAAGTTATATTGGACTTAAAATCGCCCACAACTGAGGGTTAAGTGGGCCAAGTCATATTGGTCTTAAAATTTTCCATAATCGAGGGTCAGGCGAGCCAAGTCATATTGGTCTTAAAATCTCCCATAACTGAGGGTAAGGAAGGCCAAGTCATATTGGTCTTAAAATCTCCAATAACCGAGGGTCAGGCGGGCCAAGCCATATTAGTCTTAAAATATCCTATAACTGAGGGTTAGGCGGGCCAAGTTATTTTCGACTTTAATCTTCTTGCAATCTAGCTTGTATATATTTTTGACCTGATAATTTCTTGCATTTCAGGTTGGAGTTGAGAAGTCGTCTATATGCGATCCAGGAGTTGAAGATGTAGCACACGAAAATTACACATGTGAGGATGATGGATGGTTTGGCAGGATGGGGTGAGGTTCCTAGTGTGAAATTTCAAACAATGGGCCTAAGTGTTGGTGGGATGCCCGATATGGTTGTGTCCTAAGTGCAAGAAAGTGAAAGTGCTTCATACACGAGACGCTCTTCTAGAAGCGATAGTGTTTTTAGTGTTCACCCTCCTGAGGTGGCCCCTGAGGTGGTTATGAAGCATACCTTTCTCGATTTCTCCCACATCTTGACTGGTAGTCCTCATGCATTGATCGAGTAGCTATTGACCTAGTTTCCTTCTATATTTTCCCCTCGTGGCATCCAATCCATACATGTGATAATGGCCTATAGATTACTTGGCCTGGCCATCGTTTTAGATGAAATTATCAAAACTCATGTGGAGTCTCTAAGCCCTAATGTAATCAAGGCTTTGTTAGGGAAGGTGAACGTGCTTATCAATGATGGTTTTTCGTTATCTTGGTTGGTGAAGATGCTGCGTGACTTCAAGAAAGCTGGCTTGACTACCCTTTATCACCGATTGCAAAATTCTCATTGCTTGTAGGTATCTATCTCGGAGGAATTAGTAATCTTAGAGACCGAGTTAGCTATGTCTGAACAAAAGGTGGAGAATGTGCATGCTGAGTTACTCAAGTTTGATCAGGATCTGGATAATGTGAAAAAGAGAAGGGAACACCTCGAAAAAGACTTGGCTGATCTAATCTCTGACCAAAACATCCTTGAGCAAATACTTCCTCAGCATCATCACCGGCTTCTTGGCTCAACCAATCTGGATTTTACAATGGACGACCCCTAGAAGCTTTTGTTTAGGTTTCCCTTTTATTTGTATCTCCCATTTTTTTCATGTCTTGAATCTATGTGGCATATAATCACAGTATATCTTTATATGAATGAAATTCTTAGCATTTGGTTCTCTTCTTTTTCTGTGTTTTTAAATGTTGGTTGAGAAATACATCAAAGAGAGTTAAATAGATAACTCAACATTTTTCAGAACAAATAGACTTTATACTATGTTAAATAGATAACTCGACGTTTACAGGGAACATTCTCCTAAACAAGTATTTAACAAAACATAAAGGAATAAATGGAAGTGTTGGGTGCGAATCGAGCACATATAATCATAGTTTTTTTCAGCCACTTAATTTTTACTTTGAAAGTAACATCATCTTCCACTTTGGATATCTCGCAGTAACCCAAATCATGAGCTTCTCGAATGATGTAGGGTCCTTCATAGTTAGTTTCAAACTTAGGCAATGACAATATCCTGATGTGCCTCATGCAAGCCTTCATGACTAGGTCTCCTTCTTTGAACTTCCTTGGCTTCACCATTTAATCATAGGATCTAGATAACTGTATCCTATACATCTCTAAGTGCCTCGCATCATTGTCTCTATCTTCCTCTAGTGCTTCGAGTTATATATGCTAGCTATAAGGAAGCATGTCACTTTGTAATTTGTATTAAGCGAAAGGTACCTCAAGTTCTACTAGAAAAATAGCTTCTACTCCAAAGAATAAGTAAAAAGGGTTATACCCCATTGGTTTCCTCTTTTCCATTTGATAATCCGACGGAACCTTAGGTATTTTATCATCCCATGTGCTCGGGAAATCTTCCATTATTTTGGCCAAGATGTTCACCAAAGTCTTGTTAGTAGCTTACGCCTTCCCATTACACTCAGGGTATGCCACAGTTGACTTGTGGTGGATGATGGAGCATTTATCTGTCAGCAAGGTTACTTCATTACTCACAAAAGGAGTGCCATTGTCTGATAGGAAAACTTTCAAAATTCCAAAATGGTAAATAATATACTCCTTCATGAATCGGGCGACCACCCCTGTCGTGGCTTTCTTCAGCGGTATGACTTCTGCCCACTTAGTAAAACATTTGGTGGCCACGATTATCCAAATCTTTCCTCTCAAGGAGGGATTTATTGCCCTTACTAAATAGAGCGTCCACGTGTGAAATGGGAAAGGCGTGGAGAGAGAATTCAAGTTCACCAAAGGAGTGTGGATCATGTTCCCATACAGTTGACAAGCCTTGCATTTATGAATAAATTCCATTAAGTCTTTCTCCATCGTGGGCCAGTAATACCCCAACATCATAAGTTGACCATAAAGTTTAGCTCTGCTAATGTGTCCTGGCTCATTATCCTGTTTCAGCACTTTCTCAGCTTCTTCCCCCCTGATGCACCTCAGAGGCCTATCGTGATAGCCTCGTCGATACAACTTCCCTTCTTGGATATAATATTTGGGTACTGATTTCTTAAACTTTGTAGCATCATCTTTGTTTACTGGCATCACTCCATCTACCAACAAGTCTATGTATGGTTGCCTCCAATCTTGAGGTTGATCAATGTAGTTACATTATGCCGCCTGATAGAACAATCGACATTTCCTATAGTCCCCTTGTACTATTGCAGCATCTTGCCTCATCAAAGGTCAAATATAACTAGCTCTTTTGACCCTTCTGTATAAGGGAACCTCAGTGGTCTCACAAGTTTCTTCATGTACTTCGATTAATCCCTTCTTGGCTTCCTCAGGGTCTACACATCTGGATAAACAGCCTCATTTATTTTGGTAGTACAAGTTACCCCTAGCAAAAAAATATTGCGTAAGATCGGCTAATATTAGTGGGACCTCACATGTCTCTAACCGTTTCCTAATTTTACCCCTCTAATCATCGATGTCATCTATGGGTAGGATTTCCAGTATGGTCGAGGGAGATGTGCTCTTAGTGATTTGAACAACTGTTGCTTCTCCATCAAAATAAATCTTATAGGCAATAATAGCATAAGCGCCAGCATCCCAATTCATCATTCGAGGGTTCCTCTTGATTTCACCACCTCGAATTGCCTAAGCAACCGCTGTATAATTATTCGGGAAGGCGCCAAGCTCATGGGCTTTAAGGAAAACTACCTTTTCACTTATTTAACCACCAAATTGGAGTCCCTTTTTATCATGAGGACCTGGATGCCCCTTCTAAGGGCCTCGAGGAACCCCAGTACTAGTGCTTCGTATTCAGCTTCATTGTTAAAGCACCTGAAATCCAACTTAAAATATAGTTAAATATTTTCCTCGTTCTTCCTCAAGATGACGCTTGCCCCCCCCTTATTTTTAGCCGAAGAGCCATCAAATTCCATAATCCATTCGTCCATGATGGCCGCTATAAAGTTGGCTTAGAGATCATCACCCGAAAGCTCCTCCACATGTGGCTCTAATGCACCAGAAGGAAAGATGGCTAACAAGTGTGCATAAGCTTAGGTCTTGATGGCTCAAGGAACTATGGATTTAAGACCGTATTCAGAGGGGATTAATATCCATCAAGTGAACCTGCCTATTGGTATATTTCTAGTAAATAAAAACTTTATAGGATCAAGCCTAGTTTCAATATGGACTGTGAATGACAGTAAGTGGTGTCTAATTTTTTGTGCTATAATAATAAGGGATAAACAATGCCTCTTAATGGTAGTGTATCTGGCCTCAGGACCATGTATAATCCTACTCAAGTACTAAATAGGTTTTCAACACCGTCCATCTCTTAGGCCAGGGTCGCCCCAACAGATCATTTAGTAGATGTGAGATATAGACGTAAAGGGATACCTTCCTTCAGGGGAATCATCGTCCGAGGGGATGCGAGGAGAACTTTCATCTTGTTCGTGGCGTCCTGGTGCGTCTGCTCCCATGCAAACTTGGAGACCTTTCTGAGAAGCTCCATTAGTGGATGTGTCACTTCGGCTAACCCTGGTACAAAACTCCTCAAGTAGGATACCTTTCCTAAGAAGATCTTCAACTCCCTCACCGATTTTGTCCTTGGCATATCAAGGATGGCCCATTGCTTTTCCAAGTTCATCTAAATTCCTTGCCAATTCACCATAAACTCGAAAAACTTTCCACTTGTCACCCCGAATGAATATTTA
The DNA here is from genome assembly GCA_949130495.1 of Sambucus nigra. Taxonomy (NCBI): domain Eukaryota; kingdom Viridiplantae; phylum Streptophyta; class Magnoliopsida; order Dipsacales; family Adoxaceae; genus Sambucus; species Sambucus nigra. The sequence goes on along the minus strand of OX422216.1, from coordinate 60,178,267 downwards.
AGAGGGTTTATCTTCAACTTGTACTTTTTGAATCTGGTGAACACCTTCCTCAAATCATCCACGTGAGAAGTCTCCTTTTTGGAATTGATTACAAGGTTATCAACATAAAATTCCACAATCTTATGAAAAATGTCGTTGAAGATAGCCATCATGGTCCTCTGGTAGGTGTCTCATGCGTTCTTCAAACCAAAAGGCATAACTGTGTATATGAAGCTGCCTAAAGGCATTCAAAAAGTGATTTTCTTAGTATCAGTTAGATCCCTCTTGATCTAGTTATACCCCACATAACCGTCCATAAGGATGTACATTTTGTATCCTGTTGTTGCATCGATCAGGCTATCAATTGAAGGCAATAGGAACTCATCTTTTGGACACGCTCAATTCAGATCCTTGAAATTCTCATAGATTCGAATATGGCTCTTGTCTTTCTTTCCCATGGGCAGGATGCTAGACAACTAAATCGGGTGGTGGATGGGGACAATGAAGCCATCTTTAAGCAACCTTTGAATCACTTCTTTAAAATTCAAATCTAACACCGCCTTGTATGTTGGAGTGGCTTGCTTCACTGGAATAGCCAATGATGAAACGTTTAACTTGTGGCAGCTCACTTCTTTGTCCACCCTAGGCATGTCAGTATATTTCCACATCAAAATGTCTTTAAATTCTTAGAACAACTTGATCATATCCTCTCGAGACGTTCCTTTCAGGACCTTCTAGATAAATATGGGGCTAGGTTCATTTCCCCCCTTAGTCAAGTCTATCTTTTCTAATTATTGAATTTACGATTGGGTATCTCCTTCATGCACTCAAGTTCTTCTTCTACCTTTTCTACGAATTCTTGAATGTTAGAGTTGTCAATCACTAAGCATTTCCCTTGGTTGTTTATAAAAAATCATTCATAAATTGGGTTAGCCTCGTCATCTAAGCTCTCAGCTTCCCTCTCACACCTTTATAACTTATAAATGATTCTTCCATTAGGCAACACCACTCTCTTGAACTTTAGGGAGTTTTCCTCCCTATAAGGACTCTTTTTATGGTTCTCTCCTAACTCTCTCGTAGAACGCCTACTAAGAACACTCTGGGTCTGGACTTGGTGTTCGATTGGATCAATGCTTGATGTCATTCGATTGCGAAGGTGCCTCGATAAACGTAGGGGACTCACTTGCTCATTACCACATTCTTTTTCATATATCACCACTAGTCGAGCGGGTGGCCGCACCCTCTCTCGAGTGCTTAGAATCCTTATTCCTATAGTATACGTTTTTACCACTATGGCCTCTTCGAACAACTCGATGTCCACCAAGTGTTCTTCCTCCTTTGTGAAGGGCTTCTTAGATGCTCGAATCACCACCTCTTTGCCCTTTATGTTCTCCTTAGCACATTGGTGGTAATTGGAGGGAACTAACCCATGGTTTTACATCCACACCCTTCCTACTAGCAGCTGATATGATGGCCCGTAATCCATGATGTGGAATTTAATATGGTAAGTAATGTTCTCTATTGTGAAGCCCAGGTTGGCATAACCCACAGATTTAGATGACTGGTTGTCATACCCCAAAATTACCAACGAGTGCGGTACTATTCTCATTTTAGATAAGCCAGTAGCATAAAAAGACCCGATGGGCATTATGTTAATGGATTCTCCTATATTTAACAATACATGAGAGAAAACATAATTATTTATGGACGTCGTAACATAAAGAGATCTACTGTGAGGGTACCTGGCCAATCTCTCCGCTATCAAAAATGTGACTTCAGAAAGATACCTCCTCACCATCTTGGAAATAGGCACTTTTCCATTTCAAGTGCAACGCTATGTTACTCTTAGTGATCTCCAGGATGGCTCGAGTGACCTCTAGTCGTGAGTGTCCGGGCAACCCAACCTGACTGAAGAACCAGCTGAACTTCTGTAAATGCGCAACTGCTGCACATTCAACCTAAGGAATTGTTTGTTCTTCTTCAAGTTCATAAGCTTCTTCTACGTCTATGTAAGAAGCCTCATCATAAGATATCACTGTGTTTACTGTCTCTAGAGAACATCCCCCCATTTGTATACTAAGATTCTCAATGGGGTCATTTTCAACTTCATCGTCTTCGTCTAGCTTATCTTCCAATTCCATCTGAGCCATCTCGAAGGTGCATTCTTTCGAAGACTCCTCAAAGTCTTTATTGAGGAGCCACTGCTCCTTCAACAGTTTTTAGCCTCTTCATCAAAAAGCACTATCCATGTAGTCCCCATGAGCCAACACAAGATTATCAATCACATTGCCTTGGGGCAATTTAATGCCTCCCTTCTTCACATGGTGATCTATCCATTTCCCCGATGAAAAACCTACATTGGTCGGGTGATTTACCCTATTGTGAAGCACACAATAGTTTGGCTTCTCCCTGTCCTCTTGAGAAAGTTGCGTTGTACTGACGTTGAATGGTTTGCAAACTTTGTCTCAAACCATGAGATCATATAAGTTTAGATCTTTCTCCACCAAAGATGGCATTTCGGGGGGGGATTCTCCTCGCCTTCAAACCTTCTCTTATTTCCTCTACCTCCTCTTCCTCGGACGCCACTACCTTCCCCTCTACCTCCATTGTCTTCATAATTTATCGTCAAGGTTATTTCCCTCCCCGAGGTAGCTGATGGCCTTAGGAATAAACTTGACAAGGCATGGGGGTGGTATGGGTTTTACCATTAAGGCATTATTCCTTACTGCTTTTAGAAATGTCACGAATGTACCCTCTCACGTTTCCTTGATCAAATGGAAGATGTATTAGGGCAACAACCCTTCTGCACATACTTGCATGAGCTTATCTTCTCGTGTTTCCTCCCTTATATCGAGGGAGTGATCGCAAAACATCCCGATGTAGGAAATAACATCCTCACCTGGATTTTTCTTCTTGTGCTCCAGTTATGTAAGTGTAAACTCATCATCAGATAACAAGAAATTTTGTACAGATAAAAAATGAAACTCTTACAAAGTGGCCACTCTACTTAGAGCTAAGTGGGAGTACCACATGTAGGCTTTCTCCATCAGGGACTTTGAAAACTACCTCAGCCTCGATTTTTTGTCATTATAACGGGCCCCAAGGCTTTCAATGAACCTTTTCACATGCTCTTTAGGGTTTTCACCCTTCCCCATCTACTTTTCAAATATCGCTGGAATATACCCCATAGGTTAGGGTTCGTTATTTTATTCCTCTGGGTACGGAGTGCGAAAGTCATCATACACCAAGGAACTATCTCCATCTTTAGACACTGGTATAATCTCTTTCTTCATCTCTTCCATGCTATATGGAGTGGAGCTAATCGGTGACGTTATCACGATAGTTGGCATAGCTAGTGTACCCTTCCTTGCACCTCCAGTTGTTGTATGTGCCGTTGAAGCCATTCCCTGGCCTTGAGTCATTTCTTTGCTATTATGGGTGGGATAGTGGGAGGTGGAGCAGCGGGAGGTACATTATCAAAAGTAGGTGGAGCAGCAAGAGGAACGCTATGAAAAGAAGGACTGGTAACTCCACCCATAACGGAGGGAGCTGGAATCTTCGCTGGTGGCGTCATAAATGAGTTCGCTCCTCCGGTAATTCCTAGCATTGCTTGGGCCTCTTGTGTTTTGATGAACTTCACAAACAACCCCATGAACCCCACCATTTGTGTAGAGCCAATTCCTGCCTGTGCACCTTCCGTCTCCGTCACACAAGTAGCCGACGTGACAGGCTCCGTTCACGTCACTCTCACTCCTTCAGGCAATTTAGCGAGATATGCCTCTTCCTCATGCTGCATGGCATCAAAATCAATACTCCTAGAAGTATTATCCTCTGGCATCTTTTTAAAAGAGAATACCTCCGCAGCAGAGTCGCCAAATGTAAGATGTGGGTTATTAGAATACAGTTAGTATCAGGCAAGGCGTAACCCATTATCAATATTGGGATTAATGCAAAGGGAAACATTTAATATTGATGATAAATATAGGTGAGAGAGATACAATAACATTCAATACTCAAGTTGTTATTAGATAAGATCTTTACACCATAACTGAACTCTAACATAGTAAATAGATGGGACCAGCAAGTAACTTGGTCTGAGGGAGAAAGAGCAAGCACTCCAGGCATAATAAAGGCAAGGAATGAATATCAAACTCAGTTAATGCTCAATGATATGGGTATCAATGGATGTAGGGAGAATGTTTGGATATTAAATGTTATCTCACAAAAGCTCTCGTGTATGAGGAAATTCCAACAACAAATTGGGATCAAGATTGTCGTCCTCGTAAACTATTTGGTTGAACTATTTATATGAAGGTAATGTTACTCGAGTAACCTTACTAGTGTTGAATGTGATTGACTGACATTAAATGTTAAAATATCACTGCATTAATATCCAAGATACTTCATTAAATGCATGGGATATTATATTTTTACGAGAAATTTTTTAACCTGTTAGAAGCATTGTAGCATTAATAAGGTACGTGATGTGATAGTTCAAAGGTTTTCCTTAGAATGGCCATGAAATTAGGTTTGGTGGCCAAGGTTTGTCATCCCAAGGATAATATCAATTGAGTGCTACGATTTTGAGTTCCCCAATGCCAGATGATATGACGTCATAAATAGGATGAACAGTGACTCCACTAGACGTGTGGTCACTTCAATCAAACGGATGATGTATTGCTTGAGGTGGCTCGACTGACAGGTGGCTCTAGGAATTCAGTATGTTGTTTGTTGTCTAAGAACTATTTCTAGTCCAAAGATACAAAATTGGGGTATCTCTAGTAGGTTTCCCCGAATAGGTTTGAATCATGGTAGCTCGGCTATAAGTGGCTCGAGCAATCATTTGTATTGGATGAAGTTTTGCCCAAGTGTGACAAGAGGGTTAGTTATTGCATTACCAACATTGCCTTGATTTCAATCCTCCAAACCATGTCCCTGTGAGGTTACCAAGAGGAGTTCATTCCATAGAGCATGTAATCTCTCATATTCCCTGCCAGGCATAGTCCCTCAAGGGTACCAAACAACCTCGCCCATATTACAAAGAAAACTTCCTTAATAAATAAAAAACATAATCAAATACTTTCTGCTATATATTACAAGATATCATTATTCGAATAACTTTGGCCTTCGAGGGAAGTCCTTCAAGGAATGTTTATCGAAGGGCTTCGTAGGAGATCCTCGAGTGATCCTTGTCTTCCTTCTTTATTTGCCAAGTATATGACCAATTTGGATAATCAATCTTTGGTGGGGACACCCCTTATATTTTCCCCTTCGTAGAGATATTTGTTTATTATATGAAGAAATATCTGTACGAAATTCTTGGTTGATCTTCCAATTTTTCTACAAGAATAAGTAATATCCATAGGCAAATAATCATATCACAATAAATATTAGGCTGCTTATTTACAGATAAGTGTGTGCGAGGAACTCATCTGGTCCTTCTTTTAGAACTACTTCTTTTCTATGAAATGCCTTAATATTTTCTGAGAGCGCCATTTCGTGATGGGACATTTGTGATTGCGTGTGACAACTATCTTGGGGGACGTGAAGAGATTTTATTCAAATTTCCCCCAAAGCGCTTCATCTTCCCCAAGTTGAAAAGACTCCAAGAATCCCCCCTTTATTGCTCTGGCCACATCTCATTTAATAAGGCTATCCCTTGTACTTATATTCTTTATACGTAGCAGCTTTGGACTAGCGCGTTTTCCTCATGCGAGAGTATTAGCTCGTTGCTTCTTAATGTGTCATCATTACGGCCTTTGGATTTCTGCCCCTATGCGCGTGTGAAAGCCATGCAAAATAACTTGATCATCACTTAAGATCCCCGAAGCGCTGCCATTTGCCGCATTTTGGGGTTTTTGCTGCCCCTATAAAAGGGTATGTTTGCATTCCCAAACTTATTGGAAAAATTGTGGGACATCATTTTACCTTATGGGAATAAATTAGTGATTTCATTTATTAATGGATTAAGTGAAATAGAATTCGTATAACTTAATGTCTGAGTAGATGTGTCCAAGTATTGTAGTTGAGTGACACTGCCTAAATAAATTTAACTAATGTGAAATTAATTAAAATACGAGTCGGGATATATACTCGGGTATTTTCAGGCTAGTGTTACGGGTGCTAGGCGCTGGTAAGACGAGTTTAAATTATTAAATATATATAGATAGATAGTGTGATTGTGTATATATTATTGTGTGCTTATTAAATATCAGTGTAAGATATTATTATAATTACATACCACTCTAGTGCTATCATAGGAGGTTTCACAGTGTGGGTGAATCCCCTGGCTAGTGAATGCAGGGCAAGTATAATCCCCAGGTCATAGTGTCTGGTATTTTATGTTGTGATTCTTTTTGAGGTGAGATGCTTTGGGTATGATTCAACCTCGTACTCGGGGAACTTTGACTGCCTCGACTACGATTATTATTTATTTCATGATTCGGTGTGAGTGAACCGTCTCTTGGTATCTGGGTTGGATTGAGTATACCTGGGATGATAGCATTTTAGAGAAAACATCATGTGACTTCTTACTCGGAAGGATGGATACTATATACAACATGTGTTTGAATGAGTAGTATATTTATACATATATAATAGTGCATATATTTATATAAGGGTGAAATACTGGGAGTAAAATGGTATTATTTATATACCTGGTGAAATTATTATATAGTTGTTTAAAGATGATAAATTAAGTTAATGTGAGAAATAACTTATAAATTATTAGAAAAAGTTACTCGGGCTAGTATAAGGTATACGGAAGCATTTATAACAAGTCTAGTTAGATGGTGTAGTGTAGCTAGGGGGTTATAAGAAAAAGCGGTAGGTGTGCACAATAGTTGAGGGGTGAGTATTGTCTCAAGTGAGTGCGACAATAACTTAAATATGAAAAGCATTCATGCATATTAATTACTGCAAATTTAATCACTTACTAAATTTTTTCAAACTGTTTTGGGTTCTAACCCTTCCTACAAATATTTTTAAAAACCTTTTAAGTGTCCAACCACAAGGATCCTAGACTTGATATTCTATTCCAGGGATACGCAGCTACAACATATGTGGATGCATGGAGGAGTTGGATTAGATGCATCATTTCTTCATTCCTAGATTAAAGATCTCATCTCTGTTACAGTTTCACTTAGGGTGTGTTCCCCATTTACTTTTGGATTGGGATTTATGGCCGATGGTTTATTCAGTAAGTCTTTCAGTTATTTTTTAGTACTGTTTTTCGACTCAGTGATTATGTGCATGGTTTTCTCATTTTGTTTCCGTATATACTTATCTGTTTAATGGAAGATAAAATTTGGCACCATTTTAATTAATTAATTAATTAATTAGATGAATAATAATTAATATGGTTTTCAACAGTGATGCTAAGAATGAACCAATTGGAAATCCTGTTTTAATTTAATAAAGGACTAATTGACCCGTATTTAATTAAACAGGGTGTCACAAATGGTATCAAAGCATCACGTTCTAGATTCCTTGGGATCTTTGCGGCTTATTATGTTTCTGCATTACATTCTTTGATATAGAGTCTTATTATATGATTTTTGTATTCCTTCACGTATGCCACTTACGTTCTCCTGCTATTAAGTATAGTTAATGCAATGCATATACGAGTTCGGTTGGGATTCTTACACCGAACAATTTTGGTCGACCAGCAAGGGTCGTTGGAAGGACGGCAGGGGGGAGAAACTCAACAAAAGCCACATAATATTTTTGTAATGGTGATCGCGATAGAAGCCATCATGGTTATTGTTCAGGCAGATGGTAATGGGATAATCACTAGGGCACAGTAGTTTCCCTAAGCACCGTCATATAAAGCGGTGGTGCAATGTCAGACTCTCCCGGCGTAGTCAGTAAAAAAGGGGGAGTCCGAGGAACTCTTCCAAAGAGCCATCTATAAGTATTCAGGAAAAAAATGAGTGTGATGGGTTAATGGAAGGAGATAAAATAGAGGCCGTTGTAAAGGGTGGAGTGTAGTGGAACCCAAGACTAAATTTCAGGCGAAACCTTGACCCATAAGTGTAGTGTTGTAGTGATAGGAGTCAGTCACCGCAATCATGGAGAGATACCATGAATAACGAGGAATTTGGGGTGCACGCCACTGTAAATAATCTCATTAGCTGTTTAATCAGAGAGGCAAAGGAGATTTCAATACTTGTTTCAAAAGGGTCGTCCAGTGGTCGATCGTGAAGGAGAGTTGACGTGTTTAGAAAACTTCATACCCGATAAGGTGGATACGAAAAATAAAAAAGGTTCGTAAGTTAATGATGGACTCATAGGTAGAATATACAAGCATTGATGGGTAAATTCAAATAGAACCACTGGTATCGTTGTCATAAATGTCTTGAGAAGGGAGCAAAGAGAGTTGGAGAACCTAATCGAATGGCAAGACTGTAATTAATAGTGATAGTGAGGCACTATAGGGGGGATACCCAATAAAGGACTCATTGTAATGACTGATATTAATATAATTCCTACCAGGTGATAGTGGCTTAAGCCAGGGCCGTCAAGGCTCGCAAAGAGTTCCATAGGGCGAACGGAGTCGAAAAGAGAACGGGGTAGCAATCAGTATAAAGTCTACTAGGTTCGTGCGGAGAAAAACCCCGATATGTATAATGGGTCCAGAGAAAGGGTAATGACACAGAGAGTTGTCTTATGTGTAATGAGTAGAAACACATGTGCGGATATTGTCCGCAGGAGGACAGAACAGGATGCCCAATAGGGGAAACAATTATAAGAAGTTTTTGGTTTGGTTGGGATGGGGGTGTTACATCTAGGAACCATCTGAACTGCCAATACTATTGGTAATTGAAAGTATGAGTTTTATCCCGAGGTGACTGGGGTCTGTTTTGCGTGACAGGAGTGAGTCACAATAGTTTGTTAGTGCGAGATTTTCATGTGAAACAGGTTTAATAGGGGTATCGTTAATATAACTAGTGTGTGTATATTTACCGTTGAGTTAGTGGGGCTCTCTTTAGTTCCATTTGCAGGGGAGCAAGTGTGGACATCGAGAGGATATATTTTATGAGGATAACTTATTTTAAGAAGTGATATTTAAGGTATGGTTTTATCCTAGTATGGAATGTTAAGCGATGGTGTGCGGTTATAGCAAGACAATCATGTTCGTCGTTCCTTGTCAGGATGTATATTTTTACGATGTCTCACTCGAAAGAGAGTCGAGCTCGCGGTGATATTTTTATGAATTAGGCTTCAGAGAGTACGGTTATCTAATTACATTAGATCGTGGTGCGTAGGGACTTCTACGGATGTGATTTAGGGTATATCGGGTTCACCATTGAGCGACGAGTTTTTAATGCATTATTATTTACGTGTTGGGAACTTAGTGATAGTGAGAGCATCGTATTGTGTGACACCTTGAGAGACATGGGCATAGATAATTTAATTTATATGTCGGTAGATAGAAATTGTGATATCTTAGTTATGTGCTTTGAACCCATGGATTTCGATGATCAACAATGATAGGGAATAGTGCAATGGAGAAAGTTCTTTTGAACTTCATTGCATGATGTTACACGCACGGACCTTAATAAGCGTTGGGAATAGTGAGACGTTATTGGATGATATTACATCGATTTTAAATGTTAATTATTGAACGTGTAGAGAAAACACTTTAATCTGAGAGCTATTACGATATAGGACCAGTGGAGCCAAGTAGTGCTGTGAAGGAAGCACTGAAAGGACTTTTGTGCCACAAGTTGATGAGTGGGGCAATATCGAGAAGAATTTAAAACCTAAGTCTTGGGGGATGTATGGTTCACACGTTCCTTATTTCTCCTAAGTAAGGAAAATATTTGGATGTACAGAAATGGGTTTTCTATGTTTCTTTAGACCTTAGTGTTGTGGAATTACGGATGGAAATCTCAATAATCCTTTTAATCTTTTATGGGTCTGGAGACCATTGACTATGACATTTGGGTCATTTAAACTTGAGGACTGCAGTCTTTTTTAGATCATAAGACCTTTGCCTATTAGTCTTAAGCCGAGGCTGAAATCATTTTTACTTGAATGCTGGGTCCTGAGACATAAGTTTAAACATTGAGCCAAGGATGAAAACCTTACAACCCGTTTTTGTGTCCTTAGACCTTGGTTTAAATTTAAGCCAAAGTTGAAGTTCTTCCAACTCTATTTTTGGATCAAATGACCTTTTAGCTCTTGAAGAACTAATATTGAATACATCCAAATTATACAAAATTTATTTTTTTATTCAAACAATAGTTGACAAAGTTTATAATAGTTCCAGGGAAAATGGCATACATGTCTTGATAAGCACCCAAAAGTGTACATTTTATACCCCGAATAGATGTATTTTAGTTGCTAATTTTCGGCAATTTGGGTCTTATGCGCTTTATTGTCTATTTTGTAGGTCGAATGCACGTTGCGGTGTTCAAATGCATATTTCAGGTAAATTGTATGGATTATGGAGCTAATTAGACCTTGTCCCGTACCGTAGCCTACCCTAAACCGACCTAAACTTGTCCCGAACTGTATGTGTTTAGTTTGTCCCATTATATTTTATTTGTGTCATTTTATTTTTAGGGTTGATTTTCTTATTTTATTTTATTGAGTCATGTATATATTTTTAGCGCGTTGTGTATTAATTTTTATATTTTCTTAGTTTTTAATTAGTTTATTATTATTTTATTTTCTTATTTTATTAGTTTTTATTTTTATAGTTTTTATTTTAGTTGTGTTTAGTTTTTATTAGAGTTTGTATAGTGTGTCGTGTCGTGTCAATTTTATTTAGTTGATTTTTTTATTTTTAGTTTGGTTAAATTTTTATTTTAGGTTAATTTTGTTTTATTTCATTTTAGGGTCATTAACTCACACACAACACCCAAACTAACCTACACCACAAACACACCTTAACAACTCTCACACCCACACCCACATTCTCATACACCCACCCACACATAATCCAACCAACATCATCTTATTCCCCATCCCCTTCTCTCTCCTCTCTCCATGCCACAAAACCTCCAATAACACACTAAACAAAAACCTCACCATCATACCCCCTTAAACCCGTCGTCACGATCCCCAGCACCCACCTCTGGTCGGCAACCCCCATCGGACCTCAACCTGTCGTCGACCTACACTCGACCTCCACCTGTCCTACTAGCGGTGCCAAACCGATCAGCACCCGCTCCTCTCTCCGGTCCTCAAGCCCCTGTCCTCCCAAGACCCGATTCCGAGCTGCTAAACCCCGAGCCCGAATCCCAAACCCACTCAACCCCATGTCCGACCAACCCGATTCGAAACTGCGAGCATTTCCAACCTTGTTCAACCCAAAACCCATTTCCCACTTTACAACCTAATACCAAAATCGATTTCTCACCTGCATAAAAACTCTCCAAGTCAACCAAAGACAAAATAAATGACCACGTGTTTTAAAACCCACTTTACCCTTTTTCCATAAATACCTCCAAACCCTTTTAACCAAATCGGATTTGTTTTTAACCTCACCACCCCACTTCCCACATGACCTCACACAACCCATGCACATTTGTACATTTGTCTATTTAACCCCAACTTATCCTCACACCCCTCATATCCATTTAATACCTACCCAATTTACCCTTAGCTCCATGCCTACTATTTAAGGGAGATGAAGACCATTTGAGAAAAAATCTCCAAATTAGTTTTTAAGCTTTGTATGATAAAATTCTCTCCATCCCTCTATGTTGAGTATTTGTATTTTTAGAAAATATCTCAATATAGAGGTGTGTAGTGAAATTTATCTCTAGGATTAATTCAACCCCAACCCTCTATAATGATTTTTTGCATTTTTAGCAATTATTTCAAAATAGATTGATGTAGTTGAATTCATCCCTTATGGGAGATAAATTCTAATCCATTCCTTTATGTTGAGATTTTTCATTTTTAGCAATTATCTCAATATAAAGTAATGATCTAGAATTTATTTCTTTGGATGAGTTCTAATGTACAATTTTATAATGTTAGGATTTGCATTTTTAGCAAATCTCTTTTATTATTTAATTGTCCATTATGAATTCATACACTATCCTTTTTATTTTTATTTTGTAATTTTTTTTAGATTCAATAAATACATGAGTGAGGGATTGTAATTGAGAGATTGTTAATGTAATTGAAGTTTGCATTTTAATTCAAATCTTAAATGGGTTTGATCTATTCCTCTCTTATTACTTTTATTTTAATCATCTCATGCTTCATTTGTTTATCTTATATTTTTTGGGATGATGATTATTGATGGCTAATCTCCCATTCATGGGATGTATTTTGATGCCCTCGTGAGTTCAATTTAGTTAGTTTACTTTTTAGCACAATTTGTTTACCTCAATTTTTATTAGCTTTTACATCTTAGTTAGTACTCTAAAAATTATTATATAGTTAGTTAATTAAAAATCCCTTGGGGTGAACCCTTATTTGATATTATTTTAATTTAATTAGTTTGATTACTTGAAAATTCCCTTTGAATGTTAATTTTGATCCCTCACCCTTAAATTTACGCCTCGAGAGAGGGTAAATGATTTTCGAGAGAAAATCGAAATCCTAAATTATAATACCCATTTTAGATTCGAACTAGAGATAGGGGTTTCTTAAGTGTGGTATTATTCCTTGAATTTCAACTCTAAAATTTATTTTTTAAGATTTACATAAATTTTGATAAATCGATCCTAGTGGGTGATTAATTAAAAGGAGTGTAGATCTATTTTCTAGAGTTGTGGGGGATCAAACTTAATTTTCTAAAAGGTTACTATTAAGATTACATTTGCAACGAGAGTTGATTTGTAATTTTGATATTAATTTGGGAGAATTCAATTAATTAAATTAATTAGTTAGAATAGCTAAAATTTATGGTGTAATCCCACTCCTTGATTGTTATCACATTTATTTACCTCATTTATCACTTATTTTTGTGTTAAACTTCGTTTTTCATTTTAGTCACTTTTTAGTTAGTTGTTTTCATCTCTCATTTTAGTTTAGTGTTACTTCACCTCATCCTCACCCTAATTGTTTTAATATTGAAAAATCTAAAAAAAACTAGAAAAGTAAAAATCCCCAAAATAAAATAAAAATTAAATTACAATTGAGTTCATCTCTAGCTTACCCCTTAATGTGGATTGATACCCTTACTTACCTCTATACTTGAGTTGATATTATTTTGTAGGTATTTGAGGTTTTGATTGACTTCTCTTGTAACAACGACATCCACACAAAAGTCAAAGTTATCAAATGGAGTCGTTGCCATTCTTGGGAGCGCGAAGCACTTGGAGCGGATATCATATTGTAGTTCATTTATTTTTCTCACTTTATTATTTTTTGTACCATTTTTATATTTTTAGAAGGCTCGTGTTAGGATTATCCTAATCTTGGCTTGTATTGCGGTGCATAGAGACAGCTTTATTTTATTTTTTATTTTAAAAATTGTAATAATCAAAGACAAGCGTGATAGGAAAACCGGACAAGGTAGAGAGAGGGCGTCAATGGCGAGGATTTAGAAGCCTCTCTATCTTGGGTCCGTAGGACTCTCGGGGCCGACTGAGATAGGCTCACCCCCCGGTCGACTCAAATTTTTCGACACCCCACGGCCTAAAAATAGTGGGAGGTACATTTCTAAACCATCGCGCCTCTCCTGTTAGTGAGTCAATTCTTTTGTGTGCTTGTGTGCTCTTGTGTGATTTTATTCTCGCATTTATTTTTCAAATGGTGTGATGAATTAAATTACTAAGACCTACACCCGGTCATTCACGAGAAGGAATTTCATCACCCGACTCACTCGCTTACCATTGTGTACTACCCTAGCCATCATTAAATTTAAAATCAATTAACTAGGTATCCCAATAAAAGAACATTTTTGCAAAGGTGATCACAAAGATATTTTCGTGCTTTTTATCGCCCGCGGACTTAATTAAAATTTGACTACCCTTTCATTCAATTTAAAGATTAAAATTGGCTATGTGCTAGTTACGATTTATCCTTGACTTGTGTGTGTCCAATTCAATTTTTTGGTAGTCGAGTTTTAGTGAGTTCGTGCAAATTCAAAGACTCCACCTATTTTTCCCACTCTTTTCTTCCAAAAAATCCAAAAATATTTTTTTCCTTGGTTTCTCCAAACAAATCCAAAAACATTTTCTTCCTTTATTTTTTTTTATAAAAATTCAAAAATACTTTCTTTCCTTTTGAAAAAAAATAAAAAATCCAAAACTATTTTTTTCCCACTATTTTCTTCCAAAAAATCCAAAAACATTTTCTTCCTTTCATTCTCTACAAATCCCAAAAATATTTCCTTTCTTTTCAAATTATTCAAAAACAACACACACAAAAAACGAACATCTTGAAAATAAAAATAAGGCCGTGATCGGTGTTTCTTCACCCTCACCTTTGTCAAATTATCCAACAAGACTGACGCTTCAGTCTTGTTTGGGGCTGATTCTTATCACCCAATTTTTTTGCCTCCCCGTGCTTTCATAGATCTTATCTTTAGGGTGAGATTCTATCGGTTTGGCTGAAGACATTAAACTTAGCTCTACCGGGAGGCAGCCCGTCGTTTCTTATATGAGTCTCATCCTGTTATCGAGTCAATTCTCCTGTGTTCTTTGTGTTCTCTTACTTGATTTTATTCTCGCATTTATTTTCAAATGGTGTGATGAATTAATTGACTAAGACCTACACCCGGTCACTCACGAGAAGGGATTTAATCACCCGACTCACTCGCTTACCAATTGTGTGTTACCCTAGTCATCACTAAATTTAAAATCAATCAAATAGATAGCCCACAAGGAGAATATTTTTGAAAAGGAGATCACAAAGATTTCGGTATTTTTTTATCGCCTGCGGACTTAATTAAAATTTTACTACCCTTTCACTAAATCTAAAGATAAAAATTGGCTATGTGCTAGTTAGGAATTCTTCTTGACATGTGAGTGTCCAATTTATTCTTTCGGTAATCGGTTTTTAATTAATTCGTCGAAATCAAGAGTCCATATTTTCCCACATTTTCTTTGAAAAAATCCAAAAATATTTTCTTTCATTTTTATAAAAAAAAAAATCAAAAATACTTTCTTTCTTTAATTTTTAGAAAAAATCCAAAAATATTTTCTATCCTTTTGAAAAAAAAAAAAAAATTAAAACTTCCAATTTTTTTTTCTCCTCATGGCCGAAGAACGTCCTTTACGGGACTACTTTGGTCATTTTCCATTGACATGTGACACGTGTGAGAGTAATACCGAGCCGTCTCTTTATGATATTCTTAGTGGTCACAGCTCTCTCACGAGTACTGTAGATACTCTTGACCTTTCCATGCACGCACTTCATTATAGGTTAGCTCCGGCTACGAGTTCTCACTATTTTCTCGAGATGGATTCCGTGATAGTTCCTAACTATCGGATATGGATCCTGATCCTTCATGCATGGCTCCCTTTGATCCCGATATTTCTAGTGATTTCTCTATCTCTGAGCTTGGTGCCTCGTCTTACCAATCCTATCACCTCGAGAATCTCGATGTTGAGACCATTCCATGGTCCGGGCCCCAAGTCGAGACTGATTTGATTCCGCAAAATTCAAAGGAACCCACACTTGAGGTTCCCACTCCCGCGAAATCCGAAATAATGGCCGAGTCTACACCCATTAAGATCATCACGTGTGTTCCCTAGGAACCACTTAATTTTAGGTTAGCTTCGTCTACGAGTGCTCACCATTTTCTAGAGATTGAATCCGAGATGGTTTCTACCTCTCCCACTTTTGAGTTGGCTCATCTTCCTCCATCGTTTATCCCACCCGACCCACCCATTGTCCCTTCCACCCCACCACCTGGTTTGGATCTTGATTTTACACATTTCAAGTTTTCATCTACATTTTTAGATCCTCACCTGAAACCAATATCCATCTCCCATGAGAGTAATTGTGATGCTACTCTCCACTTCCATGACACCGAGATTGTTACCCCATGCCCGCCACTCTCTTGTGGTATTGATTTTTCTTCCCGACAGCTCCCTGGCGTGTCACGACATGACCATTATCATCGCCCATTCACAGAATGGTCGTATCATTTATATGAGCCCCACCCCATCACTATTTCCATACACTTTCGCCTCCCTCACCAATTAGAGCATCCAGCTTATAGGGCCCTTGTTGCCCTCACCTTCCGGCTCAATAAGGCCCGAGACCGATGCCTCTTTACCCTTACCCTAACTCCCACCCGCCCATGGTCCACCGATACTTTGCATCGTGTGAAGCACTTTTCCATACAAGTGCATTGACCCTTTTAGGCTTTATCCAACAAGACTGACACTTCAATCCTGTTTGGGGGTGATTCTCATAATCCATTCTTCTACCGCTCCGCGCTTTCATCGTTCTTATCCTTAGGATGAGATCCATTGGTCTGGCTAAAGACATTAAACTTAGCGCTACCGGGAGGCACCCCGTCGTTTCTTTATGAGTCTTATCCTGTTTGGGGGTGGTGTTTCACATCACCCAATGCTATACCATGCTTTGTAGACTTGTACACATTTTTTCTTTTATCATTTATTCAGGTGTATTCTTAGCTTCATCTATCCACTTCATTAGCGGTTGATTTTGGTAATCTCTTTCATACCTTATGCTCTCAATTTTAAAAATAATTTCACTTAACATCGAGGATGATGTTCCTTTTTATTTGGGGGTTGGGAATTTTATCAAAATCGTGCCTCTTTTGATTTTTTTTTTAATTTTTAAACCTGATTTTTAAAAAAATTCGTGCAGTTTCTTTTATATCAACTCAATGATGTGAATTATCTATCATCCATTTTTTTAAGTCTAGTAATCAAGCTAGAGGATTTATTTTATTAAATGGCTTATGTAATACGTCCCAAGGCATGTTGCACCATGAATTTCTAGACTAAAAAAAAATTTGGACACTTATCACGTCAATACGGTTTAGAGTTGAGGAGTACTACAATTCTGATGAAAACCTTAAGGATCACTAGTAGAGACTTTAGCTTGTGAGATTCGTGCCTTTCACCCTTTTCGAGTGTTTCACGCAATCTCTGAGTCACAAGTTGATTCAACTTTGATTGGGTCCGCACTTAAATCGTTGTGTGATCTCATTATCCTTCACTAAATTTTGGCTTGATCATTGGGAACGACATCACTTTCGAGTTATAAGAAACGCGTGTCTTGAAATTTGTCCCAATCACTAGATTTTCACCCATACACTACCCATTCACTTCAGCCATTACTTACCCATATTCTTTTATATATTCCCCACACCATCCATATACATACCACATCTCCATTCACATTTCATCCTTCATTTTTGAGAAAAAGAGTGTGATTTTAAATGTAAATTTCTTCATTGTTGGTTTGAAAAGAGAAAGAAAAAAGAAAAAAGAAATAAAATTAGAAAAATAGAAAAATAGAAAGAAATAGAAAAAGAAAAATTGAAAAAAAAGAAAAAGAAAAGAAAGAGTTTATAGTTTATTTTGTTGTAATAAAGACATTTGTTCTTCATGTATTGAACACTCTCTCACGTTGCATATCCATCACTCATCCATAACCATTCTATCCTATCCTACCTCATTTCATTTCCCCCTCACCCATATACATCCATATTTTTCCCTAGGTGTTAGGGAAAATGAAATTCAACGTGGTGAATAACTCGACGTTCTAACTATAGTGGTTAGCATTCTTTCCTGAGATAATTTTCTTTCTTAATGTACGTTCTTTCTTATGTGTGTAAGATACGTTTGAACTTGCTTACATTTACTCACCTCCTCACACACAAGAGCGATACACTAACCCTAATCTCGAGAGTTTGATTGAGAGAGATATATCCGTGATATTTTGAAGTTGAAGCTTTGATTTCGAAGAGGCAATCTAGGAATTACTCTTGTGATACTGAACCCGTTTTGACTGACTCACACTACACACGTTGAGTTCTAGGAAGGATGTGCCTTGTGTATTTACTTAGCTAACCTTTTTTATGCATTCTAACTTGCATTTGTCAAAATATTTTCTCATGATGGATTGTAGGATTATTCTACGTCTAATAAGAGATAGACCGTCGTTTGCAAATAAAGAATTTTGTGGGTATATTGCCAGCAAACCCTCACGAGACACAACTCGTCCTGTAGGACAACCTATATGTTTAAAGGCTTGTTTCACATGCTAAGTGCAATCGCAAGTGCCCGCGAAAGTGGTACACTTTTGATTACTTATCTTTCCCTTTCTCTCTATGTTATTGCTCGAGGACTAGCAACGCTCTGTTTGGGGGTGGTGTGATAAGAACCAAAAAGTGTACATTTTATACCCCGAATAGACGTATTTTTGTTGCTAATTCTCGACAACAATGGTCTTATGCACGAAAATGTTTACTGTGTAGGTTGATTGTCATTTGCGGAG
Source organism: Sambucus nigra (assembly GCA_949130495.1). Classification (NCBI taxonomy): domain Eukaryota; kingdom Viridiplantae; phylum Streptophyta; class Magnoliopsida; order Dipsacales; family Adoxaceae; genus Sambucus; species Sambucus nigra. The sequence goes on along the minus strand of OX422216.1, from coordinate 60,159,895 downwards.
TTCAGATGCTTAATTTAAGGCAAATGCGCATCAAATAGAGATAATTACCTTGCCCCGTAACCTCACTCGAGCCTAAACCTAGACCAAACTTTCACCCGAGCCCATGTGTGTTTAGTTTTGGTCTTTTTAATTTTTAAGATTTTTGGTTTGAGTCATTTTTTATTTTTAGAGTTTATTTTAGATTTATTTAGAATTTCTAGGTTTTATTTTCTATTTTTCTATTTTTTTATTAGTGTAATTTTATTGTATTTTGATTAGTTTTTATTTTATTTTATTGGGATTAGTTTTTTTAACGAATTCATTTATTTTTAGTTTTATTAGATTTTACATTTTCTTTTTAGGATTTTAGTTTTAGTTTTAATAGATTTTTATTTTTCTTTTTTTCTTTTTAGTTTCATTTTTTAATTGAGTCTTTATTTTATTTTTAGAGTAGGATTTTATTTTTAAATTTTTAGTTTTATTATTTTTATTTTTTGGTGTCCATATTAAACACATACATAACTCACTCACACCCTAATACCATACACATTACACACACCTAAACAACTCACACTCATACACACCCAACTCTCCTACGCCCTACCACACCACAAAACCAGCCCATCCGCTATTCATCATCATCTTCATCCTAACACTCTATCTCCTCTCTTTTTCCCCATAAACAACCCATTAACCCAACACCTTCAAATACCGATTTCATCCACCATTAACCCATTCAACAAACCACCACCACCACTCCCCTTTTACCCTGCCAAATCCGCGACCCTAACCCACATACAACCAAACCCGAAGGCATCAACACCCCAATCCACATCTCATTCCAGCTTTGGCCGATCCATTTTCAAACCTGGCTTCGGCCACTACCATCGCAACCCAGCCCGAAGCTAACCCTGGCCGACAGACCTCCTACATCCGGCCAAACTCCAACCCGCAGCCGGCCAAACTTCAACCCTTGTCCGCCCCTACCCTCCAACCTGAGACATCCCTTATCTGGCCACCCAAACCCAAACTCGCCTACCAAACCCGCCGACCCGACTTCCCATCTTCGATTCAAAATCGCAGCCATCGAACCAAACAAACCCATTTCCCATTGACCCATTACCATTTCTTTTGCCATCTCTTTTGTCTAATACGATTTTAACTTGCCAAACAACAAAACCAAACCAAAGCCAAAAACATTAATGCCCACATGTGACTTAAACCCCTTTTAATCCATTTCCAAAAATACCCCAATCCCTTTTAACAAACCAGATTTTTATTCCCTCACCCAAAATACCCTCAAACCTCACAACACACATGCACTTTTGTGTGTCACCTAAGATACCCTCCTACACCATAACCACATGCACACCCCTATCCTACACTTTGATCATATCAATTTTAGTGTGAGAAACACCATTTTTTTAGGTTAGAATTTATTTTATTTTACTTTTTTTTATTAGTGAGAAAAATAAATCAGTGAGAATCCATTTTTGAGTGTAATTATTGATGTAATTTTGGTTTGATCACACAATTTGGAGGGATGTAAATTACAAATTCAAGGATTGAAGTTCAATTTCACTTAAAGAGATATGGTTTTATTGTTCTCTTCTCTACTTTAATTTTAATTGCCTAGTTTATTTGATTATCATATTTATGTCATGTTAGGCTAAATTCCCTTTCAAGGGGTGGGGTGAACCCTTATTTGTTGTTATTTTGATTTAATTATTTTAATTAATTGAAAATTCCCTTTGAATGTTAATTTTAATCCCCCACCCTTATATTTACGCCTCGAGAGAGGGTAAATGATTTCAAGAGAAAATCGAAATTCTAGTTATAATACCCATTTTAGATTCGAACCAGAGATAGGGGTTTCTTAAGTGTGGTATTATTACTTGAATTTTAACTCTATTTTTATTTTCTAGATTTACATAACTTTTGATAAATCGATCCTAGCGGGTGATTAATTTAAAGGAGTGTAGATCTATTTTTTAGAGTTGTGGGGGGTTAAACTTAATTTTCTAAAAGATTATTATTAAAATTACACTTGCAACGAGAGTTGGATTGTAATTTTGATATTAATTTGGGAGAATTCAAATAATTAAATTAATTAATTAGAATAGCTAAAATTTGTGGTGTAGTCCCACTCCTTAATTGTTCTCACATTTATTTATCTCACTTTATCTCTTATTTTTGTGTTAGATTTTATTTTTCATTTTAGTCACTTTTTAGTTTGTCATTTGATCTTCGATTTACTTTAGTGTTATTTCACCTCACCTTACCCCATTGTTTTAATATTGAAAAAACTAAAAAAAAAAATAGAAAAGAAAAATCCCCAAAAGAAAATAACAAGTGAATTACAATTGAGTTTGTCTCTAGATTACCCCCTAGATGTGGATTGATACCCTTACTCACTACTCTACACTTGAGTTTGATATATATATTTGTAAGTAATTGAGGTTTTCATTAGAGGAGCTTTTCCCAACAACGACACAAAAAAAAATATACGCAAAAGTTCTTTCTATCATGTCTTGGGGGGCTTTATTGCTTTTGATGTTCAATCTTCATTTGAATATCTGATTGTGACGAAATTTCCCTCACACTACACCATTAATTGAAAATTGTCATCGTAAACTGATCACGGTCCAGGATTATGACCAGGTGGTCACGGACGAGAATCATGACCAAAGTTAAAATACCTGACGCGGTCCAGGAACAATCACCACCATGACATAAACTAAGTAAAGTCACAACCATAAACCATGACCATAGTCGTCATGACTGTGTTCCATGACAACACTGCAACCATTATAGTGCCAAACTTGTGCCAAAATTTCTGCCAACCGTGATCATGGCCCATGACCATAACTAAGCCATTACTAAGTTAAATTTTTTAGTTGATAGGGATCAAGGCCCAAAGTCATGACTACTTTGAATTGGTTACGGTTGTTGGTTGACGCGACTACAAATGTTTCTCTAATGCATACTAATTACGGTTCAAGTGCAAATCGGTGCTGTAAGTAATAACCCAGTAAGACGGGGTCGAATCCTCAGTGAAATGGGATGATGGCATGTGACGACGTAGAAATGAAAAGGTGATTAATTTTTTTGATTGAATTCTATTATCAAAATGAAAACTGAAATTAAAATTACTAACTAATCTACGTGCGCGAAATTAACACTATCGCAGGTGATTAAATACGAATGAGGAAAGTGAATTGGAATCCAATCCCCCAAATCCTAGTACGTTTGTCGGATAGAAAACTAGCTTGTGAATTAGATAGTTGATTAAACCTGATCTTTATTAATCGCAAGAATTACGTATATGAGGGTACAAGCCCGCATCATACGTAATCAAGATCAAGAATACAACGATATTGCAATAGCTAACATGCACATTGCATTCTTAAACACCCTGTTTACCTAGGACAAATGAGGTTAAAATATCTACGACGGTAGTGTTCACTACACAACACGATTCAATCAGTATTTAATTCAAAACTAATTTTTTATACATATAAACTAATCGGAATTGGTTCATGCACCCCAACCCTTAGTAATCTAGCCTAGCATACTGCAGTTAACTACAAAAATATTATCTAGAGTGTAAGCAATCAAAACCGTCATGATGTAAAAAAAATAGATGAGAAAGAGGAACTAAGAACACTTTGAATTAAATAAACTTTGCACAAATTTAATTTAATTCAAATAATGAAGTAGAAGAAAGAGTAACTTCACTTGCGGAATTCTGAATTACAGATCAAAAATTGTAAAACTTCTAGGGTTCTTTTCTAATTTCTCTTTCTAAGTTAAAAGGACTCTAAACTATCTCAAAAAGGTCCTCCTAAACTCTAGGAATACATTAGAAAATATACATTTTGTTTTTACAAGAGTTCCAACCATTTACAACTCTTATTTTGAAAGAGAATAATTAAAAAAATCGACAGAAAAACCGATCTGTTAAGATCTATCTGGTTGGTTTGATCTTTATAGAGAATTTTCCCCGCAAACGGATCGGTTCATTTTTTCTCCTATCGGTTCGGTTCATTCCTTACAACAACATTCTTTACTACCGAACCGGTTCATTTTTCACTCTAACAAATCGGTTTGGTATTTATAACAACTTGGCAAGCATCCAGATCGGTTCCTTTTAGCCTCTGTGGGTTCGGTTCAGCTTGATTATAACTTCCTCCTTCCTTGTGATTTTTCTTGCAACTTTGAAGCTTTGTAACTTGTGCTCCAGGACTCGAATTTGGCTGTCATTTCTTCCTATGCACTCGTAGACTTGAGATCTTCAAATCTTATTAGGATTCTCGTCTGAATTCCAACTACAAATTACTCTTTTGTCCTTTTGAATTTTCTTCCTTTTTCTTCTTTATTTCCTCCGATTTATTTCTTTCTTCTTATTCACTAAGGACCTGCAAAATCTATAAGAAATACACAAAACTCGGTGTACTCGTTAGATAATGTCAATAGGAATAATATGGCATTAATCAACTTGAATTACGTCGCACCATATGTTAAAAGATTCTAAATTATCAGGATAAATGCGAAGAATTTTTGCCTAATCAAATCCCCCCTAACTTATAACTTTGTGCATCCCAAGTATTGTAAAATAATCGAAACATGGTCAAACTCTTGTCAAGTGTCTTATTAGGATAGAATACCTCTTTCGCGGGTAAACAATTGCATTTAGCGTATGCATCAAGCCATTAATCCCCTAGGTTACCCTCGTAAGATGAGTTGTGTCTCGTGAGGGTTCGTAGTGAATATACCCACAAAATTCTTTTTGGACTCAAAGACAAATAAAAATACCTAAAAATCGTACAATTTAAACTTTTCTAAAAATAGTCACCACAAATTTATATTCCCAAGTCCCAATTCGTAGTGTGTGTGTCTGCGAAGCCAAAAATTTAACCGCTCATTTTCACCGATTGATCATTACGTTACTTTCCAAAAAATCATTTTGATTTCAAAATCTCACAGGATGCTCTCACAAACAAATCACTCAGATTGTGGCTATTTTCCTCGGTATGCTTGATTTATAGGAGTAAATGTAATGGAGTGCAAATTCACGCATACAAACTTGAAAGACGGAAATTTATGGGTGAAAAGATCTCTTCATCGGGTTATGGTCATTGGAAAACGGAAAACATCATCTTATATTCATATCAATTAATCACTCTCATTGTCTTTTCATGTCTTATCTCTCCACATGGTAATTAATTTTGAAATCCGAACTCGGTTAGGACTTTTCCACGTTATAAGGTGTATTGGGTAACATTGGCAAGGGTTGGGAAATTTGGGCATGGAAAATGTTCATATGATGTCCGTTAGTGCTTTATCGGGCTTTTGCTCATTTTTCACTTCTTTTTCTATTTTTTTTTCTATTTTTCACATTTTTTCTTTTCTTACTATTTATGTTGAGCATTCTTTTTTTCATTGTTTTCTTGCCCCTTTTTATGCCCTTTTTGGTCTTTATTGATGCAATTTCCAATTTTTACAACTCCGGACTAATTGGGTTTTTCGGGTCATCAAACGAAAAGGAAAAATTTTAGTAGGCTCAAATTGGGTTGTAAAGGGAACCATTTTCACAAGTTTTTATGGCTAATCTTTTTGGGAAACAAACGAGGGTCTAACTTCATTATCCAAATTACTTATTAATTTACTATATGTGTCTCGAGATTAATTTAATTTCGAGATATGTTAGCATATTTTTTAAGACAATGTCTCACACATTTCCCGTAACCGATAAAAGAAACAATTTAGAGAACATCGATGACTTATTTAAAGTGCTGAATTGAACTTTAACTTAACCATTAACTCGGATTGATTTAAAAACTCAGAAAAATCGATATGCTCGAAATCTCACTGGGTTAGTTAATCTCCACAATTATTCGTAAAGTCGTCAATTTTCCTTCAATTTCCATCTCCTGTCAATTTCGACTTTGTGCATTTGAATTCTTACAATTTGAGACTTGAAACAAATTTTTAGTGATATTTTTGAAATTTTAATTTTTATTTATATTGAAAAAAAATATTTTTGGCTTTTTTTCATAATTTTTTGAAATTTTCTATTTTTTTTTTTTGGCATTTTGAACTTTGTGAAATCTTTAAAGCGCATGCATACCCCCCTAACTTAGACTTTTGCAAAGTCCCGATGTAAAAGGACTAAAAGCTAAAATGAAGAGAGAATGCATAGAAAATAAACAAAGGACAAAATGCAATAATAAAAACAAGCAATTATATGAAATGAAAGGATAGGCATTGTTGATGTAAAGAATTAGACTTGATCTAATTAATTAATCACAGATAAATATGAATAAAGAAATAAGATAAAGGATTTTTAAAGTGGTTCAGCCATAAAGAAAATGACCTACGTCCACAATAAATGAATCTGTTTTTATCGCTTGATCTTCTTAGACAGATGCTATGTACACTAAGTAGCTCGTCACGTTTGAGTAGCTCGGTACCCTGAGTATCTCGGTGAATATATTTTATGCCACACCCGATGACACGTGTCTTCATATAATTGATCCATGTCAGCTGACTAATTTCTGTATCAAGAGAAGCCCCCAATGTTTCACAGTTGAGGTTGGATATGAAAGTGTGGAACATTATGCCCAGAGGTTGCTCGGACACGTTTATCCAGTCTCATTAGCTTTCAGATCTCCAACACTTGTGACATTTAATCATTTTGAGCGCAAAATGGAAAAACTCATAAATATTTTGAATCTTCAATAGACGCTTGGGTATTGACGTCTTTTCATCATTTAGCCGCCGAAAATGCAATCGTCGTCTCTAGTGATCATTATTTTTTTTTCTTTCTGAAGCAATGCATTTAAAAGTTGTAAAATCAAATCATTTTCCACCTTTTTCCTTTTAAATTTCCGAACTTATTGTCTTCTCACTTTTTCTTTTTACGCTATTTCCTTTTGTCATTTGCCTTAGCCGATTTCTCAAGTTTCTGTAAGAACTTCTTCTTTCTTCTTTCTTTGCTTTGGCCACCATGGTTTATCTTATCGAATCATTGGGCAAGTTCCGGGCTGATTTTGCAATTCCTTCTTGGGTTATTCTGGAAGAACCTTCTTGCCCTTCTGATTTATTTTCTTTAGCTGAAGGACACTAGTTTCCCTCCATTTTGTACCAGAATGTGACTTTTCATTCCTGCCTAATCCCCTGTGTTTGGAATTTTGCGAATATTTGGATATTGTTCCTGTAAGAGTAGTTCCAAATACATGGAGGGTAGTTAATGGCGTACATAGGTTGAATCAAATTCATGGAACTCATTTAGGGATTCCTGAAATTATGTACTGTTATAAATGGGTTACTAGTGATACCACATTTTATTTAAAAACTAGGTATTCTCATAGAGCTTTAGTGGTCAATCTCCCTAATGCTAATAGGGACTATTTTGATAATGAGGTTGTGATGAAAAATTGGCAACACCCCCCATTAAAAGGGAAAAAAGTATACCAAGGTCCCAGATGTCCACTTTATGGAAAAAGGATAGGTTGTTTTTAGTTTTTCAATTTAGCTCTGTTCTTGTTTGATGAAATATGTCACTGACGCTTATTTTTCATTTATTGCAGTTGACAGTAAAAGGAAATCTCCAAAAGAAAGTGATATTAATATAAAGCATTTGAAACTCATCTAGGGTTTGCATCAATCAATTGTTAGGGATCACGTGAGGTCTGCTTCCTATTTGCTGCGATACAAGAATACCACTTCTTCTTTCATTACTCACCCTCTTGTTCCTCCCTTGGTGATTGATCTTGACCAGACACCAGCATCGTAAACGACTATCGAAGAATCTTCTTCTGATTTGGGTACTTCTATTGCTGACTTGATGACGAGGAAAAGGAAAGTGCCCGAATTCGTTTCCAAATCTGCTCCTAGTACCGATGGGGAAAAAAAGAAAAGTGGATATCCCAGCTGAAGGGATTAAGAAAAAGGATGTTCTTCCTCCTGCTAAAGATATCAGCAAGAAGCCCCCTGTTTTCCCCTAAAGAGGCAGCACCTTTGATTGGAGTTGTTGTCTCAAAAGAGGCATCACCTTTAATTGAAGTTGATGTTATTCAAGAAGAGACATCACCTTTGATTGATTATGCTCCCTTGAGAAGATTGAAAATAAGTCTTGCTGAGAAGACCATGGATTCTGCTGCCCAACCTCCTGGAGTGGGGATTTTTCCTTTCAGGGCTAGTTCTCCGACCGTGCTCACCCCTGGCTTGGCCAAGAAATTGATCAAATCAGGGATTCTCCCTGAATATCGAGCTGTTGAAACTTCAACTCCTCGGGATAAGGTTACTGATTTGGCACCCCTACACCTTGCATTAGTAAGTGGTCTTTATACTTCTCCTTCTAATTCTTCATTGCCATGTTCGTACTCTAATTCGTGCTTTTCTTCTTCTTGCAGTTTTTGGTGTACTTTGATAATATTGCGGAGAAGGATGAAACCATCAAAGCTTCAACCTCTTCCAGTGGAGTAGATCAAGCCCTCGTTGGGTTGTCAAAGTATTTGGGGGAGTCCTGGAAGAAGTACGGAGTGGACAAAGATGCCTGGGAGAATAAAATCTAATCTGCCAACACAGCTCAAGATCAGGGTGTAAATGACTCCAAGGAGTTGGAGGAAAAGTTAAAGGTTTCTCTTTCCATCAAAGTGGAAGTTGATGGCAAGCTTAAAGAGGCTTAACGTCGTAAGAAATATCTTGAGGAGAAGGTAAAGTCTGTTGAAGATCTTCTTAGGGAAAAAACTTCCTCGAAGAGAGCGAAGAGGAAAACTGTTGTGAAAGTCCTTTAGCTCTAGCTGGGACAAAGGATGGAATAGAGCTTTAGCTGATGTCTCTTCCTAGATGGACTATGCAAGTTTGAAGTACTTTAGAGATGGATGGGTAGAAGCTCTGAAGGAGTTGATGTTTCTGATGATTCTGAACTGTTTAAGAAACACACTCATAACCCTCCTCCTAGTATTGAAGAAGAGGAATAAGATGAAGATACATCTGATGAATCTTCTATGGTGATAGTAGAACAAGCACTTGTTATTACGATTCCCCAATCCTCCGAGCAAGTTCAGTAGGTAACAAATTCTGTCGAGCATCGCCAACTGCCTTCCGAGAAACCATCGCCTTCCTCCAAATCGATTGAAGATGTTGTAGGAAATAAGGAGAAGGTATAGAGTTGTTTGGCTCTTTAATTATATTATTTTTCTGTTTTTCCCTCTTTGTTGTAACTTTGGTTGTACTTTTTCCTCATGTTATCAATAAAGTGGACTTTGTTAGTTATTCTGAGTGTTCTCCTTTACTTGCTCAATCTTGTATTGTTGTTGATCCATTTTTACTTTTCCTTGCTAGTTTATTGCCAGGATGGAAATCTTGTCAGCTCATGATACTGAGTTGATGAAGAAATGTAATGATTACTTCAAGGATGGTCGTGCAAATTTTACTGAAGCACAAATAGTTGATATTCTCGAGCTTGATGCTTCAGAACAAGCAATTAATGCTTATCAATATTTAAAATTTATTCTTGATCGAGTTGTGGAGAATAATGTGGCTTATTATGAAATTGTAGAAGATCGCCAAGGAGTAATTGAAGAACTTCAGCATCAGCATAAAGAAACCATTTACCTTATGCATGAAGGTTATGAAAAAAAGTACCAACAATTGAGTGCTGATCGGGGCTCTGACAAGTTTCTCTTAGCCCATAAGAAGAGAGAAAGTGCTCTAAAACTTGAGGTTAAAGAGCATAGGAACATCGCCAAGCTGCTCGAGGAGGAAAATATTACTCTAAGAGAAGAACTGAGACAATTAAAATATGACTCTTATTCTGGAGCTCTAGTCCCGGTCAGTGATGAGGGATTTTCATTTTTGGAAACTGAAAATGTTGCATTGAGAGAAGAATTGGAGGCTTTGAAATGAGTCAGACCTACTTCTTCCTCGTGGGGTAGATCAAGAGCTAGTCGAAGCAGCATTAAAGAGATTAGGACTCAACAAGCCTTAGTGAATCAAGTTGTTGAAGTAAAGGAAAAAAATCAGTCCTTGGCTGAAATGTCCTAGACAATCCAAAACCTCACCGAGCAACTTTCCAACCAGAGTTCTGCATTAGAGAGTAAAGAGAACCTAGTGAAAAAGCTTCATCAGCATGTGGAGCGATTGACTTATCAATTCCACAAATAGCCCAGAGAATTTTGGATGGGGGGATACAATGAAGCTTTATACCACCTTGATGCTCGATTGAAATAGTCAAATAATAAAGGATACGAACAAGGATGGCTGAATACCCTGGCCGTAATGAAACTGGAGAAAGGGAATTCCTTATGGGATTGGTATGAGCCTGGATTACATGATCTTCCTGTGCCTCCCTTTAAACTAGATGTCAGCTGGATTCCAGACCATGCCATTCCTCAGTGTTTGATCTCCAAGTATCTTGGTGACTACCACCTTCATAAAGACTTTGAGATATCTCGACCTCAACATCTTCTTGATAAACTGAGTTTGAGCAACACCAGAATGTTAGGAGGTTATAATATTATCAACTCTTCTTATGCTCTAGATGATCCTCCACCTGGAATGGAGACTGTACCTAAATCTGAAGGAAGGAAACCAATAGAATAGGTTGTTCGTATATTGTTAATAATTATTCAATGAAACATCATCTTTTGCAATTTGATTTTCCTTGGAAATGAATTCATTATATGATATTTTACTTATCAATATATCTTTAAAGGTACAATTTGTCCCGTTTTGTTTTAATTGCCTAGACAATGGGACTTTGCCCCATTTGTTGCCTATTTATAGTGACTTGACACCCATAAGTGCCTATGCAATGGAATTATTTCCATCCCATGGTCCTACTTAGTTGTAGAAATCTTATCTAGATTACCTTGGTGCCTAGGCAGTGGATGCCCCTTGAGGTCATCCATCTTCTTGCCTAGTTTTGGATGCCCTGTGAGGCCACCCATAATCAAACAGGCCTTACCTTGTATGACTGTAATACCAACATTGTTGGTTAAGTTTATTGATGCTGACCAACCTTAGTAAGTGGTTGCTAATATCTGACCAATTGTAGTTTGTGGTTGATGATATGTCAATATTCCTACCAACCGTAGTTGGTGGTTGTTGATATGCCGACCAACCGCAGTTGGTAGTTCTTGATGCCTTCGTGCAAAATTAAAGTGTAGTGTGTAGCACGAGTACTCCGAAAAAAATTAAACTAAAAAGAATATGGGGAAAATATCATTTTTATTCATATTGAAAGGACGGAACACATGTGAATCTACATTACTGATAATATTTACGCAGATGCTCTACATTCCACGCATTTTTGAATTCTTCCCCCTCTAAAGTTTCTATTCTGTAGGTTCCAGGTCGAACAATCGTTGTGACATGATAAGGCCCATGCCAGTTGGCCTCCAACTTATTATGCTTCTAAATGACCTTCTTGAGTACATAATCTCCCTCCTTGAGATCACATTTCTTGACCCTTTTATTATAGAACATGGCAGTCCGTTGCTGATAAGCAGCATTTCAGATTACCGTATCTTCCCAGACTTCCTGGAGCATGTCTAAATCTAAACGTATCATCAAATCGCTTACTGGAGTGTTGAAATTAATCACCCTATGAGTAGGTAGACCTAGTTCAGCGGGTATGATTGCTTCACTTCCAAAGGCCAATATGTAAGGAGATTACCCAGTTGCCGTTCGGGGAGTTGTTCGGTAATCCCATAACACATAATCCATCTCGTGAATCCAATTGCCTTTCGCATCATCCAACCATTTTTGTAGCCCGTTCAACAGAGTTCTGTTGGTTACCTCTGTTTGACCATTGCTCTGGTGATGGCCTAGTTCAGAATGAATCTTTTGAACATTAGACTGTTGACAATACACAACAAACTCCTTGCTATTAAACTGGGTACGGTGATTAGTGATGAAAGCACGCGACAGGCCATATCTGCAAATAATATTCTTCTAGATGAACTGATAGACCCTTTCATTTGCCATGTCAATGAGAGGTTCAACTTCCACCCATTTTGTGAAATAATCAATGGTGACAACTAAGTATTTGAATCGTCATTTGGTAGTTTGCAGAGGCCCAACCAAGTCTATTACCCACATCGAAAAAGGCCAAGGTGAGGTAATGGGGGTTAATAATGCCTCGGGAGCTCTTTGTATGGTGGAGAACCGTTGACACTTATTGCAATTCTTGGCATAAGATGTGCAATCAGAACGCATTGTTGGCCAATAATATGATTGTGTTGTTATCCTTTGCAAAAGAGTTCGACATACTACATGAGCTCCACAAGAGCCTTCGTGAATTTCCTCTATCATATTTTTAACTTCTAGTGGATGAACACATCTCTAAAGACCTGCCATTATACCTCTTCTGTACATAACTCCATTATTTAATACATACCTAGCAGCTTTAAACTTGAGCCTCTTGGCTTCAAGCTAATCGGTTGGCAAAATGCCTTATTCAATACACGCTCTGATGGGATCCACCCAGGATGGTCCCATATCCAATGTGATAAACTTCACCATCAAATCATCATTAATGCTTCGGTCTACAAGTATCTCAGTAGGAATTGTTCTTCCTAGCTCGGTACGAGTAGATGAGGCTAATCGAGATAATTTATCCACCCTCGCATTCTCCATTCTTGGTATTCTAATCACGTAGACCGCTGCAAGATTAGATACAATCTCCATAGCTTTGGTGTGATACCTAGACATGAATTCTCCCTTCACCGATTTTATCTCCTTATTAACATTGAGTTCATGGCATAAAAAGGCTGGGTCTATCCCCAACATATCTTTATGACTCTAAGCGAAAGCTTTCTTTCTATGTCTAAAAAATGGCACCGACTCCTGCTTTATTGTTGGATCAAGTGAAGCAAGAATTTGGGTTGTTCTCTCTGGTCGTTCATCATCCAGAATAATGTTCTCTGTTGTTTCCATGACCTTTCATGAGATCTGATTCATCTCTGGGGTCTAGTATTTCAATCTCTGACTCTTCAGACTCATCTACTTGGTACGTGGTGGTACTCTTCCTAGTATCCTCCAATTCTTCTTGTTCGGCGGATGAATGGTAGCATTTCTGAGCTACTTTCTGATCGCCCTTCACAAGTCCCACACCAAAGTTTATCGGGAACTTCAAGCATTGATGTACCGTGGATGGAACTGCTTTGAACTTTTTCAGACCTACTCATCCCATGATTATATTATAGGCTGATTGGATGTTTTTATCCATTACAAAAAAGCGTACTTTTTTCTGTTCTGCAAGTAGGCCAGGCACCAATAAGCATGTCCAACTTGATCGTCCCAAGTGGAAAGACGTTTTTGCCTAAGAAACCGATAAGGGGCCTGTGGTACGGATCCAACTAGGTGAGTTTCAAGTTTAAACTATCAAAGCAAGGGTAAAACATGATGTCTGTCGAGCTACCATTATCCACCAATACTCTTAAGATGATTACATCCTTCATCCTCATCTTGATCACCAAAGGATCGTCGTGAGGATACAAGACACCTTCCAGATCACTTTTGGATAAACTAATGACTAGTTTATCCTTATTGACCTTCCTTGGATGATCTTCCTCTGCCAGATTTATCCACTGTATGTAGAACAAGCTTGGGCCTTATTGAGGTAAGCGTTCCTTTCAGCGGTATGATCACCACCTCCTATATCTCCACATGTTATCATATTATAGTCAAATAAACCAAAGCGGATCAAAAATACCTCACGTTCAGGCTGTCTAGGCTTTTTGGGGAGATCGGGGTCATCCTTTGGGTAATCTTCATGGTCCCTTTTCTTACCATCTCTTGGTAGACGAGAATATTTGGACCTTTGCCGTGTTCTGTTGTTGGTCTTCTCACCGTTCTGGCGATCAACAAACTTGTTCAATTTCCCTCGTCTAATGAGTGCCTCGATCTCATTCTAGAGAGTTATGCACTGATTGGTTGTGTGACCGTGGTCTTTGTGGAAGTCACAATACTTGGACTTATCTCTCCTTTCGGGGGTTATCCTTAATTTCTCCGGCCAATTTAGTTCTTCGTTGTTTTTTATCTCCTCCAGAACATGGTTTATGCCTACCTTTAAGGTGGTATAATTTGCATACTTCCTCAAGTGCACAATCATTTCCTTGCCTTTCGATTGTTTTCTGCCTCCATTATGCTTACGATCCTTCTTCTCCGACCTACCTTCAGCTTTAGTTTTTGCTTTTGCCAACACGTTCTTCTTCACAACCATAGCTTCTTTGACATTCATAATTTTGGTCGTTTTCTCCATCAACTCTGCCATGGATTTGGGGGGATCTTTGGCCAAAGTGTAATATAGCTTATTCGGTAAAAGACCACTCATCACAGTTGTAATGGATATCTTCTCTTCATACTCGATTAACTTAAATTTCTCGTTGTTAAAATGAGTGATGTAATCCCTGGTGCTTTCTCCTGCTTTTTTCCTTACTCTTAACAGATGGCCTACCCTCTTAACGGGCTTTGCACCAAAATAGAAATTTCCTATGAAGATCTCAACCAACTGATGAAAGGTTGCGATTTACCCCCGAGGAAGGTTGTTATACCATATTTGAGCATAACCAGTGATGGTTCCTTAGAATGCCCTGCACCTCATCTCATCTGGGACATCATAAATATCTGCAGCAGCTTGGTATTTCTCTATGTGGAGGATAGGATCAGTCTTCCCATCATACTTCGGCATAACTACAGTAGCCCTAAACTTGGAGGGTGTGGGTAAGTCCACAATTGCCTGTATAAATGGAGATCATTTGATAAAGGTTCTTTGGATAGGGTTTTTGGCCTTATCCATTTCCACTAACCTGTCTTCCATCCTTTGAATGGATCCCTTCCATGCATCATTTCCTATGCCTGGTCTATTTTCTCGAGAAACAGATCAAACTGAATTCTCCTCTTGGGATCTTTCTGTAGGGCGTGATTGGGAAGAACCTTCCCTTGGATCATTTGGTTATTAAGAATTTCTTGACGCAATCCGAGGAGGATTTCTATTGCTCATAGTGCCTAAAGGGTCGAAGGGGGAGACTCTACTCAACCTCTCCAAAGCGGTCATTCATTTTGGATTCAGAGTAACATTTTCTTGAGAGCCCATAACTCTTATGGGAGATGTTCGGCCAGGCTGATAGGATGGATCACTGGACCTCTTAGTATGATGGTCTTCGGTATGTCTGGACTGGGAAGCATGAGGGAATAGAGTTCCTCTGGATCGTGAAGACGATAGGTGCACATTTCTATGAGTTCTTCGCTGACCTCACTGGGCAGGTGTTGCATTTTGAACAGTCTGAATGAGTTGTCGTATGGTCTCCTGCATAGCTGTTTGTCCTTTCGCTAAGTTAACCACTATTCGTGTGAGATCCTGGATAGCTGGAGGAACAAATTGGTTGGGAGGAACTCAATTATTGTTCCTATTTCTAGATTCTAGGATCTCATCCATATATGATGAGTTTTTAGTGAAAAATTCTACGTATAGTAGTTACTACAGACGGCGCCAATATGTTGATGTAAAAAACTAGACTTGATCTAATTCATTAATCACAGATAAATATGAATAAAAAAAATAAGACAAAGGATTTTTAAAGTGGTTCAACCTTAATGAAATGGGCTACGTCCACTGCTTTGTATTGCTGGGTGTTTCTTTTTTATTTCAATTATGATCGCAAGTGATCGATTACCCCCTTATGGAGGGGATTGCAATATATTTATAGCCCTGGGGCTATCAATATGAATAGACAATATGCTATTATTTAGTAGACATATGCATCTGTACATAACAAGAATGTTCATTGAATCTATTTTTATCACGTGATCTTCTTGTCCAGATGCTCTGTACGTTGAGTAGCTCGTCACATTTAAGTAGCTCGGTACACTAAGTAGCTTGGTGAATATATTTTATGCCACGCCTGATGACACGTGTCTTCATATAACTGATCCACGTCAGCTGACTAATTTTTGTATCAATAGGCATATCAAAATTCTCCATTACATAATAGAATTACATGCAGGTATGGACAGAAAAATGGAAAAACTAGACATAACAAACAAACAACTCAAAAATAGGGTACTGATAGGGTGGGTGGGATGTTACGGGAGCATTTGGGTCATATGGGTCGTAAAAATAATTCGGTGTTGGTAGGCGATATAGCTCAGCTTGTAGGCGATGCATCATACTCGTATCACGCTGGTATGCCCAACGGTCGATACAGTATTTATTCATGAAATCATCAAAGCGTGATTCTAGGTCGGTGATGCGACGATCAAGCTCTGCTACCACCGGCTCAAAATTAGAATCAGCCTCTTCATCATACTCTTCCTCTTATCCCTTGTCCATCTCCACGTCCTCAACCTCTTCCTTTTTTTCTTCCTCCTCTTCCTCATCACCGGAACCCTCCTCTACCTGCGTTGTTCTTACAATCGCCCTTTGTCTTTCATAAAGCTTGCCCAATAGGCTTTGGTAGGCAAGGAAAACCCCGGGGAGGCTGTATACCGACATAGAAAAGGATAGAGGTAATTAGGCGGGCATATGGGATAGGGACCAAACCCTTGTGTTCATAGGAACAAAGAGGATATCTATGTATAATGTGCAACCTAGGTGAATGGTAAAGTTAGGATCAAATAGGTGGTAGACGAGTGTTTCTTGGCAAGGGGGCATCGCCGAGTCATTGGAGGTTTAGAGGAGGTTGGCGCAAACGATTTGGAATGTGATTCTGGCCATGTCATTTAGGAGGCCGACTGAAAAAGTTTTCCGGACCCATAGTTCGTCGAGTGCAAGTCGGGTGATGCATTGACTTTTAGGCACAGGGGCAACATTATTTGGGTATTCAAAGTCTTTCGGAATCGATATCCCCTTTTATGAATGTTTTCCTAATAAGATGTCCACATAAAGGAGATGGAGCGTCCCTCAACAAAAGATTTGGACTCAAACTCGCCCTTCGGATGAGTGAGATATATAAAGACCTTACCTCATCCACCCATACGGCCTCGTGGGGCTTTTTGAGGTATTAGCACACCCCCTAGGCCGAAAAAGATTGGAGATGGTTGGTGGTAGTTCATTCCAATTCACTACGCGCTCTATGCTGAGATTTAGGGAGGGGCTAAAGAACTGCTCGCACCATAGGCGTTCGATGCGAGAGCGGTGGCCCTGTTACAGTCGAGGCAAACCATGGTGGATGTGTATTTGACGGGAAGTGGTCGGTTAGCCATGGGAGATGTGGGTGCTTCTGAAAGATGAGAGAGAGAGAGAGACCAAGATAGGGAGAGAGAGTATGTACGGGAGAGAAGTGATGTGGGTGTGAAAAAATGGGGTAGAAAAGGTGGGAATTTATAGGTGGGGGGAGGATTTGGAGGGAAAATGGGGTGTGAATGGATGTAAGATAGGAATAAGAGGGAAATGAAGGGATTTGGGGGGGGGGGGGGGGGGGAGCACCTAAGTAAGGTAAAAGTTCTGTAGGAACCGAACCGATCCGGTTCCCAAGGGCGAACCGATACGGTTCAACAATTTTTTATTATCAAATTTCCCTTAACCGAACAAATATGGTCCCCTGGTATTGGTTCAGTTCATTTTTTCTTATTCATATATCTCCTCTCCTCTACTAACGAGAACTCATTTCACTCTCGTTATTGTGAACACTCCCACAATTTTTCAACGAATGAACTCCCTCGAGACTTTCCAAACCCTCACAAAATGCGTGTTTGACCTCCTATCTACTCATGACTTACACCTATGGTATCCTAACGACCCTAACCTAATTCTAACTATTGCACACAAGATTCACCCCATACACATCGGGGTTGCAACTACCTCTCCATTACAACTCACTCAACCCCTTAAATGGGGTCCGATAACCAGATTGTGTCGGCTTCTTCCACATACACTTCTAGATATGACTTTAGGCGTTGTCCGTTAACTTTGAATGTATCATCCCTTTTAGATCTTCCAATTCTACCACTCTGTGGGGGAATACATTTCTCACGATGAATGGGCCCGTCCATCTAGAAATCAATTTTTCGGGAAACAAGTGTAGCCTAGAGTTGTAGAGAAGAACCTTTTCTGTTGAATGAAACTCCTTGCGTCCGATCATCTTATCATGTGCAAGTTTCATCCGTTCTTTGGAAATCTTATCATTCTCGTATGCATCATTGCGCATCTCTTCCAACTCATTTAATTGAAAATTACGAGCTTCATCAGCTTTATCCAAATTGTAGTTAAGCCTCTTGATTCCCCAATATGCCCTGTTCTCTAACTCCATGGGGATATGGCACGGCTTGCAATAGACAAAGCTAAATGGGGATATCCCGAGGGGATTATTATATTCAGTCCTATACGCCAATAGAGAATCATTAAATCTAAGGGGACAATCTTTCCTATTAGGGTTGACGGTCTTTTCAAGGATGTTTTTAATTTCACGATTCGCTAGCTCGGCTTGCCCACTAGTTTGAGGGTGATAAGTTGTTCCAACCTTGTGAATAACTCCATACTTTCTCTTAAGCTTTTAAAACGGCATGTTGCAAAAGCACTTGTCGTTATCACTAATTATTGCCTTTGGAGCATCGAAGCGAGAGAGTATGTGTTCTTGAAATAACTTAATCACCACTTTATTGTCATTCATTTTGGTAGCTATAGAATCTACCCATTTAGACACGTAATCTACCGCAACAAGGATGTATAGGAAGATAAAGGACGGGGGGAAAGGGACCATGAAGTCAATACCATAACATTCAAATATCTCGATGATGAGTATAGGTATTAATGGAATCATGTCTCATCGGGTAATAGCTACCATTCATTGACACCTATCGCAAGATTTATAGTAAGTGTTCACATACCTGAAGATTGTGGGATAATAGAGTCCTCTTTGAAGGATCTTAGTGTCTATCTTATTTGTGGAAAAATGGCCTCCACATGCTTCCGTATGATAGAAACGGATGACACTATGAGTCTCGTCATTCTGGACACAACGTCGGATGATTTGGTCCGCACAATATTTGAATAGGAATGGATCATCATAAAAAAATATGTGTGACCAAGTAATGAACCTCTTCTTTTATTGAAGTGTCTAATTGGGAGGGACGAAACCTGTGACAATGTAGTTAACTATGTATGAAAAGTAGGGAAAGAGGAGGTGGTAAAAAGTTGCTCATCCAGGAAGTAATCGTCTATGGGTATGGGATCACTAGGCACGTCGGACAAGATTCAGGATAAATGATCGGGAACAATGTTTTCTTTTCCTTTTTTGTCTTGAATGGAGAAATTAAAATCTTGTATGAGTAGGATCCACCTTGTGAGGCGCGACTTAGCATCATTCTTAGCAAGGAAATATTTCAGCGCCGCGTGGTCAGTAAAGCATGTGATGGGAGAACCAATGAGGTACGGGCAAATTTTTCAAGGAAAAACACTACTGCTAGCAATTCCTTTTATGTGGTAGAGTAATTGAGTAGCAGTTCCATTAAAGTCCAACTAGCATAGTAGATGACATGAGCTTTGTTATCCTTTCTTTGACCCAAAATAGCCCCAATTTCATAATCACTCGCATCACACATGAGCTCGAATGGTAGGGACCACTTTGGAGCTTGCATGATTGGAGCGAAAATGAGGATGACTTTCAATTTATCAAAAGCATCTTGGCATGCTTCGTTCCACTCAAAGGGGGCATTTTCATAAGGAGGTTACTCAAGGGTCTAGCGATGGAACTAACGTCCTTGATAAACCTTCTATAAAACCCCGCATGGAGCGCACATCTTTAAGTTATTTTAGTGGGGGTTGCTTAATAATGACATCTATTTTAGTCCTATCTTCTTTGATTCCCTTGGATGACACTATGTGTCTAAAAACTATTTGTTCCTTTACCATGAAATGGCATTTTTTCCAATTAAGCACTAAGTTCTTTTCCACACACCGGGCTAGAACTTTCTTAATATTCGTAAGACAAAGGTCGAAAGAAGGGCCAAAAACACTAAAACCATCCATGAAAACTTTAAGGCCTCTTTAAACCATGTCGCTAAAGAGGCTAAGAATACACCTTTGAAAATTCGTAGGTGCATTCCACAAACCAAACGACATCTGTTTCTAGGCAAACGTGCCAAATGGATATGTAAAAGTCGTCTTATCTTGGTCTAACACATCTACCTCTATTTGGTTATATCCGTAATAACCATATAGAAAGCAATAATACGAGTGTCCCACTACACTCTCTCATTTGATCGATGAATGGTAAGGGGAAATGATTTTTCCTTGTGCCCGTATTGAGTTTTCGGTAATCAATGCAAACGCTCCATCCGGTGGTGGTACATTGGGAAATTAAATCACCATTGGCATTCTCAACCACAATCATTATCGACTTCTTTGGGACGACTTGGATGGGATTCAACCATTTTCTATCCAAGATTGGTTATGATCCCAACTTCCAAAAACTTAATAATTTTAGCTCGCACAACCTCTTTCATTTTGGGGTTCAATCTTCTTTGCATTTCCCTCGAGGGCTTCACGTCCTCCTCGAGGTGGATTTTATGGGTACAAATCAAAGGACTTATACCTTTCAAATATTCTATTCTCCGACCAAAAGCACCTCGGTGCTTCCTCAAAATTTCTAACAACTTACCCTCTTGCTCTTTATCTAGGCTAGAGGAGACAACAACAGGAAATGTCTCATCCTCTCCAAAATAAGCATATTTTACGTTATAGGGTAGTTTATTTAATTCGAGGGTGGGAAATTTTTCTTTGGAGGGGACCATGGATGACTCCTTTGGGGGTAGCTCCTCGAATCTAGAAACCAAGCTAATATCTCTCAAGTACTCAGTCAACACTCCCTCATCTAATAACAGTTTTAACCCCTCTACCTCTCTCTCAAACTCAATATTCATACCCTCACTCTCATCACTTATCGTATGGCATGTTTCTAAGGAATCCCCATTAATGGTTTTTTCAATGTGATCCTCTACTATCTCCTCTATGAGATCAACCGCATGAATTTCATCTTCTTCACCCACTTGGTTAGCAGTGTTGAAGATGTTCATCTCGAGGTCATATTACCTAAAGTGAGTTGCATTTGCCCATTGCATGTATTGATTAAAAAGTTAGCCGTGGCTAAGAATGGGTAGCCTCGAATAATGGTAACATGATTGCTAGAATATATGGATGGCTCCATGTCCCAAACGAAAAAGTCTACCAAGAAGTATAATGTGTCCACTTGGACTATCATGTCCTCGATAATCCATCTAGGTTTCTTCACTGTGCGATCCACTAGTTAGAGAGTGATTCGTGTGGGATTAAGGTCACCTAGATTGATCTACCTATATATGTAGTAGGTAAGAATGTTGACACTCGCCCCTAAATCAAGCAAGGCTTTTTCTATTAGATTTTCTCCAATAAAGCACGAAATCGTGGGTGCACCCAGATCCTTAAATTTTGGTCGGAGGTCAATAAGTACAATGGAGCTCACGTTTTGTGCTAGAAAGACATTATTTTTCATATTTAGCCTTCTTTTCACCGTCAATAAATCTCAAATGACTTTGGCATAGGAAGGAATTTGCTGGATGGCATCGAGAAAAGGAAAATTCAGCTTTACTTGCTTAAGAACGTCTAGCACATCTTCTTGGGAGGTTCCCTTTTGGGGTAGAGCCAACCGTTGAGGGAAGGAATGACGGTGGGTGGTTTCACTATGACTTTCGGCTCGCTAGTGTCATCATTGTCACTCTCATTCAAGGGGGCATCTTCGGCCTTTTTCGTGCCGGGTGAAACCTCCTGGTCTTTAGGTGTGTCGTGTGGGGGAGGTGATAAATCAATGACTCTCCCACTACTTATAGTGATGATATATTGACATTGCTCTTGTTGATCATGGGAAGTAGAGCTAACATTATCTTGACCTTAAGGAGGTCTTTGGACTTGGGCCGAAAAATTTCCATTCTCTTGGATTTTTAAAGAATTTTGCAACCTAGAGATACTAGTGTGGATCTCAGTGAACATTCTCTCATGCTTAGCGTTGGTTGTATTTTGAGATTAGATGAACTAATTTAAACTATACTCAAGATTCCTCCGCGATGGGGTGATGTATGGTGCGGGAGGTGGTGCTTGCATATGTATTTGCATTTGGGGAGCATGTTGGAAATGTGGAGGTCGAGGAGATGTAATGTATGAATTAGGATTCAACGCAGCCTTCTGTTGCCCATAGCTAAAACCAAGATGATTTCTCCATAAAGGGTTGTAAGAGTTCCCATGAGGGGAATTGAAATTTCCATTAAATCCCCCAATTGCTTCCCCTTGCTCGTTAAGCATGCCTTTGTAGGTGGGTATCGTCAGACATTCCTTTTTTGAATGGCATGTCTCACAAATAGCACAAACCTACTCTTTCTTGGCTCAGGTGGATCCGGTAGTTTCTCTTAAGAGGGATCCATGAACATCCTCTATTTGTTTAAATTTTTTTACTAAACTTATAATTCCACTCATCATCCTTGTTCGAATAGTAAATTTCGAACGCGGAAGGAGTAGTGGACGTCTGTCGAACCCGATTTTTGGCATTGGTTTTAGATGTGTCCCATGCTTGAGTAGTCTCAGCAACATACTTAAGATGAGCATCAACATTATTGACATCTAGCTCCCCAAATAGTTTTCACACATAGTTTGAACAAGTTTCTTCGACACTATAGTTAGCCCATTATAGAAGAAAGAGATAAGGTGATGCTTTTCAAATCCATGATGCGGGAAAGCGTTAGCAAGCTCTTGTAAGAGTTACCAACACCGGTCCAATGACTCATTATCTCGTTGTTTAAAGGCTTGAATTTGAGCCTTGACATAGTTGGTTTTATGTGGTGGAAGGAATTTTAAGATAAACTTTGATTGCATATCCTTCCATGATGTAACTTAGTTCGGTGATAAAGACCACAACTAGGTCTTAGCTTTACCCTTTAAGGAAAAAGGAAAACGTTTAAGGAGAACGATGTCTTGCATGCAAGCTTGATCGCTAAATGTGTCACATGCCTCTTCGAACTCACGGATGTGTAGGTATGGTTTCTCCAAACTCATGCCATGAAATGTGGGGAGAATTTCTATCATCCCATTACGAATGTGGAACTCTCATGTATTGTATGGGAGTAGAATGCACCCAAGGGTGACAGTTCACTCAGGATATAGGAGATCTTTCATGGGATGATACGGTAGGTTTCCTCACCCATACCGAAACTGGAGATATCAGGCATTTCTCTTTCCCAAGGACTCAAAATCCTCACTCGGTGTCCTAGAAGTGTTATTCAGGGTGTGACTCGTGATGGAGTATGGAGGTTTAGGAGGTGGAACCCAAAATGTGGAACACGAGGAGTATGTGGACTATCAGGATCGTACTCAACTATCGAATTCTCGTGAATGCGTGTAGGATTAGATTAAAGGGTTTGTTGCGGATTTTGCATGAAAGGGTTTTGAGGGATGTTATATGTTTTTCTTTTCAAATTTTTTTTTTGGATTTTTGATTTTATAATTTTTTTTTTTAACTTTTGGAATCAATTTTCAGATCAAATCGACCTAACCTAACAGTATACATATTCCCCGACAATGGCGCCAAAAACATGACACGACTACAAATGTGTCTCTAGTGCGTACTAAATACGGTTCAAGTGCAAACCTATCGCGTAAGTAATAACCCGGTAATACGGGGTTGAATACTTAGGGAAATAGGATGATCGCTCGTGACGATGTATGATATATGACTAACCCTAAACTGACACAAGAAAAGCAACAAAAAGGTGATTAATTTATGGGATTGAAGTATATTATCTAAATTAAAACTAAAATTGAAATTACTAAATAAACTATGTGCGTAAAATTAACACTACTGCAGATGATTAAATATGAATGAGGAAAGTAGGATGGAATACAATCCCGTACGTTTCTTGTGAATCAGATAGTTAATTAAACCCGATCCTTATTAAACCAAAGCATTACATATATGAGGGTACAATCCTGCATCATATGTAATTAAGAGCAAGAATAAAGCGGTGCTGCAATAGCTAACACCCACATCGCATTTTTCAACATCCCGATTACCTAGGGCAAATGAGGTTAATAGATCTATGATGGTTGTGTTCACTACACAACATGATTCAATCAGTGTTTAATTCAAAACTAATTTTTTATACGTGCAAACGACATCGGTTTGGGTTCATGCACCCAAACCCTTAGTAATATTTCCTAGCATACTGCAATTAACTAAACAAATATTATCTAGAGTGTGGGAAATCAAAACCTTCATGATGTAAAAAAAAAACTAGATGAGAAAGATAAACTAATAACACTTTGAATTAAATAAACTTTGCATGAATTGAATTGAATTCAAATAAAGAAGAAGAAAGAACAAGTCCACTTGCAGAATTCTGAATTGAAAATAAAAACTTGTAAAACTTGTAGGGTTCTTCTCTAATTTAAAACTTATAAAACTTCTAGGGTTCTTCTCTAATTTATCTCTTTAAGTTAAAAGGACTCTAAACTATCTCTAAAAGGACCTCCTAAACTCTGGGAATGCATCGAAAAATATACACTTTGTTTTTATAAGAGTTCCAATTATCTAAAACTCTTATTTAAGAAGAGGATAATTCATAAATTTGACAGCCGAACCGATCCTATTAGATCCATCGGTTTAGTTTGATCTTTATAGAGAATTTTTCCCACAACCGGACCGGTTCATTTTTACTCCTATCGGTTCGGTTCATTCCTTATAGTAACATTCTACACTACCGGACTGATTCATTTTTCACTCTACCAGTTTGGTTTGGTCTTTATAGTAACTTGGCCAGTATCCGAATCCCGCATCCAGATTGGTTCCTTTTAGCCTCCATGGGTTCAGTTCAGCTTGATCATAACTTCCTCCTTTCTTGTGATCTTTCTCGCAACTTTGAAGCTTTGTATCTTGTGATCCGAGAATCAAATTTAGGTGTCGTTTCTTCCTGTGCGCTCGTAGACTTGAGGTCTTCAACTCTTCTTTAGGCTTCTCTTCGGAATTCCAATTCCAAATTATTCTTTTGTCCATTTGAATTTTCTTCCTTTTTCTTCTTTCTTTCCTCCGGTTTCTTTCTTTCTTCTCGTGCACTAAGGACCTGCAAAGTCTATGAGAAATAGGTGAAACTCAGCGTACTTATTAGATAATGTCAATAGCAATAATATGAGATAAAGAAACTTGAATTATGTCACGCGAAATGTTAAAAGATTCTAAATTGTGGGGGATAAATGTGAAGAATTTGTGCCTAATCATTGGTCATGAACCTTGATAGTGACAACAAAATGTGACTAATTAACTTTTTCCACATCATTATCATGGTCACGATCTAGACCTGTGACCATGATGATGACGTTGAAAAATTAGTTGGTCACGGTCAAGGGACATGACCAATGCCTTTAGAAAAAAAACCAACAGTATTTCACTCTCAAACTCTCACACTTTCCGTCATGTCGAAACTCCCTCCTGCCGAAATCACTATGTAGGAACCTCTTTCTCCGACCGACGACCTCTGTCTATAAGAAGGCCATCTCCCCTCTCTCTCAATATATAAACTGTGCATGTATGTGTGTGTATGTGTATATGTATTATATCATGTGTATGTATGTGTGTACGTGTGTGTATATGTGTGTGACTGTATATGTTTTTGTGTATACAGTATATATAAATAAATATATATATATATATATATATATATATATATATATATATATATATATATGTGTGTGTGTGTGTGTGTGTGTGTGTGTGTGTATACCCAAATATGCAATTATTTTTTTAACTAATTTAGAATTTTAAATTCTTAAACCCTAATTAGTGAAAAAAATTCTTACTTTTTAAATTAGTGAAAAATACCCTAGACTCTATTTACTTAACCCTGAATCTTAAGCCCAAATCAATAATCCCTAATGAGTAAACCCAAACACCTAAACCCTAAAACATAAACCCTAATACTTAAACCTTAAAACATTGATCATAAATTATAAATCATATACTGTGAATCATAAATTGAAAACTACAAGCCCTAAAGCCTAAACGCTAAAACCTAAAACATGAGAAATTGATATTTATGATTGGATCCCATTTGTAGAATTTGACGATTGAGATTTAATAGTGTAGGATATGGACTTAAATTTAGAGTTATTTTATTCAAAAATTGCACATGCTTCGTATAATTTTACCTTATGCTTAGTAGGACACTTGACACATAGATGAGCCCTTATAATGTAACACGCTTAAGTTAATTATGTGTATTATTAATACAATAACATATATGAGCCCTTATGATATACCACACTTAATTTAAT
Organism: Sambucus nigra; assembly: GCA_949130495.1. Lineage (NCBI taxonomy): Eukaryota > Viridiplantae > Streptophyta > Magnoliopsida > Dipsacales > Adoxaceae > Sambucus > Sambucus nigra. The sequence goes on along the minus strand of OX422216.1, from coordinate 60,133,617 downwards.
TACATGTTTCTTTTATTCAAGAACATATATGAGTCCTTATGATGTAACACACGTAAGTTAATTACATATCTATTTGATGAAAGAACATATATAAGCCTTTACTTGAGATATTGTTATTATTGGTAAATGTTTTATCATGTAGACGATAGTTAGAGTATGGGATAATTATTGGTTGTCGGTTATTGGTTGGGTTATTGGATAGTGATTTTGGATTGCTTGGACTATTTGTACACATAGACTTTCAAACTCTTACTATACTCTATATTGATAAACCGTAACTAATTGTGTTTTAACAATTACCCTATATAAATATAAGTGTATCGAGGGGGTTTCCTTTTTGGGGTTTCACTTCAGTGAGACGTCCCACATGCGGGGTTCACATAGGACTCATATGTTAAAATAAGATAAACTTAAATTGGATCGTTTAAAAAATAATAACTACTTATGACTAATAAGAGCCATTACTTGTATTCACACACTCATATATTTTTCTCAGGAGAAATGAGGTACGGTGATATCACTGGAAACAAGAGTATGATAGGTTGGAATTCGGCCACTCTTATACCTCTTTTATTAGTGCGTACCATTTAGAGGGTACTCTTATTTACAAATATGGGAATAAGAAGATCGAATAGTTTAACTAGCTTGAAAATTATGGAGTTCATTTCCAGTAAGTGCACCTATTCGATCATATTTTACCTTCCTTACCAGAATGTTAGAATGATTTTATCGAGAATATATTATGTGTACATAATCCCGACGCATCCCTCGCCTTACTTACGCAGTTAGAGAAGGCAAAAGAAAATATTCACCGGTTATGGATACAACTATATACAGAGAGCATTGACCAAGATTGTGATGTATCGTGACATAAGCACGTTAAATTGAATCTTTCCAATAAGTTGAAGAAGATGGGATTCGAAGTTTATATCACGGACATCTATAAATCAATCATATATATGCATCCTCCTAGTTTGACACGTGAAAAAATCCATAGGTTTTTAAAAACTAATACTAAATGGATGGAGATAAAATACATTGAATGTACTTTAAAGTATTATTAGGAGAAGCTAGATACATATACATAGTCATAAACTTGATTAGTTAGTTATAATTTAATATTATTATAATTATTTCGTTGCTTATTATTTATTTTTTGTCGACAATGTCGAGAGGCAATGGATAGAACATAAAAAGTTATGAGGTAACACCCTAACCATGATTCTCATCTCCTGCACCTAAATAGTAATTCTCATCGTGACATGGTGAGAAATTCTCTACTCCACCATTTGTTCAATCTACTACTCTAACTAAAAGAAGGCACCAAAACCCTCTTACTTTAGTGCCCCCACCCATCGCTCCAGACACTTCCTGATCAAATGAGAAGAAGCCCATTGGGTTCTATCTTCTTAAGAATAATCCTACTTGTGATGAAAATGACATCCAGAGATTTATATCTAAGTGTTTTTGGGTTAGGAAAATGAATGTGGGAGTATTGGGAGCAGATAACTAGAACACATTTGATCAAGCCATTAAGGATGGGACTTATGACCAACTCTACAAGAATTTTTTTATATTCCGTCCATTCAAAGTAAAATATTCGTTCTCGGGTTGTGGAACAGCGGAGAACATATAAGAGAAACCTTAGGTATAGATATTCTCCTAAGTGGGATCGAGCTCTGACATTTTGTCTCTAAGAGACAGAGTTCCTTCGAATGTTGAAATTTCGATTCATTAATGGAATAACTTTCTGGCATATGAGGCGATGCATAAGAAGTTAGTCCATAGGGAGAAAAATAAACAAAACAGGGTGAAAAAGTTAATATCCACATGCTTGGTTGCAAATCCTATGAAGATTTGAAGAATGAATGGTCAAATAAAACAAGAAGTATGGACTAGATGCTAAAAAAAAACCTAATCGGTCTAATTTGTATGTGTATTCCTGATGGGACAAAATAATAAATTCCCACCACACTTGGTTGAGAGTCTGGAATAGATTAAGGATATTAGCAGTCAGTTCGATTCGAGCCCTTACGATGAAAACAAAAATTGTGACCTGAATTAGGCCTTTGGAACCGACCAAAGAGGAAGGACGATAGGTGTCGGATCACATATGTTGAAAAGCAAATTAAATCACACTACAACTCTCATGGACGAACTATCTTTGGTTAAGAATCATATCTCGATCCAAGAGGAAATTCAGTCCAAGACAGATGGGGATGTTAAGGAGATTAAAAGTAACCTGGGAGTCTTGATAAGTGAAATCAGGTGCCTTGTGTACTTATTTACTCGTGGTTTTTAGCTAACAATGCCTCCTTAAGGTTTTCCATACCGTACTTATTAAGGCTTCCCCTTCCCTCACAAATTCTGCCTCGTTTAACATTCCCATCACAAATCCCACCTCCTTCAACATTCTCCTTCCTAGTGCCTTCACTTTCCATAGGTTATGGATCATCGTCATGCATTCACGGTGACTATGGCAAGCAATAATATTTCAATGACTTAACCAATAGTAGGGTTATTAGCATGTACACACTCATCTCTGTGATTGTCAAAACTGAAGTATATAATAATCGACCTTTGTAGATGGGCGAGACTTAAAATTATGGTTGATGAAATATACAACGATTGAGAGATATGCCTATGCACATTGACAAAGAAGAAGGGAAATAACTTAAATCCTAAAAAAATAATTTATTTCTAGTTTAGTTTATTTGTTGGTTAAGTCTAGGCCATGAAAAATGTTTTACAATTTGTAAAATTTTAGAACAATTTGCAATAATATTTTATCTATTTAAGTTATTTTAATTTGAGTTTAAGTTGTGTTGAACAATTTGATAGAATTATGAATTTTTCATTCTTGTACAGAATATTACCTTTGTTTCAACCAATTAATACAAGATAATTGAATTTTGAAGATTAATTCATGGATTCTCGTAATACAAAGAGTGGATGAGGGACGATAACCGAACGACCATGTGAGGTTCACAAACACCTCGCACGAGACAAATATAACTCGTATGAACTGACTACATAGTGACAGGACTGCCAGTTTGGGAAAAGGATTAAAATTTAGAAAAAAGTAAATTTACATTGAAAATGTACCCCTAAGGGGAAAACTGAAAACATCCTCGAAACGGACACGTGAGGGGTACATACACCTCACAAGGGACCAATGTAACTTATAGGAACTTACCACGTAGTCACGGGATCCATGTTTGGGGTTATGACTATAATTTGCAAATAAGAAGACTTTGTCTTGGAAACATGAGCCTAGGAGGAAACCCAAAAAATCCACGAATTACCCGTAAGTGGCACGGACACATGTAGGGACCAATGTAACTCATAGGAACTGATTGCTTAGTCATAAGACTCCAATTTGAAAATAGGACGAAATTTTTAAAAAAATATATAATTAGGCTTGGAAATATGTTACTAGGTAAAAACTAAAAACACTCCCCGAACGGCCCCGTGAGGAGCACGGACACCTCGCATGGGACCAATGTAACTCGTAGGAACTAATCGTGTAGTCACTGAGACTCCTGATTTTGGAATAGGACTAAAATTTATGAATAAGAAGACTTAGACTTGGAAACATACCCTTAGAAAAAAAAATAGCCCCTGAATGGCACCGTAAGGGGCACGGACACCTCGCACGAGACCAATATAACTTTTAGGAATTGACCACGTAGTAACGGGACTCCCAGTTTGAGAATAGGAATATAATTTACAAACAAGAACATTTAGTCTTGAAAACATGACCATAGGGGGAAATCCAAAACAACCCTGGTACGGCCCCGTGAAGGGAAAAAATACATTGCACGGGACCAATGTAACTCTTAAGAACTGACCACATAGTCATGGGACTGTTTGTTTAAAAATAGAGCTAAATTTTACAAATAAATAGACTTAGTCTTATAAATATGCCCTTAGGGAAAAACCTAAAATAGATCTGAATGGCCCTGTAAGGGTCACGGACACCTCGTATGGGACTAATGTAACTTGTAGCAACTGATCGCGTAGTTATGGAACTCCTAATTTGGGAATAAAAATAAAATTTATAAATAATCAGTCTTTGGATTAGAAACATGCCCAGAGGACAAAACCCAAAACAACCCCGAAACGTCCTCATGAAGGGCACATACATATCGCACGGGACTAATATAACTCATAAGAACTGATCGAGTTCTCGCGAGACTCCTAGTTTGGGAATAGAAAAAAAGTTTATAAATAAACAGACTTAGGCTTAGAAACATTCCCCTAGGGGAAAACCCAAAACAACCCCTAGACGACCCCATGAGGGGCTTGAACACCTCGCACGGGACCAATGTAACTCGTAGAAACAAACTGCATAGTCATCAACTCCTCGTTTGGGAATATGCTAAAACTTTCCAATAAGCATACTTAGTCTTGGAAACATGCCCAAGGGGGAAATTTAAAAAAACTCCCTAACGGCGCCGTAAGAGGCACATACACCTCCCATGGGACCAATGTAACTCATAGAAACTGATCGCATAGTCACAGGACTCCTGGTTTAGGAGTAGGACTAAAATTTACAAATAGGTATACTTAATATTGGAAACATACCCAAGGGGAAAATCCAAAATTTCCCCTGAACGGCCCTGGGAGGGGCACAAGTAGTTTGCACGGTATTAATATGACTCATTGCAACTGACAGTGTACTCACGAGACTCCTGATTTTAAAATAGAACTAAAATTTAAAAATTAACAGACTTAGACTTGGAAATAATCCCCTAGGGGAAAACCCAAAACATCCTACGAATGGACCCAATAGGGGCACTGCTACCTGGCACGGGACTAATATAACTTGTAGGAACTAATCCTGGAGTCGTGGAATTTCGATTTGGGAATCGGACTAAAATTTGCAAATAAGTGTACCTAGGCTTAAATACTTGCCCCTAAGGAAAAACCCAAAACAACCCGTGGATGGCCCTATGAGGAGAATGGATACCTCACAAAGGACCAATGTAACTTTTATGAACCGGCCGCACAGTCACTAGGCTCCCGGTTTGATAATAAGACTAAAATTTGGAAATAAGAAAACTTAGGATTGGAAGCATTCCCCTGGAGGGAAACCCAATGCATCCCTCGCATAGCCCCGGGAGGGGAACGAACACCTTGCGTAGGACCAATGTAACTCGTAAGAACTGACCGTCTAGTCATAGGAGTCCTGTTTATAGAATAAGACTATAATTGTTAAATAAGAAGACTTAGGCTTAGAAACATGCCCCATGAGAGAACCCAAAATAGTCCCCAATGGCCCCATGAGGGGCACGAACATCTTGCACGGGACCAATGTAACTCTTAGTAATTTATCATTTAGTCATAGGACTCTTGATTTGGGAATAGGATTACAAACATTTTTTCAAATGAATATAGTCATGGCCCAAATGCTATGACTAGGTTTTTATTAATTTTTTTTAAAATAAAGATTGTGGCTTTGGGTCGTGAACATTGTTCTAAACTTTCCCTATGTGGTCACGGACCTTGTCCGTGATGCCTATCTCACCCCTAGTCTCAAACCTAGTCCGTGACCCATAGTCCACCACTTGTAATGAACCTAGTCCGTGACCCAAGTGCACTTCTAGTCACGGACCAGATCTGTGGCCCTTAAACCTCAACTGGTCACGACCTATGCTTATGACAATGTAGTAATATACTACCCAATGATCCATTCCTTTATCATCTCTTTTTTTTATGGATAAACACCATGACTAAAAATTTTGGTCACGCCTGAAATGATCACAGATCATAGCCGTGACCTAGAGGTTGGTCATGGTTAAAATTCGTGACCATTTTTGGTTTTTGGTGTAGTGTCATTTTGTGGGGAGGATATATACAAAGTCATTTGGTTTATGCAAAGGATTTTAGAGGAATCTAGGGCACTGGTTGTGGTGGAGGTAAGATCTTTGGTAAGACCTCTAAGGTATGATGAAGCTTTATCAGAGTTTCTACTAAACCATGTGGGATTTTAAGTGAATTTTTCTTATCCGTCATGGAAGTGATGTCGCACTATCAAGATTTCTTGTGATATCCAAAGACTTCTCCAACCACCTTGGAGTTTAGGAACTTCTTCGACAGTCTGTGGGCTAAGATCACTACGTCTAACACAATGAGCGATGGTTTGCTCATAATAACATTGTAGGTTGAGGTAAGGTCCACTATTATAGATTTTTTTAGGTGGTTGTGCAATAATCCTTGCACACAAGCATGACATGCCCCAAGGAATAGGTTTCTTTTTCATTGAACCCAGTGAAAAAGCTAGTGGTTGGATGCATGTGCTTCGTGCAAAGGCCCATGAATTTAAAATCATCCAAGATATCAATATAAATTCACGTATCAATGAGGATCCTCCCCATGTTAGCATTTCCCATGATGTCTATAACCACGAACGGATTTTCATGGGTCAAACACTACAAGGTAAGCTTTTGAAAGATCATCATTAAGTCCTCTTTGAGGTCCTGATATGTGAAAGAGACATGGATCACCTGAATTCCTTCATGTTGGAGGCTCCTTAGGTGGGCCTTTTTAGCTATGGCAGAAATCCCTCCTTTGATAAAGCCCCAGAAATGCATTTGATGTCAATAAGAGGAACATATTCTTTGTATTTTTCATTGCTATTATTGTTACGCTAACCTCGGTGTACATCTTTTCCCATAAATTCCTTTAAGTAAGCCCTCTTTATCACCCCCCCCCCCCCCCCCCCAGATGTCCTCTTTCAACTATAAGAAGTCATTTGTATAGTGTCTATGATCTATGTGTAATCGATAATAATTGGACTTGTACCTTTTATCATCCCTGGACCTCATGGATTTGGCTGATGAAAAATGTCTTGAGTTTCTATGGTTGCAAAGACCTCTTTCGTAGTGGTTATTAGGGGGAATGAAGTTGTTCGAATTTGGAGGTACACTTTTCTTTGTCATGTCTTCCTTTTTCTCATCCTTATCTTCTCCTGAGGTCTTCCCAAGGCAGAATAATATATATCTCCTCTTTTCCTAGTGGGGAGAAGTTATGGCTTGCCTTGTTGAGGTAGCATCCTCAATATTTATGGACTTTTGAGCCTTTTAGAGTAGGCCAGACATGGAATTTGGAGGTTTCTTGTTAAAGGAACTTAACAATTCTTTTAAGGTGAGGCCTGAGATAAAAGAATTTACACATATTATTCCATTAAAGTCGTAAACTTTGAGAGATTCTGGGGTAAATCTCTTGGTGTATTTATTAAGGAACTCCCCAACCTTCTGTTTGAAGTGGCGAAGGGAAGTGATGAGTTTCCTTATCTTATTATCTCTTATAAAGTGACTAATAAAACATCTTTCCAACTCTATGAAACTTGTAATTGTCAATAGTTTGAGATTAGCAAACCACTACCTAGCCATTCCCCTTTAGGTAGAGGGAAAAGTATAGCACTAAATCTCATTTACAATGTCCTGAAGGAGAATCAGTGACCTATGTGTTTCCAGGTTATCGACGGGTTCCCTGAACCCATCAAATGGTCGAATATTAGGCATCTTCCACTTTAAGGGGAAAATCATAATGTTGAACGCCATTAAAAATGGAGACAATATCTTTTGGAGGGTTAACTCAATGGTGTTGGAAATTCCTTAATCAATCTTTCATGTTATTTATCTCACCATCCTAGGGCCTAACATCCCTAGAACCTCCTTGGGAGTGATCTTCTAGGAGTGATAATCTATCTTTGACACGAATGAAGGTGACTAACCATTGGAGGCCTAAGCACCTCCTTTAGATCATTATCCTCATATAACTGGGACTCTTGGTTCTCCCCAGCATTATTGTGGTCTGGTACCACTGGTTCCCTATCACTAGGAGTCAAAGGATCCTGCTGAGAATGATAGCTAGTTTCTCCTTAAGAATTTTCTGCTAGGTCCCCATTTCTTTGAAAGAAGGAGATAAAGAAGTGTTGGTCACCATTTTAACATGATTGGGGTCTGTATTTAAATGAAATGGAACTTTTCATTCCCACATATGGCACCTAATTAATGAGTTTTAAAATCATATGTGACTTTAGACCCATAGGTGATCCTCCCTGGACCTCAGACGGATAAGAGGAGAGATGTGTCAAAGTAAGATAATATGGTTTAATGTGGTTCAAACCTCAAATGAAGTTCCTACATATACCGTTAATAGTTTTCCACTAGTTTTTCAGATTTCAAATTAAGTATAATAACTTAGTAGACCTCTTAATCTTGGTTAATAAAATTTGAGGTCAAACAGCCTTTGTCAAAATGACAAAGTACCTTAGGAAGTGACTAAATTCAAGTTAGTGATTTAGGGCTATAATATGTATAAAATGTATAAGCAATGGAACTTGTACAATTTATAGATATAATCTCATAATAGTGGGTTGTGAGTGTGAAATAAAGTGTAAATACTTGTTAGATGCTAGAACTCTTGTGAAATGTAGAACTCATATGATTTTGATTGTTTGAATGAATTAATCTCTATGGATGCTCAAGATCAATTCCCTACCATCTTGTATTAATCTCTTATCTATAGGAGAATTATTGGCGTGAGTACAAGAGGAATATCAAAATGTAATTAGGGTGTCACCAGGGTCTGTAGTGTTAGCAAGGTGGTGGAGTGTTAGGAAAGGTATTTCTAGGTGGTGTAAGGTGGTTATTTAGTGTATTTAATAATGATGGGAGAATTCAATAAAAGTGGATTTGGATAGTGAAGCTAGGTGTAATAGTGTTTTGTTTCTCACTTACTCCGTTAGACTACTTGCAAGAGCATTTTCGGGGGTTTAGGTGGTGAAGAGATTGTATATTTATTAGGAGTTTCTCCTACGGTAACACGTATTGTGGCCATCCCGAAGGGGGATGGGAGGGGTTCCCCTTCTTTTCGTACATGCACGCGGGATTTCTCCCTTTATCAGGGAACTCGATCATCGTTAGTGTGGGGTAATATGTAGAGATAGAGTTTCTAGCCTATTTGGCACAAAAAAGGAAAAAGAAATGTTGCAACCTCGAGAAAGGACATCAAGGACAAAATTGATTCTTGTTGTACCAAGTGATTCAAAGCTCGAAGGACTAAGCTATGAAATGGGAAGGTGTTAGGCACCCATCCCTCCCTTTTGGTCTATCATGGGCATGTGTTAAGCTTGTCTTGTGCTTATGTTCATACAATAAATGGTGAATGGAATTGTTCAACTCATGTAATGGAAAAGGACTGAGTGAGCTCATCCTTATGAGTGTTTCCAAAATAATAATTCAAAATATAATGTAAGTGTTTACCGAATCACAAATTGTTATAGAATAAAAAAGTTATTCAACTGATAAAACACAAGCATGCAAGCATATGAAATCCATTTAGAATAGAGATATAATAAAAACAATGTAACAAATGGGTCTAAAGGATGACTCTAGTGTAGGAATCTACCTAAGATGCCTATGTATCCCAAGGGGAATCAAAGTCCATGTAATTCGAAGATAACATAGGGTGGGTTTAACACATAAATCCAAATGGGGAATTTCCCTTATATGTATTTGTGGAGATAAATGTGCTTTAAGTGTGATCCCTCTTTTGAAATTTGTACGTAAACCCTCTTTTTCTTGTTTTTGAAAAATTATGTGCAATACTAATAATAAAGGTTTTAGATTAAGGTATAAGATGTAATGAAATAAAGCGCTAAAGTAGAAATAAAATAACTAATGGAAAAATAAGAGAATTTAAAGACAATGATGGAGAATTGGACATCCTTATGAAGACTTGAAGTAGATTTTGATTATAGATATGATGATCTCGTAATTCGTTTATGGTGGTATGAGGAGATGGGGGGAATTTAGTAAATGGAATTTACACACACATGTGAAAAAGAATATCATCCATGAAGAACTAGAGTCTAGTACTCTTAAAATACTCCCCAACAGAGTCACCATTGTGGCCATCCCGAGGGGGCTGGGAGGGCTTCACTCCCCCTTTTTTTTGTACGTGCGCATGGGGTTGGGCCCTTTATGAGGGCTATCGATCATCGTTGATGTGGGGTAATATGTAGAGATCGAGTTTCCAACCTATTTTGCACAAAACAAGAAAACACAATGTTGGTGCCTCGAGAGAATGGCACCAAGGACAAAATCGATGCTTGCAAAATCATGTAGTTCAAAGGTTTGGGGACTATGTTATGGAATGGGAAGGTTTTAAGAACCCATCCCACCCTTTTCATCTCTCATGGGAATATTCTAATCTTCTGCTATTAGACACCGTGAAGTGGGCGCTTATGCGCATTATATAAATGGAGAATTAAATTGTTCAACTCGCGTCATGGAAATGGATGGAGTGACTTCATCCTTAGGAGTGTTCCCAGAATAATAATTCAAAATATAATGTAAGTGTTTTTCAAATCACAAGTCGTTATAGAAGAATGGATGTATACATCGGACAAGACACAAGTATGCAAACATATGAAATCCATTTAAAATATACCTATATATATATATATATATATATAAGGTAACAAATGTGTATAAGGGAGGACTCGAGTTTCCCACGTAGACCAATGGTCATTAAAGTCTACGTAGTTTGAAGATAACATAGGGTTGTATTAAACCTAGAGATCTAAATAGGGAATTTATGTTATATGTATATGCAGAAATAAACGTGCTTTAAGTGTGACAGTGTGTAGTAATAATCCCTCTTTTGGAATTTGTACGTAAACCCTCTTTTTCTTATTTTTGAAAAAGTATATGCAAATACTAATGATAAAGGTTTGAGATTAAGGTATATGATGTAATGAAATAAAGCGCTAAAGTATAAATAAAATAAATAATGCCAAAATAAGAGAATTTAAAGACAAGGATGGATAATTGGACCTCCTTATGAAGACTTGAAGTGGATCTTGATTGTAGATGTGATGATCTCGCAATGAGGTGATGGTAGTATAAGGATATGGTGGTAATTTACTAAATGGAGTATTTATAGGATGGAAGGCATGTGGAGAATGGGATTTTTAAGAGGGGAAGAGCTCTGAATTCGAGATAATGTCCTTTGAATTGCTAAGAGGGATGTTTAGGGGTCCTTTTTAAAGTGAGGTCATGGCCTCTGGTTCCAAGTCTAAGGGATGTTTCGATTGACATGGTCCTGGACCTACCTATCGGCATAAAACCTGAAGTTGTAAGGTTATATGTACTTAGGTTATTTCGTAAAATACACACACACACCGCTATTAAAAATTTGCCAACTAGAGATATATTCCAATTTTAATTTCTTGTGCAAATTTAAAAGTTAGCATGAACAATTCCAATTAAAGCGATTGGATTGATAACTTGATTAAGTGAAATAAAATTATCCAATTTTATCCATTTTATCCTACGCATGCATCTAGGTGATTTAATAAAGTAAAGTGCGAAAATCACAACCACAACGTGCTAATGTACGGGGAAAACCTAAATGGGAAAAACCTCGGATAGCTGGGCCTAGACAAATCAACTACAAATAGGTTTTACAAAGGACTCAAGAGACTTACAGACATTGACTCACTCAAGACATGCAGATGACGTCCTCTACCTCCGAATTTGTAGTGCGTGAAGCTCCAACACGTTGCTCAACACTACTCGTGTAACGGTATCCACCGAAGCCCAAACTACCATCTCCAATAAGCTTGATTGCAGAGATCCACCGCAAGTGTGCTTGTTGAATTTCAAGTTGATGCCATGGGGTTTTGATTCAAAGTTTAAAGTGTGATGGTGAAGGATTTTTACCAAAAAGGGGAAGCTATGAATTTTTTCTCTCAAGAGTTTGTAAAACTTCCTTGTGTAAAATAACTGATTTTTGTCCATTATATGAAACTGTAAAAGTACTGGACAATAGCAGTTATGTGAAATAACTGCTGGAAAATAAGTTAAAAGATTTCAAAACTGGCAAATCTCATTCGAACGAGGTCATTAGAACGATATTTCGTTCGAACGAGTTATCTCACGATATTCCAGAGGAGAGTTAGATAAATCGTTAGAAATCTCGTTCGAACGAGGTCATTCGAATGATATTTTTGACGAGCTTCTAATGATTTTCCATTGAGGACGGGGAATGTTGTTAGATCCAGGTCGTTCGAACGACCTAGAGGAACTTCGAACGAGATTTCTTATTTCACTAAAAAAAGTTAAAATTAATTTCAAAAATGGTTTTTATGAAAATTATTTTTTTATGAACATTACTCTATATGAAAATTTATCGTTATATAAAAAAATACTCCAACACATAAAAATGTTTTTGGTCATATACCTTTTTAGAAGAATGAACTTGGAGTGCATATTGATGTCGCGCGAACTTTGGATGGGATGCTCGATCCTCTAAGGTTCAATGAAGGTTGATGAGGAATGACACAAAAGTGTTTTGTCCAATGGAATGTAGGCAATACTATAAATGACTCGATTGGAAATTTTTCCTTACAAAACCCCACACACTATGCCAATAGGCAGGGTTATGGGGGTGCCATTCGGTAGTCTAAGATAGATTTTTTGGAAAATAGTCATCGAATACAAACCGTAGATCAAAATCGTGCAAGGGAAGAACCGTTCGACAGTGTATTCAAAGCCCTCTAAGAATAAATTATGCCACTCCCAGGTTCAGTAGTTAACCAAATTCAACTGGAGCCTGAAAGCACCCATTGGTTACCAAAAAAGACATTATTTTAGAGGAAAATGTGTCGTTTGTCTGAGCCGTAAGGTCATTTCACACACAGGATGGAACAATGGAAAGGGAATTTATATTCCTTCAATATTTTATTTAGCTTTGTTCAGTTCGAAGAGCTGACTAAGGTCAAATAGGCCCTAAAAGCACCCGATGACCCTTCGGAGTAACATTGGTCGTTCATGTGTACCGTAAGGTTGATTTATGCATGGGGTGGACCGTTGGAAAGGGGATCCAGAGCCCTTCAAAGATTCATTCAAATTTATTCAAGTTTAAGAGCTTATCGGGGTTAAATGGGGCTCGCGAGATCTTGTTGAACTCTAGATTAGTTTTTTGGATAAAATAAATCGTTCGTCTGTTATGTATGGCTAATTCATGCACGCCGTGGACCGTTGGAAAGGGGATTTAAAGCCGTTTAAATTTTATTTAATATTTCACTTAGAAGAGAAAGTTGATCAGGGTTAAGTGGTGTCAGGAGTTCCCGTTTGCCTCTAGAATAGTTTTTGGGGTAAAACAGATCCTTCGTTTATAATGTAATGCTAATTTGCACACAAGGCGGACCGTTGGAAGGAGGTTTTAGATTCCTTCAAAGATTCATTGATCTTGCACTCGGGTAAGAAAGTATGGGGGTCAGGAGCACCAGTGGCCTCTTAATTAGTTTTTTATAGTAAAATAAACCGTTCATCTGGATCGTAAAGTTGATTCATACACGGGGTGGATCGTTGAAAATAAGATTTAGATCCTTTCAATGATTCATTGAGAATTCGCTCAGGTGAGGATATTTACTAGAGTTAAGCGGAGTTCAGTATCACCCAATGGCCTTTAGATCGGTACTCGGAGTATGAATTAGGATTAGTAATGAACAAGTGAGTGCTAGGGACCTAAGGAGGTTCTTAGGGGGATCCTAGGATGGGGTGTCTATAGAGAGACCCTCGATGGGTGATCTTGGAGTAAGTGAATTTTGTAGAATGATAGACACCACATCGATATTGGGAAAAATGACTTTATATCAATTCTTTGGACAAGAGGATGAGGGTGACCAATTTAGAGGGTCGAGGTCATCTCTAAGGACCTAAGGAGATGTGGATAACCAATTTAATGGGTTGATGTTAATTTTGAGGACCTAACATGATGTTGGGGATGATCGATTCAGCGGGTCGAGGTCAACAATAAGGAAGTAGGGAGACAAGGATGATCGATTTAGCACGTCAAAGTCAATTTTGAGGACTTAACGAGATAAGGATGACTGATTCAGTGGGTCGAGGAAAATTTTGAGGACTTAAAGTTGTGATGAACGGTTTTGATGATCGAGGACATTCATAAAACCTTTAATTATAACGACCAATTTTTTTGGTCAGGGTAAATTCTAAGAACCTAAAGTTTTGATGACGAATTCTGAGGCATGAGGTCAATACTGAGAACCTTGATTTGTGATGACTAATTATGAGGATCGAAATCAATTCTGAGGATCTAAAGTTGTGATGATCAATTCTAAGGTCTAAGGGTAATTCAGAGTACCTTGAGTTGTGACGAACGATTCTTTGGGGCGAGGTCAATTCTAAGGACCTAAGGTTCTGACGACCAATTTTGTGGGACGAGTTTAATTCTGAGGACCTAGAGTTATCATGACTGATTCAGAGGAGCGGGTTTAATTCAAAAGACGTAGAGTTGTGATGACCATTTTTGATGGCCGAGGTTAATTATAAAGACCTTGAGTTGTGGAGATCAATTTTGAAGACCTAAAGTTATAACGACGAATTCTGAGGGTAGAGATCAGTTCTGAGGACCTAACATTGTATCGACCAATTCTTAAGGCTGAGGTCAATTCTGAGGACCTTGAGTTATGATGACAAATTATGTGGGTCGAGGCCAATTCCGACAAACTAAAGTTGCGAAGATCAATTCTGAGGCACAAGTTCAATTATAAGGACCTTGAGTTGTAATGACCAACTCTACTATCCAAGGTTAATTTTGAGGACCTAAAGATATGGTGACCAATTCTGAGGGTCGAGTTCAATTCTGAGGACCTAATGTTATGATGACCAATTATGATGGCCGAGGTCATTACTTATGTCCTAAAGTCAAACCGACCAATTCTTAAGGTTGAGGTCAATTTTGAGGACCTAAATTTGTGACGACCAAATCTTAAGGTCGAGGTAAGTTTTGAGGACCTAAATTTGTGTCAACCAAAGATGACAAATGAGGTTAATTTTGAGGACCTTTAGTTGTGATGACCAATTTTTCCAGTCGAGGTCAACTTTGAGGACCTAAAGTTGTGACAATCAATTTTGAGGGTCGAGGTCAATTCAAGGACCTGAAGTTGTGTCAAAAAATTCTAAGGGTCGAGGTAAATTTTGAGGACCATGAGTTTGGACTAACATTTCTAAGTTCTGAGGTTAATTCTAATGACCTAAAGTTGTGACGGCCAATTCTGAGTGCCGAAGTCAATTCTGAGGACCTAAATTTATAGCGCATGGAATTGTTCTCCTAGGGAAATTTAAATTTTCTTAGGGGTTTAAGTGCACTTTCGATTCCATTGGGAATTATGTTATCTCAAAACTCCTTGGGGTATGTTTAATTTTTTGGTTCCCTCTCGGTAATTGTAGTAGACTTGGATGTGGTGCATCAGTGGTTCTACTATGGAGCATGCTGAGGATAAGAGTGTAAGATTCATTCGGCTAAGGATTTTTAGATTTTTTAAAGGGATTAGTGCTCCCAAAATGGTTTTCTTGGGGAAAATGATGTTCCATATTCTTTTGGGATTTTTGGGAATTTTCAGGGCAATTTATGGATTTTTTTTCTAGTTTTCTTGGTACAAAATTTGAAAGGTATTGCCGATAGGCAAGCTTGAGAAGGTTAATGGCATGGAGTCTTAGGCTTTCTTGGCAAGAAGAAAAGGAGGCTACCAATTGGTTTTGGTTGGGGGCTGCTGATCAACACGCCCTTTAACCCTCTATAAAAGGGGCGAACCCTTCCCATCTCTGATACCTTCAAGTGTTTGAATCTTCATCTTTCTCTCTCTAAAAATCATTCCTAAGTCATTTTTTCTTCAAGACATCAAATGGTTGGTTATTCAAGTGAGATGCATAACAATTAGTGGTTGGCTATTGATGACTGGGAATATAAGGTTCCACTTAAATTGGGAAATGAGAATGCCTTTGACTTATTTGAGCCTGTAGATGATGAGCATATTATGTTACGCGAGCCTACATACCACTATTTGTCTTGGGTGAAGAACCCTAATGGCTACATAAGTACGATGACTTTTATTATTCTAGTTTATTTTTCTCTTTGTTCTTTGTGATAATGGAGGGTTTTCTTCTTTTTCTTACAAACGAAAATAACTCCTTCGACCATTCGGTCTCAAGGGATGACATGGCTGAAGGTGATTTGGGAGAAGCTCCATACTATTATATATTGGATGGTTTCATACGATGGCTTTGTCCGTTTAGCCCAGGAGTGGGATGATACGTAGTGTTCTACGGTGGTATTATACGATCTAGGGAAGGGGTGATGGGATACTACCCACTCATTTCATCTTATCTTCGGGGAGATGACTGTTACTCCACATCCAACGGCTGACAGAGGTAAATTATAAGGGTTTCTAGATAGTGGGGGATCGTACTTTGAGGGTGACACCGGAGTGGTGCATGTAGCATTGGGAGACATGGGTAGAATCGTGTTGGGAGATACTATCCACATATATTTTCTCTTGAGGAGGAGAGTATATGTGACTGACGGGCAAAAGGTGATATAAATGGCACAACTATTTATTTTTCTTCTGCTTAGTTGATTCTTCATGAAAACAAGTGGAGTCGTCATCCATTTTAGTTCTTGGTGTATTTTAGGATGATTTTTTATATCCAGCTATACGATTGGGGGGAGCCTGACTTCAGAGTCCCTTTATTCTTATTTGGATGCTTTCATCCGGTTCTATCAGTAGACATAAACGAGGGCTACGTATCTTTTGGAGGTAACTTCATATTTCTTTTTCTTTATATGCATTTCCTTGCATTCATTTTTTGTTCCATTTTTTTATTGATTCTCGTCTTTTACAGACGTATATCTATGAGGTAATTGGGCATAATTCCTAATTGATGGCCCTGAAGGATGACTATTTCGGGGACTTCTGTCGTATGTTCCATGGAAGAATTCCAACCGAAGATCGAATGAGTCCTTATATTTTGGGGGACGTGCAACGGGTTCTAAATGCCCTGACAAGAAACCATGTTATATTTCGTATTTTTTGAGTTTTTTCTTGCCATCTTCATTTCTTGTATATATATTGATTCTTTGTTGAGGATTGCCGGTGACCTTTTACCCCTAGAGGAGACTCCACGGGATACGGGGTGATGGGCCTACATGAGCAGATGTGAGTTTGGGTTGGTGTGGTACTTAGGAGAGAGGGTGGTAAGGCATATTATGGCATAGGTAACGGAGTGTGATGTTAGACGATTCTCATGCGATAATGATGATTGGAGAGCCCTATACACACTATATAGATATAGTGGCGAGGTATGATTATCTAGATTTTGTGACGAGATAGTTGATGCCTTCCTGCATTTACGATGTGGAGAACATGCCTCCACCCTCCACATATTCAGGTAGGGGTACTTACATGACTGTGGAATTGGCCCACGACACAGGTGGTGGCATGGCAGTGGCGATGATAGAGGACGCTTCGATCATTCAGGTTAGACCCTCGGGTAAAATTTTTGATTGAACATTCCGCAACATCCTCATGTTTCGGTGTCTGGGTTAATGGAGCTTACGGATGAGGCCCTCTGACTTGAGTCAAATCCTTTCTCTTTGTCTTTCCTGTTGATTTTTCTTTGCTCTTTATTGACTGATTTGTCTTTTATTATTTGTTGTGTCGATCACCTGGCTGAGGGATATCAAGGACTAGATGGCGTACATGTCTGATTATATCAAGAAGTCGTCTCCTTCTTCTTTGTTTCGTCCATCACCTCAGATGAGGGTTATGGTTCTGTGAGTAGAGGATCCACCTCCCGTCGCTGGGGAAAGCGTGTCCACTGCGAAAGTTGAGTGTTTGAGAGGTAAAATTGAGGGTTCGGGTGAATTCCCATTTGTATTTTTTTTTCTTTTCTATCTACAAAAAATGTAACCAAGTGAAGAAAAATATATATACAAAATACACATTTTCTTTTTGTTTATAAAAAAATATAAATTAGTATGATAAAAGGAAAAATGTTTATTTTTTTAGAAAAGGGGAGTGAAAGTAATTAACTCAGGGAAAATATTTTTGAGTAAGAAATTATTTTTAGAATGAAAATGGTTTATTGAGGTCAATATTTATTAAATAAAATTGAGAAAAGGAATAATTGTAAAAGGAATGACCCTGGGGTAGTTTTTTTTAAATAAGGGTTTATTTTGGAAATTGGTTTGGGTAAAAGAGGAAAAAAATAATTTTTTTTAAATAAGGGGGTGTCGATCGGCATATCCCTTGACCTGTCGCATCGAGAAGAAGGCGGACCAACTCTTCTAGCAAGATGCCTCTATCAAATCTGTCGAGGTGTAATCATACTGGAAGCGAGATCTATACAAGGTTAAAAAATTCTTGACAGACATTGAACTTAGGCTTGAGCCGGTTTGCGAGTTAGAAAAGAAGAATCAAAGGGCCAAGGCAGAGGAATCAATCCGTCTAAAGGCACCTAAAAAAGAGGAGAACCATATGGTTGTAGCAATTCACTTATTAGATTATTATAATCCTGGATGCTTCCATCCAAAGGGGGATCAAGTCAAATCATTCATTGAGTTTGATTCCACTTTCCTAAACATCAGTGTACTCATGTAGGGTCGAGGATTAATTGGGTTTCCAAAGTTTTTATTTTTTGCCAAGGATTTTGAGTATAAAGGAAGCGTATGGGATGTGTTTTCCCCACCAATACCCCCATTTATCTTCTTGCTTCTCATTTCCTATTACTAAATGGATCTTCCCATATATGAAGAATTATCCTCTTACCTTGATGATCTGGAGGCCAATGTGCCTATATAAATGTGGACTGTGATTCTTTTAACCTGTGTTGGATTTCTCTGTGGCCTAATTGAGCCATCAATCGGAACTTGCTAGCAGCGACGGTATAATTATGGTATCCTGAGGACCATGTATTCCATTTTGGCCTTGACGAGGTCTTTATTACCTACAAGGAATTCTCAACAATGTTAGGGGTCGGTCGAGTGTGGCAGTAGCTATGCTCGATTTTTCTCATTCTCCTCGGGCATTTTTGGTGGAGTTTCTTTATATTTTTTCTTCGATTACTCGACCGTTGATTACTGGAGGATTTATTTCTCTTCAGGAGATTATGTATTACATGCTCCTGAGGGTTTTTTAGGATGATGGATTTATCGGAGCTACTGCCTTGGGCCTGACTATGAGGCTTTTACTGGTGACAAGGGACTCGACGATTGATCTCCAAGTGGATGCGATAACGACATAGATGTATTATATCATAATCTTGTGATGGCGGTGCTGGTTGAGACTCTAAATGATTTAGATGCTTCGAAGGAGCGTCGTTCTGACTTTTTGAAGGGGAGTCTGTTAATGTTTTTCACATGGCTTACAGAGGGGTTTCATCTAGCAGCGCCTCCTAAGTACTTCTTGATGGGTGTGCCTAATTTATTTTTTTGTCCTTTCTTCAATTTTGGCCAATCGATAGAGAACTGGGTGAACTGGTTAGTGGATCACGAAGATCGGTGTCTTCTTTGGTCGAGGCCATGGTTGGGAGACTGGTAACCTACTTTGTAACTTGGAGAGTACCAATGTGTGCAATTGTTGGGCCTTCAATAGATCTCCTTCTATTTCCCCTAGCGACTTCTGCACCAAGTCGAATAGGTGAAAATCGTGACCCTCGCATAACTAACTTCTTCTCAATGGAGGATCTGACATAATCATTGCAGATAATGTTGGGTTTTTTGTGTCAACATCGTCAACCGTCCACCCATATGTCACAGTCTATAGGAGGAGCTTGGCATGTGTCTGGGAACTACTTGAAGTGGTTGTTGAAGCTGGTAGTGGAGAAGATCATGGAGGAAGAGACTGGTCAAAGGTGTTTCATTTCCCTTGACACTATGGAGGAAGGTATTTTGGTATTGTCCAAACATATCACGATGTACTGCTCCATGGAGAGAATACGGACTGTTAACAAGGAGTGCGAGGTTTGATGACCCCCAGGGGATAAAAATGATAACGAACCAGGGATGTGTTGCAGTTGACGTCATTGCCTTGTGAATCATGGGTGATTTTCTTGTGAAGGTATGGTAATTTTGGTGTTTTGGGGGTTTGGAATATATTTTGTGTAACTTGTTAAGGGTGAGATTAAAGATGGTTTAGTCAGTGGAATGGATGGTTTGTTTAACTCCCTTCACTAATACTTCATCTGACAAAGATGCATTACTTAATTAGAAATAAAAAATGATTCTGATAATATTTTATTGTGGCTCTTGAAGATTTTTGAATTTTAATTATCTATACCAATCGCTAAGGCATGCATAATCATTTTGTTCATTTAAATAGTAAGATGGGCCGCCATTCTCGGAGGTTAGAAAGGAATAGGATTTTATAAAAAAAAAGAATGGGATCAGTCCCATGTATGGCGTATGGGCTACCTACGTACCTTTGTTGCTTTTGAAAATTTTCATGAGTCACATTTTAAAAATAAAATATTTTTGAGAGGATCCGGTACCACGTAGTTCTGGGTAAGGGAAATGAAGATTTTTTTTAAATATAAGTGGGATGAGAAGAGTCGTAGTGGGCCGAGATTTTAGACTACAGGTAAAATTTCTTGGGAGGGTTTAGGCTGTTTGGAGGCACCTTCTCTTCTCCATCGAGGTTTATGAGTATAGCGGTGTGTCTTAAATGAATTTTCTTCATAATGCAGGGGCCGCTCCAATTCAATTTGAATTTCCCTCTGGGGTCCCAAACGAGTTATATGATTTCCTTGAGGGAAAGGTCTCCTTCCTGGACATAACGGTCCTTAACTTTTCGATTGAATGATCATGTTATCCGACAATGGTACCCCGTATATGCTATAGAACCTTAAACCTATTTTCATCCAAGAGTGATAATTTGTTAAAGCGGTATTGATGCCACTCTTATTCACTAACTTTTCTTTAAAGCATGTCCCGCATGGAAGGTATTTATAGCTCAACGGGTAGGATTGTTTCCATGTCGTATACTAGATAATAAGGGGTAGCCCTAGTAGACTTTATGAATAAAGTACGGTAGCCCTAGAGGGCATAAGGGATACGGTCAGTCCAATCTATGCAACTCTCAATCATCTTTCTTATTATGATTTTGAGGCCTTTATTGGTGGGACAAAACCATTGGTTTAAGGTCGGTACGGAGAATATTTGTGTCTCTATATCATGTACTCATCGACCAGTTCCGTGACCTCGACTTCGAAGTGCAGTCTATTATATGATACTTACTCACGGGGAACTCCTTATCGACAAATTATGTTCTTTCTGATAAACTTGGCCACTTTCTTGGCATTCAGGACTGTGTATGACTCGACTTTGACCCATTTGTTAAAGTAATCAATGGCGACCAGGATGAATTCGTGACCGTTTCAAAGCTTTGGGAGTAACCTTTAGTGTTGGATATTAGAAAATTATTAACATTTAAGGCATCTTCGAACATAGACAGTGCAGTCTTGAATTATGGTTACCCATAGTACTCTTGATGAATGATCTTCTTAGCAAGAATATTACCATTCATATGGGGACCACATTCCTCATTGTGGATCTTCTTCATCATTTTTTTAATATCAGCTCTGATATGTCGTGCAAATGGGTTCCATGAAAGTTTCCCTTAAAAAGTGCTTTGTCGCGTAAGATATACTAGAAGCCAGTTTGCAAAGAGTCGCACGGTCTTTTTTATCTTCATAGTTGGGATACATACCATGTTTGAGGAGGTGCCAAATTCTATAGTAACATAACCCGACCATATCAGAATCTTCCTCAGTGACGAGTTCAATGTAGTAGAAATAAGGTGGCTTAGCCTATTTTTGAACGAAGAAGTTGTTCCCTCAGGCATGGTGGCCATGGAGGCCAGGGTAGAAAGGGAAAGACCTAGGTTGTTATTTTCATATGGTAGGTAGTGGAAGGTGACATCTTAAAATGGCAGTCTATCTTTTCTAAGTGGGTGTGGAAGGGTAGGATTTTTTCATCTTTAACTTTCCATTTCCGGACAATTTGGCCGACGAGTCTCCATAGATGTCTCTAGGTATTTGAGACCCTTTTTGAGGGAGATATTGAGACCTATAGTTCATGCAACGTACTCAGTCATATTGTTTGTGCAAGGTAAGTCTAGTTTGGCGATAATGTGGGGTGTAAGAGTCATCAGGGGAAATAAGAACTATCCCAATGTCGTATCCTTTCTTATTGATCTCTCCATTAAATAACATTTTCCATATAAGGTTCCCTTAAGAGGTGCAGAGAATATCTTCATCCAAGAATTTAGAGACCTAAACATCGGGTCCTTTCATGGGGTAATCAGTAACGTAGTCGAAGATGGCTCTCCCTTTCATAACTTTCTACATGACATACATAGTATCGAACTCGGCTAGAAATATCAACCAATTGATCATTAGACAAGATGAAATGGAATTTTCTAGTAGGTATTTGACGGTATTCATACGTGATACTAGTATGATAGGGAAGGCAAGCATGTAGTTGTGACACCCCGCCTAATTAAATACCGGGTGATCACTCCTTTATCAACTTAAGTCAAGGTAAACAGTTGGTTCATTCTCAGCATCACTGTCGATAAAAATATATTTTCCAATTTAACACCCTAAGTAATTAAGCTAAGTGTCAAAAATCATTTTTCAGACATACTAACCAAATTTTATTTAAAGAAAAACATTTATTTTATTAACAACATTCAAATAGTAAGAATCACACCATATTAAATTCTGCAACATAAACCAATGAATATAATACATTCGTCAGTCGAATGTCAACATATGAAATCTAAAGTCATTCATCCAAACTGAATAAATCCCATAGTAACCTTCGGGAAATAACTGAAATACAAATGTCCCAATAACAAAGGAAAAATTGAAAGGGCTACACATGCCCAACTAAATGAAAGTACTAAGAGTGGATCCGAATGAACGAAGTCGTCTAATCAAGAGACCTGCAACTTCCACCTAAGCTGTAGCGCGTTCCTTCCAAGAGATCCTAAGCAAGACGCCCTTGTGGATGGGCACCTGTAATACATACATATATATACACGAGAGAGAGAGAGAGAGAGAAAAACGGGTCAGAGCCCGAAAGTGTGTTTGATTTAAAATACGTTTAGCATGTCTTTAAATTGATACAGGCCAATGCAACAAGATATTAGTGCGACACTCTCTTGAGAAATTCTCACCTCTCTTCTAATGTGCACTCCTATCGCACTAACCCTCCTAATGGTTTATCTCATCATATAACACGCTATCTTTCCCCAATGATTTAACTTATCTTAGGCATTTTGTAGGACTCAAAATTTAACGATACAATTGTTTGAAAAGAATATTTCAAGTAATAACCAAAGTTCTCATTTTAACTTTATTAGTCAATAAAGTTTTCCAGTATCATATTATACTTTCACAAAACAAGTATTTACAATTTGAGTCATCAACCATATCCTACATATCAATTCACAGTAGGTAGTTCCAAATTTCAGAATTGCATATATATATATATTAACTACTCGTATAATATATATATATATATATATAATAACAGCACCCCAAATAAACTATGGTGAGGGCATACTCTACTATCCAGAACCCCATATCACTCATATTAAGGGGAATACAATCGGAATCACTCTCGAATTGTATTAACATAAATACACAAACAATATTGAGGCGAAGCATAGATTCCAAGTCTCTAAGAGGATGGCACATGCCTGCGTCTCTTAGGACTGTCTGAACTATCACGTCGATATCTTGTACCAATGATATCTATCTTCTAGGGTACAAGTCAATATCCCCCATAAAGGTCCCATCGAGATAAGACTTGTCCCATCGCGGTAACCTCAGGGATAGCAAGTAGCGTGGGCATGATTTTCACATGCATATAATATATGTACACACAATCATATAAATATACCACTTTTATCATATTAATGTAGGTTCTTCTCATCACCCATAATTACAACATTTATCCTTAATTTCACATTATTAGTATTACGTATAAGGTTTCATTTCTAACCTTAACTCGAAGGGGTTTCTCACTTATTACGTGACACACGTGGACTCTATCCTTCCAAGTAGAAAATTCAGTAGGTATACCTCTATTTACTATCGTAGCTATTCGCCGTATTCTCTCACTTGAAATACGTAGTTTCATCGTTCATTATATAATTATCCCAAAAGTAAACTTCTCGTCTTATAATAAAGTCCCCAACACTTATTCATATGCCCTACTGGTCTTTCCTAACTCCCAAAATATTTCATTAAGAATACACAAGAATTATATCACGATAAATTTAATTTAACTAATTAAACAAGGGAAATAAGAGTCTGCCAGGAGGGGTCGATCGATCGAGGTTTGGGGCTCGATCGATCGAAGCTCTAGGCTCGATCGATTGATCAAGCAGGTCTGCGAAAATTTTGCAGAAATGCAGTTACGGGTTCTACCAAATTTATTCATCCAAAACCATGTTTTTCCATTCCAATCGTCCCAAAAATCCTACTACTATCATTATAACAATATACCAGATGTTTTCAACGTAAAGCATGTGTATATCTAACATTAAACATGGATAATTAATCCAAAATTCATTTAATCATCAAGAACCCTAGAGTTTTTCTTAATCAAGGTTTTATTCTGTTTTTACCAGAATTTCCTTCTAATATATCCTCAAAATTTCGTGTGTTATATTCCTCTACATGGCAAGGATTCCAGAATTTCATTATAATCAACAGTACATGCATCTTCCTAACACAAATTGGGTTTTCTTCCATAGTTTTCATCTCTAATCAATACTAAACTAATATGAGGATTGCACTAACGAAAATATGCAAGTTAAATACTTTCCTGGGATTTTCAGAAGTCCGGTTTGCAGATGAATCCGGTGTGGTTGCGTTCCCCTCCTCGCGATCTACGCGTTGGTGGTGGCGGCGGTGCAAACCGGTGACTTTTTGGCCTTGAATTGCCTTGGAGCTCTCTCCTCTCTTCTCCAATGGCCGTCATTTGTTTTCTGAATATTCTAAACCTAAAAGACTAACCTAAATGGCTGATATAGGTTGCTGAATTTCGTGGGTTTAATTTCCCAAAAAGGTGAAATGACTAAATTGCCCTCCCGGGGTACCAATTAGGCCTAAAAACGCCCCGAGACCTAAACTAAACCTCCGGGTACACTTTTCTGACTATCTCGACCCTTCCAGATGCATTGGCACTCTCAAAACGACCATATGAACAACTTATAAAATATTCACTTTTATTAATTCACACTTAGTCCCGACACGACACAGGCGCGTCCCGTATTAAATTTCCAAAATTGCCATTTTATTCACACATGACAACATTATAAAAATAAATCTCATATATTACTATACTCATCCAGTAATATGCAACAAATAACAAATTTCCAATAATTACTAACTCTCGTCACGCTAGTAAATATTTAAAGCAACATTCCAGATTAAAATTAAATTAATTTATCTCAATTAAATTTAATAAATCCCATAATTTTAAAAGCTATAAAAATACGGGGTATTACATACTTCCCCCCTAATAACTGAATTTCGTCCCGAAATTCGGAAAATAAGGCCTATCTGATAGCACAATTCTGGATATCCTTTTCCGTACACAAACTAACTACACATTACGGTGCTCAATTACTATAGCCTTTTCTTCACAGCATCATTGTTTTACATTCTCATTAGAGATACTTCACCTTGTGCACCCAACCGACAACATTCGCATAAGTCACGCTTATACGTTATACATTTCATTATCTCACTAACATTAGGAGGCCGCACCCTACTATAGACAAATAATCGGATCATTCATATACAAAACTCCCATTCTGAGAAAATATTATGAACATTTGATCACTCTTGCTCGCCTAATACAGTCGTGGAATTCTACCACATTTATCGGAAGTTCTCTTAACCGATCCAAAAATTCTGATTACCTACTCTCCTCTAATCATACGGAAGGAGAATAGTCGAGGTTCTTCCATAACAAAACCTTAATAAGTACCTTGTACGCGACAAACAGGTACGAGTTCTTCTACTGAGCATTCTTGAAATCATCGTATCACGATTTCAAAATTTCCGTCACGTGGCTCCACAAATCTTTAATCACCGTGCGCCCATTCCCTGGCTATGGGTGATACATCCTACTCGAAACGAAATCTTTTCTCCGATGGTTCCTGAAATCCCATATCAAAGGTGGGGTTCACCAAATCTCATCCTGATTTAGAAATTTATACTGCGCCGGACCATGCACTGTTGCGATCCTTCCCTTCAAAGGAAGTCTGGGGCATACTAGTTAATATTGTAAGCCAGCCCAAAGGAAAATCAATCACTTCCTTCTCGGCGACTTAATTCACATTTCTGGGATAAACCCTTGATATTGTTTTGAGGATGGCAACTCATCCAAGAACTTTACCAACCTCTTCCGATTTCAGGATTTTTTTTTTTTTTTATAAACACACAATTCTTTAGTTGATTCTTCTCTTTTAACCAAACCTTACATATGGCCAGTGCATGTAGAGAATTCTCACTACGTCTCGCTAAACATAGATTCTTCCCTTGAAATGTCTCACATTAAGTGACACATAATACTCCCCTTCCTTCCTTGTAGTATGACGAAAGTTCCACCCGTGCTCTTCTCTCCACGAAGCGTACTTCTGAAACTCTTATACTATACTAACATCATTACTCTTTGTATGCGCAAGTCGCTTTCACATTTGACTAATAACAACTCCGCTCCGGGTGTGCCTCATTACAATTAAATTCTACTCTATTCAAGGAATACTAATTCTTGAATGGCTTCCCACAGCCTTCCAGTTAAGTTAAGGTGTGGTATAATAATTGCACACTTATGTATGGATTATCGCCCCCCATGTGACGTTTAATCCACTCTATCACTTCCACTTCGTTATACTAGTACCACAAACATATATCTCACACGTCTATTGCCACGTCCCTTCGATTCGGACCATTTTAACTGTAGTTAACCAAGATGCCCACATTTTTGCAACACTCCGACCGCCCTGGGAGAGCGAACGGCGTGCTACTCATCTGTAGGACTAACTAAATTCAACGGAATAGAAGGAATAGGGCATTCAAATTCCATGACAATAAAAGAGGAATAATAATTCTCAACCTTCCGCAGATAAGTACAACAATTTTCCCAAATAGGTACAACAACTAAAGTAAATCACTAACGCTCTATTCATCAAAATAATTATAGGTCATCTCTTTTGTATAGTATAAAGTTCTTTCCAGATAATCCATGTTAAAAATCATTCCAACTCTTTATTCACCTTGTGTTCTGTACGCGGTTATGATATTCGGGTACTCTCAATCACCCTAGAAATCAGAATTCTTAGATTCTCCTTATCATAGTTCCACCCCTCAACTCGTGGGGATAACTTTCAATGCTTTCCTACCACAAAAGTCCGGCTACAATGACCTTAAAACAAAATTCAACTCCCAACTTACATACATAATTACTTGATCCATTTCGACCAGGGTACCGAACTTATGGAATAGTGACCAAACGTCTCCCTATTTCCAACCTTACGCTAAGTTTCATGCGTGGGATGTCTCACAAAGCGAAATCCAAACAAGGAACCCCCCCGATACACTACTACCTAGCATTATCGGTTATCGAAATCCGTTAGGTCCTCCGTCCATAGTATATACCCCTTTATTCCGTCCCTTGACAGAAAAGTTACAATTTCTCCCGTAATTATGCTTAACAAAGAACGTTTCACAAATTTCACTATCGTCCCGTATTGGTTGATGGTAATTGGATTTTATAAACCTCGAATACATACACTCGGAATTTTCGAAATTCCTTTCCCTAATAATTGGGTATAAATACTACCTCCCACATCTCTAAAGGATAAATATAACAATGCACTTTTCTTATCACTAAGTCCGGAGTGTTAAACATAATACTGAGTCAAATCTTTTCGCTCAACGGTAAATCCCGATACATACGGAATTATACTAACAAATTTTATACATACTTTGGCATCGAATATCTCGAGCCCACTATCTCCTCCGAAGTCTCTAGGATAGATAATATAAGTGCGAGTCCAACTTTCTTACAGGTAAGCCTCGCCAAAACAAACATGAAACATGTTGCACCAATGCAACTACTCCAATAGCCTCGCAATAAATGCCCACTATCATACTACCCATTTTTATAACATTTTAACAAAGATAATATCATACTCGTGTATCGCATCACTACAACAAGCAATCTCCATAAAGTATAAAACACTGTTAATATACTCACCCATCCTCCGCGGATAGCTCTAAAGAAAATCTCACTACACTAAGGAAAAAAATATTCACACAATGGTAACATTTCTAATTATATGCATTAAACTCGTTTCACATGCTAATCTAGAAATGATCAAAATATGGTGACTCGCTCGTGTCACATAAACACGCCTCATCCTCTGAGGATACAACATACACTTCTACCTTGACAATCGTCTTGACTGTGCAAATGGTTTCCGGACGTAACACGTCTACACAAACCAAACAATATTACTTTACTCATTGCCTTTTACTAGGCACCGTATTCTTTCCCTTATACTTACTTTGCAACATATTATCGTGAGCGATCTCACTCCGCACAAAATACCTCAACACACTACACCAAATCTGCCCATTTGTCAAGGTCATTGACCTTGACAAATTCACCTTGTCAAGGTCAATGACCGTGACATTTCGAGACGAGAAAAATTTTTTGTCACGGTCGTGTCACGGTCATTGACCTTGATAAAAAAACTCGCGTTTTGTGTCACGGTCGTGTCAAGGTCAATGACCGTGACACGTTTGTCACGATTATAAACCGTGACATAACCGTGACCCCAATTGTCACGGTCAATGACCGTGACACGTCCGTGACAACTTTTGTCGCGGACTTGTCACGGTCATTGACCGTGACAATTCTGGGCAGAATTTAAAAAAAATCTGCTGGGCAGTATGGCCACCGCCACTGCCCAGCAGTATATTTGTACCTGTTATAGCAACGTTGTACCTATTCCAAACATCATATATCCAACACAAACTAAAGATAATGCAAATATATATTCATGACGATATAATCCAAATATTCAAAGTAAAAACAATATACATGACGATATAATCCAAATTTAATTAAAATGGACAAACTTAAAAATAATGTTACTACATGTCTTGGATAAAACTGAGGAGGTGAGTAGGCCACACGACATACGAATTGATGCACCCGCTAATATACGTCATGCCGCATTGTTCGCGCAACCACAATAGGGAGTTCTCCTTCCGGGGTATGACATGCATAACGAGCACCCTGGACTACATCTGTTGAAGCGCACGTCCATGAACTATTCCACCCTCGACGATATTCGGGTCCCTCAACCCCCGCCCTATCCGCTGGCCATCAAATACGTCCAATATGAACATGCTCGGCCAACCAATTGTCGACAATGGTCTGTTGGAGGGCGTCAAATAGGGAAGTGGATCGTCGAAGTACGAATGTGTCGGTGATGAAGCAGCGAGGTCCACATCCTCGTCATCCTACGCCTCATCCTCCCGTACCTCCTCCTCCACCGCCTTCTCCTTCCCTTTCCCTTTTCCTTTACGGTCTCCACCCAACGTACGCTTCATGAATGCGTACATATCTTGGACCGTCGCCTCCAAACGGGACAGCTTCGCGTCGTGTGAATCCACCGTTCGAGCCAACCCGGTGTCACTCGTCTCCAATCTGATGATCCTCGATTTGGCCACCCGCGAGCTCACTCCCTTTGTCCTCCCTTTGCGATCAGAGCCAAGCGCTTGGCTGAGTGCGTCTGTGGACAAAGATGCCTTGTCGGCATCAGACTGCGACTCATGCACTTCCTTAAGCTTTGCCTGAAACGACAAAAAGCACATGATTAGTAAAATAAGTAAACTAAAAAATTATAACGTAATTAACAATAATTAAACTGTCGGATTACTTACAATCGTGGCCGCGACGCTCGGGATCACCTCCTTGTCCTTCCCCTTCTTCGTCCGAAGAGCCACATAAGTATCGAGCCTATGTGGCTTACCCCTTGGCCCACTCCCTACCCCCTGAAATAAAATAGAGTAAAGTAAAATTAGTAAAATTAGTAAAATTAATATCCAATAATATATTTCTGTAGTTATAGATAAATTAAATCTTACCTTCATCCTATGCTCCACCTCAGCGTAAGAGGTCCGGCCGGAGTAGTGCATGTCCGTCTTTTTAGCCCGATTTTCCCTCCCCGATTGGCGA
Source organism: Sambucus nigra (assembly GCA_949130495.1). Lineage (NCBI taxonomy): Eukaryota > Viridiplantae > Streptophyta > Magnoliopsida > Dipsacales > Adoxaceae > Sambucus > Sambucus nigra. Next base: position 60,103,464 of record OX422216.1, on the reverse strand, counting down.
GATGCCAATTGTCGATCCTCGATCTCATTGTCAATGAAATTTTGCCATTGTGCCAATGAGATCGGCTCCTTTGGCGGGACAGATCCGCGCCATTGTAAAATGGACTCTCGTATTTTTCCAAAGTACCGTGACTGCATATTATTCTTCCACGTCTTGTGTTTCTCCCTCAACTACTCTAAGACGGAATCGCGTAGCTTTGGATCCAAGTTGAATTTTTCCTGTCCAAAAAATACAATGTTAGTTGCGAATAAATATAAATATAAATATAAATTGAAATATTCATATAAATATTACCTGTAGTGCCGCCCAAACAGCTAACTTGAGCTCATACGGCACCTCCTTCCAACTCATAAACCCCGGGCCGATGACCGTCTTTAGCAGCTCGAGGGATCTCGCTAAAAGCTCCGACTTGTTTTCGACGGTAATCCCAAATTTTCCATATTTGGGGAGCCTAGCGGCGGAGGAGCCCTCGTCGCCTCCGCTACCACCGAACCCAGATGACATCATCATAAACAGCATCATCATCTTCGCCTTAACATCTGAAGGAGACATTTTTGCTATAAAAAAAATGTTATTAGTACAGATAAAAAAATGTTAATAGTACACATTTCGTTTTACCTAATTGAATTAATTGAATTAATAGTACAGATAAAAAATGGTCCATCTATATTATAACGTATGTGTAAGTTCCGTCAATACCATTTCGTTTCAATTTTGTAATATTATGTTTTTTCCAAATATTTAAAGAGTTATTAAATGGGTGCCCCACCCCCACCCCCACCCACCGCCACACACGCACACCTACGCACCTACGCACACATACACACACACACATACACACACACACACACCACCCCCACCCCTACCCACCCCACCCCTACATATATGTTAGTTGATGCCATTATATTTTTACCCTAATTAGATTCTAAGGTTATCTCAATTTATATTTTAAGTTCGTATCCATTTGTGATGTTCATGTAGTTTGAAATGTTGGAATTATATACTATTACTTTGACCGTTAGTTTGTGCACCAACTAAATTGAACATCACACACACTCACACACACCCCACCCCACCCCACCCCCTGCCTCCCTCCACCACCCCCTCCCCCACCACACACACACACACACCCCACCCCACCCCCAACAAGTCTAAGGATGTTCTTGATTAAACATGGGAAATCTCATATCGTTTGCAAAAAGTTCATAGATTCTTAATCCCTAGGGTTATGGATATTAAATTTCTTTCACAATCATTGTGTGAATAGGTATGAGATCATAATTTGGAGGAATTCACGTCCAAGAAATAATTGGAAAAAAAGATACCCCTTGATAGACTTATATGTTTTGTTTACCCGATCGATGAACTATCTTATAATCCTATAGAATTAAGTTTTAGAATCAAGGAATTGATCAGATATTCATTAAAATCGGTTAGTAGAAAATTTATTTAACCAAGAGGGTATCGAAAACATAACATGGGGAATCATAATATACCGTAATCAACTTTAATAATAAGAACACATTCTTTCGAGTGATTTATAAATAATTAAATAAATAAAGGATATAAATTAGACGGTTATAAGTTAGGATTTCCTAGTATTTACTTTGAATCCAGTTTATTTATTTATCTTTGGTCCCTAGTATAGTCATTGCCCAAGTAGTAGGAGCGAAACTCTATAAAACCCTAGTTTAGCTAAAGCCCGTGAATTATACCTATTCACACACACACACACACCCCACTCCACCAAGGGCGGACCTAGGTGGTCCCGAGAGTGGGCGGCCGCCCACCCCTTGTTTTCGGAAATTTTTGTATAGGTATGCGCAAAAAAAATAATATTGGGGCCTATGTGTAAACTCTAGGATCGGAAGGTGTATCTGTTTGTTAGTGTTTTAAAGCTAAGGGGCAGAGTATGTAATTTATTATACTTAAATAGAAAAACACGGAAGAAGCATTTTACCAAAACCCTAAACATTTTACACGCTCTCTCTCATCTCCCCGCCTCTCACTTGTTGTCATCACTAATTGTTCAAACGTTACCACAAAGGCGGACCATCGTGGATTGTTCTGGAACATCCATTAATTGTGCAACCCAGAAGAGGAGAAGGTTTGATATAACAGTTTTATAGAAATCAAGATGAGTCTTCAATTTGGTATGTGTGAATGATGAAATTTTGATCTTTGATGTTTTTAGAGAACTAATCTAAATAGTAGAAGTACCAGGAAGAGAATGTTTTTCAGGTAAGTTATTTGTTAAGTATATAAAACTTTTTTATTCAAATGTTTAATTTTTTTAAACTAAATGTTAAAAATTATTTTTGTATTCCTTCAAAGGTTTAAATCATTCAATGTTAGGAGTATTTTTGTGTTCATTTGTAAATATTTAGGAAACTAACACTATTCAATGTTAGGAGTATTTTTTTCTCAAATCTTTAAATGTTAGAAATATTAAGTGGTATGTTAGAAATTAGGGGTATTGTATTTTTGTGTTCAATATTTAGGGGTATCGTATTTAGGGGCAATGTTAGAAATATTTAGGAGAATTTTCAAATTTCAGTGTTATTTTTTCAGTTAATTTTCAATATTGAAGTATAATTTTCTTATAATTTCAATGTTAATCCTAAAAAAATTGCCTTTGGGGCTACCGCCCCTGAACCCCTACATTGCTCGAAAAATGTCGCACCCCCTTACTAAAAATCCTGGGTCCGCCACTACACCCCACCCCACCCCCTTCCCCCCTCCACCACCCCCTCCCCCACCACACACCACCACACACACACACACACCACCCCACCCCCTGCCCCCCTCCACCACCCCCTCCCCCAAAACACACCACCACACATACACACACACACACACCGCACCCCACCTCACTCCCTGCCCCCTCCCCCACCCTGCCCCACCCCGCCCCACCCCCTGCCCCCCTCCACCACCCCCTCCCCCACCCTGCCCCATCCCTCCCCACCCTGCCCCATCCCACACACACACACACACATACACACATATATATATACACATACACACATAAATATACACACAAATATATATATAAATGGAAGAGAGAGAGAGAGAGAGAGAGAGAGAGAAATTGGACCTGAGAGAGAGAGAGTGAAGCGTCGAGAGATAGAGAGAGAGAGGGAGGGAACGGTGGGAGGGAAAAAAGAAGGGGGAAAGGGTTTTTGCTGGAAAAGTTGTCACGGTCGTGTCAAGGTTATTGACCGTGACAAGCCCGTGGCAATTAAATTTGTCACGGCCTTCTCACGGTCAATGACCATGACAATTAGTTGTCACGGTCGTGTCAAGGTCAATGACCGTGACATAAAATGTGTGTTTTTTTGTCACGGTCAATGACCTTAACAAGGCTGGCCGGCTGAAAGGTGACAATTTGCCCATTTTGGTGTAGTGACACATAATTCACCTATCACCTGCCCTATTAACCAGGTTAGGATTGTCCTTTCCTCGGACATTAGTAGACTCGATTCCTGTTAACCATCCCGGTTGTTCCATAGCCTTTTTAGGCCATAAAGATCATGTTACTATCTATACTAGTACTTACTGAATTTACCATCACTTGGTAAGAATTTAACTATCTGAAGCATTTAAATGGTTTTCCTGATGTGTATTCACATCCTTCTGTGGTGCTATACCACCACCGTTGCATTCAGTCTCATTCTCAACTAAATTCTTCGATTCCTTTAACTTCCTCCACAAAGAAGCGTTATCATCTATTCTGACACAATATGACAATGACAACCTCTGAATCGTTCGTCCACCAGAATTTCCTCCTCGAGTTTTATCAACTATTATTACGAGTTGGTCTTCCACTTGGAGTCGTTTCCCCCACTTGTATCTACATATTCTGATACAAAATTGGCTAACGGTTAAGATTCAAATTCACGAATGGACCCATGACATGCCCTCTCTTAATGAGTTCGGAACCACATTTGCTTCTAATCCTGAACAGTTAAGGAAGGAACATACGGTCAACACTGTACCTCAGGTTCTCCTATAGGCATAGCATTCCACTTCTAAAATTGGTGGTTGACTCCAACCATTATAATTTCTTCCCGAAAGCCAAGAAAATTTTCTCTAAATTTTCACTTTCGGTTTGCCACACTCCGTTCTACATTTAAGCCTTTGGATACTTTACCGCCTTTGGTAAAGACACATACAATTTTCGCGTTTCTAAAATTTCCCGTTGATAGTCTCTACACGTTTTTGTAAAACGTTGAGTAATTTTACCCCCATACCTCATTTGACTATAACAGAATTTGAAAATCATTGCTGCACCTTAGTCGCCTTTCAAGTCTTGGCTTCTCGTGCCATAATGGAGGTGACCTCGACTACGGTCGTCATCCTCGAATATATTTCCTAATCTCAACTGAGCCCTGCCTCCTGATGTACGCTTAACGGTCCTCTTATGACATCCGTCATCGCTCGGCACACGCACACATCCGAACGAAATTAAAATTCACTAATGCATACACATTATAGCAGGAGAACGAAATCTCGCCAAAGGAATCGACAATCCTAAACATAGGGCTCTATAACAGACAAATTAACGCTGAAAGCATATTAAGCCGTACAGATCCTAAGGACACTAGAACCTGATGCTCTGATACCACCTGTGACACCCCGCCTAATTAAATACCATGCGATCACTCCTTTATAAAATTAAATCAAGGTAAACAGTTGGTTCATTCTCAGCATCACTGTCGATAAAAATATATTTTCCAATTTAACACCCTAAGTAATTAAGCTAAGTGTCAAAAATCATTTTTCATACATACTAACCAAATTTTATCTAAAGAAAAACATTCATTTTATTAACAACATTCAAATAGTAAGAATCACACCATATTAAATTCTGCAACATAAACCAATTAATATAATACATTCGTCAGTCGAATGTCAACATATGAAATCTAAAGTCATACATCCAAACTGAATAAATCCCATAGTAACCATCCGGAAATAACTGAAATACAAATGTCCCAATAACAAAGGAATAATGGAAAGGGCTACACATGCCCAACTAAATGAAAGTACTAAGAGTGGATCCGAATGAACGAAGTCGTCTAATCAAGAGACCTGCAACTTCCACCTAAGCTGCAGCGCGTTCCTTCCAGGAGATCCTAAGCAAGACGCCCCTGTGGCTGGGCACCTGTAATACATACATATATATACAAGAGAGAGAGAAAGAGAGAGAGAGAGAGAGAGAGAGAGAAACGGGTCAGAGCCCGAAAGTGTGTTTGATTTAAAATACGTTTAGTAAGTATTTAAATTGATAGAGGCCAATGGAATAACATATTAGTGCAACACTCTCTTGAGAAATTCTCACCTCTCTTCTAATGTGCACCCCTATCGCATTAACCCTCCTAATGGTTTATCTCATCATATAACACGCTATCTTTCCCCAATGATTTAACTTATCTTAGGCATTTTGTAGGATTCAAAATTTAACGATACAATTGTTTGAAAAGAATATTTCAAGTAATAACCAAAGTTCTCATTTTAACTTTATTAGTCAATAAATTTTCCAGTGTCATACTATACTTTCACAAAACAAGTATTTACAATTTGAGTCATCAACCATATCCTACATATCAATTCACAGTAGGTAGTTCCAAATTTCAGAATTCCATATATATTAACTACTCATATAATATATATATAATAACAGCACCCCAAATAAACTATGGTGCGGGCATACTCTACTATCCAAAACCCCATATCACTCATATTAAGGCGAATACAATCGGAATCACTCTCGAATTGTATTAGCATAAATACACAAACAATATTGAGGCGAAGCAGAGATTCCAAGTCTCTAAGAGGATGGCACATGCCTGCGTCTCTTAGGACCGTCTGAACTATCACGTCGATATCCTCTACCAACGATATCTATCTTTTAGGGTACAAGTCAATATCCCACATAAAGGTCCCATCGAGATAAGACTTTTCCCATCGCGGTAACCTCATGGATAGCAAGTAGCGTGGGCATGATTTTCACATGTATATAATATATGTACACACAATCATATAAATATACCACTTTTATCATATTAATGTAGGTTCTTCTCATCACCCATAATTACAACATTTATCCTTAATTTCACATTATTAGTATTACGTATAAGGTTTCATTTCTAACCTTAACTCGAAGGGTTTTCTCACTTATTACGTGACACACGTGGACTCTATCCTTCCAATTAGAAAATTCAGTAGGTATACCTCTATTTACTATCGTAGCTATTCGCCGTAATCTCTCACTTGAAATACGTAGTTTCATCGTTCATTATATAATTATCCCAAAAGTAAACTTCTCGTCTTATAATAAAGTCCCCAACACTTATTCATGTGCCTTACTGGTCTTTCCTAACTCCCAAAATATTTCATTAAGAATACCCAAGAATTATATCACGATAAATTTAATTTAACTAATTAAACAAGGGAAATAAGAGTCTGCCAGGAGGGGTCGATATATCGAGGTTTGGGGCTCGATCGATCGATCAAGCAGGTCTGCAAAAATTCTACAGAAATGCAGTTACGGGTTCTACCAAATTTCTTCATCCAAAACCATGTTTTTCCATTCCAATCGTCCCAAAAATCATACTACTATCATTATAACAATATACCAGATGTTTTCAACGTAAAGCATGTGTATATCTAACATTAAACATGGATAATTAATCCAAAATTCATTTAATCATCAAGAACCCTAGAGTTTTTCTTAATCAAGGTTCTAATCTGTTTTTACCAGAATTTCCTTCTAATATATCCTCAAAATTTCATGGGTTATATTCCTCTACATGGAAAGGATTCCAGAATTTCATTATAATCAATACTACATGCATTTTCCTAACACAAATTGGGTTTTCTTCCATAGTTTTCATCTCTAATCAATTCTAAACTAATATGAGGATTTCACTAACGAAAATACGCAAGTTAAATACTTGCCTAGGATTTTCAGAAGTCCAGTTTGCAGATGAATCCGATGTGGTTGCGTTCCCCTCCTCGCGATCTACGCGTTGGTGGTGGCGGCGGTGCAAACCGGTGACTTTTTGGCCTTGAATTGCCTTGGAGCTCTCTCCTCTCTTCTCCAATGGCCGTCATTTGTTTTCTGAATATTCTAACCCTAAAAGACTAACCTAAATGGCTGATATAGGTTGCTGAATTTCGTGGGTTTAATTTCCTAAAAAGGTGAAATGACTAAATTGCCCTCCCGGGGTACCAATTAGGCCTAAAAACGCCCCGAGACCTAAACTAAACCTCCGGGTACACTTTTCTGACTATCTCGACACTTCTCGAAACGACCATACAAACAACTTATAAAATATTCACTTTTATTAATTCACACTTAGTCCCGACACGACACAGGCGCGTCCCGTATTAAATTTTCAAAATTGTCATTTTATTCACACATGACAACATTATAAAAATAAATCTCATATATTACTATAATCATCCAGTAATATGCAACAAATAACAAATTTCCAATAATTACTAACTCTCGTCACGCTAGTAAATATTTAAAGCAACATTCCGGATTAAAATTAAATTAATTTATCTCAATTAAATTTAATAAATCCCATAATTTTAAAAGCTATAAAAATAGGGGGTATTACAGTAGTGCCATAACTTCAACGTGGCCCAGACCAGGATGACACATGCTTTCTCTAAAATAGTGTAGATGACCTTGTACTCGACCAGTTTCTGACTGGCATAATAAATGGTTTGTTCCTTATAGGATTCTTCAATGTATTGGGCTAGCAAATCCAGTCCTGTAGTATCTATTATGTTCAAGTATAAGAGGAGAGAAAGATATGGATATAAAGGTATAAGCACCGGAGGTCAGGTGAGGTATCTCTTGATTCATTGAAAGGCTTCTTAGTAGGCCTCATTCCAGACATTAGCTGAATCCTTTAAGAGAAGTTTGAAAATGGGTTCGCAAATAGAGGTTAGTTGGTTTATGAACCAACTGATGTACAATAGTTTACTTAGGAATCCTCGAACTTCCTTCTCTGTCCATGGTGGTGGCATCTTAAGTACGGATTTTAGTTTGGTAGTGTCTTTTTTTATTCCCTTATCACTGACCATGAATCCCCAGATCTTTACTTTTGTGATGCTGAAAATGCACTTCTGTGGATTTAGCCACATCTGGTATTATCGCAGTCATTCGAAGAACTTTCAAATCGTAAGAATGTGACATTCTCGAGTCTTAGACTTCATGATCATGTCATCCACATAGACATCGACCTCCTTGTGAATAAATTCATGCAGGATAATTATGGTAACCCTTTGGCAGGTAGCCCCTGCGTTCTTGAGTCCTAATGGCATGACAGTGTAGCAAAAAGTTCCCACGGGGGTAATGAAGTCAGTTTTGTCTTAATGGTCAGGGTGAATCTTGATTTGGTTATATCCATTGAATCCATGGACAAATGACTTGAGGGCATGAATGGTCGTGTTTTCCATGATAATGTTGATGTTAGGCAATGGGTAATCGTCCTTTGGGGATGCCTTATTCAAATCCTGATAGTCGACAAACATGCAGACTTTTCCTCTTGACTTTGGCATAGGGAAGATATTGGAGAGCGTTGTTGGGTATTCAACTACACGAATGAAACCTACATTCAATTACTTAACCATTTATTCTTTAACTTTGAGCGACCATTCGGTACGAAATTTTGTTAGCATCTGTTTGACTAGCTTTCATTTTGGGGATATTGGTATCTCTTGCTAAGTTATTTCTGGGTTAATGTCGGGCATATCATCATAGGACCATACGAAGACGTCCACAAATTTTTTAGTAGTTCTTCAAATTTTTCACGCTCATGCTCGTTAAAGATGTACCCTATCATAATCTTGCACTGATGGCTACTAGAATCGAGATTAATAACAACAATCCCATTATCATTAATTTCAAAGGGGTTATGTTTTGTTATTATCCTTATTAAGATCAGTAATGAATTATTTATTTGAAAAAGCATCATCATTAATGGTTTGATTAGAATCAAGACAATTAATGTAAGGCATACCAAGATACTCAAAATCCTCATTTATTTTATTTTCGAGAAAAACAACATTAAGAACCTCGTCAAAAGAGGTCTTAGTTACATTGATATCAGGAAATGGAACAACAACATCAAGTGGATAGACTTTGATAGGGTAAAAAATAAGGTCAGGTTGAATCCGAGCAGGTTGGATTGGTACGACATCCCTGTTGAGGAGAGGCATGTCAAAAACTTTGATTTGAGTAGATGGGTTCAAGGGCATGATACCTGACTGGATCATGTAGAGACTCATCCCTAGTGTCTGCAGGTTATATGAGTCCTCGAAAGCACTTTCCTGTGAGTTTTTAGTACTTGTCACGACCTTCTTGGTGAGACGTTTCACTTCATGTTTACAATCTTTGGCCCAAGAGTTATTATCTTGAAAGAATATTTCCATCCCAGGTTTCATCTTCTTGTCGACATGGTTGTACAATGGTTTAGGGAAGCCACAGAAGAGGAAGGTTTCCACTTTCCTTGATAAATTTTCCATTCAATAAGTCTTTTAAAATAGTCTTTTTATCTTCTAAAATTCTTTTTGATCTCGGTCGATGGAGTGTTTTGAGTTCATCTAGAGAGGGTTAGTAATCGAGGACATGTGGGGCAAAGGCCTCCTTAATTATTATGGGTTCAAGTATCCCTTAAATGCATTTCCCTATCCCCATTCTAGGTATGAAGTGCACGTTCTTGAACATCTGAATCACACTATCATTGCTATAAAAGTTGTATTCCAAATAGATTCGGTCTTTAAAATTATCTTATTCTAGAAGAGGAAGTGGATCAAATCTAAAACCATAGAGAAGCATGTCATTCATCCCATGTTAAATTTTTAATACTGGATTGCTAGTGTTGGCATTTTCTATACTATCTTCGTTCTCCAGAATGGTGATAACCTAATGTTCGATGAAGAACTTCAGTTCTTGATGAAGAGATGATGATACCCCTCAGATGTTGTGGAGCCATGGACGACTAAGGAGTATATTGAATCATTCAGGTATGTCAATGACTTAAAACTTGATGAAGGAATTAATAGGGACAAACCATAGTGTTATTTTTATAGACCCTATTAATTCTCAGCGGGTATTATCATAAGCACACACAGTTGTGGAAGTAGGAATGAGATCACTAACCTTTAGTCCCAAACGGTTGAAGCATCTGAGAGGAAAAACATTAAGGGCAGATTCATTGCCAACAAGTGAAAGTAGGATTGTCTTTCGAAAGACTTCAATGGAGATGTTGAGGCATAATTGTGATTATGTCCAAACTTCGCTATCTCTTCTTCGAAAAAGGAGAGGAGTTTGGAAGAGATCAAGTACCCAACCATATTTATGTCTTCTTCGAAAGTAGTGAAAGAAGGGACTGTGGATCCGGTCAAAAGGTTTATCAATGCATTCTAGTCCAACTGAGAGGACATGAAAAGCCCCTCTAGGGTGATATTGGCTTGGGTCTTATTGATTTGTGATAAAGGACTTTTGCTTATATTTGTCGTTGCTTCAAAGCTCCTCTAATCAAAACCTTTCATACCTAAAAAAATATAACAATACTAGAGTGTATCGGTAAGTAAGGGAATCAATCCAAATATAAGGGTGAAACACGCAAGAGAGGAAATATGTAATTCATTTGTTTATTTTCTTTTTGGACTTTTTTTTTTCCTATTTTTTTTTAGCTTTTTCAAATATTGAAATAATTTTGAGATTAATGTGAAATAAGACTACAAAATCAAAGATGTAAATAAAAGTAATTGAAGATAATAAGTAAATATAACTAAATAAAATCTAAAATATGAGATGGGTGAGAAAATAAAAGTGAGGACTAATAAGGGATACGATGACACCATATATTCTAGTTAATTAAAATTAATTAAATCATTAAAATTAATTATCTGAAGTTAGTATCAAAATCACAAATCAACTCTCGTTGCAAATGTAATTTTGACAATAACATTTTAGCAAATTAAATTTAACACTCCTACAACTCTTAAAATGTAGATCCAAATATCATCTAACAAATCACCCACTAGGATCGATTTATTAAAAGAGTTTAAATCATAAAGTAAGCCTAGAGTTCAAATTAAAGGAATAACACCACACTTTGAGAAACCTCTATCTCTAGTTCAAATCTAAAATGGGTATTATAATTATAATTTCAATTTTCTCTAGAAAATCATTTACCCTCTCTCGAGGTGTAAATTAAAATGTAAGAGTGCAAAATTAATCATTAAAGGGACATTTAATTTAAATTAATTAATTAAATTCGAATTAACATCAAATAATGGGTCACCCTATACCTTAAAAGGGGTTTTATCCTAACATGATATTAAGCATGATGAAAAAATAATCAAAGGAATATAAAATAAAAGAGTAGAGAGAAGAACAATCAAACCAATCTCTTGAATTCAATTGACTTCAATCCTTCAATTAGAAGCATACAACCCTCCAAGTGAGTGATCAACAAAAATATAAATGAAAAATTCACTTAACATGAATCTCACAAATTTATTTTCTCACTAATCTCTAAAAAAATAAAAGAAAATAAATTCTAACCTAAAAAAAACTACACTAAAATGGTGTATCTCTCTCTAAAATTTTCTCTCTAAAACCCTAGATTATTGATTGGTCTTCAAATGGCCTTGGGTCTTTTTATATAGGGAGGCACACGGAGTTAAGGGGTAAATTGGGTATGGATTAAAAGTGTGCATGGAAATGGTGCGAGGAGCAAGGGGTGTGAGACGATATAAAAATCTGATTTGGTTATTTAAAACATGTGGGTTAAGAGGGTATTTTGGGTATGGGGAAAAATAAGTTAGTTGGGGGTTAAAATGGGAAAAGGTGTTAAAAGGATTTTTTAAACATGTGGAGCTTTGGTTTGGGATTGGCTTTAGGAAGGTCACGGATTTGGCTTTGGTAAGAAATGGGATATGGGTCTTTGGTTCCAAAGTTGGTTGATGGTAAAGTGGGTTTGGAGTCGCGGGTTGTGCACGAGTTGAAGAATTCGACGGGTATAAGGCTGGGCGCTCGGAAGTGGGTTGGGCATGTCCGAGCCTCGAGTTTGGATGAGCGGCGATGGGTTGGTGCCTTCGGGTTGGTCAACGGAGAGATAGGGTAGCTCGTGGGTTTAGGATTGTTGACAGCTTTGAGTCGGGAGATTCGGGGCTATTGGAGAATAGGGTTAAGGAGTAAATGGAAATCGGGTTTTCGAGTTTGGGCAGTGGAGGTTCGGCTGGGGGTGGTATCGGGTTAAGGCTTAGTGAGTAAGATATTGACTAGGGTTAGTTTGTTGATATCGGCGTGGGTGGAACGGGGCAAGGGGTGGTCTGATTTGGGTAGGTGGTGGTATGGTGGATGAGAGGGGATAAAGGGTGTGAGTTTTTGTTTTGGTTATGGAGGTGAGAGGAGATAGAGTGTTGTGAGGTTGAAGATGGAGGGAGAGGTGTTAAGGTGTGGTGGAGGTGTATGATAATAGGGGTGTGTGTGTTATGTTTGAGTGTATGCATGGTGTATGGAGTTAGGGCGTGGGTAAGTGAGTTGTTTAGGTGTATGTGAGTGTAGAATAGTATGGTGTATGTGTATTTAATTTGTACCCTAAATAAAATAATATAAGAAAATAATAAAAATAAACCTAATAAAATAAAAACAAGTAAAATAAAAATAAAAACTAAACTAAACTAAAAATAAAAATCAACTAAAAATAAAACTCACTAAAAAAAAATAACACTACACACAATACAAACTCTAAAAACAAAACACGACTCAAATAAAAACTAACAAAACAAAACAAAACCAAAATAATAATAAACTAACAAACAAAAATAAAGGAAAACAAATACTCGATGCATTAAAACAAAACATAAAAAATAAATCTTCCAAAAATAAATAAAATCTATTAAAAATAAAACTCAAATAATAAAAATAAAAACTAGAAAAGAAGTAAAAATAAAACCTAAAGTCCTAAAAATATAAAATCTAGAAAAACTAAAAATAAAGACTAAAATTAAAAACTAATCAAATAAAAAATAAAAAGAAATATAAAATAAATTTTAGAAAATTCTAAATAAATCACAAGTAAAATCTAAAAATAAAATGAGTCAAACTAAAAATATAAAAAAAAATATAAAAAGCACAAGCTAAACTCACATGGGGTTCGGGGTAGGATTAGGCTCAATTTAGGCTTAGGTGAGGTACGGTGTAATACCCCGTATTTTTGTGATATTTATTTATGGGATTAATTAATTAAATGAGAATTAATTGGGAATTAATCCGGATAAAATACTAGCGAGATGTGAGTTGGTATTTGACTATATTGAGTATATATGGTGATATATGAATATTGAATTATGAAAATTGTCGTGAGATTGATATACGGCAATTTGGTCATTTTATTGGGACGCGTGTGACAGTCGCGTCAGGATATAATTATTTTAATTATAAAAGTGAATTTAAATTTTATTAACCGTATGGTCATTTTGAGTGCGCCAACGCGTTCGAAAGGGTCGAGATAGTCAGAAAATACTAGTCGGGGGTTTAGTTTGGGTCCCGGGGTATTTTTAGGCCATACCGGCAACATAAAGGGTATTTTAGTAATTTTGTATTTTTGAGGAATTAATAATGACGAAAATTAGGAGTCTTTATCTGATTGGGAATAGACCTACTAAACCCACTAACCAACCCTTAATGACCCAATAAGCTACGGGAGTTATCATATTAGGTTTCCAAAACTTTCCCAAAGAAAACCCTAGCCACCTTTGGAGAAGAAGGCTTGTAGAGAGAGAGAGAGAAGGACATCTGCAGAAAAGCTCCATCAAACCAACACCAAATTCAGAGACACTAGAGGCAAGTGATTTAATTCCGTTTAATTTCAGAGAATGCTCTTTCCATGCATAGGAATTTAATAAAAATTGAATTGTTCTTGGTGTAATATGAAAACCCATGTATTTTGGAACTTAGAACTTGAAATCTTGAGGAGAATTGCATGTAGAATGGTAGGTAGATGATTATACTGATAATATTTGTGATTGGATGAAATTAAAACTGATTTATATTGGGTTAATTCATGATTTAAAATTTTAGGGTTTGAGTTCTTGAAAAATTGGGGGAAAGTGATGAGACTTGATGATTTAATGATGATTGGGATGAATTAACTCCGTAAAATACGTTAGTTTATAACCTTGATATGTTTAGGATTGATTAGAGACCTTAAAACATTGTTGGGATGAATTTTAGAGGAGATTTGAGGAGTAAAAATTGATGAAAAACGAAAGTAGGAAATCTGGGTTCGAAACTGGTCGTTAGTTAGAAGACCTTCCCAGGTCGTTCGAACGAGCTCGTTCGAACGAGCTTCTAACGAGTTGACTAGTCGCTTCTAACGAGGGGAGATTTCATTCGAACGAGATGTCGTTAGAAGGTACAGTTCGTTCGAACGAACTGAAATCTCGTTCGAATAGCCTCGTTCGAACGAGACTTCTAACGAGCTGGCAGTTTAGGCCTTTTTGGCCTGTTTTGATTTTGGGAGTCCCGTAAACTTGTTCGAGGTTAGAGATAACATTCCTTTGATGGTGTATTAGTATACTTGGGACATTTGGGTTATTATGAGGAGTAGATTATACAAGTGTGGATCAAATCATGTAGACATTTGAGTCGAGACGTGAGTGCCTACTACGACGTGAGAATAAATTATGGCGCGTATAAATATGGACCGGGATTATATAAGTTGTATATATATTAGATTGGTACGAGAATGCGATAAGTACTACAATTAAACTACGGGATTACTAAGATGTGTGCTTACTTAGTATTCGCATATGGATTGTTTGTATGACATACCTACCATACTTGCTATCACGGGAGGTTTGCGTTCGCTTAGGGACCTCTAATCCTTGTGTTTCCCGGATTTAGACTGGTTACCTCAATGAACATAGGTCAGAGAAAGACTTATTGGGATGTTAATAAGTCCGCTGATCGTGGGAGCGTAGGTATGTGCGTGACCCATGTGATGTGACTGTGTTCGCCTCCATTATTTGTGATGATGTTATCTGTGAACTATTCCTGAGAGATTTGAAATATGTGATCCTTATGTACGTGATGTACCGGGATGGATAGCAGAGTATGTGTGCACCGCAGCTTAGTCTCGGGGTACTTATATTGTATATTTATGTTGTGGAAAATATACGCTTAATAAACTGGAACTTTCATATGGTATTGTGTGTAACTATGGAATAACATAGAGGGATAATCTATAACGAGTTGTATTACTGTTGTATGATAACCTGAAGTTACGTTAAGCCCTATTTAATTGAGATCGTTATAATGTTAATGGGAACCGAGTAATAAGGGTAGAACCTATGGCAGTCTAGCTAGATATGATGTCACTTAGCTAGTAGTTTGTGTCATTTTAGATGGGTACTTACGTTAGGAGTGCACAGTTAGAAGAGAGGTGAGAATTTCATGTGAGTGCACGTCCTAACATGTACTTTGCATTTAATGTTTTAAATGTTTTTAAAGCACTTGCAGGTTTTTAAAATATCTCCACATTCGGGCTCTGACCCGTTTGCTTTCAAATCTATTTTTTGTAAAACCATTTTAGGTGCCCAGCCACAAGGACACCATGCATAGGATACTCATTCAGGTGGCGAGCTGTAGCTGTTGTGGAAGCTACAGGGATTTGCTTATAGACGCTTCTTTCATTTGGATTCCTGATTCAGTATTTATCAGTTGTAGGGCATGTTGCCCATTTCTATTAAAAACATCTTTCCATTACAGTTTTCATACTTTGGCATGTATTGATTCAGTATTCAGTATTTCGTTACTTATTTCAGTTGTGGGATTTGTAGTGAGGAGTTTTCCTCCAGACTTTATTTACATTATGTGATGTTTATTCTATTTACTTCAGTATGGTGAATGGTGTTATTATTCTTCATTACACTTGTTGCATGTTAATCAGACTTTAATTAAAATTTGGCAACTTACTTTTTAAATACTAGGTGGTTAGTAATCATTAAAATGTTTTCGACAGTGATGCTATTAATTGGACCAACTTGGCATTTTGAATTAATTTAATAAAGGAGTAGCTACCCGGTATTTAATTAGTCGGGCTGTCACATACGTGACTGGGAAATTAGCTTCATAAATCACATATTTGCCTTGAAATAAGCATCGAACTTTCGCAAACGGCGATCAAGCCAGCACATTAAATATTTGCGCGCATAAGACGCAATTTATCGAGAATTAGCAACTAAAATACGTCTATTCGGGGTATAAAATATAAACTTTTGGGTGCTTATCAATTTGATCAGGGACTCTAGTTTCGTCAATGGGCATCTCTAGCATGCAAAGTTCTTCGATGACTCCTTTTCCTTTATCTATTTCGATTGCACGAGGAATCGGATCTTTGTAGTGTTTCCCAAACCTGGTTATATGGCTCAATGAGGTGGGGAAGAACATGGCTTTGTTTACCTCGGGATGAATGAACACCTTATTAATTTCCCCCCAACAAATCATTAAGGGATATCATTCCGCATAGGCTAGCTACTGAACTGGATTTTTCCTAACTTGGTTCATCATCTGAGCTATCAGAATCACCCCCCATCTGGTGGTGACTATGTCCTATTGACAAGTGTAATTAATACATTTAATAACCTCAATGGTCTCATCATATAAATCTTCCCACTCAATAAAAGATACAAAAGTGAAGGGATCAATCATCCGTGAACCAACTCCATGATGCAGCCAGTAACTCCATGTAGGACCTTCTTTAAAGTGATAATGTTTAATAGGTAATGAAGGTAGGAGGTAGGATAAAATATGGGTAAACCTTGAGCAATTTGGGTGAGATTATTGGGGGGATTGGTGCTTTCTTGGGCACGATTTCAGTATACCAGTCAAATTTTGGGTCGCTTTCTAGAAAGATGAAATTTGTATGTGCTAAAAGTGGGTTACGAATGGTATCAGGTTTAGGGTTAGATGGGAGGCAATGATACCCCGGAGAATTAGGTCATGGATCACATTCCAAAGGTGGAAGCATTAGTCACGGGTATAACTAGCGAATTAGTGGAAATCACAATAGCCATTGGGTTTGGATATTTTAGGGAGTGGATTTGGTAATGGATGGGGGTCCAAGGGTTTGATGAGGTTTCATCTTTACAATTACTGGTAGACATTGGACAAGGGAGAAAGAAGATCGTTGTATTCTTTCTTGGCAGGATTAGGGTAACTTTCTAGTTCCCAAGAGGTAGCAGGTTAGGTAATGTTGTTGATAGTTGAGACTGTGGCATTGGCGAGATTCTCATACTTTTTGGGAGTGAACTGTACGATCACTTTTTTGGGTTTATATTAAACTTTGTTAACGTCTTACTCAATTTATACTATAGCTTCTCGAAGGTCTCAAAATTGTCGTTAATACTATCCTCCCATGGATGCTGAGATATGAGGCAAGAATTTCTTCTGTACAATACTGGCTTGTTCCTCCTCAAGGGGCCTATTAGTCATGGTAGAAGCTTTCTCTCTCCACATTCCAATGAATCTACTGACTATTTCCCCAAGATTTTTCTCAAAAATCTCTAGATCTCAGCATGTAACCTCTAGTTCCTAAGTATATATGTACTGAGACATGAATTCTCCAGTGGCATCCTCCTAACGACGGATCCTGGATTCTTTGATGGATAAAAATAATCAGAGGGAATTTTCTTTCAAGGTGCTAAATAATCAAGGACATTATCTCTTTAGAGGCACCAATGAAGGTTATGGGTTAGTGATAGCTTCGAAGGTGAACAATTGGGAGTCTGCTTCCCCCTAAATTTCTCAATGTCTGGAATCTTAAACTTATCTGGCAGTCTAGCGTTGGGATAGGGAGACATATGGGTGTAGTCCATCTACTTCCCAAAAATTTTGACTTAGTTAATCTTATTTAATAACAGTTTGAGGTATTCTTTGGCCTTGTTGTGGCCATCCCCGATCCTCACCACGAGGAGAATGAGCATAAGGGAGGATCCCGAGTCCCGTGCGTCCCTCTCGGGAGCGCTTCGATCGGCGTCATTTAGGTGAGGTGGTAAATGTAAAGTGACGCGACTGAAAATGTGTCTCAAAAATGCGTTCACTCTAGGCTCAAGTGTAAGCATGTCGCTCTAGTAATAATCCCAGTAAGTCGGGTATCGATCCTCAGGGAAAAAGGACAACAGAGTTGTCACGACGGGAAGAGATGGAGAGACCCTAACTTTGACTCTAAAAAGAAAAGGAAAAATTGATTTGGTTTTGAGATTGATTACAGCTAAATGCAATAATGAAAGTATGAGAAATGTAACTATATTAATCTACCGAAATTAAGAATGAACGATGATTTGAAACTTTTTGTTTTAAATGATGAGAGAAATAGGACGGGAATACAATCCCCCAACCCTAGTGTATTGCAGTTATAATATTAATCATAAATTTACCTGATTGATCTGACCCGAAATTTAGTACTCCCAAGCATTATGTATACGAGGTTCAAGCCCACGTCATACATAATCTGAGGATGAGTAAATCAGTATCGCGATAGTGACACTCAAATTGCACTCTAAATCATCACGCGTACCAAGAGGCAAACGAGATATAAAGATCTAAAATTATTGTGTAACTATGCAATACGATCATAATCAATCACTAAATTCATCGGATTAATTTTATACACACACACTAACACATCAGGCCGGGTTCATGTACCCCGACCTTGGAAAATCTAGCCTAACATGTTGAATTTAATGAAAACAATGATTGATGTGAAGGAATCCATAATTAATCTAAGGAAAATGGTAATTAGATGTAGAAAGGAATTGGAAATAAGAAATACTTACTAAAATTACCCAAGCAATAAGTGTAACAATAAATGAAACTGGTACTCACAAAAATCACAGAATAAATCTTCAATCTTTGAATAAAAACTGAAATTGTTAGCTAAACTAGGGTTTCTTGAAAAGGAGAGGAAAAATCCTACTAATTCTCCGTACCAATAACAATAATAAATCGGGTTTTTATACCCTACAACAATTTCGGAGTTCAGCTGCACTAGGAGTCTTTTTAGGAAGAGATGGGATTTGCAACTCTCGAATCCCGGACTGGTCCGGACCTTAGGCGGATCGGTCTACCTCCAAGGCGGATCAGTTCTTTTTATTTTGGGACAGACCGGTCCGGGGGCAGACTAGTTCCTTTTATTTTTTCCTTCTTCGGTTTTCTTGTGGTCCGGGGTTTTCTGGAGTTTGGCAAAAGCGGACCGGTCAGGGGTAGGGGCGGACCGGTCCGGCTATTTGACTTTTTGGTTCACTTTGACTGCTCATAACTTTTGTTCTGAGATTCCAATTGAGGTGTCGTTTCTTCCTATGTACTCATGAATGAAATGTCTTCAACTTCTCTTTAGGTAACTCTTCTGAATTCCAAGAGGAAATTCCACTTTTTCCCTTTTGACTTTTCCTTCTTTCTTTCTTGATTCTTCCAGTTTCTTTCTTCCGTTTCTTGACATCAAATACCTGTAAAATCACTACAAAATACCAGAAACTAGGTATAATCATTAGGATCAGTCAGTAGCACGATTATTAGATAAAGACAACTCAATTACGTTTTTCGAGGTGCTAAAAGTAACTAAATCAAGGGATAAATTAGGAAGAATTTATGCCTAATCATAGAGAGATTAGAGTCGCCAGTCTATTTTACTAAAAACAGAAAAAAGAAAAGGGGAAGCCATCCCGAAGGACAGCATCCAACGACATACTGGTGCATACGAAACCAAAATGATTTGCAAAGGGTCAGGAGGCTAATTTACGAAATGGGAAGGTGTTAGGCACCCATTTCGCCCTTTCGGTCTCTCATGGGTTTTTGTTATTCTCCTTTTATTTTCCTCGTGATGTGTGTGCATGTGTATATATAGTGGAGATAGGAATCATCGACTTATACCATGTAAGAGGTAAAGAGAATCATCCATAGGAAGGTTTAAAAATAATATTAGAAAATAGGATTTACGCGATTATCCCTACGTTGACCGTTATGACGGAACGATAACGTATGTAGAATAATATGCTACTAAGAAAAAAAAAAATATATATATATATATATATATATATATATATAAGATAATGGAGGTTAGGGAAGATAGAAAATGAGAGAAAAAGTAAAAATAGGACTCGAGTCTCAGGTTTTACCCCGAGACGCCTACGTAGCCTATAGAGGCATCAAAGTCCACGTAGTTCGCATGCAAAATGAGGGGTTTTGGTTTATCTAATAAATCCAACCAGATAATTCTCTTATTTGTGTGTATGTGTGTGTGTAGAAAAAAGTGTTTTAGTTCTGAGAAAACTGTAAGAGAAGTGTGAGAATTCCCATTTGGAATTTATGAGAAAACCCTTTTTTTCTTATTTTTTGGGTTTTTATTTATATGAAAATAAGAGATGTGCAATAATACTAAGTAAAAAGTATATTAGGATGTATGAGATGAAATAATAAAAGTTCTAAGTAATAAAACAAGTTATTGCGAATTTATGAGGATTTAAGGAGAGAGTTGAGAAAATTGGACCTTCTTGAAGATCTTGAATTTGATCTTGAATGTTGGAGAGCAGCCCTTAGACTTGGATGATGATCGAGGATAGTGAATTCACCAAGTTTGATGAAAAGAATGATGAAAAGTGAAAGCTAGAAAGGGATTTGGGTGTGGAAATCACGTTGACTTCGAGAGAGGTTTTCAGGATTTGCTGAAGTGATTTCTATCAGATCTGGGATCTCCTTCAAAGTGAGGTCAGGTCCTCCTTTTTATAGGCCCAGGGAATTACCGATCGGCATAGCCCTGTTCCTGCCATTTAGCAGGTGCATTTAGGCACACTGCCGATAGGCAGGGTTTGAGACCTGTCGTTTGGCAGTGTCTTTCAGGCCTTTTTAGAAAATCAACCGCAGAACGCAAACCCTTAATCAGAATCACACACGGGGTAGACCATTGGAAAGGTAATTCAGAGACCTTCAGAAGTCCTGTGGACTGCTCCCGGGTTCGGGAGTTGACTTTGGGTCAAATATGGCTCGGAATAATTCATCAGTCCATTGGATGGGGAATCGTCGAACGCAAACGGATCGTTCGTTTGTATGGTAAGTCTGAATCACACACTGGTCGGACCATTGGAAATGTTAGGAGATGCACTTCAACATTCTAAAGAGTTTGATCAGGTTCGGGGAGTTGACTTTGGTAAACCGGGCCCTGGAAGCATCCGGTGACCTCTTGGAGTAAAATGGATCGTTCGTCCGTACCGTAAGTCAGAATTGTGCACGGGACAGACTGTTGGAAAGGGGTTTTAGTGCCCTTAGAAGATTAATTTAGTCTCGGTCGAGATGAAGTGTTAACTTTGGTCAAATGGAGCCCGAGAGCACCCGGTGGCCTCTTGGAGTAAAACGGATCATTTGTCTGTACCGTAAGTCAGAATCGTGCACGGGACGGATCGTTGGAAAGGGGTTTCAGTGACCTTCTAAGATTCATTCAGTATTGGTCATGTTTAAGACTTTGACTTTTGGTCAAACGAAGCCTAGGAGTACCCGATGGCTTCTAGGTCAGTACTCGGGGTATGACTTGGGTTTGTAGTGATGAAGGGAGGTGCTAAGGACCTAAGGAGAGTTTATGTGGTAACAGAATGGGGTGTCTACACTTATTTATTTCCTCTTCTTTGGGATCCATGGGTACTGGAAGATTAACCCCTGGTTGGGCAAGGTTCAAAATCGAGAGTTGAAGTGGTGGTAGCCCAAGTGGTAGGTGGGACATGTAGAGCATTCTGATACTCTTTTAGGACCCAAACATGATTGGAAGTAGGTGAACCAACAAGAAGATGAAAGGTTCTTTAGGAATCTAGGCTCGATGTCGCTGCATTTCATGGAGCTCGGTTTGAAGGTTATCAATCATAGCACTGAGTTGGGCTAAGACTGTCATTAAATCGGGCTACTCATTCAGTTTTTAGTCAGTGTTCTCCATGAAGATCTCGTGAAGGTAAATCTCAAACTCGAATGAAGTAGCAGAAGAACCGAGGGAGCTTTGAGGCGATTTGACGGAATACCGAAGCCAATAGGGAACCTGGCCAAAAACGTGTATCAAATCGACTTGAAGGGGAAAACGATTCGAATTTACTTTTAGAATAAATAGGGGGGAAATTTTGGCATTTTGGAAGGAGGGAAAAAATGTTTTTAGATATTTTCTTATTTTCGAAAAAGGAGGGAGAAAAGAAAAAAAACTCATCATGATTATCATTATTAGGTTTTCCTAATTGCAAAAAAAATGTTGGACATGACTTCAGCCTCATAAAATAGGGTTTGAAATTATGTAAGACACAGTTTGACTTATTCCAGGCTCACAGAGGGGGTCCTATTTTGAAAAAAGGTTAAATAATGTAAAAATTCGGGCGGTATGCCAACCAAAATTTCAACAGAGTTTTACATAGTAACGAAAAAACTAAATATGAATGCCCTATGTTTGACAACTATATGAGTTTTATGCACTTGTTGGGTTATTGAAAGGGTTCCCCCTTTAGAATGACTTCCACAATATACCTCTTACTTATAAGGGAAATCATTTATCGGTACATGAGGACAAGCCATTTGATATACCTAAGTGTACGTGAATTGCCTCACTATATACCTCGTGGGGATATTACTTATGAGAGAAAATTTGATATAGTTGATGTACATGAATGAGTTCCATGATATATACCTTTCGTCGTGACTTCGGTCAAGATGTACAATACAGGGGGGCCGTTAAATATATGTCAAAGGTAATAGGACAATGGAAGGTGAGAATCATATCACTTAGGCAGACTAGGACCCGCAAGACCAATGCACATCACAAAGTCATCCCCCCCCCCCCCCCCCAGTACGAGACAAAATTTTGGTTAATATTTTCATACTCATGGTGATGTAGTGTCCAAAATGCATGAGCCTTAATTAGCATACTATGGAGAGAGTGTATTTTTTATTTTTTTATTTTCATGACGAGTAAAGGGAGTATTACGCTAATGAGGGAGCATATTCAAGTATTATGAAAAGTAAATCTAGCATGGAGACTATATTACGCATGGATATGTGTAAGTGAGTAGGTTACATTGGAATATATACAAGTGAGTGTATGTCATAGGATGCCTATACATGGATCAACTACAAGTGATGTGTGGTATGTGTAAGTGAGCATGGAGATACATACAAGTGTGGGTGTGTGCTATTAAAGCCAAAACATGAATATTTTAAATGGTATGTGAAGCATGTGAGTAAAAGTAAAGCTAACTGAAAGTGTATGAAGTGTACATGGAGAGTACATACAAGTGTGTGAAGTGTATGGGTGAGTGAAAAACTAATATATATACATGTGGTATATATACACAAAAGGTAAATAGAGGAGAAAAGGTAACATACAAGTAGGTGCATACGCATATATGCAGAAAATAGTAACACCCATGCAGAAATAAAGTCTAGTATTCTTAAAATACTCCCTAATAGAGTCGCAATTGTGGACATCCCGAGGGGGCTGGGAGGGCTTCACTACCCCTTTTATCCTACATGAGCACTGGATTGTGCCCTTTATCAGGGCACTCGGTCATCATCGATGTGGGGTAATATATAGAGATCGAGTAGCCAACCTATTTTGCACAAAATAGGAAAAAGCAATGTTGTTGCCTCGAGAGAATGGCACTAAGGACAAAACTGATGCTTGCGAAACCATATAGTTCAAAGGTTTGGGGACTAAGTTATGGAATGGGAAGGTGTTAAGAACCCATCCCACCCTTTTCATCTCGCATGGGCATATGCTAATATTCTCATGTTAGACACCATGAAGTGGGTGTTTATGCGCATAATATAAATGGAGAATTAAATTGTTCAACTCGCATCATGTGAAAGGACGGAGTGAGTTCATCGTTAGGAGCGTTCCGAAAAAAACAATTCAAAATATAATGTAAGTATTTTTCGAATCACAAGTCATTATAGAAGAATGAATGTATACATTAAACAAGAAACAAGCATGCAAACATAGGAAATCCATTTAAAATATACCTACATATATATATACACACACACACTAGCAGAATGCCCGTGCCTGAAGGCACGGCGAAAATTTCCAAAATTCGTAATCACAAAACGGTAAAAATTTCCAATGTATGTATCTGAAAAACGATAAACATTTCGTACCCCAACAAAACAAAGTTTAATTTTTTAAAAAATTGGTCATAATATCCTCTATTTATAGGACTATCCACCCTGCTTAATAAATAATAAAAGTCCAACAACATTCAGATATCTGAGAATAACTCTACCAGGAAGCAAAACAGAAAAAATATCAATAGTTTGATAGGAAATAATTGTATCAGCAACCAAAATGCATGAACCCTAAAATAGGAAGGAAATTAACTTTGATAATTTTTTAAATCAAATATCATTATAAAAAGGTAAAAGACCACAGTTTTTAGTTCCCCCGAGTATACTTGCACCGAGTATACATACATCTATGACACTTTTTATAATAATGCTACATAAATCGATAAGAAACAAATCATGCAGAAATAGAAATGAAGATTCATCTCATGTTATCATCCATGAAGATCGTATATTATTACTCCCTAAAACAAAATCAAAAAAACATAAATGGATAAGACATTTGAAAAAGTTTGTTCAGATCCAAAATAATTAAAACATGAAAAATTCACTTCAACGACAAAAAAGAAAGAAAACTGCCTTAGGAGTATCGCTACTGGAAGAATCTGGTGAGATACTTATATGTCAAGTTGCGATTTTGATATCTCATAATTAGTTCAAAACCTTCCAATGTTATACTATTAAATTCACAAAACGTTAAACCCGCTCAAATAAATTTTAAGTAGAATCCATTCTATGTGATCTGCTAACGCACTCCTGTCAATATCATTATAAAAAAAACACACCAAATCTAAAGCAAGTATAAAAATAAAGGTGTATATTGATATCACTATCAAAAACACACCAATACTATCACAATCAACTCCATAAAAATAGAGGCAGAGAAAGTTTTTGTGTCACCACATTGGAGGTCAACAGCTAAAACCTAAGTTTCAAAAACCTATTTCATTCCATTTGAAAGAACATGAAACCTATTACTCAATAGTTAAAACCTACGTTTCAGCTAACCTAGAGCATGCTTGTACACCTACGGTAATTCAAATTCTATTCCAATTAATCAAAGCATGTACATGCAAATGTCTATGTGCCTTAAATTCCATTTAAACCCCCTTAAAAAAATAGAAAAGATCCATTGAAAGGTTGTAAGCAAAAGGAAATGTTTATGAACTAATCGTCTACTTAACATTAGAATAATAGTAATACCATTTCAATATATCAGTACATTTACTGAAATTAGAATTTGATTAAAGAGGGCGATCAAACTGTACAGAGATCATTTAAAATTAAGTTAGACAAATTAAAACTTCAAATCTTGGCCTCTAGAAGAGAAAATCTTCAAAAAACTGAAATATTTTACAGAGATCATGATTTGTGTTACCTCTATTGCTTGAAATCATGTACACAGATTTTGTTTTGTCCTGCTATTTTCTCTAGAGAAGGGTGGGGTTTTGTTTTGCCCCTACAGGTCCTATCTATTTAGACATGGTTCCTGAGTTATATTAGAGGATGATGATTGGGGATGTGGTCATTTATTCTCGGGTGCGAGGTGTTGACATCATAATCACTGCCGATTCTATTGGATCATCTCTGCAGTGCTTCAATTTGACAGTGCTTCGATTGCCTCTTCTCCTCAACAGTTTAGTCTCAGTAGCCTACCTTGCCTAATGCTTTCTCATAAGCAGCCTACTATATACTGTTAATGTTTTAAACTTCTTCTGAAGGATCTGACTGGTGCTGAAGGATTCACCATTCTGTTTCAAACACTACACACTAACTGTCAGTTAAATTAATAGGATTTAAACGAATAATGAGTGCATACATATACAATAGGCAGAGAACAATATAACTAAAATTTTATTAATAATGCCTACATCAATGAAGGTGCAATTTCACAGCTCTTTTTTTCTTTTATTATTTTTGTTATTTGACTTTTGGCCCCCAAAGTTGAGACTGAAATAGACTTTTAGCCCCTAAAGTTTCTAGTTATTAGACTTTGGCTCCCCGCATTCGACTGTTCCATTCATTGATGGTAACAGATCATAGTAAATGACTAAAATATCTGCAGTTTACTCCCTACAATTTTATACATGATTAGACTCTAGACCGTCCCTGTTTTTTTATGTAATTAGATAGTGACTGGGGATATTTTGGTCATTACTATGATTTGTAGCAGTTGAAATATTAAATCGTAAAACAGAAGGGCCGAACTCTAATAATTGAAAATTTTGAGGGTTTATGTGTTACAGCCCAAAGTTTGGAAGGCAAAGGCTAAATGTCCCTTAATTTTTCTGTACAATCATTATTTAGAGGAAGTTTGTTCTATATGTAGCTATGATTAATTTAACTAAAGAATTCAGTTATTCAATCACATAAATGCCTTGTCATGGTCACTACATGAGGGAATGTTACTCATCTCAAATGGTGCAAAAGCACATGTACTGGGATATAAGACATTTATCTGCAAGTAATAATATGATCATGAAGTCTGGGGTAAGGGTGATTTCACATGCTTGAGAAAAAAAAAGTACCTGATCGTGAAAAAATTTCGAAACAACATAAGTGTATTATTCAATCTCCAATTTACAAAGAATCACATGCCTACATGATCAAAATAAGTGTATTTAAAAAAAATTGAAAGATATAGTAATCCTCAAACACGTATGAGTATTGGAAAATTTTGTATAGCCGCAATGAAACTTTAAATGGATAAAGGCGGGGTGAATATTTTCGCAACCTCAAATTCAAAATAAATAATGAAATGCAATAACAACGGTGATAAAGAGAATTAAACAATAGTATACCAAAAATAGTAAAATTTTCCTAGTACTCATCAAAATTGCTCAATTTGCAACCTGAAAATATAGATTTCATTTGTTCACTTATATACTATTCGTTTCAATTTCTGGTAGGGGAATTTCTTCTTAACGAAAAGAAAAATATTTAATCCAACATTTTTAAAAATTATTTTTACTCCCTAACCATGACTTTAACTAAGAATAGTGACTTCTATTTTTAAAAGTATACCAACTTACAACACAGCTCTGTAGAAGTAAGGGAAACTACTGTTGAGGTTTAGAGTGGAAGCTGGGGTCACTATTGCTGCGTTTGGGTCATATCACCTTCGAGTTGAAATGAAACTTCACTTGAGTGAGTGGAGAGAGTTGAAGATCTCTTGGTGAGAATGACATGTAGATCACCATCATTTCCTCAAAAAAAGATATGTCAAAACAACATTCTTAGATCAAAACAGCATTCTTAGTGAGAATGACAGTAAGAATGCCACATGAAAATAAATGGGTGTTAAACCTAAATTGGTCAATAAAACCCAATCCATTAACTGGAAATTAAATATTACCAATTGGTCACCAAATACTACATTTCTTAATATACCTAATTCATTTTATAGAACACAAACGTGAAATGACTAACATTTAATAACAACTCATTGAGTAATTTTAAGAAACAAAATCCAAGTGTCCCAAAAATAATGACAACCCTATTGATAGAACACAAACCAGACTGTACATTCCTTTTAAATTCAAATGAAGGTGAGTTCAAGTGAATCACATAAGTTTCTTTCAAAATAAATAGTTTATATCAGATCTTTTTTTAATGACTATTAGAAAGAAGAGATCTACAAAACAAAACTTTTCAAACTTAATACACCACGCGCACAACCAATCCAGACATGCATAGTCCAAATAAAATTGTTTTGAACTCTGATTTGGAACCCAAGATACAAACAAAAAAAAGAATCAAATAGAGATAACTGTAAGTTAATATTGGAATTTAGATTTGGAAGTAACCAAACCATAAAAGTACCTACTACTAAATCACTTCCCAAAAGACATCATGAAACCCCGGGAATTTAGAGTAAGAAAAAAAAAGTACTTGTTGCTAAATCACTGTATGAAAAAAAATGGAAGACTAATTGAGTAATAAAATTAAAACTAATATTGTGATATCAATTTAGAGTAACCGTTCCTATGTTTTAGGCTTCTTTAATGCAACTATGACATCAAACAACAAAAAGATATTTAACAAAGTGTCTTAAATTATTATTGACGATATTGAAATATTTAGTTTTACATTATTTATTCAACAACACCTCACAATATTGGAAATACATACATAAGTAGTGCATATTAAAAAATACCTGGCAGGAACATCAATTTTTTTTACAGTATTATTTCTAATTTTATCTCAACACCACACTACACTGGCAAGAACATCAATTTTTACTCAAATTCTATGTTTTTTTCTCAACACCACACTACACCAGTGATAATATGCTGATTTTTACTCAAAGTTTTAGAAAAAAAAACTAATTGGGGTCTTCCAATGAATTGTCCAAAAAGAAAAAACTGAATGCAAATTCCCAAAAAACCCTAGTTTCAATTTTCCAATGAATCGCCCAAGAGACAAAACATACCTAGGATTTGTAGTGTAAATCCAAATATATGTGGGTTCTTAGACAAAATATCTTCCTCCAAAGCACATGTTATCTGTATATATGGAGATGCAAAAAATTATACATGAGCGAGTGACACTAAAGTAGATGGGGGCAATGTTTTGGTGAGTGTGGAAGAAAAAAAATAGTGAAAGCAAACAATCTCAAACACATAAAAAAACTGGGTTTGGGTTTCTTCAACACAACAGAGGATTTGGAGAATGAAACCCAAAAATACTCCTTGGATGATCAACCTACAAATTCATATACTCGTACAATAAAATAAGAAAAACAAAATTAACATTAGAATTGAAATTGGAGAATACTTACGAAAACTAAGGTAGAGTGGGGGAAAGTCTGTGAAGATCAAAGATGCTAATGGTAGAGAGAAGTTAAGGGTCGAGTGAGAGCATCGTAGTGGGTGATTGTGTGTTTGAGAAGCAAGGGGAATAGGTGTGTAAGAAGAAACGTCTGAAAGGTAGTGGTCACTTACCAAATTTTTGAGCTTTGTGCAAGTTTTCCCAAGTTTGACCCGAGCCCTCGATTTCTTGCGTTCGTGGCTTCATCACAGCCCCTACTTAGCTTATAAGTTTATCAAACAGTAAAAACATGCTACTCCTTATTATATATATATATATATATATATATATATACACACCCACCCACACCCACACACACACACACACACACATATATATATATAAGGTAACAAATGTGTATAAGGGAGGACCCGAGTCTAGGGATTTACCCAAGATGCCTATGTAGACCAATGGGCATGAAAGTCCATGTAGTTTGAAGAAAACATAGGGTGGACTTAAACCCATAAATCCAAATAGGGGATTTCTCTTATATGTATGTGCAAAGATAAACGTGCTATGAGTGTGAGAGTGTGTAGTGGCAATCCCTCTTTTAGAATTTATAGGTAAACCCTATTTTCTTATTTTTGTTTTTTTATGAAAATAAATTTTGTTAAAATACCAATATTAAAGGTTTGAGATTAAGGTATGCGATGTAATAAAATAAAAACATTAAAGTAGAAATAAAACAATTAATGCCAAAATAAGAGAATTTAAAGACAAGGATGGAGAATAGACCTCCTTATGGAAACTTAAAAAGGATCTTGATTGTAGATGTTATAATCTCGCAACGAGGTGATGGTGTCATGAGGAGATGGGGGAATTTACTAAATGGGGGATGAAGAGGATGAAAGGAGTGTGGGAAATGGTCTTTTTAAGAGGAAAATAACTGTGAATTCGCGATATTATTCTCTGAATTGATGAGAGGGATGTTCAGGGGTCCTTTTCAAAGTGAGGTATTGGCCTCTATTTATAGGTATAAGGGGGTGCCAATAGACAAGGTCCTACACCTTGATATCGTTAGAGAACCCCAGACACACTATTAATAGATAGGGTCCTATGGGTGTCATTCGGTAGTTAGAGATAGATTTTTCGAAAAAATGATCATAAAATGAGAACCGTGGGTCAAAATCGTGCATGGGGAAGACCGTTAGAAAGAGTATTAAGAGTTCTTGAAGAATCCATTGATCCACTCCTAGGTTTGGGAGTTAACCAAAGTCAAATAAGGCTAAAAATTGCCCATTGGTTACTAGACAGGTAATTCTGAGAGTAAAAGGATTGATCATTCGAACCATAAGGTTGATTCATTCACAAAATCCATATTTAGAAAGATTATTCATATCCCTTTTATATTTCATTCATCTTCATTTGATTTGGAGAGTTGACCAAGGTCAAATGGGGCTTGAAAGTGCCCGATGACCTTTTGAAATAAAATGAATCGTTCATCCATATCGTAAGGCTGATTCATGCATGGGGTGGATCGTTGGAAAGGGTATTCATAAACCTTTGAAGATTAAATCATCATCATTCAAGATAGAAGATTATCGGGGTCAATAAGGGCCTGGGACACCTAATGGCCTCCATATCAGTTTTTACGATAAAATAGATTCTTCGTACATATTGTAAGGTTGATTTTTCCATGGGACATGACATTGGAAAGCGGATTTAGAGAGCTTCAAAGATTCATTGATCTTATGCTCAGGAGATAAGTTGATTGGGGTCAAATGAGGATTGGGAGCGTCCGATGGCCTCTAGATCAATTTTTGAGGTAAAACAAATCGTTCGTCCATATTGTAAGGTTTATTTGTACATGGGTGGACCATTAGAAATGGGATTAGGAGGCTTTAAAATATTCATTTAGACTTTTTCTCGGGTAAGAAATTTGATCAAGGTTCAATAGGGCCCGGGAATGTTCGGTGGCCTCCAGATTAGTTATTTATAGTAAAATGGATTATTCATTAAGACCATAGAGCCGATTTGTGATAGGGTAGACAATTGGAAAGGGGATTTATATCCTTTTGAATATTTATTGAGATTTCACTCAAGCGATGAAGCTGACTAGAGTCAAATGGGGCTCGGGTGCTCCCGAGATCGGTACTTGAAGTACGACTTAGGGTTTGTGATGAATGAGTGAGTTCTAGGGACCTAAGGAGGTTCTTATGGATTTACTAGGATGGTGTGTCTACACGTACTACCACATATTGTGACTAAGGACTAAGTAACATCAAAAATTTATTTTTCTTTAATCTAAGGTCGAATTTGACCATTAATAATGATGGAACTTTGATGATGTGGTCTCTAAGTCTGCCTGGGGAGGTATATTAGAATGACTAACCTTCCTAGTGGAAAGGATGCACGAATGAGGTCTAGTACAGTACCCAAGAACACCCTTGAGAACCGTGGAGGCTTTACTCGATAAGTAATGGTGTGTCTGAGGTTTGGGGCTTTCCATGGTACCTCTACCTTCCCTCAATGGAAATTGGGGAGTTGAAAGAACTTTTATATAACAAGTGTGAAATAGGTTATCATGACCTTGCATGACATTGAAATGGATAATATGAGGAGACAAGTGTAACAACTCTAGTAGCATTCATAATTAAGAGGATATAACCCCTTTTACAAGTCTCAGGACTAATCAAAAGATGAGGCTCCTTTGAATCATTGATGTGTAATAAACCATCCCGCTCATCCTAGATACATTAAAGTGGACATTCTAGAACTTGAATATCAAATCCAAGGATATAAGTTCATTAGTTGGATCGACAAGATAGATAGAGAATCCATAACTACCATAAAGTTTTAGAGATGAGAAAAGCGAAATTGGTCGCCATTAAGTTGAAGAAACATGCCTCGGTTTGGTAGGAACATCTAAAGAAGCAACATGACAGTGAAGGAATAAAAGAAATTACTGTTTAGGAGAATAATAAATAGGAGTTGAAGAAGAAATTCATGTCTAGTCATTATTTACACGATATTTTTATTACGTTTAATAACTTTAAGGAAAATAATATGATCTTAAAAGAGTATTTAAAAGAATTTGATCAAGTCATGATGGAATGTAATTTATTCAAGTCGTAAGAAAAAACGATTCCTCTATATATTAGGGGTCTAAGAACTTAGACTTTATATGTTGACCAACTGCAACCTTATTAGACTTATAGTGATGTGTTCGAATTTTCCATAAATATGGATAGACAACTCAAGGATATTAATGATCGAACATGGAGTCGTGAAGGAGTTTCTAACTAGGGGAGTTCTTTTACTTCCAAGACTTCAAAGACATTTTCTTTTATGCTACCTCCGAAGAAAGATATAAAGGGTAAATCAATTCAGCCTGGTTCTTCAAATTCATATTATCTCCAATGTTTTGAATGCCATGGATTTTGGCATATTTCATTGAGTTTTCAAATCAAAAGATTGTTTCATTATTGTAGGACGACGACTAAGAAGATTTAGAATAAAAAAATTCTAAAGATGAAGATGAAAGTGAGGGTGAAATTGTAGATGGAAGTGAAGAATTTGTTGTTCAAATAAACTAAAATGAAATCCATGTGAAGGGTGATAAATGGCTTAGAAATAAAAAAAAATCACCGTCATTGCACTTCTCATGGAAAGATGTGTAACGTTATCATTGATAGTGGTAGTTGTGAGAATGTTGTGGCTACTTAAATAGGGGAGAAATTGAAGCTCAATACGGAGGATCGCCCATAACCTCATAAGATATCATGGATTGAGAAGGAGAAGGAGAGCAAGGTAAATAAAAGGCGTTTTGTTCAGTTTTTAATTGGTAAGATTTATGAAAATAAAATCTGGTGTTATGTTGTTCTTATAGCTCTTAGGAATTTGATAGACATATTAAACGTGATGTGTTCAAAAATACTTTTACTTTTCGTAAGGATGTAGTTAAAGTTACCATATACCCGTCAAAGCTTGAGACCTCTCTTTCACCATTAAAAGGGAATGTAAATCGTTTTCTATCAAAGGAGGAATTTGATAAGGCAAAGCAATGGGCTGGAAAATCTGTAATTCTAGTAGTAATGGAGTAAAATATAAAGAAGTTTAAAGTTATACCTGACTTGCAACCTTGTTGAATTACGTGATGTAGCAAAAAAGGATATTACATTTGACCTACCACTAATAACATATATTCATCATTGCATTAACTTTGTTCCAGGTGTGATCATTTCAAATAAATCACCCTACATAAAGAATTATGAAGAGCTTTAAAATAAAGTTGATGATTTATGTGATATAGGTATTATTATAGATTTCATGGCAGTACTTTTTCCTAATAAAGATAGATCTTGGAAGATGTGGGTTGATTATAGGGTGATAAATAAAATTATAGTCAAGTATATCTTTCACATTATTTGACTTGATGATCGGCTTTACCAACATTGTGGAGTTGCTATATTTTAAAAAATAGGCCTTTAAAGTGGTTATCCTCACATTCTCATAAGACCGATAGATGGATGGAAAACCTCTTTTAAGACACGAGATGAACTTTTTGAATGGAAGGTGGTGCTATTTAGGCTTTATAATGTACTTACCACATTTATGTGTTTTATGATTCACACATTCAAGCCTTATATTGGTAAATTTGTTGTGGTTTACTTTGATGATATTATTATTTTTAGAAAACAACAAAATCATCATTTTGAGCATCTTCGAATGGTTTTTGATGTGTTGATAAATTATATGCTATATGTTACATTGAAGAAATGTGACTTCCCAAAAAAAGTCCCATCTTCTTAGGCTATGTTCCCTTAAGTGATGGTGTAAAGGTGGATCCAAATAAAGTTGAGGCACTTACAAGTTGGCCAATTACTAGTTCGATATATGATGTTCGAAGTTATCATGGCCTTGATTCTTTTTATAGAATATTTGTGAAGAACTTTAGCACAATTATTTCTCTGATTATTGAATGCTTAAAGGAGGGTACCGTGAAATGGAGTAATGAAGCACAAAAGAGTTTTGAGATTATAAAAGAGAAAATGGTGGAAGTTTTAACTATCCCTCTTTTAAATTTAAAAAAGGTGTTTGAAGTTGATTGTGATGCTTCGAATGTAGGTATTGGTGGTGTTATTAACTAAGAAGGGAAGCATATTGCGTACTTTAGTGAGAAATATTAAAACTCTCGTAAAATGTATTCAACTTATGACAAGGATTTATGTTCTATTATTCGAACCTTAGTCGATCAAGACACTACATTATGCCTAAAGAGGTAATCCTCTTTCCGGATCATGATGCACTGAAATACAATAGTGGTCAACATAAAGTTAATTCCAGACATGCTAAATGGATTGAATTTTTACAAGCCATGACTTTAAATATCAAGAACAAATCTGGCGATCAAAATCAAGCAGAAGATGCATTAAGTATAAGTCATTCCTTGCTTCTTTCTATTTAATTGAAAGTCTTAGGATTTGAAGTGTTAAAGGACTTTTAAAAATAAGAACCTTTATTTGGTTAGATTTGGGGGATGTGATTCAATGATCCTTATCAAAAAAAATTGTTTCATGATGGATATATGTTCATAAACAATCAGTTCTACATTACTGAGTGTTAATTAAGAGAAACTATTATAATTAAAACTCATGATCGTGGGCTTGGCGGACACTTTAAGAGTGATAAAATGACTTCTCTTATTAGGGAGAGTTTTCATTGGCCAGAGATGGAGTGTGATGCTTCTATACATATGGGGAGAGAGATAACTTTTCCACATTGTAAAAATCCATTCGCAAAATATGGGTTTGTATACACCCTTTTTTATTGGACTGCCTCAAACTCAAATTATCAAAGACCCAATTATGGTGGTTGTTGATTGATTCTCTAAAATAGTTCATTTTATGATATGTAACAAGACTGTATATGCATATCATGTTGTTTATCTTTACTCTCAAGAAATTGTCAAGTAAATTTCAATACAAAGACCATCACTTTTGATCAAGATTTGAAGTTTGTGAGTCAATTTCGGCGCACTTTGTGGAGAAATCTTGGAATAAGTTTGCAATTTATTTCATCTAATCATCCACAAATGGATGGAAAAAATAAATCTATGGATTGAATGTTGGGAAATATTTTGATAATTTTTTTGGTACATAACATATATAAGTGGGATAATATCCTAGCATAGGTTGAATTTTCTTATAATAGGTCTTTGAGCCAAACTATAGTTATTTTTCCACTTGAAGTTGTATATGGGAGAAATCCAATTAGTCCACTGGATTTGAATCCACTTATAACACGTTATCAATTCAGTGTAGATGCATAAGAATAATCAAAATATATTAAAAAGTTTCATGATCATGTGCATGAGAAAATAGTCAACCAAAGTGAGAAGTATCGAAATCAAGCCAATAATCATCGTAAGCTATTTAAGTTCGAAGATGGAGACTTGATGTGGACTCATCTACGAAAGGTTTCCTCATAGAAAACATGGGAAGATTAATCCCAAAGGTGATGGTCTGTTTAAATTCCTTGAGAGTTATGGATATATTGCTTATATGATTGAACTTCCACGAGAGTATGGAATTTCAACAACTTTTAATGTGTCGAATATTTTGACATACCCTGATGATGAAATTGACTTCAATTCGGGGAGAATAATGTATAAGTAGCCTCTGAAATTCCTTAAAGTCCTTAAAATCTTTATGGTTCATTAATTGGACTCAAATAAACCCAAATAGTCTAATTTTGGTTTGCACATAAACCCATTAGTAATATGAGCATAACTCACTCCTCGGATGTCCAAACGACGTGATTCAAAGATCAATGGAAAAAAGAATTATAAAGATTTGATTTGATATATGGTTCACCTTCAAATTAAATGTACATGGGTAATGGAAATCATTTGAATTGACATTAAATTTTAAGGCTGGTATTTTTGGAGTTCCAAAAGTCTAGTCTTTTAGTTTTCCAACTTCTAGTATATTCAATATTTTATTTAATATATATCAATTAACTATGGTTGGATGGATTTCATAAGATCCTATATAAATATTTAGATTGTATGAAGATAAGGAAAATTTATTTGAGAATCTAAATAGACTTTAGTCTAAGAAGTGAATTCTTATTATTTTTCTCTTCACCTTTGGTGATTCCAATTAGTGATGAGTGTTTCCCCCTCCACTTAGTGGATTATTTAGAGTGTGAGTGTGATACTTGAGTTTAAACTTGTGTTATCCCCTTCTCTTATATTATCGAGCGTCATCTTCATCTTCATACCTACTAAATTACTTAGATCCTTCTTCTAAGGGATTTATCATTAACAACTACATGATACATGGAGAAAGAACAATCAGAATCTCAAATGAAGGAAATATTTTTTATTATCACTAGGAATACAAGAAAATATTTCAAATGTTTCTATACGTGATTTCTATAGTAAAAAAAGCTATTTTATAAGGGTTAGATTCACCAAATAATGATCGAATGAGGCTAAAAGACTCATGCCTTATCAAAAAAAATATCAGATCTGAAGAACAATGTACTATTATAATTCCCCTAAAAGAACTTTTGAAATTATCATAGAGAGATAAATTACTCGTAGACTCAAAATATGCCAAGGTGAATAAAAATAAAAACTTGAACTCTTTATATAAGAAGTGAAATAATGATACACAGTTACAAATGTCTTGGGAAGATTAAACGATATAAATTAAGAACCAAAACTATGTTAGACGATAAAAATGAATCCTAATATCACTTTCTATCTCACTTGAGGCTATTTAAGGGTACGGGGCTCAAACATCATGGTGTTAAAGGTCGGATCAATTGCTGAGACCTTGGAAAAATATCTTGGATGAGTTAGAGAGAAAAAATAATCATGTAACTCCTATTTAATATCTTGGGTATATAAAAAAATAAGTACATTAAAACTTCCCAAATTCTAGACCATTAAGAATCGGGCAAATCCTATCATCCATAACCTTAGAAAATTTAAGGTCTCTCTCAAGGTTCAGTCACCAAGAATTATCCTCATTTGAAGAAAATTTAAGGCTTCTTTTCCATCACGAAATGACCTCAGCTTCATCAAATCTAAGTCCCCTCTCAAGGCTTTTCCATTAAGAATTGACCTCGGCCTTAGTAAATCTAAGGACTCTCTCAAGGTTCAACCATCAAACTCAGCCACCACCTATCCTCTTTATCCTCCAAATATATAACCCCTCGCTCGACATTGGGCCATAAAGTATAGGCCACAACCTTTAAGATTAAAATGACCATCTCATGGTGTGGGTGATCATTTATTATATATAGACATATAGAGTCTAACCTTCTTTTTTGTCTTGATTTCTAAAAGTTTGAATCTTAAGGAGTAATTTATGATCATAGATTCGACCTCGTCTATATTGGGTAAGACACATCCAAGTTAGGTAAGCCCCTGATACCTTAGCTTATATTTAACCTCCTTAGGTCCGCCTCATATTATAAAATTGCCCAACATGGAATTCTTTAGAAAGGTCAATCTAGGCATGGTACACCTCAAATAATCGTCATGCATTCTTCCAATAATCTTAAGGGATACATGTCAACATATTAAAGGAGCTCGGGTTGGATACACATGTCATTTGACTTGGGGTTCACACTATACCCCAAGCCTAGTATAAAAGGAAATTTATCCTCACATGTAACAAAAGTAATTATTTATACTATTCGTACTCTACAAAAATGATATTATGATGAGCGAATGAGAGCTTGCAAAATATGGTAACTATGGTGGCAATCCACCCTTCATAGTGAAATATAGCTCTTCTCTACTGTGGACATAGGCCTAGGGGTTGAACCAATTACATCTTCCTTGTCTAACTTTATTTTTACCAACTTATCTACCCAATTAATATTTATATATCAGTAGTTGAGCATGCCTTAGTTCATCTACTAATTTTTCATTCATCATCTCTAATTATTTGAGTTCAACCTAAATTATTATACCAACATATACCTTATTCACATTCCTTTTGAGGTGGACAAATCATCTTTCTAACAAGAACCTTTAGCGAAATGATCTTGTGAGGAAAAATTTCTAATACAATAAATTTTTATGTTTTTGCTTTATTGTGTTTAAAAAAAACATTTATGTCATAGGTTATTATGTGTTTTATATTGTCCTTTAAGCATGTGATGTGTGTTTAAAGACTATAGTTTCCAAGATAGGGCAACATTGGACGCGCATTGAGTATTGTGCCAAGTTTTGTCTTTATCATCTGAGGGATCTAAATGAAGTATGAATTCATATTTACATTTAATCCCTCGATACATGTGGGTGTTTATTTTTATAAAAGGTTCCGAGGCATTTTTCATAAAATAGTTTTTTAAAGAAAAGATGTGTTTTTGTTTATGTCATTCGAACTAGTTTCCCTTTTTATTCAATCAAGATTTCACTGTTCATTCGAACGAGATTATTTTTCGCTCAAACGAGATATATGTTTTCATTAAAACGAGGTTTCACTCTTTAAAAATTAAAATTCATTAAAATCTCATTTGATACGCGCTCAGACGAGGTTTATGTTATCGTTCGAATGAGATCTAGTTTGGTTTGAAAGATAATGCCCATTTCATTTGAACAACTCATATATTTTCATTCGATTGAATGTTTTGAAAAAAAAAATGACACCATGAAATTCATGTTTTCTATATAAACTCAGGCCTGGCATTAGTTTTAATTGAGGGTTTTATGAGAATGAATTTTATAATCTTTTTAAAAGCCTCCCAAACCCTAGTTTACACCCAAGTTTGAGATCCAAGAATCCTACATCTATATGTATGTTTGAGATCCCTTATTTGTATCAATATAGCTATTTTCTACTCATACTGTGATCATTTAAAGTTGTGGAGACTGTATTTTTGTGCTGGCAATAGGTGGACCTATCCCTAGATAAGTATTGGTGGGATACCGAGACATGGGAAAGCCCCTACATTATGTGGATATTAGAAGGTGTTCACACAACAGCAAAATTGTCAAATTGGAACCATTTAAGCACTTAGCCTTGTCACGGTCATTGACCGTGACAAAAAAAACATGCATTTTTTGTCATGGTCATTGACCGTGATAAGGTCGTGATAAAGGCTTATCACGGTCAATGATCGTGACAATCTTATAAAGTTGTGACGATCATTGATCGTGACACGTCCGTGAAATTCTGTCAGTAAAAAAACCCTCCTTTTCTTTTTTTTTTCCACTATTTTGTTCCCTCCATTTCTCTCTCTCTCTAGCGGCTGCTCCCTCTCTCTCTCTACAACTTTGGTATGTTTTCTCTCTCTATTTCTCCTCCATTTATGTATATGTGTATGTAGATGCGCGCGCGCGCGTGTGTGTGTGTGTGTGTGTGTGCATGTGTGTGTGTGTGTGTGTATATATGCTTGTGTGTGTATATGTGCGTGTGTATGTATATGTGCGTGTGTATATATATGTGTGTGTGTGTGTGGTGGGCAGGGGTAGCCAGGGGGGAGTGGGCAGGGGTAGCGGGGGGAGGGGGTAGGGCAGGGGGCGGGGGGTGTATATGTGCATGTGTGTTTTTTTTAATTAAATTTTTATTGGTTTATTAGATATTGCCCCTCATATTATAGTGGCCACTGTAAAAGAATTGATTGATTTAATATTGATTGGTTGTTAATTTTTTTTGAAAATTAATAATTAGTGCCCCTTTCATATGCAAGTACGATTGCCCCTCATTGTAAATTAGTAAATTAATAATTGTATAATTTAATTGTTAGTTTAATTGATGAAAAGAATTAATTGAGTAGATGAATTAGAAGGAGTACGGGATACACATTTGTTGTTGCCATTGCAGTTGGATTATAGTGGATCGATGTTGGGTTGGTTAATTTTAAAAGTGGCATGACCACTGGATTATTGTCCATATGGGGGTGGGATTTTTCAAATTTTTTTGAAAATTACTTTCTATAACGAACAATATATATATATAGTATGATAATTAAATGAAACATACTTGAAATTAAATATAGTGCGCATAGATACTAGCCTTCTAGTTCTTATGCGTACGCATTCAATAACCCTTAGACCCATTCTAGAGTCATCAAAAGGATAACCGAGTTTTTTACTCGGAGTATATCAACAACGAGCCGTGGTCAATTGTCCTATACGCGCCAAAGCGTCTAAATAGTAGTGTGGATGACTTGGCTGCTCCTACCGAATATCAATTCATTTTATATGATAAACTCGAATTTGAAACAATTTTTTAATTTGTAATAAATATTCCAATTTGTACTTTATCAATCCATTTTTAATTCTTTTAATTGATTTGCACTTTATCATCTTCACTCTTGTGTAGTGTGCGTGTGTGTGGGCAGTAGGGGTGGGGGTGGGGATGTTTTGGATTTTTAGTAATTGTACATATTATGATCTAGATGTTGTTTTGAAATTCCGAATTGAGGTGTTAAACAGTAACAATTCATTTGTATTTGTAGTAATTGTACGTATTTCCATGTCTTCTTCTAATTCATTTTGATTTGTACAAATAACAACATTTTTTTACAGTAAATGTCTCCTTCAGGTGTTAAGGCAAAGATGATGATGTTGATTGTGATGATGTCGTCCGGGCTCGGTGGTAGCGGAGGTGAGGAGGGCTCCTCGACCCTAGGCTCCCCAAATATGGAAAATTAGGGATGGACATAGAGATCAAGACGGGGCTATTAGCAAGACACCTTGAGCTGGTAAAGACGATCATCGGCCCAGGGTACACTAGTTGAAGGGAGGTGCCAAATGAGATCAAGTTAGCTATTTGGGTGGAACAACAGGTAATGAATTTATATTTATATTTATATGAATATTTCAATTTCAATTTCAATTTCGATTTCGATTTCGATTTCGATTTCGATTTCGATTTCGATTTCGATTTCGATTTCGATTTCGATTTCATTTTATATTTATATTTATTCGCAACTAAGATTGTATTTGTTGGACAGGAACAATTCAACCTGGATCCAAAACTACGCGATTCTGTCTTGGAGCAGTTAAGGGAGAAACACAAGACGTGGAAGAAAAATATACGAACCCGGTACTTTGGGAATACCCGAGAGTCCGTTATCCGAATGCGTGAATCCGTCCCGCCGAAGGAGCCGATCTCATTGGCACAATGGCAAAAGTTCATTGACAATGAGATCGGGGAGAGACAATTGGAATCTCGCCAATCAGGGAGGGAAAATCGGGCAAAAAAGACGGATGTTCATTACTCTGGACGGATGTCTTACGCCGAGGTGGAGCATAGGATGATGGTAAGATTTAAGTTTTCTATAACTACAAAAATATATTATTTTGCATTATTTTACTTTGCGGAGCCGATACTGATTTTACTTTATTTTATTTCAGGGGACAGGGAGTGGCCCTGGGGGTAGGCCACATAGGCTCGATACTTATGTGGCCACATAGGAATGAAGAAGTGCGTTAAGGCTAGAAGGCATTTATTTTGTGAGTAAGTATAAGTTATTATTGTAAAACTACCTATATTGTAATGCACTTGTTGTTTTAGGTGGTCGAAGATTGTGCCATTGTGAATTTTCCCCGTACATTGTTGCGTTATGATTTACTATATTTAGTTTTTCTTATTCTCACCTAGATTCATTTTTAGTTCAAGACTAAAATTTGTAAATTTTTTAACTAGAACCATTGGTATATTTGACGCAAGTTAATTATAATTAAAAATCGGTTGTGTTTCCATATAACCCTAGGGGACTAGCATTTGTTTGGTTAATTTTCACATACCAATTGTGAATTAATCTATCCTTGAAACAATTACTTTAAATTATGATGTTTAAGGTGAATGTTTCTAGACTTCCCATTATGGGTTTTACTTGAAAACTTCCTTATTTAAATTTGATTATCACAATGAGAATTATAATAGCATTGTAAGGATTTTTCAATAGTGGAATATCAAATAACAATATTATGAGCCATTATATTTATTTACATGCATATTTTAGGGCTATGAACTTTCTTGAATTGGTCAATTTGACGTACACTTATGTTTCTTGCATCCCCAAGGAATAGTTATCCCTCCTAATTTAAATATCCAATCAATAGAGTATTTGGATTCAGATTCTAAGTTATTCCAACTTAAATCACTGTATGTGTATTTTAATGGATACCTTACATAATATAAGTCTTAATACATAGTCCTCTTTGGGGATTTAACCAATTTAAAAATTTCATTACAATGCTCTTGTCATGGATTACTTGTAAGTTTATATAACATGCACATTATGTAGACAATGTCACATCTAGTCGAATGCATGACATACATAAGACTTCCAATAACACTGAAATGTTTAAGTTGATTTATAATACTCTCAATATTTTCGATTAATTTGGTATTATTATCTACTACGGTGAAGGTCGACTTAAGTTCAAAACGATTTTATTTCTTATAACTATTTTTATATATTAAGATAGAGAAAATGCCAAAGTGTTATATTTTCTCATGATTTTGATTCCTATAATCACTACAGCTTCTCTTAGAACCTTTATATTGATGTGTAATATTATAAAGTTTTTAGTTTCTTTCACATATTTGATACTTTACCCAAATATACGAATGTAACTCAATATAATAAAATGATAACACCAAGACCATTTTCAAATTTACTATAAATGCATTTGTAGGCATAA
Source organism: Sambucus nigra (assembly GCA_949130495.1). Taxonomy (NCBI): domain Eukaryota; kingdom Viridiplantae; phylum Streptophyta; class Magnoliopsida; order Dipsacales; family Adoxaceae; genus Sambucus; species Sambucus nigra. The sequence goes on along the minus strand of OX422216.1, from coordinate 60,060,856 downwards.
TTTAATTTAAAAATACGAGATCTTATTATTTTAGCAAACTCTTCACGGCATTGCATTGTAGTTTGTTTTAGGCCATAAAAATATATGATTAATTTACACACTTTAATTTCTTTACCATAAAAAATAAACCCTTCAGGTTTTTGTATATAAATATCTCCTTCTAAATCACCAAGTAGAAAATACGTTTTTACCTATATTTTATCAATCACTAAATTATTAATTAAATAAAGAGATATATAGAGACATAGCGGGCTTGATATCTGGAATATGTGAATTTGAGCCAAAATAATCAATTCCATATTTTTGTTTGTATCCCTTAGAACTAACCTTTATTTAAAAGTTGTAGAACACCTATTTTCCCATGCACAAGGTGGCTAGTCAAATACATTTAAAATAGATGACATTATACAATTTATATCATTATAAGAATCAATGAATAACTAATAAGATCACAATCATAATAATAATCTATATAAAATGAGACAACAAGATAACATCGTGTAAGAGAACAGTTTGAGTAGGCAAATATGGGATTTTGGTATATAATTAACTTGAGCAACTTCAGTTGCACTGTCTATCCATCATAGTTGGAATCAAAGTCGGCATAGTTCATGGGTTCATAGTATATGACACAAAACTTATTATGGTGGTTCTCGAATAGATGAGAGGTGGTGGACTTGAGCAACCTATTTTTTTAAAATTTAATGCATGGTTTCTACCTTCATAATAGTGGAGAGATGGAGATCATGTCTCCTCTTTTTAAAATCTTGTCAAACTCTTTTTCCTCAAAAATGAAGAAGAAAGGTATTTGTATAGCCAAATGAAGAAAGTGGGTTGCCATGTGTCAATTTTGTTGTGATGACATGTGTCTAAAAACCTAAGGTGACACATGTCCTAATTTGTATGGCATGTGTCCTATAACATATGTTGCACCCTCAATACTAGAATATTGTTCAATTGATGCATAAATAATACTCAAATACACCCGATATGTGGACGTGCAAAATAATATCTCAGTCCCATAAACACGTGTTGTATTTATGGAAACTTATTAAGATTAATCATCTCTAATCTCATTTAATAATTAAATGAGAGCCTTACCATTAATCCCCTCCTACATTCCCCTCCCCCTACACAATTGATGAGTTGATGCTTGGCTAAAACATATCAATTGTGTGTATGAAACACTTTTAGTCCGTTTTCATATGTTTGATAAACCTATGAATCGCGGGTATTGATCTCACATATCATACATCAATTTGATTATATACTTCGTTCTCATATCTCATATTTCAATTTGATGATATACGTTGATCTCATGTCTCATATCTCATATTTTATACTTTTATCTCATGGGTTATTCAGCTGGACCTCATTATCATTCTTTATATTCGAATTGACATACTTTAGGTTGTCTAATTGCACCTATTTCGATTCGGAGGAGTTTTGTTGGTAATTCCCCATTCCTCTTGAATAAACATGTATCCATGTTTTTATTATGGTTGTTCATAACTCTATTTTTCCATGATCACCATTTGTTGGTAAGGCTGAATATTATAATTATCCCCTATTTTGGGCAAATTTTTGTTTATACACATGTTGGTGACTCGCTAAACATAGGTAATATTTTAGTTCATAAATATGTTAGTGACACGTCTGAATTTTAGACAAGATTTAGTGCATACACATTCCAGTAACTCGTCCAAATCATGTCGAGATTTTAGTCCATACACATGCTAATGACTCATCTGAATCATGACGAGATTTTTACTACATACACATGCTAGTGACTCATCGAAATCGTGACGAGATTTTTAGTGTGTACACATCTTCATGACTCCTCTAAATCACAACGAGATTCATATGCATACACATACTAGTGACTCATCCAAATCATGATGAGATTTTTAGTTCATACACATGCTAGTGACTCTTCCATATCACGATGATATATTTAGTGCATACACATGCTAGTGACTCATCCAAAGCTAATAAGTTTTTTATTACTTACACATGCTACTAACTCATCCAAATCATGATATATTTTGTGCATACACATGCTAGTGACTCATCCAAATCCAATAAGATTTTTATTACATACATATGCTAGTGACTAGTCCAAATCATGACAAGAATTTTAGTGCAATACATGTTAGTGACTTTTCAAAATCACAATGAGATTTTAATGCAGACACATGATAGAAACCTGTACAAATCATGGCGAGATTTTTAATGCATACAGTTTGTTCAAATAAAAGAGTAAATATTTAACCGTGTATATTATTAGTTACCCACCAGGTGTTTTAACTTAAGAAATTATTTAATAGCATTGCAATCCTCATTAAATGATACAGGCATTTACTGTACCAATAGTAGGTGTATTAATAACTTAATACCATCGAGTATATTGTTTTCCTAAAATCATGATATTATTGTAAATGTTATCACATGACTTGTAACTTTAATGTCTTGTATCCATTAAACATGTGGTATTACTAGTTTCTATATAATAATAATAATAATAATAATAATAATAATAATAATAATAATAATAATAATAATAATAATAATAATAATAATAATAATAATAATAATAATAATAATAATAATAATAATAATAATAATAATAATAATAATAATAATAATAATAATATATAATGGCGTTTATGGGGTCACCTCCATTGTAGGAGTTTAAACCAAATAGTCATTCAAATAGATTAAAAATATTTTTTTGGAAAAGAGTAAGGCTGGGGAGACCTAATTTTTCAAAGGAGGTTCTTAAACAGGTTATTCTTGGACAATGTAAAATATATGAAGAACCTTGTTGTACATACAAGATTAACATGTTTAAGCACCTCCTTATACTTCGCATATATGTATCTCGACCAAGAATAAAATCCATCAGGACAGTCGGTTGGTGATTCGAAATCTATGTGAGAATAGAGGAAATCACCTCGATCCAGCCTAGATCGTAGAACAGCGGATGAGGTGACATATCTCTCATTGGTATGATCTTTGGCTTACTCTGCTACCAAAATAGGCTCGTCTACACCCTCAATAGTCTTCCTGAAATCTTTGTCTTTCAAGTTAAAATCATTGCAATTCCAAGAATAGGGATCACAACAGTGTGCGTTGTATAAAGCCTGGCACTCAACTAGATCAGAGGCGGCATCTTTCTCGATAATTTTTCAGGAAAATTTAGCAGTCCTGCTTGAAGAATTCGTGGAAGGATTTAAATGGATTTTGATTGTTAAAAAGAGATGAGGGTGGTATATAATTAAAGCCGATTGAAAATGATGGGTGAAAATGGGTTAAAAAGGAATTTTCAGGAAAGTTTTGAGCAACAACAACAACGTTCTCTCTTGAAGTTTTGGAAAATATGAGTTTAATGGAGGAATGATTAAGAATTAGGAGAAAAAGAAGAGTAAAGGGTTTTAAAATATTGAGAAAATAGAAATTTTGCATATTTGGCGGTTCATTATCCCACGTTTATTTTCAAAAATTGGGGGAAAATGATGATTGCATGAATTAAGGAAGTACAGAATTAGCCCCATGGAGAGACATGTCAAATGGAAAAAATGAGGTTAGATGATTGACCCCTACAATTAAATGCTAGAGATATGGTAAGATTTGGCTAACACGCGCATAAATAAGTTTTGTTAATTTGAGGTGTTTTGAACTGAGGTTTATGTATCTAAATTATTTTGAATTGAGGTTTGTCGATGCAAGTTGTTTTAAATGGACGTTTTCCTATTCAAGTTGTTTTATACCTTGGTTTGATAGTTTAATATGTTCCAAAATATGGTATGTCGACCAAATTTATCTTGAACTATGGTTCATCAGATTAAGGTATTTCGTACATAAATTTCTTAATTTCACAATAAATTTCTCTACGATGGGGAAAATGTAGCAGGGGTCTTATAAATAATCCCCTTACTTAGAGATAAACCTCCTAATTAAAAATAAAAAACTAGAGAAGGATTCATCAAATATTAGGGACATCACAAAGGAGTGTAAGAAGCCAATAAAGCTATATTAAGATCAAGAAAAAGTGGAGATCAATGGAAGATTGAGGAAGATTTCCATAGGAATATAGTCGAGGAACTATATTTTTGGAAAACAAATTACTATGTAATTACGAGTTATGTTGTAATAGTGATGAGGTTACAGAGTATTAAGGATAGACCATGTCTGGCAAGGCTTGGGAGAGATTTCATGCTCTATCGAGGTACCTTACTTTTGAAAACTTTGAGGTAACTGGTTTCGATGATCGAGGAGAAAGTAAACGTTAATGCATTACGTAGCTATTTTAGATACACCGGGTAAAACACCCATATTTGTCCAAAAGAGAACTTTCGAGAAAACTTGATCTACTAATATTGAGTTTATTCTACCATAGAGTTTTGGCTCAAAATCTAAATATATTTCCATAAAATATTTGAGTTACTTTATTCCATATCTAATACATATCAAATCAGGCTTCCTTAAATAGTTACGGGTTGGTGGGCAATTGGGGATTTGGCATTGATATACTGTGGTGTCTCTTATCATAGTGGCTGATCATTCAAGATTTCACTTAGCATTTAATGCATTTGTCATAATATCTATAGTGGTTTAACCCAACATTTAATGTACCCGACGTTCCTTGGTGTGTATTATGAGCCTATATATACCCATTTATCATTTGATAAAGGACGACCCTTTTGATAGACATTATTGAGAGAGTTATTGCAAACCATAGCTTTTATCCTTCACCATTAATAATTTTGTCCAAGTCTTTAACAAGTACTTGATAAATCAGTGACCTTTGACCATTATTACTTTATACCTTAGTGTTTAAGATGCTTACCTGAGGTGTATCTAGGGTGATCTCTTCTCTCTCCCTTTAGCTAGATCCTTTAAAGGTTCATTAATTACCAAATAGTTACGTTTATTACCTTTCATTGTGTTATACACATGAGTTTGTTCTGTGTCATTAAAATTACATTTACTATTATATTTATTGTCATTAATGTGGGCTACGCCTCTGTTTATCTTTAAGTGCCTTAGAAAAATAACTACTCTTTTACAGACCTAATGCAATCGAATAACTAAATAAAATAAATATTTACAATACAAGTCTTGAATAGAATTCCAATGATAAATAAACAATTATGGAACCCCCATGGGCTCATATAATGAATAACGGTAATATAAAATGTCCTAGTACAAAGGAGATGCCATAAGTGAGAAGTCTACATCTCGTACTCTAAGCACTACATAAAACTAATCTTGTAATTAGTTCTATCATTCCCTCTTTTATAACCGTTGAATACTTGATAAAGGACCCATCATTTTCAATAAATGGAGTACTTTACTTAGACAATATTAAATCCTACAGAATTATATCTCATGTTGTCCCCATGGACATTCACTCTTAAGTTATCACACCTCACCTCTAACTAAGGAATCAGAGTCATATGTGTCCTTGTAACCATAATCATAGCTAACAACATATATACCCAAATACCAAACTGATTGTTTACTTTTTGTAAATCTTATCTCGAACTATAGTATAGTATAATATACTATGTTTAATATGAGCTCATAGTATCCTTATGGCACACAATATCTAAATACATTAAATCCCTCAATATGTACTCATTATTGTCCTACACATTACCCACATAAGCTCTACTCATGGCTAGGCTAACGATGGTACTACCCAATATCTTAGTTCATTTTATTCATCACATGTCTATCTACTATGACATACGATATCTACATAACTTATCTCATCACTAGCCTATCTACCTAGTTATACTTTGTAGAAGTCATTATTAGGCTTCACGAAATTATATCCATAATCTTTATCAAGTTCCATATTGCAGTATCATAATCATTAATCATTCGTTAAGTGTTATACGTATACGTAGTACCCATATATTATATATTACACTATAGAGAAATAATGTCACCATTATTATAATATCACAATTCCATAGGAGGTACCACTCTAAATGGATTTCGGTCAAACATATATAATAGGGTAAATCACTAGCCACTTGACATACCAAGACTTCCAATAGATCAGACCTAGAATGTCACCCTCTTGTGAGACGGTGGACTAAATACACGCATGATTGGGATATATACCTATACATAGTCGAAGCCATCAACAAGGGGCGTAGTACCTAATCCCCTAAAATAATCCCATCAGATACCCACCATTATGTTCATCACGAGCCAACACACACACACACACACACACACACACACTAATATGTCCACTTATATCATAAAAAGCATGAAATATCCAATACATAAATAGAATTATTGTACATCACCTAACTGTGTAAATCAGGCAAAACATCTCTTGAGTTAACCTCAATTCTAAGTAATATATTTGTATGTATTTATTTATAAATTTACCCCTTAAATTTTATAATAATCTCCCCCATAAGTATCCCACCTCATAACTCAAGTAACCTCATTAAACATTCGCAAAAGTAGCCAAATCACACCTCTAACCATACTCGATGGATTTCGTTCCAATACTCGATGTAATATTTTATTTATGTACTCATATACAAGATGAATGGATCTCCCAAAAAGAAGTACCATCACAAATCTGAGCCAAAAATTTAATAAAACTAATTTTATTCATATCATAATCAAAGTAACTATAAACCAATAATAACTTCTAAACGAACCCAAATGTCATTTATAAGAATTATAATCATTAACAAGACCCAATCAATCATAAGGAGGGCTTAATCATCAATTCCATCATGATTTATGTATAAGTTCAACTTAATTATGGGATTAATCAGTTAACAATAGATTTATATCGTAATATATCAAATTAAACATGTGAATCTTCATTATATATAATTCTTACAATGAATCTAAACATACATAGGCATTAAACATGGATAAATTTAATTTATTCCATCATTTATCATAAATTCAATCCTAACATGTGACTAAACTAATCTAGATGATATTATAAATTGAACATAAATTAATTACATGTAATATGTAGTAAATAGAGTTATTCCTTGACTAAAATGTGTATAGTGTATCACTTCTTAATTCTCTCTAATTGATTCCATTCCTCTCCAAGTATCCCCTCTATAGGCTAGGTTTTTGCCTTATGTAATAATATATGATTAATGAGGATTGAGCCTTTATTAACCTCTAATTATTGCACGTCTCCAATGGAATTAAACAAAGACCTCTAAATAAGACCAGACACTGTCCATACTCTCCAAAACTTAGTCCAACGGTCACCCAACCCTAAGGACCAATCTGGCATACTAAAAACACCACGTGAGGACTCTCTATCCCTTTATGCTTTGTCTAATGGTACACACTTGCAATATAAAAATGAATCATAATGGTATTATTAAATTATGGGTTGTTCATTTTTATTTTAAATTCTCGGTTTAAATTCAATCATATGAAATCCATATTTCAATAATTTACACAGCCAACCCTACAGAGGAGAAAATTTAAAATAATCATTAAATAACCATTTATTTATTTCATTAGAAATGTGAAATAAAACCATCGGGATATATATATAGTGTCCAGTGTTTAGCTTGATATAATTGAGTTCATTGCATGACTAATTACTTCTTTATAGAAAACAACATCCTTAAATGTTACCTCTTCATAAAATGTAGTCTTAGTCTTCCATATTAGAAGAAAATTTTATTTGTTTCTTATTTTCATTCCCATTTCCCTGGATAAGATATATTAAAATTTTGGGTACAAATGTCTTTTATGTTCTTTGTATCTTACTTCTTCGAAATTCAATGTCATTTGTTAATTCGAAAGGAGATAATGATTGTGAAAAGAGCTTAGAAATATTGGTTTCAATGGAATAGTTTTCAAACCTTGATTAAAATTACCCGACTTTGATATATTTTTAAGTAATTTTACATCAATCAACTCAATACTTTATTTAATTTCAAAGTTTATAAATCTACAAGTTGTATTATTGTTAAAGTAGCATATATATCATATTTGTAGGCCTATTGTCCTAATATAAGACTTTTTGGTTCGGTTTTCATTATATATTCAAGACAAACTCAAACTTTAAGTCGTTTTCATCAGGCTTACAATTAAACAAATATACATATGGTGTAATGTTCTCAATTTTAAATGAACTCTACTTAAAATATAATATGTAATAAAACTTCTAAACCCCATATAAACAATGGAAATCCAGAACTCATTAGAGATTAATTGATTATTCTAACCAATCCTCTTTTTTCTTCTATGGTTTCGTTTTTAAAACAAATATTTGTTCATAACTTGATTAATTATTCCGTGAGTATTACAAAATTTTATAAACTCATTTGGCTAGTATTCACCACCTCTAGCAAATTGATTTTTCGTTCTATTGAGTTTCAACTACCTCTTTAAAAGTAAAAAAATAAATTCTCACATACTTCATCTTTACTTTTATGTAAATATGCATATTTAGAGTAACCATCAATAAAAATTATAAAATATTTATTTCCTCCTTGTCTAACGGTAGTTTTCACACCATGTACTTCACTATTTATAAGATCAATCATTGGTATGTCCACTCCATAGATTTAAACGACTTTAAAGGTATCTTAGATTGATTGCATATTTTATATTTATTATAATTATCAATTTTACAATCAGTAATGATCCCTATATAAGTTATATTTCTTTAATAAAAAACATGACCTAATATATCGTAACATTAAAAAAAGAATGAACCTTACAAGTAAAACTACTATAATTTATTATATTAAACTTAATGATGTCATTATAAGAGTACCCTTTGTATTTGAATAATACATTAGTGGATACGACAAACTTATTGGATTCATACAGTAGTTCTTATTGAGAAGGTATAAGACATAAGGTTTTTACAATCATTTTATACATGAAGTACATCAACCAATGTAATAACATTCTAAGATGTCAAATTAATTTCCAACATTCCCTTTTCCAATTACTTTGGTCCGAAAATTATTTTTCATTTTCATTTTTCTACCTCTCTTAGGATGTCTTGAAGAGAGAACGTCTTTTTATATATGAATGGTCATGTCGGTATCCAATCAAATCCATTTTCATTGTTTACATAATATGTAATAACCCATATATTTTAACACCGAGGTCGATAGCATTCTAATATTAAAATATACAACTTGTCAAAATAATTTAAAATATCATTCTTAGCATGTACACAATCAAATGAAACAATGTGACAAGATATGTATATGGTATGATAAACCTCAAACGACATCTCATAAATGAATCATTAACCAAAATATAAGAACTAGTGTAACTATGGAACCACATCAATAAGTTTTGACTAAATATACCAACTACACAGTCTCTACATGTCAAATTGTCCTTCCAAAGTAGAAGCCAATCAAAACCAATGTAACAACTAAATATAGAGGTAAACATATAAAAGAATAACCTACATTAACAACTCTTTAAGATAATGATTGGGCTAGATATGAAGAGTGTTTTGTGCTATATATGTGAGAATATACTCATATGGTCCAACCCTAGAACCTGAACTGCTTCCACAATTATAAGCAAATCAAAACCTAACAAGTTACCAAAGCTACACTACCCAAAAGCAGTTATATATACAAGTGATAAGTTTACGGTTATCTAGCTTACTATGATGACCAATCATAATCCACGGAACCTCACGGTCCATTTTAATTAACTCATTAATCTTAATAATTAATTAACCTCATAATTAATTCAATTGAAACAGACATGCACCCCTTCTCCCCGGTCATCTCAAGAATATATGGTATACACAAATAAAGACCGTCACATAACCATACGCCATCATTTACTAGCATGGTCATAAATATAAACATACTCAATTTATGTGAAGCACAAATAAATCCAATCACACAACAAAACGGAACCTTTCTCTTGCATAGCCAAATGTATAAATATAAATAATTTGTGTGATGCACAAACAAAATATTGTCACACATATCGAGTACTGCCTTATGATAGTGTGGTCAGGACAAATAATATCAACTGTGTTAGGGTAAGAAAAATAGATTTCTCTAATGCCAATATGAGAATGCAAAAATATGCATACTTGGCAAGGATGGTCACAATAAAAAATTCCAATTTTTATCTTTTTATCCTAAACATACATCTATGTGATAAAATAGATAAAGCAAACCAAGCATTCAACAAAGGCAAAGTTCAGGAAAAATACCATTCGGACAAATACATTATTTAGTACTTTAGAAATATTACAAGAAAATCGAGTTACAAACTACTTGATAACTGCCACAAACATAACGTGCTAGTCTTCATAAATCATTAAAGAAAACCATTAAGTCCAGAGAAGTCCATAAGCTGCCTTCCGCACTCGATATCCACCGATCAGCCCTGGTCTTCAGTAGTGAGTTCCCTCGAGAATCACAATGGTTATCTATAGAGATGCCTTTTCCGCAGAGGTGTATGCAAGTTACTAAAATAGTCTAGGGTTTAAACAAATTCACAAGAACAATTTTTAGGATGTATGTTGTGGATCAAAGTTGTTTTAGAGAACTAAACAAAGAAGAAATTTTGTAAAAAAATATCAAGAAAATAATATGGCAAAAGTTTTGTGAAATACGAACACGACATAGGTATTTATATGGCATTTAAAATTGTTGAGGCAGTGACTCATTCAAACGAATTTGAAGCTCGAATGAGAAACACATCTTGTTAGAACGAACAAGTATCTTGTTCGAACGAGAAGATAATCTCGTTTGAACGAAGTTCAAACGAACTTTTGACGAGACAAAACAGTACGCCCTCGATCGATCCTCGTTTGATAAACATTTCAAACAACCCTTGTAACGAAAATTCAATCTCGTTTGAATGAGATACCGATCTCGTTTGAACAGGGTTTGAAATTAAAAAAAAAATATTATTAAAATAAAAAATAAAAACAAAAAAACTATTCATTTTTAATAAAAATAACACCCTAAAAATAATGTATGTGAATTTATTTAAACACTGCATTACTTTATACCTTTATGGGATATCAGGAAGTCTTAAGTGCTGATGTTGGTTTGATGTGACGGTATGTGACGGTTTATAATGGGATATGCCATACTAGCCTAAAATAATACAAGGCCTATACTATGAGAAATATCATAATTGTTGCTTTTACAAATATTAATGCACAAATGAAATCATGCTCCCTATGGTACACAATAAATAAGAGTGTTCGCTCTCAACACGCACTCATCACATTATCCATTTACCCATTTTAATTTATTCAATACCATTATCAATTTATTTTAATTCCATATTAATCATTCAATGAATTACTCAAATCATATTATTAATATACACCATTTATCTTACCCTTCATATCATTCTAAACTATTGTCTAAATCACTTCTAACTTTATTTCATAAACTTCTAAGGGGGTTCTCAAACTACAAATTGGTATATAACTAGTGTGGTATTAATCACCAATTTAGGCATTATAATAAATTATATAAGTTTTTAAAAGGATTCTTGAATCCTCCACTCCTACCACCGCTCTATACTCCACGCATGGGAAGTCTCATAAATAAAATCCAAACATGACCCCCCTCTATACACTTATGTTTAGATATCGTATCCGTTGAGACGACAAGATTTAGTCATGGAATTATTGATGCGAATTCATCTCAAGATTAATTGAACTAAACAACCAATTTCTATTCTAGCTGCAAACACCCATAACAAACCCATAACAACAATAAGAATCCAACATAAACCATCAACAGTTTTTATACTTCATCTAATTTAAGTACTCAAATATTTCAATTCCAACAATATAGGAAGGTGGATAATGGCGTAAATTCGAATTTAAATATAACTGGACCCAAATACCAATTTCTGAAATATTTAATGAATCAAAGGGATCCTAATTTAAATTCAAGACGATGAACATTGTGTTATTTTCTATTTATGCATTTAAATGTGAGATAAACTCTAATTTTTAAACATTATGCACTAAATTACATTAATTAAGCATTTCTACCTAAAGGTACCCCAATCAGGCTAAATGTACAACATTATTTTTCATGTGTATTTTCAATAATAATTAAATCCTAGGTTAGTATTAACCACCCATTATTAATCTCAAATTCCGTAATATGTAGATTTACTAACCAAGAGTCAAAAATCACAATATATAATTCAACTAAGATTGATTATAATTTAAAATATGTGAATATATTCAACTTCATCAAAATGTGGCAATAGCATAAGAGATCTCAAAACCATAAGGGTTACTATTAATTTTAAGCCTCCATTTAGGATTTGTGTGAAATTAACAATTCTATATATAAAAGGATAAGAGTAGATTAGTAACTTACCTTTGAAATGCACAAAAATTTTATTTATATGGGAGAGATGAAGCCTTTGAAAAGTCATCCTTGAGAACCCTCAAAAATCTCTTCAAAATTTTTTTGGAAATGCTTTGAATCTTCTTATTAATTCCAACTTGAAAATGATTTAATTTGATTTATGAAATTGGTTGTTTGGTGAAGGGTTTAGAGAGAGTTTTGGGGTTTCTTTACGAAGAAGATGGGTGAAAGTAAGGTCTGGCCGTTTTTAAAATTATGAAATTCATCTAAGTCATAAAACACAAAATAAAGCTTCTATTGTATTTGTGGTCATGAATATATAACCCGCGATAGCGACGATCAAGCCCACGGTTACGGGCCTAGGCACGACCTATGTTGGTTTGGGCGGGTAAATCCCTACGTATTTAAAATACTTTAAACCCTAAACTTCTAGTCCAAGAAAATGAGAAAATACACTCCACCTTTGGGGTATTCCCCAAATTCCCCATTTATCCAAATCAAAATTTCACTTTATAGCAATTACAGTTTGAACACCAAAGTTTATAATTATTAAACTAAAGCCCATAAAAAATTTTCAACTTACCAATTCAATTCTAAACTCAATTAAATCCCTCTTAACTTCAAATCACCAAAAGTATTATTCGAACTATCTTAAATTATCAAATTAAATTATAATTAATTTGAATATAAATTAATTAACCCAATTATCTTTTATATTAATTAATTATGTATTCCCTTTAAAGTCACGGGGTATTACATTCTTCCCCTCTAGACAAAAGAATTATATCCTCGAAATTCATAAAAAATAAATTATACGTGTCTCTAAATAGTTGTACGGTTGTCTCATCATATTCTCACGCTCCAAAGAGGATTCCTCTTTTTATGGTATGCCCACCGAACACGAACTAGGGGTATCTCCTTAGACCATGAAATATGGATATTGTGGTATAAAATAATGACTAGTTCCTCACTATATGAAGAATCAACCTCTAATTGAATAATCCATAAGTTAATATGATGATAGGTAACCTCACCCCATAAGAATCGATGAAGCATGGATACCTGAAATACATTATGTACTTGATCTAAATGGTCGAAATTTTTAGACGATATGTAAGTCTCCCTATCTGTTCCATGATCATAAATGTCCCAATATACTTTGGGGTCAACTTCCCCTTCTTCCTAAATCACATCACCCCTTTCACGGGTGAAACTTTGAGATGCACGTGGTCACGCACCTGAAACTTAACGTCCTTCCTCTCCAAATTTGTGTAACTCTTCTACATACTCTACACAGTCTTAATTCAATCCCTAATTAACATGATCTCTTCAACCATCTCTTGAACCAAATCAGGCTCTAATAAGCTATGCTTACTCGAATCCAACCAACATACAATCGATCTGTAGGCTTACCCATACAATGCCTCATACGGTGCTTTATTAATTGACTTCTGATGGTTGGTGTTGTAGGAAAACTCTAAAAAGGGAAAACTCACCTCACACCAACCCTTCATATCCAATACATATCCTCACTCTCTACATTTGTCCATGTGTCTAAGGATTGTAAGACATACTTATATGTAACCTTATCCAAATCACCTTTTGAAACCTTCCTAAGAACAAAGATACAAAAGTCGAATCCATATAAGAAATGATCAAAAAATTTACCCCATGCAACTTGATAATATACGCTACACATAACCATGTGTACTTCACTGCGGTGAAATTTGTGCAAATGGACAAAAAATGTGACACTTTCATTAAGAGGTACACTGTAACCCAAATAGATTCATAACGCTAAGGAATCAATAGAAATATTGTGATGAAATCCATATAAATGATGTCCTACATCAAATTCAAAATTGGTACGGATGAAGTGTACCCGACGGTCACCATTGATCTATCTTCACCATTTGATATGTATTGCAATGGGATATGAACGTAGAAACGTATCATCTTATAATCCCCACTAATATCGTTTATGTATATCCGTACATCTTATCCCCACTAGGTTGCATCGAAAACTGCGATCCACAAGCAACATGCATGATGTCCCTACATAAATCCTCATTTGAATGTACTACTAACGTCCCCGTGTATCGCAAACTACCATAACAATCAATGGTGTAAAGAGGTACATTGGTAGCGAAAATATCATCCACATTCCCTTTGAATGCCACATCATTTGCCTGCGCATGAACTAGTCTCCCAATTTATAGGGAGTCACGATAATCATCCCCATTAAAGCATCGGCCAACTCACCAATCACCTGAGTTGAAATGATATTCGCCAATTAGAGAATAGAGAAATTATCGCTCGGTAGTCAACTCAAAGAATTTTCCATCGCATTGGCCTTCCTCGGGTGATACTAAATCACAAATTAATATCCTTAATGAATTTGAACAACCGTCACTACCTTATATTCATGTCCTTATGTGTAAACTAATTCTAAATATTATTGTAATTGCTAAAAAGCCTAAACTTCTCACCCCACAGATGGCGGTACCAAATAAATAGTGTGAACATTATCGCTACTAACTCTAATTTATGTGTCAGATAGTTAATGGCACACCCCAACCCAGTTACTTATAGTTAAGTTTGAAAGTCAAAGTGAGTCAACACATAATTAATTTAACCAAACCATAAACACGAGTCTTAATTGTAGAGTCATTAACATAAATCCATATAACTAAAAACTTGTTACAATATTAAAGTAGTCATACTTATACAAACTTGCCTGAAGGATAAGTTAATTTGACTACATCATTTACATTTAAACAAAATCTTTGTTTCACCCATTCATGTCTAGCCCAACCCGACTTCCTAGATTTGGCAGTGACATCGTGTAACTTGAAAAACATAAATATTAGAACTGTGTGCAAAACAACTCAGTGAATGCATCACTAGTACACTATTGTATAAAATTAAATGCTATAAATCATATCCCTGTGATAATAAATATATATTTATCCGGCTCATTCATAAAGAATGACCACATTTTCGGCTCATTCTTAAGAATCACCTAATTATTCGGCTCATTCATAATGAATGACCAACTTTCTAAATCATGATTCACATATCCTGTCTAGATAGACAATTCTCCCCCATTCCAAGTCGGGGAGTAACTTCCCATTTTGGTAAACTAAAATGAACAATTTCATATTCATAACATTCTGATCATATTCGTAATAGTATACAAATACATATTTCCAGTGAGTACACTCACTTTGGGTTGTCAACTATATATTTATGTTTCCTTCGGTGGAGCTGAACTGGGTTTATTAGACCTTACACCTGTCAATCCAACTAAATCAGTACTGAATCTCAATCATAAGTATTATCTTAATATATTTATTTAACATTTGATCATATTTATAGGTATATTTTGTAGGTATTTGACGTTTTGACTAACTTGGCTTTCAACAACGACATACAAAAAGCTAAGTTATCAAATGGCGTCGTTGCCATTCTTGGGAGCATGAAGAATTTGGAGCGAATTTCAACTTGTAGTTCATTTATTTTTCGCACTTTCTTATTTTTTGTACCATTTTTATATTTTTGGAAGGCTTGTATTAGGATTTCTATCATTGCTTGTATTGCGGTGCATAGAGACGCCTTCATTTTATTTTTCATTTTAAAAGTTGTAATAATCAAAACCAAGCGTGATAGGGAAACCAGATAAGGTAGATAGAGGGTGTCCAAAGGCGAGGATTTAAAAGCCTCTCTACCTTGGGTCGGTAGGACTCTCGGGGAAGAATGAGATAGGGGTGATCTCCCCTCGGTCGACTCAAATTTTTTGGCACCCCACGGCTTAAAAACTGTGGGAGGTATATTTCTCAAACACTCACACCTCTCCTGTTAGCGAGTAAATTATTTTTTGTGCTTTGTGTTCTCTTATATTATTTTATTCTCGCATTTATTTTCGAATGGTGTGATGAATTAATTGACTAAGACCTGCACTCGGTCACTCGCAAGAAGGGATTTCATCACCCAACTCACTCTCTTACCATTTGTGTGCTACCCTAGCCATCACTAAATTTAAAATCCATTCATTAGGTAGCCCACTAGGAGAAAATTTTGCAAAGACGATCACTAAAATATTTCAGTGATTTTTTATCGCCCGCGGACTTAATTAAAATTTCACTTCCCTTTCACTAAATTTAAAGATAAAAATTGTCTATGTGCTAGTTAGGAAATTTTCTTGACTTGTGTGTGTGTCCAATTCTATTTTTTGGTGGTCGATTTTAGTTTGTTCGTCCAATCAATAGTCCACACTTTTCCCCACCTTTTCTTCCAAAAAAATTCAAAAATATTTTCTTTCATTTTTATAAAAAAACAAATCCAAAATTTTTTTATTTCTTTCCTTTTACAAAAATCCAAAAATAATTTCTTTCTCCCATTTTTCCAAAAATTCAAAAATATTTTCTTTCCTTTTGAAAAAATTAAAAACACCAAAAAATATTTCCATCCATGTGGCCGAAGAACGTCCTTTACGGGACTACTTTGGTCATTTTTCATTGGCACGTGACACGTGTGAGAGTGATCCCGAGCCATCTCTTTATAATATTTTTAGTGGTTTCACCTCTATCACGAGTATCGTTGGTACTCTTGACCCATCCATGCATGCACCTCATATTCCATCACCCTCGGTGTCAAGTGTCTGCGTGTCTCCTCCTTTGTTGTACACCCACTGTTATTATGCCGATCACATGTCCAATGAGTGCCCTTACATTCCATATCCATCTAAACCCACCACGGAGCCTGTGTATCCATATGACACTGTTTCGGAACCCACCTTGGCCTACTATCTCGATATACCTAATCCCAAGTTGTGTGAGTACCCCAATTATTCGTGGAGGCCTGATCACCCTTCCACGCAATACGAATCCCAACCTGATGTTGTGGATCCTCACACGTTCCAATAGTCGTCATGGCAACCTTGTGCACCCATTTACGATCAGTTCCCTCACTATGCTCCCCATGCGCATCAACCAATTATCCATCACGAAAGCGATCCTTTCATGTATGATGAATTTGGCCCCACCCCACACACTTCATATGAGTATTCTCCATATAGTCCTGATTATAGCGAGTTGTGTCCACCTCAACCACCACCACCACCCATCATTCCACCAACACCTTCATCCACATCCGCTCTCGAAACCCTCTTGAAAAAGTTAATACTTGATCAAGAGAAAGCCAGTCAAATTCAAACTCTCCAAAGGCTTGAACAAAGGTTAAATGAATTGGAGTGTGCGAGAGAGTCGGACATTACCATGGCCCCACCCATCGTTGCAACAAAGTGTGACGATGATGTGTCCTCTTGTGACATAGATTTGGAGTGTGACCAACCCTACCACCCTGAGAATCTCAAAGTTGAGACCATCCCATGGTTCGAGCCCCAAGTCGACAATTGTGTTGACTTGCCTTTCGATAGTGAGCCTGATCAAATCCGACCATGTCATCCTGAACCCCACTTTGAGGTTCTTATTCCCTTTCCCGCCACATCCAAAAACATGCCCGAGTCTACACCCACTAAGCCCACTGCTTGTGTTCCCGAGGGACCACTTCATTCTAGGTTAGCTCCGGCTACGAGTAATCACCATTTTTCTAAGATAGAATCCGTGATAGTTCCTAACTATCCGGATATGGATGATATCCCACCATGCATGGATCCCTTTGAGTCCAATATTTCTAGTGATTCCTCTATCTCCGAGCTTGGTGCCTTGTCTTACCCACCCACCACATTCACCACCGATATTCTTGTGGAGAAGTTGACCGCTCCATCTTTCGATACCACAGTCCCTTGTGAGTATTCCTTTACTCCTCCTAATGAGTGTGTGTCTCCCACGCTTGAGTTGGATCATCTTCCTCCACCATTTATCCCACTCAACCCACCCATTATCCCTTTCACCCCACCACCTGGTTTGGATCTTGATTTTGCACATTTCAAGTTTCCATCGACATTTTTAGATGATCACCTGAAACCATCCTCCGCCATCTACGAGAGTATTTATGGTGATACTCTCCACTTCCGTGACACCGACCTTGTTCCTCCATGCTCGCCACTCTCTTGTGGTGTTGATTTTTCTCAACAGCTCCCTGGTGTGTCACGGCGCGACCATTATCATCACCCATTTATAGAATGGTCGTGTGATTTTTATGAGGCCCATCCCATTACACTTTTCCAACCCTTTTGCCTTCCCATCCAACTTGAGCACCATTCTTATAGGCCCCTAGTTTCCCTCACTTTTAAGCTCAACAAGGCTCGTGACAGATACCTTTCCACCCTCACCTTTACCCTAATCCCCACCCACCCATGGTCCACCGATGCTTTGCATCGTGTGATGCACTTTGCCATACAAGTACATTGACCATTCTTAGCCTTTATCCAACAAGACTGACGCTTCAGTCTTGTTTGGGGGTGATTCTCATCACCCAATTTTTCTGCCGCCTCGCGCTTTCCTAATTCCTATCTTTAGGGTGAGATTTCATCGGTCTGGATGAAGACATTAAACTTAGCGCTACCGGGAGGCAGCTCGCGTTTCTTGTATGAGTCTCATCCTGTTTGGGGGTGGTGTTTCACATCACCCTATGTTTTTCCATGCTTATAGACTTGTACACATTTTTCTCTTATCATTTATTCAGATTTATTCTTGGCTATATCTTTCCACTTCATTAGCGGTTCATTCTGGTAATCTCTTTCCTACCTTATGCTCTCAATTTTAAAAAACATTTTACTTAATATCGAGGATGATGTTCCTTTTTGTTTGGGGGTGGGGAATTTTATCAAAATCGTGCCTCTTTTGAATTTTTTTGAGTTTTAAACATGATTTTTTTTAAAATTTCGTGCAGTTTCTTTCATCTCAATCACTAATGTGAATTTTCAATCATCCATCTTTCAAAAGTCTAGGAATCAAGCTAGAGAATTATTTTCCTAAATAGCTTATGTAATACGTAACCAGGCATGTTGCACCATGAATTTCTAGACTCAACAAAATTTGCGCACTTATCACACCAATACGATTTAGAGTTCAAGAGTATTACAATTCTAAAGAGAACATTAAGGATCACAAGTAGAGACTTTAGCTTGTGTGATTCGTGCATTTCACCCTTTCAGCGTGTTTTACGCAATCTCCGAGTCACAAGTTGATTCAACTTTCTTTCGGTCCGCACTTTAATTGTTATAGGATCTCATTATTTTTCATTAAAATTTTGTTTTGATCACTGAGAATGTCATGTTTTTCGAGTTGTAAGAAACGCGTGTCTTGAAATTTGTCTCGAATACTAGATTTTCATCCATACACTTACCACATTTCTATATCACATTTCCATTCACTCACCCCCATTACATTTCCATGTTCTTCTATTTTCCCATATTTCATATATATTCCCCTCACCATCATTCCCCACGCATTTCATATATCTTCCATCATTTCAAATAAAAGAGTGTTGATTCCAAATGTTAAATGTCTTCATTGTTGGTTTTGAAAAGTGAAAAAAAAAGGAAAAAAATAGAAAAAATTGAAGAAGAAAAAAAAATAAGAGAAAAAAAAGAAAAGAAAAATCGGAAAAAAAAAAGAGAGAAAAGAACAAAAGGAGAGTTTGTAGTTAATAGTTGGTTTTAAAATAAAGACATTTGTGCCTAAAGTATAGTACACTCTTCTCGCTCATCCATTTTACATCCATCATATCACCATCCTACCTCATATCATCATATCCTTCCCATCTCATTTTCCCCCTCACCCATATACATCCAAGTTCCCCTATGTATTCGGGCAAATGATAGTCAACGTGGTGAATAACTCGACATTCTCACTATAGTGGTTAGCATTCTTTCATGAGATCACTTTTCTTTCAATTTGTTCGTTCTTTCTTATGTGTGTGTGAGACGTTTGAACTTGGTTATATTTACTCACCTCCTCACACACATGAGCGATACACTTACCCTAATCTCGAGAGTTCGTTTAAGAGAGATATATCAGTGAGATTTGAAGTTGAAGTGTTGATTCCGAAGAGGCAACTAGGAATTACTCTTATGATTCTCGACCCATTTTGACTGATTCACACTACATATGTTGAGTTCTAGGAAGGATGTTCCTTGAGTATTTACTTAGCTAAAAAATTTACGCTTCTAGCTTGTATTTCTGAAATCATTTTCCCATGTGATGGATTGTGCGATTATTCTACGTCTAATAAGAGATTGACTGCCTTTCAATAAATTTTTGCAAATAAGAATTTTGTGGGTATATTCCATGCAAACCCTCACGAGACACAACTCGTCCTGTAGGGCAACCTATAGGTTTAAAGGCTTGTTGTACATGCTAAGTGCAATTCCAAGTGCCCGCGAAAGTGGTACACTTTTGGTTACTTATCTTTCTCTTTCTCTCTATCTTATTGCTCGAGGACTAGCAACGATCTGTTTGGGGGTGGTGTGATAAGCACCCAAAATTGTACAATTTATACCCCGAATAGATGAATTTTAGTTGCTAATTCTCGGCAATTTGGGTCTTATGCGCTTAAATGTTTATCTTGTATGTCAAATTGTGCATTACAGAGTTCAAACGCTTAAATCAAGGCAATTGTGCAAAAATGATGCTAAATACCTTGTCCCATAACCCTAGCCTACCCTAACCCGAGCCTAAACATAGCCCAAACTTACCCCAAGCCTGTGTGTGTTTTGTTTGTCCCTTTTTAATATTTTTTAGATTTTTAGTTTGAGTCATTTTTATTTTTAGAATTTATTTTTTATTTATTTAGAATTTCTAGGTTTTATTTTCTATTTTTATTTTTATTAGTTTTTAGTTTTATTAGGGTTAATTTTAGGAGTTATTTTTAGTTTATTGGATTTTATATTTTAGGATTTTTTTTTCTTATTTTATTAGATTTTTCATTTTTTATTTCTTTTGTTTTATTATTTTAGTTTTTAATAGCTTAGGATTTTATTTTCTTAGGTTTTAATATATATATATTTTTTTTATTCTTAGTTAGATTTAATTTTTATTTTTATTTTTATTTTAGTTAGTCTTTATTTTTTTTAAGGGTTCAAATTAAATACACACACATAACTCACTAACACCTAAATCCCATACACACCATCTACACCTACACTAAACCCATACCCTCACCTAATTTCCTACACCCTCACCACACACTATAACCTCCACTTCATCTTCTCCAACAACCGTTCTCTCTCCTCTCTTTTTCCCCATTAACAAAACCCCAAAAACTCACATCTCTCTCTCCCATACATCTCCACCCCATCATCTCCAATCAAAATAGTTCCAACACCAAACCCAGCGAGATAATTCCTCCCATACCCGTGAACTCCGGTGGTGGACTTGATCTGCCCCAGCAGCGCCTAGGTCAACTCACCAACCGGTCGCACCCCCAGCCCATCGTCGGTGCCCCCATGGCCAAAACCAGCCTTACCCGTCGGCCACCTCTAGCCGAACCTCCGATGGCGCCTCACCTTACCAGCGAGTTCCGCCGCCAA
This sequence comes from Sambucus nigra, assembly GCA_949130495.1. Taxonomy (NCBI): domain Eukaryota; kingdom Viridiplantae; phylum Streptophyta; class Magnoliopsida; order Dipsacales; family Adoxaceae; genus Sambucus; species Sambucus nigra. The sequence goes on along the minus strand of OX422216.1, from coordinate 60,038,995 downwards.
CCCGTGTCCCAACTCGCACTAGTTCACCCCTCCGTCCGGCGACGCCCCTTTAACCCCGACGGCGGCCCACTTCGCAACTACATCTGTCCATGCCCAATTCCATACCAAACCCGAAATTAAACCTCAAACCGTGTCAAACCCCAAAGACCCATTTCAAACTCATTTCCCTTTTAATGCCTTCCACGACTTCTACCACCTGCATAAGCCAAAATGCAAACCAAAACTAAACACTAATACCCACATGTCTTAAAACCTCACTTATTCCCCCTTTAAACCCATTTCCCCAAATTACCCCCAACTAAACATTTTTTCCATATACCCCAAAACACCCTTGTACCAAATCAAATTTGTTATCTCTCCTCATCCAGATGACCTCACACCCCATTTTCATGCACATTAAACTTTCCCAAAAGGCCCCTTTAGCCCCATGTGTGCCATGCATCTACTATAAAAGAAGACTCAAGACCCCATTTGAGAGGGGACTTATCATCAAATAGAGAGAGAAAATTTTAGAGAAAAGTAGAGAGTTAGGTTAGAATAAATTAGGTAGAAATATTTATAAATAGTTTATTTTCATTTTTTTTAGATATTTGTGAGAAATAATTGTGTGAGATTCAAGTTGAGTAAATTTTTCATTTATATCTTTGTTGATCACTCACTTGGAGGTTTGTATGCTTCAATTTCAATGATAGAGTTCAAATTGTCAATTTCAAGGAGACTTGTTGAAGATTTGTTCTCTTTCTCTACTCTTTTATTATATTAAATGCATATTGAATATTTGTTTGTTATGTTCAATACCATGTTAGTCTAAATCCCCTTTCAAAGGGTGGTGTAAAACCCTTATTTGATGTTATTTTATTTTTATTAGTTTAATTACTTGAAAAGTCCCTTTGAATGTTAATTTTGATCCCTCACCCTTAAATTTACGCCTCGAGAGAGGGTAAATTATTTTCGAGAGAAAATCGAAATTCTAGTTACAATACCCATTTTAGATTTGAACTAGAGATAGGGGTTTCTTAAGTGGGGTATTATAACTTCAATTTCAACTCTAAACTTATTTTATAAGATATACATAAATTCTAATTGATCGATCCTAGCGAGTGATTAATTAAAAGGAGTGTAGATCTATTTTTCTAAAGTTGTGGGGTGTTAAACTTAATTTTCTAAAAGATGACTATTATAATTACACTTGCAACGAGAGTTGGTTTGTAATTTTGATATTAATTTGGGAGAATTCAAATAATTAAATTAATTATTTAGAATAACTAAAATTTGTGGTGTAATCCCACTCCTTGATTGTTCTCACAATTATTTACCTCACTTTATCTCTTATTTTAGTGTTAGACTTTGTTTTCATTTTAGTAATTTTCTAGTTAGTTGTTATCATATCACATTTAGTTTAGTTTAGTTTAAATCATCACCTCACCCTATTGTTTTAATATTGAAAAAGCTAAAAAAATGAGAAAAAGTGAAAATGCACAAAAATAAAATAAAAAGTGAATGACAATTGAATTTGTCTCTAGCTTACAACCTTGAAAGTGGATTGATACCCTTACTTACCTATACACTTGAGTTGATATTATTTTGTAGGTATATTACGGATTTTGATTAGAAGGAGCTTTTACAACAACGACAAATACACCGAAAAGTTCTTTCTATCAACATTTAATGATTATGCAACAATACTATAATTTCACTTAAATCACATTCCATGAAACACAAGAAAATACTAAACAATGGTATATATATTGATAATGTTATGAGCATTCAAACCTAGAGAATACCTCATAAGGAATTTATAACTAAAGCCAAGTAAACATAAAAGTATACTTTTCAAGGTATATACATATGAAACATGTACTCAAAATACCCTTGGAAGGAGAAAATCAAAACATTCTTTCATGGGGTATCCAGTATGGTCTAAAATTATTATCCTCCATAATTGACCATTCTATATTCACAAATTGTTCAAATACGGGTGTCAAATATTACCAATATGTAATGATATATGAATATACTTCCCATTACAAGTGAAGATGTTATTTTTCAAGCTTCCTAGAGGAAACTATGACCTTTTCTTTACAACATAATAAATCTCCACTACAAGATCCTCTATTGTTCCTTCAACTTCCAAGAATTTTCATAATTTTTCTAAATCATAACTTTCCATAATTTTGTATCAATTTTCAGTAAACATACTGAATACTACAGAATTAAAGTTTCATAATGTTTTGAGTTCATTTGATATGTCAAAAGCATGACCAAACGCAGGGCATATAGAAATAAAATATACAAACAACAACTATATACCAACTTGCAACCATCATTAAGGCCTAACTGCAAGGAGTTAAATTCTAATTTTCAAATACGATATTTATATATGAGTTTAATTTCATATCCCAATGGAATTTCACAATTCCAGTTAGCATAAAAAAATATATGCAACTTTGAATAGAAGGGGTTTCAATACAATGCAATATGGCCTACAAACACCACTTATCTCACATATGAACCAATACATATTATCACAAAGGATGATGGAATTTTAATCACTAATTCACGATTTATATATTTTGAAATACGTATATCCAAGATTAAAACAATATTAATCACATGACTATACCCTGGAAACACTTTAAGGATTTTCTTGGAATTTTCCTAGCTTTTCTTGTAATATTTTCTTCCTTAACTTCTACTTTCTCTTTCCTCAAGCCAAACACTCTTCAAAATGAACCTAGGGTTTAAGTGTCTGGATAAATAGGTTAGAGGGAGAGTTTTAAGTCAGCAAATGCAGAAATCCTTTCTAACCAATCAAATTGTACCATTTGGTTCATTAAAAGACAATGTACCACTTAAAGGGAATGGACATATTTTCCCTTTTTCGTAATATCGACATAACTTCTTACTCGGACATCCTTTTGATGTGTCATTTGTTGTTTCAAAAAGATAAATCATATAAAAACAACTATATAGTTTTCACCTTGAGTCAATTGTTATATTATAAGGATCAAAACCAGTCTCTAACATGAACCTTCCTACCGAAAACTTCAAAATCTTATGTTTGTACTCAATTCGATATTTCACTATTTTTAAAGGTAGGATTAGACCAAATATAACATCCTAACATTATATATATATATATATATATATATATATATATATATATATATATATATATATATATATATATATATATATATATTAATAACACATTATCCATATTACATGATTTAAGCATGATTCAAATAGAATTTATGATAATTATATCCGGGTTGTCACAACTTCCCCCCCCCCCCCCCTAGAAAATTTCGTCCCCAAAATTTTATATAAAGGTCACTTACCAAACAAATGGGGATACTATTTCTTCATGATATCCTCCATTTCCCATGTTGATTCTTTAATTCCATGTCTCATCCACATAACTTTAACTAAGGGAATAAATTTATTCCTCAATACTTGCTCCTTATGATCAAGAATTTCCACTGGTTCCTCGATGTACGATAAGTCTTCCTTCAGTTCAATAGGTTGAGTTTTCAATTGATGAGATTGATCTTCCAAATACTTATGAAGCATCGATACGTGGAACACAATATGAAAATGAGACAACTCTGGAGGTAATGCTAATCTATATGCTAGGGTCCCAATTCTTTCAAGGACTTCATATGGTCCATTTCTTCTTGGACTTAGTTTCCCCCTTTTCCCAAATCTCATGACACCTTTCCACGGGGAAATATGTAGGAATACAAAATCTCCCCTTTAAAATTCTAATGGATACTTCCTCTTATCTGCATAAAATTTATGCCTTTTTTGCGCTATCTTTATCCGTTCCCGAATCATTTTAATCTTTTTAGTTGTCACATCTATCAATTCATGACCCAAAATTTTCCTTTCACCTACTTCATCCCAACATAATGGTGTTCTACAACTACTTCCATATAAATCTTCATAAGGAGACATACCAATGGTGGACTAATAACTATTATTATACAAGAATTCCATCAATGGAAAATGATCATCCTAACTACCTTTAAAGTCAAATACACAAGATTATAACATGTCTTCTAATATTTGAATTGTCATTTCTGATTGACCATCGGTCTGTCGATGAAATGCAGTACTAAACTTAAAACTTGTGCCCATGGCGTTCTGTAACGAGGCCAAAACTTAGAAGTGAGCGTTGGATCTTTATCTGATACAATTGACACTGGTGCCCCATGTAAACGGATAATCTCATCAACGTACATACGAGCATACTTGTTAACGGTATAGGTGGTCTTAACTAGAAGAAAATGAGATTACTTCGTCAATCGGTCTACAATCACCCAAATATAATCATGCCCCTTTGGTGATCGGGGTAATCCTATAACAAAGTCTATCGTTTTAAATTCCCACTTCCATTCTAAAATAGGCAATGACTACAATAATCCTGCTGACTTCTGATGCTCCACCTTCACTTGTTGGCATACTAAACATCTAGCTACAATTTCTAAAATCTCACATTTCATATTATTCCACCAGTAATACACTTTCAAATCTCTGTACATTTTGGTACCTCCAAGATGCATAGAGTAAATATAACTATGTGCCTCTTCCAATATATCCTTCTTTAAGGATGGATCATTCGGTACACAAATTATATTTTTGTAACACAACGTGTAACACCCCGCCCGCCCGGGGAGAGCGAACGGAGCGCTAATGAGATAAAATAAATCCAAATCCACAAGTGACAAGGTATAGAGCATCTAAATAAACCCACAATAATATAAATCCACTAATCTCAATCTCTACAATTACAATAACTAACTCGAAAATAAAATACAAATCTCCAAAGATCTATACATCAAAATAATACAAATCTTTTCCAAATAATCCTCGCTAAAATAAATCTCCATAGCGCCCCAAAATCCGCGCTAACCTGCCACTAAAAGAAAATATGGGGAAGTACACAATACGACAGGAAAGATACTCAACAAATATATTTTAGCAATGAATAAAGCGTAACAACATAAGTACGAATATTCAAATCAAAATGCAAATCTCAAAGCATTTATCAATATAATTTCTCAACAACACTTTATCTGGGTCACCAGGCCTCACCACATTCGTATATGCTTTAGCAACCCATAGCTCGGGAAACAGGAATTTTGGCGGGTGCCCAACATTCGTGCCATATTAAAATCTCATGACAACTTGCTCAACAACAATATAATGATACCACATGAATCAAAATAATTTCAACAATTATTTTCCAGATTTCAATGAATTTATCAATTCAAATATGAGTTCAATTAACAAGAATTCAAAGAGAATGACACTCGCGAGATTTAAGGAGCATATTGTGTAAAACCCCATACCTCAAACCATGATGAGAAACCAATGATCACATCCTCAAGATCAACACAAAAGGTCTACAAAAGCTCCTCCAAGAACCTCCAACAAAATAGCCCCAAGAACACCTCTAATCTATTGATACGACGCAAATATTGCGTATTTCACCCGTTAACATATGCGTTATTAGCCCCCTCGGGTATCTTAATCCCTATACTTATGCTCGTTAACTAGACAACCTCGGATTTCTATGTTAACATGTTTTTCAGGGGTTAATTGAGCTTTTGTAGGTATTTAGGTACTAAGTATGAAGTTCGGACGCGTTCCGCTCGATTTCCGTACGCAATCGCACGTTCAAGGGCATTTTAGTCATTTTAAATATTGGTCACCTGGCCCAACATCTTCATGGAAGTTGTATCCCTCCTCGCAAGCTTCGCGTGGCCGCAAACGGTGCGTGATTCTGATTCATAACGAAGAAGTTACGGCGATTTTAGCGGAGGAGAAATGCAGGCCAAAACAGGGAGAAATGCAGTCTGCCCCTGCTTGATCGATCGATCGACCAAAGGGTAGATCGATCGACCCTTCCCATTTTTGCCCCGTCTTATATGGTCGATAGATCGACCAAATGGTAGATCGATCGACCCCCTATTTTTCAGCAGATATTTTGCATTTCTTTTCTCTTTTCTTTTCTAATTTAATTCCCACTTGGTATATAAGCCAATTTTGTTGTAATAAACAGGGGTGAACGTTTTTAGCTTAGTTTTTAGTTAGGATTTGGGGTTTTGATTGGTTTTTCTTCTTCCCCTCTTGGATTGACACACTAATTGGTTGTAAGATTAACTATTCATCTTCCCTCTCCATTAATCTAGTTGTATTTCACTCTTTCCTTGCTTTCTAGATAGTTTCCATGCTTTCATAATTAGATTTATTGCTTTATTTCTTGCTTTTCTAGTTTAATTAGTGTAAATTAGTTTAATTCAAGCATAGACCTTAGATAAATAGGGTCGGGATTGCTTTTCCGCCATTTTCGGGCCCCGAGCTCCGAAAACTAGGTTTTGTGTAAAACTGCGTTTAATTGAAACCGCGCGTATCAAAGTTGGATTGCTAAGCGTTTATCTTTCTTTGTCACGCAACGTTAGAGTTTATAGCGACAATCCGAATTTAATCCGCGTGTGATCATTTTTCAGTTAAATGTTTTATCTCGCAACTTTGGGTTAAATTCCTTCTTGTGTGATGTTTATGCTTAATTGAAAATGCTCGATTAAATTGCTTTCGAACCGAAATTCTAATTAGTAGTTGTTTAGCCCGTGAATGCGTGTATGCGATCCCGATCCTCACTTTCCTTTTGTTTAGCGTTAACTTCTCTTTTTGTTTATTCACCATAACCACCCTATCACCTTTTCTTTTATTTATTTTACACTTTTATTCCTGAAGTAATTAAAACAATTAAAGTCTAAAATTTAATCACTCCCTGTGGATTTCTTACGACACCCGACTTACCGCTGTACTTGCTTGTCAAGTGTAGTAGTAGCTTAGGTTTTCTTTGTATCGCGGCGGCGAAACACACGACGATTGTGCACTTACACGCGCACACTTTCACCGCCCGATCATCTATGGTTGGAACTCACAAATCTCAAGGGCCAATGTGTATATAAAAAGAAGAGGAATATAAAATATATTTGCTGCCAAAATTTGTGCCAAAAGTATGTTAAAAAGGTTGCCCACGACTTCCTTTTATAATGCAAAGAAATGAAGAGTTGGAATCCAAAAGACTCCTTTAAATAAGGCAAATAAATGAAGAGTTGGAAGTCAAAACAACTCTTGAAAATTTCTTAATGTTCACCGACTTAGAATTCCAAGAGTTAAAAACATTTAAAAATCATTTTAAAATCCGTTTTAACTCCGATTTCGAAACCGTTTGAAATTCTCGCCTTTAAAAATAATAACCAACATATTTTAGCAATAAAAATAATTTTATCAAAAACTTTATTTTCCTCCATTTTCCAAAAATTAATTAAAATAGCTCAAAATTACGCGGGTTGTTACACTTCCCCACTAACAATGGAATTTCGCCATCGAAATTCGCCGAATGCCTAACTCTAAAAAATCAGGCCAACAATATCCAAAAATAAATTACGTCTCCCAAAAATAAATTCCTCACCTCTAATCTCGAAACTTATCACGAATATCACCTAAAATTTGCTATCTTCAAAAATTGCTAACCACGCAATGAATCTAAAACCCAAGACCCGAGGGTTTCCGTATACCTAAGCTCTGATACCATTTGTAACACCCCGCCCGCCCGGGGAGAGAGAACGGAGGGCTAATGCGATAAAATAAATCCAAATCCACAAGTGAAAAGGTATAGAGCATCTAAGTCCCACAACAACAAAAGAGAAACTACAAATCTCAATCTCTTCAAATTAAATACCAAATCTCTCGAATTACAATTACAACTATCAAACTCGAATAAAAATAAAAATCTCCAAAGCTCTATACATCAAAATAAATAATACAAATCTTTTCCAAACAATCCTCGCTAAAATCAATCTCCATAGCGCCCCAAAATCCGCGCTAACCTGCCAACTAAAGAAAATATGGGGAAGTACACAATACGACAGGAAAGATGCTCAACAAATATATATTAGCGATGAATAAAACGTAGCAACACGAATACGAATATTCAAATCAAAATGAAAATATCAAAGCATTTATCAATATAATTTCTCAACAACACTTTAACCGGGTCACCAGGCCTCACCACATCCGTATATGCTTTATCAAGCCATAGCCCGGGAAACAGTAATTTTGGCAGGTGCCCAACATCCGTGCCATATTAAAATATCATGACAACGTGCTCATCAACAATATAATGATGCCACATGAATCAAAATAATTTCAACAATTATTTTCCAGATTTCAATGAATTTATCAATTCAAATATGAGTTCAATTAACAAGAAATCAAAGAGAATGACACTCGCTAGATTTAAGGAGCATATTGTGTAAAACCCCATACCTCAAACCATGATGAGAAACCAACGATCACATCCTCAAGATCAACACAAAAGATCTATAAAATCTCCTCGAAGAACCTCCAACAAAATAGCCCCGAGAACACCACTAATCTAAGGTTAGAACTCACAAATCTCAAGGGCCTATGTGTATATAAAAAGAAGAGGAATATAAAATATATTTTCTGCCAAAAGTATGTTAAAAGGGTTTCCCACGACTTCCTTTTATAATGCAAAGAAATGAAGAGTTGGAATCCAAAAGACTCCTTTAAATAAGGCAAAGAAATGAAGAGTTGGAAGTCAAAACAACTCCAAGAGTTAAAAACATTTTAAAATCATTTTAAAATCCGTTTTAACTCCGATTTCAAAACCGTTTGAAATTCTCTCCTTTAAAAATAATAACCAACATATTTGAGCAATAAAAATAATTTTATCAAAAACTTTATTTTCCTCCATTTTCCAAAAATTAATTAAAATAGCCCAAAATTACGCGAGTTGTTACACAACGATTCATCATTCTTAATTTCAAAGTCACTCTCTTTACCATCCAAGACTTCTCGTTTCTTCTTCTCAAGGAATGGGTCACTAATTTGGAAATTTCGTATGCGTTCTGCCAGTAAAGGTCTCACCGTAACATGTGATAATAATTCTCCATTTTTTTTAAACTTTAATTCAATCCCCATCGATGCCAAGTCAAGAATATTTCCAACACGTGCGCACTGTATGCAACCTATAATCCCTAATGATCTTTAACTTAAGGCATTTGCTACTACATTGGCCTTCCTAGGATGATGATGAATGGTACAGTCATAGTCTTTAATCATCTCTATCAAATGCTTATGTCTCAAATTTAGTTCTTTTTGTGTAAACAAGTATTTCAAGCTTTGATGATCCATATATATCTCACAAGTTTCTCCATACAAGTAATGTCACCATAACTTCAAAGAAAAAACAATCGCTGATAGATCCAAATCGTGCATAGGGTAATTTCATTCATGTGTCTTTAATTTTCTGGAAGCACATGTTATTACCTTACTATTCTGCATAAGAACACATTCTAACCCCTGAACTAAAGCATCTATATAGATCACGAAAGACTCATTCCCACCTGGAATAGTAAGTATAGGGGTTGAAACCGAATAATTCTTTAATTCTTTAAAACTCCTCTCGCATTCTTCATCCCACACAAAGCTCACTTCTTTACGAGTTAACTTTGTCAATGGTAATTCTATTGATGAAAATCCTTTAATGAATCTGCGATAGTAACCTGCCAATCCTAGGAAACACTCAATTTCGGTCACATTCTTAGGACTCTCCCATTCAACGATTGCTTATACTTTCTTTGGATCAACATATATCCCATTTCTCAAGACAACATGCCATGAAAACACAATTTCATTCATTCAAAACTCACAGTTGCTGAATTGGCAAATAATTTATTCTCTCTCAAAATATGCAATACAAGTCTCAAATGTTTCTCGTGTTCCTCCACGCTACGCGAGTAAATCAACACATCGTCTATGAATACAATAAAAAATGAAGCAATGAAAGGGTGGAATACTCGATTCATCAAATCTATAAAAACTGTTGGAGCATTAGTTACTCCAAATGGCATTGCCAAAAACTCATAGTGCCCATATCGAGTCCGAAAAACTGTTTTGGAAATATCAATATCCTTTACTTTCAATTGGTGATAACCCGATCTCAAATCAATCTTTGAAAATACTGTGGCCCCTTTTCATTGATAAAATAAATCATCGATACGAGGTTGAGGGTACTTATTTCTAATGGTCACCTTATTCAATTATCGATAATTAATACACAGTCGCATTATCCCATCCTTCTTTTCCAAAAATAACACTGGGGCTCCCCATGGAGAAACACTAGGCCAAATGAAACCTCTGGTTATAAGATCTTGTAATTACACTTTTAATTCTTTTAAATCTATTGGTGCCATTCTATATGGATTAAGGAAAATTGGACCAGTACTTGGAGTTAATTCAATGGAAAACTCTATTATCCTATAGGTGGCAATCTTGGAAATTCCCCTGGAAAGACATTAGAAAATTATCTAACTACTGATATATCTTTAACTTTAAGTGCCTCCTTACTAGTATCAACAATATAAGACAATTAGGAACAATAGTCTTTTCTCGTATAAACTGGAACTCAATTTCACTTGGCAGATGAAACGTAACTTCTTTTCAAAAAAATATATGGAAGAATGATAGCATGACAAACAATCCATCCCCAATATAATATCAAAATCCCGAATGGCCAACGGTATCAAATCGATATATAAATCTCGTTCACCCATTCATAAGACACAATCTTTATAAACATGTTCCACCAGAATCACACTTTCCACCGGGGTAGAAATATATAAGGCACAATTGAGAAATGAACATGGTCTACCCAAATATGAAATAATAGGTAATGCTACAAATGAATGCGTAGATCCAGGATCAATAAGTGCATATAAATCTTTATTTGTAATTGAAAGTTTACCTGTAACAACTTTTGGTGTAGCATGGCATCTTGTAATGTCATTGCGAACACATTTCCTCATTCCTTTGATCACTTGCTTGTCCCGTATCTCTTCCCGTGGTTGCACTGCCTGGAGAGGATCCTTTGTGAGGCCCCACACTACTGACTGAAATTTTTCCTGCTAACATAGGAAAAAAAAATTTAGGTGACCCTTCTGATGACAGTTAAAACATTCTACTTTCAATAACCCTAGGTAATTCCTTGTTATATAACCAATTGTCCAACAAAAGAAGTAAGAATTTGGAGTCCCTTGTGCTGAAACTCCTGAACCTCTTCCACTACTAGCTCTACCCCTTTGCGAACCACTTCCCATACCTCTACCATGCTGAAATTTCTGCCCTCCAAGTCACAAACATTCTGTATTACTACCTTTTTGATAATTCGTGTTGAATCAGCTTCTCTTTACACTTCGTTCTCGATTCCCTCTCGCTTCATTCACGTCATTTTCTACTAACATGGCTTTGTTCACCAAGGCCGAATAATTAACAGTCTCTAAAGTTGATAATCCTATTTTAATAAGTAATTCTAGTCCATTAAGAAATCGACTACACATGTCTTCTTTGTTTTGTATAAACCTCGAAGAAAAGTGAGATAAGGCTCTGAGTTTAGCTTTGTATTCTCTAATTGTCATGCTTCCCAGATTCAACATGAAATATTCTTTCTCATTTTGTTTTCGACACATTGGGGGAAAATACTTAGCATACGAAGATTTGACAAAAGCATCCCATGAGATCACATTTCCACCTCCTAGAGTAATCAACAAATGTTTTGTGGCATCCCACCAATACTTAGCTTTTCCTTTCAGCATATACGACGCCAACGTCACCTATTGATTTTCAGGCATTCTCATTACTGCAAAAATAAGTTCCATCTCTTTAACCCATACTTCTGCCTCTGCTGGATCAACGGCTCCTTCAAATGAGGGTGGATTCATTTTAATAAATTTCTCGTGTGAAGTACTCATTTCTTCCCGGTGTATCACCTCCTCAACCCTAGCCAATGCTTGTGCATCCAGTTTTATGGTAAATTGTTCTTTTATCTGAGCCATAAAAATAACTTGTTGCTCTGCCATTAAAGTCATAGAACGTGCCATTTTTTTCATATCTGTCAATTGTTCTGGCTCGGGTTTTACATATACTTGAACAGGTTGTTCAACCTCCGCTTCTGCTATCCTATTTGAAGCCTCATCTTCTATTCCCACATTAACATTCCCTCGTTCCATTATTTTATATTTGAAATGAATCGAAGATATAACAACATGCAAATATACATATCTTTTTTAACATATTTGTTGGTACCGAACAAAACATACTCCTTACATTCACTGCCAAATCTAGACTCTTCTAACTCCAGAACCTCTAAAACCTAGGCTCTGATACCAAAAGCTGACACACCCTAACCCAGTTACTTATAGTTAAGTTTGAAAGTAAAAGTGAGTCAAATCATAATTAATTTAACCAAACCATAAGCACGAGTCTTAATTCTAGAGTCATCAACATAAATCTATGTAACTAAAAAAAATTACAACATTAAAGTAGTCATACTTATATAAAGTTTCCTTAAGGATAAGTTAATTTAAACACACCCTTTATATTTAAACAAAATCTTTATTTCACCCATTCCTCGCTAACCCAACCCGACTTCCCAGATTTGTCAATGACATCGCGTTACCTGAAAAACATAAATATTATAACCGTGAGCAAAACAGCTCAGTGAATGCATCACTATTACACTATGGCATAAAATTAAATGCAATAAATAATATCCATGTGATAATAAATATATATTTATCTGGCTCATTCATAAAGAACGACCACATTTCTGGCTCATTCATAAGAATGACCTAATTTTTCGGCTCATTCATAATGAATGATCAACTTTCTGAATCATGATTCACATATCCTATTTAAATAGAAAATTCTCCCCTATTATGGGTCGGGGATTAACCTCCCATTTTGGTAAACCAAAATGAACAATTTCATATTCATAACATTTTGTTCATATTCGTAATAGTATACAAATACATCTTTCCAGTGAGTACACTCACCTTGGGTTGTCAACTATGTATTTATGTTTCCTTCGGTGGAGCTGAACTCGGTTGATTAGACCTTACACCTGTCAATCTAACTAAATAAGTACTGAATCTCAATCATAAGTATTATCTTAATATATTTATGTAACTTTCAATGATTATGAAACAATACTATAGTTCCACTTAAATCACATTCCATGAAACACGGGCAAAGACTAAACAATGGTATATGTATTGATAATGTTATGAACATTCAACCCTAGAGAGTACCTCATAAGGAATTTATAAATAAATCCAAGTAAACATAAAATTATACTTTTAAAGGTATATACATATGAAACATGTGCTCAAAATACCCTTGGAAGCAGAAAATCAAAACATTTTTTCACGGGGTATCCAGTATGGCCCCAAATTATTGTTCTCCATACTTAACCATCTTATATTCATAAATTGTTCAAATACGGGTGTCCAAGATTATAAATATGTAAACATATATGAATATAATTCCCAATACAAGTGACGGTGTTATTTTCCAAGGTTCCTAGAGAAAACTATGACCATTTCTTTACAACATAATAAATCTTCCCTACAAGCTCCTCTATTGTTCCTTCAACTTGCAAGAATTTTCATAATTTTTGTAGATCATAACTTTCAATGATTTTATACCCATTTTCTATACGCATACTGAATAGTACATAATTAAAGTTTCAGAATTTTTTAAGTTCATTTTATATGTCAAAAGCTTGACCACACTTAGGACATATAGAAATGAAATATACAAACAGCAACTATGTACCAACTTGCAACTCTAAGGCCTAACCACAAGGATTTAAATTCTAATTTTCTCATATGATATGAATATATGATTCTAGTTTCATATCCAATTGGAATTTTGCAATTCCAGTAAGCACATAAAAATATATGCAAGTTTTAATATAAGGGGTTTCAATACAAAGCAATATGGCCTAAAAACACCACTTATCTCACATATGAACCAATAAATATTATCACAAAGGATGATGGAATTTTTATCACTAATTCATTATTTATATAATTTGAAATAATTATAATCCAAGATTAAAACAATATTAATCACTTAAGTATACCTTGGAAAAACTTTAAGGATTTTCTTGTAATATTTCTAGCTTTTCTTGTAATCTTTTCTTCCTTAACTTCTACTTTCTCTTTCCTCAAGCTAAACACTCTTCAAACTGAACCGAGGGTTTAATTTTCTGAATAAATAGGTTAGAGGGAGAGGTTTAAGTCGTAAATGCATCCATCATTTCTAACAAATCAAATTATATCATTTGGTTCACTAAAAGACAAATTACCACTTAAAGGGAATGGATAGATTTTCCCTTTTTCGTAATATCGGGATAACTTCTTACTCGGACATCCATTTTATTCTCCGTTTGTTGTTTAAAAAATATAACTCATATACCTACAACTATCTAGTTTTCACCTTGAGTCAATTGTTGTATTATGAGGGTAAAAACTGGTCTCTAACATGAACCTTCCTACCGAAAACTTTAAAATCTTATGTTTGTACCCAATTCGATATTTCACTATTTTTGAAGGTAGGATTAGACCAAATATAATATCCGAACATTATATATATATATATATATATATATATATATATATATATATATTAGTAAAACATTATCCATATCACATAAGTTAAGCATGATTCAAATAGAATTTATCATAATTATATCCAGGTTGTCACAGTTGGCCTCATGACGCTTCAAGTTTCGAGATGCATAAGAAATTGAAGGATCCTTATACATCAACACCCCCACCAAGTCAATGTCGGTAAGAGTCAATATATACCATATACTCGGCCCCACTACTTGGTAGAGCCATAACTAGAGCCTAAGTCAACTTCACCTTAAAAGTGTCAAATGCATGTGGACACCTCTTAGTCCTTACAAGCTGATTCCCCTCCTGAATCAACTTTGTTATTGTCCCCTCTATTTTAGGGAAACCCCAAATAAAACTCCTATAGTATCTAACCAATCCATAAAGGTACAACCTCTGTAGGTATATTGGATTATCCCCAACATGGATGACACATTTCTCGAAAGCATCGACAATACTTTTGTGACACCCCGACTAATTAAATACCGGGTAGCTACTCCTTCATTAAATCAATTCAAAATGTCAAGTTAGTTCAGTTAATAGCATCACTGTCGAAAACGTTTTAAAGATTACTAACCACATAGTATTTAAAAAGTAAGTGCCAAATTTTAAGTTAAGTCTGATTAACATGCAAAAAGAATAATGGAAGAACAACATAATCCATTCACCATAATGAAGTAATGAATAACCAACAATAATAATAAATCTGGAGGAAACTCCTCACAACAAACCCAACAAATGGAAATAATACTACAAGTCTGAATCCTGAATAATTACATGCCAAAAGTCTGAATAACTGAAATAAAAGAAATGTCTAAAAGGAATGGGCGACATGCCCTACAACTGATAAATGCGGAGTATAGAGTCAAAATAGATGAAGCGTCTATAATCAATGTCCTGTAACTTCCACAAACAGCTACAGCTCGTCACCTGAATGAGAATCCCAAGCATGGTGTGCTTGTGGATGGGCACCTAAAATGGTTTTTACAAAAAAAATAGATTTGAAAGCAAATGGGTCAGATCCCGAAAGTAGAAATCATTTTAAAAACTGCAAGTGTTTTAATAACATTAAAACAATAATGCAAAGTACATGTTAGGACGTGCTCTCACATGAAATACTCACCTCTCGTCTAACCGTGCACTCCTAACGTTCCTGTACCCATTCATGTGTTAACTCATAACTATCTAGTCAAAAGAGTTCCTAACACTTCTACCCGGTTCACATTTTAATTCAAATCTTAACAATTAAATAGAGAGTTCTACTTTAATTCTCGGATTCCCAATTATTAACATAACTATTTATTGATTTCAGTTCCCTGTTTATCTTTTCACAACGTGATAATAGATATACACACAATTTATCATAGCAAATTCCTTTTCCTTTAACCGTATATTATTCACATCATCAATATACAATATAAACACCCAAAGGCTAAGCTGCGGTGCACACATACTCTGCTATCCATCCCGGTACATCACGTACATAAGGATCATGCATTCCGAATCTCTCAGGAATCGTTCCGATAACAACATCACAAATAATTGAGGCGAACACAGTCACATCACATGGGTCACGCACATACCTATGCTCCCACGATCAGCAAATTTATTAACATCCCAATAAGTCCTTCTCTGACCTATGTTCATCGAGGTAACCAATCTAAATCCGGGCAACACAAGGATAAGAAGGCCCTAAGCGAACGTAAACCTCCCGTGATAGCAAGTAGGGTAGGTATGTCATACACATAAAATTATATACTAAGCATTCACACATCTTAGATATATCGATATTAATAAAGGTATACTCTACATCTTTATACCATTATTCCAAATTCATATATTTCAAGTCTCCCGATAATATAAAAGTTAAACTGTCGACACGTCTCACGTCGTAGTTTCTTAAACTTAAAACCTATCTCAAATAGACTATTAAGCTCCTATTATTCCCACCTATAACATCTTTATTCCTAAGGTCTTTACTTCTGCCCCAAACCTCATTTCATCAAATTATGCAAATTTACACTATTAACTCAAATATTATCTCACTTATCGAATTTCAATAATTTAGAATAATTCCTCAAATTGAATTCCTATTAAGGTCCAATATCATAATCATGCCTACTGGTCTCCCTTAAGTTTATAGGTATTCATAAGGTTTCAAATATTATTATCCAAGAGTTACCACCATTAAAATTAAATTAGGGAAAACTTTACTCATTCTGGGAAGGTCGATCGATTGACCTTTTCCTTCGATCGATCGATCGACTGATGAACATCGATCGATCAAATGTATCAGGTATGGCTACGGACTGCTTCGTTTTCTAGTTACCAATTCGTCCCAAAACACCATTTACAAGCATGAAACTCTAAGGCAAGGTTACAATATCATCATACTATCATCCTACAACAGTATTAACATTCTAAAACCCATAATTCATCATTCAAAGGCTTTGATTAGATCAAAACTTCATCAAAATTCCAGATTTCTTCTTCATTCAAGAACATCAATAAACTTCTCCTAAAATCCATTTTTAAATCATCAATGGTTCTGTTTTGAACACCTAATTCGTCCAGAATATTACTACATGCAATACCTAACATAATTTACAGCTTTTAACTTCCAATTCATGGGTCTATATCATCTTCCAAGGTCAATTTCGAAAAACCCTAAACATGGAAAGCATAGCATTGAATTAATTGAAATTAAACCACTTGCCTTGATTCAATCTCTGATTTTGATGACGATTTGAAGAAGTTCCCTCTCTCTTTCTGCAGATTTCCCTTCTATCTCTCTTTCTCCAAGCTTTCCTCTCCAATGGCTATGGTGGCTAGGGTTTGATTTTGGGGAAAGAAAATTATAAACCTAATTCTAATAACCTACGTAGCCTAATGGGTTAACATGGATTGGTTAGTGGATTAGTGGGTCAAATCCTCATCAGATATAATTTACTAATTTTCCTCACTTTTAATTTCCAAAAATACCAAATTACCAAAATACCCTTCATGTTGCCGGTATGGCCTAAAAATACCCCGGGACCCAAACTAAACTCCCGGCTAGTGTTTTCTGACTATCTCGACCCTTCCGGACGCGTTGGCGCACTCAAAACGACCATACGGTTAATAGAATTTAAATTCACTTATATAATCAAAATAATTATATCCTGACGCGACTGTCACACGCGTCCCAATACAATGTCCAAATTACCGTATATCAATCTCACGACAAATTTCATAATTCAATATTCATATAACATCATATATACTCAATATAGTCAAATACCAACTCACAACTCGCTAGTATTTTATCCGGATTAATTCCCAATTAATTCTCATTTAATTTAATTAATCCTAAAAATAAATATCACAGAAAATACGGGGTATTACATACTTCCCCCCTAATAACTGAATTTCATCCCGAAATTCGGAACTAGAAAGTACCTGGTAAGAATAACTCTAGATAACGTTCGCGCATCTCATCCTCGCGCTCCCATGTGGACTCCTCGACATTATGATGTCACCACTGAACACGCACTAACAGAACTATCTTGGACCGCAGTTTCCGCTCACTTCGGTCTAGAATAGCAATCGGTCCCTCCTCGTAGGAGCTATCCGGCTGGAGATCGATGTCCTCCACAGCGATGTGAGAATGAGCAAAATTATCTCTAAGGTATTTCCTTAGCGAGGAAATATGAAACACATCATGAATCCGATGTAATTGCTCCGGTAACCCAAGTCTATACGCAACCGGTCCGATCCGCTCAATAATAGGAAATGGTCCCACATATCTTGGTGCCAACTTCCCTTTCTTCCCGAAACGCATAATCCCCTTCATAGGAGATACTCTGAGCAAAACCTGGTCCCCCACTTGGAACTCCCTGAAAAACCTCTTCGCATCAGCGTAGCTCTTCTGCCGGTCCTGAGCTACCCGAATGCGACTCCGAATCAATTCTATCCTCGCTGAAGTATCCTGAATCACTTTCGGCCCAAGTAGTTTGTTGTCCCCCACCTCCAACCAACATGACGGGGAACGACAAGGTCTACCGTACAACGCCTCAAATGGAGCCATGCCAATAGTGAACTGGTAGGAGTTGTTGTAAGCAAACTCCACCAGTGGAAGATACTGCTCCCATCCACCCCCAAAATCAATGATACTCATCCGTAGCATGTCCTCCAACATCTGATTTGTACGCTCAGTTTACCCATCGGTCTGCGGGTGATATGTCGTACTCAACCGCAATTCCGTGCCCATGGCCTCCTGAAAGCTCTCCCAAAATCGTGAAACAAATATCTTGTCTCGGTCAGACACTATATTTAGGGGCACACCGTGAAGTCTCACTATCTCAGAAATAAAGAGCTGGGCATACTGTCCTGCAGTGTAGTCTGTCCTCACGGGTAGAAAATGAGCGACTTTGGTCAACCTGTCCACAATTACCCAAATGGAGTCGTGACCTCTCTGTGACGTAGGCAACCCCGTGATAAAGTCCATAGAGATGCTCTCCCACATCCACATCGGGACCTCTAACGGCTGTAGTAGTCCTTCCGGTCTCTGATGATCCACTTTTACTAGCTGACAAGTGGCGCATTTAGAAACAAACTCGGCAATATCTCTCTTCATCACGCTCCACCAATACTGACGTCTCATGTCTTGGTACATTTTGTCCCCACCGGGATGTACCGCGAACCGTGAGCCATGCGATTCTGCCATCACCTCGTGCAGCAATTCCTCCCCTTCCGGAACTACCAATCTCCCATTGAAGTGTAATCCCCCGTCTGAGCTAACGGTATAGGATTCGGCTCCCTCTGCCAATAGTCGAACTATCTGCTCCTGACAGAACGAGTCGTTTGCCTGTGCCCTCACTACCTTCGTGACAATCTGCGGTGTAATAGTCATCACAGACATGAATGATCGGGCCACTGCATCCTGGTGTCCCAATTCCTTCCACTTTGCCTTCCACACTTCCGCCACCTCATCTACAGGTCTACGGCTCAACGCGTCTGCTACTACGTTAGCCTTCCCCAGGTGATATTGGATATCAAACTGATAGTCCTTCACAAACTCAAGCCACCTACGCTGTCGCATATTCAACTCCTTTTACGTGAATAGGTACTGTAGGTACTTGTGGTCCGTGAACAATCAAAACTTCTCCCCCAAAAGGTAATGTCTCCAAATACGAAGGGCAAATACAACTGCCGCCAACTCCAAGTCATGAGTGGGGTAATTTTTCTCGTGAGGCTTAAGTTTACGGGAAGCATAAGCTATGGCCTGACTTTCCTGCTGCAATACACCTCCAAGTCCTTGTAAGGACGCATCGGTGTAAACTAGATACTCAACTCTCGGTTTCAGAAATGCTAACACAGGTGCTGAGGTCAGCTTATCCTTCAACTCATCGAATGCCAACTGACAGGCATCACTCCAAATGTACGACACACCTTTACGAGTCAGATGTGTCAAAGGGCCCGCTATCTTTGAGAATCCTCGAATGAACCTCCTGTAGTATCCTGCTAGGCCCAAGAAACTACGAATCTCCATTGGTATCGTGGGATGCCCCCACTCCCTCACCGCGGATACCTACCCTGGATCAACAGATATTCCCCAGTCCGAAATAATATGTCCCAAAAACTGGACCTCCTTCAGCCAAAACCCGCATTTCTCATACTTTGCATACAACTCGTTCTGACGTAGTGTCTGCAAGACTTACCTCAAATGCTCGGCGTGCTCCTTCTCTGTCTGGGAGTAAACCAAAATATCATCGATGAAGACAATGACAAACTGATCTAGGAAATCCCTGAACACTCTATTCATCAAGTCCATAAACACTGCTGGAGAGTTGGTCAAACCAAACGGCATAACCCGAAACTCGTAAGAACCATATCTCGACAAGAACGCAGTCTTCGAGACATCTTCCTCCCTGATACGCAACTGATGGTATCCTGATCTCAAATAAATCTTCGAGAAGAAAGAAGCTCCTCTCAACTGGTCGAATAAGTCATCGATTCGAGGCAACGGATACTTATTCCGTATCGTGACCTTATTCAACTCTCGGTAGTCCACACACAATCTCAGTGAACCGTCCTTCTTCGTCACAAATAAGACTGGAGCGCCCCAAGGTGAGGTACTCCTGTGAATAAAGCCCTGACCTACCAGCTGCTCTATCTGATCTCGAAGCTCTCGCATCTCTGCCGGAGCCATACGGTACGGTGCGCGTGCTATAGGCCTCGTATCTGGCAATAGGTCTATAACAAAGTCTATCTCTCAACTGGGGGGTAGGCCTGGTATCTCCTGAAACACATCTGAGTACTCCCTGACAACTGGGATCGAATCTAAAGGAATCACAACCTCCTTAGAGGTATCCTCCTCTATGTAATACAGATGAGCGGTCGAACCTCCCTCTGGGGGAGGCATCGCCACTACAAACATCTCTTGCCCCGGAATGGAAAAAATAATGCTCCCGCTGAAGCAATCAATCATAGCCCTATAAGCTACGAGCCAATCCATACCGATAATCACATCGTGCACATGCATATCTAATACCAACATGTCTGCAGGTAATACCAGACTACCAATCTCTACCCCTACTCCCCAGCATATAAAGAAAATGAGTGACCCACTCCCCAATGGTGAGTCTACACACGTCACTGTGCTCTCTGCCATAGCTAACAACCCTAAGGCTTTCGCAAAATGTGTGGCTATAAAGCAATGTGTTTCCCCCGTATCAAACAAAACCCGACCCATAGTGCCATGGATAGGAAAGGTACCCTCAATCGCGGGTGGTGCCTGTGGAGCTGCTGCCTGGTGGACGTTATAGACACGCCCATATTGTAACTATCCCTGCTGCACAGGAACTGCTGGAATGGCTGGAAGAGCTGGCACCTGGGCTGGAGCTGGGAGGGCTTGTGGAAAAAGTGGCCTCTGTGGCTCATGTCGAGCACCCTGCTGCTGCTGCGGGGCCCTGCCCCTATCAGGACAGTCCTGGCATTTATGTCCAGTCTTGCCACAAACAAAACACTTCCTCAGGAAGTTTCCCCCTCTCGGTCCCTGCTGCCCCCGGCCCTGGTGGCCGTTACCATTCCTCCACTGGCCCTGTTGGCCCTGCTGAAACTGTTGCCCATTCTGCCCCTGTTGGCCCTGATGGCCGTTCGGACCCTGATGGCCCTGACGGAAACCTCCCTGTCCGTGCCTATAATTCCCTGATCTGAACTTCTTCTGATCCCCCTGCTGGGAACCCTTCTCACCCTGTCTCTGCTCCTTAACAGATTGTGCCCCACTAGCACCATGTCCTCCAGTCCTGCCCTGATGGCTAGACTCTCCCGATCTCTTGCCTTCAGCCATATGAAAGCGATGATCCTGGCAGTGTAACAAAGCAGCGTTAACCACATCAGAATAAGTGGCCAACGAAAGGTTCCCTAACAGATGCTCACAGATCCTCCGTGTCAACCCATCGGTGAATTTCTCAATCTTCTTCTTTTCTGTCGGTATCTCATCCGGAACGATATTCAACAGATTTTTGAACTCGGCCTCATACTTGTCCACGGTCTTACCCTCCTGCTTCAGACTCATCAATTTCCTCCTCATTTCCGTGTGAACAGCTGACAGAAAGTACTTGCGGTCGAACCGCACCCAAAAGTCCTGAATTGTGAGAGTATCCCTCTCCTCCACGGTGGTAATAGACTCCCACCACTGCAGTGCAGATCCAACTAGCTTGAAAGTAGCTAGCACCTGCTTCTGAACATCTGTGCACTCATACATCCTCAAGTGCCTCTGCATATTCTTCCTCCACTGGCTCGAGACTACCACATCTGAGCTACCTGCAAACTCTGGCGGATGCGCTTTCTGAAAAGCATCACGTACACGTTCCCAAGCAGACGGGAATGCATTTGCCTGTATTGGCGCGGCAACCAGCGCCTGAGGTGGTGCCTGCTGAACTACGGCAATTGCGGCGTTTACCGCTTAGGCTACAATGGCTGCAACCTCAGCGGTGTTCATCATGCCCTGTATTGGAGCGGGCTGGGGTTCGGGCGTTGCATCCCAGGGAACTCGTCGTGCACGTCGTGGAGGCATCCGAAATAAGAATGAAGTTTATAAGTTCGTAGTTATAAACTTAAAATAGCTGAAGAACGTAGCATACACAAAAAGAGTACAACAGTCCTAAAATATAGGGCTCTATATCAAAGAAATCTTAGCGGAAACATAATAGCCGTACAGATCCTAAAGGACACTAGAACCTGATACTCTGATACCACCTATGACACCCCGACTAATTAAATACCGGGTAGCTACTCCTTTATTAAATCAATTCAAAATGTCAAGTTAGTTCAGTTAATAGCATCACTCTCGAAAACGTTTTAAAGATTACTAACCACCTAGTATTTAAAAAGTAAGTGCCAAATTTTAAGTTAAGTTTGATTAACATGCAAAAAGAATAATGGAAGAACAACATAATCCATTCACCATAATGAAGTAATGAATAAGCAACAATAATAATAAATCCAGAGGAAACTCCTCACAACAAACCCAACAAATGGAAAGAATACTACAAGTCTGAATCCTGAATAATTACATGCCAAAAGTCTGAATAACTGAAATAAAAGAAATGTCTAAAAGGAATGGGCGACATGCCCTACAACTGATAAATGCGGAGTATAGAGTCAAAATAGATGAAGCGTCTATAATCAATGTCATGTAACTTCCACAAACAGCTACAGCTCGTCACCTGAATGAGAATCCCAAGCATGGTGTCCTTGTGTGTCTGAGGTCACCTAATTTATAGTGTCTGACCTCGTCACCAAATTAATGATGTTATGTGTCTAAGGTCACCTAATTTATAGTGTCTGACCTCGTCACCAATGAATGGTGTTATGAAGGTCTGAGGTCATCACCTAAGATGTTATCCTCATAATGAATCTCACCAAATTAATGATGTTAAGGTGTCTGATCTCAGACCTCGTCACCACTGAATGGTGTTATGAGGGTCTGAGGTCCTCACCTAGGATGTTATCCCCATAATCAATCTCTGATCTAAGAATGTAGCAAGAACTATCATGGGAACTGATCTTTATTAATAACCTCTTCATAATAAGATGGTATATTTACATAAAACTCTATGCAACATCATATGTAATATCTCTTTAGGTGATCAGCATTCCATGGGTTAGTGAAAGGTTCTCCTTCTAGGTTTTCTAGCCTGTAAGTGCCAGGCACAACCTCTTCTGTCACTTTGTAGGGGCCATGCCAGTTTGGGTGAAGCTTATTTGCTTTTTGTAGGGTCTTCTTTAGCATTAGGTCTCCTACTGCAATGGGTCTTAACTTCACCCTCTGGTTGTAGAATTTCGCTGCCCTCTGCTGGTAGGCTACTTGTCTGACCTCTGTGTCCTCTCTTATTTCTTCGATAAGATCTAGGTCTAGCCTCCTCTCTTCCCCATTATTGTCAGGGTCGTAGGTCTGAACCCGATGAGTTGGGAGTCCTACCTCCGTTGGTCTGACGGCCTCTGAGCCATGTGCCAACATGAACGGGGTTTCACCTGTTGGTGTCCTTACAGTGGTTCTGTAGGCCCATAACACAGCTTAGACCTCTTCAGCCCATCTTCCCTTCGCATCCTCTAATCTCTTTTTGATCCCATCCAGGATAGTTCTATTTGTGACCTCGGTCTGGCCATTTGCCTGAGGTCGGCCAGGAGATGAGAAGAATTTCTTTATTCCTACTCTTAGGCAATACTTTTCTAAAGAGGAGTTCTTGAACTGGGTCCCATTGTCCGAGATGGGAGTGTTTGGGAGGCCATATCTGCATATGATATTCCTCCAAATGAATTGGAAGGTCTTCTGCTCTATGATTGTTATCATCGGCTCTGCCTCCACCCACTTTGAGAAGGAGTCAATGGTAACTATCAAGAATCTATAGTTGTTAACAGCTCTTGGCAAGGGTCCTACTAAGTCAATTCCCCATACCACAAATGGCCATGGAGAAGAGATTGACATCATAGGATGATGGGGTTGATGAGGGATAGTGGCGAACCTTTGGCATTTATCGCACCTCTTCACGTAGTTTGCAGCGTCCTTGGACAAGGTAGGCCACCAGTATCCCTGAGTGATGATCCTCTTGGCCAAGGGCCTTCCCCCTATGTGGCTAGAGCAAGAACCCTCATGGACTTTTTAAGACCCTGGAGACTTTAGTGGGATGCACGCACCTAAGGAGAGGAAATATAAATCCTTTTTTGTACAAGACGTCTCCTATCATGGAGAACTTGGTAGCTCTATACCTTAATTTTCTCCTCTCTAATTTGGACTCTGGCAGCTCTCCCTCTCTTAGGTATCTAATGAGCGGGTCGATCCATGAGTCTCCTAGGTTCAAATTGTGACAAGGGTTACATACCTCTTCTTCCTCGATGGTTGCCTTTCCTAAGACCTTGATCGGAATGTTCCTTATAACATCTGTCTTCGTTGCCGAGGCCAACTTTGCCAATGCATCTGCGTGGCTGTTACTTTGTCGATGCACTCTCTTCAGTTTTGCCTCTTCAAAATATTCTAACATCTTTCTCACTCTCTCTAGGTTCTTCGCCATCCTTTCATTCTTGGCCTCATAGACTCCCAGTACTTGATTGACAACTAACCTTGAGTCGATGTGGAGTAGGAGTCGTCTTACGCGAAAAGTCTTTGCCAATAAGAGACCTTCTATCATGACATCATACTCGAACTCGTTGTTTGAGGCCTGGAAGTTGAATCTCAAGGCGTATTCAATGTTGGCGCCATCTGGAGCCGAGAGTATTAGCCCCGCACCGCTTCCACTATCACAGGAAGAGCCATCAATGAAGAGGCTCCAGACGTCTGTATCTGATGAGAAGACTCCTTCTGTCATAACTCCTTGCTTGAATAGGTATTGATCCTCTTCGTTCTCTTCTATTCTGCTCTAGGTTTTGCCTGAGATGACCTCTTCCCGATCTCGGAAGAGGTTTGGTGCCGCCTCTACCAAATTTCGAAAGACACTACGGTTTGTCTCTTCGGCGTCCTCTAGGCCTTTCTCTGTCTCGGACTCTTCCCAGGTGAATTCTGCAATAAAGTCCGCGAGGGCCTACCCTTTGATGGTTGTCCTAGGCTGGTAGGTAAGATCATATTCTCCTAATTAGATGGCCCAGGTCATCAATCTCTCAGACTTCTCAGGTTTATGCAGGACCTGCCTTAGTGGGGAGTCAGTGAGGACTACCATGGAGTGAGCTTGGAAGTAAGGCTTCATTTTTCTTGACGCATGTATTAGGGCATAAGCCAACTTTTCCATACGGGGATAATTTTGTTCAGACCCTTGAACGGCCTTACTGTTGAAGTGTACAGGCCTTTGGATCCCATCCTCTTCCCGTATCATGGCCGCGCTGATGGCTGATTCAGAGACTGCCAGATACACAAACAACCTTTCTCCTGCGATGTGCCGAGACAGTAATAAGGGAGACCCTAAGTAGGACTTGAGTTGGTTGAAGGCTTTTTCACACTCTTCGCCCCATTGGAAGGCCTTTCTAAAAACTTTAAAGAATGGGAGACACTTGTTCGTCGCCTTAGAGATGAATCTGTTAAGCGCAGCCAATCTCCCCGTGAGTCTTTGGACATCCTTGATACTCCTACGAGTCTTCATGTCAAGCAACGCCTTAATTTTTTCAGGGTTCACTTCGATTCCTCTCTGCTTGACGATGAATCCCAGGAACTTCCCAGCTCCTACTCCGAAGACACATTTCACTGGGTTGAGTTTCATCTTGTATGAGTCCATCACATCGAAGGTCTTCTCAAGGTCTACTACATGAGTGCAAGCTTTCAAGATTTTTGTCAGCATATCATCTACATACACTTCCATGGTCTTACCTATTTGCTCTTCGAACATCTTATTGATAAGAAGTTGGTATGTTGCCCCTGCATTTTTCAGACCGAAGGGCATCACTTTGTAGCAGTACGTCCCTTTGTCGGTAATGAAGGTTGTCTTCTCTGAGTCTTTGGCATCCATGAAGATTTGGTTATAGCCTGAATATGCATCCATGAAGCTCATGAGCTCATGTCCTGCTGTAGCATCCACCATCTGATCTATCTGAGGAAAGGCGTAGCTGTCTTTTGGGCAAGATCTGTTTAGGTCAGTGAAATCGACACACATTCTCCACTTCCCATTGGCCTTGGGCACGATGACCGCATTTGATAGCCACTCCGGATAGGTAACTTCTCTTATAAACTCAGCCTCTTCTAACTTTTTCACCTCTTCACGGATGACGTTGTATTTTTCCCTGGAGTAGACTCTGCGTCTCTGTTTGATGGGCCTGGCATCTTTGGCTACATTGAGATTGTGACTCATCACTTCAAGATTGATGCCAGGCATGTCTGCATGACTCCATGCGAAGACACTCTGCCTCTTCCTGAGGAAGTTTATCAGCTCTTCCTTAATTTTCGAATTAAGGGCTTTGCTGACCTGGATGGTTTTTTTCGGCTCATCCTCATCGAGGACGATGGATTCGACCTCTTTCGCGGCCTCTCCCTTCTTCAATTTTGTTTCATCTCTTGGATCAAGAGTATCAATGCTATAAGTGGTGGTGGCCCTCTTATGGGCTCCTCTCTCTTCAGCCGAGTTGAAGTAACATTCTCGCGCTGTGGTCTGGTCACCTTGCACTTCCCCTACTCCATAAGGAGTCGAGAATTTTAGCATCTGATGGACCATTGACGGCACAGCCTCGAACTCCCTAAGGTCCATCCTTCCTATGATGAGGTTATAGGCCGAGAAGACACTCTCGTCCATCACAAAGAAATTAATCCTCCTAGTCAACCTCTTAGGCCATTCGTCACCCATCCGTACATCCATCTCATACATGCCCAAGGGGTGAACCTTTTCACCACTGAAGCCTATCAGGGGGTGGTGATAGGGAACCAGTCTTTCTCTACTAAGGCCTAAGCTCTTGAAGCAAGGCCAAAACATCACATCTGCCGAGCTCCCCCCATCCACGAGGATCCTCTTCACCTCATATCCATGCACCCTTGTCGTTATGACCAAAGGGTCATCATGGGGGGCTAAGATACCTCTGAAGTCGAGTCTGGAGAACCCAACTACGAGGGTGTTCATGTCTACTTTCTTCCTCTTCTGTACTGTATTGGAAGACGTTAGATTCATAACTTCAAGCTTGGCCACTGATTTGGCCTCGGCCACATGAGCCTTCCTATCAGCTACTTCAGATCCACCACCTATATATCCTCCGCATATTGTGCCAACACCGAAAGAGATCATACCAACCCTCTTCACCGGGGTGTTGTCATCCTTTGGTGGAAAATCCGGATCATCTTCATCATCTCCTTCTGGATCATCGTCTCTTCGGGCCGGGACGTTGTCACGACATCTGTCATTCCTCCTTTTCTTATGGTCATCTCTTCCACTCTTAGGAGCCTTACCGTCTACATATTTTCTCAATTTTCCAGATTTTAACATCTTCTCAATCTCATCCTTCAAAGCGAAGCATCTATCTGTGACGTGACCATGATCTTGGTGGAACTCACACCATAGTTTTTTATTCCTCTTATGTGGTGGGGCATTCAGCTTCTCTGGCCATCTCAGAGCCCTGTCATTCTTGATCTCATTGAGTATGTGCTCACAGCTCATAGTCAGAGGAGTATATTGAGCAAACTTGTCATCACCCGATCTCTTCTTCCCATCTTTCTTCTTTTGGGACTTTCCACTGCCACCGCGATTCTCATCCTCATACTTGGCAGCCATTGCCTCTTCCGCATTCATTACTTTCCTTGCGGTTGCCAGGAGCTCTTCCATAGACCTAGGAGGGTCTTCCGCGAGCTTCCACAACAGCTTCCCTTTCTGCAGATCCCCTATGAGGGTAGTCATGGCTATATTTTCTTCATAATCCTCGACCTCCAACTTCTCTTTGTTGAACCGGGATATGTAGTCTCTTAGGCTCTCATCCTTGCCCTGTTTGACATACAGCAGGTGAGTGGTTTTCTTCTGGGGTCTCATCCCAAAGCAGAAGTTATGAATGAATCGCTCAGCTAAGCCTTTGAACTTCTCGATTGAGTTCTTCGAAAGAGAGGTAAACCAGCTGTGCGCTGCCCCTGTTAAGGTCCCAGAGAAGGCTCTACACTTTTGAAGCCCTCATACATTTGACTCAATTGAGTCTATATTGTATAAGTGCTCATCTAGTTTGGAAATTGTGACAAAATTATGTCCATCCTAGAAACCAATGAGCCTCAGAAGTTGGTTTGCCTATTCATCTCTCTTTCTTGCTTTGATCAAGAACCTATTGCCAACACTCACACATAGTAGAATTCATTTTTTGCATGTTATATTGCATAATTATGTGTGTACATGTGTTGAGTGTGTTTAAATCCCTAAGTTTGATTTTTAATAATTTTTTGGGATTTTTTAAACAATGTTTAAACCATGTTTTAATAATTAAAACTTGTTTTAAAAGTTTTGGGGTCAATCTCTAAATATTACTTGTTGTATTTTATGGCCTAAAGTTACCTTGGGTAGAATCCAAAAGCGATAGAGACTTCAGGGTATTCTTTGTAATTAGTTTGGACGCGCGTTTTATATCCTTTAACTGGCCAACACCTGTTGCCCCCTGATTGGTTAGATGTGTGTTTCTTTACAGAGACAATAGACGCGTGTGTTATTAGCCCTTGGATCACTTCTTATCAATGGTCTGCATGTTGCCTTGTTGAATCCCCGTGTAACTTTTTAAGCCAATCAGCGTTCGTTTAAGCACCGCCTTGTGTGAGCCCTTAGATTCAAGTCAATCTAAATTGACTAGATCTCAGCCCTTGGTTTTGATCAGATATCTCGAACCTTCTCCTCTCACTATAAAAAGGCCTCTATTCTCAGACTTCGAAGACTTTTTGCCATTTCATTTCCTCAAAGAATTGAGAGAGAAGAGAGAAAAAAAGTTAGAAAACCTAACTTCATCCAAATCCTCTTCAAACCTAACCCAAACACTTCTTCAAAACACCATATCCAAAAACACCATCCTGAGTGTTCTTGAGTGTTTGAGAGTTTGAGTTGAGTTATTTTTTTGTTGCTGTAACCTTGTGTTTGTGAGATCTTGTTTCCAACTTAGACTTCTACTTAGATCTAGTTTCTGTTTCCATAGAAATCTCATATCTGAGTTATTCATGTTACATTACACTTAGTATTCATTTTATTTCTCATCTTGAGAAATATATTGTTGATTATTTTCTCTAAAATGTTTTCTTACTTTGAAATCAACAATAAATGATTTCTGTTTCTTGTTCTTGTAAAACTAAACCTTTGACCTAGTTTGGAATCTCACTTGGAGGTTTTCAATCTCAAAAAGTTTTTTCTTTAAATTCTGAGATTGATTAAGACCTTGTCTGTCTTCCTAGCAAGGTATCCGTGGATTCTGGGATAGATTTAAAGGTCAAATAAGGTTCAAAGTTTTCTAAGAAGAAAGAAAAAGAAAAGATCACTGCATATAGTGTAACTGTAATTTGTTAGGACTGTTTGTAATTAATAAGTGTGTGTGTGTGTGTGTGCATGCATGTGTTATAAAGCACCTTCACGAACACTTACACCCTACAACACAAAAAGTGTTGGTAATAAGATCTTGAGAACATAAGTCGACGTAAAGTGCTGGAACAAATCAGAAGTTGACAAACTGGGAGAACTACATCTACAATCAGAACTGCAGAGAAGTTTAAGGACACCAAAGGGTACATTCCTAAACTTATATAGGTCTGAGTTGTTTGCATGTTAGTTATATAGTTTGTAACTCATATATTTGTTTTAGTGTATTTTTATTTTTACTCCGTAGAGGGAGTCGTAAATGTTTCCTCAATTGGTGAGGTTTTACCACGTTAAAAATTATGAACAGAAGTCTTCTACATTTTCTCATCTCATTCTTAGTTGTGCTGTGTTTAAAACTTGTTTAAACTATCTATTAAACTTATTGCCTAAATCTTGAATAAGATCTCGTACATACTATTTTATTAAACACGTCTTGTGATTAATCCTTTTTTATTTAAGAAAAGAGTTTCTTGAAAAAACAACTCGGAGTTACTTAAATAGTTTATTTTCAATAAACGGCTTTAGTAACGCATTTTTCAATTGGTATCAGAGCTTTGTAAACTGATTTTAAAGAGATCCTGTGTTTCTGAATTTTTTTTCTGAAAATCAAATGTGGACGAGAAAAATGAAAGATTTGGTAACTTGACCAGACCTCCAATCTTTGATGGAACCAATTTTGCTTACTGGAAAGTAAGGATGATTGCTTTCATTCAAGGAACTTTGGGAGATGATGTCTGGGACATTGTTGAAAATGGTTATACTTTTCCAACTAAACCAGTCAACGAAGGAAGTAATGAGAGGGTTAAGAAAGCTCTAAGTGAGTTCACTCAAGAAGAGAAACAAGTTTCTCGAAATAATAATAAAGGAAAGAATGCTATATTTATGTCTATAAATGAACATGAGTTCAAAAGAATCTCATCCTGTACCACTTCTAAGGAAGATTGGGACACCTTAGTCACTGCTCATGAAGGAGACACTAGAGTTAAGGCAGCTAAAATCCAAATGCTTATCCAGCAGTATAACTCCTTAATTATGTCTGAGACTGAATCATTTGATGACTTCTATATGAACCTGACTGATATTGTGACCAAACTGCATGCTAATGGGATAACCTATGATAGACAAGAAATTGTATCTAAAATTCTGAGATCATTACCACAGAAGTTTGATAACAAAAGATATGCTATTGAGGAAATGTGTGATATAAATGTCACTCCTGAATTAATCAGTAGGAAATTAAGAACTGTGGAAATGGAACTGGAATTTAAGAAACAATTAACCCAATCCCATAGGAAACAGACTAGTTCCAATCTAAGCTTCTCCTCTAAATTGATTAAGCCCGAGTTTAATACTTCCAATGATGAATCTAATGAGGACTGCGATATAGAGAGTTTGGACAATCAGATTGCCTTAATGAAAAAAAAGTTCAAGAAAATCATTAAGTTTAGAAACAAAGTGGCAAATAAACAAGAAAAGTCAAATTATCCAACTCCTTCTAGTCACAGACCTCATGAGAAAAAAAATGACAAAAATCATAAGGACTCTCACGCTAGACCTAATAGAGACCTTAAGAAGACTGAATGCTATAGATGTGGTAAACTGGGGCACATTTCACAAGACTGTAGTGTTAATTTGAACACTGAAAACAAACACACTAGAGCTAACATCTGCAAAACATGGGATGATTCAAGTGACTCTGAAAATGTGGAACCTGAGTCATCAGATGCTTTTGATCCTTGCATGTCTTTCTTTGCCAAGATTATTTATAATGATGACATGCCTATGTTTGTTAATGAGGATGAACCAAATAATTCTATGACTGATACTTCGAATGTGATTATTACTGGTTTAGATTCTTTGATTACTGAGAATGTTGCATGTTCTACCTCGGGGTGTGTGAGTCAAAGGGATGGCGATAATGACGATGTCAATGGGTGTGTGAGTTTAACAAATGAATCATTAGGGGTCACTCCACACACCACACTTAGTGACTCGGACAATGAAGACCTCCCAGACATTCACACACTTTACACTAAGACTCTCAAGAAAAGCGCTAGACTAGAAAAGAGTGTTAAAGATCTTACCAAGAAATTGGTAGATTTAAGCCTCATGGTTAAACTGAATGCTGAAGAGTACACTACCCTGTGTTTAACTCATGAAAGTGAAATTAAAGTTTTTAGTTAAAAACTGAAAAATTTGACTGAAACAAATGAAATTCTGGAGAAAAAGTACAAAGGGACATTGTTAGAATTGGAACAACCCAAAGAAAAGACAGCATCTGTTTTCAAAAAATTTACAAAATTTGAAAATAATTCTAACTGTTTTAATGAATTTGTTGCTGAATCTAAAACCAATTCTGATGATCGAACTGGTATAGGTTTTTGCCCAAATTTGAAAACACAAATAAAATCTTTTGAAACTATTAAGTTTGTGTCAGGAGGCAAAAGACCTATTGAAACATGCCCAGACTTTCATTCTCTAAAAACTAAGTTTGATTCAAAAAATCAAAGTTTTAATATTGAGGAATCTAGTTACTCTAGACATGAAAGTTCACCTAAGGCTAAATACGTCTGCCCCTCTATTAGAAAGAGTGAGTCAGCATTCAAGACTGTCACACCTAGGAATAGAATTCAGCCTCAAAACTCTATAAAACCTTCGTTTAGAGACTTTCCTAAGGAGACCCCCATCTTGAGCAATCTTTATTGCTCCTACTGTGACATATATGGTCACTCTTTCGATGGTTTCTATGCTAGGAGACTTGTCAAACCTATCTATAATCCTCGTACTTACCAGAACTTTAACTATTCTAGGAGGAGTCGAAACAATTATATACTTCCAAGACAGCCAGATAAAAACTCTAATTATAGAAAGAGAAAGACCAAACCTAAAAGAACATTTCATAGAAGGAATCCTAAGAACTTTCCTAAATCAAATGCTCAAGTCTTTCACAAAATTCAAAATCATGCGCAAAACATTTTTTAGCAAAAATCTAATGCTCGCAAATTTTATCAGTTGAGAGCTAATAAGCGCAAGATGAAAACTAGAGCAATTTGGATTAGAAAAGATGACCTATTACCTCAGATGAAGTGTAATATTGTTGTTACTGCTTTAAAAGCCGAACACACATCATCTGGTTGGTATTTAGACTCTGAATGTTCTAAGCACATGACTGGAGATGAATCTAAACTTTTAAACAAAACTAGATTTGCTGGTGGTAAAGTCATTTTTGGTGTTGGAGTTTCATCTCAAATCATAGGCAAAGGAACTCTCCAAGAAGATGGGCTTCCTATTCTTAAAGATGTTCTTCTAGTTAAAGGTCTAAAGGCCAACTTACTTAGTATTTCGCAATTTTGTGACTCAGACCATACTGTTACCTTTTCAAAGAACAATTTCAAGATTTTAAATGAAAAAGGTGAATGCATAATTACTGGATTCAGAACTCCTGACAAATGCTACACTGTCAAGAACAATTCTGAAATTTGTAATGTTGCCAGAATGGATGACAACGAGATATGGCCTAACAGAATGGGTCACATAAATTACTATAATCTTAGTAAATTGTCTACTCAAGACATAGTAAGAGGAATTCCAAAAATTAAACCCATTCATAATATTGTTTGTGGTTCCTTTCAAGAAGGTAAAATTTTTAAGGCCCCTCATAAGAAAGTCAAAGATATTCTCACCTCTAATCCCTTAGAACTCATCCATATGGACCTAATGGGTCCTTCACAAACTGTTAGCCTTTGTGGACACAGTTATATCCTAGTTATGGTTGATGACTTCACCAGATTTACTTAGGTAGCCTTTTTAAAACAAAAGTCTGACACTTTTCAAACCTTCCTTAAAATTCTTCTTAGGATTGAAAATGAAAAGGACATTCAAGTAAATCGAATCCGTAGTGATAGAGGTGGTGAATTCAAATACATTGGTATTGTAGAATACTGTGACTATAATGGTTACAAACACGAGTTCATTGCTCCTAAGACTCCTTAACAAAATGGTATCGCTGAGAGAAAGAATCGTACTTTGCAAGAGATGGCACGTGTCATGTTACATGCCAAGAATTTACCTAAATATTTTTGGGTAGAATCTATTCGTACTGTGTGTCACATCATTAATAGGGTCTATCTTAGAAATAATTCCAAACAAACCCCTTATGAACTTTGGTACAATAAGAAGCCTAATCTCAAATACCTTAGAACCTTTGGCAGTACTTGTTATGTATGCAAAGATAGGGAACACTTATCTAAATTTGAGAGCCGGGGAGATAAAGCCATATTTCTAGGATACTTGCCTAACAATAGAGCTTATCGAGTGTATAATCTTTGCACTAAAACCATGATGGAATCCATAAATGTAATTGTTAGTGACACTACTGTAGAAAGCAAGACTGGTGAATTACCTATTGAAGAAGAGTCTTCAAATATTTTAGAAAATGACCCTTCTGAAATAGATAATTCATTACCTATTGAGACACCCGAAGTACCTAACAGGGTTTCTAATGATCATCCCATAAACAACATTGTTGGCAACCCTAGTGAGCCAGTGCGTACAAGATCCCAACTTAGAAATTATGCACATTATGCATGTTTTGTTTCCCTTGTGGAACCAAAGAATGTAAATGAGGTATTGAATGACTCTCACTAGATTTCTGCTATGCAGGATGAAATTTTACAATTTGTCATTAATGATGTATGGTATCTTGTTCCACGTCCTGATCACAAAAAGGTTGTTGGTACTCGTTGGATTTTAAAAAATAAAACTGATGAAAATGGGATAATAATTAGAAATAAAGCTAGATTAGTTGCTTAAGGATACTCCCAAATAGAAGGAAAAGCCACTTGGAAGGCATGGGGAGACAGGGTTGACATGGGGATTGCCTCAGAGGGGACAGTACCCTCAGCCTCTCAGCCTGGGCTTAGGTCAGACATCTCCCTCCTGCCAGAAGTTTCAGCACCAGTTGGCGAGGATGCTCTCTCGTCCATCTCACTTGGTTTGGGAGTCTCGGCTGGACGAGCGGACGACCCACAAGACTCAGACGGTTCAAATGGTTTTATGGTGGCAAGAGGAACGGGAAAGATGGGTCGTACCCAATTAGGGTCGGCCCCTCGTCTCCTCTCTTCCTCTTCCTCTATTCGTCTGATCTCGGCAAAGAGCTTCTCTCTCAAGGATGGGAACTCAGATATTAAGCTATAAAGCCTCCTAAGCATTAAAGGGAAGACTCTACACTTGGACATATTACAATAAACTTAGCTAACATATTTACAAACAAGTGGGAAATTGACCAGGTTGGACTTTTGGATCAAACAAAGGAACTCAATGGTTTTGCTCAAGAACGTACCCCTCAGAGGGGCCGACCCTTCACCAGGCTCAAGACGACCCCTCAGAGAGGCCGACCCTTCATCATGTTCCAGACGACCCTACGAGGGGCCGACCACTCCAACGGGCTCCATACGCCCCCTCAGAGGGGCCGACCCTTCACCAGACTCCAGTCGACCCTACGAGGGGCCGACCCTTCACCACTCTCCAGACGACCCTATGAGGGGCCGACAGTACGAGGCCAAAATTGGACCAGACTCACGACCGAAGGGAACTTTTCCCTCGGCCTCGGCCCATAGGCCGAGGGTGACATCATCGCAGCGCGTGGTTTGGGAGACGCGTGGAACAGTGCGCGTGAGGCTGACATGGCACAGGGGAGACCGTTATAACAATATCACACCCTCACGTGAGGGAATATTATGTCATCATTTGGCATCTACAGGTGTCCACAGGGGACTGGTTAGATCATGATTCACATGCACCATGCATACTTGGGGGGTACACTACACCCCCCAAGACCTATATATACTTGTCACCTACAACCCTACAGGGGATCGATCAATTAATTGTAGCCCTAGCTAAGACTCTGCCTTGTACACACAGTAGAGAGAGAGAGAGGGTTATGTGCATTGTATCCAAGGCCATTAGTGACCATACTTAGTGGATCACACACTCACAGTGGATGTAGGCCAAATTGGCTGAACCACTATACATCATTGTCTCATTTCCTCTTATACTCATCCCCTTCTATACACTTATACATCTCCATGGCTGCCATGGCTGCTACTATTTGAGCTCACTATCACTTATCCGGTGGTGCTAAATCTTAGCAGCATCATCATAGTACCACAACCCAGCCATATTAGATTCCTCCTTGGAAATGAGTTCAATGTGGTAGCAGCGCGTAGGCTTGGCTTGATTCTGAACCAGGAAACGGACCATTGTTATCCCCTCATGCATGTCGACTATGGAGGCCAAGGTAGATAGGGCATTCACCAAGATATTGTTTCCTCGGGTTGGGTAAGATATTACTTGATTCTATCAAAGGATTATTGGCGGGCCTCATTCCAGACTTTAGTAGAATCTTTATAGAGGAGCTTGAAAATGGGTTCGCACATAGAAGTTAACTGGTTGATGAATGAGCTGATGTACTATAATTTTCCCAGGAATCCTTAGACTTCCTTCCCCAATCGTGGAAGTGGCATATTAAGTATTGCTTTTAACTTAGCAAGGTCTTCTTTGATTCCCTTCTCACTAACCATAAAACCCAAGAGTTTTCCTTTTGTAATGCTGAAAATGCATTTATGTGGGTTTAACTGCATCTGGTATTGCCACAGTCACTTGAAAAAATTTCAAAGGGCAGGAATATGATCTTCCTCAGTCTTAGATTTGATGACCATATATACCTCGACCTCCCTGTGGATAAGGTCATACAGGATGGTCATGGAATCCCTCTAGTTGGTAGTCCCAACATTCTTGAGTCTGAATAGCATGACAGTGTAGCAGAAGGTTCCCCATGGGGAGATGAAGATTGTATCTGGAAAATCCATCATCAAATCGCTAGAGGGCATAGCCATCCGTGTTGTCCACAATCATGTCAATGTTGGGTAACGAGTAATCATCCTTCGGTAATGATTTCTTCAAATCTTAATAGTCGACGCACATGCGGACTTTTCCTCCTGACTGCGACACAGGGACAATGTTAGCGACCCATGTAGGATATTCAACTATGCGAATAAAATCTACGTTCAGTTGCTTGACCACTTCCTCTTTGACTTTGAGAGACCATTCGGTGCAGAGCTTTCTTAACTTTTGTTTGATTGGTATGCATTTCGAGAATGTTGGTATCTCATGTTGGGCTATTTCGGGATCGATATCGGGCATGTCATCATAAGACCATGCGAAGACGTCCACGAATTATTTTAGCGGTTCTTTGAATTGTGCACGCTCATGCTCATTAAGGGTGGACCGTATCCTAATCTCGTTATCCTAATCGACATTAATAATAAAAGTTTTATCATCATTAATTTGAACGAAATTATGTTGTTTATTATTCTCCTTATTGAGATCAGTTAAGAATTATTCATTTGCATCATCATCATCAAGAGTTTGATTAGAATCAAGACAATTAATGTAAGGTACATCAAGATACTCGAAATCTTTGTGTATTTCATTCTTAGGAAAAATAACATTAAGAACCACGTCAAAAGAGGTATCGGTTACATTGATATCAAAAAAGGGAATAACAACATCAAATTAAGAGATTTGGATAGGATAAACAAGAGGATCGGCTTGAATTTGGGCAGGTTGTATAGGCATGGCATTCCAGTTGAGGAGAGGCATGTCAGTAACTATAATCTGAGTAGACAAGTCTGACGACGTGACATCTTAATGGATCATTCAAAGACTCAGCCCCAGTGTTTACAGGTTAAATAAGTCCTCGGAGTCACTTTCCTCAAAATCCTCAGTAACTTTCAAGGCTTTCTCAGTGAGGATTTGAACTTCAGGCACGCAATCTGCAGCCGGAGGGTTATTGTATTGAAAGAATATTTCCTTCCCTAACTTCATCTTCTTATCAACGGGGTCATACCATGGTTTGGGGAAGCTGTCAAAAGGGAAATCTTCACCTTCCTTGATAAACCTTCCATTCAAAGAGTCTCTTGATACAGTCCTTCCTTCTTATAAGATTATTTTTAGTTGTGTCCATTAGAGGGATTTGAGTTCTTCTAGTGAGGGTTGATAAACAAGGCCACATAGGGTAAAGGCCTTTTTTAGGACTATGGTCTCAAGGATCCTTTGTTGGCGACATTCTAGCCCCATTTTAGGCATAAAAATGAATGTTTTTGAACATCTGAATCACGTTGACATTGACGTGAGGGTTGTGTTCTGGACAGACCCGGTCTTTGAAACTATCTCCAACTGTAAGGGAAAGTGGGTCAACTCTGAAGCCAGAGAGAAGCATATCATTCATCCCATGTTGGATCTCTAATAATGTATTACTAGTACTGGCGGTGTTTAAATTGTCATCATCCCCCAAGATGGTGATAACCTGTCCATTGGCGAAGAATTTCAGTTTTTAATCAAGAGAATATGATACCCCTTGGATACTGTGGAGCCATGGATGGCCAAGAAAAAAAGTTAAACATGTCGGTATGTTAATAACCTGGAACTCAGTGATAGGATTGATAGGACCATCCCATATTAAGAGTTTTATAGACCTCATTAGCTCTCGGCGATATTATCGTAATCACGCACAACAACAGAAGTAGGAGCTAACTTTCAAACCCAAGTAATTGAGGATTCTGAGAGGGAAAATATATTATCAACAAATGAGAGTGGGATTGTCTTACCCAATACTTTAACGGAGATATTGAGGGCATAATTATGGTCAGAGCCTATCTTTGGTATCTCTTCTTCAAAAAAGGATAGGAGTCTAGAAGAAGTCAAGGACCTAACCATGTTCACGACTTCTTCAGGTGTGGTGTAAGGAGAGACTATAGTCCCGGTGAGGAGTCTTATTAGGGAATTTTAGTGCAACTGGGAAAACATGAAAAGCCCCTATAAGGTGACGTTGGCTTGTATTTTCTTAAGCTGGTCAAGGACTTTACTTTCTTCAATGGTCATCTCTGGCATAGGAAGTTCTTCGGCGACTCCATTTCCTTTATCAATATCGATCGCATGTCTATTTGATCTAGTTATGTGATTTAGTGAGGTGGGGAAGAACAGGAACACCAGTCTATTAGCCAGCTTATACATGGTGTTCCTATTCTTCCCCACCTCACTAAATCACATAACTAGATCAGGTAGACATGTGATCAAGGTTTTTGAATGCATTGATTTCTCTTGGCAAGAGAGTATAATTACCATCTGATGGTGCGATGACTTTGACAACTCAGATGATGAGTCTAGTTAGGAGGACACCAGTCTATTAGCCAGTTATGCAGGGTGATATCCTTCGAAGATGTATTGGGGAAAATCAATAAGATGACCGGTTACTTTCTTTGGCTCAAATTAGACTTTGACAATGCCTTCCTTGATTTCTACGCCAGATTCTTAGACGGCTCAAAAGTGTAGGTTGTATTGTCCACCCATGGATGCTCGAATATGTAACAAAAAAAAATTCTTCACGATACTGACTTGTTATTCCTCTGAGGGTCTAGAGGTCATGGTATCATCTTTCTCTCTCCACCTTTCTATGAAGCTACTAACTGTTTCTCCCAAGTTCTTCTTAATAAACTCTATATCTCGACACGTAACATCTATCTCTTCAATATACTTATAATGTGACATGATTTCTCGGGCAACATCCTCCCAACTAGTGATACCAGAATTTGTACCACCGGGTCAGAGTGATAATGAGCTCACACGGATACAAAAAGGGCAGAAAATAAGTAATATAGTAGTAGGAAGAGCTGAGGCAAAGAGGAAAAACACCAGAATTAAGTGGTTTAGCCTATTGAAGGCCTACGTCTACTGTGAAAGTGTGTGAAATCGACTAATGCAGGATCTAATAGCCTAAAGATACATACACTCAAGCTTTCTCTCTCTTACAGTGAGTTTGATAGAGTTTCACAAGGGTTTAATATGTACCCTCTACAATGTAGAAGATGAAGTGTATTTATAGTGCCTTGGATGTGTAATGTACCCCCAAGCATATAATCAGCCTGTGTATGAAGAGGCTCCCAATAGCTAGTTGACACATGTCCTTCACACATGTAACTAATTATGACACAATATTCCCTCACGTGAGGGGATAATTTGGTTGTAACAGGCTTGTCCATGTGGGACATGCTATCTTGGAACCTTATGATGCTCATATTGTAATTGTCGTCTGTAGAGGTATCGTCCTGGTCGAGTATGAGGTTGCTGGTGTAGAGCAAAAATTTATGCTGGCAAGTGACAAGTGTGGTCTCGGCCGAAGACATATGGTCGAGACGTGTCCTTGCTAATGAAAGGCTCCCCTGAGGTCTCGGCTTACTGGATGGCCGAGGTTGTGGATGACGAGGCTAACCCTGGACTGGACGAGTCTTGGTTTGACCCTGGGAGGGTCCCTGCGAACTCGAATGTAGGTGCAAATGACCCTCGTCCTAGGACGAGGTAACATTTTAGTCATATCAATCACCCCTAGCCCTTAACCTTCTGTATGAGTAGTAGGCTCAGGGGTACGAGTTGATGGGGACTTTGATGAGACGTCTCTGACGTGTTGGTTATATGCAACTTGATGGAAAAGGGAGTAACACATGTCATTGTTCTGGTTGGGTAGCGTCTATACAAAGTATGATTCGATGCCTAAACGCTTTGGGTTTCTCGCTTCAAATAATAATGTGTGTTGAGGAAATATGTGTAATCATTTCCTAGTATATAAACCCAAAATACTCTCTCTCTCTCTCTCTCTCTCTCTCTCTCTCTCTCTCCCTCCTTCTTACCCAAACTTCTCGCTCTAAGCCTTATGTGCCTCCATTAAAGCTTTCTCAAAACTTCTTGATCCTCTCTTTTCCAAGAGCTTTTCCAGTCATTCTTCTTTCCCAGGAGGTTCCTCCTTATCCAGGTAATCTCTTTAATCAAATTTTCTAACTTTCTTCCCTTGGTTTGTTATGTTTTCTGCATTTTGCATTTTCCACCGGACTTATCATTTTTTGGTGAGAGTGTTAGGTGGTTTAGGGCTTAAATCCTCCACTTCTGTGAGATTTTCCAAGCTACAAGTGGTGACAAAGGTTAGGTTTTGGATTTTTAGGGGTTGAGTAGTCGTTGTTTGCCTTTTCAGGTATGTCTTCGATTATCTTCTTCGGCTGGACCTCGAGTTGTGTTCTAGGTGTTCTTGGTGTTCTTAGAGAAATCATTTAAATTTCTTGGGTTCGATCTTTAGTCAACCAAGTCAAAGTTGTAGTTTTTTTGCTCCTTTTTTAGTTTTCACCCAAGTTGAGTCTCGTCCTTTAATGTTACAGCGCTTATATAAGTTGGCCGAGGAGTTTCCCAACCTTAGAGGGAAGTGTTTTGATCAAATTAGGAGGGTATAAGTTGAGGAAGACGAAAGTTATAATGTCAAGGCCTTCCCAACTCATCCCATTTATTCTCTTCCACGAGTTATCATATACCCCCAAGTTACTGAACCCATTGCTCCTATTACTGAGTCGTCCTCTACACCAGGCGACCAAATGTCCACCTCTCAGCCAGCCTAGAGTGTGGATTCATTTGAGGAAGCCATGGCCTATTCTTCATCCCCAGATGAAGGGTCAGAGGTGGACGAGGCTTCTTCTCATGTCTCTTCCTCTTAGAGGGCCGAGTCATGAGATTAATCTGACTCTGTCCAAATACTTGAGCCTAATATTTCCATCCCTCCTCCAATAGATGAAATTCCTCTCTCGGATGCAACTGGAGTCAATTTTTCCTAGAGATTCCCCAATGGTGACCTAAATAATCCACAGGCCGATGTACCAGGAGATAGTGGTGAGGATAATGATCTTGATACATCTGTTGATGAGGAATATAGAGCATTGTCTCTGAGGCCGACCTTCTAGTTTGGATACACCACTATAATATATCTCCCTCCATTTTCATGAGAAAACCCACTAAGGATGAAAGAGATTTCCATGGCCGAGAGGGTGAGGTCATCGTTTATGAGCAGGTGTTAAAAGTCGGCTTTCAACTACCCATTCACCCAATCATCCGCACCATCTTAACTCGTTTAGGACTTGCCCCTCTCATATTTATCTGAATGCCTGGAGGATTATTCTCGGCTTTGTTTTCATCTAGAATATTATCTACCAAATTGACTTTCCAGTTAACATTTTATTGTCTTGTTATACTCCTTTATTTTCCAAGACTCAGCTAGGCTACTATCATCTCGTAGCTAAGAAGTCTGAGAAGAAATTTTTTTTGGTCACTCAGACCTCAAATCAAAATTAGAAGCCCGATATTTTTCATTTTTGGGGATTGGTAATTTGGTCCCAACTAATCTTGTGGAACCTCTGAGCCTATGATTCCTCTGAGATGGGCTAAATCTTCTACATCAGCCACACTTGACCGTGGATTGAACCCTGAGGCCTTTGAGAAGGTTAATAAGATTCATAAACAAGGTGACAATGGTCGCCTCATTAAGTTTGTGCATTTAATGACCCCATATTATTTAGCTCAGACAGTTCTGGGGGTTGACCCCTTAGTCGAGCTACGTAAGTAATTATTCTCACTAATTGTTGTCTCATATCTCATTGTTACTCATAACTGACTCTGTATGTCTCTTGTAGAACATCCAGAAGGTATACCGGATGACCTTTAGAATATGGTGGCCCCTAACTTGAGCAAACTCATCAGCAAACATGGCAAAAATATTGACCCCTGCTGCCCCAACTAAAAAATCTACTATGGGTAGTCCAAGCAGAGTCGATATTGTTGGGAAGAAATGAAAAGGCGGAATCGAGGATACTAGTACAAATCTTCCTTCAAAGCAGAGTCATTCTGATCAGGCGATTCTAATCTCCAAAGACGAGTCTTTGGCAGCTCGTCTTTCATAATTGAAACTTGATGACGAGAGCATTCTCGACCATGCCAAGAAAGCTATAGATGTTGTCAGCTCTTTGGTCTCTAAGGGGATATACGTTTTCTCCAATCGCTATACATCTCCTTACTAACTGAATTTGTCATCCATAAGGACGTTCAGGTATTTTCAAAACTCACTAAGTGTATCCTATTCATTAATTCTATCTCATACTTACTTATCACCATACACTTTTGTAGAGTGTATTCTCCCTTCATAGTATGGGAGATTGGATCAACAAGAGGTTGCCCTTGATTCAGAAGGGCAGAGACGCAGAGAACACAGAGAAGGAGCTCAAAGATGAGTTTTCAAAATAAAAATCGGCTCTGAAGAAGTCTAAGGATAAGAATACCAATCTGAAGACCGAGCATGCCAATGCCCTGAAGAAAATGGATGAGAATAAGCAGGCAGAGATTGACGCTGCGATTAAGGCCACCCTTATCGAAGCTAAAAATCAAGCTATATATGAGTTCAAGGAATCTGATGAGTTCGGAGGCTATAACTTCGAATATCTTGAGAGGGGCATCAAGACTGCTAGTTGATGGGCTACCCTAAAATATGTTTAGGTTGGAGAACTATCCTCTGATGACTTCGTAGGCCTTGACTTCAGCGATCCCCATCTCGGGACTGCTCTGGACGATGTTGAAAATTTGGCCGACCCTGTTGAGACCAACCCCATTGAGGTCACAGAGAATAATGATATGGATGCTGAGACTCGCGTAAACAACGATGAGGCTGAGACTACCAATGTTGAGGGCGAGTTACTCCTGGCGATGGCACGACTCAGCCAAATGCTTATGTTTAATCTCTTGTCATTTTTTTGTTTTTATGGGGACGGCCCTTCGTGGCCTTGTATTTTGTTTTTGTATAACTCTTTTGTTATTAATGAAGCTCTTTGTTCTCATCTTATTCTTCTTCTAATATGAAGATATGTTTTCTCTAATTTTTTATTAACCGTAATTCACAAGTCCTCTCACATTTATCCACTGTCGTCTTGGTTCAGAAAGAATCTCGACCAAGTTAATGGTGTTTAATAAATGAACCACAACCAAGTGATTTTGAATTTGAATTCACCAAATTATGGTGTTGTATCATAAGTCCCCTCTTATCATTTTAAGAGTTCATGCATGAGTGTCATCTCATCCATACACTGTCATCTCATTCGAGAGAGAATTTCCACCAAGTTAATGATGTTTAATAAATGAACAATAACTAAGTGACTTTGAATCCACCAAATCATAGTGTTGTATCATAAGTCCCCCCTCGTCATTTGAGAGTGTATGGAAGAGTGTCGTCTCATCCATGCACTATCGTCTCAACCGAGAGAGAATTTCCACCAAGTTAATGATGTTTAATAAATGAACCACAACTAAGTGATTTTGAATTTGAATCCACAAAATTATGGTGTTGTATCATAAGTCCCCTCTCGTCATTTTGAGAGTGTATGGATGAGTGTCGTCTCATCCATGCACTATCGTATCGTCTGACAGAGAATTTCCACCAAGTTAATGATATTTAATATATAAACCCCTCCCGGTGTTATTGACAGTCCATGGACGAGGTTAACCCCGTCTAGACTATCGTGTTACCGAGAGCAACATAAAGCTACTTCACCTTGAATGATAATTTATAGCTTAATATGAGTTGATACATACAAGCAACAAATATTCAAACAAAATAGACAACATACGAGGGAACACTTGGAAATTTGTATTGAACTTCATTCATTTTTCATTCATCATTTGCTTCATATACATGTATTGTATCGGAATTAAAAAGAGACAATAAAAACT
The DNA here is from genome assembly GCA_949130495.1 of Sambucus nigra. Lineage (NCBI taxonomy): Eukaryota > Viridiplantae > Streptophyta > Magnoliopsida > Dipsacales > Adoxaceae > Sambucus > Sambucus nigra. Next base: position 59,994,249 of record OX422216.1, on the reverse strand, counting down.
AGAATCTTACTGGTAATATTTTCTGAGGTGGTCGGCGTTCCATGGGTTGGAGAATAACTCCCCGTTCAAATTTTCAAATCGATACATCCCTAGAACTACCTCATTAACCACTATATACGAACCATGCTAGTTTGGATGAATCTTGTTGAGCTTCTGCCATGTCTTCTTCAGCACCAGGTCTCCTACTGCTAGTGGTCGGGATCTTACCCTTTTATTAAAGAACTTTATTATCCTTTGTTGCTAGGAATATTACCTAACCTCAGCATCTTCTCTTTATTTCTCCACAAGATCGAAGTCCAGTATCCTCTCTTTCACGTTCTGCTCTAGTTCATACGTCTGAAATCTATGGGTTGGGAGACCTACCTCTATCGGCACCACTTCCTCTGAGAGATAAGCCAATATGAATGGAGCTTCCCCAATTGGAGTCCTCTATATCATCCTGTAAGCCAATAGGACATCACATACCTCTTCAATCCATCTTCCTTTGGCATCCTCCAATCTCTTCTTGATTCCTTCAAGCATTATTTCATCACTTCTATCTGCCCATTGTCTTGGGGTCAGTCGAAAGTGGAAAAGAACTTCTTAAGATCGACTCGTTCATAATATTTCTCTAAGGAGATGTTCTTGAAATGAATTCCGTTATCAAAAATCGGGGTATTAGGTAGGCCGTATCTACAGATAAAGTTTTTTTAAATGAACTAGAAAGCTTTCTTCTCTATGATTGTGATCATTATCTCGGCCTCTACCCACTTTGAAAAATAGTCAATCTCCACAATCAAATAATGATAGTTGTTCACAGCTCTTAGCAATGTCCCAACCAAATCAATTCCTCAGACCGCAAATGGGCAAGGCGAAGTAATGAGGGTAAATGGGTTGATGAGCCCGATGGGGTATGGTGGAAAACCTCTAACACTTATCACACTTTTTAACATATAAAGCTACATCTTTGGCCAACGTCGACCACTAGTAACCATGAGTGTTGATCCTCTTAGATAGCAGGACCCTTCATGCACATCCTTTAAAATATACTCTACCTCCGATGGATGGACACATCTGAGTAGAGGAAGCAAGAATCCTTTTTTTATATAGGATGACTCCTATAAGGTAGAACTTAGCAGTTTTACACCTCAAATTCTTTTTTTCAGCTCTGGACTCTGGCAATTCCCCCTCTTTTATATTTTGGATGATAGGATATATCTAGGAGGCTCCCATACTCAAGTTGAAGTAAAATTCCACAGTAGTTTCTTCTCCTTCGATTATTGGCCATTGGAGAATCTCTACTAGGACTATTCTTCTAATTTAAGTTTTAGTGGTTGAGGCTAGCCTTACGAGAGCGTCGGCTTGACCATTGTCCAACCGAGGTATTCTCTTTAGCTTTACTTTGCTAAAATACTTCAATGCTGTCTTCACTCTTACCAGGTACTTGGCCATTCTATCGTCTTTAGCCTCATATTTAATGCATCCACTCCTATAATTTTTCTTTGCACACCCTTTATTTTTGTGGGAGTCTTCATCTCCAGCAAATCTTTGATCTTTTCGGGGTTGGCCTCAATCCCCCTTTGATTCACAATGAATCCTAAAAACTTTCCTGCTCCGATACCGAAGACACACTTGGTGGGGTTGAGATTCATCTCATACTCATCCATCGTGTCAAAAGTATGCTCAAGGCCGGCTATGTACATGTCAGCCTTGAGGCTCTTTGTCAACATATCGTCGACATACGCCTCTATTGTCTTCCCAATCTGGTCCTCAAACATTTTGTTGACCATCTTTTTATATGTTGACCCAACATTTTTTAATCCAAAAGGCATAACTTGTAGTAATAGGTCCCCTTATCCGTTATGAAAGTTATCTTCTCTGCGTTGTCCGGATCCATGAATATTTGATTATAGCCTGAGTAGGCATCCATAAAGCTCATTAACTCATGGATGGCGCTAGCGTCTACCATCTGATCAATCCTTGGCAATGGGAAGCTATATGGGAAGGCTTTATTCAGATCTATAAAATCAATATACATCCTTCATTTGCCATTGGCTTTGGGGAGGATGACAGCATCGGCCAACCACTCCGGGTAAATGACCTCTCTAATAAAATATGCCTTTTTTAACTTTTTCACCTCTTCCTGGATGACATCATACTTTTCTCATGAATATATTCTTCTCCTCTTTCGTATCGACTTTAAATCCTCGGACACTTTAAGATTATGGCGGAGAACTTTTGGATCAATTCTAGGCATTTCTTCATGGATCTAAGCAAAGATGATATGCCTCCTCCTTAACATCTTAACCAACTCCTCTTTGACCTCCTTCCTTAGTGCTGTGCCAATTTGGACAGGTTTTTTTGGATCGCCCTAATTGAGGATGATATATTCTACCTACTCAGAGGCCTCACCCTTCTTCAGTTTCTTTTCATCCCTAGGGTCTAGAGTATCAATGTTGTAGGTCGTAGTGGACCTTTTGTATGCTTCTCTCTCGTTAGTTGAGTTGAAGTATCATTTGTGTGCCTCAACTTGGTCTCCCTGAACTTCCCCTACCCTATACGGGGTCGGGAATTTAATCATTTGGTGGACTACTGAGGGCATGGACTCAAATTCCTTGAGGGATGCCCTTCCAAGAATTATATTATAGGTCGAGTAGACATTCTCATCCATGATGAAGAAGATGATATTCCTTGTAAGACATTTCGTCCAGCTGTTTCCCATTCTTACTTCTATTTCATATATGCCCAGGGGATGCACTTTCTCACCACTAAAGTTGATGAGTGGTTAGTGATATGGAATCAACCACCTCTTTCTCATATCTGGACCTTTGTAACAATCCCAAAACATAACGTCGGCTGAGCTACCTTCGTCTACTAGAATTCTTAGAACCTCATAGCCATGAACCAGAGTTGTAATGACCAAAGGTCATCATATGGAGCTAAAATTCCCTTGAAATCTAACCTTGAAAAGCCAACTATCAAAGTATTCATATCAACCTTGGCTCTCTTACCTTTGACAGGTGGAATTGCAATTGAGTTGACAGTCTTAGGCTTTAGTGGGAGAGGTTTTGCCTCTGCTACATGTGTTTTTCTATCAGTGACTTCCTTTCCTCCTCCCGCAAGCCCCACGGATCATCTTCACCTCACGTGAGATCATATGGATCAGAGCCTTTGGATCAACAAACTTGGGAGATAGGTCAGGGTCTTCCTCATTACAGTCGTCCAACTCATAGTCATCTCGGTCGGCTAGAGCATCTGGCTTAAAATTATCATTTTTCTTCTTCATTTGGGTGTCATCTTATCCACCCTATGAATTGTGATTTTCTACATACTTTCTCATCTTTTAGGCCTTCAACATCTTCTCTATTTCATCCTTCAGAGCAAAAAAAAATTTAGTCAGGTGGCCATGGTCCTGGTGAAATTCACACCATAGATTTTTATACCTCTTATGAGGATGAGCTCTTAATCTTTCGGGCCACCTCAAGGAATGATCATTCTTGATCTTGTTCAATATGTATTCATAATTGACTGTGAGGGGAGTTCAGTCAGCGGACTTATCGTCCGCTAATATCTTCTTTCCATCTTTGTTCTTCTTCTGGAACTTACCCCCACTGCTAGTATCCTTCTCATCCTCATACTTTTCTTTCATAGCTTCTTCAGTGTTCATGACCTTGCCGACCATCGCCAATAGCTCGCCCATGGACTTTGGTGGGTCTTCAGTAAGCTTCCAGAGTAGCTTTACCTTTTTACATATCTCCTATCACAGTTGTCATTACAATACTTTTCTCATAATCTTCTACCTCTATCTTTTCCTTGTTAAACCTCGCAATATACTCATTGAGAATCTCATTCTTCCCCTTCTTGATGTACAGCAGGTGAGTCAACTTTTTTGGGGTCTCACCCCAAAACAGAAGTTGTGTATGAATCTCTCTATGAGTTTCTTGAAATTCTCAATTGAACTCTTTGGGAGTGAGGTGAACCATACCTGGGTTGCTCCGGTCAAAGTGCTTGAAAAGGCACGGCATGTCATATCATCTGAGACTGAGTAAATATCTATAGCTGATTGGTACATCTCTACGTGTTGAACTGGAATAGTACTCCCATCATACTTGGGAGTGACCATTGGTGGCTTGAACTTGGCTGAGGTTGGAAAATTGACAATCTTATCCACGAAAGGAGAGCCTTCTTAATATCCCCTTTGTAAGGGGTCTCGGCTTTTGAGAATGTCTCCAATATTATCTTCAAACCTCTAGATCGAGTCGTTCTAGGGCCTCTCGGTTGCTGCTATAACATCAGATTGGATGATATTATCCCCAGCCACCTCGATCGGTCGAACTAAAGGTTCCCTTGCCATAGACCTTTGTCGGTTGTTCACTTCTCCTAGCCCCTCGTCTTGTCTACATAGGGGTCAATACACTACTCCTTCTTTTGGGAAACCATCAATACTCCTTAATCTGGACAGTCAATCTCTGAGATCACCTAATGGGGCGAGCCTTTCAAAGGCTAACCATCTACTCAGCCGATCAAAAGTTGAGCCCCATAGTTGAGCGTCGTGGCAAGGCCTCCTACTGTGTCCTCATCTAACTTAAATGGGGCGTAAAGTGTTTCCTAATATTTCATATGGATCCCAACGATCTGCCTAAGCGTCTTCAGCCTCATATTCATTATACCGATCCTCTGGGTAGTGTTGACCTTGCCTCCCCAGGCGTAAAGGCCTAGGGTCAACAACGTTTCTCCACCGTTGAAGACATGGAAACTCCTTGTGCGGTGTCTGGGGTGGTCCCCTGGTGTCTGGGTGCTTCGCTATGGATGCCAGAGTAATCATCTCCGAAGTTATCCCCACGGGTCTCACCAATACTGTCACACCCCAACCCCAAATCCATTTTAATCATTTATTTTTAAAATAATTAAATCATAATCTTCGGTCCATTTGAAATATAATTAATTTATTAATATTTTCTGTGTAATGTACACCGGAGTCATAATTAAATGAGCCTACAATACAATGATTAAATATTTCAATTATAAAGCTAAACCACTCTACCTTAATATATATAACGTGAGAGTGTAGGAAAATCCTCAGTGTGACAATAATAAAAATCCCCATATCTAAACCCCATCTTTTTCTAATGGTGTTGCTATCAAATTCACCGATCATATGATATCCTAGGTGGAAGTGTACAAACCTAAAAATATTAAAATATAAACCATAAGCATTAAGCTTAATGTGGTACTCTTTTCCTGCAGTGAAATAACAGTTCTGTATCAAATCTGTGGATAAAAAATCCAAACAATCCTGTCATGCTATGAAATAAAAGTTTTATATCAAATCTGTGGATATAACATCTAAAACAATCCTGCCCATTGACAATAACAAATTCTGGGATATAAGTTCTAACAAATCATTGTCATAAGACAAATAAAATCATTGGATCTTTGACCAATTCCAATCCTGGATCATAAGACCAAAAGAAATCCTGGATATTTGAATATCCAAACAAATCCTGAATACCAAGATATTCAAATAAATCCGGGATCATAAGACCCAAATAAATCCTGGATCATAAGATACAAAAAAATCCGAGATATTTTAATATCCAAACAAATCTTGAATACCGAAGTATTCAAACCAATCCGCTCTTAGAGATATATTCATATTTATATTTGAAATAATCAAAAGTACACTCACCATGGCAACTTATCAGGCTTTCTCTTTTCCTTTGTCTGGAACTTGTTTAATTGGTTCTTCTTCTCTTACTATCATTCTTACAATATTAGTATCATCAGAAGAATAATAAAAATCCAAAGAATAACTTGAACATAACTCAATTCATAATCATCATATGATTCCATTCAAATCATTTATCATAAAGGATATTCCATCTAAACTTATGTCAACATGTTTAACATATCTAAATCATAGCCCAACCATTCTTTAGTTTCTTCCTGGTAATCCCATCCTTAACATATTAGGTTACTAATACAAAATAGGACACATAATTTCAAGTTTCCTAAAGCAAGATATGCCCATTTCTTTACTACATAGTAAATTCACCTTATAGGCTTCTCTATCATTCAGTCAATTTTCAGGTATTTTCATAATTTTTCTACATCATAACTTACTATGAAATTCCTTATAAAATCACTAAACATATTGAATAACATAAAATTAATGTTTCATAATTTTTAAGGTTCATTTTCTATGTCAAGAAAAACATCGAACACATGGTGTGCATACTTGCCCTTTGGGGGAAGATTTTATATCTGAACTTCAAATTATCACCGAAGCTTCATTTCCTGATGTTTTTAAATTATTTTAGGATATTCTATACATATATTAGTCTATGTTAATCTTCAACTGGAATTAATTAATTTCAGTAAGTATACAAAAAGATAGAAAAGTTTGAATACAAAAGGTTTACAAACGAAGCAATTTCAAGGGTTTACACGTTCAACTTTGCTTAAACTTATATATATCCATACGTACGCATCAAGGCATGGAAGTTTAGTAAAAAAATCATGATTTCTATTATTTTAATTAGAAATATAAAAAAAAACAAGATTTATGGGTAAAAGTACCTTAGGGACTTTTACGTAATTTCCTATGAACTTTTTTCTTCAACTTTTCCTCGCCTTTTCTTCCTAAACTTCAAGATTCTCTCTCCTTAGGCTAAAATTTTTCTTTGGCTGAAATATGCTGAAGGAGGGGATATTCCATGGGTTATAAGTCATCATAAGGGCAACCACCCTTGGTCCAATCAAAATATAACATGTGGGGCCATGTAAGACAAAATATCATTTAAGTCTAAATGACTACTTTACCCCCTATTCGTAAAAAGACGATATCTTCTCACTTGGATGTCCATTTGATGTAGATTTTGTTGTCTTACAAACTTAACTCACATATCTACAGCTATTTAGTTTTCACCTCAAGTCAATTTTTATGTTATTGGGCCAATTATATAAAGACTTGTGTCATCTTACGTGGCAAGTACATATGCTCACCGAGGTACTTAGCATGTCGAACTACTCAGCGTCCCAAGCTACATAGCGTGCCGACCTACTCAGCATGCAGAGCATCTAGACAGGAAGATCAAACGGCCATTGTACATTCAATGAACATAGGATTTAATGGACATGCTTATTGTACCGATATATGTGTCTATTAAACAACATCACATCGTCTATTCATACTGATAGCCCTAAGGCTATAAATACATTGTACACCCCCCATAACGCTGTAATCAATCACTTATAACCATCATCGAGATTAAGGAAAACATAGGCAATACAAACAGTGGACGTAGGACATTTTCATAAGGCTGAACCACTTTAAAAATATTTTGTCTTATTTTATTTCATATTTATCTGTGATTAATAATTAGATCAAATCTAGTTTTTTACATCAACAGATTGGCGCAGTTTGTGGGAAATCGACTATACGTAGCGTTTTTACTCAAATTTCATCACTAATGGTTGAGATCCCAGAATCCAGTTACCGAAACAATACCGGGGTTCCTCAAAACCCCTCTGCTCCCCCAACTATCAATGAACTTACGGGAATAGTAGCCAATTTAGCCCAAGGGAAAATAGCTATGCAAGAAACCATGCGACAACTCATTTAGACTGTTCGTAATGGATCACCTACCCAGTTAGGTCAACGGAGCATTCAGAGAAACACCCATCTGCCATCGTCAAGAACCATATGTACACTATTCCCGGACGTTTCACATCCTACGCACAGTGATTCTCATCATACTAAGAGATCCAACGATCCTTTACAACAGCCAGGAAGGACTTCATATGTAAGAGCTACAGATTCTCGACAAAATGTTACCTTAACTCCTAAGAGAACAAGCGCGTTAGAAAGGTTGAGCAAAGTCTCTCCCTTTGACCGTTTGGGTCCTAGGAGGAATAGAAATCCCCTTAGGATTGCGTCCAGAAACTCTCAACGACCAACCGATCTAAGGGAAGGTTCTTCCCAATCACACCCAGCAACTCATGGTGATAGATCCCAAAAGGAGAATTCAGCACGCTCTGTTGCTCGGGCCAATAGGCGTGAGGTTAGGAATGATGAGTGGAAGGGGTCCATTCAAAGATTGGAAGACCAGTTGGGGGAAATGGCTAAGGCCAAGAACCCTCTCCAAAGAACTTTTATCCAGGGATCACCCTTTGTCCAGGAAATTATGGATTTTCCCACACCATCAAAATTTAAAGCTCCGGTAGTGATGCCTAAATATGATGGAAAAATTGATCCCGACCTCCACATAGAGAAGAACCAAGCTGCTGTTGATATCTACGCAGTTCCTGATGAGATGAGTTATGCAAAGCATTATTAGGAACTATCACTAGGTCAGCCCAGATATAGTACAACAGCCTTCCTCGAGGAAAGATTTTTACTTTCCATCAGCTGGCAAAGCTCTTCATAGGTAATTTCTTCTTTGATGTGAAGCCGGTTAAGAGAGTATCACATTTACTGAGTGTGAGGCAGAAAATAGGAGAAAGTACCATGGATTACATTACTCATTTTAACAACAAGAAACTTGAGGTGATTGACTATGAGGAGAAGACAGCAATAACATCTCTGATGAGTGGTCTGTTACCTGATAAGTTATATTATACGTTGGCCAAAGATCCCCCCAAATCTATGGCAAAAGTAGCTATGCTCATGAACGCTGAAGAGGCCATGGCTGTGGAGAAGAATGTTGACACTAAAGTAGAGATTAAGGCTGAAGGTACAACGGAGAAGAAGGATCAAAAGCACAATGGGAATGGCAAGCGACTAAAAGGTAAGGACACGCTCGAGCAATTGAATAAGTATGGGAATTACACTCCTTTAAATGTGGCCATGAACTATATCCTGGAGGAGATCAAGAACAGTGAATAGCTAACTTGGTCGGAGAAAATGAGGATAGACCCCGATAAGAGGGATAGATCCAAATACTACGAATTCCATAGAGATCGTGGACATATGACCAAGCGTTGCATAACTCTCCAGAATGAAATCGAATAACTCATTAGGCGTGGAAAATTGAGTAAATTATTTGATCGCCAGAATGGTGGGAAGACTAACGAGAGAGGAATACAAAGGTCCAAATCTCCACGCCGAACAAGAGATGACAAAAAGAGGGACCACGAAGATAATCCATAGGATGATCCCGACCTCCCTAAAAAGCCAAGGAAACCTGAAGGTGAGGTATTCTTAATCCATTTTGGATAATTTTAATGTAATGTGATTACAGGTGGCGATGCAGGAGGAGGAGATCATACTACTGAATGGAAAGCTTACCTCAATAAGGCTTAAGCTTGTTCTTACATACAGCTCATAAATTTGGCCTAAGACGATCGCCCAAGGAAAATGAACAAGGATAAACTGGTTATCGGTTTTTCCAAAAATGATCTTGTAGGCGTATTATATCCTCACGAAGACCCCTTGGTGGTCAAGATGAGAATGAAGGATGTTGTGATTTCACGTGTATTGGTAGACAATGGTAGCTTTTCGGACATCATGTTCTACCCCAGTTTCGATAGTTTGAATTTGAAGCAAGGCCAGTTGGAGCCATATCACAGGCCCATCCTCGGTTTTACAGGAAAAAAGGTTTTTCCACTTGGGACGATCAAGTTGGACATGCTCAATGGCACCTGGCCTGCTTGCAGAATAGAAAAAGTACACTTTTTCATTATGGACAAGAATGTCCACTGAGTCTACAACATAATCATAGGGAGAGTAGTCTTGAAGAAATTCGAGGCAGTGTTATCCACGGTACACCAATGCTTGAAATTTGCGACCAATTTTGGGGTTGGAATTGTGAAAGGCGACCAGAAAGTAGCTCGGGAATATTACTATTCATCTACCGAACAGGAGGAACTAGAGGAGGCCAGGAAGAAAACCACCACCTACCTGGTGGATGAGTCTGAAGATGCAGAAGTTGAGACTTTGGACCCTAGCAATGAGTCTCAACTTGTGAAGGGTCAAGTAATCGAAGTTACGGAGAACGTCATTCTGAACGATGAACGACCAGAACGGAAAACTCAAATTAGCGCTTCACTGGATCCATCAATAAAGAAGGAACTAATGGAATTTTTACAGCAAAGAAATAAAGCTTTTGCATGGAGTCATGAAGACAGTCCAAGAATAGACCCAGCCTTCCTATGCCATGAGCTCAATGTTGATAAGGAGGTAAAGTCGGTGAAGCAGCAAAGAAGAGTCTTTAGCCCAGAGAAGAACCAAGCCATCCAGAGGGAAGTTAAGAAGCTACAAAAGGCCTTTTTCATTGAAGATGTCAAATATCCTGATTGGTTAGCCAATGTCTGATGGTTAGGAAAAAGAATAATAAGTGGAGGATGTGTGTAGATTTCACATATCTTAATAAAGTCTGTCCGAAAGATCACTTTCCCATTGCCCCGAATTGATTAGTTGGTGGACGCTACCTCGGGGCACGAGTTATTAAGCTTCATGGACGCTTACTCCGGCTAAAACCAGATTAAGATGAAACCAGCAGATAGGGAAAGTAGTTCGTTTATTACCCCAAGGGTAACATACTACTATAATATTATGACTTTCGGACTTAAAAAAGCAGGTGCTATGTACCAGAGGTTGATGAATAAAGTTTTCGCAAAGCAAATTAGTAAAAACATGGAGGTTTACATCGACAATATGATAACTAAAAGCAAGAAAGTCGCCGACCATCTAAGTGACTTCAACCAAATCTTTGATCAGTTGGACAAATATCAGATAAAGCGGAACTCGGCGAAATGCATATTTAGTGTACGAGAAGGCATGTTCCTCATATATATTGTGAATCAGAGAGGCATTGAAGTGAATCTGGAGAAGATCAAAGCTCTTCTAGAATTACGATCTCCAGCTACGAAGAAGGAAGTACAAAGCCTCACAGGCCGTGTTGCAGCTCTTAACAGGTTTGTGTCGAGAGCAACGGACAGATGTATCCCATTCTTCAAGATTCTCAGAACAGATTTCGAGTGGAACGATGAGTGCAAGAAGGAGTTTCAAGAATTGAAGAAATATTTGGGGACACCTCCACTATTACCCAGGCCAGTGATGGGAGAAATATTATACTTGTATCTAGCTGTCTCGGAGAGCGCAGTCAGTTCAGCATTGATAAGAGTGGAAGATGGAGTTCAAAAACCGATGTATTACACTAGCAAAGCCTTTCGAGGAGCAGATATTAGATATCCAAGGCTGGAAAAACTAGCATTAGCTCTTATAGAGGCGAGAAGGAGGATAAAACCTTATTTCCAGGCCCATACTATAGTGGTATAAACTGATATGGCACTTAGACAGGCCTTGCACAAGCCAGAAAAATCTGGAAGACTGATGTATTGGGCGGTCGAACTGGGCGAGTACGATATTGTTTATGAGCCAAAGTCCTCACTCAAAGGGCAGGCGGTGGTTGATTTCATTACAAAATTCACTTACTCAGATACCTCCGATGAATAAGGTCTAATGCAGAATAACAAGTGGATATTAGGGAATCATCAAAGACTACCCCCGATCAACTCCTATCAACAGATGTAACGATGGGGACAAGCACCGAGAAGCAAGAACCATCAGACAACAGCCTAGTATTAGAAGATGGTAAAAGGAAGGACTAAATATTCCATCAGGGAACTTTGTCAGACCAAGAGTTTGATAATGCCATCCCCATATGGAATTTATCTGTTGATGGCTCTTCATGTGCAACAGGAAGTGGAGCCAGAATAATTCTTAACAGCTCTGATGGATTAGATGTCGAATATGATCTCCGTTTTTAATTTAAAGCTTCCAATAATGAGGCCGAATATGAAGCTATGATTATGGGCCTCATTTTAGCAAATATAATGCATGCAGAGCAAGTCACCGTGTTTAGTGATTCATAATGAATTATACATTAGATTCTAGGGTTGTATGCGGCGAAGGGAGACTTGATGTCACGATATCACGCCAAATCTATGAAGATTGTGTCCACCTTTGCAGCAGTTCAGTTGATCAGAATACCGAGATTGGAAAATGAGAGAGTTGACTCGCTATCTCGATTAGCTTTAGCTACTCGCACCAAGCTACGAAGCATGATTCCTATCAAGATATTGGCAGAACGGAGCATAGATGACGATTTAATGGTGAAATTCATTACCCTAGATATGGGACCATCCTGGATGGACCCCATCAGGGAATACATCGAGGAGGGGGTTGTGCCAACTGACCAACTTGAAGCCAAAATGCAGAAGTTTAAAGCTACTCGATATGTACTGAATAATGGCATTTGTATAGAATAGGTATCATCGCAGGTCTACAGAGATGTGTGCATCCTTTAGAAGTGAAAGACCTGATTGAAGAAGTTCATGAAGGATCTCGTGGAGCTCATGTGGCAGGTCGGACTCTCCTACAGAGGTTAACAAAGTAAGGATATTATTGGTCGACGATGAGAGCTGACTGCACAACCTATATGAAGAAGTGCGATAAATGCCAACATTTATCTCCCATCCAAATAACTCCCCAGGCATTGTTAACACCCATTACTTCCCCCTGGCCATTTTCTATGTGGGGCATGGACTTGGTTGGGCCTCTGCCGACCACCAAAGGAAGATTCAAATATCTGGTAGTAGCTGTCGATTATTTCACCAAGTTGGTTGAGGCGGAACCTCTCATTGATGTGTCGTACGAAAGGGTTTACCAATTTATCTGGATGAATATTATTTATAGGTATGGTCTGCCACATGTTTTCATCACTGACCATGGAACCCAATTTGATAATGAGGAATTCGCTGCATATTGTCATCAATCCAATGTCCAGAAGATTTATTCTGCACCGGGCCATCCCCAGAGCAATGGGAAAACTGAAGTGACGACCAGGACTCTACAGAATGGCTTCAAGAAATGACTGGATGATTCAAAGGGAAATTGGATTAACGAGCTACACTCTGTGCTATGGGCATATCGCACAACACCCCGAACGGCCACTGAGGAATTGCCCTACATGCTAGCCTTTGGAAGCGAAGCAGTTATTCCAATGGAATTGGGTCTGACTACACATGGGGTACTTAAGTTCAACTCTCATATAAGCGATTTGATGAGACGCTTAGACCTAGACATGCTCGAGGAAGTTAGATAAGATGTGGCAATCAGGAACGCAGCCTACCAACAAAGAACAGCAATGTTCTACAACAAAAGAGTGAAGAAATGTGAACTCAAATAGGGGGATTATGTGCTAAAGAAGGTGATTCAGAAGCATAACAAGCTAGAGGCCAAATGGCATGGGCCCTACCGAGTAACTACAGTTGTTCGCCCTGGGACTTACAAAATAGAAACCTTAGAGGGAGAAGAATTTAAAAATGCATGGAATGCGGAGCATTTGTGCAAGTATTATCAGTAATACAGATTTACATGTACACCTTTCTCTTTAAATGAATAAAAGTGTGGGTTTTTCCATATTTATTTTTTGTTCATTTTTTGTTGGAGTACTAGTGCTACACACTACATCAATTTTGGTTGATCAACATCAGCAACCACCAACTAAAGTTAGTTAGCATTCAACAACCACCAACTCTAGTTGGTCGGCACTAATAAATTTAACAAACAAAGTTGGCATAATAATCATACCAGGCAAAGCTTGTTTGATCACGGATGATCTCAGGGGACATCCCAAACTAGACAAGAAGATGGGTGACCTCACTGGGCATCCACTGTCTAGGCACCAAGGTAATCCTGACGCGATTACTACAAGTAAGCAGGAACATGGGATGAAAATCACTCCATCGCTTAGGCACTAATGGGTGACAAGTCACTATAACTAGGCAGCAAGTGGGGCAAGCTCCATTGTCTAGGCAAAACAGGACAAATTGTCCCTATATATATATATATATATATATATATATATATATATATATATATATATATATATATATATATATATATATATATATATATATATATATATACACATTCATCCGCAAATAACAAGAAACACATCTCACAATGTATTTCAGGAAATAAACTTGCACAAAGATCAATATGTCTTTATTAACACAAGTAGATTACATAAACATGAATTTGGATTCATTAAATACAGTTTTCCTATTCTATGGGTTTCTTTCCCTCTAATTTTGATACGAGTTCCACCACAGCTGGAGGGTCATCTAACGCATAGGGAGAATTGATAAAATTTATATCATCTAGCATTCTTATGTTGCTCGAACATGGTCGATCAAGCAAATATGGAGAACGAGATATCTCAAACTCTGAATGAAGCTGGTAATCACCAAGATACCTAGAGATCAAACACCGAGGAATGGCACAAGCTAGAATCCAGCTGACATCGAGTTTAAAGGTAGGAACAGGCAAATCAAGTAATCTAGGCTCACACTAATCCCACAAGGATAGTCCTTGATCAACTTACATCACACATAAGGCATTCAACCATCCCTATTTGTATCCCTCGTTATTGGATTGTTGCAACCGAGCATCGAGATGGCATAAAGCTTCATTACATCCCTCCATCCAAAATTCTCTAGGTTGTTTGTGAAATTGATAAGTCAATCTATCAAGCTGCTCGTGGATATTCTTCACCAAAATTTCTTTACTTTCCAGTGCAGATCTCTGGTTGGAGAGTTGTTCGGTAAGACTCTGAATTTTTTTAGACATTTCTTCCAGGGCTTGATTTTTTGCCGTCAATTGAACGTCTTAATTTTCTAAAGGAAGTTGGGTCTTTGCCTCTTCAACATTAATTCGACCAGCCCTTGCTCGGCCATAAGTAGAAGTCATTTCTCTTACTCGAGCAGACGGGGTAGGTTCAGTTCGTTTTAAAATCTCTAACTCTTCTCTTAAGGCAGCATTGTTAGTTTCTAGAAAGGAAAAACCTTCATCATTAACTGGAACTAAGGCTCCCGAAGAAGCGGAGGCAGCAGATCTGAATTGCTTCACTTCCACTTGCAGCCCAATATTATCTTGCTCTAGTAGCTTAGCAATATTCTTGTGCTCTTCAATCTCAAGTTTCAGCACACTTTTCTTTTTCTCATGGGTTGAGATGAACTTGTCATAGCCCCTGTCAGCACTCAACTGTTGGTATTTTTCTCATAACCTTTGTGTAAGAGTGCAGTGGTTTCTTTGTGCTGAAGTTGGAGTTCCTCGATCATCCCTTGAAGATATTCAATCATTTCATAATAAGCCACATTATTGGACACAACATGATCAAGCAAGCACTTAAAGTATTGGTATGCATCAACTGCTCGCTCAGAAGAATCGGGTCCAAGGATATCAATTATTTGGGCCTCAGTAAAATCTGCATGATCCACTTTGAAGTAATCATTATATTTTTTTCATCAACTCTATGTCATGAGCTGATAAGAGTTCCATCCTGGCAACAAACTAGCAAGGAAAAGTAAAAACACATCAACAATGATACAGATAAGAGCAAGTTAAGGAGAAATTCAGATTAGACGATAATAACCCATTTTATTGATCATAAGAGGAGAGAGTACAACCAAAGTTACAAGAAAGAAAGGAAAAGAAGAAGAATAACATAAATAAATAGCCGAGCAACGCTACACCTTCTCCTTATTTCCTATAACACCATCAACCGGTTTGGACGAAGGAGTTGGTTGCTCAGGAGGAATTTGGTGTTGCTCGGTAGAAGCTGATGATTGTTGAACTTACTCGGAGGGTTGAGGAGCAGTAGCAACAGGGACTTATTCTACTATCATCATAGAAGACTCATCAGATGCATCTTTATCACCTTCTTCGTCAATAGTAGGAGGAAGGCCATGAGTGTGTTTTTAAAACAACTCAGAATCATCCGCAATACTCAACTCTTTTAATGCTGTGACCCATCTGTCCCTGAAGTACTTCAGACTTGCATACTCCATCTGGCAAGTATTAGCGGTTAAGGCTATATTCAATCCCTTGTACCAACCAGAGCTGATAGATTTCTTCACTGCAGACTTTCTCTTCGTCTTCTTAGAAGAAGCACGTTCCTCAGCAAGCCTCACCTTCTCCTCAAGGTCTTTTTTTACATCATTCAGCCTCTTCAAGCTGGCCATCACCCTCTTTTTTTCTTGAAATGATGACCTTAAATTTTTCCTCTAACTCCTTGGAGGCACTTATGGCTTGGTCACGAGTCGACTCTGTAGATAGAAGTTTCTTCTCCCAAGAAGCTTTATCTTCCTCGTATTTCTTATGGGATTCCTTTAAGGATTGAGACAACCCAGTAAAAGCTTATTCAATCCCACTAGAGGAGGTTGAAGCCTTGATAGCCTCATCCTTCTCCAGGATATTATTAAAACACATCATAAACTGAAAAAGAAAAGAAGCTCAGATTAGAATATGAATACAGTAGGTGGAAATGAAGTGGTAGGGATGATGATACTTACTGATGTGATATGTTGGGCCGTTAAATCAACGTTTTTCTCCCATGAAAGGGAACCCCCAGCAACTCGATACTCCAAAATGGTCCAAGACTTCATCAAACCTCTGGACGAACTCATGGAAATAAAAGCTGGAGTGCTAGGTCCCGAGGAAGGACCCCCAATATCAGAAGGTCGAGCAACAGTTTCTATAGGTCTTTCTGCAAGACCTCTCCTCGGTCTCCTTAAAGGAGCACCTTCAATCAAAGGTGTTGCCTCTTCTTGCGTAATAGAAACACCTTCAATCAAAGGTGCTGCCTCTTTTGGGACAGCATGTGGTTTCTTACCGACCTCCATAACAGGTGGAATTGTTCCTTTGGATGGAAGAGTATTATCCATTTCCTTCGTCCCTTCAGTCGGTACATCCCCTTTGCTCTTATTTTCCCTATCAGTGCCAGGAGCATCCTTGGCAAAGAACTCAGGCATTCTCCTCTTCTTCATCATCAAAGCAGCAATAGAGGCACCTAAATCAGAAGAAGATTCTTCTACGCCGGCTTGAGAGGAAGGAACTTGATCAAGATCAATTATCACAAGAGGAGCAAGAGGACGAGCAATAAAAGAGGAAGTAGTATTTTTGTATCTCAACAAATAAGAGGCAGCTCTGACGTGCTCCCCAATAACCGATTGATGCAAACACCAGATGAGTTTCAAAGCTTTTATATTAATGTCACTCTCCTTTGGGGGCTTTCTTTTGTTATCAACTACAAAAACAAAACAAACATGAACATCAGTAGCGCATTTCATCAAATATAAATGGAGCTAAACTGAAGAATTAAAAATAACCTATCCCATTGCCATATAGTGGACATCTGGGACCTTGGTAAACATTATTTCCTTTTAATAGAGGGTGTTGCCAATTTTTCATCACAACTCCATGATCAAAATAGTCCCTATTAGCATCGGGAATATTGACCACTAAAGCTCTATTGGAAAACCTAGTTTTAAAATAAAATGTGGTATCACTGGTAACCCATTTATAACAAAACATAATTTCAGGGATCCCTAAACGAGTCCCATGAATCTGGTTTAACCTATGTACGCCATTAACTACCCTCTATGTATTTAGAGCTACTCTTGCAGGCACAATATCGAAATATTGGCGAAACTCCAAGCACAAGGTACTAGGCAGAAAAGAAAAGCCACATTCATCTATGAAAAGTGAGGGAAACCAGCGTCCCTCACCCAGAGAAACTAAATCAGATGGAGAAGAAGGTTTTTCTAGAATAACCCAAGAGGGAATTACAAAATTGGCTCAAAATTTATCCAAAGATTCGACAAGATAAACCATGATGACTAAAGCAAAGAAAGAAGAAAGAATAAATTTTTACAAAAAAATTGAGAAATCTGCTAAGGCGGACGATGGAAAGAACGATAGTATAAAAACAGAGTGAGAAAACACAGAGTTTAGAAATCTGTAGGTAAAAATTAGATGATGATTTTTTTCTATCTCTTTTAAATGCCTTACATCAAGAAGTAGGAAAAGAAATGATTACTAGAAAAGACGATTGCGTTTTCGGCGGTTAAAGGATAAAAAGATGCAAACACCCAAGCATCTGTCGCAGATTCAAAATATTTTCAAATTTGCCATTTCGCGCTCAAATGGCGAGACTAGAAGTAAATTTTGTAAATGTTGGAGATCTGTAATTAATCAAGGTACAAAAAGGTACCCAAGCAGCTTTTGGATAAAATGTTCCACACTCTCATATCAAAACTCATTTGTGAAACATTGGGGCTTATGTTGATACAAAAATTAGTCAGTAGACGTGGACCAATTATATAAAGACACATGCCATCTTATGTGGCAAATACATATGCTGACCGAGCTACTTAGCATGTCGAACTACTCAGCGTCCCGAGCTACATAGCGTGCCGACCTACTCAGCATGTAGAGCATCTAGCCAGGAAGATCAAATGACAATTGTACATTCAATGAACATCGGATTTAATGGACATTCTTATTGTACAGATGTATGTATCTATTAAACAACAGCACATCGTCTATACATACTGATAGCCCCAAGGCTATAAATACATTGTACACCCCCCATAACGGGGTAATCAATCTCATGTAACCATCATCGAGATTAAGGCAAATATCGACAATACAAACAGTGGACGTAGGCCATTTTCATAAGGCTGAACCACTTTAAAAATATTTTGTCTTATTTTATTTCATATTTATCTGTGATTAATTAATTAGATCAAATCTATTTTTTTACATCAACACTCAATATCGGTCCCATCTTGTGTCGATACTATTAATCCTGCCCCAGTTACATTCTCACATGAAGATCCATCAACGAAGAGGTTCCACACAGTTTCATTTTGAGAAAAACTACCTTCTTACAAGGCTCGACTCTTGAATAGGTATCGATCCTCCTCATTCTCAGACACCTTATTTCTTACTGAACCCATCCCGGCATCGTCTTCGGCCTCGATCGGGGGTGGACACATCCTACTCTTTTATTCACAAGTTGTAGCTTTAATATCTTCAGTATCGACCTCGTCCTAGGTGAACTCTTCCATAAAGTCTACCAGTGCCTGCCCCTTAATGGTTGTTCTTGGCTAGCAGATGATGTTGAATTCCCCCAACTCAATTTCCCAAGCCAGCCTCCGTGACTTCTCAAGCTTGTGAATAACCTGTGTGAGAGGAGAATCGATTAGGACCACCATGGTATGTGCCTGGAAATAGGGTTTCATCTTTCTTGAGACATGGATTAGAGCATAGGCCAGCTTCTCCATTTTTGAGTATCTTTGATTGGCCCCTTGGAGGGCCTTGTTGTTAAATTAGACTAGTTTCTGAATTCCACCCTCTTCCCTAACAATATCTACACTAATGGCTGACTCTGAAATAGCAAGATAAAGATACAACATATCTCCTTAGACTAGTCCAGACAATAAGAGTGGAGAGCTGAGATACAACATGTTTAATGCATCCACTCCTCCAGTTTGTCTTTTCACACCCTTTATTTTTGTGGGAGTCTTCATCTTCAACAAAGCTTTGATCTTTTTGGGGTTGGCCTCAATCCCCCTTTGATTCACAATGAAGCCTAAGAACTTGCCTACTCTGACGCCGAAGACACACTTGGTGGGATTAAGATTCATCTCATACTCATCCATCGTGTCAAAAGTATGCTCAAGGTTAGCAATGTAAGTGTCAGACTTGAGGCACTTTGTCAATATATCGTTGACATACGCCTCTATTATCTTCCCAATCTATCCTCAGACATTTTGTTGACCATCTTTTGATATGTTGCCCCGATAATTTTTAATCCAAAAGGCATGACTTGTAGCAATAGGTCCCCTAATCCGTTATGAAAGTTGTCTTCTCTGCATTGTCCGAATCCATGAATATTTGATTTTAGCCTGAGTAGGCCATCCATAAAGCTCATTAACTCATGGATGGCGGTAGCGTCTACCATTTGATCAATCCTTGGAAATGGGAAGCTATCTGGGCAGGCTTTATTCAGATCTATAAAATCAATACACATCCTCCATTTGCCATTGTCTTTGGGGACGATGACAGCATTGGCCAACCACTCCGGGTAAATGACCTCTCTAATAAAATCAGGCTTTTTTAACTTTTTCACCTCTTTCTGGATGACAACATACTTTTTTCGTGAATAGACTCTTCTCCTCTTTTGTATCGACTTTAAATCCTCGGACACATTAAGATTATGGCAGAGAACCTTTTGATCAATTCTAGGCATGTCTTCGTAGATCTAAGCAAAGATGATATGCCTCCTCCTTAACATCTTAACCAACTCCTCTTTCACCTCCTTCCTTAATTCTTTTCCAATTTGGACAGGTTTTTTAGGATCGTCCTAATTGAGGATGATGTATTCTACCTCCTCAGAGGCCTCACCCTTCCTCAGTTTCTTTTCATCCCAAGGGTCTGAAGTATCATTGTTGTCGGTCTTAATGGACCTTTTTTATGCTTCTCTTTCATCGGTTGAGTTAAAGTATCATTCGTGTGCCTCAACATGGTCTCCCTGAACTTCCCCTACCCCATATGGGGTCGGGAATTTAATCATATGGTGGACTATTGAGGGCATGGCCTCAAATTCCTTAAGGGATGCCCTTCCAAGAATTATATTGTAGGTCGAGTAGACATTCTCATCCATGATGAAGAAGCTGATATTCCTTGTAAGACATTTCGGCCAGCTATTTCCCATTCTCACTTCCATTTCATATATGCTTAGGGGATTTACTTTCTCACCACTAAAGCTGATGAGTGGTTGGTGATATGGAATCAACCACCTCTTTCCCATATCTGGACCTTTGTAACAATCCCAAAACATAACATCAGCTAAGCTACCTCCGTCTACTAGAATTCTTAGAACCTCATAGCCGTGCACCAGAGTTGTGATGACCAAAGTTCTTCATCTGGAGCTAAAATTCCCTTGAAATCTAACCTTGAAAAGCCAACTACCAAAGTATTTATATGAACCTTGGCTCTCTTACCTTTGACAGGTGGAATTGCAATTGAGTTGACAGTCGTAGGCTTTAGTGGGAGAGTTTCTGCCTCTGCTACATGTGTTTTTCTATTAGTGACTTCCTTTCCTCCTCCCGTAAGCCCCACGGATCATCTTGACCTCACGTGAGATCATATGGATCCGAGCCTTTGGATGAACAAACTTGGAAGGCAGGTCAGGGTCTTCCTCATCATAGTCGTCCAACTCATAGTCATCTCGGTCGGCTGGAGCATCTAGCTTAAACTTGTTATTTTTCTTCTTCGTCTGGGTGTCATCTCATACACCCTTTGAATTATGATTATCTACATAGTTTCTCATCTTTTCAGCCTTTAACATCTTCTCTATTTCATCCTTCAGAGCAAAAAAAAATTTATTTAGGTGGCCATGGTCCTGGTGAAATTCTCACCATAGATTTCTATTTCTCTTATGAGGAGGAGCTTTCAATCTTTCGGGCCACCTCATGGACTGATCATTCTTGATCTCGTTCAAGATGTATTCATAATTGACTGTGAGGGGAGTGCATTCAGTGAACTTATCGCCCGCTGATATCTTCTTTCCATCGTTGTTCTTCTTCTGGAACTTACCCCGATTGCTAGTACCCTTGTCATCCTCATACTTTGCTTTCATAGCTTCTTCGGTGTTCATGACCTTACCAACCATTGCCAATAGATCACCCATGGACTTTGGTGGGTCTTCAGTAAGCTTCCAGAGTAGTTTTCCCTTTTACATATCTCCTATCAAAGTTGTCATTGTAATACTTTTCTCATAATCTTTCACCTCTAGATTTTCCTTATTAAACCTCGCAATATACTCACTCAGACTCCCATTCTTCCCCTTCTTGACATACAGCAGGTGAGTCAGCTTTTTTTGGGGTCTCAACCCAAAATAGAAGTTGTGTATGAATCTCTCTATGAGCTGTTTGAAATTCTCAATTGAACTCTTTGGGAGTGAGGTGATCCATACATGGGTTGCTCCGATCAAAGTTCTTGAAAAAGTACGGTATCTCATCTCATCTGATACTGAGTAAATATCTATAGCTAATTTGTACATCTCTACGTGGTGAATTGGAATAGTGCTCCCATCATACATGGGAGTGACCATTGGTGGCTAGAACTTGGCTGAGGTTGGAAAATTGACAATCTTAGCCATAGCCCCTTTGTAAGGGGTCTCAGCTTTTGAGAATGTCACCACTACTATTTTCTAACCTCTGGATCGAGTCGTTCTAGGGCCTCTCAGCTGCTGCTATAACATCGGAGTGGATGATATTATCCCCTGCCACCTCGGTCGGTCGAACTAAAGGTTCCCTTGCCATAGACCTTTGTCGGTTGTTCACTTCTCCCAGCCCCTCGTCTTGTCCACATGGGGGCCGATACACTTCTCCTTCTTTTCTAAAGCTAGCAATACTCCTTGATCTGGATAGCCGATCTCTGAGATCACCCAATGGGTCGAGCCTTTCAAAGTCTAACGCTCTGCTCAGCCGATCAAAAGTTGAGCCCCTTGGTTGAGCGTCCTGGAAAGGCCTCCTACTGTGTCCTCGTCTAACTCAAATGGGGCGTAAAGTGTTTCCTGATATTTCATATGGGTCCCAGCATTCATCTTGAGCGTCTTCAGCCTCATATTCAATATACCGATCCTCTGGGTAGTGTTGACCTTGCCTCCCCAAGCGTAGAGGCCTAGGGTCAGCAACGTTTCTCCACCTTTGAAGGTGTGGAAACTCCTTGTGCTGTGTTTGGGGTGGTCCCCTGGTGTCTGGGTACTGGTCTATGGCTGCCAGAGTAATCATCTCCGAAGTTATCCCCGCGGGTCTCACCAATACTGTCACACCCCAACCCCAAATCCATTTTAATCATTTATTTGTAAAATAATTAAATCATAATCTTCGGTCCATTTGAAATATAATTAATTTATTAATATTTTCATGTGTAATGTACATGATGAATATAATACTATTCTTTGTGCCATAACATAATCAACATCAGAGTCATAATTAAATGAACCTACAATACAATGATTAAATATTTCAATTATCAAGCTAAACCACTATACCTTAATATATACAACGTGCGAGTGTGGTAAAATCCTCAGTGTGACAATGATAAAAATCCCCTTATCTAAACCCCATCTTTTTCTAATGGTGTTGCTCTCAAAATCACCGTTCATATGATATCCTAGCTGGCAGTGTACAAACCTAAAAATATTAAAACATAAACCGCAATCATTAAGCTTAGTGAGGTACTCTTTTCCTGCAGTGAAATAACAGTTCTGTATCAAATCTGCAGATAAAAAATCCAACCAATCCTGCCCTGCTATGAAATAACAGTTTTATATCAAATTTGTGGATATAACATCCAAACAATCCTGCCCATTGGCAATAACAAATTTTGGAACATAACTTCCAACAAATCATTGTTATAAGACAAATAAAATCATTGGATCTTTGTCCAATTCCAATCCTGGATCATAAGACCTAAACAAATCCGGGATATTTGAATATCCAAACAAATCCTGAATACCGAGATATTCTAACAAATCCTGGATTATAAGACCCAAACAAATCCCGGATCATAAGATCCAAACAAATCCTGAATACCGAAGTTTTCAAACCAATCCTCTCTAAGAGCTATATTTATATTTATAATGAAATAATCATAAGTACACTCTCCTTGGCAACTTATCAGGCATTCTCTTTTCCTTTGTCTGGCACTTTTTAATTGGTTCTTCTTCTCTTCCTATCATTCTTACAATATTAGTATCATCAGAAGAATAATAAAAATCCAAGGACTAACTTGAACATAACTCAATTCATAATCATCATATGATTCCATTCAAATCATTTATCATAAAGGAAATTCCATTTAAACTTATGTCAAGATAATTAGCATATCTAAATCATAGTCCAACCATTCCTTAGTCTCCTCCTGGTAATCCAATCCTTAACATATTAGGTTACCAATACAAAATAGGACATATAATTTCAAGTTTCCGAAAGCAAGATATGCCCATTTCTTTACTACATAGCAAATCCACCTTATAGGCTTCTCTATCATTCAGTCCATTTTTTAGGTATTTTCATAATTTTTCTACATCATAACTGACTATGAAATTCCTTACAATATCACTAAACATATTGAATAATACAAAATTAATGTTTCATAATTTTTAAGGTTCATTTTCTATGTCAAGAAAAACATCGAACACATGGTGTGCATACTTGCACTTTGGGGGAAGATTTTATATCTGAACTTCAAACTATCACCGAAGATTCATTTCTTGATATTTTTAATTAATTTTAGGATATGCTATACATATATGAGTCTATGTTAATTTCCAACTAGAATTAATTAATTTTAGTAAGTATACAAAAAGATATAATGGTTTGAATACACAAGGTTTCTAAACGAAGCAATTTCAAGGGTTGACACGTTCAACTTTGCTTAAACTTATATCTATCCATACATACACATCAAGACGTGGAAGTTTAGTAAAAAAAATGATGATATCTATCATTTTAATCAGAAATATAAAAAATTTAACAAGATTTATGGGTAAAAGTACTTTAGGGACTTTTAGGTAATTTCCTATGAACTTTTTTCTCCAACTTGTCCTCGCCTTTTCTTCCTAAACTTCCAGATTCAGTCTCCTTAGGCTAAAATTTTTCCATGGCTGAAATATGCTGAAGGAGGGAATTATTCCATGGGTTATAAGTCATCATAAGGGCACCCACCCTTGGTCCAATCAAAATATAACATGTTGCTCCATGTAAGACAAAATATCATTTAAGGCTAAATGACTACTTTACCCCATGTTCGTAAAAAGACGATATTTTCTCACTTGGATGTCCATTTGATGTAGAGTTTGTTGTCTTACAAACTTAACTCACATGTCTACTGCTATTTAGTTTTCACCTCAAGTCAATTGTTATATTATAAGGGTCAAAACTAGTTTCCAATCTGAATATTCCTACCAAAAACTTCAAAACCTTGTGTTTGTAACTAATTCAATATTTCATGCTTTATGAAGGTAGGATTAGACTAAGCATAATAACTTAATATTATATATATTAATAGCACATTACCCATATCATATAATCTAAACGTGATTCAAACATAATTAATCATAATTATATTTGAGTTGTCACAATTCTCCCCTCGTTGGGAAATTTTATCTTCGAAATTGACATACCTTGGTTATTTGAATCAAACAAATATGGATAAAGGATTTTCATGCTATCCTCACTCTCCCATATAGATTCTTCCATGTAATTCCTTCTCCACACAACTTTCATTTCTGGGATCACTTTGGATCTCATTATTTGTTCCTTCCTATCCACAATAGCAAGTGGTTCTTCCACATAACTCAAGTCTTCCTTCAACTCAATAGGTTGTTCTACCAATACATGTTAAGGGTCTGCTACATACTTTCTCAACATAAAAATATGTAAAACATCATGTAATCCGGATAACTCCCGTGATAATGCTAACTTGTAGGAAATCATCCCGACTTTTTTGAGAATTTTATAGGGTCCAATATAGTGTGGACTCAATTTCCTTTTATTTACAAATATCATAACTCCGTTCCATGGCGATATTCGGAGAAATACATATCTCCTTTCTGGAATTTCAAATCCTTTTGGCGTTTATCCACATAACTTTTTTGTCTGCTTTGAGTTATTCTCATTCTATCTTGAATAATCTTCACTTTTTCAGTGGTGACATCAATCAACTCTGGACCCTCTATCTTCCTTTCACCAACTTCACCCCAACATATCGGTGTACAACACTGTCTACCATACAATACTTCACATGGTGCCATACCAATAGTATATTGAAAACTATTATTATATGCGAATTCTATCAAAGGAAAATATTCATCCCAATTACGCTTAAAGTCAAGCACACAAGCTCTAAGCATATCCTTTAAAATCTGTATGGTTCTTTCAGACTGCTCGTCTGTCTGAGGATGAAAAGTTGTACTAAACTTTAAGTTAGTACCCATAGCATACTATAATCTATCACAAAATTTGGATGTAAAAATAGGGTCCCTATATGAAATAATAGATATGGGTGCTCCATGCAATCGAATAATCTCATTAACATATAATCTAGCATACCTATCAATTGTATACGTAGTCTTGACTACTAGAAAATAAGCTGACTTGGTCAGTCAATCCACCACTACCCAAATCGAATCTGACCCCTTCTGAGATAGAGGAAGCCCAACCACAAAATCCATCGTTACATGATCCCATTTCCATTCGTGTATTGGCAATGGCTGAAGCAAAACCAGCAGGTTTCTGATGCTCCACTTTCACTTACTAGCATATAAGGCATATAACAATAAAATCGGCTATTTCTTTCTTCATATTATTCCACCAATAATGCTCCTTTAAATCCCTATACATTTTAGTACAACCAGGATGCATAGTATAAATGGAATCATGAGCCTCATCTAAAATTTTCGCTTTTAATCCACCAATATTAGGCACACATAATCGCTGCTTGTACAATAAAGTTCCATCATTAACAATACAAAAGTCTTCAGACTTACCATCTCGGACATATTTTCATTTATTCTCCAGAAATGGATCCTAACTTTGCAATTCACGAATACGAGTAGATAACAAAGGCCTTATGCTTCTATGATCAAAGAATATGTCACCATCTGCTGGATGCAATTCTACTCCCATCAATCTCAATTCCATAACGTGGGTGACTCTAGCACACTGAATACAAGATAATCTACCCGAAGCCTTTCTACTCAGAACATCTGCAACTACATTTTCCATCCATGGATGGTAGTGAATGGTACAATCATAATCTTTAATTAACTCCATCCCATCGCCTCTGCCTCAAATTCAATTCCTTCTGAGTAAATAAATACTTAAGGCTTTGATGGTCAGTAAAAATTTCACATACTTCACCATATAAATAATGATGCCACAATTTCAAAGCAAACATAATAGCAGTAAGTTATAAATCACGTGTATGATAATTAAGTTCCTGTGTATAACTAAAAGCATAATCAATAACCTTACCATGTTACATAAAAACACAGCCCAACCCCTGATGTGAAGCATCGGTACAAATGAAAAAACCATCTCCACCATGTGGAATAGTAAGAACAGGTGCGGTTACCAATCACTTTTTCAATTCTTCAAAAGTATTTTCACAATCAGAATTCCATTCAAACTTGACATTTTTTTGGGTTAATTTAGTCATTGGAAAGTCAATTGAAGAAAATCCCTTAATAAACCTCCTATAATATCCAACCAAACCCAAAAAACTCCTCACCTCAGTCACATTATTGGGCCTCTCCCATTTTATAATAGCTTCTACTTTCATGGGATCAACACATATACCATCTCTAGAAATAAAATGGCCTAAAAATTCAAATTGTGATAGCCAAAATTCACATTTGCTCACATTCAAAATATTTTTGAGATGCTTTTCATGTTAAACCATATCACGTGAGTAAATCAGAATAACATCAATAAAAACTATTACAAATGAATCAAAAAAAGGATGCAGCACTCGATTCATAATATCCATAAATACCGCTGGAGCATTAGTCACTCCAAAAGGAATTACCAGAAATTCAAAATGACCATACCGAGTATGAAAAGAAGTTTTAGAAATATCACCATCTTTGACCCTCAACTGATGATAACCTGATCTCAAGTCTATTTTTTAAAACACTTTAGAACTCTGTAACGGATCAAACAAATCATCAATACGAGGTAAAGGGCACTTGTTCATAATTATAGCTTTATTCAGTTGCATATAATCAATATACAAATGCATGGTACCATCTTTCTTCTTCACAAATAAAGCTGGCGCACCCCATGGAGATACACTAGGCAGTATGAACTCCCTATCAAGTAAATCCTGCAACTGAATCTTGAGTTCTGTTAACTCATCTATACAGTTCCATAGAAATAGGGGCCGTTTCCGGTGCCAATTCAATACTAAACTCAACTTCTCTCTCTGGAGGTAACCCATGCAACTCATTAGGAAACACTTATGGAAAATCCCATACAATAGGAACATAGACTAATTGTAAATCCCCCTTCCTAGTGTTAAGAACATATGCAATAAAACGTTCACAACCCTTACTCAATAATTTCCTCGCCTGAATAGCAGAAATGGTGCAACTAGGAACAATTTTTGTTTCCCCACAAATTTAAATTCAGGGTCACCAGGCATATTATAAGCAACTTTCGTACCGAAACAATCCATAGATGCATGATATTTAGATAACCAATCCATTCCCAGAATTATATCAAAAAAATAAATATGCAATGGAAGTAGATCTATAACGGTATCACTAACCCCCACAGTCAAAACACAATCAAGAAAAACATATTCAGATATAACCATATCCCCCATAGGCATATGAGTACCCAAACCCACATCTAAACGAGTACATGGTCTATTCAGTTATATAACAAATGCATATGACACAAAAGAATGTGTGAAATCGGGATCAATCGAAACATAAGCACTTCTATCAGTAACATAAAGTGTACATGTCACCACATCCGTAGTAACCTAAGCCTCTTTCATCGTAAAGACTCGTCCACCTGGACTGGAACTACCAGTTTGTTCCATGCCCAAGGTTCCATCTATAATTATATGTAATACAACAAAGTTCTAATAACCAACATAAAAATATTATAAACTAAACTATTGGTTAGTACATAAACAATTTAACAATATCAAATCAAACCAATAACTACCATCTAACCGTCACACACGTCAAGAATTAATAACCTAGACGCTTTGATACCACTAAATGTCACACCCCGGCCCCAAATCCATTTTAATCATTTTAAATCATAATTTTCGGTCCATTTGAAATATAATTCATTTATTAATATTTTCAGGTGTATTGTATATGATGAACATGATGCTATTCTTTGTGTCATAAAATAATCAACATCAGAGTCATAATTAAACGAACGTACAATACAATGATTAAATATTTCAATTATCAAGCTAAACCATTCTACCTTAGTATATACAATGTGCGAGTGTAGTAAAATCCTCAGTGTGATAATGATAAAATCCCCATATCTAAACCCCAGCTCTTTCTAACGGTACTGCTCTAAAAATCACCGATCATATGATATCCTAGCTGGCAGTGTACAAACCTGAAAATTTTTAAAATATAAACCGTAAGAATTAAGCTTAGTGAGGTACTCTTTTCCTGCAGTGAAATAACAGTTCTATAACAAATCTGTGGATAAAAAATCCAAACAATCCTGCCCTGCTATGAAATAACAGTTTTATATCAAATATGTGGATATAACATCCAAACAATCCTGCCCATTGGCAATAACAAATCCTAGAACATAAGTTCCAACAAATTTTTGTCATTAGACAAATCAAATCATTAGATCTTACAATTCCAATCCTGGATCATAAGACCCAAATAAATCCTGGATTTTTGACTATCCAAACAAATTTTGAATACCGATGTATTCAAATAAATTCTGGATCATAAGAGCCAAATAAAGCCTAGATACTTTAATATCCAAACAAATCTTGAATATCAAAGTATTCAAACCAATCCGCTCTTAGAGTTGTATTTATATTTATATATGAAATAATCACAAGTACACTCACCTTGGCAACTTATCAAGCTTTCTCTTTTCCTTTGTTCGGCACTTGTTTAACTGGTTCTTATTCTCTTCCTATCATTCTTACAATATTATTATCATCATATGAATAATAAAAATCCAAAAAATAACTTGAACATAACTCAATTCATAATCATCATATGACTCCATTCAAATCATTTATCACACTACACCAAAATAGCCAAATTATCACCTTTCAGCCGGCCACCCTTGTCACGGTCAATGATCGTGATAACAAACACGTGTTTTGTGTCACGATCATTTATCGTGACAAGATCGTGACAAAGTATTGTCATGGTCATGAACCGTGACACGACCGTGACAAATGTTCTTGTCACGGACTTATCACGGTCCATGACCGTGACAATACTTAAAATAATTGTCACAGTCAAGGGCCTTGACACGACCGTGACAATGTCTTCAGCAAAAAAAGCCCTCGGCTTTCTTTTTTTCCCACCGTTTTTAGTTTCTCTCTCTCTCTCTCTCTCTCTCTCTCTCTAAGCGATGTCTCTCTCTCTCTAAGGTATATTTTTTCCTCTCTTTCTCTTTCATTTCTATATGTGTGTGTATGTGTGTGTATATATGTGTGTATATGTATGTGTATATGTGTGTGGGGGTGTGTGGTAGGGGTGTGTGGTAGTGTGTGGTGGGGGAGGGGGGAAGGGGGTGGTGGGGGTGGGGGTGGGGGTGGGGGTGGGGGTGGGGTGGGTTGTGTGTGTACGTGTGTGTGTGTGTGCAGGTGTGGTGGGGGTGGGGGGAGGGGGGCAGGGGGTGTGGTGGGGGGTGTGGTGTGTGTGTACGTATGTGTGTGTGTGTGTGTGTGTGCAGGTGGGCTGTGTGTGTACGCGTGTGTGTGTGTGCAGGTGTGGTGGGGGTGGGGGGATGGGGGCAGGGGGTGTGGGGGGGTGTGGGGGGGTGTGTAGGGGTGATAATTTTTTACACGACACGATAACCCGACACGAAGTTAACGGGTTAGGGTTGACTATTTCTTGACACGAACCCGAATATGACACGACCCGCCAACACGAATAATAAATGGGTTGGGTTAGTGCCCATTTCATATGAAAGTAGGATTGCCCCTCATTGTAAATTAGTAAATTAATAATTGTATACTTTAATTGTTAGTTTAATTGATGAAAATAATTATTGTGTGTGTGGTGGGGGGCAGGGGGTGGTGTGTGTGCATGTGTGTGATGAGGGAGGGGGTGTATGAAAGTTAATTAATAATTAGTGCTCATTTTTATTTGTAGTAATTGTACATATTTGCATGTCTTCTTCTAATTTTTTTTATCTGTACTAATAACATTTTTTTACAGCAAATGTCTCCTTCAGGTATTAAGGCGAGGATGATGATGATGCTAGTTCTGATGATGTCGTTTGGGCTCGGTGGTAGCGGAGGCGACGAGGGATCCTCGTCCCCTAGGCTCCCTAAATATGGCAAATTTGGGATTACCATCGAGAACAAGTCGGAGCTATTAGTGAGATCCCTCGAGCTGGTAAAGATGGTCATCGACCCGGGGTTTATGAGTTGGAAGGAGGTGCCATATGAGCTCAAGTTAGCTGTTTGGGAGGCACTACAGGTAATATATTTATATTTATATGAATATTTCAATTTCAATTTCGATTTCAATTTAATTTTATATTTATATTTATATTTATATTTATTCGCAACTAACATTGTATTTGTTAGACAGGAACAATTCAACTTGGATCCAAAGCTACGCGATTCCATATTGGAGAAGTTGAGGGAGAAACACAAGACGTGGAAGAAAAATATGCGGACACGGTACTTTGGGAAAACACAAGAGTCCATTATCCAAAGGCATGAATCCATCCCGCCGAAGGAGTCGATCTCATTGGCACAATGGCAAAAGTTCATTGACAATGATATTGGGGAGCGACAATTGGCATCTCGCCAATCGGGGAGGAAAAATCAGGCAAAAAAGACGGACGTGCACTACGCCGAGGTGGAGCATAGGATGATGGTAAGATTTAATTTTTCTATAACTACAAAAATATATTATTCTGCATTATTTTACTTTGCGGGGTCGATACTAATTTTACTTTATTTTATTTCAGGGGATAGGGAGTGGCCCTGGGGGTAAGCCACATAGGCTCGATACTTATGTGGCTCTTCGAACGAAGAAGGGAAAGGACAAGGAGGTGTCCCTGAGCATCGCGGCCACGATTGTAAGTAATCCGACAGTTTACTTTTTGTTAATTACATTATAATTTTTTAGTTTACTTATTTTACTAATCATGTGCTTTTTGTCGTTTCAGGCAAAGCTTAAAGAATTGCATGAGTCGCAGTCTGATGCCGACAAGGCATCTTTGTCCACAGACGCACTCAGCCAAGTGCTTGGCTCTAATCGCAAGGGGAGGACAAGGGGGTGAGCTCGCGGGTGGCCAAATCTAGCATCATCGGATTGGAGATGAGCGACACCAGGTTGGCTCGAACGGTGGATTCACATGACGCGAAGCTGTCCCATTTGGAGGCGACGGTCCAAGATATGTACTCATTCATGAAGCATACGTTGGGTGGAGATCGTAAGGGGAAAGGGAAGGAGAAGGCGGTGGAGAAAAAGGTGCGGGAGGACGAGGTGCAGGATGACAAGGATGTGGACCTCGTTGCTTCATCACCGACATGTGCGTACTTCGATGATCCACTTCCCTATTTGGCTCCCTTCAACAGACCGATGTCAACACTTGTTTGGCCGAGCGTGTTCATATTGGACGTATTTGATGGCCAACGGATAGGGCGGGGTTGAGGGACCCGAATATCGTCTAGGTTGGAATATTTCATGGATGTGAGCTTCAAGAGATCGAGTCTAAGGTGCTCGTCACGCATGTGATACCCAGAAAGGAGAACACCCTATTGTGGTTGCGCGAACAATGCGGCACGATGTATATTAGTGGGTGTGTCAATTCGTATATCGTGTGGCCTACTCACCTCCTCACATTTACCTCAGACATGTAGTGACATTATTTTTATGTTGGTACATTTGAATTATATTTGGATTATATCGTCATGTATATTGTTTCTATTTTGAATGTATATTTGCATTATCTTTAGTTTATTTGGATATATAATGTTTGAACATGTACAACGTTGCTATAACAGGTACAAATATACTGCTGGGCAGTGACAGTGGCCATATTGCCCATCAGATTTTTTTTAAACTCTGTCCAGAATTGTTAGGTCATTGACCGCGACAAGTCCTTGACAAATAAGGTTGTCACGAACTTGTCACGGTCATTGACCTTGACAATGTTTTTAAAAAGGGTCAAGGCTTTGTGACGGTTATTAATCATGACTAAACTTGTCACGGTCAGGGACCGTGACACGACCGTGACAATTCTAACGAACTTGTCACGGTCAATGACCATGACAAGTCCGTGACAAAAAAAGTTGTCTCACCCCGAATTGTCACGGTCATTAACCTTGACAAGTTGAACTTGTCAACGTCAATGACCGTGACAATTAGGCAGATTTGGTGTAGTGTCATAAATAAAATTCCATCTAAACTTATGTCAAGATGTTTAACATATCTAAATCATAGCCCAACCATTCTTTAGTTTCTTCCTGGTAATCCAATCATTAACATATTAGGTTTCCAACACAAAAGAGGATACACAATTTCAAGTTTTCTAAAGTAAGATATGCCAATTTCTTTACTACATAGCAAATTCGCCTTATAGGCTTCTCTATCATTCAGTTAATTTTCAAGAATTTTTATAATTTTTACACATCATAACTTACTATGAAATTCCTTACAATATCACTAAACATATTGAATAACACAAAATTAATGTTTCATAATTTTCAAGGTTCATTTGCTATGTCAAGCAAAACATCAAACACGTGGTGTGCATACTTACACTTTTGGGGAAGATTTTCTATCTGAACTTCAAACTATCACCGTAGATTCATTTCTTGGTATTTTTATATAATTTTTGGATATGCTATACATATATGAGTCTAGGTTAGTCTCCAACTCTAATTAATCAATTTTAATAAGTATACAAAAAGATAGAGAATTTTGAATACACAAGGTTTCTAAACGAAGCAATTTCAAGGGTTTATACGTTCAACTTTGCTTAAACTTACATTTATCCATACGCACACATCAAGACATGGAAGTTTAGTAAAAAATGATGATTTCTATCATTTTAATCAGAAATACCAAAAGTATAACAAGATTTATTGGTAAAAGTACCTTAGGGACTTTTACGTAATTTCCTATGAATTTTTGCTCCAACTTTTCCTCGTTTTTTCTTCCTAAACTTCTAGATTCTCTCTCCTTAGGCTAAAATTTTTCCATGGATAAAATATGCTGCAGGAGAGGATTATTCCAAGGGTTCTAAGTTGGCATAAGGTCAACCCCCTTGGGTCCAATCAAAATATAACATGTGGCGCCATATAAGACAAAATAGCATTTAAGGCTAAATGACTACTTTACCCCCTATTCGTAAGAAGACGATATCTGCTCACTCAGATGTCCGTTTGATGCAGCATTTATTGTCTTACAAACTTAACTCACATATCTACAACTTTCTAGTTTTCACCTCAAGTCAATTGTTATATTATAAGGGTCAAAACTAGTCTTCAATCTTAATATTCCTACCAAAAACTTCAAAATTTTGTGTTTGTAACTAATTCAATATTTCATGCTTTATGAAGATAGGATTAGATTAATCATAATAACTTAATATTATATATTAATAACATATTACCCATATCACATAATCTAAATATGATTCAAACATAATTAATCATAATTATATTCGAGTTATCACAAATATATTTTGGCTGAAGGCGACTAGTTGCTCATGTATCACCTACTGGCTAGCCGCCAATGATTTCAATGCCTCTACCACCTCCACCATTTCTGATTGAAGTGGGGCCTTACTAGATCTGGGTCCACCAACTGGAGGTGGAAATTTTGATGCCATGTTTAAAATCTGGTGGATGAGCTATAACCTGAAGAGTAGAAGCTTAGAGGCTCAATAAGAGCTCTTTCAACGGTGAAACAGCTCCACAATGGGGGAGGATTAGTTCACCACCAGAGACTCCGATGAGTAAAATCTAGAGAAGGGAAGAGATAATAATTCTCGTTTCCATAGATGGCACCAGACTAATGATATCAAAATTGGTAGCACTAGGGCAAAGTGACAATGAGCCCACACAGATGCAACAATGGCAGAAAATAAGTAATATAACAGTAGGAAGAAATGAGGTAAAGAGGAAAAATGTCAGAATTAAGTGGTTCATCCTATTGAAGGCCTATGTCCAATGTGCAATTGTGTGAAATCCACTCATTCAGGCTCTAATGGACTAAATATATATGCACTTGAGCTGTCTCTCTCTTACAGTGAATTTGATAGAGTTTTAGTAGGGTTTTTAATATGTTCCCTCTACAATGTAGAAGATGAACTGTATTTATAGTGACTTAAGGGTGTAATGTATCCCCAATCATGTAATCAACATGTGTAAGAAGAGTCTTCTAATATCTATTTGACATTTGTTCTTCACACATGTAACTAATTATGAGGCAATATTCCCTCACGTGAGGGGATAATCTGGTTGTAACAGACTTGTCCACGTGAGACATGCTATCTTGGAACCTGTTGATGCTCGTACTGTAAGTGTCGTCTGTAGAGGTCTCGTCTTGTCCGAGTATAAGGTTGTTGGTGTAGAGAAGAACTTTATATTAGCAAGTGGAAAGTGTGGTCTCGGTCGAAGACATATGGTCATGATATGCTATACAGGTTATTTCCTGGCATCGACTGAAGTAAAATGACGAGAGGTATCCTTGCTGATGAAAGGCTCCCCTGAGGTCTTGGCTTACTGGATAGTCGAGGTTCTAGATAACGAGGTCGACCCTATCCTAAACGAGTCTTGGTATGAGCTCGAGAGGGTCCCTAAGAACTCGGCTGTAGGTGGAAATGACCCTCATCCTAGGACAAGGTCACACGTTTATCATATCACCAACTACGAACTCTGGATTCTTTGAGGGGAAGAAACCAATTAATGCGCTTTATTTCAGGGTCTGTTGGAACATCTAAGCCATTAAATCTTTAGAGGAACCAAGGAGGTTCATGGCTTGGTGATAGCTTTGAATGTGAACAATTAATGGTTCTTTTCCCCCAAACTTCTCGATGGTTGGCATTTTGAACTTCACTGGCAATATGGCTTTGGGATAGGGAGACATATGGTTATAGTCCATGTAGTCCCCAAATATCTTGACCTGATCAAACTTCTTCAACAATATCTTGAGGTCTTCTTTAACCTTGTTTAGTACCTCTTCCTTAGGATCTATGGGTGCTGGTAGGTTGTCCTCTAGCTGGGAAAGATTCGAGATAGGGAGCTGAGCTAGAGGCGGCCAATAAGTAGGCGGGGCGCGTGGAGTATGATGATACTCTTTTGGGACCCAAATAGGCTCGAGAGCGCGTGGACCCATGGGATGAGGAAATATAACCTCAGGTTCTTCGGGAATCTGGGCCTGATGATGCTGTATCTCGTGGACCTCAGTATGAAGGTTATCAATCTTGGCGTTGGGCTAGGCTAAAATGGTCACCAAATTGAATTGCACATTCGGTTCTTGGTCGATGTTCTCCATAAAAATCTAGTGAAGGTAAATCCCAAACTCTAATAAGGGAGCAGAAGAACCGACGGAGCTTCAGAGTGGTTTTATAGAAGATCGAAGCAAATAGGGAGCAGGCCAAAGTCAAGTATGCGATCGAACTGAGAGGGAAAATGGTTCGAATTTATTTTTAAAAGGGGGAGAGAGAAAATTATGGGTATTTCGGAAGGAGGAGAAAAAATGTTTTTTGGAATTTTTAAAAAATGAGGGTAAAAGGAGAGGAATCCAGCATGATTGTTTTTATTGTTATTATGAGGTTCTAACTTGTATTAGATTTACCTAAATGCAGAAAAAAAAAATGTCGAACAGGACCAGAGCCTTGGAAAATGGGGTTTGAAACAAATATGTAAAACAGGTTGGACTTGTTTGCAGGCTCACCGATGGGTCCGTGTTTTGAAAAAAAAGGCAAAATCACGCGAAAATTTGGGTGGTATGCCAACTCGGAATTTTGGCAGAGTTTTGCATGGTAACCGAAAAATATGAGTGTCCTAGTCTTAACATCTAGATAAGGTTTATGCAATTATTGGATTAGTGGAAGGGTTCCCCCCCCCCCCCCCCTTTGGCATGACTTCCACGATATACCTCTTGCCTATAAGGTAAATCATTCATCGGTACATATGGACAAGCCATTTGATATACCTGAGTGTACGTGAATTACCTCACTATATACCTCATAGGGCAAATGTGAAAGAGAATTTAATATACTTGATGTACGTGAACGAGTTCCCGACTATATACCTCCAGTCATTAGTTCGATCAAGTGATATGATGTGGGGGGAACCGTTCGATATACATCGAAGGTACGAGGACAATGGAAGGTGAGAGTTATATCTCTTAGGCTAACTGCGACCCGCAGGTTCAGCGCCCATCACAAAGTGAACCCTCAATACGGGATAAAATTTTGGAAAATAGCCATGCTATATGGTGATGTAGTGTGAAAAAATGAATGAGTATTAATTAAAATATTATGGAGAGAGACTATTTTTAATCATTTTTTTATTTTCATGATGAGTACGGGGAATACTACATGTTGATGTAAAAAATTAGATCACTCTAATAATTCAATCACAGATAAATAAATGAGACAAAAGATTTTTAAAGTGGTTCAGCCTTATATGAATGGCCTACGTCCACTGTTGTTTTATTGCTGAGTGTTTGGGAATTCTCGATTACAAGAAATTGCGTTCTAGATCCCAAAGTTTGGGTTCATAATCAGGTTCCCTACAATGAGGATTGTACAATGTATTTATAGCCTTGAGGCTGTCATCTGAAAGGGTGATACATTAAATGATATACATATAAAAGGGTAATACATTTAATGCCCTTTAGGCGTGTGCGTCTAAATGATAAGCATTTAATGAACCAGTTGAACTGTTGGTTATTCATCAATTAATGCTCTGTTCGAGATGCAGCTCAGACCGCCTGAGCTTTCTGGTATTCAAGAGTTCCTCGGAGAGGTCTGTTCCTCGGAGCGTATGAGTTCCTCGGTAAGGTCTATTCCTCGGAGTGTAAGAGTTCCTCGGAGTAACATGGTTCCTCGGAGCATGTGATTATCTCGAAAGTGCTTGTTGTTGCCATGTAGATAGCCACGTGTCTTTGTTTGATTGATCCAAGTCAGCAGATTAATTTTAGTATCAACACTACACTAAATTGGTCGCATGGAAACTATACTACGCATGGATACATGTGAGTGAGTATGTGTCATAGGAGTATATACAAGTGAGTGGTGTGGTAGTGAACCTATGCCTGGATCAATTACAAGTGGTGTGTGGCATGTGTAAATGAGCATATATACAAGTCTAGATATTTTGGTTGTGTGATATTAAAGCCTAAGCATGGATATTTTAAGTGAGTGTGAAGTATGTGAGTGTAAAGTGAATATAAGCATAAGTGTGTGTAGTGTACATGGAGAGTATATACAAGTTTGTGAAGTGTACAAGTGAGTCGAAAGTGATATATACATGAGAGATATATATACAAAAGGATAAAGAGATGATAAAAGGGAACATGTAGGTTAGTTCATACGCACACATATAGAAAAGAATAATGCCCATGCAAAAATAGATTTAGTCCTCTTATAGAAGTCCCCGGAGGAGTCGTCACTGTGGCCATCCTGGGACGTAGGGGGTCGGGGTCTCCAGAGGTGGATCCCATCCTTCCTTCCCCCCTTTTCATCTTTTTTAGCGTGTGGATGGGATTTCATCCTTTATAGGAGCGCTCGTTCGTTGTCAATGTGGGGTGATATTTAGAGATAGAGTCGTCAGCTTATTTTTCACAAAGCAGGCAAAAGAAATGTTATCGCCTCGAGAGAAGGACATTAAAGACAATACTGATGCTTGCAAAATCAAGTAGTTCAAAAGTACAGGGATTAAGTTATGGAACAGGAAGGTATTAGGTACCCATCCCTCCCTTTCGGTCTCTTATGGACAGATGTTAATCTTCTCATGTAGAACTCCATGATGTATGTGCTTATGTGCATGTTATAAATGGAGGATTAAATCACTCAACTCGCGTCATGGTTAAAGGCGGAGCGAGGTCATCCTTAAGAGTGTTCTTAAAATAGTAATAGAAAATATGATGTGAGAGTTTTTCTATTCACAAATATTTATGAACAAACAATTGTGTATATCGGACAGGATACAAGCAAGCAAGCATATAAAATTTATTTATCATAAGTGTATAATGAGAATAAAATAATGAATGTAGGTGGGAGGACTTAAGTCGAGGGATTTACCCAAAACATCTACGTAGTCCGGGGGAATCAAAGTCCATGTATTTCAAAGACAATAAGAGGTGGGGATTAGCCCATAAATCCAACCGGGGACTTTATTAGATGTGTATGAGTAGAAAGGTGTTTTACTGTGAGAAAATATGATGAGAAATCCCCTTTTGGAATTTATGAGTGAACCCCCTTTTTCTTGTTTGGGGGAATTTGTTATGAAAATAAGGTATATGCAAATACTAATAATAAAATTTTAGAATTAAGATTTGTGATGTAAGTAAATAA
This sequence comes from Sambucus nigra, assembly GCA_949130495.1. NCBI lineage: Eukaryota > Viridiplantae > Streptophyta > Magnoliopsida > Dipsacales > Adoxaceae > Sambucus > Sambucus nigra. The sequence goes on along the minus strand of OX422216.1, from coordinate 59,955,111 downwards.
GATACTAAAGCAAAAATAAAGTAACTAATGCAAAATCAAGAGAAATTAAATACAAAGAGGAAGAAATAAACCTCCTTATGGTAATTTGAAGTAGATATCCCTTGCATATGTGTGGCCTCAAGGTGGAGTGATGGTGGTTTGAGGAGGTGAGTGGGTAATTTATATAAAGAGTTGGCAGGAGTGAAACGGAGCCCGGGAGCGCCTGGTGGCCTTCGGGTCAATTTTTGGGGTAGAATGGATCATTCGTCCGAATCTTAAGTCTGATTCGTGCAGGGGACGGACCTTTAGAAAGGAAATTCAGAGCCTTTAGAAGATTCATTGAGCTTGCGCTTAGACGAGGAAGTTTATTGGGATCAAAAAAGGGCTCGAGAGCGCCCGATGGCCTCCAGATTAGTTTTCAAAAGTAAAATACATCGTTCGTCCGAACTCTAAGGCCAATTCGCGCACGTGGCAGGCCGTTAAAAAGGGGATTCAGAGCCCTTCGAAGATTCATTGAGCTTTCACTCTAACAAGAAAGTTAACCAGAGTTAAACGCAAACCGAGAGTGCCCGATGGCCTCTAGATCGGTACTTAGAGTATGACCTAGGGTTTGCAGTGAATAGATGAGTGTTAAGGACCTAAGGAGATGCTAAGGAGGGTCCAAGGATGGGGTGTCTACATTCTTATTATAGCACACACACACACACACACACACACACACACACATATATATATATATATATATATATATATATTGGCTCCAACTCTAGTGAGTTTGAATTTCATGATCATATATATATATATATGATCATGAAATTCAAACTCACCAAAGTTGGAGCCAATTTATCTAAGAATATTTAGTTTTTTATCCCATCAGGCATGCAAGTATAAGTTGACTCGATTAAAATATTCCCCTTATTTCAAAGTTCCCTTGGTGATTTCCACTCAATCCTCCTTCAAATAACCATATGATTTGGACCCAAGTTTTTGTACATAAACATTTTTTGGCATGTTATATCTATTTTCTGCCCCTTGTCAAGTTTTTCCTCCCTGAACTTTGTCTCTAAGAAGTTGTTCCATTAATGGACGGATATTTTAACATTTTACAAAAATCTGTCTTTCAATGCCAAAATGTCAGAACTTGGTATCCCCTCCAAGAAGTGAACCTTTCATAGGCTTCTCCAGTTATCTATGCCTCGATGCCCACAGCCATATTCCTAAGCGACAAAAAATAGACTTTTAAAATATGGATGTCATTTTTGTTAGCGGTAGGATTCCTAGAATTGGAGAATCCAATGTGCTTCTTATTTAATTCTTTAGATTCCCTAGTAACGGGAGTCAGAGGAGGAGAATTAATAGAGGTTTGTGGAGTTTGATGACTCCAAAAATAGTTTAGATGGAGTGGTAGAATGAACCTGCAGTGGAGTTGAGTATTGCAAACCCGCAGGTGTCGAGAATTCAACTAGTGGATTAGGAAAGGATTGTGTTGGAAGAGGAGTTTTGTTATTTGGTGGACTATCTTTTTTCTTTTATGACATTTACTATAAATATCTAAAGTAAATAGTGAAGAATGTATGACATTTGTGTTTAAGACTACACACACACACACACACATATATATATATATATATATCTTATAAAAAAATTCTCAATGTATCTGATTTTCGTCCCATTGTTATTATTTTTTTAAAATTTTTGAATAGTTGCACGCTGCGAACTAGGTGGAAGTGTATTTATAATTGTCGTATAAATGTATGTGACATGAACTCAAAATCCGTCTTCTTTAAAAAATTTGCAATCTCACATTTAATGTAAATTTTTTTGTGAGACGTCATAATCTGGGTGAATTCTCTATTTACGAAATTGTATCCATAATGGATGAATATGTTTTTATATGTTCTAATAATGTCACTAACACCAGTGCATAGTCAAGGTTATGTATAAGAAATATATTCTCTATTGCCTCATCCCAGCATCCTCTCAAAGAAAATAAAATATGATCAAACGTGTAAGATTTTGAGAGATCAACTCCATAATTTGTAAAGTAATTAAACTGTTCAAATTTTCTAATTTTGTATTGTAATAGGAGTTTACCTTATATGGCTCACTAATAAAAAGATGTTGTAGTGCGATCCAATTGTAACCTGTCAGTCATCCATTGAAAATAATTATTATAAAAGGATTGTATGAATATGACTAATGTTTTTTAACGTGAACGAGAAGAAGAAAAATGTATTAAATATTTTTGCATGTGGGACAACATATAAATACTAGGAGTAAAGTCTTTCATTAATCCTAAAATTAATACGATTCTGTCAATTAATTAATATTTTTCAGTTAATCAATCAAACACAACAATTCCAATTTTAGTTCATTTTAAATCAACCATTTCTAAATATATTGTGTGACCACCAATGTGTGTGCCCTTCCACCAATTTGTGTTCACCGAAACAACAACCACTTAAGGAATGGATAAACACGGTCAAAATAATTAACCAAAAAGATATATGCACTAACATTTATCCGCGGAATATCAACATCAACTAATTAATATCTTTCAATTGATCAATCATATAAAAGAAGTATAATTTTGGTTCATTTTAATTAAATTAATCCTTAAGTAACCACTTAACGAAGGGTTAAGTACGGTCACAACAACCGAGAATTTATAACTATATATAAGATTGTGTTACATAAAAAAAGATAAGTAAAAGTACATAAATAAAGAAAGCATCTAGAAACATTTAAGCTTCATTAATTGTAATCCAATAGCATACGCACATGGAACGAGAAGAAAATATGTTAATATATTATTCAATGTAAAATGTTAATATATTATTCGATCAAGTGAGATAAAATTAGGGCTAAGAAGGGGCTACGAGAGACGAGGGCCCCGGGCCCCTTCTGAGATTTTCAAAAAAAATTAACGATAATTTTTTAAGGAGTTCTATATGTAAAGATAGGAATTTAGAGGTGAAGATAATGATTTTTTCGCAACATTTTGGTTAAAAAATTTAAATAGTTTAAAAAAATTTATCTTTTCATGTCTCTTTTATGTTTTCAACTATTTTCTCACATTATAACATCTCTTTCTCTTGCTTAGCCTCTCCATTCAACAAACCCTCTCTACCTGACATCCACAACATCTCAAAAGTCCCTCTCCACTTCCAACAACCACTATTCGCATCTTCACTGCAAACATCCCCTCTTCGTCGCAATAGCCCAACAGCCTAATCGAGATGTCTACAATGTACCCTTTTTCCAACTTAGTTTCTTGGTTAATTTATTTTTTGTTAGTTGATTTTTAGTTAGTTAATTGTTAAAGTATGTTTATTTGTTTTTAGTTAATTGTTAATTGTTTACTTTTTGTTACAAGAAGGCTACTTTTATCTAATTGTTAACTGTTAAAGTTTGTTTATTTGTTACAAAATGGTCGTTGATTTGTTGATAGTTTTTTTAGTTTCTTTGTTAGGTCTTATGTTTTAACTATTTTTGTAAATGTTAGATTGTTAAGGCTAATGTTATTAAGTTGGCATTAATTATTTAACAAATAAAAATAATAATAGGGATAATATAACTTGAATGGCTAATTTTTTATAATACAACTTCAATGGGTCAATATATTTTCAGAGTTAAAAATTTGTATAAGACACAAAATCACCAAGAATCGGCTAAGTGGCTCCCACCAGTGAATCCCCCAAACCACTTGAAACTTTACCACCACCACCCTCGACTAAAAATTATGGATCCTCCACTGGGCCTAAGTAATTTTTTTCAATTTAATAATCAACAACCAATCCATTCACTAATTATAATCCCACCAAACCATATCCAATTCATTTAAATTTGAGAAATTCAAATTATTTAGGTTAGAATTTGAGAATCGCCCTTCTTAATGCTAATGCCAATGGTATTATGCTAATTTTATCTTGGTACATTAATAACACATCATGTGCCTCGTGGATATAACATACTCATTGTCATTTGATAATTTTATAAATCAAAGACTTCATATTGGTTATATATTATTTATGCGTTGATGATTTATTATTTCTAACATTCGTTAAATGGGTTATGAGATTGTCACATTTGGTGTGTGGATGTTTCCTTTTACATTTATCAACATATTTGTGAAAAACTATAAATTTTATGAGATTTGGACAAGGGTTTTAAGAAACCAATCATAAAGGTGTAATTATTCAAATAAGCCATTAAATTCATCCATCGTTTCATCTTTAAATTTTCAGCATATAAATTCAAATCAAATTCAAAACCCTATTACACATTTATGCACATTTCAGATTATCTAAATTCAAAACCCTTAAATAAAAAACAAAGATTTTACTTTTCAACTTTTTATTTTTTCAGATTTTGTAAAAAAAATCCAAATTTTTGTATAGACATTTGTAAATAATAAATTCTAGATTTTGCCTAGAAAAATTTAATAATTTTTTTTTAATAGTTTTAGTGTTTTTAAATGTTTGTCATTTTCAGTTTATCAAACCAAATCATATTATCAAACCAAATCAAACATTATATTGATAGAAAGACTATATTGAGGGTGTTTCCAAATATTTTTTATGTGATACATACAAATTAAAACCCTATTACCAAACCAAATGCAAATAAAAAAATCCTACTACTAATCCACGTACAAATCAAACACACACACACACACACACACACACACACACACAGAGAGAGAGAGAGAGAGAGAGAGAGAGAGAGAGAGAGAGAGAGAGAGAGAGAGAGAGAGAGAGAGGAAGAGATAGAATCGGTGGTGAGTCGGGGTGGTGGTGGTGCCTTGCTACTATGATGGTGGTACGAGAAAAGAGAGAGAATCAACGGTGAGCCATAGGAGAGAGAGAGAGAGAGAGAAAGAGAGAGATAGAGAGAGAGAGAGGGGGGGAGAATTGGCTGAGTGAAATGTAAATAAAACCCTAACGTGCCATATTTATACTTGAATTGGGTCACGGTTTAGGCCTGTGACCTAGTTCGTAACCAATTTGGTTTAATTTAAGGGGTCACAATTTATTCAACTTGGTCATGGTTCCGAACCAGGACCTAAAAAAATTATCGACAATAGGTAATTGTTATAAATCGTGACCCAATTTCTGTGACCATTTTAAACTCAAAAGCTGTCACAACACTAGGTCACAGTTCTCGTTTGTAATCATATTTCACACTAAATTATCACAATTGTGTGTTATTGGTCAAGGTCTAGAAATGTGACCTACGTGACAATTTTGCACCATTTTATTCTCCATTAGGGTCATGGTTGGGTCATGGTCACGTATCATAACCACTACGATCACGGTCCAAAATCTTAGAATAGTATCTCCCCTGTTTCTCGTGGACATGGCAAAGTCATGACTCTCAAGTAAAGTTATATGTGGTTTAGTAAATCCAGTTTTTCCATTAATCTTAGAAGTTTTTAACCATTTATTCATAAGAATATCTCCCCTTTTTCCCATGGACATGGAAAAAACGACTTTACCAAACCACGTTTATCTTGTGTTTTTTCTGCTTCTTTTTTATGCATTCAAGTCCAAATAGTTTATACGGTAGAGGATCTAAACTTGGTACAGTGTGCTTAAGTTTAAAGCTTTTATCAAAAATAAAATGTTAATCTCATACTAGTGAGGTTACTCCTACCGAATTATTATACAACTAACGTAGTGTAATCAAAGCACCTATTTTCTCACAACGTACCCTTTTATGACAAAACAAAAGACTTTCTTATAAGACGAAGGAGTAATATAAGGAAGGTTGGGTGCCTCCATAGGGTAATCTCCTATGAATGTCTTACAATACCTAGTAATAATATGTATATATGGTGAAGGAGTGGCCTTGACCCCATATCTTTTTAATATTAGCTAACACTAGTATTCTAATATTTTATTTGTACATAAAATATTTCATTTTGTACATGTTTTCCTATATTAAAACCTAAACAAACTCCTCAAAGCCCTAAGACACCAAAGTGATGTTGGAATTATTAGAAGACTAGTGGGAAACATTGTGGCCCCTCGCCATGTGGAATCTTTCTTTTGCACAAAACATGGTTGCATGTTTCTAGTAGATTTTAGGTTCAATATTTTGCACTCAGAAATTCATTTTGTTTATTTTCTCTCCTACAAATACAAGATAGCATAGGAAGAGAAGATCATCCAAAATAAGAGAAAACCGGGTAGAATAAAAATATATTGTGAGATTATATTGAGAAAGTCATTTATTATTGTGTGAGGGTTATTTTGTTAATGAGAAGAAAGATTATTAATGTGTGATGAAATAATATATTGTCCTTACAGTTATAACTTTCTTTTATTATGGACACAGATCACCTATGGACATAGCCAAATTGGTGAACCACATAAATATGTCTTTCCATGTGTGTGTTCTCTACCCTATATTTATTGGGTGTTTGCCACTTTATTTTTTAGATCACACTTACATTTAATATCATTTGTTGACATGTTTTCGAACAATAAATTGGTATCAGAGCCTAGGTCCCTTGATCTAAGTGTTTTGAATTTTGGTGGGGAATTTTCTTATGTATTGTATTCATATGGTATTGTTCGTACATATGGTCGATGTACGGGAACTACTCATACGTACGATTATTATTCACAGCACAAAAAAAATCTATATTTTGAATTTTTCCGTTCCTTTTTGCAACTGTGATCATTTTGGTTATGGCACCCAAGATGAGGTAAAAAGTGGAGAAATTTGATGGGGGAAGAATTTTGGCCTTTGTTAAGCGGAAGTGACGGATAACCTTGTCAAAGAGGGATTAATCCTTTCTCTATAGGGAAAACTCAATAAAATGAAGGATGACAAGTGGAAGAAGATAGATAGGGAGTCTTGTTCCATAATTCAATTGTTTGTCTAAGGAGATTAAACAACCCGTTATGAAAGAAACTTTCACTAAGGTGATTTGGGTAAAGCTTAAGAAGCTTTATTTAGATAAGTCTTTGACAAATCGAATTAATCTCAAAATATAATTCTACAAATTTAGTATGGATCCGAGTATTTCATTGCAAGAACACGTAAATGAGTCTAATCGGCCTTTTTCAAAATTATTAAATATGGAGTTGAAAATGGAGGAAGAAGGCAAGGTTTTTTTCTTGTTAGCTTCACTTCCCAAGAGGTATGATAATTTGGTGACTATGATGATGTAGGTAAAGAAGACTATCATGTTGGATGAGGTCACATCAACACTTCTCTCTCCAACGAAAATAGGACGAAAGTGGTTGAGGGTGGCGGTGATGTCGCAGGCCTAGACATTCGTTGAAGGCCGGAGAATCGAGATTCTAAAAGCTTAGGGTCCAAGTCAAAGAGGCACAAGGACAGAGAGTGTTACTATTATCACGAGGTTGGGGACATTATTGCCTCTTGTCCCAAACTTGAAGGCAAAAGTGGAAAATGCAAAGAAAAGGTTCAAGATACAACCGCAGCAGTGGCGGATGCAAGTGATTCATAGAACGACGATTATACTCTCATGGAAACCCAATTTTGTGAGTCATTGACATTTGGGTTCTTAATTCTGGTTGTTCAATTTATATGTATCCCATTCGGGATTCCTTCTCTTCCTACAAAGGGGTGAAAGTTTGTTCTGTTTTGATGGCCAATAAGAGGGCCTTCAAAATTTTGAGAATTGGTTCAATCAAAATCAAGACATATGATGGGTGGGTGAGAACTTTGTGTGGTGTGCGACATGTTTCGGGTATTCGGGTGAACCTTATGTATGTGGGTGTGCTAGACTCCATTGGTTATAAGGTGGTAACATTAGGTGGAAGTATGAGGGTCGTGACAGATTCTCTTCTAGAGTATAGGGGCACCAAGGTGAAGAACTTGTATGTTCTTCAATGGAATACGATAACAAGTTAAGCTTTTATAGGACCTTTCATTATGGCTAGTGAAAAATCGCATTTGAAGCTTCGCAACGGAGGAGTAAGAAAGTGGGGCTTAAATTTGGGGAAGACAGGAGATCTATACTCTTATTTGAGTTGTGAGGGAACAACACAACATTCTGGGAGAGTGAAATACGTTTTGAGGTGGCAACCGAAATTGCAGCAGTTCTTAAAGAAAGAAAGGCCTACGAGGACAGACATGGCACTGGCTTGCAGTAATATTGATGGAAATAGAATAGTCCATTCAAATGCTATTAATATCCGTAGAAGGCAAGCAGATGGCCATGATAAAGATGCGAGAGAAAGTCGGGGACATCGTGTTCTCCAACGGAGGGAGAAGATGACTTTCAATTACCAACCTGTGGTTAGACGATGGCTAGCAGCGGTTGCTAGATGTGATGTCGAACCAGGGGTTTTCGAGGGTGCTATGAAACATCGTGGGTTTTACAGAGATGGTGGAGGTGTTCTTGTAGCTGCGTAAGATATGCATAAGTTGAAGACAAAGCCGAAAGTTATGTTTGAGATGACCAAAAAGTATCTAGTCAGAAATCTTTAGTATTGCTTTTTATGGTGGAGATCATGTATTTTTTTATGATATCCCTCACTTTATGTTGGTTTTGTAGAATACTTATTTTTGGTGTGGTGGTTGTATTTGCCAAAGTGGAGAAGTGAGTTTTGGTTGGCAAATATTTATTAGAGTAATCTGTAAATGTTTGTGAAGGTGGAGATTGTTGGAATTATTGGAAGACTGGTGGCAAACATTGTGGCCCCTCACCTTGTGGAATATTTCTTTTTCACAAAACATGGTTGCATGATTCCAACAAATTTTTGGCTTCATGTTTTGCTCTCAGAAATTTATTTTGTCCATTTGCCCTGCTACAAATATAAGATAAAAGAGGAAGGGAACATCATCCAAAATAAGAGAGAAACGGGTAGAACAAAAATACATTGTGAGAGTCATTTATTATTGTGTGAAGGTTATTTTGTTAGTGAGAAGCGAGATTATTAATGTGTGAGTAAAGAAATGTAGTTCTATTTGTAATCTTTTTTTGTTATTATCACGGATCGCCTTTAAACGTAATTAAATTGGTGAACCACGTAAATATTGTGTCTTCCCGTGTGGTTCTTTATTATGTTTTATTTTTTGGATCACATATTATTGAGATGGTGAAATATGCGTTCCTCTCTTCGAAAGTTTCTTATCATTGAATCGGACCACATAAATGTGCATCTCTCAATGTCTCTCTTCTTTCTTTTCTTCTCTTCATTGTTCATTTATTATATATAATTCAATACTCAGCCTTTCTTATTGCATCTACTCCAAATACTCAGTCCATTTATACCTCTTATTGCATCTACTCCAAATATTATCCATAATCCCATATTCTTGATTCATACACCCGCTGTAAAAGTGAGACAAATCGAATCCATGATATATATGCTATAGATTCCTCTCATGTATCTTTCTTTTTCTGGCTCAGCAGCTCAGGTGAGTTTGTGGAGGCGATTTGCTTTGTTTATGGGCCATGTTTTGTTAGTGGTCTCGATCCTGAGCGTGCTATTGCATAGGAAGTAGAGCTACACCACTCACTATCCATTCAACCTATATAGCTTGCCCTACTCTTCACATACAAAACCCTATAAAAATTAAATTAACAAACCCAACAAATATTCTCCTTCACAACAAACGAGAGATCTCCCTTTCATTCCTCAATCATCTTCTACTGGTACTTGTTTTAATTTCCTTAGGACCCATGATAAGTATTCAATGTTTACGAGATATACTTTTAATCTTAATGTGTGGCTCAAATAAAAGATATAAAAAAACAAATATTATGTTAGACAGAGAAAAAGAGAGGTCTACCAATCATAGAAGGAAGTGATTGGAATTTAAATAGATATAATTATGTTATAGTCACTCTTCTTTTGAGAACAACATTAGTGACTTACTGATACTCAAACAACCATGAGAATGTTTTTTTTCCTAGGGACCCAAGGAGATTATTGAAATGACATGGGGTAGACATGTTGTAAGATGTCTCCAATTGTTTGTGATTCTTATTTTTGCATTTTATTAGGATCTTGATAATTTTTATTTTTTCATTTATTAAGTTCTTGATAACGCATACCCTTAAATGAATAAATTAATGAATTAAATTATGACAATATATGTTTTTCACTAGCACATTAAAAGCTTGTATCGGGTATATTCATTTTTTAATTAAATTCTTAGCATGTAACCATATGAGGAGAGAGAGAAAAAATGATAGTCTTATTAGGAATATTACATTATATATTTAAAATTAAGAGTCATATCTTTTAGTATATTGCAAGTCAAAAGTAATATATTTTCTAAATTCCTAACTTTTTAAGTAAATCTTGAGTTTTACCATTAATTACATAAAAAATGGGTTTGTCTCAAAAAGATTAAGTTTAATAATAAGGGACGTTTGACAAAATCCCCTCCATATTTTTTATTTAACAATTGATCCTACATTTTTTTTGTTCCAAAAAGCCCTCACTATATAAAATGCTCACAAACTCTCTCCTCTTACACTAAATCCTAAACAGAAAAAATAAAAATAAAACTAAACCCTAAATCACCCCCACCCCCTTAAAAAAAATTGCACAAATAGACAAGTGACTTTTTGGAATATGAAAAGAAAAAAAGACCCAAGTGAAAAATGTATTTAAGGGAGTTCATTATTTGCCCTTCATATCCTTGAGTGTCAATTAAAGGTAAAAGAATAGATAAACATGCCCCTTGTTAATACGAGTAAATCTAGAGAGATAGGATTATAACATAATTGAGTAGACACATCCATGTGTCGTGTCTTCATTGATTGGTGTCTTATATGAAAATCAATGAATCTCAAATACCAACTATTAAAGACACGACACGTTAATGTATCTACCCGAATGTTGTAGTCGGTGTTCCCGTAGAATTACTCCTTTAATACTAACATATTGTATGCAAATGTATAGTAATACATCTTTTCAAGTGAGTCTTCTCGGTCACAGTCAAAAAGCTTCTTCAATCTTTGATGGCCTAAAAAGACATACCAAGAGCACCAAATAATTTGAATGCAAAGTGATCAGAGGGAATGCTAGAAAAGGAGTGTTTGATTGAAATAAAGGTATATGTAAGTTCTTTAGAGTACAATACACCATCACCCCATACATTACGACCCCCACACCCCTCCCTCTTTCTCACATACACATGTAACTGTAAACTTATTCAAATAAGGTATGGATAGATAACTGTGTAATAAAAGTCACCTATAACTGTTAGTTGCTTATTCTGTGTTTGGCCACCATGAAATTTGTGTCAAAGTGGAAGTTAGACTTATCTTTACTATGCTTTCACTATCAGTTCCTTTCAATTGAATTTAATTCTGTTTAATGAGAAAGGATTGAACAAAGATTTAGCTAGAGGTTATCATGAATAAACAAGTTGAAGAGATACTGAAATTATTCCAGTCAAAAACTATAAAGAGTTTATACTACTCCACCATCTTGTTTTTCTTTAATACAAAAATAGAGGGAATTACACTTTTTGATCCTTGACATTTCAATTTGCTCACCGTGAACCTTAAAAATTGAGCGATGTTCCAATGTAGTCCAAAATTTAACTTTTATTAAATAAGTTCACAAAAAGGCGGCACATGCCTCTTGCATGAACTTGGAACACCGGTGTTTACTCAAATTAACTCCATATTATAGTGCCTAGCGCTGTAAACGGATATTCGAAAATCCGCATCCGTCCGATATCCGAATCCGAATTTGCGGATATTTATCCGAAAAAATGGAAACGGATACGGATATGGATACTTTGTAAAAATATCCGAGAAAACGGATACGGATATGGATAGTACTAGTATCCGACATGGATAATCCGTATCCGATGCGGAGTATCCATTTTAACGGATATCCATGTTACCGGATATCCGTATCCGTCAAATATATGTTTAAAATATTACTAATAATATTAGTATTTGTATTACAAATAAAATAATATTAAAAAAACTTAATTTTTTATTCTCTAAAACAAAACAAACACATACTCCACTCAAAACAAACACACCCTAAAGTTATTATTTTATTGTGTATATTATAAAATGCCATGTATTATTATTTTATTGGGGATATTATCATGGAGTTACCTTAAAATTATAATACACCCTATCACACACAACATATACTCACTAAAGAACATATACTCCACTCAAAATAAAAAAAACTCTAATTTCATTTCATTTCTCTTTCGTACAAAACAAGAGAAAAGAAACCCTCACTTCACTCCACAAAAAAACCTCATTTTTCCACCTCTCCCTCTGCCGCATCATCCGCCACTGGTCATCAACCCCACCAACGCTACTCATCAACCCCTCCGCTACGCATCAACTTAGTCACTCTGCATCCCATCCTCCTGCAACAGAAAGTTGACAACAATATGTACTTACAAAATAAAAATAAAAATATATAACTATATTTATATATTATTCATGTGGTTGTTATTAGTTTCCTTAATTATAAATAAATGTACGAGAGAAACAAAAAAATAAAGAGATGGTTTTGATTGTGATGAGAATTGAAGTTACAACATGTATATTACATACAAAATAAAAATGTATACTTATTAGAATAAAAATATCAGTATGTTTTGAAGACTAAAAGGTTCATGAGATTATCATTCTCAATAAATTTGATTTAATCTAAAAGGTGCATATTTATATTTACGGTTATAAAATGCTACTATAATTTTTTTTGGATGGCTTTAAGTTTACATGGTTGTAAAGTATGGGTGACTTTAATCTATATTATCATTATGGAATGCTATTATTATTATGGAAGCCATATTTTTTTATGTTAGGATGTAGCAATTTTGTTACATATTTATTTGGCTTGGATTTCATTTGATTGGATATTTTAATAGTTATTTTTTGCGATGACTAAACAATGTAAATGGATACGAATATTATCCGAATTCGAGGTATCCGAGCGGATATGGATATGGATAGTTGTTTTAACTATCCGGGCGGATACGGATACGGATATGGATAGTTCATCCAGATAGCGGATACCACTACACCAAATCTGCCCATTTGTCAAGGTCATTGACCTTGACAAATCCAACTTGTCAAGGTCAATGACCGTGACATTTCGAGGCGAGACAACTTTTTTTGTCACGGTCGTGTTACGGTCATTGACCTTGACACAAAACTCGCGTTTTGTGTCACGATCGTGTCGCGGTCAATGACCGTGACACGTTTGTCATGGTTATAAACCGTGACAAAGTCGTGACCCTTTTTAAAAAAATTGTCACGGTCATTGACTGTGACACGTCCGTGACAAAAAGTTATCACGGACGTGTCACGGTCAATGACCGTGACAATTCTGGGCAGAATTTAAAAAAAATCTGTTAGGCAGTATGGCCACTGCCACTGCCCAGCAGTATATTTGTACATGTTATAGCAACGTCGTACCTGTTCCAAACATCATATATCCAAACAAACTAAAGATAATGCAAATATATATTCATGACGATATAATCCAAATATTCAAAATAGAAATAATATACATGGCGATATAATCTAAATATAATTAAAATGGACAAACTTAAAAATAATGTTACTACATGTCTTGGGTAAATGTGAGGAGGTGAGTAGGCCACACGACATACGAATTGACGCACCCACTAATATACGTCGTGCTGCATTGTTCGCGCAACCACAATAGGGAGTTCTCCTTCCCGGGTATGACATGCGTGACGAGCACCCTGGACTCCATCTGTTGAAGCGCACGTCCATGAACTATTCCACCCTCGACGATATTCGGGTCCCTCAACCCCCGCCCTATCCGCTGGCCATCAAATATGTCCAATATGAACACGCTCGGTCAACCAAGTGTCGACAATAGTCTGTTGAAGGGCGTCAAATAGGAAAGTGGATCATCGAAGTACAAACGTGTCGGTGATGAAGCAGCGAGGTCCACATACTCGTCATCCTGCGCCTCGTCCTCCCGCACCTCCTGCTCCACCGCCTTCTCCTTCCCTTTCCCTTTCCCTTTACGGTCTCCGGCCAACGTACGCTTCATGAATGCGTACATATCTTGGACCGTCGCCTCCAAACGGGACAGCTTCGCGTCGTGTGAATCCACCGTTCGAGCCAACCCGGTGTCGCTCGTCTCCAATTCGATGATCCTAGATTTGGCCACCCGCGAGCTCACTCCCCTTGTCCTCCCCTTGCGATCAGAGCTAAGCACTTGGCTGAGTGCGTCTGTGGACAAAGATGCCTTGTCGGCATCAGACTGCGACTCATGCACTTCCTTAAGCTTTGCCTAAAACTACAAAAAGCACATGATTAGTAAAATAAGTAAACTAAAAAATTATAACGTAATTAACAAAAATTAAACTGTCGGATTACTTACAATCGTGGCCGCGACGCTCGGGGACACCTCCTTGTCCTTCCCCTTCTTCGTCCAAAGAGCCACATAAGTATCGAGCATATGTGGCTTACCCCCTGGCCCACTCCCTACCCCCTGAAATAAAATAAAGTAAAGTAAAATTAGTATCGCCCCGCAAAGTAAAATAATGAAGAATAATATATTTCTGTAGTTATAGAAAAATTAAATCTTACCTGCATCCTATGCTCCACCTCGGTGTAAGAGGTCCGGCTGGAGTAGTGCACGTCCGTCTTTTTTGCCCGATTTTCCCTCCCCGATTGGCGAGATGCCAATTGTCGATCCTCGATCTCATTGTCAATGAACTTCTGTCATTGTGCCAATGAGATCGGCTCCTTGGGGGGGACGGATTCACGCCATTGGATAATTGACTCTCTTGTTTTCCCAAAGTACCGTGCCCGCATATTTTTTTTCCACGACTTGAGTTGCTCCCTAATCTCCTCCAAGACGGGATCGCGTAGCTTTGGATCCAAGTTGAATTGTTCATGTCCAACAAATACAATGTTAGTTGCGAATAAATATAAATATAAATATAAATATGAAATTGAAATTGAAATTGAAATTGAAATTGAAATTGAAATATTCATATAAATATAAATATAAATATATTACCTGTAGTGCCGCCCAAACAGCTAACTTGAGCTCATATGGCACCTCCTTCCAACTCATAAACTCCGGGCCGATGACCGTCTTTAGCAGCTCGAGGGATCTCGCTAATAGCTCCGACTTGTTCTCGACGGTAATCCCAAATTTTCCATATTTGGGGAGCCTAGGGGTGGAGGAGCCCTCGTCGCCTCCGCTACCAGCGAGCACAGACGACATCATCATAAACAGCATCATCATCTTCGCCTTAATATCTGAAGGAGACATTTTTTCTGTAAAAAAATGTTATTAGTACAGATAAAAAAAATGTTAATAGTACACATACACACAACCCTACCCCACCCCCACCACACACACGCACACGTCATGCCACTTTTAAAACTAACCAACCCAACATTTCATCAATTAAACTAACAATTAAAGTATACAATTATTAATTTACTAATTTACAATGAGGGACAATCCTACTTTCATATGAAATTGGCACTAGTTATTAATTTACTTTCATCTAAAACTATACAATTAAAATTACAATTAAAGCTATACAATTTCTTAATTAAAGATATAGAATTGTTAAAATTGCCCCTCCACACCCCCACACCCCACCCCCACCCCCACCACACCCCTTGCCCCCCTCCCCCCGCCACGCACACACGCACACACCTATGCACACACACACACACCCCACCCCCACCACCCCACCCCCCACCACCACCCCCACCCCCTCCCCCCACCACACCCCACCATACACACACCTACGCACACACACACACACACCACCCCCTCCCCCCACCACAACCGTGACAACTACATTTATTGTTTATCAATAAAATTATGACATGAAATAATTATAATCGGAGCATAAATTTCATTATCATAAAGGGATAAATCCAACCAAGTACAGAGATTCTACAAATTAAAGAGAGAATTAAATTTAAGACTTTCTAACAACAT
The DNA here is from genome assembly GCA_949130495.1 of Sambucus nigra. NCBI lineage: Eukaryota > Viridiplantae > Streptophyta > Magnoliopsida > Dipsacales > Adoxaceae > Sambucus > Sambucus nigra. Next base: position 59,939,200 of record OX422216.1, on the reverse strand, counting down.
GCATGTGTATGGATTCTACATAGTTGGGCACGAAAGTAACTAATGATATTCCTAAAAACATACAATTGGCAACATTTTGTGAATTTACTAAACTTTATATAATATTATCAAATTCTGTTAAAACATTATCTAGGATTTTACCTAATTGAATTAATTTCATGAATAAAATTATTATCAATTTAAATATTTATATAATTAAATTTAACATATGAATTCTAGAACTTTTCTAACATTTACACAATTTTAACTATCACTAACATTTACACCATTCTAACTATCACTAACATTTACACCATTCTAACTATCACTAACATTTACACACACATACACATATACATATACACACATATATATACACACATACACATACACATAAACATACACATACACATACACATACACATACATATAGAAATGAAAGAGAGAGAGGAAAAAAAATATACCTTAGAGAGAGAGAGAGCAGAAATCGCGGATGAGAGAGAGAGGGGGGGGAAAACCAAAAGAGGTGGGAAAAAAGAATCCTAGGGCTTTTTTTGCTGCAAAAGTTGTCACAGTCGTGTCAAGGTCATTGACCGTGACACAAATCTCGCGTTTTATGTCACGGTCATTGACCTTGACACGACCGTGACACAGAATTGTCACGGTCGTTGACCGTGACAAGGCCGTAACAAGTAAATTTGTCACGGCCTTCTCACGATCAAAGACCGTGACAATTCTGTGTCACGATCGTGTCAAGGTCAATGACCGTGACACAAAACGCGAGATTTGTGTCACGGTCAATGACCTTGACAAGGGTGGCCGGCTGAAATGTGACAATTTGACCATTTTGGTGTAGTGTACGGATATGAAAAACATGGTATCCGATCCGTATCCGTCCGTTTACCACCCCTAATAGTGCCAAACAAACTGTAATCATTAATGTTAAATGGAATACACTAAAAACTGTTGCCAAAAACATAAAGTTTTCACCAAACACAACCCCCGTCTCCTTTCTTTCTAAGTAGGGGTGTAAGCGGTACGATTTGGTCGGTAAATAGTAGATATCAATACCAAAACCAAACTCTGGATGGTAAAACCAAACCGTACTAGTTTATCACCCGGTACACCAAAATCAATACCAAAATCAAATCGGCGAGTAATTCGGTTTTTTCGATAATTTCGATTTTTTCTGGTTCCGGTAAATTCTGGTTTCTTCTGGTTTTTTCTGATTTCGGTAAATTCTGATTTTTTCTGGTTTCTGGTTTCGATTTTTTCTGGCTTTGGTAAACAGCACTAAAAGCCCCAAAAAACCAAACCAACCAACTTTTTTAAATATTAAAATCAAAACCAACTTTTTTCAGTAAATTCGGTACGGTACGGTAATTTTGGTACGGTTTTTTCTGGTTTCGGTAAATTCGGTACGGTTTTTTCCAATTCGGTAAATTAGGTGCGATAATTTTTGTAAATCGATTTTTTAAATATTAAAACCAAAATCAACCCACTTTGTTGCGGTAATTTCGGTTTCAGTAAGATCGGTTTCTGGTATTTTAATATATGAAACCAAAATTATTTTTTTTCAGACCAAAACGGTACAGTATGGTAAAAACCCGTACCGCTTCCACCCCTATTTCTAAGCCTTGAAAGAGATTGTGTTCTAGGTATCAATTTTATGTGTATAGAAACAATTTTGAGTTTATATAGTTTGAGAACAATGAATGTGATTCATTTTTGCACCAGAACAGCATAGATTTTACATAAACACCCTATTTAAAGCTCATGTGAGGGACATGTACCAAATTCCGCTAAACGTTTCAAAAAATTTAAATACTGGACTATATTATAACAATGTTCAAAGTTTAGGATTCACTATGAGGTACCAAAGTGAGAGTGACCTTATATTTTAAGGGTCAAAATAAAATTAACTCCAAGAGTAACTCTAAGTTAAATTTATATTCTCATCTAGAATTGAATAAAAAAAGCTTGGACAAGATTGCATTAGAACCCATATGTTAATCCTCTTTCTTTTGCTTAAAGCAAAGCACTCTAATCATAAAGCAAAATTAAAAGTAAAATATGGCATTATCTACTCAAAAGGGCCGCCCATTTTTTATGCTTTTGAGCTTCAAATAAGCATCTTCGGTTTATACGTGGCCATGTGGGTGAAAGCAATATCTACGAGAGATACAACGAAACTAAGGATATATAATATCTTTATTATATATATATACATGCATACATCTGCATGTTCTTGTGCTAATCTAATATGTATATCATCGGTCTATTTTTTTAAATAGTAAAAAATTATATTTATTAATTAAATATTATGGATATCGTCTCTATAATGTAAAGTTCAATTAAAATTTTAATTTAGAATAATTGAGTGAGATGATCAAGTTTTAATTTGTTGATTATGCACATTTTTATTAAATTTATATTAACTTTTAGATTGGATTTTTTATGATTTATTTTTGTCAGTGGTCTCTTGAACAAATTTGGCTAGAAAATTATTATTTAAGAAAATAGTCCGGCCAAATCTGCAAGAGAGAGACACACACACATGTGTGTGTGCGGATTAATCCGCATTTTAAGAGTGAGGATCGAACATGTGTCACTTGCTAGTAAGTTTAGAAATTATCGGCTAAATTATAAGCACTCTCTCTCTTTTTTGATTTCATCGTCAGATGACATGTATCCAATCTACACTCTTAAAATATGAAATAATTCATACAAGAGTAATACTATATATATATATATTATTTTTGGCTGGCCGGCAGACACTTTGAACTTTAAAGGTTACATATCGAAAAAGTTGCCCTAATTTTGACATGACAGCCTTGTTAATGAAAAGGTTATGGAATTACACACCACACGCTCCTTTTTCCAAAAGTTTACTTTTTCTTTTTTGTTTAATGTTCTGCATTTATTTTGCAATAAACAAACAAACTCACACTTCAAGAACTTGGAAAAACAATGTACATATGGGTAGTCAAGTCACAATATTGCTCTTTGCCATGAAACTGCATGGAATGTATAGACTTGTGCATGCCTTTCACTGTTGGAGGAGTGGGGGTTGTTGCTTAGTACAACAAGCCAAATGCTTTTGACCAAAAGTGCAACCTCATTTGAAACCCTTTTTGCATTTCATCTATCAACTCATATTAAAATGATCAATCAATCTCAGTTCCCATCAATGCTCTTGTTTTATACATTTGTTAAATGTTGGTAAAAGTTTTTTATATTGTATGTTACAAATATTAGGTACTTTTTAGCGTATTGGATTCTGTGGATGAACAAATAGTAACACAAACAATACAAATATTTCCCATCTCCAAACAAGAAGAATGCTCGAAAATCCAGCTGAGTGAGTCAGACTAGGGTTGCTTAGACAAATTCGAGCTCGACCTGAAATAAAATTAAACTTCATGATTCAAGCTCGGCTTACAAATCTATTACCGGCTTCAGGCCCGACCTTGGGTCGGCCTGGATCAAATATCAACAAGCATATTATTTTCACATATTGTTTATTTTAAGATCTAAATAATCATAAAAATTAAAAGAAAAAAAGAAAAATAATAAAATAAAAACGTCTACATACCTGGTATAAACATTATAAATTTTAAAACTTTTTGATTGAAAGTATAAAATACAAAAACAATTATTTAAATCTATTGTCTAAATCCATAACAAATTACATTCATTTGCATGAGATATATAAACATATATGTATTAAATAATTTTTGGTAGGGCTTATAATTTTTTACACGATAATCCGTTTACGGTAATAACCCGAAATGACCCGAACATGATACGATTAGCTTGTATAGATTTAAGATTACCGAAAACTTATACTTAAATCAAAATTAATGCGACTCGAAAATGATACGACTAACCCGAATTGCCACCCCTAATTTTTGGGCTCGGGCGCGGGTTCAAACACATGCAGCTAGAGCTCGACCCGAGCTTAAAATTTTTGCTCAAGCTCAACTCAGCTCAAACTCACTTAATGCTCGACTCAAATTTAGTGAGTTAAACGGGCGGGCTTCACGCTTGCTCGGCACAATTTGCATCCCTACATAAAGAATGTACACGATTTTATGTGGTTTGGTACGTCATCATATTTCTATAATCATTCGACTAATCTAGGTCTGACAACGAGTCGGGTCTGGACAAGATCTAGGGAGATCCAAATAGATTTAGTGAGAACATAATCGGATTTGACTCCTGATCAAGTCTTAATCGGATCTATAATATTGAATCTAGATTCGTATTGAATCGGATTGGGTCCGGGACCGATCTAGTAAGATATATATGTTTATTATATATTATCCCCCTTTTTTATATTTAAATCTTTGACTAATATTTTGTAATGTATTATGGTATATGATTAATATAAATAAAACATATATTTATTATATTTATTGTATACATAAATATATATTTATATATATAATACTTACATGTTATATTGATAAAGTTATTTACATGTTATATTGATAAAGTTATATATATATATATATATATATAATTGGATTAGGTCCTTAACGGATCAGATTAGATTAGATCCATGTTTGATTCATTTAATAAATGGGTAATTGGATAATCGAATTATCAGGCAATCGAATTTTAAAATATGATCAAGATTCGAATAAGAAAATCGAATATGGATCGGGTCCAGGTCTAGATCCGATCTATTGAAGACTAATCCACCTCGGGCAAGTATGATGTGTCTCGGTTGACCACGAATAATTTGAAAGGGAAAAAAAGCATTTTGAAACCTATATAAATACATTTGTAAGAATTCTATAACCAACATGAACAAAAAATACTTTTTTACCTCTATTTCTAGTAAAGTTGATGAATAAATGGACTACATGAGCAAATTAAAAGAATTCGAGTAGTTATACATGGACCTATATCTGGAAATAAATTAAGATTTGATACTTGTGTGTCAGTCATAAACTGCTCTTGGTCTTATAAAAAAGTGAATAAATGGTAGGACTAAAAATAACATGTTATTATTATATTATACTAATACTATAAAATGGTATACAAGAGTTATTACTCCCTCTTATCAACTTGTACAAATCATATTAATCTCTTCTATCACCAAAACTTTACACTTGTATTTGCTTCTTCGTTCTTTTTTTCTCTCTCCATACATCCACTCGACCCAGTGGACAAATAGGTTCTGGTTCAATTGCTTTTGCCCTCTTATTTTCTCTCACTTTCTTTTTAAACCATCCTCTGAGATCTTTTTTCTCATTCTTTATATTGTTGGTCGAATGATTTCTCCCTAAATCTATTCATTTAGGTTTTAAAAAAGATGCATTTCTATGGTTGTGTGTAGTAGGTGGGGCTATGGATAGGTATAATAAGGGTGGCGCAGTGGCTAGGGAGGGCCAATAGGATTTGTGGGTGCCCAGAATGTGTAGGTTTTGGTTTCAGAAAGAAGAGAGAACCAAACACCTCCGAGAAGTAAAATGTTGCAGTGAGTAGTTTTGTAGGCGAAGATTTATGGGTATTTGGATAAATTGGTACTTTAAGTCTGTTACACAGTTTTTCAGTATCTAATTACTCACCAAGAGCATGTGATCGTCTCGAGCACTACATGACTGATGTCTCTTTAACTTTAATTTTTTAAACTCATTGTATAATTAATTACATGTGGACATATGTGATTGATATTATATTTTTCTTCAATTTCCATTCCCTTATGTTACATAAACTATTAGTAGTTAGTTGTAATTCAATTTTAATTTTAGCCAAAAATTAATATTAATCATTGTTCAAGAATTTTTTTACTAATTGATAACTTTTCTTCCCTGCGGTTTATTAGTACCTTGGATCCTTTTACCTTTTAAGTTTGATAGCCTCTTATATGGGTTAAGAGATAGAGGTAACTTTATGTAACAATCCGTATATTTTTTGGGCTATTTTCAAAATAAAGAGAAAAAATTAAGTTTTAGATAAAATTATTTTTATTGCTCAAATATGTTGGTTATTATTTTTAAAGACGAGAATTTCAAACGGTTTCGAAAACGGAGTTAAAAATGATTTTTAAATATTTTTAACTCTTGGAATTCTAAGTCGACGAACATCAAGTAATTTTCAAGAGTTGTTTTGACTTCCAACTATTCATTTCTTTGTCTTATTTAAAGGAGTGTTTTGGATTCCAACTCTTCATTTCTTTGCATTATAAAAAAGAGTCGTGGGCAACCCTTTTAACCTACTTTTGGCACAAATTTTGGCAACAAATATATTTTATATTCCTCTTCTTTTTATATACACATTGGCCCTTGAGATTTCTGAGTTCCAACCTTAGTTAGAGGTGTTCTTGGGGCTATTTTGTTGGAGGTTCTTGTAGGAGATTTTGTAGATCTTTTGAGTTGATCTTGAGGATGTGATCATTGGTTTCTCATCATGGTTTGAGGTATGGAGTTTTACACAATATGCTCCTTAAATCTCGCGAGTGTCATTCTCTTTGATTTCTTGTTTAATTGAACTCATATTTAAATTGATAAATTCATTGAAATCTGGAAAATAATTGTTGAAATTATTTTGACTCATGTGGTATCATTATATTGTTGATGAGCACGTTGTCATGAGATTTTAATATGGCACGGATGTTGGGCACCAGCCAAAATTCCTGTTTCCCGGGCTATGGCTTGATAAAGCATATACGGATGTGGTGAGGCCTGGTGACTCGGTTAAAGTGTTGTTGAGAAATTATATTGATAAATGCTTTGAGATTTTCATTTTGATTTGAATATTCGTACTCGTGTTGTTACGCTTTGTTCATCGTTAATATAATTGTTGAGCATCTTTCTTGTCGTATTGTGTACTTCCCCATATTTTCTTTTAGTGGAAGGTTAGCGCGGATTTTGCGGCGCTATGGAGATTGATTTTAGCGAGGATTATTTGGGAAAGATTTGTATTATTTTGATGTATAGAGCTTTGGAGATTTGTATTTTTATTCGAGTTAGATAGTTGTAATTTTAATTCGAGAGACTTGTTGTAATTGAAGAGTTTGAGATTAGTGGATTTATATAATTGTGGGTTTATTTAGATGCTCTATACCTTGTTATTTGTGCATTTGGATTTATTTTATCGCATTAGCGCTCCGTTCGCTCTCCCGGGGCGGGCGGGGTGTTACAAATGGTATCAGAGCTTAGGTATACGGAAACCCTCAGGCTTGGGTTTTGGGTTCATTGCGTGGTTAGCAATTTTTGGAGATAGATTATTTTAGAGAATTGTTTCGCGTTAGGCATCTAGATTAAATGTGAGGAAATTATTTTTGGAGACGAAATTATTTTGGAGATTGTTGGCCTGATTTTTTAGAGTTTCGGCGAATTTCGAGGGCGAAATTCCATTGTTAGTAGGGAAGTGTAACACCCGCATAATTTTTGGGCTATTTTCAAAATAAAGAGGAAAAATTAAGTTTTAGATAAAATTATTTTTATTCCTCAAATATGTTGGTTATTATTTTTAAAGGCGAGAGTTTCAAACGGTTTCGAAAACGGAGTTAAAAAGGATTTTAAAATAATTTTTAAATATTTTTAACTCTTGGAATTCTAAGTCGGCGAACATCAAGTAATTTTCAAGAGTTGTTTTGACTTCCAACTCTTCATTTCTTTGTCTTATTTAAAGGAGTGCTTTGGATTCCAACTCTTCATTTCTTTGCATTATAAAAGGGAGTCGTGGGAAACCCTTTTAACCTACTTTTGGCACAAATTTTGGCAGCAAATATATTTTATATTCCTCTTCTTTTTATATACACATTGTCCCTTGAGATTTGTGAGTTTCAAGCTTAGATTAGAGGTGTTCTTGGGGTTATTTTGTTGGAGGTTCTTGGAGGAGATTTTGTAGATCTTTTGAGTTGATCTTGAGGATGTGATCATTGGTTTCTCATCATGGTTTGAGGTATGGGGTTTTACACAATATGCTCCTTAAATCTCGCGAGTGTCATTCTCTTTGATTTCTTGTTTAATTGAACTCATATTTGAATTGATAAATTCATTGAAATCTGGAAAATAATTGTTGAAATTATTTTGATTCATGTGGTATCATTATATTGTTGATGAGCACGTTGTCATGAGATTTTAATATGGCACGGATGTTGGGCACCGGCCAAACTTCATGTTTTCCGGGCTATGACTTGATAAAGCATATACGGATGTGGTGAGGCCTCGTGACCCGGTTAAAGTGTTGTTGTGAAATTATATTGATAAATGCTTTGAGATTTTCATTTTGATTTGAATATTCGTACTCGTGTTGTTACGCTTTGTTCATCGTTAATATAATTATTGAGCAACTTTCTTGTCTTATTGTGTACTTCCCCATATTTTCTTTTAGTGGCAGGTTAGCGCGGATTTTGGGGCGCTATGAAGATTGATTTTAGCGAGGATTGTTTGGGAAAGATTTGTATTATTTTGATGTATAGAGCTTTGGAGATTTGTATTTTTATTCGAGTTAGATAGTTGTAAGTTTAATTCGAGAGACTTGTTGTAATTGAAGAGTTTGAGATTAGTGGATTTATATTATTGTGGGCTTATTTAAATGCTCTATACCTTGTTATTTGTAGATTTGGATTTATTTTATCGCATTATCGCTCCGTTCGTTCTCCCCGGACGGGCGGGGTGTTACAAATGGTATCAGAGCTTAGGTATACGGAAACCCTCGGGCTTGGGTTTTTGGTTCATTGCGTGGTTAGCAATTTTTGGAGATATATTATTTTAGAGAATCATTTCGCGTTAGGCATCTAGATTAAATGTGAGAAAATTATTTTTGGAGACGGAATTATTTTGGAGATTGTTGGCCTGATTTTTTAGAGTTAGGCATTCGGCGAATTTCGAGGGCGAAATTCCATTGTTAGTGGGGAAGTGTAACAACCCGCATAATTTTTGGGCTATTTTCAAAATAAAGAGGAAAAATAAAGTTTTAGATAAAATTATTTGTATTGTTCAAATATGTTGGTTATTATTTTTAAAGGCGAGAATTTTAAACGGTTTCGAAAACGGAGTTAAAAAGGATTTTTAAATGATTTTTAAATATTTTTAACTCTTGGAATTCTAAGTCGGCGAACATCAAGTAATTTTCAAGAGTTGTTTTTTACTTCCAACTCTTCATTTCTTTACCTTATTTAAAGGAGTGTTTTGGATTCCAACTCTTCATTTCTTTGCATTATAAAAGAGAGTCGTGGGCAACCCCTTTAACCTACTTTAGGCACAAATTTTGGCAGTAAATATATTTTATATTCCTCTTCTTTTTATATACACATTGGCCCTTGAGATTTTTGAGTCCCAACCTTAGATTAGAGGTGTTCTTGGGGCTATTTTGTTAAAGGTTCTTGGAGGAGATTTTGTAGATCTTTTGAGTTGATCTTGAGGATGTGATCATTGGTTTCTCATTGGTTTGAGGTATGGGGTTTTACACAATATGCTCCTTAAATCTCGCAAGTGTCATTCTCTTTGATTTCTTGTTTAATTGAACTCATATTTGAATTGATAAATTCATTGAAATTTGGAAAATAATTGTTGAAATTATTTTGATTCATGTGGTTTCATTATATTGTTGATGAGCACGTTGTCATGAGATTTTAATATGGCACGGATGTTGGGCACCGGCCAAAATTCCTGTTTCCCGGGCTATGGCTTGATAAAGCATATACGGATGTGGTGAGGCCTGGTGACCCGGTTAAAGTGTTGTTGAGAAATTATATTGATAAATGCTTTGAGATTTTCATTTTGATTTGAATATTCGTACTCGTGTTGTTACGCTTTGTTCATCGTTAATATAATTGTTGAGCATCTTTCTTGTCGTATTGTGTACTTCCCCATATTTTCTTTTAGTGGCATGTTAGCGCGGATTTTGGGGCGCTATGGAGATTGATTTTAGAGATGATTGTTTGGGAAAGATTTGTATTATTTTGATGTATAGAGCTTTTGAGATTTGTATTTTTATTCGAGTTAGATAGTTGTAATTTTAATTCGATAGACTTGTTGTAATTGAAGAGTTTGAGATTAGTGGATTTATATTATTGTGGGTTTATTTAGATGCTCTATACCTTGTTATTTATGGATTTGGATTTATTTTATCTCATTAGTGCTCCGTTCGCTCTCCCCGGGCGGGCGGGGTGTTACACTTTCTAAAGAAATATATATTTATGGGTTATTGTTAATATATCATGATTTTATTCATGATTTCTTAAATATCTTTTTCTTTAGGCGAGAATCTATTCTACATGTTATTATTTGGTGTTTGTCCACTTTGAATTTCTTCATTTTACTTATAACTAAAAACACTTATATTGATAATCTTTTTATGTCATTTTTCATAATATATATATATATAATCTGTGTTGCTCATTGAAATATTTGTCTAACAACTCTCATTTTTCACGTAAAGGTTGGTCAAACACAATACGCCGAAGATGAGGCTCATGAATTATGTTAGATGCATCATATATTAATTATGGTGTACTGTGAGTGCCGATGGGAGGTATATACTTGAATTATGCTAGATGCATCTTATATTAATTATGGTCACGATTATCATATATTAATTGTAGTTACAAGTGGAGTGGTTCCTACGATGTACACCATTGTACGGTCCATACCCCGGCAGTGACAATGGGTCCCAACATCTATAACTACCTCTCGTAAGTGACGCTGACATGTAGTACTTAAAGTAACGACCTACACAATGCCTAGTCTACCTGTACCGATGCGTGCTATGGTCCTGAGACGCACATAACCCCAATCGATACCCTATTATTACCCCCATGGAGTCTTACATATTTTCAATTAATATTTCTACTACAAAGATTAACCATCTAGTTCATCGTTAACTTTCTAGCTTCAATAGTAACACAACCTTTACACAGAATTTATCTATGATTAAGTTAGGGTACTTCATAATCTTCCCATTTTATTCCCAAAAGTACAATTCTAACTTCCGGACTCTATACATCATATCGTACCCTAAACGACCCTAAAAAAATCATAAAAACCAAGTGCTAACCAGCCAGCTGAACCGAACCGGTTCGCTTGGCTGGATGAATCGATTCAGTCAGCGAACCGATTCACCCCTGTCAGTGAATCGGTTCGATTCAGCTGGCTGCCCTGACGAACTAATGACGTGATTTGATCTTCTCCCTTCAACCAAACCATCTCTAACTTAGAATGCGTGTAATATCAATTTAAATTAAATTCGCAAGATTCCAAGTAACCCTTATTTAATTATAGTCTACTTTTAAATCAAATAAATTCAGCCCCTAAACATCCATCTACGGTGCGTGTGTCAATCCCATAAACAAATATGCGAAACAAGTTTAAGGAAAAATCCCCTCAGGGCAAAACCTTTTATTTCACTATAATAAGTAAATCGCAACTTACACGGATTACAATGAAATACAGTGACACACGAATACCCGCAGGCGTCGGTCGGTGTCGTCAGCAATGAATCCACACGCAGCGAACCCACATGAACCTCAGTCCAATCAACAAAGAAAGAACCGCAGCACTCCTTAATGACACGTAGCCATAAAACTTTGTAGAGACTCCCTCAGCAATGACACGCAACCCTCGGTTGCAAAGATCTCTCCACAAAGGTTTGAACATACTAAAACGTTATGTTCTTGGGTTACCAAAAAGATTCACAAAGGATTGGCAATTGTGTGAATCAAAAACCTAGAGTCTTGGGCTCAATAGGTGAAGACTTAGAGTATTTAGGACTCTGAAATTCGTCTTGAAAAGTCTTAAAAAATACACCACCGAAACAGGTATATATATAGGAAAAACAAATTAGTGGTAAAACAATTCACGAAACTGCTCGAGTTTATCCCAGGCGGACCGGTCCGGCTTGGGGGCGGATCGGTCCGATTGACCGGATCGGTTCTTTTATTCTGAGGCGGATCATTCCGGTTGTGACCGAATCGGTTCTTTTATTCCAGGCTTCATCGGTTCGCTTGCGGTCCGGGGTATACTGGATCTGCAGCAAGCGGATCGGTCCGGTTGAGGGGCGGACCGGTCCTTTGGCGGATCGGTCCGATAGGGAGGCGGACCGGTCCGGCTGTCAGCCTTTGATTCCTCTTCTTCTTTTGATAATCGGATCCGTTGATGAATGTATGAATCTTGAATTTCTTCAACGGTGTAACGGCGTGCGACATAATAAATTGTTAATGGACAAAAATGTCCTTACAAATCTCCCCCTATGTCTATACCGGTACATACATAAAAACAAACATTCGAATTATCAAACAACTAAAAATGCCTATACAAATCTACCCTTCCATGAACCCAAAACTGGAAAGATACAATTGAATAAGACTACAGCATTTGGTCTTCAATTCTTCAGGAATCTTAACACTTTTCTCATCAGGGTGTGCAATCCAATGATAATCCATGTAGTACCTACACACATGAGAAAAAGCAAAATACCAAGTGACATATCGAGTTTGAAATGAGATAAACATATATACCAATTTATGAGCAAACTCAAACTTTCAAAACTCCCCCATAATAAGATAATTCATTCTCCCCATTTTTATGATGTCCCAAAATAGACAAATAAGAAGAATGAATCAAACAAGCAAAATCGGGGTGTCACGGTATACAAAAAATACACAAACTATTTTTGATTTTTTTTTTTCATACAAAGATAGGATACCAATATGAACAAAAATCACACCATGGATTTAGACTCAAACAACCAAGTCATGGAAACGGAATGAATGGGTGTGAACACATTCGATAGGTAAATCAACTCAATCAATCATATGTGCACGATGCATACGTGTGCTCCTAACGAATGAACATCAAATGTATCCTTAGGTGTAAAAATTTGTTGAATTTAGATGACATCGTCTTATGCAAATCAACAAATCAAAGTCAAATGATTTCCACAAAAATAACGTCCAAAACTAAGTAGCGCATTTTCAAGCATTTCAAGGACGTGCAAACCCGTTTTAAATTCTCCAACCAAACCCCCTCATATATATTTTCTTTTAGAGGTGATCTAAATTCTCAAACTTTGTAGAATTGGTGCAAAAACCTAAATGGCCCATAATTGGCATGAATTTCTTTTTATTGCCTTTCAATTTTTTCGGGCTCTTTTAACCTCTTTGGACCTCGGATAATAAAATTCCTCAATTTTTTAGGTCCTTTTTAACGGTGGCTTTTGCGCAAGGGATAGATAATTACCTTTCGCAGCCCCTCCCCGTTATAAAATAAAGCACACAAACTCACAAAACGGTTTTTATATGCACAATTTCCTTATCAAAATTTATCGCGCTTGGTTCATTTTAAGGACAGGATTGAAGTGAAAACACCCAACCAATATGTGATAAAACAAGCACAATAATCAGACAAATCCATGCATGTGTGCAATAAAGGAAACATGAGTCAAACATGTAGGAAGTAACACTTAATTAAAAATTAGTGACTCCAAACATTATAAAGCACAGGGATGAATTGACCTATTGTCTCAAAACACTATCAAATAGTCACATGAAAATAATGGAATAATGTTGTGACTTGGTCATCCAAAGTGTTCATCCATAAACGGTGCAACCAAAAAAAAATCTTTTTTGTATTTTTCAAAAATTTTTAAAAAATATATACAAAAAGTACACATGTCATAACACTAGCAAACAAGTATAAATCATGAAACCACAACTACTGTATGACAAACATGCAAACACAATCATCTATATGATATGGCAAGAGAAGAATCATGTGGAAGCAAACGGGAATCAACTTGTCTAAAATCTAGTGCCTCTAAAAGTGATTTCCTAACCCAAATAGATGTGAAACATCGTGCGGGGGCTTTGGGAACCACGGGAAAACTAGACATAGACTTCCTAGGACATCTTCCAAGATCAAAACAAAATCTCCTAAAGTGACCTTTCCTACCACAATGTGAACATGTGTAAACGGGAGGAATGTTACCTAAAGTGTGATCTTTTCTAATGTCCTTGGGGTTAATTAACCCTCTAAAACAAATAATGGTTTTGGCTTTAGCACTAGAAGCATGAGAACAAGATGAGCCATTACCATCACAATCAAATCTGCTTAAATCGTTTAAATCATTTTTCAACTTCAAAATATTTGATTCAAGCAACAAATTAGACTCTTCCCAAGACAGGGCTTGCTTTTTCAAATTTTCAACAATTTCTAAAAGGGTATCCCTCTCCCCCTCAATTAAAGCAAACTTTTCCCTAAGAGTCTCTTCACGTGCCACAAACTCATTGATTAAAATATTTCTTTCATCTTTGGCACAAACACAAACCATCGAATTTTTAAGGTCCTCCAATTCTTTTTCTAAAAATAGGACCCTTTCATCACTCTTCTTTTTGGCAATTTTCAAAGAATCAAAATCAATACACAAATTACCAAAATGCTCACGACAAATATCACTTTGAGTTTGAAACGCTTGCAAATATTCAATCTTACTCTTAAAGAGAGAATTTTCTTTTTCCAAAACTTTAATTCTTTTGCAAAGTTTCAAATTCAAACTTTTTAATTTTTCAGCACGGTCGTCAACTTTTTCAAAAATAGGCTCCTCATTAAATGGGCGTTCCATTGAAAAATTGCGATTTTTCACAAAACTGATTTTTCAAAAAAAATCAAGATCACACGATTTTGCGGAAAATAGGAATACACAATAAATTAGCGCAACCTGCTCTGATACCAATTTGACGACGTGAGAGGTCAAATTGTATCAAAAAAATAAATCCTTTAAAAAACAGGATCATGCGATAAATTAGCGTAACCCGCTCTGATACCAATTTGAAAACGTGAGTAGACAAATTGTATCAGAAAGTAAATCCTCGAAAAATAAGGATCACGCGATAAATTAGCGTAACCCGCTCTGATACCAATTTGAGAATGCGTGTAATATCAATTTAAATTAAATTTGCAAGATTCCAAGTAACCCTTATTTAATTAGAGTCTACTTTTAAATCAAATAAATTCAGCCCCTAAACATCCATCTACGGTGCGTGTGTCAATCCCATAAACAAATATGCGAAAAAAGTTTAAGTAAAAATCCCCGCAGGGCAAAACCTTTTATTTCACTATAATAAGTAAATCGCAACTTACACGGATTACAATGAAATACAGTGACACGCGAATACCCGTAGGCATCGGTCAGTGTCGTCAGCAATGAATCCACAAGCAGCGAACCCACATGAACCTCAGTCCAATCAACAAAGGAAGAACCGCAGCACTCCTCAATGACACGCAGCCATAAAACTTTGTAGAGACTCCCTCAGCAATGACACGCAGCCCTCGGTTGCAAAGATCTCTCCACAAAGGTTTGAACAAACTAAAAAGTTGTGTTCTTGGGTTACCAAAAAGATTCACAAAGGATTGGCAATTGTGTGAATCAAAAACCTAGAGTCTTGGGCTCAATAGGTGAAGACTTAGAGTATTTAGGACTCTGAAATTCGTCTTAAAAAGTCTTAAAAAATACACCACTGAAACAGGTATATATATAGGAAAAACAAATTAGTGGTAAAACAATTCACGGAACTGCTCGAGTTTATCCCAGGTGGACCGGTCCGGCTTGGGAGCGGATCGGTCCGATTGACCGGATCGGTTCTTTTATTCTGAGGCGGATCGATCCGGTTGTGATCGGATCGGTTCTTTTATTCCAGGCTTCATCGATTCGCTTGTGGTCCGGGGTATACTGGATCTGCAGCAAGCGGATCGGTCCGGTTGAGGGGCGAATCGGTCCGTTGGCGGATCGGTCCGGTAGGGAGGCGGACCGGTCCGATTGTCAGCCTTTGATTCCTCTTCTTCTTTTGATATTCGGATCCGTTGATGAATGTATGAATCTTGAATTTCTTCAACGGTGTAATGGCGTGCGACATTATAAATTGTTAATGGACAAAAATGTCCTTACACTAACCTTAACCCAAACATTATATATGAACTCTAAACGATTTTCATTCATGAAACAACAGTTTTTTACATAAAAAATGTTCTTAAACATATCGAATCCATCCAGTAAAAATTTATCTCAAGAATTATTCACTATACAAACTCTAGTTTTCAAGATTGGACCTTTCTATTTTAACCCATTCAAGAATCCTTCTTTCTTATTAATTTACGTCAGATTTATCATTCCTACAACATGAGATTCTAAGGTTTCTCTCTCAATCAATATGATCATTAAATTTCCAGGTTTATCATTAATTTATCAATTCTCAAATTTGTTCTTCAATCTTTGTTAGGTTTATTCCAATCATATAAACATCCATTCATTAACTCTAGCCTAGAAATTTATATGGAAAAATTCACAATTAAATTAAGAAAACATATCGAAATTAATTTTAGTAAGAGAATTTTGGCCTTAAATTGTTGATTGGAGTCTCTCTCTCTTAAATCCATGTTCTATCTTCCTTATCTAGCCTTGGTAACCTCTCCTATTGTAAGGACACTTTTGTCCATTATCAATTGTATGTCGTACACCGTTACACCACTGAAGATATTCAATCTTACATCATCAGCAATTGCTCTGAATATCAAAGAAATCAAGGAATCAATGTTTTAGACAGACGGACCGGTCCGCCTGTTTTAAAAAGGAATCGGTCCGCCCCGGATCGATCCACCCCTTTTGGAAAAAGAATCGGTCCACCCCCAGACCGATACACCCTCTACCAGGACCGATCCTCTTTGCTCAGAAACCAGTAGACCCCGGATCGAATGTGAATCGAAGAAGCTCCTTGAAAAAACGAACCGGTCTGACCTCGGACCGATCCGCCTCAATACCAGACCGATCCGCCTGGGATAAATTTGTACAGAGCCATGAGTTTTTATCTCTTTTTATTTCCTTATTTAAAGCCATCTTCGAGGAGTTTGTTTTCAAGACTTTGGAGACGATTTTGAGAGTCCTTTTTTCTTCAAGTCTTCATACCTTTTTGAGTCCCAAGACTCATGTTTGATTCACATACCATTGCCAAATCCTTGTGAATCCTTTGGAACCCTAGAATACAATTTTGTTATTGTTCATACCCTTGTGGAGAAGCCATCTCTCTTCTTCATTGTTGACCACCTGAAGTTCCTGCGGGAGATTCCAGCCGACACTGTTTCTAGCCGTTGCTTTGAAGGTTTGACGAAGACACCGTGTGTTACACTTATGGGTGATTATCAGGTTGTACGTAAGTCAATGGTCTCGTAAATTCTTCAAATTTCTAGAAATAAAAGGTTTTGCCCTTCGGGGATTTTTCCTTAACGTTGTGTCGCTTGTTTTATTTGTTTATGAGATTGACACTTGCACTTTAGATGCATGATTAGGGGCTGAAATTAAATAAGTGTGCTAAATTAGAAATTTGTGAAGTTAATCAATTATCACACGTTATTTGCACTTTTCACCTATGGGTATGGGACTGCTAGGGTTATATTTTGGTGGATGGTGATAGGCTCTGAAGTTGTTAATCATCCTTTTATAATCCCTAATCCCAAGTTACCCATAAACCCCCAACTTTGAGCCCCCAAGCAAGCCCGAAGCCATACCTGGATTGGCGCAATAACTCCTTTAATGGTATACCTATACCCGAGGCCTAATTTTCAATGTCTAAAATATTTAAATGAGTTACCAAATCATTACATAATGAGACCAAACTACATTTACCCAATTTACACATTTATATGATCTCGAACACCACATAGTAATAATTTAATTAATGTGAAATTTATTTCCTACGAGTAAACATAACATTCATAAATGAATCAAATATACAATGAATTACAACTAAGTAATTTACTCACAAATTTATTTAATCCAATTCTATCAATTTCATTTAAATTCTACTAATTTAATTTATTATGAAAATACGGGGTGTGGCAATTTGCAAGTTGGAAGGGACCATAATTTATGTTTGAAATAGAACAAATAAGATAAGCCAACAATCATGAGTGAAATTGGCATAATAGAACCTTCTAAATTAAAATTATAGAATGATTCATTGAAAACATACAGAGATAGATAGTTTTCGTGCTTTTATGTGTCATTTCATATTAGTATAACTATATTTTAGAATCTTTGAACAACTCAAAACTGGGAAAGGTTTCCCTATCATGTCCTATATTTTAATTTCATGTGTATACCTTTCTAATCAGATTTATGCATTAGAGCCAATCAGTATAATTGTATACAAGTGTAGCTTGCCAAAGTTGTGTTAGGCATATATATTGAGTTTTCCATTTTTTATTATAATTGTATATTGATATGTTTAGGTCTCATTTCCTTCGTTTTTTTATAGTTGAATTAGGCTACATTTTTGTTTTCGGGTTGTTGTAATTTTAGTACGTGGAAAATTTCAGTCTTCTTTTGTAATTGATTTAAATATTTTTGGTCCATGATTGATCTTATTAGTTCATTTTTTTTAATTTATGAATACGATGTTCAATTTTTAATTTAGTTCGATAATAATTAAGGTTGTAAAATGTATATATGGCTTTAGTTTATTCTTGTTTGTTATATATGTTAACATGTTTTTCCTACATGTGCTGTGTCAACTATGGATGTTATATAATGTTATCTTAAAATATCACATGTATATCAAGTGGAGGTACGTATTTGTATAAGCAAAGTATGACTCGTTTCTTTGTGATTTTGCATTTTTTTTCTTATTTTGATTCAAATTTGTTGAGTGTAATGAAATGGCTTTATTTCTTTGTGTTTTTATTTGTATTTGTTAGAGGCAATTAATGGTTATGGATCCACGGTTGATTTGAAACTACTTTGATCATGATATTTTCTTTGAGATTAGGATCATTATTTAATTTTTTTTAATTTTAGTTTTCATGTGGAAATTATCCTACCAATAATAACTTTGTTCTCCCTTTCATTTTAACTCAGTTTCGTAATATAGGCTTTATGTTATTTCCAACCTTATGTGATATAGGCTTTACGTTATTTTCAATCTTCGAAAAATAAGAAATTCGAAGTTCAATGATATTTTGGACATCACTTTAAATAACTAATTCGAGGATTTTCCAAACACGTTCTTCAGAGACAAGCATGTAGTGTGAAGTTTGAAAATATGGCTATGATGCCCTAGAAAAACTTAAGTGTTGGTTGAAGCTTAAGGAACATGTTATGTGTCAGAGTTTACTACTTATAGGTTTGGAAAAATAATTATTTAGCACCCGCATGAACCACAACATTTATTTTCTGAAGCTCTTTTGATGTGAGGATGCTTTTTGTGTTTCACGCAAATATCTAACTAAATTTTGAGAAAAACTAATGGTAGCAAATGCAATGTTACTTCCCATAATGTTCAAAGAACATGATATATATATATATATATATATATATATATATATATATATATATATATATATATATATATATATATATATATAATGTTTCAAGATTTAATCTTTATTATTTTGTTACACCAGTATTTGCATCGCACAGCTTACCACTAGTACGGCTTCTTAAAGTTTTCCAAAAAAATTAGACATTTTAAGTTATAAAGCACAATAAAATTTAAGGGTTTAATAGAATTTATTTGTACACTTTAATGCCATATTTGTAGGGATGTTAATGGTATGGTAAAAACCCATACCGTACGATTTTGTACCGAAAAAAATGGTAATGGTTCACATTTTTTACTTACTGAGAACCAAAACTACCGAAATCGAAATTATCGAATTTTTGTTGGTTAGCTTTGGTTTAATTATTTTTAAAATCGATTTACCGAATTTACCTTATCAAATATACTAAAATCTAAAATACCAAAATTACAACCCAGAAATATTAAAAGAAACATAAACAAAATTAAAAAAGAAAACTTTGACTAAATATATAATGATATGAATTCATGCATTGAGTATTTCCGTCTTAGTGTTTTTTTAGTGCTTTGGAGCAATCTCGAAGAAATTTGAAATTTCAATTGGAACCATTTGGGAGCAATATGAGCAAAACCAAAGAAGAGAGAGTCCCATATTGGAATTAACAAGGCTAATAATTCTTGTAACTTCCTATAGATTAATCTCAACCTCATCTTTTACCCTTAAGTAGGCCAAGCTTTAATTAGTGGATTGTGTGAAGGTTTTAATATTTTCCATTCATTAATATTTTTGTCAAAATAAATTCCACCAAAAAATGATAAGAAGCTTAGTTCTTTTTGGCATTGCTCCATATTCTTCTTTTTTGTGTCACCCCTCCTATTTCAATAACTTCATTCTTCGCATCACTGTCATCAACATTTTAATTACTAACCACCTATTATTCAAATAAGCCGGTGCTAAATTTTATCTTTAATTAAATATCAAAAAGTAAGTCATTCACCACAAACCATACAAAGTAAACAAATTAAAAATAAACCATCACTGTAATAAAGCCTAAAGGTGGAATAAATCAAAATCTAAAGATCGAATACACCATCGGTTACAAAATAATCTGATACAATCAGCACTGCTGAATCACATAAAAACTGAATGTAAAGAGTCTGATAAAAGGGGTGAAATTTCCAACTATGAAATGACATTAAGCCTGTCTAGAAAATCAAAAATAGAATCGACAACTCCAAAACCTGCAAGCCTCCACATCAGTTGCATCTCCGTAAATCTTGGAATGAGTAATCATGCTGGGCGTCCTTCTGGCTGGACATATAAATGTTTTGAAAATATTTGATACGAGTTAGAGACCAAAACCTTTGAAAATATTTAGCAAGTGAATAAAATGCATTAATGAAAATGTAAATCTTTTTTCCAAATTTAAACTGGTAGCGCACTCCCATGAGATGACCCTCACCCCTCATCTATTATGAACACATATTGTATATATTTTAAACACCCTAGTTATGTTGCCTTGCCTAACTAGTACCAATCCCTATCTTATCCACATATGCTAACCTTTTACACAAGTTATGTTACATACATTTGTTTTATGCTTTAATTCTTATTTAGCTATCACCTATGCTAAGTCATTTTAAATTCCATCTTAATTAACTCATACAAATTCACCCCGGTTATTTATGCCATATTCACATATTAATATTATTCACCCGTATATAATTGTCACATTTCTATATGTATAACCGTATCACATATTGTTCACATACACATATATCATTTTATATATACGTATAACTGTAATTCCTCCGAGCATTTCCTCACTGGGTGTGAATTTACTAGCATTCAGCCAAGCTCCAGGAGTATATACCTCAACCTGGGCAACTGGTTTGAAATCTCACCACCGAAATCAAAATAAAAATGAAAACTGGAGGTGGTCAGAGCCTAAAATCCATGGGTTATAACCATATCACATTATTCAAGGGAACTTTAAAACTCACATATGGTGATCGTGCACATACCCATGAACCAGGAGAACGGTACTACCTCTGCTGGGATTCGCCAAAGTGACCTCCCACGATGTGCAACCTCTACTGATAGCATATCCACTAGGATGGGTATGTTTCATACAAATATCATACATACAAATATTATTATTATTATTATTATTATTATTATTATTATTATTATTATTATTATATATATATATATATATATATTCACATCATTCGACTAATCCTTACATATCACCGGAAGCACTAGCCTAAATGTTCTGAGTCTATCCCGACTTCTGAATATTTAATTAACCACTAATATCCGCAAAATTTAGCTAATCCATGCCTATCTCTTAAAGCAGTGGCCTAAATGACCCGAATTTATTCTTGACTCCCAATTATTTGATTAATCCCTTGCTTAATAGAATGCACACCTATATTATTAAATAATGGTGCTAAACTATTCCCGACCATCCCGTATCCTAAATTACCCAATTTTCAATCAAATTCTTTAATCTATTTTTCTCGAGTGTTGTTCATCTTAAACTCTCATAATTATATATTTCGGATTTTATTCCAACTAACCCAAGGTAATCCAAGGTCCCTAAATATTTTTTGAAATCTTTCATCAACGGACATCCCAAAATAACCTGGACCATAAACCGAATAATGAAAAAATTAAAGAAATAATCTAGTCCAAGCAGGGAACCAGATCGGTTCATCCAAGGGCAAACCGGTTCGCCCCTGTACATTGGCCATGACGGGGAATCCAAACTTCTTACAAATTATACCCATATTTCCACCCCTAAATGAGCCTCAAACTTCATACCTATGTATATTATCATTTTTTTTATCAAATACTAACATAAAGACACATGTTTGATTGTTCCAATTCATAAAAAACCAAACTTAATAATGGGATTCAATCACCCTTTTTTTAGAATTAGTTCATCCCCAATTCTAATACAATTTCTTTATCCATAATTCAAGATCACATCTTTAATGGTTCAATCTCAGATTTTTCAATTCAAGAACACAATATAACTTTCTCATTCTTAGTTTTCTCTATTAATAGCTTACTTTTCATATGGAATTTAATCATCAAGATCATATGAAATCATCATAATTTTCATTCTTTTTCAAAATTCCATTAAACATACTAATCCCACCGCAAAATTGGTTTCAACTCTACCAATTACAATATGATATAAATAACTACGCAAATAACATTAAGCAAGTCATTCACTTGCCATAGGTACAAAGGGGACTCTGAAATTTGGCCTCCCTTGGTTCTTCTTATCTTTCCTCCTCTTTTCTCCCCAGTACCTCTCTTATATATTTGATAATGTAAAGTGGTTGTCCACAAGTCCCTAACCTCTTATTTAAATACCCTAATCTCGAATTTAGGTTAACTCATAAGTGCCAAATGGCACGCATGGCCCTAAGCGGGTCCCGACAAGTTTAAAAAGCTCTCGAGACCTGATCACTACTCCTGAGTACTTAATTTTGACTATTTCGACCTATTTCGGATCAACCGTGCCCTTGAAATTACCATTCGAGTTGCTTATCATCAATTTATCATCTTATTCCTGACACGACTCTACACACGCATTCCGAACAAGATCATGTTAACTCGTTGCTTTTACCCACATACGACATAATATAAAATAATAACACTTCATTTACTTATCACACAAGTAAATATAATAACACATAAATATTACATCAATATACGCTAATTAATATTTATTCAATTCATTTATTTCTCAAATCTTACGGGGTGTTACATACTTCTCCCCTTACAAAGGAATTTTATCCTCGTAATTAGAATAAGCTTGGTACTAAGAACTTCAGATACTTATTCACACTACAACCTCGTGTTCCCAATGTTACATCCTGAAGACATTTAAGTGTCTCCACTATATACCCACCAATGGTGCTCTCCAGCCCGAAGGCCTATATCTCAAAAGTAGAGACTAGCTTATTCTTGCCAATTTTCACTGATACACTACATCATCCTTCTTAACATCTCATATTGGCGACTATACACAACACATTATAATTATGCCAACGATGAGCCTATACACCATCGGCTCTATCATTTCAAAACCGATTAAAGGTACAAACATTTCTAGATGTTAACTCTCCTTTTTTCCCAATCAATAAAATTCTTCTCATGTGAGTCATCTACACTTAACACTTGACCATAATTGTCGAACTTTAATAACTTCGGTTTGTAATGACATAACTCTTAAAAAATTTCTCTTTTACACAAAATAACCCTTGATTTACTCAATCTTTGCTGACGGACTCTGAATCACACCTGACCCGCATAAAACCTCAAAATTCATCTTGCCAATAATTAGTTGGTACGAGTCATTACACGCAACTCTACTGTAACACCCCAGAATTTTATTAATTTTTATATTTGGAATTAATTAGGATTAATTAAATTATTTTTGGAAAATTAATCCGGTAAAATAAATATTAATTAGCCAGATATGGGTTAATATTTATTTATAATGAATATTACTAAGTGAATGAGTAATAATAATTATAAGAAAATATTACGATTGTCGTGAGTGAGGAATATAACAGTTACTGCAAATATAGTCAAGTGTCGAGACTTAATATGGAAAATAAAATATAATTTCACTTTACTATTCGATATGGTCATTTTGAGTGCATCAGTGTGTTTGGAAGGATTGAGATAGTCAGAAAAGTCTACTCGGGGGTTTAATTTGGGTATCGGTCCACTTTTAGCCCAAACCGACACCCCGGAAGGGTAATTTGGTTTTTTGACATTTTGGAGATAATAAACCCACAAAAATTAGAGGATTATATCTAATAACACGTAAATGAGATTTACGTTATCAGTTACCAAACCTAACGGAGACTCACAAGAGGAAGAATGTGAGTTATTCTTAGGGTTCCAAGGTAAAAAACCACCTTCTTGCACCACCACCACCACCGGATTGTAGATTGGGAGGAGGAGAACACCAACCCCAATACCAATTCTCCAGAAATTAGACTTCCACATTGAGGCAAGTGTTTATCTTGATGACTTTTGATTTGATATACCATCCTTGTTAAAATAGTATGACTTCTTATGAAATTTACGAACTTTGATCTTAAAATTAGACATATAATTCATGATCTTGGATGGAACGATAATATATTTGATCCCAGATATATGTAGATGAATTTTGATGAGGAATATCACAAAATTTGGGAAGAATTTTGGAATTTTGTTGAGGTTCTTGAACATGAATAATAATCTAGGGTTTTTAGAAATTAATCTTCATTAAATATGATTTGGGGTTGTTCTCCAGAGATTTATGGTTCTTATACGTTAAAAATCGTTGATACATGATACTATAATGTTAGAAACCTTTGATTGGGAGTTTATGATAGTATAATGTTGGTTTGTAGGCTTAACAATGGTGGTTTCCTGTAGCAGTAGGGAAGAAAATGACAACTGCTACGGAAAATAGATTCGGCTCCTCGGCTGAATTGATTTAAAAATCCAATCGATTCTAACCAAGGCCGAATCAATTCAGTTTCCCAAATTTGTATAGTTTTTCCCTTTTTTTCTTAAAACTTATGGGAAATTTTTGGGTTGACCTTGTAATTAATTTTAAGATCCTAATAAGAGATATCCAAATTACCAGTAGGTTAATATTGGGTTTGAGGTTAATCACACGAGGAGAACTTAAGACTGAAATTTATTAAGCTTGGCGGGTAATAAAATCTTATTCGGATAATAATTTCTTATTATGGAAAATTAGGAGAATGTAGAACCAAGACCAGTAGGCCTTGAGTGGGATTAATTACTGAATTTACTTATGGGACACTTGGCAAACCATTTGGGAATTGGAAAATAATTGGGATTATACCATGCGAAGTATTGCGCTATGTAGAATATTTGAGAGTTACTATACTAGGTACGGGGAATATGATATAGGTTACGTATATACATATGATGATGTTATGTATATATGGGTCATATGTATACCTATTGTTTGATTTGTATGTGTAATCATACCTAGACAACTTGCTATCACGGGAGGTTTCGCATCGTGGTCAATTTTATTCTGATGAGCCCAATTGGGGGGATATTAACTTGTACCTCAAGAAATATACCTTAGGGATTGAGCACCACTTGTGTGAATGAGGGTGTGACCGGCCATTTGGGTGCGTCAGGTATGAGCATATCCCAAAGCCATAGAGCTATGTTCGCCTCCAATATTGTGTGATTTAATTTATGGCTCGAGGGTGATTATCTGAGTTGATGTCCTTATTTAGTACGTGATGTACCAAGACTTGATAGCAGAGTACGCCCGCACCGCAGGACTTCACTTAGGGGTGCTATATACGTATATATTATAATAGTGATAATTGTACATATACATAAAATTGATCTTACTATGAGTGGATTAGTATATAAGATATATAGTGATATATAAATTGACCAATGTGTATGAAAACTAAATCATTTATTAGAGATTCCTAACGAGTATAAAGATTTAGAAAAAGGTAGTATCGTATTGTATGGGCAATACGGATGGGCACTATAAGTGAATAGATGCGAGGAGTTATAGGCCAGACTAGTTAGACGGGTAGTATAACTAGGTGGGTTAGAGTAGTATGTTAGGCGTTCACATTAGTTAAGGGGTGAGGATCTCAAGTGAGAGCACGTTGTACTAACATGGATATAATATCTGATCTTGTCGCATTTTAAACACTTGCTAAACTTTTTTAAATTGTTTTACTTGGGCTCTCACCCATTTCAAATTTTTTTCTGTAAAAAAGATTTTATGTGCTTAGCCACAGGGACGCTAGTCATAGGAGTTCCTACATTTGACGTCCAGCAGCTACTGCGGAAGTTGCAGGGCCTTGCGATCAGATGCCTCCACCACTACACTAAAATTGTAAAATTGTCACCTTTTTAGCGGCCAGGCTTGTCAATGTCATTGACCGTGACACAAAAACATGCATTTTTTGTCACGGTCAATGACCATGACAAGTCCGTGACAAGTGAAGTTTGTCAAGGACTTGTCACGGTCAATGACCGTGACAACCTTATCACGGTCATTGATCGTGATACGTCCGTGACAATTCTGTCAGTAAAAAAACCCTCCCCCTTCTTTTTTCCCACCAAATTCGTTCCTCCATTTCTCTCTCTCTCTCTACAACTTTGGTATGTTTTTTCTCTATTTCTCCCCCATTTATGTATATGTGTATGTATATGTTTATGTATATGTGTGTGTGTGTGTGTGTGTAGATATGTGTATAAATGTGCATGTGGGGGGGGAGGCAGAAGGGTTGGGGGAGGGGAGGGAGGTATGTGCATGTTTGTGTGCATGTGTTTGTGTGTGTATATATGCGTGTGTGTCTGTATATGTGCGTGTGCGCGTATATGTGCGTGTGTATATATGTGTGTGTGCGCGTGTGGTGGGCAGGGGCAGCGGGGGGCAGGAAGGGGGTGTATATGTGCGTGTTTGTGTTTTTTTTAATTAAATTTTTATTGATTTATTAGATATTGTCCCTCATATTGCAGTGCCCCTTGTAAAAGAATTGACTGATTTAATATTGATTGGTTGTTAATTTTTTTTATAAATTAATAATTAGTGCCTCTTCATATGCAAGTAGGATTGCCCCTCATTATAAATTAGTAAAATATTAATTATATACTTTAATTGTTAGTTTAATTGATGAAAAGAATTAATTGAGTATATGAATTAGAAAGAGCACAGAATATACATTTGTTGTTGCCATTGCGGTTGGATTATAGTGGATCGATGTTGGGTTGTTTAATTTTAAAAGTGGCATGACCACTGGATGATTGTCCATATGGGGGTGAGATTTTTCAACTTTTTTTGAAAATTACTTTGATAACGAACAATATATATATAGTATGATAATTAAATGAAACATACTATAAATTACATATAGTGCGCATAGATACTAGCCTTCTAGTTCTTATGCGTATGCATTCAAAAGCCCTTAGACCCGTTCGAGAGTCATTACCCCTGTAATGAGATCTCTCGAATTGTCTCGTTTGGATAGTTTGGGACTGCATAATTTCTGTATAATAATATTCTTAGTGGCTTAAAGTTGTTACTTTTAGAGGAAGTTCTGCAGTCGTATCCTAATGTTCTCTGGGTACATACTAGATTGACAAGTGTGAATGTTATTTCAATTGATCAATTGAAATAATACTCACACTTTCCAATCTACTTCATGTACTTGGAGAACTACAGGGATATACTACCGAATTTTTCTCAAATCGTAATAATGTGCATGAGTTGTTAAGTATATTACAGAAATATGCGGTCAGTAATGGGATAGGACCACCCACCCTTTAGAGGAGATGGAGGAAATAGAAATTAAATGAAATGTACTATAAATCTAAGTTTGAATTTGAATTTGATTTTGAAATTTAAAAATCGAATATAAATAAGACATAATTAAATGAAACATACTATAAATCTAAGTTTTGTTTATACTAATCCATGAATATACGCTTCTTACCTTTAATAGGTGATTAGTTGTGGTAGTTGTGATGGGATATCCGAAATACAAAGAGTGGATTGGTGAGACAAATAGAATGGGGGATGTGTTTCGCAGATGTGCTAATGAATTTGTGAAATACGCAAAGAGATGTCATAATGATGAAGAGTTTCCGTGTCTGTGTGCTAGGTGTAAGAATGGTAACGTGTTTGAGTAGAAAATAGTTGAACTACATTTGTTAAGATCAGGTATGCAAGATAGTTATCGATTTTGGAGTTTTTACGGTGAATTAAAAGTTTCCTTTGTCCCCGAACAACCTTCACAACAACCTTGAACAAGTAGGATATATGTAGAAGGGGACGAAGTAGATCATAACATATTAGAGGATTTAGTTGATGATGCTTACGGAGTTTATGAAGCCGAGGAGAATGAGGTTACTGATGATGTACAAGGTTCAAGTGCTCATGAAGATATCACGATAAACCTTGACGATGACTACCAAAGTTTAAAATTTAAGGCGACCCAACCGTTATACTCTGGCTGTGAGAAAGATCAAACAACTTTACATGCCATGGTTGGTTTGTACAGTTTGAAGACGCAGTACGATTTATTTGGCAATAGCGTGACAGGAATTTTGAAAAGGGTGAAGGGGTTACTACCCATGGATAATACGCTTCCAAATAGCTATCATGTTATGAAGAACAGTTTTAAAGGTTTGGGAATGAAGTATAAATCGATTCATTCTTGTGTTTATGACTGCATACTAAACCGAAAGGAGTATGAAAATCTCGATCGTTGTCCGGTTTGCGATGAACCTAGATATGTCCAATCTACTAGTAAAGAAGGCACAAGCTCAAAAGTGCCTCAAAAAATGTTAAAATATTTTCTCGTTGGGCCTAGATTAAAGCGATTTTTTACAGTACCATGGATAGAGGAGGCAATGACTTGGCATGCTAGGGAAGAAGTAGGGGTAATCTTATGCGTCATCCTATTGATTCTACAGCTTGGAGGAGGATGAATTATGAGTATCCTGATTTTGCTCGAGAACAGCACAACATTCGTTTGGCTATATCAACAGATGGTTTCAATCCATTTGGAAATATAAGCACCAATCAGAGTGTATGGCCAGTGATCCTAGCCCCACTCAACCTCCCTCATTCACAGTGTATGAGACCTGAATTTTCGATGATGTCTTTGTAGATACCTAGGCCAAAGGCACTAAGTGATGACATCGACGTCTACTTGGCTCCTTTGGTAGAAGAATTAAATGAGTTCTGGGAAGATGTTGTGCAGTTATTTGACTCTTTTAGAAAAGAAGATTTTACGTTGAAAGCTATGTTGATGTGGGAAATTCATGATTTTCCAGCTTATGGTACATTATCCGATTGTGTAGTGCATGGTTATTTTGGGTGTCCTATTTGTGGAGAGAAGACTGAATCTCTTCGTCTATCCTTTAGCTCAAAAAATTTATACCATTGCCATAGGAGGTTTTTACCCCCAGCTCATAGTTTTAGATTTGATAAAGGTTCCAATTTTTTATTAGGCGGGGTTGAACATAGGCTACCGCCGAGATAACTTTCAAGTTCAGAAATTGAAAGTAAATCTTCTGATGTGACCCTAATATGACAAGTAAAAATCCCAAATTTAAGAATGTCAAGCATAAGAAGACCCCAACTGGGAATAAAACTGAGACAAGAAAGGCATGGTCTAGGAGGTTAATTTTATTTGACTTGCCTTATTGAAAGAATAACCCAGTGCGCTATGTATTGGATGTGATGCATGCTGAGAAGAACTTCGTTGAACATATTGTGGGAACTTTCCTTGGGGGGAGTCATTCGAAGGATGGATAAAATGCACGAAAAGACCTTAAATCATTGAAACTTAATCCACAACTATGGTTGAAAGAAGATAGTAGGGGAAGGACAATAATTCCCCCTGGTGAGTTTACTTTGACGAGGGGGGAAAGGAAGGTGCTTTTAGACACAATATATAATTTGAAGGGCCCATCTAATTTTTCGTCCAACTTGCAAAGGATTGTGAATTATGCTACTCATGATTTACATAAGTGTAAGTCCCACAATTGCCATCTTATCATGAAATTGGTTCCTCTATTGTTTAAGCATTATTTTTACAGGCACAAGGATTTGCGGAGGGCTATTATGAAAATTAGTATTACCTTCTCACTCTTGTGTGAAAAGGTAGTCAATTGAGAACACATAGTGACCGCAAAATTGGCATTGATCGAAGCGATTTGTGTGTTAGAGAAGTACTTTCCCCCAGCATTCTTTGACATAAGTGTTCACTTGTTGGTACACCTATGCGACGAGGCACTTCTTTGTGGTCTAGTTAGATATCGATGGATGTATCCATTTGAAAGATTGATGAAAGTTTTTAAAGATTTTGTCAAGAATACGCGATACATTACAGGATCAATTGCAGAGGAATACATCACCGTGGAGTCATCAATATATACTCGGGAATATATGCCTGACTCGGCCAGCGTTGATGACACTGATGAGTTTGTCGATGATGGTGGTCATGTGATGGGAAAACGAGTGAAATTAACGATTTTGCAACATGAACAAGTAGCTTGTTATCTATTTGACACACATGAAGATGTCGAAGAATGGAAAAAGTAAGTTTAAACTATTTTAATGTTTAACATTATTTTAGAATATTTTAGATTATTTTAATGTTTAACATTATTTTAGAATATTTTGTAAGTTTAATTTTGTAATATGCAGAAAATATGAAGCCTGTGAGAACAATAAAAGATGAAAAATAATGGTACAATCAGACAGCGAATTTAGGTTGTGGCTATCATAAGAGGTAATTATAATGAAAATGGTCATTATATAACGTTACATTACACTGAAACTTTACAACTAATCTAATTAATTTATCTATATTCTCAGCTCTTAAAGACGGGTGATGTGACATCAAGGCTTGCTCGTCTATCCACAGGACCCTTGTTCGTGGCATAAGAGTACAAAAAGTATCGATTGAATGGTTACGTATTCGGCGCAAAAGTGTACGAGGAAAGTACAAATGTACAGAACTCGGGCATTTCATACAAGGCTCTTACTTTCTTTCGAGCGAGCGCAAAAGATAAAAATCTCGTTGAAAATGAAATGACTTACTATGGTGTAATTCGAAATATATTTGAATTGGATTATATAAGCTTCAAAGAGGTTGTATTTTACTGTGACTGGGTAAGAGTTGAGGATAAAAATGCTTTATAGTTGATCATGTCACAAATTTGGTCATGGTTGACGTGTCCAAGTTGAAGAGCAATGACCACGTGAGTGATGAGTCGTTTGTTTGTGCATTTCAAAAGGTTAACCAAGTGCTTTACTCGGAGTATATCAACAACAAACCATGGTCAATTGTCCTACACGCGCCAAAGCGTCTAAATAGTAGTGTGGATGACTTGTCTTCTCCTACCTAATATCAATCCATTTTTTATGATAACCCGAATTTGAAATAATTTTCAATTTGTAATAAATATTCCAATTTGTACTTTATCAATCCATTTTTAATGCTTTTAATTGATTTGCGCTTTATCATTTTCACTCTTGTGTAGTGTGCGTGCGTGTGGGCAGTAGGGGTGGGGGTGGGGATGTTTTGGATTTTTAGTAATTGTGCATATTATGATCTAGATGCTGGTGTTTTAGAATTCAGAATTGAGGTGTTAAACAGTAACAATTCATTTGGATTTGTAGTAATTGTACAAATTTGCATTTCTTCTTCTAATTCATTTTGATTTGTACTAATAACAACATTTTTTTTACAGAAAATGTCTCCTTCGGGTATTAAGACCAGGATGATGATGATGATTGTGATGATGTCGTTTGGGCTCAGTGGTAGCAGAGGCGAGGAGGGCTCCTCGGCCCCTAGGCTCCCCAAATATGGCAAATTGGGGATAGCCATCGAGAACAAGACGGGGCTATTAACGAGATTCCTCGAGCTGGTAAAGACGATCATCGGCCCGGGGTACACTTGTTGGAGGGAGGTGTCAAATGAGCTCAAGTTAGCTATTTGGGTGGCACTACAGGTAATGAATTTATATGAATATGAATATGAATATTTCAATTTCAATTTCAATTTCGATTTCGATTTCAATTTTGATTTCATTTTATATCGATATTTATACTTATATTTATTCACAACTAACATTGTATTTGTTGGAAAGGAATAATTCAGCCTGGATCCAAAGCTACGTGATTCCGTCTTGGAGCAGTTGAGGGAGCAACACAAGACGTGGAAGAAAAATATGCGGACCCGGTACTTTGGGAAGACCCGAGAGTCCGTTATCCGAATGCGTGAATCCGTCCCGCCGAAGGAGTCGATCTCATTGGCACAATGGCAAAAGTTCATTGACAATGAGATCGAGGAGCGAAAATTGGCATCTCGCTAATAGGGGAGGGAAAATCGGGCAAAAAAGACGAACGTGCACTACTCTGGCCGGACGTCTTATTCCGAGGTGGAGCATAGGATGATGGTAAGATTTAATTTTTCTATAACTACAGAAATATATTATTCTGCATTATTTTACTTTGCGGGGCCGATACTAATTTTACTTTATTTTATTTCAGGGGACAGGGAGTGGCCCTGGGGGTAGGCCACATAGGCTCGATACTTATGTGACTATTTGGATGATGAAGGGGAAGGATAAGGAGGTGTCCCTGTGCGTCGCCGCCATGATTTTAAGTAATCCGGCAGTTTAATTTTTGTTAATTACGTTATAATTTTTTTATTTACTTATTTTACTAATCATGTGCTTTTTACCGTTTCAGGCAAAGCTTAAGGAAGTGCATGAGTCACAGTCTGATGCCGACAAGGTATCTTTGTCCACAGATGCACTCAGACAAGTTCTTGGCCCTGATCGTAAGGGGAGGACAAGGGGGTGAGATCGCAAGTGGCCAAATCTAGGATCATCGGATTGGAGATGAGCGATACTGAGTTGACTCGAACGATGGACTCGCATGACATGAAGTTGTCCCGTTTGGAGGCGACGATCCAAGATATGTTCTCATTCATGAAGCGTTCGTTGGGCGAAAATCGTAAGGGTAAAGGGAAGAAGAAGGTGGTGGAGGAGGAGGTGCAGGATGACGAGGACGTGGACCTCGCTGCTTCATTGCCGACACGTGCGGACGTTGATGATCCACTCCCCTATTTGGCTCCCTTCAACCGACCGATGTCGACACTTGGTTGGCTGAGCGTGTTTATACTGGACATATTTGATGGCCAATGGATAGGGCGGGGGTTGAGGGACCCAAATACTGTCCAGGGTATGCCAGTTTATGGACGCTTGCTTCAAGACATCGAGTCCAAGGTGCTCATCACGCATGTGATACCCGGGAAGGAGAACTCCCCCTTGTGGTTGCACGAACAATGCGGCATGATTTATATTGGTGGGTGTGTCAATTCGTATATCATGTGTCCTACTCACCTCCTCAGAGCTAACATTACCCCAGACATGTAGTGACATTATTTGAATTGAATTGTTTTAAGTTATTACATTTGAATTATATTTGGATTATATCGTTATGCATATTGTTTTGAATGTATATTTTCATTCCCTCTATTTTATTTGGATATATGATGTTTGAACAAGTATAATGTTGCTATAACAGGTACAAATATACTGTTGGGCAGTGGTAGTGGCCATACTGCCCAACAGTTTTTAAAATTCTGCCCAGAATTGTCATGGTCAATGACCGTG
Organism: Sambucus nigra; assembly: GCA_949130495.1. Taxonomy (NCBI): domain Eukaryota; kingdom Viridiplantae; phylum Streptophyta; class Magnoliopsida; order Dipsacales; family Adoxaceae; genus Sambucus; species Sambucus nigra. The sequence goes on along the minus strand of OX422216.1, from coordinate 59,905,682 downwards.
ACAATTTTTAAAGAGTGTCACAAGTTTATCACGGTTTATAATTGTGACAAAAATTTTCAAGGTCATAGACTGTGACATGACCGTGAGAATTCTAATGAACTTGTCATGGTTATTGACCATGAAACGTCCGTGACAATAAACGTTGTCACCCCCAGAATTGTCACGGTCATTGACCTTGACAAGTCCAACTTCTTGCACCTCACAAGAGTAAGAATGAGAGTTATTCCTAGGGTTCCAAGGCTAAAAACCACCTTCTTGAACCACCATTACCACCGGATTGTAGATTGGGAGGAGGAGAACACCAACCCCAATACCAATTCTACAGAAATTAGACTTCCACATTGAGGCAAGTGTTTATCTTGATGACTTTTGATTTGATATACCATACTTGTTAAAATAGTATGACTTCTTATGAAATTTATGAACTTTGATCTTAAAATTGGCCATATAATTCATAATCTTGGGTGTAACCATAATATCTTTGATCCCTGATATATGTAGATGAATTTTGATGAGGAATATCACAAAATTTGGGAAGAAATTTGGAATTTTGTTGAGGTTCTTGAACATGAATAATAAGCTAGGGTTTTTAGAAATTAATCTTCATTAAATCTGATTTGAGGTTGTTCTCTAGAGATTTATAGTTCTTATACGTTAAAAATCGTTGATACATGATACTATAATGTTTGAAACCTTTGATTGGGAGTTTAGGATGGTATACTGTTGGTTTGTAGCTAACAATGGTTGTTAAATGTCAACTGCTACGGCAAATAGATTCGGCTCCTTGGATGAATTGATTCAAAAATCGAATCGATTCTGACCAAGGCCAAATCAATTCGCTTTCCCAAATTTGTACAGTTTTTCCCTTTTTGCTTAAAACTTATGGGAAATTTTTGGGTTGACCTTGTAATTAATTTTAAGATCCTAATAAGAGATATTCTAATTACCAGCAGGTTAATGTTGGGTTTGACGTTAGTCACACGAGGAGAACTTAAGGCTAAAATTTATTAAGCTTGACGGGTAATAAAAGCTTATTCGGATAATGATTTCTTATCATGGAAAATTAGGAGAATGTAGAACCAAGACCAGTAGGCCTTGAGTGGGATTAATTACTGAATTTACTTAAGGGACACTTGGCAAACCATTTGGGTATTGGAAAACAATTGGGATTATATCATGAGAAGTATTGTGCTATGTAGAATATTTGAGAGTTACTATAATACGTACGGGGAATATGATATAGGTTACGTATATACATATGATGATGTTATATATATATGGGTGATATGTATACCTATTGTTTGATTTGTATGTGTAATCATACCTAGGCAACTTGCTATCACGGGAGGTTTGGCATCGTGGTCAGTTTTATTCTAATGAGACCAATTGGGGGGATATTGACTTGTACCTCAAGCCATAGACCTTGGGGATTGAGCACCACTTGTGTGAATGAGGGTGTGACCGGCCATTTGGGTGCGTCAGGTATGAACATATCCTAAAGCCATAGAGCTATGTTCGCCTCCAATATTGTGTGATTTAATTTATGGCTCGAGGGTGATTATCTGAGGTGATGTCCTTATTTAGTACGTGATGTATCAAGACTTTATGGAAGAGTATGCCCGCACTGCAGGACTTCACCTAGGGGGGCTATATACGTATATTGATAAGAGTGATAATTGTACATATAAATATGATTGATCTTACTATGAGTGGATTAGTACATAAGATAGATAGTGATATCTAAATTAACCAATGTGTATGAAAATTAAATCATTTATTAGAGATTCCTAACGAGTATAAAGATTTAGAGAAAGGTAGTATCGTATTGTATGGGCAGTACGGGTGGGCACTATAAGTGATTAGATGCGAGGAGTTGTAGGCCAGACTAGTTAGACGGGTAGTATAACTAGGTGGGTTAGAGTAGTATGTTAGGTGTTAACATTAGTTGAGGGGTGAGGATCTCAAGTGAGAGCACGTTGTACTAACATGTATATAATATTTGATCTTATCGCATTTTAAACACTTGCTAAACTTTTTCAAATTGTTTTACTTGGTCTCTCACCCATTTAAATTTTTTTTGTGTAAAAAAGATTTTATGTGCTCAGCCACAGGGACGCCAGGCATAGGAGTTCCTACATTTTACGTGCAGCAGCTGCTGGAAAGTTACAGGACCTTGCGATTAGATGCCTCCACTTTTATTCAGTGTTTAACTATCTTCAATTATCTCAGTGGAGCATGTCGCCCAATCATAGTTGGATACTATTTGCAGAGATATTGTATTTTCAATTATTCCTATTTATTTCAGTATTGATTTAGACTTTACTTATGGATGACTGTATTTGGATATTCTCTGGAGTGTTATTCGAGACTTGGTTATTTAATTATGTCATTATCTTATTATTCATTATTATGTGCAAGGAAATGGTGAATGATATATTTATTCTGATTTATTTATTGCATGATAATAATTAAAATTAAAATAATGACACTGGGCTATTAGGGTATTAGTAATTAAATTAAAATTCGATAGTGATGCTAAAATGACACCATTAATGATTCTTGTTATATTTAATAATGGACTAATCACTCAGGATTATAATAGGCGGGGTGTCACATCAGAGGTTTAGGTTCTAGTGTCCTTAGGATATTTGCATCTTACTACGATTTTCAGCATAGCGTCCTTTGATACAGAGAATTATTATTAGGATTGTTGTATTCTTTATTACGCATTTATGTATTCAGCTATTTTAAGACATATTGAATTGTGAATTGATGGAAAATTCTTTCTCGTTTCAAATCCCTGCTCGACGTGCACTACGAGCAACCCCAGAGGCCCAATTCAAGCCTCATCCATCTCAGGCCCCAGGTTCTACGAATGTTGCTGAGGTTACTTCCATTGTAGCACAGGTGATTAAATGCAACCCTGACTACTTTCCCGTAGCAGGCACCACAGGTGACACCCCAGCCTCAGGTGGTTTCTCCAGCTCCTTCCCACCCGTTTCAATCTACTTAGGAGCGATTCTGAGATGCCTTTTAGAAGGAACATTCCCCAGAGTTCCAGGGGAGCCCCGATGTAGTGGCAGAATGTTAATGGAAGAAGGATATTCAAAGGCATTTTAGGATGTATGAGTGAATAAAGGTACATAAGCAGATATTGGCTACCTTTAAGCTAGTAGGGGAAGCATTATAGTGGTGGGAGTCCATCACCACTGCGCAGGAGAGAGACACCTTAACTGTCCAGGTGTTTTGGGAGCAGTTCGACCGCAAATACTTCCCTTCTTCCATCCAGACTGAGATGAGGCAAAAAAATTTGGATGTTTCTCAGGAGGGGAGGACTGTATCAGAGTATGAGGAGGAATTTACCAGATTAGCTAATTTTGTTCTCGATGAGGTGCCAACGAAAGATAAGAGGCTTTAGATGTTTGTAGATTATCTTACTTAGAGGATCCGACAGCATCTGTTGGGTGATCATGCCCGAAAGACTTATACGGAGGTGTTGAATGCAGCGCTACTAAACGGTTAGGATCATCATTTCCATGTTAAGGGGAGCAAGTACTTAGGAAAGTCCGGCCAGCAGGGTAAGATGGGGGTAGCAGTTATGGTGGGGCACAGTCGACTCAAAGTCAGCGGAGGTAGAGTGAGCCGGGTACCCAATACTGTTAAGAGGTTATGTTCAGAGGATTATAAACAGAGACAGGGTGGATTCAGGGAGGTCCATCCGGGCCAACAGCGATTTTAGTAAGGATATGGTAGCGGTGGTAATGGATAGCAGGATCGAGGCCAGTAGGGCCAGAGGGGGGGAGGTAATTTTATGGGCCGGTATTTCATTTGTGGAAAAACTATCGACAAGCGATAGAATTACCCTGATAAGGGCAGGGTTCAGTAGCAGCAGGGTGCCTGTCATGAGCCTTAGAGACCTATTTTCTCCACCGCCCTCCCAGCACCATCACATGTACCAGCATTGCTTGTAGCACCAGTCATTCTAGCAGCCTCACCCCACTGGGGATAGTTTCAATATGGGTGCATGTATCACATCCACCAGGCTGTAACTCCACAAGATCCACCCGTTATTGAGGGTATGTTTCTTATCCATGGTACTTTGGGGTGCATTTTATTTGACACTGGGGCTTTACACTCATTCATAGCTACTAGATTTTCACAAGCCATGGGGTTATTAGTGATGGCAGATAGTACAGTTACGTGTGTAGACTCACCACTGGATAACGGGACACTAATTTCTTTATATGACCGGGTGTGAGTATAGATATTAGGAGACTAGTTTTACCTACTGAGATGATTGTATTAGATATGTCAGAGTACGACGCCATCATAATCATGGATTGGCTAGCTGTGTATAGATCCATGGTTGACTGTTATAGTCAGAGTATAGTGTTTGCGATCCTCGGCTAGGAAATGTTCTTAGTGGAGATGCCTCATCCTGAAGGAGGATCGTCCACTCATTTTTACTACACAAAGGATGAGACCTCTCAAGGGGGTGATTTCCCTCAATTTGATTCCAGTCGTCCGTGAGTTTGTCGGTGTGTTTTAGGAAATGCCGAGATTTCCCTACTAGAGAGATTGAGTTCATCATTGACTTGGCACTAGGCACTCGACCAATAGCTCATGCATCGTATCGTATGGATCCTATGAATATGAGGGAGATACGGGATAAGACTAAGAAGTTTTTGGGTCAGGTATTTATATGACGTAATACTTCTCTTTAGGGTTCCCCAGTACTGTTTGTGAAGAAGAGAGATAGATCATTACGCTTGTGGGTGGATTATCGGGAGTTGAATAAAGTCACTATACGAAATAAGTATCCGTTGCCCCGAATCAATGACTTATTCGATCACCTCAAAGGAGCCGCCAACTTCTCTAAAATAGATTTTAGATTCGGGTATCACCAGTTGCGCATTAAGGAGTAGGATATGTCTAAGACTTCCTTCTTGACGAGATATGGGTCCTATGAGTTTTGGGTTATGCCATTTGGTTTAACCAATGCTCCAGTCGTGTTTATAGACTTGTGAATAGGGTGTTCAGAGAGTTCTTGGATTTATTTGTTATCGTCTTCATTAATGACATCCCGATTTATTCATGGATTGAGGAGGAGCATGCCGATCATTTGCATCGGGTCTTACGGACGCTATGTGAGCATCAGTTGTAAGTAAAGTTTGAGAAATGAGGGTTATGGATACGTAAGGTATAGTTTAGGGGGCATATCATTTATGATTTGGGGATATCGTTTGACCGGAGTAAGGTGTTAGCGGTGAGGGAGTGGGGACAACCCACGACATCGACAAAGGTGCATAGTTTCTTGGGGTTAGTCAGGTACTATAAATGGTTTATTAGGGGATTCTCAAAGATTACGGGTCCATTGACTAATTAGACTCGCAAAGGTATACCGTTTGTTTGGGATGACACTTGTCAGTTGGCTTTTGATCAGCTAAAAGACAAGTTGACTTCAGCACATGTAATCGCACTTCCTAGGACAGGATTAGAGTATCTTCTTTTCACTATCGCGTCTCTATAGGGACTTAGGGTATGTTACAATATGAAGATTAGGCTATAACTTATGCTTCCCGCAAACTTAAGCCTCATGAGATGAATTACCCCACCCATGACTTGGAGTTAGCGGCAATCGTGTTTGCATTGCGGATTTGGATACACTATTTGTTGGGAGAGAGATTTAGCATGTTCACAGATCATAAGTCCTTAGAGAGAGCTGAATATGCATCAACGCAAGTGGCTTGAATTTGTGAAAGATTATCAATTTGACATTCAGTATCACCCAAAAAGGATAACGTGGTGGCAGACGTGTTGAGATGCAGTCCAGTAGGGAATGTAGCGAAAGTTTGAAAGGAAAAATGAAAGGAGTTAGGACATCAAGATTCAGTTACCCGATCATTTATGTCAGTTCACAAAGGTGGTACAGGCACAGACAACAGAATCTTTTTATCAGGAGAGGATCAAATAGCTCTTAGCTGGAGGAGCAGAGTCATATTTCGTGAGTTCGGAGGGCGGTTTACGATTCAATAGGAGATTAGTTTTCCCAGAGGAGGAAGATTTACGACACGTAATGAGGGCAGAGTCACAGGGGTCCCAGTTTGTGGTACATCCTGAATGGGATAAGATGTACCAAGACATGAGATGGAAGTACTGGTGGAGTGGGATGAAGAGAGACATTGCTAAATTTGTTTCTGCGTGTACCACATGTCAATTACTGAAGGTGGACCATCAGAAGCCACAGGAGTTCTAAAGTCGTTAGAGATCTTGATGTGGAAATGGGAGAGCATTTTCATGGATTTTATTACAAAGTTGTCTACTTCACAGAAAGATCACGATTCTATATGGGTGATAGTGGATCGGATGACTAAGGTATCTCACTTCCTGCCAGTTCAGACTAATTATACTACGGGACAATATGACCAAATTTTCGTTGTTGAGATAGTGATACTGTATGGGGTGCCATTAGATATTGTGTTCAATGGGGACAATATGTCTTGATTTTGGTAGAGTTTCTAGGAGGCCATGGGTATCGAGTTGCAATTGAGTATGGCTTATCACCTGTAGATGAACGGGCAGACGGAGAGGACTAATCAGATGTTGGAAGATATGCTACGGATATGTATCCTTAATTTTGGGGGAGGTTAGGAGTAGTTTTGATGCCAAAAACTAGACTAGGCTTAATTGATTGATCATAGATAAATAAGTCAAAACAAATAAAACAAAGACATTTTTAAAGTAGTTCGGCTCAATGGAATAGCCTACGTCCACTGTTATGTATTTCTTTATTGTCTTGATTTATTTTCTGGGGTCCTCTGCAATGAGGGTGTTACAATGTATTTATAGCCCAAGAGTGTTGATAGTTTTCATGTTAAAGGATGGAATGACTTCATTTGTTAGGCATTTACATCAATACATAATGACAATTAAATATAAGAATGTTGTCACTTCATTGGCTATACTGGTTGGATTTCTAGCCGTTGGTCAGTCTTCCCTATTGGTTAGTATTCCTCGTTGGTCGGGTTACCTTGTTGGTCTATCTTCTTAGTTGGCCGGTCTTCCCTGTTAATCAGGTTGCCTTGTTGATTAGGGATTTATATCGTGCTGACTTGGACTTGTGCCACATTGGATGACATGTGTTAGTTTATAATTTATTCACATAAGGTGATGAATTTCAGTATCAACAGAAGCCCCCAATGTTTCATACTTGGAGTTGATGCAAAAGTGTGGAATATTATGCTTTAACATTAGTTCGGGATGCTTGGTCGATTGCAGACCTTCCAGACTTGTGAATTTTATCTAGTTATTTGACACTTTTGAGCGCGAATGGCAGTTTTTGTAAATATTTCAAATTTTAGCGAGCATTTTTGGGGTATCTTCCTCTTTTCTCTTGTTAGCCATCATAAAATCAACCGTCGTTCTCTTTAATCATTACTTTTCCTAATTTCCGAGGAGACTTATAAAAAGAGCGATAAAACTTCGATCATCTTCTATCTTTCATTTCTAATTCTGCTACTGTGTTCTTTAAACTTTCGTGCGATCGTTTTCTTTTTTTTCTTCAGTTCTTGTTGAATCCCAAAACCCTTGTAAGAACTTTTCTCTCTTCTTCTTTTCTTCTTCATCGTGATTTATTCTATTGAGCCGCTTGATAAGTTCAGGAATGACTTTAACATTACATCTTGGGTTGTACTAGAACATCCCACTTTTCCTTTTGATTTTTTCTCTCTTGCTGAGGGCCATTGGTTCCCTTCCATCTTTATTGTTGAGTGTGGGTTCACATTTCCTCCCAATCCCCTATGTCTGTAGTTTTGTCAGTATTTTGATGTTGTACCTACAAGAGTAGCTCCTAACACATGGAGAGTAGTGAATGGAGATCAAATCCATTAAATCCTTCTAAGGACTCTAGAAATAATGTTTTGTTATAAATGGGTAACCAATGATACCACTTATTATTTGAAAACTAGGGCAGTTAGTAAAGCATTAGTAGTTAACCTCCCTGATTCTAATAGGAATTATTTTGATCATGTGGTAGTTGTAAAAAATTGGCAACATGCTCCCTTACCTGGAGGTGCTAAATATCAAGGACCTAGATATCCTCTCTTTGGCAATGGGATAGGTTATTCTATGTTTTAGTAATTTTGCTTTGTTTATATTTGATAAAACGTCATACTGACTGTTGCTTTGTAAATATGATTGCAGTTGACCAGAAGAGAAAATCCCACAAAGAGAGTGAAGTAAACTTGAAAGAATTGAAGTTTATCTGGGGACTTCATAAGACAGTTAATGAAGATCACGTTAGGTCTGCTTCTTATTTGCTTCAATACAGAAATACCATTTCTTCCTTTATTGCCAAACCTGTAGCTTCTCCTGCTCTGGTGATTGATCTTAATCCAAAAGTTACTGTTGATTTAGATACTCCTGTTTCTGATATCATAAAGAAGAGAAGATACTCCTGTTTATGATCTTCTTAGTGGTAGCACTTTTGGTTCCCAAAAACCTGTTGAAGGGGCCAAGAAGAAAATAGGGGATGTCATGAAAAAGCCCCCAACCCCCAAAGATACAGCGCCCAAACATGTTGAACTTCCTTTGAGGAGACTTAGGAGAGGGCTTACAGAGAAGCAAGTCAACTAGGTGACCGACCAACATACCTTGGTCGAATTACCTTTTTCTGATGCTGGTCCTCCAGCAGTTATTATTGGTTTGTCCAGGAAGTTGATCAAGTCTGGTAGCCTTCCATACCATAGGGGAGTAGATGCCATGCTATCCCGAGTAAAGGTTTCTGAATTACATGCTCAGAGCCTTACATCATTAAGTGATTTCCATCTTCTTGGTTCTGTTGTCTTTTATATTTCTCATATACTAACTTGGTCTTCTGCTCTTGCAGTTCTTGGTGCATTTTAATAATATGTTGGATAAGGATGATGTAATTCGAGCTTCTTCTTCAAATCATGTAGAGGAAGCTTTTGATGTATTGAAGAAGTCTTTACTCGATTCTTAGTAAGCCTTGGAGACTGAGAAGAGTACTTGGGCAGATAAACTAAAGATAGATGAAACTGCTCGACAGACATCTGAGGAAAAAGCCCTTAAAGCTAAACACAGGGTAAAGGAAGCTGAGCGCGGGGCAGAGGAAACTGAGCACAAGGCTAAGACTGCTGAGGAGCTTGTGACCTCTACAAGATCTAAGAGAAAGTCTATTGTAAAGTCATCCTTCAGTGCTGGCTGGGACAAGGGCTGGAACAAAGACATTTATGCTGCCTCTGCTCAAATTGAGTATGCAAAACAAAAATGTTTCAGAGATGGTTGGATTGCTTCTCTTCAGGAGTTAAATATTATTGAAGGCTCTAAACTTTTTTAGAGATATACTCATGGTCCTCCTTATGTCATTAAGGATGAGATTGAAGATGAAGCTGGTTTTAGAGAGTTTTCTCTAGTAGTTGAGTCTGCTACCGACCAACCTAAAATCACTGAGTCTTATTTTCCTCCAACTGAGCAAACTGAGCAACTCTAATCTGTAACCCCTTCTTCTGAGTAGGATAAGAAGGTTGAGAATGATAGGGAGAAGGTGTAGAGTTGTTCGACATTTGCCCTTTTACTTTTTTATTTATTTTTCTTTATTTTTATTGTATTTGAACTTCTTTATTATCACTTAAAAAAGAAACTTTTTATTCCTTTTTGTCTCTTGTTGATTATGCATGTTCTTCATTCTTGTTGATTGGTAGTCATTTATTCTTGCTAGTTTATAACGAAGATGGAACAACTGTCTTCCAATCATATCGAGCTAGTGAAGAAGTGCAATGTTTTTTTAAACAAGGTCATACAGACTTATTCGAGGAAGAAATTATTAAGTTTCTTGGTGATGATGCATCAGAGCAGGCTAAAAAAGCCTATAAATATTTGAAGTACTTACTTGATATGGCGGTAGCAAACAATATTGCTTACTATGAGATAATAAAAGAACTTCAATAACAGTATAAAGAATCCACTGCGTTGTTGCACCAAAGCTATGAACAGAAATATCAAAGCTTAAGGGTAGGTAGGGGTTTTGATAACATTGTTTCTATTTATAAAAAAAGGAAGCTTTACTTAAGCTTGAAGCTGAAGAAACTATAACTGTTGCCAAACTTCTGGAAGAGGAGAATAATAATTTGAGGGATGAAGTGAATCTTTTGAAGTCTGCCTCTAGAGATTTTGTTGCTACTACTAATTATGGGTACCCCTTTTTAGAAGCTGAAAATGCAACATTAAGGGATGAGTTGGAAACCTTAAAAAAGATTAAGCCTGCATCCTCTTCTCGAGCAAGAAATAAGCCTGGCTGAGGAACCATGGAGGAAATTAGGACCTAACAAGCCATTGCCAATCAAGATGCGTAGTTAAAAGCTAAAGATAGAGCTATTGCTAAGATGTCCTAGAAGCTGCAGAATTTGTCTGAACGATTATCCACCCAATCCTCCCAATTATAAGCTAAGGATGTAGTGTTGAAGAAGTTACATTCTTAGGTTGATAAATTAACCTTTCAATTCCATAAGCAACCAGGGAAGTTAAGATGAAAGGGTCTAATAAAGCTCTTGGGCATCTTGATGATAGGCTTCAGCAAGCTAAGAATGAAGCTTATAAATGGGGTTGGACAAATGTTTTAATTATAATGAATGTATATCATAACAGTTCATTGTGGGATTGGTATAACCCAGATTTGCTTGATCTTGAAAATCCTCCTTTCAAGTTAGATGTTAACTGGATTCCTGTTCATCGTATTCCTCAATTCTTAATTTCAAAGTACCTGGGATATTATGAGCTACATGATGAACTAGAAATCGTTCGACCTCCCCATCTGCTTGATCATCCTAGTAGAAATAATACCATGATGCTTCAGAATTTTAACTTTATTAACTCTCCTTATACTTTGGATGATCCTCCAGCTGGCATGGATCATGTTTCTAAGCCTGAAGAAAAATACCCTGCAGAATAAGGCTTTGTATTTTGTTTCTGCATGTTAAGGAATAATATGTACTTATTTAATTGAATTAAGGAAAAGATTTATTTTATCAATCTTTGATTGTGAATGGATCAACTTTTAGTCAATATCTGTATATGAATGTCTTCTTAGTCTTTGACTGTGAATAAATCAAATTTTAGCCAATCTCCATTTTTGGATCGATGATTTGTCAATCTCTAGTTTTTCATCGGTTCTATTGATACCCTTAGGATTATCCTAAGTATCGTACCAATTACCAATGCATCACCATGGTTCTACTAATGTACCTAAGGTTTTAGGTAATTGCACTATTTACCTTAGTTCCTATACGTGAGTGGAACATTTGTCCATCTTTAGCCCAGTTTAGATGAATATTATTCATTCGGGTCTTCGTTAACCAAGCATTTGGGACTTATAATTTTTCCTTGCATCATTTTTATTGACAACCAATATTGTTGATGCCTTTATTGATACCGACCAACATTGCATTGGTGGTTTGTGTTGACAACCAACATTGTTGGTGCCTTTGTTGATGGCGACCAACATTGTTGGTGTTTTTGTTGCTACCGACCAACATTTCGTTGGTGGTTTGTATTGACACCCAACATTGTTGGTGCCTTTGTTGATGCCGACCAACATTGTTGTTGTTTTTGTTGCTACCGACCAATATTTTGTTGATGGTTTATATTGACAACAAATATTGTTGGTGCCTTTGTTGATGCATTTGCAGTGTAGTGCATTGCACTAGTACTCTAAAAAAATAACATTTTTTGGAAAATCACATTATCATTAATATTGAAATGAACTAAGTACAGCATGATTACATCACTAATAATATTTCCTCAGGTGTTCTGCATTCTGGGGGTTCTTGAATTCTTCACCCTCCAAAGTCTCACTTCGATATATGCCTGGTCGGATAACTGTTGCAATGCAATAAGGCCCATGCCAATTGACGTCAAGTTTGTTGTTCTTCTGAATCACCTTCTTCAAAACATAATCACGTTATTTAAAGTTATTTGGCTTTACCCTTTTGTTATAGAAACGTGTAGTCCATTGTTGATAGGTTTCATTCCTTAAAGTTGTATCTTCACTTCCCTCTTCCAGCATGTCTAAGTCCAGCCTTCTCATCAAATCACTGACAGGGTATTGAAATTAAGAACTTTATGAGTAGGTAAGCCTAGCTCAGTATGAATTGAAACTTCAGTACCAAATGCTAATATATAGGGAGTTTCTCCAGTTGCTGTTCTAGGGGTTGTTCGGTAGGCCCACAAGACAGAATCAAGTTCATTGATCCAATTCCCTTTAGCATTTTCCATCCTTTTTTTCAACCCATTCAACAAAGTTATATTCATTACCTCTATTTATCTATTGCTTTGAGGATGGCCCGGGGCAGATTGGATTTTTTAAACATTGGATTGGGCATGATAAGCAGTAAATCCGTCGTTGTCAAATTATGTGCCATGATCAGTGATAAAGGCGTAGGGAAAGCTATACCTACATATGATATTCTTCCAAATAAACTGATAAACCTTTTCATAATATATGTCCATCAAGGGTTCAGCTTCCACCCATTTAGTGAAGTAATCAATAGCTACAACCAGATACTTGAACCTTCCTCAGGTGGTTGGTAAAGGCCCGACCAACTCAATTCCCCACATAGCAAAGGGCTAAGGTGAAGTGATTGGTGTTAGTAGAGCTTGTGGAGTCTTGTGTATGCTGGAAAACCTCTAGCACTTATCACACTTCTTGGAAAAAGATGCACAATTTGCTCGCATGGTTAGCCAGTATTACCCCTGTGCATTGATTATTCGTAATAAAGTTCTCCCGGCTACATAGGATCCACAGGACCCTTCATGGACCTCCTCAATCAAATATTTTACTTCAGCTAGATGCACACAGCGTTGGATACTAGCAGCTAGATGCACACACCATTGTCTAGCACATATCTAGTAGCTTTGTATTTCAACTTCTTAGCTGCAAGTAGCTCGGTTGGTAGAATTATATATTCAATATAAGATCTTATAGGATCCATCCAAGATGGCCCCATGTCAACCGAAATAAAATTAACTATCAGGCCTTCATCAATGCTCCTATTAGCAAGTAGCTCAATAGGAATAGCTCTTCACAACTCAGTTCTGGTTGCTGAAACTATCCAAGCAAGTGCATCTGCTCGGGCATTTTTTAGTCTTGGAATTATGATCATCTGAATAGCTAGCAAAGTGGCGATTACCTTCAAACCTGCAGCTAAGTATCTGGACATCAATTCTCCTTTAGCGTCATATAAGTTAAACACCTGATTTACCACCAACTGTGAATCACTGCATACCACAACTTGCTCTTCATTCAGTGATTTGGCTAGATTTAAACCAACAATCACAGTTATACTTTGCTTCATTATTGGAGGCTTGAAATTGGAATCATAGGGTGTACTCTATATATATTTCAACTGGAGTATTAAGGATGATTCCTGCTACACATCTAGTTGCACAGGATGACCCATCAACATACAGACTTCATATGGGAATATTGTTAGAAAACGCTTGGTTTGTCAAAATCCCTTGATGGAAGATTTTATCTTTTACCTCCTCGTACTTCTTTTTCATCTCTTGTACTCCACTAGAAGGATTTTGTTGATCGGTGGTAACTTCTTCTGCAGTTTCCTTTTCTTGGAGTTTGTCGGGGATTTCTCCAGTCGGTCTTCTGAGTCCTGAGTATTTCTCGACAGGTGTCCGTTGTTACTCGGGAACCTCTGGGTAAGTAAATTCTGTAATAAAATTTGCTACAACTTGACCTTTTAAATAAGACCTTGGTTCATATACAAGATCATATTCTTCTAACTCCACAACCTAATACATCAATCTTCCAGATATCTCTGGCTTACGCAAAGCTTGCCTCAGTGGCATGTCAGTGTATATAAGCTTGAAAATACGGCTTCATTCGTCTACTAGCCTCAATTAAAGCCAGTGCTAACTTCTCCAGCCTGGGATATCTGACTTCTGCTCCATGAAAAGCTTTGCTAGTGTAATAAAGCAGTTTTTAAACTCCATTTTCCTCCCTGATCAAGGCAGAGCTAACAGCTGATTCAGAAACTGCCAAATATAAATATAGCTTTTGTCCCAACACTGGTCGGGAGAGTATTGGGGGTGCTCCCAGATACTTTTTCAATTCCAGAAAGTCCTTTTCACATTCATCGTTCCATTCAAAGGTTTTTCTGAGCACTTTAGAGAATGGTAAACATCTGTCTATTGCTCAGGATATAAATATGTTGATTGCTTCTACACACTCTGTTAGCCTTTGAACATCCTTTTTACTAGTCGAGGATTGCATTTCTATCCAGACCTTGATCTTATCTAGATTAGCTTCAATGCCCCTTTAATTTACCATATACCCGAGGAACATTCCCTCTTGAACTCCGAAGATGCATTTGGTCGGGTTTAACTTCAACTGGTACTTTTCCAATTGATCAAACGTCTAGTTGAGGTCAACAATATGATCAGCGACTTTTTTTCTCTTTGTCGGCATATCATCAACATACATATCCATGTTCTTGCCTATATGTTCCTCAAATACTTTGTTCACTAGTCTTTAATAAGTGGCAGCTACATTTTTTAGACCAAATGGCATAACTTTATAGCAATAAGTTCCTTGGGGAGTAATAAAGTAAGTACTCTTCATTTTGATCTAGTTATAACCAGAATATGCATCCATAAAACTCAACAGCTCACGCCCCGGAGTAGCATACACCAGTTGATCAATTCGTGGCAAAGGAAAATGATCCTTTGGGCACACCTTGTTCAAGTCAATAAAATCTACACACATCCTCCACTTATTATTTTTCTTCTTTACCATAACTACGTTGTCCAACCAGTCCAGGTACTTCATATCTTTAATAAAGTAAGCTTTTTGAAGCTTCTCCACTTCTTCTTGTATTACCTGGTTCTTCTTCGGGCTAAAAACTCTTCTTTGTTGCTTTACAGGTTTAACATCCTTATTAACATTAAGCTCATGGCACAGGAAGTTTGGATCTATGTCAGGCATATCTTTGTGGCTCTATGCGAACACCTGCTTTCTTTATTTTAAGTTAGCCATCAATTCTTGTTTAAGAACCGGATCTAATGACGCTCCTATTTGAGTTGTTCTCTCTGTTTTATCATATTCCAAAATAATGCTTTTTTTTTGCCTCCACCACCTGGCCTTTTATAAGCTCTAATTTATCTCTTAGATCTAAGGTTTCAACCTCAGATTCGTTATTTGGCTCAGAAATATCCACTTGATAAGTGGTTGTTTTCCTCTTTAGTTATACCATATCTTCCTCCTCTGTAGTTGACAGTAGCATTCTCGAGCTACTTTCTGATCTCCTTTTACTATTCTAACTCCAAAATTGGTCGGGAATTTCATGCATTAATGAACAGTGGAAGGTATAGCTTCAAATTTTTTCAGACCTACTCTTCCTATGATCATGTTGTAGGCAGAATGAATATTTTTGTCCATTACAAAGAATTTCACTTTTTCTGTCCTACTCACCAGCCATGTCCCGATCAACACATCTATCTTGATTCTTCGCAATGGAAGCACCTTCTCACCAGAGAATCCAATGAGGGGCTTGTGGTAAGGCTCCAGTTGTCTTAGTTTTAAATCCAAACTATCAAAATAGGGATAGAACATAATGTCCTCCGAACTATCGTTATCCACTAGTGTCCTAACTACCAATACGTCTTTCATCGTAACTCTGACCACGAAAGGATCATCATGAGGATACAGTACTTCAGATAGATCATTCTTAGAAAAGCTAATTATGAGCTTATCCTTATTGACTTTCCATGGTCGATCTTCCTCTGCAAGGTTAATTCGCTGGATATAGGAACAAGCTTGAGCCTCATTGAGGTAAGCCTTCCTTCCACCTTTATGATCTCCTCCTCCTGCATCCCCACCTGTAATCATATGTAAGTTAAAAGATCCAAAACTTATTGTGAATGCCTCGCATTCAGGTTGTCTAGGCTTCTTGTCGAGATCAGGATCATCTTCTAGATCATTGACATGGTTCCTCTTCTTATCTTCTCTAGGCTTAATAGGTGATTTAGATATCTATCGACCTCTATCGCCCACTCTACCACTAGCCTGTCGATCTACAAATTTGTCCAATTTTCCTCTTCAGATGAGTGCCTCTATCTCATTCTGGAGGGCAATACACCGATTTGTCATATGGCCATGGTCTTTGTGAAATTCGCAATACTTGGACTTATCCTTCTTATCAGCAGGTGACCTTAACTTTTCAGGCCAACTCAAATCATTGTTCACTACAACAACACTAAACCAAAAATAGCAAATTAAAAATCTAGCACAATTTAAAAGTGTGCCAAATTCTAGCACGGTTTAATGAAAATCTAGCACACTTTAAAACAGTGCCAAAATTTGGAACTGTTTTAAAGTGTGCCAAAATTGAGTATAGTTAACTAAAATATAAAATCCCTAAAAAAATCACTATACTCCCCTTTTGTTATGTCTCCCTCAATCCTCCCGCTCCTCATTCAGTTCTCCCTCTTCCCCCGAAAACCCTCAATAGTGCCCTCTCTCTTCCACACTCAGTCCGACGTCGCTCCTCCTATATCAGTTCGGCGCCGCTCTCCTCCGCACTCAAGGTTTGTTCTTCTTATTTTTTCCATTTTGTTTCCTTTGTTTGATGTCACCGAAATGTTATATCGGGTTGTCCTCCTATATCAGTTTTTCCTCCACACTCAGTTAGAAATGTTGTTGGTTTTTGATGCCGATAAAAACCAACCTGAGATGGGTAGAATGAAGAAAACTAAATTAAGGACTTGAGCTTGAACTTTCTCAAAATCAATTTAATTGTTCTTTGATCGATAAGAGATACACCTGAGATGGGTATACAATAGATTCACCATGAAATGTTTGTCAAAATGCCTAAATCTTTTTTTTCATGGGTCATGTAACAATTTTCATGCTTTAATGTTTGGGTGGCTAAGAATTTTCATGTTTATTGTACTTTGATAACAATTGTGTACTTTGATTGAGTTTTGAATATGTTATGTTATGTTTGTTTTTTTGGTGATTGTTGCTGAAGATGTGAATAGTGAAGCACTTGCGACACTTATACTTAATAAACATCGTGTTGGATATCTGTCAACTGTGGACGATGTAGGTTTATTCCCAATTTATTGGATTGGCTCGGTATGCGGGATAACTTTACCAAAATAAGAAATTGTATGTCAATGTGTCCAAGTAATATGATATCCCTCCCTTTCTCTTCATTGTTTTCACAAAAAATGGTGAAATTATTTGTGTTTCTCTATATGCATGGTGGGTTCCCAATTTACATGTTTACTTGAAATGCCATGTTTATGAAGTTTGAAATGCCATGTTTATGAAGTTTGAAATGACATGTTTATGAAGTTTGCAGTTTTATTGTAGTTCTAGTGGCAAGAAATAAAGGGATACTGATGCTTTGTAACATTTGAAATTTTTTTCCTTACTTTTTTGGAACCTTTTGCAGGTGAAAGAATTAAGATGAAAAAAAATTATATGACCCCTGGTGCATCAAAACACCTAACAACGATCACTCGAGGTAAAATATTAGCTTTCATGTCTTTGTTCATACAAGTATTTAACGTCTACCATTAATGAATGTTGTGATATCAAATTATAGGTTCATATCTTGAATATTACGAGGATGGGAAATTACTCACAAATGTAAGTTACCATAAGGACTAAACTATGAATAATTAATTTTGTTGCTCATTTTCTTATTTAATGTGTATAGGGTAATGGACATTGAACTGTGACTTGGGCACAACACCGGATATGTAGAAATTTCCCAATAAATTATAGTACTTTGGTTGGGTTCTTAACTTGAGTATTTTTGTTTTACTTAATATGCAATTTTTTTGTTATTACTTAATATCATATTTTCACTTCCAGTAAGAAGTAAATTTGCAACTTTTTCGTAAAGATACTCAACTCATGTAAATTTAGTTGTAACTTTCTTACTAAAATGTTAATTTTATTAGCATTTTTAGGTTCCCTCCATCTCTTTATGCTTCTAATTGATAAGAATCACACTTTTTCAGTTGGTATCAAATCTAGAACTCATAACACACTATAAGTGAACTTTAAATAATTTCATTGTTGAGTTTGGGCCATGCTTTTAAATTTCAATACTTTTTGTATATTTGATAGAAATATTTTTATATTTGAGTCCTTTTGTAATTATAATTTCATGGGGATTCCTTTTGGAGTTTAATGGTTTTTGGTTTTTCACGGGGATTCCTTTTGGAGTTCTAATTTCTGTTATTATTTTATCTACAAGTAGCATCCATGTCCTCCCTTGATTCTCTCTGTATGGTTTGACTTTCGATAAGATTCTCAAGTATCATCCATCTTCTCATATCCTTTTATATGTGCAAATGAAATTAGAATGTCTTAACTACAGTTCTTCAGATCTACTACTCTGCTAAAGTGCGTTCAAATTAGCAGCTTGGTAGTTAATTAGTTCTTCTTGATTTTATGGCAAGGAACAACATTCGCTAATTCAAGGATGACGAAAGCAAGTGAAACACCAACTTGGAATTTAAAGAATTTACAACACTTTAAAAGGTAAGATTTATACATAAATTCATGTCATTGCCGCCACATATACAATACTAATACTGGATTTATTTTGTCAAGCAATGGATTTGTGCTGATGGGTTCAAATTTGAATTCATTTTTTGTTTCGAACACGTTTTTTGGATTTATGATCTTTTGCGAATATGGGTCGCTTGGTTTTTTATTTAGAGGGTGGGGGAGGGGAGGGCTTCTAAAAATCAAGTTTATGATTGTATTCATATGTTCAACATTACAAAAAAACCCCACTTTTTTCTTTTTCTTCTTAAAGTTGGGAGTGTGACCAACCTAGTTGGGGCCACTTTTCACTTTGAGAGCTTGGATCTATGTTTAGTGTCGAATCTAAAACTTTCAACTCGAATTCCATTTTCTTTGCTATTATCATATCGTGTTAAAATCTTCTGACTTCGTCTGGAAGTGTTTACCCTCATAGCTACTTGCATATCCATGTAATGATTGTAGGACCATATTTAACTTTCAACCTGAGTTTTTATTTATATAAGTGAGGGTGTAATACTAAAGTCCAAATAACACTGAGGGTGAAAGTAAAAAAATTATTCATATGTTCAAATAACAGTGAGGTTTGTAAATTTCTTTATGTTCATGTTCGATTGATTCATCTTGTGGTTATAATTGTCTGATTAAAGGAGATAGGAAGATTAGAAAACATACACGTGTAATAAAAAAAATTATTTACTTTTAGACAAGTGAAAACTCAAACTAGCCCCCACACGGCCCCGTTAGAGGCACTAACACCTCGCATGGGGCCAATATAACTCATAGGAACTGATCGCATAGTCACGGGACATAAGGTTTAAGAATACAGTGATAATTTGAAAATATCTAGACTTTGGCTTAAAAACATGCTGTTAGTGGGTGAAAACTCAAACCAGTCCCCCAAACGACCCCGTAAGAGGCACGAACACCTCACACGGGTCCAATGTGACTTGTAGGAACTGACCGCGTAGTCATGGGACATATGGTTTGAGAATACGATGATAATTTGAAAATACCTAGACTTTGAGTTGGAAACAAGCCGTTGAAGGGTGAAAACCCAAACCAGTCCCCAAACGACCCCGTAAGAGGCACGAACACCTCGTACGAGACCAACGTAGTATGAACTGATCAGGTAGTCACGGGTCTCCCGGTTTGAGAATGTGATGATAATTTGAAGAAAAAAAAGTAGTTGATAGAGGAAGCACGGGTCTACTTTAGATATAATCACTGGTCTCACGGGTAGTCACAGGTCTCACGGGTCTACTTTAGATATAATCAAAAGCAGTTGATAGAGGAAGCGTTTTTAACCGGTCCACAGTAAAAAAATTGAACAGGCCCACAGAAAAATCTCCCAAGTTATCATTTCTTGTTCCAAATAAACTTCCAGTTAATAGAGGTAGGATTTTTATTTCTGACATAATCAAATACAACTTTGAAGGAAAATTACCAAAGATAGAAGAAGTGTAGATAATTTCTCCAGTAACAGAACTGGTGTTACCCTCTAAAGCATTTACTACTTATCTGATTCATTTAATTGCATTTGAACCTATGCTCCTAGTGAAGATCATAGCTTTAAACTAACTCATTATGAAATTAGCTAAAATTAGGATAATAACCTAGAGTGCCATCCTCTCATTCCATTTCTAATCTTTTTAATCAAATCAAAGAAGTATCAGACCTTGCTTCTACATCCAGATTTTGGGTCAGACATTTCTAATGCTGTGAATCAAATCAAAGAACCTAGAGTTCAAATAGTGATCAAGATGATAGATATCTATGGTCAGGTATCGGGTCAGAGTGTGAATAACTCAGATATCTACTATTAAAGAATTCAACCAAGGTCAGGTCTCAAGTAAACTAACAAGTTTTCATAAGCTAGGTGAGATACCAAATTAAAACAAGAAAATGGTAAACAAACAGAACTTATAATGTCTTACCATAGACTGTTTCAGTACAGAAAGTAATAATCCTTCAAATAGTCAATATTAATTCCAATTTCAAATGTAAAGGACTAAATCAATTCTCCTCTTCCAACAGGTAATCAGAGTTAGGTAAATATGTAACTCCATATGCTCACTACGAAATCATGTGTCAATCACTTGTACATTGAAGAGGAATTAACAAAGCTATTGATTGAAACTCTAGTCAACTGTTGTGCTCCACTAGTTCCACAACTATCTAAAACAAGGGAAGTTTATTCGAGGTTTGTAATATATAATGAACTTCTAGTAATAATGTAATTTTTATATCCAGTTGATTTTGTTTACCACAAATGTGAACCTTGTATTTCCATTCAAATAATGATAACGAGAATGGTATTTGGATTTCTTGTATGAATACTTTCAAATTGATGCTCATGTTGGTAGTTTTAGTGATCTTGCTTCTTTCACCTAAATAAACAACTATGCAACATCATAACTTATGGAGAAGCAAGTTTATTAAGGTCTGGGATGCTGTCAATGGTTCTAAGCAGTACACATTTGAGGATCATAAGGTAGCTATTTATTCTATACGCCCACATTACAAGAAAAACATTCAGGTATTTTTTTGCTAAACACTTTCTTTCAAAAGAAATATTAATTTGGTATATATGTTTTGACTTTTAAAAAAGGTTCATGTGTTCTCTATCAGTTTATCTTTTCAACGACAATAGATAGGAAGATTAAGTGTGGCTATATGATAATATGGGTTCAAGAGTTGATTATGATGAACGGGGATATTTTTGTACAACAATGGCCTATAGTGTTGACGGATCAAGGTATAATACATTGTTTACTATTTGATACAGATCTTAGTTTCCCTTTTCCACCCAAATGATCAAATGAACTGTTTTGTTCTTATCTTGTTCCTTAATTGTAGGCTATTTTTAGGTGGGACAAGTAAAAATGGAGAAATATTATGGAATGAAATTAAAGTGAAGGCACTATCAAGCGAACATGCAATGGTCTTTGGAAGACATGATCACCATGTGAGTTGCGTGGTTAATACTTGCATTTGGGTACTTTTAGGAACTACAACTGTAAGAGTTTGCACACATGACATCGAAGCAAAGTAGTGGTAGCACCCACTGAAGCAGAGTAACTTTCAGCCCCGTGCCGAAGCAGAGCAGCGACAGCCCCTGTCCTCTCTTCTCTCCCTCACACGCAAACGCATCCCCCTGCTGGAGCAGAGCAGCGGCATCACGCATCCCTATTTTCATCCTCGAAGAAATGCAATGGCAGCACCTTTGAGTATTTTTTTTTTCAATATTAGTTACTTTTTTCAATAGATCAAATCAGCATGCTGAAATTTTTAGTTGTTAATTAGTTTTTAGTTGTAAATTTTTTCCAATAGATTAGTTAATTAGTTTTTTTGTTACTTAATTAGTTAATTAATTATTGGCCTTCAATCTTAAACTTGAAGGTTAAATAGATTAGTTAATTAGTTTAGTTGTTAGTATGCTGAGTTTTGAACTTGAAGGTTTTTGGTTGATCTATCCTAGGTGGTCTACAAAATGTATTTGTCTTCGTTAGTATATGTTTCATCAAAAAGTTTATATACAACTGTTATATATAACAGTTATATATAATTGTTGTTATATATAACTGTTATATATAACACTTGTGTGTTATATATAACTGTTATATATAAGGTCTCCCTAATGAACACCCAACTCAAAAACACACATTCAAATCTATAAACAAAGTTATAGATTCACAAACTTAAATAAAAATTAAAACGTAATAAATAACAAACACTAGTGATAGAGACCTAACAAATCACACAATTAGGGTGAAACGAAGCCCCAAACTAGCCCCAAAACGGCCCCGTAAGAGGCACGAACACCTTGCACGAGACCAATGTAACTTGTACAAACTGACAGCGTAATCGTGGGTCTCCCGATTTGAGAATATGACGATAATTTCAAAATATATGTATTAGGCTTGAAAACAAGCCGTTCGAAGGTGAAAATCCAAACCAGCCCCCAAACGGCCCCGTAAGAGGCACAAACACCTCGCACGAGACCAATGTAACTTGTACGAAGTGACTTCATAGTCGCGGGCCTCCCGGTTTGGGATAATGACGATAATTTCAAAATATGTAGATTAGGCTTGAAAATAAGCCGTTTGAGGGTGAAAACCCAAACCATCTCCAAAATGGCCCCGTAAGAGGCATGAACACCTCGCACGGTACCAATGTAATTTGTACGAACTGACAGCGTAGTCGAGGGCCTCCCAGTTTGAGAATATGAGGATAATTTGAAAATATATCGATTAAGCTTAAAAAAAAGCCCTTAAAGGGGGAAAACCTAAACCAGCCCCCAAACGGCCCTGTAAGAGGCACGAACACCTCGTACGGGACCCATGTAACTTGTACAAACTAACCGCATATTCGCGGGTCTCCTGATTTGTGAATGTGACGATAATTTCAAAATATGTATATTAGGCTTCAAAACAAGTCGTTTGAGGGTGAAAACCCAAACCAGCCCCCAAACGGCCCCGTAAGAGGCACGAACACCTCATACGGGACCAATGTAAATTATACAAACTGACCGTGTGGTCACGGGTCTCCCAGTTTGAGAATATGATGATAATTTAAAAATATATAGATTTTGCTTGAAAATAAGCCATTTGAGGGTGAAAACCCAAACCAGCCCCCAAACAGCCCCGTAAGAGGCACGAACACCTCACACGGGACCAATGTAACTTGTACGAATTGACCACGTAGTCGGGGTCTCTCAATTTGATAATATGACGATAATTTGATAATATATGGATTAGGCTTAGAAACAAGTCGTTGAAGGGTGAAAGCCCAAACCAGCCCCCAAACGATCCCGTAAGAAGCATGAACACCTCGCACAGGACCAATGTAACTTGTAGGAACTGATCACATAGTCACCGGTCTCCCAATTTGAGAATATGATCATTTTTTGAAAATATATCGATTAAGCTTTAAAAATCCCTTAAAGGGTGAAAACCCATACCAGCCCCCAAACGGCCCTGTGAGAGGCACGGACACCTCGCACGGGACCAATGTAACTTGTACGAACTGATCGCGTAGTCGCAGGTCTCCCGATTTAAGAATGTTACAATAATTTCAAAATATGTAGATTAGACTTCAAAATAAGTCATTTGAGGGTGAAAACCCAAACCAGCCCCCAAACGGCCCCGTAAAAGGCACGAACACCTCGCACGAGACCAATGTAACTTGTACGAACTGACCGTGTAGTCACGGATCTCCTGGTTTGAGAATATGACAATACTTTGAAAATATGTAGATTATGCTTGAAAATAAGCCATTTGAGGGTGAAAACCCAAACCAGCCCCCAAACGGCCCCGTAAGAGGCACGAACACCTCGCACGGGACCAATGTAACTTGAACGAACTGACCGCGTAGTCGCGGGTCTCCCAGTTTGAGAATATGATAATAATTTCAAAATATGTAGATTAGGTTTGAAAATAAGCCGTTCGAGGGTGAAAATCCAAACCAACCCCCAAACGGCTCCGTAAGAGGCACGAACACCTCGCACAGGACCAATGTAACTTTTACGAACTAACAGCGTAGTCGTGGGCCTCCCGGTTTGAGATAATGATGATAATTTCAAACTATGTGGATTAGTCTTAAAAATAAGCCGTTTGAGGGTGAAAACTCAAACCGGCCCCCAAACGACCCAGTAAGAAGTACGACCACCTCGCACGGGACCAATGTAACTTGTATGAACTAACCGCATAGTCGTGGGCCTCCCGATTTGAGATAATGATGATAATTTTAAAATATGTAGATTAGGCTTGAAAATAAGCCGTTTGAGGGTGAAAACCCAAACCAGCCCCCAAACGGACCCATAAGAGGCACGAACACCTCGCACAGGACCAATGTAACTTATATGAACTAGCCCCATAGTCGCGGGCCTCTTGGTTTGAGATAATGATGATAATTTCAAAATATGTAGATTAGGCTTGAAAATAAGTTGTGTGAGGGTGAAAACCCAAACGGCCTCGTAAGAGGCACGAACACCTCGCACGGGACTAATGTAACTTGTACGAACTGACCCCGTAGTCACGAGTCTCCCAGTTTGATAATATGACGATAATTTAAAAATATATCAATTAAGCTTAAAAAAGCCCTTAACGGGTGAAAACCCAAACCAACCCCCAAACGGTCCTATAAGAGGCACGAACACCTCGCACGGGACCAATGTAACTTGTACGAACTGACCGCATATTCGCGGGTCTCTCGATTTGTGAATGTGACAATAATTTCAAAATATGTAGATCAGGCTTCAAAACAAGTCGTTTGAGGGTGAAAACCCAAACCAGCCCCCAAACAGCCCTGTAAGAGGCACGAACACCTCGCACGGGACCAATGTAACTTGTACGAACTGATCGCATAGTCGTGGGTCTCCCGATTTTAGAATATGACGATAATTTGAAAATATGTATATTATGCTTGAAAATAAGCCGTTTGAGGGTGAAAACCCAAACAAGCCCCCAAACGGCCCCGTAAGAGGCACGAACACCTCGCACGGGACCAAGGTAACTTGTACGAACTGACCACGTAGTTGCGGGTCTTTAGGTTTAAGAATATGACGATAATTTGATAATATATGGATTAGGCTTAGAAACAAGTCGTTAAAGGGTGAAAACCCAAACCAGCCCCCAAATGATCCCGTAATAAGCACGAACACCTCGTACGGGACCAATGTAACTTGTACGAACTGATCACGTAGTCACGGGTCTCCCGATTTGAGAATATGATGATAATTTGAAACTATATCGATTAAGCTTAAAAAAGCCTTTAAGGGTGAAAACCAATACCAGCCTCCAAACGTCCCCGTAAGAGGCACGAACACCTCGTACAGTAGCAATGTAACTTGTACGAACTGATCGCATAGTCGCAGGTCTCTCAGTTTGAGAATATGATGATTATTTCAAAATGTGTAGATTATGCTTGAAAATAAGTCGTTTGAGGGTGCAACTCAAACCAGCCCCCAAACAGCCCCGTAAGAGGTACGAACACCTCGCACGGGACAAATGTAACTTGTACGAACTGATCGCATAGTCACGGGCCTCTCGATTTGAGAATATGATGATAATTTGATAATATATAGATTAGGCTTATAAATAAGCCGTTGAAGGATGAAAACCCAAACCAGCCCCCAAACGATCCCGTAAAAAGCACTAACGCCTCACACGAGACCAATGTAACTCGTAGGAACTGATCAGGTAGTCATAACTTGCGTAAGATTTCAATTTTAGAATATAATAATAATTACACTCCTATATGTAATTTTTTAGCTTAAGTAAGCTTTTTTTTATAAATTACTTGGTTATTAATATCGTATCTTTTTTGTATCCTATTTTTTTGCAGGATAACATTTTATCGTTAGCATTTATTCCCATGAAACACACGAAGAACTCAATAGTTTACAACAAGGGGTTTATTCATGATTCTATTTTTTTGTGTTATGTCTGTGAGGGCTTTTGTAGTTTTATTGTTAACTTTTATGGTCGTGCGGGATTTTATAAGTTTATTGTTATATTTTGTGGTCGTGCGGGCTTTATGTTACGCAGGTTTTATATTAGCAGGTTTTAGAATGTCCATAAAATAGAGGAAACTCTGCCCAATTTTTTTTGGTCTGTGAACTACTAAAGACTTGTAATATTTTATAGTTTGCATGTATATTACTTTATCAACAACGTGCAAGATTAGCAATTTGTGAATTTCTTGTTTTCAAATAATTAATTTTTTTTTATTTTATCCAAAAATTTGGCACATTTCAAAATCGTGCCAAAAGTGTATCAAATTTTGGCACGGTTTTGAACTGTGCTAAAAGTTTCTCAAAATGTGCTCAATCTAGCACAGTTCAAAACTGTGCCAAAAGTGTGCCAGAAATATCAAATTCTAGCAAGGTTTAAAAGTGTGCCAGAAGTGTTATTGTTTGGTCAAATCTGGCACGCTTTTAAATCATGCCAGAAAAAAATGGCCATTTTGGAACACCTGATTCTGGCACAGTTCAAAATCGTGCCAAATTTTATCTAGTACAGTTTTAAACCGTGTCAGATTCCTGTTTTTGGTGTAGTGCAAATCCTGCGAATGGTCACGGCCAAAATCCCTAACCAAGACTGTGGGTCGCAGACTTGGGTCGTGACCATTTTGGGCACGACCAATTTCGTGGGTCGCGACCCAAGTATATGACCAAAAAATGGTCACGGTCCGCAGGGGTCATGGCAGATGGTCGCGGACTTGGGTCGTGACCCATACTGCGACGGGGAAAAAAATGGTCGCGGTCCAAGTCCGTGACCCACAACCGTGACAAAAATTAGTCACGGCCAAAGTTCGTGACCCATATCGTGACGAAAAGAAGGGAAAAAAATGACCGCGGCCCAAGTCTGTGACCCACAATCGTGACAAAAATTGGTCGCGGCCAAAGTCCTTGACCCACACCACAAAGAAAAAAAATGGTCGCGGACTGTGGCCGTGACCATTTTTCATCACGGTTGGGGGTCATGGACTTTGGCCGCGACCATTTTTATGCGCGACGAAAAAAATAAAAATGGTCATGGACAAAGTCCATGACCATATTTAAATATAATTTTAAAAAAATGTCCTTTTTTGTTCCAATCCTAAAATCGGGGGTCCCGTGACTGCACGGTCGGTTGCTACATGTAACGTTTGACACATACGAGGTGTTACAAAATTTATTATTGGCAAAACAATAAAAAAAATCACAAATTGCGAATCGGAAACGTTGTTAATAAACAAATATATATACAAACTTAAAAATATTACACGTGTTAATAATTCACAGACCAAAAAAAATTGGGTTGAGTTTCCTCTGTTTTCTAAACATTCCAAACCCTGTAAATATAAACTCTGCTTATTATAAAGCCCGGACGGCCCTAAAATTTAACAATCAATTTATAAAATCCCACACGGCCATAAAACTAATCAATAAAAGCCCGCACGGATGTAACACATAAAAAACATAATCCTGAATGTTCACAACATTATATAAACAATCTTCATGTTGTAAACCATTGCCTTCTTCATTTGTTCCACGTGCAAAAATCCTACAAATGATAGGATACAAAAAAACGATATCAGTAACCAAGTAGTTTTACAAAAAATTTATTCAAGCTGAAAAATTGCATATATGAGTTATAATTATCAACATATCAATGTTTTGATGCCTAAGTCTAGAAATATGAAAATTATCATCAGATTCTCAAACCGGGAGTCTCGTGATCGTGTGGTTAGTTCGTACGAGTTACATTGGTCCCGTGCGAGGTGTTGGTACCACTCACAGGGCCGTTCGGGGGCTATTTCGGGTTTTCACCCACTAACGCCATCTTTTAATGCCGAAGATTAGAAATATGAAAATCATCATCATATTCTCAAATCGGGAGTCTCGTGATCGCGTGATCAGTTCCTATGAGTTATATTGGTCCCGTAAGAGGTGTTGGTGCTACTCACGGGGCTGTTCGGGGGCTGTTTTGGATTTTCGCCCTCTAAAGCCATTTTTTAAGCTTAAGTCTATATATTTTCAAATTATCATCGTATTCTCAAATTGGGAATCCTGTGATCACGTATCGAGTTCGTATGAGTTACATTGGTCCCATACGAGGTGTTGGTGCCACTCACGGGACTGTTCGGGAGTTATTTCGAGTTTTCACCCACTAAAGCCATGTTTTAATGCCTAAGTCTAGAAATATGCAAATTATCATCGTATTCTAAAATCGGGAGTGTCATGAGCATGCGGTCAGTTCGTACGAGTTACATTGGTCCCGTGCGACGTGTTGGTACCACTCATAGGGCCGTTCGAGGGTTGTTTCGGGTTTTCACCCACTAACGCCATCTTTTAATGCCTAAGTCTTGAAATATGCAAATTATCATCGTATTCTCAAATTAGGAGTCCCGTGATCGCCTGGTCAGTTCGTACGAGTTACATTAGTCCCGTACGAGGTGTTGATTCCACTCATGGAGCCGTTCGGGGGCTGTTTCCGGTTTTCACCCTCTAACGCCATGTTTTTATGCCTAAGTTTAGAAATATGAAAATTATCATTGTATTATCAAACCAGCAGCCGCATGATCACGTGGCCAATTTGTACAAGTTACATTGGTCCCGTGTGAGGTGTTGGTGTTACTCTTGGAGCCGTTCGGGGGCTATTTCGAGTTTTCACCCACTAACGCCATGTTTTAATGCCTAAGTCTAGAATAATATAAATTATCATCATATTATCAAATTGGGAGTCCCGTGATTGTGCAGTCAGTTCGTACGAGTTATATTGGTCCCGTGCGAGGTATTGGTGCCACTCCCGGGGCCGTTCAGGGGTTGTTTTGGGTTTTTTCCCTCTAACGCCATTTTTTAAGCCTCAGTCTATATATTTTCAAATTATCATCTTATTCTCAAACCGGAAATCCCGTGATCACGCTGTCAGTTCGTACGAGTTACATTGGTCCCGTGTGAGGTGTTGGTGCCACTCACGGGGTTGTTCGGGGGCTGTTTCGAGTTTTCACCCACTAACGTCGGTTTTAATTCCTAAGTCTAGAAATATGAAAATTATCATTGTATTCTTAAATCGGGAGTCTCGTGATTCCACGATCAATTCGTACGAGTTACATTGTACCCGTGCGAGGTGTTAGCGCCACTCATGGGGCAGTTCGGGGGTTGTTTCGGGTTTTCAACCACTAACGCCATGTTTTAATGCCTAAGCCAAGAAATATACAAATTATCTTCGGATTCTCAAATCGGGAGTCCCGTGAGCGCGCGGTTAGTTCGTACGAGTTACATTGGTCTGGTGCGAGGTGTTGGATCCACTCACGGGGCCGTTCGGGGCTATTTTGGATTTTCACCCACTAATGACATGTTTTAATGCCTAAGTCTAGAAATATGCAAATTATCATCATATTCTCAAATCGGGAGTCCCATGGTCGTGCGGTAAGTTCGTACGAGTTATATTGGTCCTGTGCAAGGTGTTGGTGCCACTCACGGGGCCGTTCGGGTGCTGTTTTTAGTTTTCACCCACTAACGTCATGTTTTAATGCCTAAGTCTATAAATATGAAAATTATCATCGTATTCTGAAAATCGGGAGCCTCGTGATCGCGTGATCAGTTCGTATGAGTTACATTGGTCTCGTGTGAGGTATTGGTGCCACTAACGGGGCCATTCGGGGGCTATTTCGGGTTTTCACCTACTAACGCCATATTTTAATGCCTAAGTCATTATATTTTCAAATTATCGTTGTATTCTCAAATCGGGGGTCCCGTGATCGCACGGTCAGTTTACGAGTTACATTGGTCCCGTGCGAGGTGTGGGTGCCTCTACGGGGCCGTTCGGGTGCTGTTTCGAGTTTTCGCCCACTAACGCCATGTTTTAATGCCTAAGTCTATATATTTTTAATTTATCATTGTATTCTCAAATCGGGGGTCCCGTGATCGCGCGATCAGTTCGTACAAGTTAGATTTTTCCCGTGCAAGGTGTTAGTGCCTCTCACGGCCGTTCGAGGGTTGTTTCGGGTTTTCGCCCTCTCACACCATTTTTAAGCCTAAGTTTATATATTTTCAATTTATTGTCATATTCTAAAATTGGGAGTCCCGTGATCGTGCGATCAGTTCGTATGAGTTACTTGGGTCCCGTGCGAGGTGTTGGTGCCACTCACGGGGCCGTTTGGGGGTTGTTTTGGGTTTTCACCCACTAACGCTATGTTTTAATGCCTAAGTGTATATATTTTCAAATTATCATTGTATTCTCAAAACGGTGGTCCCGTGATCGCGCGATCAGTTTGTATGAGTTACATTGGTCCCGTGCGAGGTGTCCGTGCCTCTCACGGAGCCGTTCGGTGTCTGTTTATGGTTTTCGTCCTCTAACGCCATTTTTTAAGCCTATGTCTATATATTCTCAAATTCTTATCGTATTCTCAAACCGGGAGTCCCGTGATCCCGTGGTCAGTTCGTACGAGTTACATTGGTCCCGTGCGTGGTGTTGGTGCCACTCACGGGACCATTCGGGGGTTGTTCGGGTTTTCACCCACTTTTGCCATGTTTTAATGCCCAAGTCTAGAAATATGTAAATTGTCATCGTATTCTCAAATCGTGAGTCCCGTGATCGCATGGTCAGTTCCTACGAGTTACATTGGTCTCGTGCGAGGTGTTGGTTCCACTCACGGGGCCGTTCGGGGACTGTTTCGAGTTTTCACCCACTAATGACATGTTTTATGCCTAAGTCTAGAAATATGCAAATTATCATCGTATTCTCAAACCGGGATTCCCATGATCACGCGGTCAGTTCCTACGAGTCACATTGGTCCCATGCGAGGTGTTGGTGCCTCTCATAAGGCCGTTCGAGGATTGTTTTGAGTTTTTGCCCTCTAACGCCATTTTTTAAGCCTAAGTCTAAAAATATGCAAATTATCGTCGTATTCTCAAATCGAAATTCCCGTGATCGTGCGGTCAGTTCCTACGAGTTACATTGGTCTCGTACGAGGTGTTGGTTCCACTCATGGGGCCGTTCGGGTGTTGTTTTGGGTTTTCACCCACTAACGACATGTTTTATATGTCTAAGTCTATAAATATGCAAATTATCCTCGTATTCTTAAATCGGGAGTCCCATGATCGCGCGGTCAGTTCGTATAAGTTACATTGGTCCCTTACGAGGTGTCGGTGCCACTCATGGGGCCGTTCGGGGGCTGTTTCGGGTTTTCACCCACTAACGCCATGTTTTGATGCCTAAGTCTATATAATTTAAAATTATTGTTCTATTCTCAAATTGGAGGTCCCGTGATCACGCGGTCAATTTGCACGAGTTACATTAGTCTCGTGCGAGGTGTTGGTACCTCTCACAGGGCCGTTCGGGGGCTGTTTCGAGTTTTCACCCTCTAACGCCATTTTTTAAGCGTAAGTCTATATATTTTCAAATTATCGTCGTATTCTCAAACCGAGAGTCCCATGATCGTGCATTCAGTTTGTACGGGTTACATTGGTCCCGTGTGAGGTGTTGGTGCCACTCACGAGGCCGTTCGGGGGTTGTTTCGGGTTTTCAGCCACTAATGCCATATTTTTATGCCTAAGTCTAGAAATAAGCAAATTATCATCATATTCTCACTTCGGGAATCCTGTGATCGCGCGATTAGTTCGTACGAGTTACATTAGTCCCGTGCGAGGTGTTGGTGCCACTCACGGGGACGTTCGGGGGCTATTTCGAGTTTTCACCCACTAACGCCATGTTTTAAAAGCCTAAGTCTAGAAATAGGAAAATTATCATCGTATTCTCAAACCGGGATTCCCATGATCGCGCGCTCAGTTCGTATGAGTTACATTGGTCTCTTACATGGTGTTGGTGCCACTCACGAGGCCGTGCGAGGTGTTGGTGGCAGTCACGGGGCCGTTCGGGGGATGTTTTGGGTTTTTGCCCTCTAACGCCATTTTTTAAGACTAAGTCTATATATTTTCAAATTATCTTTGTATTCTCAAATTGGGAATCCCGTGATCGCATGGTTTGTTCCTACGAGTTACATTGGTCCAGTGCGAGGTGTTGGTGCCATTCACGGGGTCATTCGGGGGTTATTTTGGGTTTTCACCTACTAACGCCATGTTCTAATGCCTATGTCTGGAAATATGTTAATTATCATTGAATTATCAAATCGGAAGTCCTGTGATCGCGTGGTCAGTTCGTACGAGTTACATTGGTCCCGTGCGAGGTGTTGGGGCTTCTCATGGGGCCGTTCGGAGGTTGTTTCAGGTTTTCACCCACTAACGCCATGTTTTAGTGCCTAAGTCTAAAAATATGTAAATTATTGTCGTATTGTCAAACTGGGAGTCCCATGATCGCGCGGTCCGTTCGTACGGGTTACATTGGTCCTGTGCGAGGTGTTGGTGCCATCACGGGGTCATTCGGGGGCTGTTCAGGTTTTCACCCACTAATGCCATTTTTTAAGCCTAAGTCTACATAGTTTCAAATTATCGTCGAATTCTCAAATAGGTAATTCCGTGATCACGTGGTCAGTTCGTACAAGTTACATTGGTCCGGTGCAAGATGTTAGTGCCACTCACGAGGCCGTTCGGGGGTTGTTTCGAGTTTTCACCCACTAACACCATGTTTTAATGCCTAAGTCTAAAAAAATGCAATTTTTCCTCGTATTATCAAATTGATAGTCCCATGATCACGCAGTTAGTTCGTACGAGTTGCATTGGTCCCTTGCGAGGTGTTGGTGCCTCTCACGGGACCGTTCGGGGGATATTTCGAGTTTTCACCCACTAACGCCATGTTTTAATGTCTAAGTCTAGAAATATGCAAATTATCGCCATATTCTCAAATCAGGAGTCCCGTGACCGCACGATTTGTTCCTACGAGTTACATTGGTCCCGTGCGAGGTGTTGGTGCTACTCACGGGGACGTTCGGGGGTTGTTTCGGGTTTTCACCCACTAATGCCATGTCTTTATCCCTAAGTCTAGAAATATAAAAATTATCTTTGTATCCTCAAATCGGGAGTCCCATGATCACGCGGTCAATTCGTACGAGTTACATTGGTCCCGTGCGTGGTGTTGGTGCCACTCACATGGTCTTTCGGGGTCTGTTTCGAGTTTTCGCCCTTTAACGCCATTTTTTAAGCCTAAGTCTATATATTTTCAAATTATCGTCGAATTATCAAATCGAGAATTCCGTGATGGCGCGGTCCGTTCGTAAGAGTTACATTGGTCCTATGCGAGGTGTTGGTGCCACTCACGGGGCAGTTTGGGGGCTATTTCGGGTTTTCACCCACTAACACTATGTTTTAATGCCTAAGTCTAAAAATATACAAATTATCATCATATTCTCAAATCGAGAGTCCTGTGATCACGCGATTAGTTCCTACTAGTTACATTGGTCCCGTGCGAGATGTTGGTGCCACTCACGGGGCTGTTTCGAGTCTTCACCCACTAACGCCATGTTCTAATGCCTAAGTCTAGAAATATGAAAATTATCATCGAATTCTCAAACCAGGAGTCCCGTGATCGCGCGGTTAGTTTGTATGAGTTACATTGGTCCCATGAGAGGTGTTGGTACCACTCACAAGGCCGTTAGGGGGTTATTTTGAGTTTTCACCCACTAACGCCATATTCTAATGCCTAAGTCTAGAAATATGCAAATTATCATCGAATTCTCAAATCGGGATTCTTGTGATCCCGCGGTCAGTTCCTACGAGTTACATTGGTCCCGTGCGAGGTGTTGGGCCTCTCACGGGGCCGTTCGGGGGTTGTTTCGAATTTTCACCCACTAACGCCATGTTTTAATGTCTAAGTCTAGAAATATGCAAATTATCATCGAATTCTCAAACCAGGAGTCTCGTGATCGCACGGTTAGTTCGTACGAGTTACATTGGCCCCGTGCGAGGTATTGGTGCCACTCATGGGGCCGTTCAAGGGTTGTTTTGGGTTTTTACCCATTAACACCATGTTTTAATGCCTAAGTCTTAAAATATTCAAATTATTGTCTCATTCTCAAACCGGTAGTCCCGTGATCGCACGGTCAGTTCCTACGAGCTACGTTCGTCCCGTACGAGGCGTTGGTGTCACTCACGGGGCTATTTCGGGTTTTCACCCACTAATGCCATGTTTTTATGCCTAAGTATGGAAATATGCAAATTATCATTGTATTCTAAAATCGGGGGTCCTGTGATCGCGCTGTCAGTTTATACGAGTTACATTGGTCCCGTGCGAGGTGTTGGTGCCTCTCACGGGGACGTTCGGGGGCTATTTTGGGTTTTCGCCCTCTAACGCCATGTTTTTAAGCCTAACTGTACATATTTTCAAATTATTGGGGTATTTTCATTTGTATTTTCATTTTTAAACCCATAAAGGTCCATACCAAATACATAATGGTGTTTGCCTGTACTAAGTGGTGATAATTACAATAGTAACAATTCTAATTATGGAAGAAATCGTTTTCAGAAAGCAAACATTTTGGGATAATTTCAATCAGCTAGGAACATGCTAAAAGCAATGATGCTTACTCGGGATTACTAAAAGCAAGGCCGGAGAAAAGTATGGTACAAAGAATAAAATCAGGTCTGAATTAAACATCACCGAGCTTCCATCCGTGCAGTTGAAGCCGTTTTCTCAACTATAAAAGCATGCCATTTTTCGAGTGGCATTGATGTCATATTCCCTTCCATACTTGAAAAATTAAACCAATTGTCTTAGTTGCATATTATCTTTTAAAAGGACGGTAGAAATATAACTTTATATTGAACACATACTTAATAGTGTGAGAAAATGTGCTACTCACGTATCTAACAAGACTGAGATAATCTGACTTGGACGAACGTGTGCAACATTTGTAACATTACCATCTACTCAAGTTCTAAAGGATTAGATTTTTCATAACAGTTATATAAACTGGTAAATAACAGTTTAGATAACTGTTATATAATAGTCAATATAATTGTTATATAACAGTTATATTGACTGTTATATAACAGTTATCTAAACTGTTATATACCAGTTTATATAACTGTTATATAACAGCTTAGAAATTGTGAGAGAGAGATTCCTCATGTTCATAACAACATCTACATCTAGAGGCCAGTTAAATATTCAATTTCTTAATTTTAGACTGTAGAAGAATAGCATTATGCAAAAGCTTTTAGGAGAAATTATACAATTTTAAAGGTCGGGAGCTAGACTATAGGCATTTCCAAATTAAGGAAGTAGGTTTATGAGATTTGCAAAATTCATAAGCAGACTTAAAAGAGAATAGGCCATCTATTGTAAGGGTCCATACCTGAGAGTCCCCCTCTTACATAATAATGCCATCAATTAAGTCAGCTTTAGATCTGATTCTTTTTATCACATGGGAGCCATAACAGCCTGAAAAAAGAGAATTTTTATATTTTTTATGCATAAAATATCTAGAGACTTTTTTAGG
Source organism: Sambucus nigra (assembly GCA_949130495.1). Taxonomy (NCBI): domain Eukaryota; kingdom Viridiplantae; phylum Streptophyta; class Magnoliopsida; order Dipsacales; family Adoxaceae; genus Sambucus; species Sambucus nigra. The sequence continues at coordinate 59,870,206 of OX422216.1, read as the reverse complement.
ATAGCAAAGACCAACACATATTCAAACTAGTTCTTTAATGACGCCATTTAAGATTCTAATGTTCAAACCCCATTTATTGAATGAAAGGAAAAGTTATTTCCAACTAAGCCAATGGTGCTTAAAATTGTCATCAGAAAAGGAGCCCCAAAAGAAATTAGTAAAAACATTGTGTTTATATAACTGTTATATAAGTTGTTATATAACAGTTTATATAACATCTTATATAAACTGTTATATAACAGTTATAGCGGCTCTTTTGGATCTTCATTAGTGATTCATGATAGATAGTTCAATCACTTTATTTGATAAGAAATAAGACTTTTGCTACAGCTCTTGTGCTGCCAGCTAAAACATATTACACCTGCCTATACCTATTAGTTAACGGACGCTTTCACGTCGTTGGTTGCTACTATTCATTTCATACTCGACGAAACAATCTTATTGCCGGTGTAATAAATGAAGATGATCCTAACGGACGTTGTGTCGGGTTTTTTCCTTCTAACTCCATGTTTTTAAGCTTAAGTCTATAAATACGCAAATTATCATCGTATTCTCAAACCAGCAGTCTCGTGATCGTGCGGTCAGCTCCTATGAGTTACATTGGTCCCGTGCAAGGTGTTGGTGCCACTCACGGGGCCGTTCGGGGGTTGTTTGGGGTTTTCGCCCTCAAACGCCATTTTTTAAGCTTAAATTGAGATATTAATCTCAAATCGGGAGTCCCGTGATAATGCGGTTTGTTCCTACGAGTTACATTGGTCCCGTGCGAGGTGTCGATGCCTCTCACAGGGTTATTTCAGGTTTTCGCACTCTGACGCCAAGTTTTAAGACTAAGTCTACATATTTTCAAATTATCGTCATATTCTCAAACCGGGAGTCTCGTGACCATGCGGTCAGTTCCTACAAGTTACATTGGTCCCATACGAGGTGTTGGTACCTCTCACAAGGCCTTTTGAGAGTCGTTTTAGGTTTTCGCACTCTAAAGCCAAACGATAGAAGCATTTAAGATATTCAAAGTTACCTGCTTGTCTGGCAATAGTGCAATAGTGTAATAGTAATAGTAAACCAAGTGTAATAGTAAAATAAATAAATGAAAACATATATATTCTAAACAAAAGAATCGATAAATCACCTACCATTTTCACAAATAGCAGGACATTACACTTAAAACTAGATGACATTCATACATTAAAGTAAAATGCTAATACAATGTCAATATCATAATAGGATACAAATAATATTGACAAGGATAAAATAATTTTTGATACTCAATCTTCCTCTAAATCAACTAAAAGATCCTTCAAATTAGGGTTGTCATCAAGAGCTGACTGGATCTCTTTTGGAGCCTTTAATGCGTCTACTTCAGTAGTCATACCCTTTGGTGCATGCACAACAATAGACCAATTGCCATCGTTTATGCACTTCAAGTAGAATACCTTCTTTACGTTATGAAAGGCACACGTAAAAGGCTCGTCGATTATGCGATCTTTAACCTTAAGCTTTGATAAATCTACCATAATAATTTTGGAGTCGGGATCAACTTTGCAAGCATTCATTGTATCCTCCACCTTTACCCAATCATAATAGAATACGGTTTATGTGAAATCCAAGTAATCGAGTTCTAGGATTATTCTGTGTATAGCAATTATTACACTGTTACGTATTATTCAGTACTCGACCCTCCAATATACCGTGTATTCTTTACATAATCTTTGAAGGTTTTCATCAAGTACTCAAAAGGATACATCCAACGATACCTAACGGGACCACATAATAAAGCTTCATTGCATAAATGCACAAGCAGGTCGATGTTGATATCAAAGAATGACGGAGGAAAATATTTCTCTAATACACAAACTTCCTCGGCTAAAGTTGATTTCGCAGCTTTAATGTCCCTTCTGTTTACCACTTTTTCACAAAATAGGGTAAAACACAAATTGATTTGCATAATTTCCCGACGGAGATCTTTGTGTTCAGATAAGCAATGCCGAAATAACAGAGGGATTAATTCGATGATTACGTTCTAGTCGTGAGACTTGCAGTGTTTCAAGTCATTTGCTTGGTAGCTTCCTACCCTACGTAAATTACCAGAATAACTGGTGGGAGTCTTCAAGTTGAACAACGTTTCTAAGAGGATATTCTTCTCACTAGTAGTCAAAGTGAAAGCAGTCAGGGGGATAAAAATTCTTCCTGTCGTAGGATCATTTTTAACAACAGTTTCTTCTTTATTTTCATATCCTGTAGATCTCGGCGGTCTCGCTCTCCATCTTTGGAATGATATCCACCCAGACATGTTCCTATCAAATGTTCTGCAACATTATTCTCTGTGTGCATCACATTAATTATATGCCTTACACGATGATCTTTCCAATACGGAAAATCAACAAATATTTATCGCCTAGACCAAGGCTTCGCTTTACTAGGGTCGTTCGGATTTCCCCTAGCTTTACGCTTCAGGTTTACAAACTGGGGGTGTTTGCCTACATACCTATTCCCTGCATTCACAGTCGTCGCCTTCTCCTCAATTTTCTGACTACAAGCCGAACAGGTGTCGTTCTGCACTCATGACTGACAAGCAAAAAATTAGACTTGTCATTCCTAAAAGTGTGACTGGTCGGCAAAAATCTACGATGACCTGTGTAACTCATCTTACCACTATGTTTTAACCAACAGGCTTCAGTTTCCTCCCCATATATGGGACATCCATAATAACCATGAACATTACAACCGGACAAGGTCCCATAAGCAGGAAGGTCGTGGATTGCCAACATCACCATTACTTTAAGTGTGAACTCCTCACCCTTATGAGAATCGAACGCCGCCATGCCTTTATCCAACAACTCTTTAAGTTCTTCGATTGATGGTGCTAAGAATATATCAATGTCATCACTGGGAGCCTTCGGCCCGGGTATCAACAAGATAACAATGTGAACTCCTTTCTCATGCATAATGTCGAAGGGAGACTTAAAGGCGCCATGAGAACTGGCCAATAACTCTGACTAGTACTTAAATTACCGAAAGGGTTAAACCCATCGGTTGAGACTACAAGATGAACATTGCGCGGCTCCTTTCCAAATTCATGGAATTATGTATTTAAAATTTACCAGATGAGTGAACCAATCGGATAACGCATCAAATTCCCACCCACCTCACATCGAGCATGCCATGCCATGGCCTCTGCTATCCACGGTATAGTAAAAAATCATTTTAACCATGGTCCAAGTGGAAAATACTTCAAAACCTTTTGTGGGACTTGCGAGCACTTGCGATTTTTTGCATGTTTGTCCTTTCCATTCTCACAAACCACATATCTAGGCTCACTGCATACAGGACATTCATGCTCGTTCTTGTACAATATGAAATCATACTTGCAAGCATGAATATATTTATATTTCAAACCTAAACCCTTCAAACTCTTCTTCATGGTAGGATAATTGTCTTGTAACGTGTTCTCTTTTGGGAGAATTTCTTTAACCCACTTAATAATTCCGATTACGTTGTTCCCGGACAAACCAAATTGACTCTTAAAATTATGCAAACCAATCATTGCATATAATACTGAGTGATCTTCATCGCAATCTTTATACAACGGTCTAGCCGCATCAGCTTTCAACCGTATGTATTCCCGATCTCCTACTAGTTCAGCATTAGTTTGTTCATTTACTTGGTCATAATGCGCATTATTTGTATCCATAGGTTGGTGGTTTTGATGGTTGTGGAATCCGTAAGCATCATCAATTAAGTCGGTCAATGGATGATGTGTTGGCAAATCACGTACCAGTTCTACTCGTTGGGGTTCTGTTACGCGGTCGGGTGACGGTAATTCTTTCGGAACATAAGGTATAACTTTTTCACCATGGTATGTCCATATTTTATAGTCTTGACAGATTCCCCACATTAGTAAATGCAACTCAACATCTTCTAATGAATTATATTTGTCGTTAATACAATGAGTGCACGGACACGGAATCTTGTCACTTTTAAGATTTTTGGAAGAGTATTTAACAAATTCATTAACGTCCTTTACATGATTATTTGATATCCAGTTAGTCTCTCCCATCCACTCTTTGTATTGTGGGGAATCCATGTAATAATCTTCAAATTACAGTCCTGTAGTAATAGGTTAAAAAACATTATTACAACTGAAATAAAAAGAATATTCTTACGACTGAAAGAAAAAAACATATCATTACAACCGAAACAAAATGCAATATTCTTGCAACTGAAAGAAAAAAAATATCATTACAACTGAAGCAAAACCAATATTCTTACAACTAAAACAAAAAAAAAATATTACAACTGAAATAAAAGAAAATATTATTACACCTTGGCCAACAGATAAACTGGCCAAGTAATAAAAGATTTTTCATAATTCCTCAACTCCATCCCTTCCCCGCTGTTAACGTACGCAAGTACATCTCCGTAGTCGTTGTATATTTCAGTGACCATTATTTAAGCCTCACCCTTATCCAAAGGTCGGCCGTGTACTGGAGTTTCGACAGTTGTGGATATGAGTATGCACACACCAACAAACCTCGAATTGCTCATGCCCTTGATATAGTACTCTTTGCCATAGTCATCGTGAGTTATTGATGATGATGATCCAAGTCCCGTGACTAGCGGAGGTGCAGGGGAGGGGAATG